>OX638381.1:50575243-51845547 GCA_951813785.1 Criorhina ranunculi | reverse complement strand
GCGTGCCCAAACCTTTGGCAGTGAACTCATTGGAGAATGCTTTCGCTCCTCTTAACTCTCTCCAATGTTAGCAGTCTAGGACTCGGATTTTCCTCAGACCAACCACTTTGCTATTGGGTGACAGCTGAACCAGGAAGAATGATAATTACCGCTGCTTCCTTTTGGCTTTTGCTGTGGTGAAAGGCTTAACCCATACGAAGTGGAATGCGTTGTTATTTTTTTCTTGAAGCTCCTCAGGTTCCGTAGACGAGTTCATTCTGCTCAGCAACATTGTCGCCCTTTGGAGTACAGGAGAAGCCTTTCTCAGCTGCAGCTGTAACTGTTGTTGGAACACTAGCTGATGCACCTTCTCTCGCCTAGCGTCCTGTTTTTCCATGATGGTGAGGACCTTTAGCTGCAGTTCAGACACTCGAGTTCATCGTCTTTATCTTCAGACTCCGAGGCCGCAAGAAAGGTAAAGCTGTAGCTTTCTCCCATGTTCAGGCTTTCCCCACCGTCGGAGACGTATGGGAATTCCTCCTCGTCTTTCTTTTATCTTACTGCTGCTTTTAATGTTGATGGCGCCTCCTCCCTAACTTGCATCGGTAGCTTTTCAGTTGAAGCTGATGGAGAGGGGCGCTTTACCAAGTTGGTAGTCGGCTTTAACTTTTTGTTTTTTTAATTAGCGCGCGCTAAAGGGATTATGACTACCCTTAAACTATTAACATAGAGTGATGATTAAACACAGAGCTATGTAGATTATTTCACTGAACCTTCAGTCGCCCCTGTACTCGAGTGACCTGATGTACCATCCACATCGGCTGACGTCACCGAGTCTTATGACTTTTTGTGTCTTGCGTGTTGTTATTTATATTTTTTTTTTAAATGAAAAACAGTGTTTGAATTTTCAGGTCTCGCCCCCTGCGGTACACTAATACTCGTACTGGGCCAAAGTGCAAAAATGGTGTCTAAATTACGAAACACGTCTGCACTCTAACAAGGTCTGTGAACGACTGATACAGACCGCTTTCTGCTCCGCACTATATGCATTGCTCCTTATATATGACTCAGGAAAAAAAAAATAATTTTTTTGGTCAGTTTTAAATTTCTAAATAAAAAAAATAAAAACAATTTTATAAAAAAACAAAATGAATAAATAAATTTAAATTCTGAAAGAAAATAATAAAAAATTTAATTTAAACAAATATTGCCACATAATTGGTCGATTTGATGGGCGATTTCGTTTAGTTTTTTAATTAAATACTGGAAATGCCTTCGGGGCTGTTCTTTGGTGGTGAATTGCCTGACTTGAAGTTTTATGCCCGACGGAAATTTATTCTTCTGGAAGTTTTCTTATTTTGTATTTTGTCGGATAGATGTGGTCTAATTTGTAAATTTTTTTTTTTAAATTTGTGTTGTGAAGTACAAATTTGAAAGATGTTCTATGTAAAAGCTGTCAACTGCTATGTCAAATACATGAAGACCCAATTTTCGTTCATCTTTTTAGAGACGATTCAACTTGATGAACAAAGTCGGCGGAAATGAAGGGTGAGGCATGGTTCTAAAAATTTGATTTCTAATTCTTTTAAACAAGTTGCTTTTGAGTTCTTATCAGTTTTTGTTTTGTGACGACTTGTTTTTGAACAACTTTTTAGTCACTTGTGCTCAGGTTCTAGGCGTACCGGCATCCTTTTTATAGAAAAGGTTGTATTTGTTGTCGCGGAGTCCTCGAATGGTCGATTCACTGACTCTGAGCTCTTGAATAATGTCAATGTCATAGTTTTCCTCCCCAAGGAAGACCAGCAAATTCTCCGATGCACACTTTGTATGCTGGAGATTGAGTTATATAGGCAAACAGATGCGGGCTCTAGGTTTCCTTGGGATTTCTTTGGCAGGGATGAGCTTGAGCTTAAGGCCCTCCCAGCCGTCGCCAATCTTGGTGATGTAGGAGATAAGGAAATCCTTGTTAAACCGATCCACGCACTTGATTATCCGTTAGCCTCTTACGATCTCTTCAGAGTCATAGCCGGCCATAAGTTCAGTCTGCTGATTCAAGATATGGTTCACCGTTAACTCTGTGAGCCTATGTTCGACGCTGGCCCACTTCGATAGCACTATTTTGCCGTCAGATGATAGTTTGTCCATCAGTGCGACCTGAAGCTGGTCTCTTCCTACATCTGCAAAGGACAAACGTTTGCTGCGGTTTTTTGCTTTGAGACGACGGAGTGATTGGTTGCCGAGGCAATCTTACTTCTTTTAGAGGCAATTTCCCGCTTAGGTTGGAGAAGGGGCTAATGGGTAAAAATCCCACACTGTTACTGAGAACATGTTCAGTTTCGCCTCTTAAAGATTATCACCTCCCGCGAAAAAAAAATTATTAAAATTAAATTAAAAAGAAATGAAGTAAAACGCATGATCGAATAGTCGCGTTATTTTCTCGCATGGCACTATATCCAAATAAATTTAAATAATTGTACGAAAGAGGTCTCTTGCAACTAAACTACCATCGAACTTATTTCTTAAAACATTTTAAACTCAATAAGCGCATAAACATTGTTAAATAATTTCTCATACAAAGTTAATAGTGAGTTACTTACTTACTTAAGGTGGCGCTTAAGTTCGGGGTTAACCTGCGCCTCAACCAACAAGCGTCGCCAGGCAGCTCGATCTTGAGCTAGCTGCCTCCAGTTTCGCACGCCAAATTGGTTTAGGTCCCCTTCAACTTGCTTGCGCCACCTTAATCGCGATCTTCCTCTACTCCGTTGTCACTCGGGGGCGGATTCCAAGTTTTTTCGGACCGGAGCATTGGTGTCCTTCCGCTCTACATGACCCAGCCACCTTAGATAATCTTCTGGCTAAGTCGATGTCGCTGTATAGCCCGTACAGTTCGTCGTTGTATCTCCTCCACCACTCATCGTCTATGCAGACGGGATCGAAGAATTTTCCTCTCGAAGCAGCCAAGGGCACCCTCATCCACTTTTGATAAAGTCCATGCCTCTGCGCCGTAGAACAGGACTGGGATTATCAAGGTCTTATATAGGGTCACTTTTGTTGTTCGAGAGAGAGCTTTGCTAGTCAATTGCCTTCTAAGCCCAAAGAAGCAGCGATTGGCAAGGGTTATTCTTCGTTTGATCTCAGCGCTTGTGTCGTTGTCTGAATTGATAGCGGAGCCGGTCGGAGCATCTAACACAGATAAAAAACATTATCACTTGTAACTTGAACACCGAGTGGACACTTAATTTGTTGAGTTGAATAAAAAATTGAGTGCAGTTGGTTGAATCAGATCCGAACGTAGTTAAGGGGGGTGAAGAATTGTCAAACATGCAAAAACAACTCCAGGTCCAAGAACGTTGACATAAACATTTTAATTGATACCGTTCTATTTGAAGTTCCGCAACTGCCCGAAGAAAATCTCAAACTTAACACACTTTCTGTTTCGATAGATAGCTTCGCAAGCCACCGACGATGACGTTGAAAAATATTTTCCGTTTGAGGGAACCTTCCTCCGATAATTATAAAATTTAATTCCGCATACGAAAAAAAAAAAAAAACAACACTATTGTCAATTGCAAATTATTGTAAACAACATAACGGTCTACTCTGTGTACGTGACATCTGATTTGATCCGGACAAGAGAATATTACCCATGAGAGCCTAACGAAAAAATATCGAGCTCTTATACAACGTGTTACCAGTCATAAGCGTGACAAGCAGCTGTTTTCTGTTTTTACCAGACATGGGTCAGTTTTTGCGAAAAGAACTGCTAAGGGAAGAGGTTTTCTAATTGAAAGAACATAAAACCGATTTGAATGCCGTTGCCGCGGTCTTAGAAGTAAACAACAAAAAAGATGAACGCATTGTTTTTTCTTAACGAATTTAATTTAAATGAATAAAATGAGTTGTACAAAAGTACCTACTTAAGCGCAGCCGTGTTAGTTGGAACACCTTGAATTTAATTGAACTTTCGGAATCGTATTATTAGTTGAAAATTGATGTGGATGGATGTCCATGAAGTAAGCCCCGCCATTTCGGATTTTTTAATAAAAAAAAAAATAATGTGCTCAGATGTGCTCAATGTGTGCTGTAATGTGCCAGAAAAAAAAAATTGTTTATTCAAAAAATATAATTTTTATGAGGAGGTCAATTTTTTTAAGTGAAGTTGGCCCCGCAATCTTATTTTATCAAAACCACAGGAATTGTGCCGTAATGTGCTACCATGTGCAAAAAAAATATATATTCACCTTTAAGGATTTTACAGATGATTTATTTATTTTTTTAAGAGTTGGCTCCGCTTTTTAAACTTTCCGTAAAAATCTATGCGTATTGTTTGACAATGTGCTCAAGCCGTAGTGTTGTGTGCGGACAGAAATCAGCAAGGTCGAGGCTTACAAAATATAAACTCTCTCTCTCTTTCTCCCTCTACAAAAGGAGGGCCAAAACAAATCAAATTAAAGTTCTGTGAATTAAGTTTAAAAAGAACGGATCGGCCACCGGATTGCTCCGGATTCCCTTGCGGCACTCTCGAGAAACGGGGTTGCGGCAGTTATGCAGTCGTTAAAGGCTACGGTTAAACGAAACGCGGCGGAAAGTTAAACGGCACTCTTAACACAATCAAATTCTACGAACGAAATTATTAAGCTATCTGACTATTCACTCTACTTATCTGTGATTGGGTGGCTTTCAAAACCTATCCTATGTCCGCCATAGTCACGGTGTCTTCCTTGGTTAGTTGGTGGGTTGTCCTTGTTTGTGAGTTGGTTCGTTGATCTTTCCCTTCGTTTTTACTTGTGTCTTCTTGTCTTAAGTTTTCTTTTGTTTTTGGTTTTTCTCTTGCTTTGTCATCTCGGGTTTTGTTATCTTCGATGTGTTCTTTCCTTTTTTCTGTTGGTGTTAAACTCCTACGCTGGCAGACGATCAACCATGGAGTGAGGTTGCCGTGCTGACAGATCGCTCATGCGCTCACTCATTCATTCTTGAGACGAACTCAGCCATTGGGGGATGCGCTGAATTCGCCTCCACTCTCAAACCCTTTAGTCAGCTGCCACAACAAAGGGAATCACATCCAGTGTTCTGACAGCTTCCATTCAGTATTCATTCTCTTGACGATTGTGGGTCTGTTTGTTTTATATTCTTCGTGACTGCTTAGATTCGCGTTCCACCCCGTCCAGTGATCTACATTTAGTAAATCTACGGAGCCTCATTCTACCCGAAAGTACAGATAAGTATATGTTAAAACCGCAAGCCCTACCTACCGAATAATCCTCCACGCAGACAAGGTTATAGGGGCACAGTGGTCCGCAAGGGAGTCGAGAGCTATCCTTCACAATGATTACTATATTATTTTGGGGAAGTTAAGGGTTGACGACATATTTTTGGTCCTCAGTAAACAATAGTTGTCGGGTCGGCTCGCTGCCTCCGAGCTCTGGGTCATCTCCTAGGGGTCGTTCAGGGGTGCGGACCGTCCGTCCGATCAGAGTTTCCAGACCGTCCGTCTGGCTCTGGCTCCGGGGTACCTGCTTTGTTACCCTTCGGATACTATGGTAGGCGAGAGTACTGGATATGAAGATCCAATAGCTGCTTTAAGCCATAGTCCTGCGAGGATAACGGACAAAAGAGAGAGGGAGAAAGGGCGAACAAGTGATGGGGCCGGGCCGATGTAGAGGACCGGAGCTTTTTGCTGCTTTATTTTAACGCAACAAAGTTAGCGTGTGGTAGATGAATTTGAATGTCGGACATATGATACATATGTATGCAGTATAATGGCCCATTGATTTAAGTTAAACGTTCCAGAATATGCCACTACACCCGCCAGATGATAGTTTTCGATTTCTGTCATATATTTAATGTCTGTGGAATCGAATTTAAAACTGTTTTGATAGGTTTTCCAAGACCTGTTTTTATTATTAGGTGTGGTCAATACTAAGACTTTTTTCCATCCCACACCATTTTCTTGGTTCTTGAAATGCATTGATGATTGCTTCTTTTATCATATGAAAACCTTTCTCTATTATTCTGAGGTTGGCAGGAATCGATTTATTGCTCTTTAAACATGTTTGAGTTACAGAGCAACTAAATCAAACTGCAAAAAGCGAAATCGCTAAATTGCCAATATTGACATCTCCGTTTTTTTTAATAATCTTAGATCGGTCTTTTTCTGCTTGATATAGTGGCAAATTATAAAAGAGCTTCTCTTGTTCTACAACAAATTTACTAAAGCCTTCTCTAATTAGAGTCAACTACTGGAATATTTTTTTTTTCTACAAATTCCCGGTATTTTTGACGGTTATTTAATGAGGTGGCTATTATTTGACAAATACTGTCGAAACCACTGTCAAAGTTTTTTCTTCCAGACGAATATTTTTACTGAACGATCCGTTTGTAATGACGGGTAACGTTGTCATCAATATATCAATACATCATCATCAATATACATATAATAAAACAGTAGAACCCAGTGTGTCTGTACATAGAATAGAATAGAACACAAATTAGCGATTTTTAGAATTCTTTTCTGTCTATCTGTCCGTTTGTTTGTTCGCGCACATCTCCGAAACTACTGAACGGATTTGCATGTAGTTTTCACAGGTTGACAGACCATTATTTAGAGCAGCATACAGGTTTTGTTTTATTAAAATCGGATGTCGGAAAAAAAGTCATCGTCATTTAAAGATTTTTGGAATTTACTTTTGTATGTTAGAAAAGTTAGAAGTTAAGGGTTGAAGACCTTAAGACGTCACGAACGATTGTTGTTAAGAAAGAAAAAAAAAGAAAAAAAGAAAACGTTGGTAAGAATTATAGAGTCTATACAATTTAGTACATAAAAAAATCAACCGGTGGCGCTGTTCATTATTAGATCTTGCTATAGACATTTCTGCAGCATTCCACCTAACTGGCATTATTCGTAAATTAGAATTAAGAATTTGGTAGGTAAATTCTACAACAAAAATATAGAAACACGTGTTTTTCAAAATTGTAACTACTGGCCAAGATACAGGGTGTTAAAGTTTGCAGATTTATAGTATGCGCAACCGCAGTCGGTCGGTACATCGGTTCGTGATCGTGTGTTGTTTTTGTTTTGCCGAGTTGAATAAGAATTTGAAAGTTCCATAGGGCCAGACGATTTCTAGCAACGTATTATAAACCTTAGCCGCGGGTGGACTGCTAGTACAATATAAATTTGTACGGAAAGTCTATCGAAAAAGGGGACATAAAACGCTTCCCTTGACTTCGTGTTTATTCCATGATGGTTACTTACGAACTCACTTATTTACTAATTCTTCACTCTCTCTAACTCTATACGTGATGCGTATGTACATAACACTCCCTTCACTTAAGATACAAAATTCTTAACGTTTATTATTATTTTTTTTTTTTAACAAAAAAATCCTTCAAAATTTAGATACATACATAAATGTATTTATGTGTAAAAATGTTGGCAGGCTTCCACCTTACTGTATTGTCATTTGTTGTGCGATATCAAACCAAATCATTAATTTTAAACTTTGTTGTATGAAATGTATCTTTAAAAGGACTTTTACTTTTTAAATCGCATGCTTTTGCATTCAAGTATTTCTTACGTTGATCATTTTCTACTTCTTTACGAATTTTGATGTTGCTGTCTGGCTTCAAAAAATCAAAACTCAGATTCTGGCATTTTTGGCAGTTTGTTGGCTTTTTGATGTGCATGCGCACAGGTGTTTTGAACGACTGTTTTCATGTTGGAAACTAATTGTAGTGTTAATAATTTTACAGCAGATGGGTAAAAACCTTTGACCTCGTGTAGGTATATCGAATTCCTGATCTGCCTATGTTCAAAATTTCATATAAGTCTGTCAACCCATCTCCGAAAAAGCGGAATGGAAGATTTGTTATTTGAGTTAGTGTCAAGAAAGCTTTGCTCGCTGCGTTTTAATAAGTTTAAATTTATAAAAAAAAAAAAATAATACAAAATTGAATTCATAATTTAAAAACAAATATTGCCACATAATTGGTCGAGTTGAGGGGCGATTTTGTTTAGTTTTTTAATTAAATACTGGAAATGCCTTTGGGGCTGTTCTTTGGAGTAATGCCTGACTTGAAGTTTTATGTCTGACGGCAATGTATTTCCACCAAGTTTTCTTCTTTAAAACTTATTTTGTATTTTGTCAGATAGATATGGTCTAAGCTGGAATTTTCTTTTAATTTTTGTTGTGAAGTACAAATTTGAAAGATGAGCTTTGTAAAAGCTAACAACTGCTATGTCAAATGCATGAAGACTCAAACTTTGTTCATCTTTTTTAGAGACGATTCAACTTCATGAACAAATTCGGCGGAAATGAAGGGTGGGGCATGGTTTGAAAATTTTGATTTCTAACTCTTCTAAGCTAGTTGCTTTTGAGTTCTTTTCAGTTCTTGTTTTGTGACGAATTTATTATCAAGCCACATAAAATGTTGAATCGATGACACATTGTGATTTTCCTGATATTCCTTCGTGATAGGTGACTACAAATGGAACTTTACTTGTATAAGGGGTGATGCACCAGCCCAGATGCCTCAGACATTGAGGCCAGATCAGAAGGGGTAAAGTATTTAAGCATCGTTTAAGGAAACTAAGACAATATTTTTGAAGACTTCGAAAATGTGATCGTTCTGAAGAAGGTCATTGTTCACATAAATACCGATGATGGAAAGTCTTCCGACTTCGGCGATGCAGGTACCATCCATGGCTAATCGTTCGGGGTTAAGGTTTCTCTTAAGTGGTAGAAGATAGCATTAAGTTTTGGAAGCATTAAATTATTCTACTCTATTTGTTGAAATCCATTTTGTTACGGTATCGAGGTCTGAATGAGTTAAATATACGTTGCCGAAGAGCAGGAACGCAGATTAGGAATCGAATATGAGCATTTAAATGTTGAACTTCGGACTTGAAAACGTTCAAAACAACTTGAAAGGAACGACTCAAAAGGGAGTCTCTAGTTTATTGAAGTAAAGAGATGCATCGATGCATTTTCGACAAAAAAGCTTGCTGCCAAAGTCCGTCAAATGTCTTTGAAATATCAAGCGCAACAATCTTACTTTCACCAAAGTAATGAAAAAATTCGTTCTACTTCTCAGATATGCCATCAAATAACCAGTGGACCCGTTGCTACTATTTTAACTTTCAAGTGCATGGGAGCCTCCAATGCGGCAGTTAGGCAAGTTCGTATGGCACTTGTGATGCCAGTGCATGGCTAGACTTTGGAAATTTTTAAAAGCGGTTCAAGTCGAAACATGTTCATAAAACTTCAATCGTGAAAGTAGTATTTTCCGATTTTTTGTTGGTTCTTTGAAAAGTGAAACCAAAACAGGGGAGGGTAGTGTGAGAGAGAGAGAAAAAAAAACGGCGCCTACGGCAGCATATAACTCGCCCGCTGCTGTGTTGAAAATAGGGAAGAAGGATGAGTAATTTAAATAGGCTGCGACCTTTTATTAATTTGTTCAAGTAAATCGTCTTTAGCTGAGTTGAGACTTGAGAGTTACGTCGAAAAAAAATGAATTAGTTTTAACCACCTCAAAAAATGTTAACTTATGCGTCGTAGGTATCTACTATATTACACGCATTATTTACTTTTTTTACTTCGAGGTCCTGTACCTGTAGCTCGATAAAGTTTTCTTCCTTTTTTTTTTTTTTAATAATTCACTAGCGCTAAAGGAGTTATGAATACCCTTATGATGCTATTAACACAGCGCTAGTGTTGGTGTAGTGATTTCTGAAACTCAGGTAGTATTAGGTTTCAGTCTTTTTGCTCCGAGGGTCTGAGCCTAACTTATTCCGCTTTCCATCCTTTACGGTCCCGGGCACCTTGCCTCCAGTTTACTAGACCAAGGTTTCTGGCGTCCGCGAATGCCTGATCTTTAAATCGGAGGTTCGGTCTTCCTTTACTTCGTGAACCAGGTGGCTGGGATTCAAAGATCCTGGAGCATTCTCGTCCATTCGCTCGATGTGGCCGACCCAGTGCAGTCGACGGATTTTTGCCTTCCGGACTACATCCACATCTTTGTACAGCGGTTATATCTTCATCTTCATTCGCGCTCCTCGCAGACTGGACCAAATATTCGATGTAGAATTTTTCCTTCAAAGGATCCCAAGATCTGATCCGCTGTCTTACTTATCGTCCAGCGTAGAGTATGTAGAGTATGATTTTGGTCCGTCGGGTTATGAGTTTGGACCCCAGTTGTTTGGACAAAAAGAAGTAGCAGCGGCTGCCTAAGGTTATCCTTCGTCGAATCTCCACTAGGGGGTCATTTGTTGAGTGTATGTTTACTCCGAGGTAGATAAACTCCTTCACTACCTCAAAATTATATTATTCTACTTACGGCCGCCACCTTAATCGTGGTCTTTCTCTATTGTGCTGTCCCTCGGGGGCGGATGCGAAGATTTTTGGACCGGAGCATTGGTATCCATTCGCCACCTTAGTCGTTGGACCTTCACTCTTCTGGCTAAGTCAATGTCGCTATGCCCGACAGTTCTTCGTTGTATCTCCTCCTCCACTCACCGTTCGAAAATCACCCGAAGAATTTTCCTCTCAAAGAAGCCAAGAGGACCCTCATCCTTTTTTGATAAAGTCCATGCCTCGGATGCACAAATTATGCAGCGTTATTCCTATAAATGACCAAAGCCTGCCTCCGTGCAATAGCCGTTCAAGTCCAAACAAAATTGTTTAACTCATAACGTGGTCATTTTCGATCGATGAATTCAGAAGGTACAATTGTTTTCTCTCGAAATCTATACATACATATGTAGGTTGAAGTGGCAGCCAGCTATTGCCAGCACACTTAGACCAGTGATAGGTCCATTGTGATAAAATCTATACATACAAATCTTTAATTCGTACTCTTTGGATAAGCCTTCAAAGAAATGCAATGCAACCTGTCAAAGTTTAACTCAAAATGTAAGCCATTTAGGAACCGCATAATGAAGTTGAAACATCATTTGGGAAATAAGCTCGAATTAATAAATTATTCTCAAAAAGTAAAGTCTTAGGTTACATCTGTCTGTTAGTTCAATCACCTGATTATAAAAAAAGATTCAATACATTCAATTCAATTTATTTTTAGTTCAAAAGAAACAAAAAGGAATAACTAAGGGTTGAAAAATGTTGACTCACACAACGATGACATCGAATTGATTTGAATAATGATTCCAAGTATACTTTGTAGCACACATTTGTCAAATATGCTGAGCAGATGGTCATTACTATAATATAACTTATGAAACATACAAAAAGGGAATATAATCCGTCTAGTCCAATTTAAAATAAAAATTCAGCAAATAGACCTGATGGAGCCTTTTAAAAATATAATCCCTGTTTATCTTAGAAACGGGAAGGGATAAGAACAAAAGTTGTTCATACAGTTTGCATAGTTAAACTGATTGTTTATATACAAAGATATGTATGTGTACATGTATGAAGATACGTCTATATTGTCAGGGTATTTCTGAGGTTTTATTGAGGTTTGAATTACATTGAAGACTTGTACCTAGATACTCGTACATTTGTCCATTGATGTGATCCAACTTGTCATAAGTTGAACAACTGGTTGAATAGAATGATAAATTGCTTTTAATTTTAGCTAACCAATCCTTTTGATGGAAAAAACAAACATTAACTTGCCACCTTAAGTCGAAGTAGAAGTTCAGTTCTAATATCAATCACTGTCAATTTTTCTATTGTCACCGCTTTTCAAGTTGTAGAATGTGGGTGGTGCAGCACCGTTGTCCACTCTTATCGGGGATTGTGCAAAGACATTTGTGTTTTCATAAAAGTTCTTTTCAAAAAGATATCCTTTGTGTGGTACTCTTCAGTATCACATTTGTCTGCTTTTGTATTATAGAATGTGTCAAAATATTTTGGTGTTAGGTAAGGTTGGAGTGGCGGGCTTAAGAAGCAACTTCACTTAGACCAGATAAGGTCCTTTGTGTAACCACCTGGATCTGTTCTTCACCTAGAAGAACTATCCGTAGAACCAGCCGGAGCTTGCAATGAAGTGCTGGAGGCTGCTTATGCTGATGTCAGCCAGTTCGTTTAGATCATGACAGAAGCTGGTTCCTAAATATGCTCTTCTGGGGGCTAAGAGGGCCGGGCATTTACAAAGAAGGTGGAGGATTGCCTACTCTTCTTCCTCGTCCATGCAGCTTCTGCAAAAGTCGTTGTAGAGGAGGCCCAGCCTATTTTCGTGCTTGTCGATGGTGCAGTGCCCCGTTATGACGCCTACTAAGATGCTTATTAGCAATATTTTCCGTCTGACGAGACCGTGGGAGCGTTTGAGATCCAGCTTCGGCCGAATCTGCTTGGTAATGAGGCAGGTGTCACCTACTGTCTATCTGTGATTGATGATGTTGATGGCATTTCTATTTAGTAGCAATTTGCATGGGGCGAGAGCCATGCTTAAATTCTCCTTTTTCGGAAGAATTGTTAGAGTTGTGTCCTCTGTAGCGAGTTCGTCAGCTATGCATTTGCCTGGAATGTCTCTGGGTCCCGGCCCAAGCAGTAATTTAGGGCTGTTTCTGAGTTAAAGACGACAGATTTCAGACACTTTTTACAACCTTATTCGAATACTTTATGTCAATTTGAATTTTTGACGAGTATAGGGCATCTTTCAGTCTACATTGTGGCGAATTTTGGGTAAAAGATTTGGCCTGCACCCTTACAAGATCAAATTAACTCAAGAACTGAAGCCTCTTGATTATTTGAAGCGCCGAAACTTCTCCAATTAAGCTCTGCAAAAGTTTGAAGAAAATCCTGAATTTCATTGAAAAATCATCTTCAGCGATGAAGCATAATGGTTTCGTAAATAAGTAAAATATGCGTTATTGGTCAGTGTTATGTATATGTATGCTGTAAGTATACCCCTAGGTCCCAATATTATTGTACACTAGCTGTACCCGCGACTTCGTCCGCGTTGACCTAAAATTTCTTGCTGTTAAGCTCGCGAATACGTTGATGTGGCATAGCCTACAGCTTATGTGATGTGAAGA
The DNA here is from genome assembly GCA_951813785.1 of Criorhina ranunculi. Classification (NCBI taxonomy): domain Eukaryota; kingdom Metazoa; phylum Arthropoda; class Insecta; order Diptera; family Syrphidae; genus Criorhina; species Criorhina ranunculi. Next base: position 51,832,571 of record OX638381.1, on the reverse strand, counting down.
TTGTTTTCTTTTTTTTAAAGAAAGGTGGAAAGCATCGAAAGCCTAAGTGCGGGATTATTGCCCGAACTAAGACCACCTCTGCCACCAATATCTATTCCCTTTCCCTTTCCAGGTGTGTCAGCTCTACGAACATGCTTTTGGCAAAAATGCAAACTGCACTCCACTTTAACTATATCTCCCGTTGAGTATAGAACCGTGGTCACTGGAAGAACACATGCCCCAAGTCTTCAACTGTGTCTTCCTACCACTCCCATCAACATCAAGGTCACGTGCGTTGTGATATCAAAACGCACCATCACGCACGCACGCATCAAAGCGCACCTGCGCTAATTATGTCTTGAAAGGACTTTACTAGGCAATCACTTCCATTTACCTACCTCTACTGTGTCTGCGCAGCACGGGTAAAGTGGAGAGTCAGTGTTATTGAACCGATCGATTTGATTGGAAATAGCAATGTCTCGTTAAGACCCGTGTTACAGAGAAGTCTACTTCTGCATGCTTGTGCCTTGTCCAAGTTTCAGTAATAAGGATAAGACGATATGTCCATCTGCTTTTGGTTGACAGGTTCCAACTCTGCTGCCATTCTTGTTGTTACGTCGTGCGCTAGTTCACCTTCCTTCCCGGTCTATCACAAATGTAGCTTTTAGATAAAAATCTTTTAAATTGAAAGGGCAAATTGTTAAGTGTTATAGGAATGCGAGGAATTAGTGCGCTCTCTCCTTTGGCAGTTCCGGTGAGAATTGTAGACTTGATCACATTTCTCTCCAACTCTGCGATGCACAGCCTGGTACTATTGTATAGTCTTATCAGCAAAACAGCAAAACCGAAGCACCAGTTTATGAGACGGCACTCCGGATATCTCTAAGAAGTTTAAAAACCCTGCTATTTAGGTCATAGCGTCGTTTGCGGACATGATCTGCTTCATATTCTCGAAGTGTTGTCAGATGTATGTACATACTTGGAGCAGAAAAAAATATAATACCTCGCCCCGTACTTCCTACTACTACGCCAATATTCGGCTAAGATCCTAAACTTGGGGTGTTTCAATAGGTCTTAAACAAGACCAAGGTGAAACTTACCCACCTCACTCATCACACTTTCATTATTTTCATGTCCTTACGAATTCCTCCCATAGCGTGGAACAATATGAGATCCATTCAAATACCTAACATAGTCAAAAAAAAAAAGATTAGTAATTTGCTCGTTATTTACATATCCTACATAATTTTTTATTCCTCCAGTGGGATACTTCTTTTCTACCTACTCGAAAAACTGAATATCTGCCACACCAATAACTACACCACCATAAAAACCCTTTCCCTGTGAATAGCGAGTGAGTTCCGATTATTTAGAGGCAAAGATACACATACCTATTACCCACCACAAATAAAAGGAAGCAACAAAAAAGGGAAAAAGGAAAAACCACCCTTGTCGATCATGATTTACGATGTGCCACTGGCTGATTGCTGCGCAGGTCACAAAATGGATGTTTCATAAGGAAATATGAATTTTTCAAAATAAAAATTACGAAATAAAAATTAGCATAATTAGCATAACATAGACTATCTACTCACGAAGTTTCATCAAAATCCGTCCAGCCGTTTAGGCGTTACGGAAGAACAAACATCCAAACATCCAAACATCCAAACATCCAAACATCCAAACATCTAAACATCCAAACATCCAAACTTTCACATTTATAATATTAGTAGGATAGATAAGAAATAGAGTAAGAACATAAGTGATATAATATATTTAAGTCAATCGTGTAAGATCGCTCACGCAATAAACAGGGGTGGAATCGGCTAAGGTGATAGTTGATAGCTGACAATCAAAATCATGGCTTAACGACCACGTAAGGTGATTATCAAATTGACAATCGCTTTTTTGCGATCAATTTCATGCGACAGCTTTTTAGGTGTCGCTTTCATACATTTGTGTCATTTTCATAGGTATGCACCTCGGCTTCAACTCTAAATAAATTAAATACTTTAGTGAAAAAAGAATATATTAAATAAATTAGAATAAAAAACTTTAAGTCAAATTTTGAAATTCGTGGAGTGCAATGTTTACTTCATTGGATCTTTTCTACGGCTCAATCTAATTACAAAAATGTCCAACTATTAAGAAGAAAGCTGAGAAATAAAGCAAATATCTTGGAACTTCCAAACTCGATTTAAGAATGCATATTTATAAATATTCATTGTTGATTGGTAGCATTTATTATTGTGTATTTTAGATTTTTGAAAAACTTTCGCTTATTAAAAGAAGCGTTTGTGTCTGTTTTGGGACTGCTTGATTTACCAACTGGAATAAGGTCAAAGCATGTTCCACCCATCCTTCAATTGGCTGCAATTTTTAATCTTCTTGGGGGTGATGGCTATCAAAGACAAGTTGGGGCTGACTGGGCTGCACCAATGGGTTAATGGGTACGGTGGCTGAAATAACTGCTGCAGTCATTAAAAAAAATGCAGTCAATACTTTGCCCACTTATGATTAAGTTTGTACCTAAGGATTCAACAAAATCATATTTTTCTGAGAAATATAAAATTTATGGAGGTTATGCTTGAAAGAGCATTATAGGATCTAGCCAAATACGGATTTTCTTGCATGTATGTGGAAATGATCCGTATTTGCTCTTTATAAGCTTGAGACATTAAGAAAAGAAAAAAATTGTTTGTAATTTGTGAATATATTAGTAATTTCAAATTCACTTAGATTTTTCACTTCAATTTTAATTGTCTCAGCTGCTCGGAATGACAGCGTCGGCAAGGAAGTGGCGTTTAAAACTCTGAGTGCTGTCAATAATCAATCATTTTTTAATGATCGCTTTACGCAGAACAAAGAATAGTTGATAATCAAAAACGACAATCAAAAAAGCGACAATCAACTATCACCTTAGCCGATTCCACCCCAGCATAAGGTCCCGCTGGTGTTTTGTGCGTCAAAAAACTTCCTTACATCCTCAAAAAGTGACTGTGTGGTGTGGATTTCATGCCGAAGGTGTGATAGGACCGTATTTTTTCATCGATGAGAATAATCGCCATGTTACGGTCAATGGAGTTCGCTAAAGTGCCATGTTGGAAGACTATTGTCAGCCAGAATTGGATGGACTTGACATCAGTGATATGTGCTTTCAAGAAGATGGTCAAACAATTAATCTATTGAAGGGGAAGTTCGGTCATCGTGTAATCTCGAGAAATGATGCGGTCGAATGACCACCTCGCTCATGCGATTTAACGCCGTTGGATTTATTTTTATGGGTTTACGTTAAGTTGTTGGTCTATGCCAACAAGCCAAGAAGAGCTCAAGAACTATATCAAACGCGAAATTGCCAACGTTCCGACCGATATGTGTGGAAGAGTGGTGGAAAATTGACTACAAAGAATCGATCGCTGCAAACGTGCTCGCGGTGATCATATAAACGAGATCGAATTCCATACTTAAATTTAACATGTGTACTACACCTGGAATAAATTTCAGCCCGATATTTCAATTATTCTTTATTTTATTTAAATTCAAAATTGCTATGTCCTTATTGAAAAACCCTTCACTAACTTCGTTAAACATTAGGTCTGGTGTTTGAAGAGGTCTCGATCGTCGAGGCTTAGTGGTTAGTACTTTGGATAGACAAACGAGCTGACACAGGTTCGTTCTTCGAACCAACCCAAGCATTTTTGGCGGCCTCATCTCCCGGTTTCGGAGAGTACAATCTGCCACTTAAAACTTTCTGAATTCGCTCTTAGAGTTGGCATTCGAGAAGCTAGACCTTAGCCTCTACGTGATATCGTGCCAAATATTTCTTTATTTTTGGGTGAGGAGGGCGAATGGAAGAGAAGATGTAACCAAGTGTTCTGTGAGCTAAATTACATACGTATGTCAAGACTTAGTCCAAAAAGATAAAAAGATGTCGAATACATTGGTTTGGCCACATTGAGCGAATAGATTTATTCCTCCCCCCCACCTCATATCTTTCTTGGTACAGCTTACAGATATTTTTATTGCATATTAACTTGTGCCAAAGATTTATCGACAAAGATTATTGATGACCAACGAATTTGGAAGCTAACGCTTGATTAGCAATGGCATCTGCATTTTAATTTCTTTCGTTCCCTACGTAATTCAAATTGTGCACTCATAAAGTTTTTTAATGACGCAATCATTTGCATATGCTCCATGTGCCTGATCACTTTATGACTTCCCAGAGCCTAGCCTGTTGCGAGGTTGGTAACGTAAATCAAACAACGAATGTAACATTTCAAACACTTAAATCCAATCAGAGGAAATCAGGAAATAAATAATCTTCGAGATTTTAATTTGTGACATCTCCTTCAGGTCATCGAAGAAGGGTTTACTTGGTGTGCAATATCTAGCTCTGGCTAGAGCACAGAAATTATTAAATGTCATTACAACAGTGCTAAAGGGGATACCTTATTGGTACATATCGCCACAATCCTAGCGATATTCGCTTACTGGTAGGAGGGTCACATCTTCCAGGAAGTGACACACTTAAACTTAAACTTTTTGATCCAGCATAGCGTTTCCTTCTACCCATCGGGATATAAAGGGTATCATACGTCGCAATGTATCTGTGAAGGGTTGACTCTTTCTAGAGCCCAGAGAAGAGTAATATTGAACCGACATGACAGTCCAACTGGCTGCTTAGCAGTGGGTCAGACGTAAGCAAAAGACTGTTTGATATGTCTCTATTGCATTTGACTTTGTCAAATTTTCGGGAGAAGTTCTGTCTATAAAGCCTGAAGTGCTTATTACGAGCTTCAGCTGCCACTTCAGAGAGTTGCCCAATTGGCAAGATAGAGTGCAAAATCACTATTGCGTTGTAAGTGTTTTTTTATATACAGTGGGAGATATTGGATGCTACCCGTACAGCTGCATGTACAGAGTCGCAGTTTTGAATGTGTATAATCTTCGAATTTTTTTGTGTCAATCATATGGCTACTTGAAATTATTTCCAAGATCACTTTAATCTCGTGGATCAATGTCCGGTCTATTTCAGTGATTCGGGAAGCAGCTTCAGAATCAGAAAAGAATCTTCGAGATGTGTTCCCATCGTTAGTGTTTCCGAATCCTGGTGTCGAATTACAACATCAATGATCGAGTAACTCGTGAGCATTATTACGTATAAACGATCATTCCGACGTAATAATGATCGTTTTTACGTGACGAGTTACTCGATCACTGATGCCGTAATTCGACCCTTGCTTTTCGTATGTCTACCAATAGGGCTATTTCCTGTCTTTTACTGTTTTTTTTTTGTCTTCAGCTGACCTTATTTGCCCTTTCTTAATGGTAAGCTTGTAAGATAGATGAAGCAAAGAGTCTAAGAATCTTATCCTTGCGTGGAGAATTGAAAGCCCGAACATAAGGCTATCGGGATCCACTTCATTTCGTTTTGCCAAATCATTAAAGTCTTTGGAAGGCAGTCCACATAAATAGCATCTCATAGTTGAAGATGTGTTTGTAGCTGCATTACATATTTTAGCGTCCACCATTGTTGGTAGAAGTTTGTATGTAATATAAATGGTGTCGTAAGCGGTAGATATTTCTGTTTAATTTATATTCCTTTCCTGGTCTTCTATGTACTTAATTTCATCATTAGTGACATCTTTAGTTTCGTGAATGAAACGTATTCTTATAAAACTACCAGACCTAGGAGAGGACGCCAAGGAATTCTGCCACACAATTTTGTTTTGGCCCTTATTGACTTATTGCAGACGCAATGGTACGAATGAACTTTGAAATATGTTTGCGTCACTATCGATATTGTTTTCAAACTCCTTTTTGTATTGCGATTGTTGTGACCCATCACAGAACCATTTTACAATAAGTTGTAAATTTTCCTTTTCTTCTTGGGAAATGGTTTCTAAAACTGACTCCAAATACTTACATAGCCGCAAAGAGTCCAAAAAATTAGATCTGTCGAAGATTATGTCCTTTTGAAGCTTTGTTGCTCTAGTTGGTGTCAAAGTCATAGCTTTTATTACTTTAGACGAATCTTTATTACCTTCGGCTCGTTGATTTATCTGTGCCGCTTAGGTTAATTGTTCTGCAGGAACTTTATCCCTTAAATCTGAATCGGTCACTTGATTCTGAGAATTCTGTGGTTGGTCGAATAGGTTTTCTTGCATTCCAAAACGGCTAATTTAAGGGTGCTTGTTGACATTTGTTAATTTTTTTTGTAGTTTGCAGCTATCCATTTTTGCTTAAAGTCGTGTTTAAAATGGCTGAAGATGTGTTTTAGTTGGCCAATTTCAGTATAGGGACATTTTGTTTAACTCTGCAACCGACAACGCGACGGTAAAGATAGCTGTGTTGAGCTCATTTATAAACTGGTCGTTCTTGTTTCTTTCGCGAAGTGTTGCGGCCTTGTTTCAAGGAGAAACATTTGGCCCTTCGAGCCGGATTCATACGTCAATTGCGGAAAAGTGTCGGCGATTCAAAATTAAACAAAATACGATTTGAAGTGGAAATTCCTGCATCATTATTATTAGTATATTGTGGTGCATACTAACCTTAATTTCGGTACAATAAGCTCGGCGGCAGTGAAGATTTTAATGAAGACCTGCTCACAAATAGCCAAGGACCTAGGGAACTTTAAGAAGACCAAGGATTCTTTCAGGAGATCAAAAAATTACCTATCCACTCGTTTATCTGTTCACGAGGATAATTTCAAGACCCTCAGCATAAAGTTCAAAGATGTTGCCAGTTCCGATACAGACGAAAAAGTCATAGGTGACAGTGAGGTCTTCTTTGATAATACGAAGGAGGCATACATGGGATACAAGCTAGAACTATTGGATGAGCTGGAAAAACACTCCACCCTCCAGTCTCCAAGACCGTTGGCAGCCCTAGAGAAAAAGTACTCCAGCCTTTGGTCGCACGAAAATGTCATCAGGTTGCCAAAAATCACCATTCCGACCTTCGGTGGTGCTTATGAAAAATGGCGTTCTTCCCATGGCCTTTCAGCGCTATCCGAAATCCAAAAAATGCACTATCTAAAATCAAGTGTTACCGGTGAAGCCGAACGCTTGTTACAGCATCTCGGGATTGATAATGGCAATTATGATCAAGCGTGGTCAATTCTGACATCTCACCATGATCATAAGCGCATTCTTATCAATACTCAGATGGATATATTCTTCGATCAACCTGTGATTCAGACCGAGAGTTCCAACGCTATCAAGGACTTGCTTGATGTCTCAACAGGAGTCGTTCATTCTCTGAAAAATTTTAGGAGTGGGCGTAGAACATTCGGATGAATTTATCATATACGTGCTACGGAAAAACTGCCTGTCTGCACACAACAAATGTGGGAAGACAAATTGGGCAAACGAAAGGATCTTTCAACATTTGACGAGTTCTCAGAGTTTCTGGAAACAAGGTTTCGATCTTTGGAAGTCGTGGACCAAGAAAAGGTGAAGCCTAGAGTGAAGTTTTTTCTGAAGTTCAGCTTGAATATGACGTAGTCTACAGTGGACGTTCCCAAGTCCCTAGTTCAGACCAGCTTCTATCGTGACTTTGATACAGTATGACGATAGATCAACAAAAAGGAGGACAGCAAGGGCGTAGACGTTAATGCTGTTGATAGTTTGATCATTCGCCTTGCTGGCAGCCTTTGCCTGCCAGTAGATCAGATTAGATTAGGCAATTGAGGTGGTCCATAGTCCCTTATCACTGCGGCCGCGAATGGGCCTATTGAGCTATAGAGCTCCTCCATGATGCCGGAGTGCGCGATGAAGCCGGCGATGTCTTTGGGTGAGCTGGTTGTTATATCTTCCTCCTCGAGGTAGTGCTTATCTAGAAAACGATGACGTGTTCTTATGAGGCAGTTACAGTGCCATAATATGTGTTCTGCTGATTCTTCGTCCTCGTTGCACATTCTAGACATGTTGTCTTGTGCTATTCCCATTGTCAATAGATGTTTTTTAACCCGACAATGTCCGGTTAGAAAGCTTGTGACTATTCGAATCTGACTTCTCGTTAATCGTAGAAGTTGTTTCGTTCTTTTTTGGGAGGTGGTTGGTATAAAGGCTTTAGCTTGTCTATTACCTTCCGTTGCTGTCCAGTAATGTTGTGCTTTGTCTTTTAGCCAATTTTTTATACAGCCTTTCGCTGTGCTTGTTGGGAGGCCGCAGAATGGTCTTAGCATCATAAAAGTTGATGCAGAACCTTTTCTGGCTAGTTCATCTGCCTTTTCATTACCTTCATATCCGCTGCGGTCCGGTACCCAAATGAGATGGACTCCGTTTGTGCTAGCCAATGCTATAGGTAATTGGAGGCAGTCCCAAACAAGTTAAGAGTTGATTTCGCAGGCGTTGATTGCTTGGAGCGCAGCTTTTCTGCCAGATACAATGTGAATGTTCTTATTTGATAAAGCTCTGTTTATATTTTCACTGATGCATAGTTCTATAGCGTGAATCTCCGCCTGGAATACTGAGTTATTCGTCTCCATAGTTCGACTCCAGTTCCGACTTCTTCATCTGTTTTTGACCCATCAGTGTACCATACATGAGAGTCGTTTGCAAATGTTGGTTTATTCTGTTCCCAGTTGTTACGTTTTGGAAATGTTAACTTGAAGTTTTTGCTGAAGTTGAATCTAGGTGGACATCTGTCCGATATTGTAGCTCATTTTTTGTTATTATTTGGGTTATATCTGAATGAATGAGTCTGGAATTAGATTCATCTTTTGTGATGAGCATATAGGCATTCACTATTGCTTCTTTCTTTACGAGAAGGTGAAGAGGTGGGAGATTTAGTAAAGTTTCTAATGCTGCGGTTGGAGCTGTTCTCATCACCCCTGTTGTACACCCACAGGCTCTTTGTTGAGCTTGGTCTGTGTGGTCTTTTGTTTGGTATTTTCCCACTAGACCGGTGCAGCATAGGTGAGGATAGGTCTGACGACGGCTGTGTATAGCCATAGCGTCGTTTTTGGGTTGAGGCCCCAATTCTTTCCTAGGAGACATTTGCTGGTCCATAGTTTTTTTTTATTTGCGTTGGGAGATGGGAATCTTTTAAAGACGAAACTGGGCCCGTACCCAGTAACAGTGTGGAATTTCCACCCACTAAACCCACCTCCCCTTCTGTGCCCTTTCTCCCCACGGTACCAGCGTCTTGGCATTTCATCGTGGGGGGGCGAATAGCACCACGTGCTCACAATCATGTTGGGGCTTCTTCACTTTGTCGCCTTTCTCATTTGAGGTGTCTTAGCTGTGTCATAATCTGTTTTGCACAGTTGCTTACAGCGATCCATTTCTCCTGTGATTGGGATCGTACTAAGTTTTCGGGGGTAAGTATTTCTCCAATTTCATTCCTCAACGTTTGTCTCTCGGTTTCAAATCGTGGATAGTGGAAGAACACATGCTCCACATCCTCCTGGGTTTCGATGCAATACGGAGAGTTGTCATGCTTAAATCTGTATAGATACGACCGGAAGCATCCATGTCCACTTAGTAGCTGCGTTACGTAGAAGTCCACTTCGCCATGCTTCCGGCTTGTCCATGTCTCAATGAGTGGTATAAGTCGGTAGGTTCATTGGCCTTTGCTCGATACGTTCCATCGCTGCTGCCATTTCGCCATACTGTTTACTCTCTCTGATGAGTTTACATCGCTGCCGGTTGACCTCGATTCCTGGTTTCTCATTCCATAGAGTTTTTTAGCCTCCTCGGCCAGTAAATCAATTGGGAGCGATCCTGCAATTACACAGACTGCATCTTCTGATATCGTGCGAAATGCACTGCATACTCTAATTGCGCAGAGTCGGTATGTCGATTCAATTTTGCGCTTATACGACCTAATTTGCATGGCCTCAGCCCATATTGGTGACCCGTAGAGCACCACAGATGTGACCACCCTGGCCAGGAGTCTCCTTCGACTGTATTTCGGTCCTCCATGATTTGGCATGATGCGCATGAGTGCATTATTCACTCGTGCGGCTTTGCCACTGACATACTCCAGATGTTCGTTATACGATAGCCTCGTGTCAATCATGACACCAAGGTATTTTATGGCATGTTTCGATGTTATGTTGTGCCCTCCTATCGTAAGGGTGATTGTTTCCCTTTTCTTTCTGCTACTGATTAGTACAGCTTCCGTCTTATGTTCTGCTAGTTTCAAATGCACGGATTCAAGCCAGCGTTGAACAATCCCGATTGTGTCGTTGCTTATTTGGACAACTTCTTCTAGTAGCTTAGCGACCACGACTATCGCAATATCATCCGCAAAGCCTACGATCTTAGCTTCTTCTGGAATAGGTAGTTTAAGTATCGCGTCGTACATAACATTCCATAGGAGTGGGCCCAACACCGAACCCTGTGGCACCCCTCCTGTGACCGTATACTCTTTGGGGCCATCATCTGTGTCATATACCAGTATCCTTTGTCTGAAGTAATCCATCACTACCTTCATGATGTATGTTGGTTTCGAAGGGCTACCAATATGTGCTTCCAGTTCACGGTGTTGAATGCGTTCCTTACGTCCAGCGTGATTACAGCACAGTACCGTTTAGCACCACTTCTCCACTTTCTGCATTCCATGGCTTTTTTCGCTGTGTCCACGACCAGTCGGATCGCATCTATGGTTGACCGTGACCGTCGGAAACCGTATTGGTGTTCTGCCAATCCTCCTGCATTTTCAATGGCCGCTTCCAATCTGTTGGCGATGATACGTTCCAGGATTTTCCCGGCCGTATCCAGCATACAAAGTGGGCGGAACGATGACGAATTACCACCGGCATTGTTTCCTTTGGGTATTAGTACAAGTTTTTGCTTTTCCACCGTGCAATCCCCTTCAATCAAACATGAGCTGTAAATATTCGCAAACATGTCCGGTCGCGTCCTTATTGCTGTTTTGAGGGCTATGTTGGGTATGCCATCTAGTCCAGGTGCTTTTTTGTCTCCGAATCTGTTAGTGGCTGATAGTACTTCTTCTATGGTAACTACAGGAATTGGGTGTACATCTTCTGATAATTGGTCCTCCAGTGGGGTCTCTCGTTGTCTTGGAAACAGCTCCCTGACGATTTTTTCGAGTAACCTTGGGCAGGTGGAAGCTATCGGCCTAAAGCTCTTTAGTTTCTTCATAACCACCTGGTAAGTCATCCCCCATGGGTTTTGGTCGACTTCGCTGCATAGTTCATTGAAGCTCCTGCGCTGCTGTTGCTGTTAATGATTGCTATTTTTAGCCTTTTACGCGCTGTTTTGTATAGCTGTTGGAGTTCGAGGAACTGTGGTCTTATCTCGCATAGTACTGCTTGGTGGTCACTGTGGGTGTAGTGTGGGCTAATTTTCCATGTTGTTTTCCGTACTATGGAGCTGCTGACAAAGGTGAGATCTATGATGGAGCCAACCCCGTTTCTACTAAAGGTGTTCTCGTTCCCATGGTTGACAAGGATTACATCTAGAGTTGCAAAGGCCTCCAATAGGCTAGTTCCTCTCCTGTTTGTTCTTTGACTACCCAATTCCACGGCCCACGCGTTGAAGTCGCCAGCTATAACCACAGGGTTTCTCTCTCTAACATCGGTGCTTAGTCTGTCCAGGAAGTTTTCGAATTCGTCGATCGACATGCTCGGAGGAGCGTGACATTTTGGCTCTGACAAAGTATGTGTGCCCCCCATCTATTTGCTGGTCCATAGTGAGATCCTGGCTTTGTCTATGACCTCTTTGAGGTGGGTATTCCATGTAAGTTTTGAGTCTAGAGTTACCCCTAGGAATTTAACTTACTTTGAGAATTCCATTAATTTGCCGTGTTGCTGAGTGTTGGTTTTCTAAGTTTCTTCTCTTGGTAAAGACAATTATGGTGCTTATCTTCGGGCACCATCTAGCCACAAGATTTAACGCTCTCTGGAGGCGATCTGAGATTGTTTCTTCAAATTTACCTCTGATTAGGATTGCTATATCGTCTGTGTATCCTTGGACATAGAAACCTTCATTGCTTAGAATAACTAGCAGCTCATGTACCACGATGGACTACAATAAGGGGGAAAGAACACCTCCTTGGGGGCAACTTTTCGCAGCTGTGACTAGGGTTGCCAGAAATATTTCTTAGCAAATCGGGAGAATTCAGGAAATTATCAGGAGATTGAGAAAAAAATCGGGAGAATAAATAAAAACTCATTACTCCATAGAAATTTAAAGCCACCATTCTCCTTCTAGGAAGCAAATATACAAGGTGGCGCAAAATTAATCACCCTATCGGAAGATGTTATAATTTTTGCAAATGGCGTCGTACGTCAGTTATATTTGCCATTTGTGAGTAATGCCAAATTATTTTGTATGCTTACATTAGGCGCTGATTACACTTCTTCCTAATAAAACTTTTTCTGAACTGTTCGTGATTTTTTGGGAAAATAAACATTTAAAAATTGGAAAATCGGGAGACTTCATAGAATTTCCGGGAGACCGGGACATTAGTAAAAAAAAACCGGGAGACTCCCGGAATATCGGGAGAACTGGCAACCCTAGCTGTGATGCTGAGTTTTGCGCTACCTAGTTCTATTTTTATTTTCCTAGCATGCTAGAAATGCTTTTGAACCATCTACAGGTTGTGTCATCTACTCCTGTATTTTGGATGCAACTAAATATCTAGGAATGCTCTGTGTTGTCGAAGGCACCTTCTACCAATGCCAGTAGATAACAATGAATATTTATTGTACTTCTGTTGATACCTTCTTTAAAAAAAAAAAAACAGAAGAAAGTGTTTGTTTTACTTTTATGCATAATTATGTACTTACTACTGTTACGGCACAGTCAAAGGCGGGGTGAAGTCAGGTAAGGTCGAAAGTCAAAAGAAAATTTTGTATTTTAAATATGTTGTCAACTTACTTGACACATTAAAAGAGAATACAAGCCATTTTCATGATGCTATAATTATGGAACTCGTCTCGCTAATGAGATTTCCATGTCAATGTTAATTACTTCCTCTATCGATTTTTTTTTTCTTTAAATTCCGAAATGTCAAGAAAGTGTTCTTTGCGTGTCGCCCGAAATTTCTTTTAAAAAACCTTGCGACAGTAATTTGCACATTATCGAAACACTTTGCATGCAAATACAATTAATTAAATGCATGAATGGAAATCTATAATTTCTTTAAAGGATTAGAGTAACCCTGGAGTTTTCAGCGAAAGTAACTTAGAACATGTACATACATATGTAGATATGTGTATGTGGATACCTTCAATGTGTCCATTTGATAATGTAATATTAAATTTCACATGAAATCCATTCAAGGCAGCATGGTAGGTTACAAAGATTGAGACATATGTTGTTTAATCGAAACCCTCATTATCAACTTAATACATATGTAGACCGATCAGGTTTTCCTGGGTTCATGAGCCCTGAATAAAGTCCATGACGATTAAATTTGGAACAGAAAATCCTTTTATTCAAGTTTTCCAGGACATTTGGGCATAATCTTGGCATTTAGGTCTTAAATTGTCTGAGGACTTGTGATGAGCCAGGGGTCAGGCCACGAAGGCATCTTCGGTGTACGTAAGGAGGACAGAGGCACGCTCGCGGTTATACGACTAAGTTCGTCGTACGGGAGTAGTTTTTGTCTCTTTTAACTCATACTTTTGTCTCGTGCCATAAAAAAAAATGGGAAGAAGAGAAGGAGAGGATTCCTTATTTCCTACTGAGACTACGGACGGACTTGAGAAAGATTATTATTATTATTATAGGCTCTGCGACTGAAGCATATGAGACGGCGATCTGAAAGATCTATTGTGCCTGGAGCCAGTTAGACTTTCTAATGAAGTTGAGGATACCTCCAGTCAAGGCATTCCTCTGGTGTCAGGAATTCCTTGTGGAAAAAGCATTTCCTGACTCTGCAGATAGCTACGCACTCACATAGTACGTGTTCCGCTGATTCGTCTTGCTCTAAGCAGAGTCGCCATAAAGATTTCTGAACTTTCTTGTCCAGTAGGACAAAAGGTTCTGTTTTTCCCAGCTGTCCAGACTCATTCTGAATGCGGAAGTGGAGCTGCCGCAGAAGGGTTCAGCACCTATAAATCTTTCAGACGGACCTTTCCTGGCAAGTTGGTTTACAATTTCATTGCCTTCAATGCCCCTGTGTCCTGATATCCACCAGAGCGGAGTACTTTGATAGGTCCTGGAGAGTTTTAAAGCAGCCTTTAACGGCCTTTGAGTTACACTATTGGGAACTCAGTGCTTTGAGCGCGTTGGAGGCTGACTGCATTGCCTATTGTCACTTTTTTGACAAAGTTTTACAATGGAGTAAGTCCAACAAGTGCCTTTGGGGCTGCCATGGGGCCGGTTCGCATAGCTCCAGTGATGCCGAGACATGCTGATCTTTGAAGTCGTGTAATACTACCACCAAACTACGGAGGCGTAGGTGAGGTAAGGTCTTACTATTATAATGTAAAGTCAATAAGTGACCTTAGGCTGTAGACCCCAGGTTTTACCATACATTCGGCGACATACCCACATGACATTAGTCGCTTTGATAACGTACGAGTTCCAGTTAAGCTTCTTGTATAGTACAATGCCTAAATATTTTACTTCATCTGAGAAGGATAGGAAAAATATAGGAAAGGGGAGAATAGAAGAAAGAAGTAGTTACTCCAACTCAATTTACCTGTGCCCTCATAGAGGAGAGAGAACGGAAGGAGGGAACAAAAGTTAGACGACTATCCTAATTTATACCTACGCTAACCTAAACCTTAAGCTAAAGCCCTTACCGTAGCTTATTGTACTTAAAACTATCCTCTATACATCCTCTTTCCCTGTCGTTCCACCGAAGATCAGTTGGTCTTGTTCCAGAGACATGCCAGATGACGATGGAGTCGACATGATTTTACCTTTGATTTTAATTATTGGGAGATAGTCCCTAAGTCGATGTGCAGCTTCAAAATAGCACGTCCTGTAATGGAAAGTTAGTCTGTCGTCATGTCTAGTCAGTGGACGCGTTCTGTCGGGTCATCGTCCCGCCAGGAATTGCAGCCAACGTAGCTTACGCTTAGTCTATACTGGAGAAGGTAGGAATTGGTTTGATGGTTGTATAAAGGCTCACTATGTTAGAGGATTGATCGCAGTTTACTTGCACGTTTTGCAGACTGCAACTGCAACCGAGTTTTGTTTAACTCTCTTTTAAAATTAAGTTTTCGTTTTCGGTCACGATTTTGAGATCGTTTCCGTGGCTTTTCAAAATCCGCATTTAATTTGGTTTAACGCTCTTTGATTTTTTGTTTTCCATTCAGCATTGTCGCAATTGTGTCCCAAGACTGGTTCTTCTCTATTGAACCCATTACACGTTTTCCCAATTCGCGATCGTGCAAAAGAGTGTTTATTTAGTGGGTCTCTCATGGGTATACATTGGTCTGTTGGCACGTCAAACACGTCACATGATTGCTTCTTCAGAGGCCACTTTACAATATCTGCCGCCGTATTGACCATCCGCAAAATGAAATATGGATTTATCGTTTTATATGAACATGCGTTCATAAAATTTTGCTGCATAATGCATGGGGTAGGTCATTTTATTTACAATCAGCAATACAATATGTAACAGCTAGACTTACAGACTATTCGCCCGGTCGTATCTCGAAAATGGGGGGAAACTGTACGCATTCTTCGTCGACTTTAACGCAGCCTTTGATTCGATTGGTAGGAAATCGCTTTTCTACAAGCTAAGTAATCTAGGGCTGTCTTCGAAAATGCTGAATATCATCCGAAGTCTCTATGAGGAAAACTGGACCGCAGTTTGGAATGAAAGGAACGTATCACCCTGGTTCGAGTCCAAGATGGGAGAGAAGCAAGGTTGCCTCCTTACTCCACTTCTTTTCTCACTCTTCCTGGATGATCTCCTACCCGCGCTGCCTGGGGGTATTATGTTCAATGGCGTCCACATCAAGCTTCTTATGCACGCTGATGACATTGTCCTGCTTGCTGAGACACCAAACATGATACAGGTGATGCGAAATAAGTTACAGCATTACTGCATCACATGGAACTTAACACTTAACACCAACAAGTCCAAAATAATGGTTTTCCGCAATGGAACAGGGATTTACTATTGGAGAAAATGTCGGAGTACAAGTACCTTGGAGTAATCATAACGCTGCGCTTGTCATTTAAAAAGCATCTGCAGACAAAGATAGCGATAAACACAAATTGGAGAAGTTTTCTCGCTAAAAAAGATATTGCGTCAAGTGCAAAATATAAACTTTTTGAAGTATTTATGCGGTCAATCATGTGCTATGTGGCCCAAGTATGGGGAATTCTCCAGTACGAAGAAGTTGAAAGGTTATTAAGAAACTTCGTGAAAAATATGTTTAGGTTACCTGAGAATACGCCTACATACATACATGATTCATTTGGAAACTGGACTAACTTAGAAATGCATTTCAGCTATATCACTGGCAAGGCATCGGCTACCGAATATAGTCGCAATGTATTTGTTTCGCAGAAATCTACAGTTCTTCAGTGAGTGGCAGAGGCTAAATGATGAACATAACGGGCGGCTACGGGATGAGGATATTGTTAATAGGAAAAGTTCTACTCAGAGACTAGTGGTTAAGAATCAGGCATCCATATTTACGAAAGAAGCCCAACGAAGTGAGTCCAAAAGTACATATAGAATTCTTCAACACGATCTCGGAGACAAAAACTACTTTCACGCTACAACAGTGGCTCCCAATCTTTTTATAGCGTGACTCAAAATTTTCTTAAAAAATTATTGACGACCCGAAGACCTAAATAAATCAATTTTAAAAGTACATAATATTTTATTTTGTTAAAGTAAGTGGAAAGAAATATTTGTATGCCTCTTGGAATCCAGGAATATCCTCTCCAATTTCAAAAGGATTTCGAACCCAGCTATATTTGCGAAGATCAATGTTTTCTGGATATATCTGTTCAATTCAATTTCAATTCCTTCCAAATATTCTTTGAAAATCGAAAATCAAGTTGCGAAATCTTAAAGAAATTGATTGAGGAGAGGCAATCTTGCAACCAGGGGGTGTTGTTTTTTGCTTTCTTACTGGGGGCAGCAGGAGAATTGCCGGCGCTATTCACCGGCCGAATTTGCTGCGCCTTTTGGTGCCTTCATGGCTCCATCCAGCGCGGTTGCATAAGGCAGGCCATCCGCCAGCAACCCTCGAAGTGCCTTTCTTTGAGACGTTGTGAGGCGAGGTCTCTTTATACTCCAGATCGAGTGCCTTCACGGATTCTGTTTCAGGGGCGTCTGAGCAGCTCCTGTACGCGTACTCCGTAAGAACCAAGCTGGATGTTTCGACGGATTCGAAGTCGCTGTCGAGATGTTGAAGTACCGGACGCTCTATCCGTTCGGCACGAAGGTCAAGTGCAGCAGTTTCCTGTTCGATTGCAGGGATATCGCTCCGCTCTGGCGTGAGACGTTCTTTTCCACATCTACAGATTCGTCAGTTTCAAATGAAAATTTTATTGCACGCTTAATTCCACAAAGAACCTGTTCCAAAATGTCTTCTGACATTACTTGAAAAAGCGATAAGACAGGAAACAAATCTGTGGCCGTAGAAAGTACATGCGAACATAGTTGTGCAAAATTTCTTACAACACTACCGGCATCATTTTCAAAGAATAACGGTCGGATGATTTCGCCAACTAATTTTTGCAAAACTCTGTGGATACGGGAACCCTTTCCATGATTCTATCTTCGTTTTCCTAAATTTTAAGTTGTTAAAGGTCCTCCGAGATAAATGCATTCACTTATTTTCAACTTAACATTATTTTTAATGGAAACAAATGCCATGCAGAAATAAATAAGGGGTTGTCCAAAGCAATGTATAGATTAATTACATACTCGTACATCCACTTGAAAGTCTGCAAGCTACAGCTTCAACAATTTGTGACTAACCACTATTGTGGTCACATTGTGACTCATAGAAAAGGAAATCGAAAGGGTAGTGTACAGAAGAAACTATTAGAATTGTAATTAATTTTTCATCTTGCTTTCAACTTTGCTGCCCTTATTCTTTCGTACGATTGTGAAGAGCTTTAATGGCATTTTAAACACATCTAAATATTTTTGCATTTCACATGCAATATACATATTACGTTTAAATCATCATCTCGCCTTGATGTCTGTAACTGATACTCAACTCCATCGCTAGTTCCATTTGAAATTGTATTTCTATGCAAATGAGAGTTCTTTTTTAATTTATCAGCGTACTTTTTACAACTTGCATTGAATATTGTACAAGGAAATGAAATACATGCTAGTGCTAATGTCCATACGCTTCGTTGCATGTACTTACGCCACCCCTATAATCAGCTGTTCGTATTATTCCCATACGACACGCTTATAATATAATAGGACATATTTCGACGTGTTAATTAATCAGTGTGCCATAATATGTGGATTTTGGACAGACAACACCCGAAGGAAGATATGTTGAAATCTTCGCTGAGATGAACAATCTAATTTAGCTTGTTAATGAGCGTAAATGATACGAGAAAGCCACTTGGGCCACTGTTGAGGCCAGCTTCTTTAGGAATTTGAACTGATCATTATGCTCGATAGCGACGTGGATACCGCCGCTGATATGATAACTGAAACCATCCTCCTCGGTATAAACTCCATTATTCCCAACCGAATGAAGAGCATCAAATCAAAGGAAAAATCGTGGTTTGACCTGAGCTGCAAAGAGGCTATAAGGAAGAAAGAGGAATACTTTCGGTATTTTAAAAGCCGACTCTTCTGAGGAAAACCGAAATATTCACATTCGACCTGTATAACCAAAAATTGAAGCAAAATATGCTACAATGTCCCAAGGGTAGTAAACAATTTTGGTCATTCATGAAAAACATTACGAATTCTGCGTCGTCATCAATGACACTCCAGTTGTCAGCTCCTCAGACAAAGCCAATCTGCTTTCTGCACACTTTGTAGCGTCCCTTCTTTCCAAGGTCATAGAAACGCTGATAAATCGTCAGTTAATGAAATATCTCGACTCACGGAAATTTCTCAATGAACGACAGTAAGGTTTCCGTAGCAACAGGTCCACTGGTGATTTGATGGCTTATCTCACCTAGAAGTGGAACTTATCTTTACATCACCTTGATGAAAGTAAGATTGAATTGGATAATACGTTTCGGGCCGTTCAATCCAAGTTGTTTTGGACGGTTTCAAGTTTGTAATTCACCATATAAATGGTGTTGTGGGGGGCGCCAGCAAGGCTCCGTTTTGTCTCCAATTCTCTATCTCATTTTTATACATGATCCCTTGTCTGCAACTTCTTATCTTATTCATTCTTTTGAAAATGAAAGTACTCTCAGTTTTTCATATTCGTTCACTACTTCATGTCCCTCTGCCCTTCGGGCGTTGTAGAGGAACAGCAACGTATGTATCACTCACTAAATTCCTACCTTGAGGGCATAATTCACATTATTCATGAATGGTACCTGCATCGCCGAAGCCGATAAACTTTCCATCCTCGGTATGTGCTTTGATGACGATCTTTGTTGGAACGACCACATA
Source organism: Criorhina ranunculi (assembly GCA_951813785.1). Lineage (NCBI taxonomy): Eukaryota > Metazoa > Arthropoda > Insecta > Diptera > Syrphidae > Criorhina > Criorhina ranunculi. The sequence goes on along the minus strand of OX638381.1, from coordinate 51,813,083 downwards.
TTCGATGTCTCCAAGAACGCTCCGAAGTGTCTAGGTTTTCTCAAACGATGCAAAAAATACTTTACCCCTTCTGATCGGGCTTCAATATACAAGGCGTTTATCTTCCTAAAGCTCACATCTGGTCTGGTGCCCCAAAAACTGTCCGCACATTCTAGACAGCATTCAAAAACGTGCGCTTAAACTTATAAGTGACAGAAACATTGCGAAGTCAATTGACTCGCTTGAAGACCGAAGAAATGTTTCCTGTCTCTCACTGTTTTATCGATTTTTCTGCAGAAAGTGGTCGAGCGAACATTTCACCCGCAATTCTGCACATCAGTTTATCCTTAAGCCTACTTTCGGACATTCTGTCAAATATAGAGATTCTTTCTTTAGCCGTACCACACGAATGTGGAATAATCTACATAGTTCTGTGTTTCCTCATCACTATAACCCTCAGGCATTTAAAGCCAACGTGCATCGGTATCTCCTTCGTCTCTCCTCTAATTTCCCTAATGCTCGTGCTCTAGTTTCAGGGTTGTCATAATCCTTTTAGCGCGCTAATAATTAAAAAAATATATGTATAGAAGTTGCAGTTTCAGATCATGGTTCCGCACTGGCCTTGGAGAGAGCTGTTGCGCCAGCTCTTCCCGAGTCTTGCCTACAAAATGGTTTGAGAATGGTTGTAAGTTGGTATTATCAAAGCGCATCAACGCTACTTGTTTTTCGGGGAGGACTTACCAGACAGTTAATCAATCAATAAAAAGCACGTGTTGTACAGAGATCTATAAATCACTTTTTGCTAAAATTATCCTTATAGGTGGCCATGGTGTATCCGTTTGTCACGCTGAAGGTTCCAAGTTCAACTCCTGATGTCAAGAAAGTCAATCAACTGCGAAACGGTCAGCTTTACTGCATAGGCATAGAAAGAGGCAACCAGCTTCTTCATTATCGAGAGTGCTTTTTAGATGTCCTTCAAAACGATCCTCTTTCGCACTTGCACAGTTGCAGAATTTCTTTAAAATCCTCCGTTCCAGATAGTTCTAAAGAGGTGTTCTTCTATGATGTCAAAACCACTGCGTAAAAAAACCCTTACGTGTTAACTCTTTATTCATTTGGCACATGCAGCCATTCTTATTCTTAAATCAAAAGATTTACAAAATAAAATATCTCCAGTTTTATCACATTTCATCAGTTCTTATATAAACTAATAATAATTTTTTAAACACATACATATATATTTTCCTTATTTTTTAATTCAGTCGGCAGCCTGTTAAACATATCTAAGCCTTTATACATTGCTCTATTTTGACCTCCTGCCGTGCGGTGAAATTCCAATCGAAAGTCCCGATTACTTCTTAAGTTATACGGCTGCACTTCTTCAACAAACCGTATATTCTCAGTCAGATGTCGCGGTAGCAAGCGATTTTTTAGCTTAAACACGAAAACAAACACGCTAAAAACTATTCGCTGTTTAACGCTTAGCCATTTGAACGAACTAAGCATAAAGGAGATCGGGGTTAATCGATCACATCCTATTCTGAATCGCATTGCTCTGTTCTGTAACCTTTGTAGTCTTTCAATATCCTGATTGGAACACTGCAGGAGAATCGTTGAGCAGTATTCAAAATGAGGCTTAATTATCACATTATTTATATACTACTCATGACTGAGAGTCTATTTCTAATTCTATTAAAAAACCCGATCTTCTTTGCCACTTTTTTGCACACATAATCGATATGAATTTTGAACTTGAGCTGATTATCTATAACTATACCCAGATATTTTATCTCGCTTACAATTTCAATTTTTTCATTGTCTATCAAAAACTCATCTTCTAGTTCACCTTTCAACACCATACCTTTAGTTTTTTTTGCGTTTAGTTTAAGCTTATTCATTTTCAGCCATATATTTAACGAGTTGAGATCCTGCCTTAAATTGTCTGTACATATTTTCTTATCTTTCCCAAAAATATACAGCAACGCATCGTCTGCAAACAATCGAAGAACTGAATGTTTCATTGCTCTGCTCATATCATTTATATATAAAACTAGCAGTCCTCCCGCGGCTTCGCACGCACACCATACATACTTAAGGGTTTACTTAGTCGTTAGAAATCGTCTGTTCCTATTGAACTTTCAAAGGTAAAAGATAGCAAAAAGTGTCACCATTTCAGTATTGAATTTTTGAAATCAGTTCAGTAATCTCATAGATACTTAAAAATCCATCCAACCAAATCATATACACACCCGTTCCCAGTTGAATTGCTACGAACTGCGAATGCACCCTGTGTCTCCCCTTTTGGAGATGAATTTCGAAAAAAAATTTCATAGTGGATGTCTGCGTCACAAGAGGAAACTACTGTCTATATTTCAATTTTCTAGCATCAGCCAATTAGTCAGGACTTATCCTTTTATTTGAAAACTTTAACACCCTGTATCTTGGCCCGTGGATATAATTTTGAAAAACGGTGAAACACGTGTTTCTTTATTTTTGTTTTAGAATTTACCTACCAAATTTGAATTCTTAATTCCAATTTAAATTTTTTTTTCCATACAAACTGGAACACCCTGTATCTCCCCTTTGGAGCAAAAATTCAAAAAAGTGGCTCCATTGTTTTTCCCTACGCCACAAAAGGAAACTACTGTCCAAATTTCAACTTTCTAGCGTTAGCCGTTTAGGCTCGGCGATGATGAATCAGTCAGGACTTACTGCTTTATATATATAGATAAATAATAGCGTACCCAAAACAGATCCTTGCGGTACACTTATTTGGACACCCATTTCCTCCGATAATACGCTATTGATTGTGGTACATTGTTTTCTACTGATAAGATACGACCTAAACCATTGTAGTTCCTTTCCTCTTATACCGTACTCATAAAGCTTTTCTAATAATATTATTCTGTCAACTGTCTCAAAGGCTCGTTGAAGATCAATAAATACTGCTATAAACTGGTGTTTTGGTAAATTCAAGGCTGTTTCACAGGAATGTTTTTCTCTAAAACCTGATTGGTTTGAGATAATTATACTAGTTTCTTCCACGAACCTCCGTAATTGTGTGTACACAACTTTTTCTAGAACTTTTTCTAACAAAGTTAACATGTTTACCGGACGAAATTCTTCTGCTTTAGTCGTTCCTCTTACTTTAGGTATTGGCTTTACAAATGATCTTTTCCAACTGTCCGGAAATTCTCCATTTTGCAATGATAGGTTAACAATTTTAACCATCGCCGACCCCAAAATATTTAAGTGATCTATTAAAAACCTAACTGATATGTAAAACGGATCCCTTTTGTGATTCATTGATTTTAGTATAACCAAAAATTGATCATTATCAATGCGAGTAAATTTAAATAACATAGTCCTCCGTTCGATTATATTTGTATACGGTATATATTGTATCGACCTATTTATTTCCTCTCCACTTTCTATAAAATATTTGTTGAACTCATTAGCTATTTCCCGAATATTCGAAAATTTTACCCCGTTGAAACTTATTGACCTTATTTGGGTCTCCGTTTTATTAAGCACAAATAATTTAATATTTCGCCACATGGTTTTTTGGTCCGCGTTACTTTCTATCTTGTCCTGAATATATTTATTTTTTGTGTTCCTCAGTGTCCGCTTATATAAATTCCTACTGATCCGATACTCATTCCAATCCATCTCCCTCCTTGTAAATTTAGCCTTATTATAAAATAAAGGGTGGTTAAGTTTTAAGGGCCGATGTTGATTTTGAATAAAACACAAATTATTTAGGAAATTATTGTCATTTGTTTTAATTATGATAATATTGGTATGGTTCAATTATGTATGGAACAAAATATCGGCCAAATGGCCGCCGCGACCTCGGCGGCACACCTCCGTCCGATGGTCCAAATTTTCGATGACGCTGAGGCATAATTGAGGTTCTATGCCGTTAATGTGCCGAATTATCTCATCCTCTCTTGAATTGTTGCTGGCTTATCGATGTACACCTTTTCTTTCAAATAACCCCAAAGAAAGAAGTCCAACGGTGTCAAATCTCATGATCGTGGCGGCCAATTAACATCGCCACGACGTGAGATAACACGGCCATTGAATTTCTCCCGCAAAAGAGCCATTGTTTCGTTAGCTGTGTGGCAAGTGGCAAGTGGCAAGTGGCACCGTCCTGTTGAAACCACATATCGTCCACATCCATATCTTCCAATTCGGGCCATAAAAAGTTCGTTATCATCTCACGATAGCGAACACCATTCACAGTAACTGCCTGACCGGCCTCTTTTTGGAAAAAATACGGCCCGATGATGCCGCCAGCCCATAAACCGCACCAAACAGTCACTCTTCGTGTGCACTGGTGTTTTCACATCTCCTACAGACCCGGTTTGCTCAAATTTTTGCACGACTTTTCCGATTGTACGCACATTTGGACGATTAAATTGACCGAAAAAATCACGAAGTGCACGATATGCATTTTGATTTGAACGCCCATTTTCATAATAAGCCTGAATAACTTTAACGCGTTGCTCGATTGTGTATCTTTCCATGGTTCAAATTGAGTTAGTCTGAAATTGAGAAATGTCAAATGAAATGCAGAAAAAAACTTGACGTTTAGATGTGGTTCACATTCAACATCGGCCCTTAAAATTTAACCACCCTTTATTTAATTATTTTATCTCTTTTTAAGTCATTTATTCCGCTATTGAACCATCCGCAAACCCCTTCAGTAATTTTCGTCTCTTTGATAAATAATTTTGTTATTCGTATTAATTCCTCTTCAAACCTTTGAGCGAGTACATTTAAATCTACATTTGCAGTATCCAAATTACTTATGAAACTATTATTTAAATGTTGGGAGAATATATCTTTCCGATATCTAAGAGCCCTAATGCTTTTTTCTTCGCTTTCAATCTTTATTTCAATACCTTCGTGGTCTGATATTTTAAATTCACTTTTGACTCCTGCACTAACATTGCTATAATTAGTTATCACATAATCGATCAGTGTCTCCCCAGTGTCAGTTATTCTCGTCGGCTCATCAATAACCAAATTGCACAAACTGTCTTTAATAATGGTTTGCATTTTATTTTTATATGTATCTCGCTGTAACCAATTTATGTTGAAGTCTCCTAATACCAACAGGTTCTCATTCCTGCCGACCCATCCTTCCATCAAGTCACTAAATTTTTCACAAAGCGTTGCTTTGGACGAACTCGGTGATCTGTACAGAATTACTACAATAAAAGCCTTCATTCCCAAATGCATTCGCCCCATTGCAATGAATGCAATGAATGCATCGCCAAAACCAAAACAATTTTGATCCTCGATATGTGTGTTAATGACAACCTTCGTTTAAATGCTGCGAAATGTCTAAGTTTTCTTAAATGATGCAAAATATACTTTACTCCTTCTGATCTGGCCTTAATCTATAAACTAAACTTACGTACAATACTCGCAGGATTCCTTCCTTACAAAACGAATGTGGAGTGATCTACATTATGAAGGTCTGCGTTTTCTCATCACGACAGCTCACAAGTATTTAAGACCAACTCTCTTTAATTTCTCCTCTATTTTCTCTTACGTCGGTGAACCAGTTTAAGGGTAGTAAATTTTAGACCGACGGTACTTCTTACTTTTTACCAACACTCCATTGCAAACTTATTTCTTAATACTAAAAATTGTATAGGTGATAGTAATAATACAGTAATGGCATTAAACTATGAGTAGTTACCTTCGAAGATTTTGGGAGGATGAAAGCATGCACGAAGACAGGAATATTAGCTCTATCTGCCCCATCTTCAATCGCTCCCATGTCTTGCAGGAACTACTGAGGCATATCCCTGCTGAAGCCTATAAAATCCTACCCAGAGTACTGTACAAACGACTAAAGCCGTTTTGCACTACAGTCATCGGCACCTACCAGTGTGGCTTTTGGCCCGGCAAATCACCGATAGACCACATTTTCACACGCAGTAAATCCGGAAAAGACACACGAGTTCAAAGTCGATACTCACCATCTTTTTATCCACTTCAAGGCCGCATATGACAGATGTGTATTTAAAGCGATGGGCAAATTCGTGATACCGAGAAATCTTATCTGATTGTGTCGCACCACGCTCGAGAGATCCCAATGCACCTGCAGCTTGGAAACTTGGCCCGGATTTCGGCAAAGAGATGCGCTGTAGTGTGTAGTATGAAAGAATGTGACAATCGACAGCTATAATTTTGAGGTAGTGATGGAGTTCATCTACTGTAGGGCAAATATAAACTCGACGAAGGATATCCCTGGCTACATTAGTCTGTTGAAACGGCTAAGAACCAAAATCATGCTCGACGAAACTCTGATCTGGTTTATGAAGCTGAATACTGGATGATAAGAAAGCGGAGCAGATCTTGAGATCTTTGGAAGAACATTTCCAAGTCCTGTCTGAGAGGAAGGCTTATGAAGAAGATACAATCGTGAGGGTAGGTAGGTAGGTAGAAGTGGTTGAGTCCGGTGAACCTGCCAGAGACACAAGTAGCACGGTTGCGCACGGTTTTGATACCACAACTCACGTAACCTGGATGTTGATGGGCGTGGCTAAGAGTGTGTTTTTCAAATCCATCCTGTGGAGTTAAGACAATTAATGATGTTACAGAATTTGGTGCTAGAGATCTCGGATAGTTCCTTGAAAAAAGGTTTTCCGAGTGTGCGCTGCCTAGCTCTGGCTAGTGCTGGGCAGTCACAGAGGAAGTGAAATATGGTTTCCTTTTCGTAAGAATTGCCGCAACTTCGGCAGTGAGGGTTGGATAGGAAGCCTAACTTGGTAGCGTGTGGACCGATTGGCCAGTGACCCGTGCTAATTGCTGTGATTCTGGCAGTCTTAATGCGGTTCCTATTAATGAGGTCATTCGTTCTACTTTTATTATAGGTGGGCCATATCTGTCTCGATATGGTACAGGTTCGAAGACTTCTCCACCTAGAGTTGGCAACAGCGAGAAAGTGTTGGAAAATTGTACCCTTGATGAGTCCTATAGGTGGGCAGACTGACTTCGTAAGGGAGACCTCCAGGGTAGAACCACATCTGGCTAATGCGTCGGCTCTTTGGTTCCCCTCTATCTTACAATCGTGAGGTCTGTATAAAGATGTGGATGTAGTCTGCCTATTGGCCCCGACGTGAATGCTCCTGCTAAGAGGGTCATCGAATCAAAGCAACCTAGTTCAGAAAGAAAAGTGAGACCGCACCTCTGGTTGAAAAATTCAGCAATCGCGGATAGCTGGATCTAGTAAACTGGAATTGGCCCCGAGACCCTGAAGGATGGAAGGCGGCATTAGTTCAGCCGGATAAGTAAGTAAGTGACTTTCGAAGAAACATTTTACTTGTATATGCTAACCCTGATTTTGTCCTTAAACCTTTACGTTCCATTCAGGACGGCATTAAGGTGTTAAATGATTCATAATAGACTTTTAATTGAATTACCACTTACTCCACTGACCATGCCACTAATGAAATTGGCGTCAAAGCAAAATCGAAATGAAACAAAAAAGGAATCACCCCCTCCGCTTTAGTCTGTTTTTTGGAAGATAAGGCACGTCATTTTGAAATAAATATAGGATAATCCTTCGTAAGTTCCTTTTGTGGGATAGACAAATAAAGGAAAAGAATTGAAAAAAAAATAAAAAATAAATGTTGAATGAAATTGTGTAACGAATTAACGTTCAATTTTAAATTTATAGTCAAAGGCAAATACATACTTCAATTTGCTAATGGCATTTTATTTTATATGTTTTTTTTTTTCGGTTGGTACTAAATTTTCAATATATATTATCACTTTCTTCTTTCAAGGCTTTTAACGCAATTTTGTTTTTGATACTACGGCAACAATTCTAAATTTGCATGTGCCACCCTTACAGCAAAAAATCCAACAAAGTACACACATGTTTAAAGGACTTGCTGGCAACGCGTTTGATCCTTCTTGTTACATTACATAATTTGATATGAAAACACATAATATGTAATAATAATAATTGAATAAATTTTGTTTCAACAGGAAATTGAATAGAAACCGGTGCTGGTTACAAAAACAATAGAAAAAAACTGATTTTATTTTTGTAGCACACAATCTGAAATTTGGGTTGTAAGACGTTTTTTTTTTAAATAAGAGTTGACTAGTGGAATACGACGTAAAAAGTTGCGGAACTTTGAAAAAAATCCAGACCGCGTTTCTCACTGAGGGGACTCGTGGAAAAAATAAGAAAAAGGACCCAACAAGGTGGTTGTTTCAATATTTTTCAGTGCAGTATGCATGTATGCACCCCTGGAGTTTTATTGTTTTTTTTATTATTTTCCAGCGCTGCTATTGTCTCAAGCAATGTAAATGGTGAATTTGGCTCAACAGCCGCCATATTAGGTTGAGCTAACTGGAAATTATGCCGACCAGAGAGTAACAGACTTAAGTATTTCAAAACCAAATTCCCAAAAAAGACCTAGAGTCTGTAAAGCGCTCTATCGTACAAGAGTGTAGGTATTGCTGAGTCATCAGTCGATCGATTTTATGCATGACGAGCACTCCCTTGGACATGATGTGAAAATATGGGAACATATACGAGGGTGGTCTGAAAAGTTTCCGACCGAAGATACAAGATATTTGTTCATCAAACTCATTTGTATTTTTCTACAAAGTCTACTTGTTAGTAATTTATCGGCGCCAAGACTTTGATTTATTGCTCCAAAACTGCGCCAACAGAGCATTGGAAATGTTCATTTGAATACGATTTTGGTCTAACGTGAGCAAACGCGGCACTCAACGCGCAGACAGCTTGCACATGCCTAAATCTTGCTATTTGAGATAAAGGATACGAATGCGACGCCAAATCTAACTCCTTTGTTGTCTGCTTTTCAATGCTGGTAAGGTAGTTTTGTCTTATTCCACCGCTGTCAACTAGGTGGCTTGTGTGTGTCCACACCACTCCCCCCCGAATGAGATCAAGTTTGCTTATTTTTCTCTGTCAGTTTCAAATTCAAACGTTTGATTTCGACGAAGATTAATATTTACTTTTTTTTTTGTTTTGATATGTTCGTAATTCGGTGGTTGTTTGTTGCATTTGGTTTGTATCTGTATTCTTTGCGGAAGTGGATTGTTGGAATGTATCTGGAATATTGGTGGAACTGTGCTGCTGGGAAGGATCGGCGTGTTTTACTGTAGGAACATCTAAGTCGTCGGCTGCCAAGTGAGCTGGTTTGAGACGTTCTACATTCACGTTGACTTGTTTTCCATTTAAATCAATGGTGAAAATCCGGTCATCTATTCTTCTCAATATCTGGTGCGGTCCTGAGTAAGGTTGTTGAAGTGGGCGCTTAACCAAATCCAGTCTGAGAAATACGTGCGTGCAGGAGTACAAATCCTTGTAGCAGAATGTTTTGCGACGATATTTGTGTGATGCTGGGATTGGTTTCACTTTTCTCATGTGGATACGGAAATCATTAAGGAAGAATTGTGTATCATCAGGAGGATCTTGGTGTGTAAAAAACTCACCCGGAATCCTGAGAGTTGTTCCGTAGAGAAATTCTGCAGGTGATGCTTTCAGCTCTTCTTTACAACACGTCCTGAGTCCTAGCAGTACCGTTGGCAATACTTGCGTCCACAGCGGGTTTTGATGACACATTAAAGATGCCTTCAGTGTTCGGTGCCATCGTTCCACCATGCCATTTGCTTGTGGGTGGTATGCTGTGGTGCGTATGCATTTGCCACCTACTAAGCGCGACAGTGAAGTGAAAAGTGCGCTTTCAAACTGCGATCCCTGGTCCGTGGTGATTATTTTGGGGCTTCCAAATCGTGCAATCCAACAGGAGTAAAATGTGTTGGCTACTGTTTCTGCCGTAATGTTCTTTATGGGGATGGCTTCTGGCCATCTTGTGAAGCGATCAACCATCGTCATACAATACTTAAAACCTTGGGACTCCGGCATGGGTCCCACTAGGTCTATGTGTATGTGGTCGAATCTCTGGTCGGGACTGGGAAATGCGGCTGGTGATGTTTGTATATGGCGTCCTACTTTCGAGCGTTGGCAAGGGATGCAGTTACGGGCCCATTGCGTGATGTCTTTGTTCATGGACGGCCAGATATATCGTTGTGCAACAATTTTTGTGGTAGCTCGTCCGCTGGGATGCGCCATGTTGTGAAATGTTTCATAGACCTTCGACGCAAGAGTTGCGGCACAAAAGGTCTAATATCGTTGCTTGACACATCGCAGTAGACAGCTTGTTGATTTTGACCATATGTCATTTTCGGTAGTTTTAGAGAGGTGTTGTTGTTCTTCAGCAGTTCTTGTAGCTCCTCGTCGGTTGCTTGCATGGTGGATAGCTCTTGAAAATCGATAACTGGTGGAGCACTAATAGCGTTGATCCGACATAGAGCGTCTGCTATGTTGTTTTCCGTACCAGTTATGTACCGAAGGTCAGTGGTGAACTGGCTGATCCAATTTAACTGTCTGGCTTGCCGAGGTGACGCTTTATCCGATCGCTGCTGAAACGCAAATATTAGCGGTTTGTGGTCGGTCCTGATGTGGAATTCTCTGCATTCGATCCACGGTTGAAAATATCTGACAGCTTCGTAGAGGGCTGTAAGCTCCCTGTCATACGTGCTGTAATTCCTTTGTGCGGGCGAAAGTTTCTTAGAGAAGAATCCCAGGGGTTCCCAATTATTTTTTGTTCTCTGTTCCAGGACTGCTCCAAGTGCTGTGCTAGATGCGTCTGTGGTAAGACGGAGTTTAGCATCAGTTGTTGGATGGGATAGAAGTGTGACCCCTGCTTCTTGTTTGCGGATTTGGTCAAAAGCTGCGTCTGTTGTTGTGTTCCAGGGTACTGGCCTCTTATCGTTCTTCTTGGAACCCTTCAGGAGTTCGTTCAGTGGTGCCTGTGTTGAAGCAGCGTTTTTTATGTGTCTCCTGTAAAAATTTACTGTGCCAATAAATCTTCTTAACTCCAGTATCGTTTGAGGTTTCGGAAAGTCGAGGATTGCTTGTACACGGTCTGGAAGTGGCGATGATCCATGCTCTGAGATCCGATAGCCCAAGAAGTCCACACTTGTTACTCCTAGGATGCACTTGTCGGCGTTGATGCAGAGTCCAAAACGGCTGAGTCGTTCGAAAACTAAACGAAGATGTTCTTCGTGTTGCTCAGGTGAGTTGGAGGCTATTAAAAGGTCGTCGATATAAGCGAAAACGAAATCGAGTCCAGTTAGCACCTCGTTGATGAATCGCTGGAACGATTGCGCTGCGTTTCGTAAACCGAATGGCATGCTGACGAATTCAAATAGGCCGAATGGGGTTATCACTGCGGTCTTCGGAATATCCTCTTGGGCGACAGGAATGTGGTGAAATGCTCTACGGAGGTCTAAAGTTGAAAAGATGGTCTTACCGGCTGCTATCGTAACGTAGTCCTGCAGTATGGATATCGGGTACCTGTCCGGCACTGTCTGCGCGTTGAGCCTGCGGTAGTCGCCGCATGGTCGCCAGTCTCCGTTTTTCTTTTTTGCCATGTGTAACCGACTGGCCCACGGGCTGTTGGATGGTCTTATATGTCCCGCTTCCATCAACAGCTGAAATTCCTCTTTTGCAATTTTAAGACGTTCGGGGCATAGTTGCCTGACACGTTGTGCGCACGGTGGTCCTGTGGTGAGGATATGATGCCGTACTGAGTGTTTAGTCCCCGAGCGGTTCGATGGGTTTTCGAGTATTTCCGGAAATTCCCTTACTATTGACGCATGTTTACTGTTGTGGTTGATGGCGGTCACGGAATCTATTGGAGCTGGAGCGAGAGAACCTTTTACCTTGAACCCAGTGGTTGGATCCAAAAGATGCTTACTCTTGAGGTCGACTAAGAGGCCGTGCTTATGCAAAAGATCGGCACCTATTATTGGGTAGGGCACGTCTGCTATGCAAAAGATCCAGCGGATGGGCTGACGGAGTCCAATGTTGAGGGTGAAGGCTCGTTCTCCATAAGTTCGGATCTTGGTACCATTGGCTGCGTAGAGTTGAAATGCTGCTGTTTTTGTTTTGTCGGCGGAAGTAGGTGGGAAAATTAAAATATCCGCGCCTGTATCGACGAGGAATTTTATGTTCGAATTTCGATCGAATATGAAAAGTCGACGAAGGTTTGTGTCACCACCAGCAGCCGCCGATTCAATTAGTGGTGGTTGGAGTTTCCCTGATTTGGTGGTATCCATGCACATGGCTTAGTGCATTTGTTGGCTTTGTCGGCGAATCTGCGGTGGTAGTAGCAGATTGTAGGGTCATCAGGAACTGATTTATTTTGCGTGCCATTGTTGCGATATGTTGATGAAGATGATGATAAACTGCGGTGACGGGGGTATTTGGTGGATGTGAATCGATCTAGCCTTTGGGACAGTCTCTCCACTTTTTTGGTTAGTTCTTGAACTTGCTTTTCCAGTTCACTGGAGTCAGGAACACGAGTGACAGGCATAACTTGTCCGATGCTTGTGTAGCTTTGTATGTCCATAATTCTATCGGCGAGCTCAGCGAGGTTTGTGTTGTCGAGACCATCAGCTGTGGCGAGTACAACCTGGACGTGTGGTGGCAGGCGGTCGAGCCAAAGAGTCCGGATGAATGTAGCGTCTAGCAGATTGCCCCCAAGTCGGTGCATTTCTGCCAGCAGCTCTGATGGGCGTTTATCTCCCAGTTCCAGGCCTGAAGCTAACGTCTTGAACTGTCGTTCCTGTGATATTGAGTAGTGGTTAAGCAACGCCGTTTTTATCGCTTTATACTTATCTTGACAACAATGTGCTCAATTACCGATAAGGTGTCCTGATCCAAACGGGCGACGACAGCGTGGTACTTGGTTGCATCAGATGTTACTCTCCTGCTCTGGAACTGCGATTCAATTGCTGTGAACCAAAGCTGTACTTTCTGGGTCCAGAAGGGTAGCAGCTCAATGCGGTCGATTCTATCGACATGACGTCCATCTTCTCTGGAATGATGTGCGCGAGTTTCTTCTTCTATGCCACCGATGTCCTGTTGATCGGTTGTTTGCGCTCTGGTAAGAGTGCGAGTGCGTAAGAGGCATGTTTTATGGTGCACGAGAAAAAAAAACAGATAATAATGCGCAGTGCGATGTTGACTTATTTGGTAAAAGTTGTTGCGCGGTGTGTTCGTATATTTCCTTTAAAAATCGGGGTCACCAATTGTAGGAACTCTTTTCCTAACTTTTCTTTGTCTCAAAGGAAAATACACTTTTACTATTTTAATGGAAGTCTTTATTCGCTTTATTTTATGTTTACTAAGTACAATACACTATTTGAGATAAAGGATACGAATGCGACGCCAAATCTAACTCCTTTGTTGTATGCTTTTCAATGCTGGTAAGGTAGTTTTGTCTTATTCCACCGCTGTCAACTAGGTGGCTTGTGTGTGCCCACATATTGTTGACGAGTGCTGCCATCTTCATGTTGAAGTTGGAAACTTTTCAGACTACCCTCGTATTTTTTATATCGTTCACATGGCAACACCGGATGGGTTTTTAAAGCGAAAACGTTTATACGGGGGCATTCTGGGGAAAAAGGTGACACAAACAAAATTTCTGACTTTGTACAGTTGGAATCTTTGGTGTGCAGGTAGGTCTAAACTGACATATTACCAAAAAGTTATGGTGTTTTGAACATTTTACACTTTAAATTCCTAAAAGGGATTGAAAATTGTACCGTGCAAACCAGTGAAAATATTCGATCATTTTTATGAAATTACAACGGAAATTATCGGCCCCCCGGTATTTTTTTTTTCATCATTCGTTGCCGTCCATTTCTATAGAAATGCAATTTTGTCCTTTTGCATTCTTGTCCTTTTTTGAAATGAAAAGTATAGGTGGAGAACAATATTGCGGAGTACAAAATTCTGAATTACAAAACTCGATATTCTAGATTCTGGAATTTTACTCATTACGTGGATAAGTCCATTCCTCCGCTCTCTCCCGGATCGCATTATTTTAAATATGAACGTTGCCAAAATGTATGTTTTTTTTTCACGATTATATGTAACATCAATGGTCCTAAATTGACCAAGAAATATGCCAAAATGTATCGAGAATAACTAATTCCAAGTACTGACTAGAATAAAGGAACAACCCCTGTATTCAAGTAAAGAATTTGATACAGTTAATGCTTCAAAGACCAAAAAACAGTAGTAATTTCCTTAAAAACACTTTTTGATTGGCTAGGGAAGGGATGACAGAAATAAGAATACGATGTGATGTTATTTACTCTGTTCAATAGTAGGAGGTTAGTGGTGAAAACAGATTACGAAATAGATTGATAAAGACAGATAATAATTTAACTTCGTTGAAGAGAGTTGGCATGGTATGGGGACTAATGTGTGCCTAGGGAGATGATTATTTACGTTTCATGAGAAAAACATAAAAAAAATAAATAATATTTAGGTATGTACCAAAAGTCTTTAATTTTACTTTAAAAATACATACCTAAAATTAAAGACTTTTGGTACATACCTAAATATTATTTCTTTTTTTTATGTTGTCTTCGCAACTGGACAGACAATACTCGAAGGAAGGTATATTGAAACTGCAACAGCATTCATACAGCAAAATTCATGAATTTTTAAGATAAATTCCGTAATTTTACGTACAAAATCTTTTAAAAAAATACTGATTTTATGAACATTTCATTGCTCGTATAAAATCGCATTCATTAAAATATTTGTATCGGAGTTTGTGGGTATTTTAATGAATTTTTTCATAAGCCTATGAACTATGCATACAACTGTCATCGACATGCAATAGATCTTGCTGAACAAAAGCAACACACACATGTAAAATGTAAAATATGCACACTTAATACACTTTCCGCTAAACAATATAGTTCACACCCACTTTATGTAAAAAACCCAATAAGATAAAATAAAGAAATTCTACCTCAGTATCTAGTATATATAAGAAAAGGATACATTGTAAATGTTCAAGAACATTTCTTGCAATGCAGAATATCAATTGATAGAGATTGTTCCAACTGTGCGTAGGCAATCCACGGACAATAGTTCAAAATCCTCATTTATCTTCGTAAGGACGAAGCTTTTATTTAACATGCAAATTTGCGAAAAAAGATACATATCAGTCCCTCAGCGGCGTCACACGCATTATGCTAGGTTAAGTGGCTAGAAATCGTCTATTATCAGTATATTTTGTGAAAAAGGTTGCCGAACATTAGGATTTTGAAAATTTCCATAATTTCTTATTGGATTTAGCTTATGGCTATGATAACTTTATGCACTACAGTTCTTGCTGTTATTAGGATTTTAATTCAATATAGTATATACTGTAATTGTAATACATGCATATACACTTTTTCACTATGCACTGATACATCCTGGTGCCTATTGTTCAAAGTTTGTCAATAATTTGCCAAGAAAAACTTCATTTGCAATTAAGCATAAATGGTATAAAATTTTTGAATATAATTTAAAAATTAAAATGATTCGTTTCGAAGCACTTCGAAAACGCAGAAGGTGCTTATACTGTGCAGAGTTGTAAAATTTAGAACAAATTTTGAATTTGGAAATAATTCTTCAACTGGAAAAACCGCCAGAATTGGCAAATCGTAAGAGAATCGTATTCCATCATGACAACGCTAGATCACACACATCTTTGGTAACTCGTGAAATATTATTGAACCTTGGTTGGGAAGTGATGTCACATCCACCATACAGCCGTGACCTTGCGCCATCAGATTTTGCAAAACTCTTTGTATGGTAGGACTTTCGTCAATGAGGATGACCCGAAATGATTTTTGGTCCAGTTTTGTGCTAATAAGGGCCAGAAGTTCTATGAGCACGGAATCATGAAAGGTGGCAACGCAAAACATGTTTCTCTTTGCAACTTTCACCTCCACCTTTTATAAATTCAACCGCTAGAGAATGACGGTGATTTGAGAGGAGAAGACGACGCTGGAGGAGGTGACGTTCCAGACAATGTTTGCCCAGCGCAGTTGAGATCGGGTTGTGAAATTGCGTTTGAGGATGGTCAACGCATTGAAGATTTTGAGACACCCGTAGAGCATTTGGATGAAGTTCTCAAGGATAGTGTTTTAGCGGATGTTCTGGAAAATTCATATTTGAATTTATCCACCGGTTTGCTAGATGTAACTGACCCAATGAACGAATATCATGAGACGCTTTCATTGTGGTTGCGTCGGGTATAGCAATCTACCTCCACCTGTCCCTTGCTAACATCTAATAAGAATTCTACGTTCACTTGGTCAGAAGATGAATCTTGCGGAATGATACCAATTTTTCCACACAACTCGATTACGTGGAATGCCATAACTTGAAACCGCACGAGCAATTTGAGAAATTAATGGACGATGAATTACATTAGCACATTTGCGATTTTTCGGAAATATATGGCACTTATAGAGAAAATAAAATTGAGAAGATTGTCGTTAACTGTTGGTGTGTATGTCTTTTTTCATCCATAGTGTAGCTAAGAACTTATTTTTCGCTCCAGAGCTTCACGTTTTTATTGGTATTTTGCTTGCCAGTGGCTACACCGAGCAAATAAGTTATAGATCCATGTGGAGTTATGATGACGATTTGCGCAATGAGATGGTGTACAAAAGCATGCGTCGAAACCGCTTTGAGGATATTTTGCAGTGTCTGCATTTTGAGTCGGAAATGCATGCTCCACAAACAGAGAACGATAAACTATGGAAGTTGCGATCCATTGTTGATCACATAAAATCAAAAATGTTGGAACATTTCCACCCTGAGCAAAATTTATCCTTCGACGAAAGTATGATCGCTTATTTGGGAAAGAATGGATGTAAGCAGTTCATAAAGGGGAAGCCTATACGCTTTGGTTATAAGGTGTGGTCGTTATGCACTCCAACCGGATACATGATGAATTTCGAAATTTATCAAGGAAAGAGTCTGTGATCAATCTCGTTGTACGAGGAACGATTGGGCAAATGTGCCGCTGCCTAACTGAATATGATCGACGGTTTTTCAGAGAATATTCAACAATTCCCATTTTCGTTCTTATGTGACAATTTGTTTACAAGTTTTCCTTTGTTGACATATTTGAACACAATCCGTGGGAATCGAAAACTGAAAAGTGGTCCGATTCCTCATAAAAAAGCTTTCAAATCAAAGCAACGCGGCTACTACGAGTCCATCAAAATGAATGAGACTGGGATTCGTCTTACAAAATGGATTGATAATTCCTGTTGTCTGCATGTTGTCAACTGCTTTCGGATTCGCAACAACTTCTGTTGCATCGCGGTATTCTAGAGAAGCTCGGAAGAAAGTTGGAGCCACTCGCCCGTGTGTTGTATCTGAATATAATCAGTAAATGTGTGGTGTCGATCGATTTGACCAGAAGATTTCTGCTTACCGTATCGCATATCGTGGCAAAAAGTGGCGGAGCCGCATCTTTACATGGCTGATCGATGCATGCGCGCAAAATGCATGGCAGCTTCATCGGTATCTCGATTAGGGTATACCACAGCAGCGTTTTAAACGACCAGTGAAAGTTTCTGTTCCGAGCCCTTCCTAACTAACTTATTCGCCATTTCATTCCTGTGGATACCTTCGTGTCCTGGGATCTAGTGTTACGTTATTGTTCGCGGTAAGGGTTTTTCAGCTTGTCACGACAACGTTTCACAATTTTTGTGGTTTATACTATCATAAGTCGCTAGAAATCGTCTGTCCCTATGGAACTTTCAAAGATAAAAGGTAGCAAAAAAAAAATCGTATTTTGAAAGAATTTTTGAAATCGGTTCAGTAGTTCCAGAGATACTCAAGGATCCATCCAACCGAATCATCGTTCACACCCTTTCTTCGTCGAATTACTACGAACTGCGTAGGAGCTTGTCTGTTCTTCGCACCTTGGGTATAAAGCTTGACCACACTCTAATACTTGGGGAACCCCACCCACAATCCTTAGCATAGCCACCTTAGGACTGGTCTTTCCTAAAGCGGAATATGCCTCAGTATGAATCAACAGTATGCATGTTTAAAAAAAACTTGACAGGCGACTTTACACCTACATGCCTATTCCTTGGCTCCCTATTCTGCGCAATATTGCCCATCCAAACTTAGAACACTCCAGCGCACTGATCAGGCAGTATGAATCAAACCAAGAGCTTTCCATACACTAAGACTTTAATAAAAGCCTAAATCAATGGCCACGGATCCAATCCTGTAAACATCCTTGACTACTGCTATAAATCTGAAAACTCGAGATTTAAACTGAACGAGCAATGGAAAAAAGACCCAGCTGTCCCTGTTCCTGGACAAAATATACCCGGTGACTTATGGTCCAAACAAGTTCGCTTTCGCACCAACTATGGTCGGTGCGACGAGTCGCTCTACAAAAGGGGCAAAACCTAGTCCAGCGGTTGTGACGGCGGGGGTGCCATTAGGCAGACCATACAACACATCACATCGGGTAGCCTACGAAGATCATTTGCAGGAAACATTGTTGACATCCTCAACCTAACATTTGACGCTGTAAATCGCTTTAAAAAAAGCAATAAATATACTACATGTTAAATACCTGCGTGCCTAACATTTATCCTAAATCTACTGTATTTGTGAACTTCCTGGATTTGCTAATTATCTGAAATTGCCTTAGTAAACACATCGTGGAGCTTCAACCTACTGTCAAAAAGGAAAGAAACCACAAGAATCATTATTTTAAATTGCAAATAAGCTCTTTATCATTTCCATCAACTGATTCCCTCCCCATTTTCACCAAAGCAGATAACACCCCTGATAAGTTATATCCTTTACAAAAAAAAAAAGAAGTTTAATATTCCGAAGATTTATTGTCGCAAAGCATAAGTGGTGACATACGTCACCCACAACAACACATGTGGAAATATTTAAGACTTCCTTGTATCCCAAAAAGATTACTTAAGACAAATGGCGACTAAGTGTCCTTACACGTATTATTCAGGAAAACCGTTGATTACATTATATATGTGGTAAGCAGATAAAATATCATTTATGGAATAAATACATATTATTAATGAAAGATACTTGGTAACATACTGCAAAGTTTTTGCGGCAAAAAGTTTTCAAATCACATATTTCGGGATCTGATAATATCGTATACTTGAAACGCTTATGTCTGATGGATAGAAAGAGGTCTAAGGGTGACGTTGACAAAGGCAACACTCGGTGATAGATTATGCCATAATCTAAGACCATAAAAGGGAATGTCTTGCTTAAGCATTATTAGAATTCCGGAAAAAATATGTGATGTTCGCAAGAAGACATTAGAATAAAAATATGTATTTCCTACATTTTTTCAAAATTCAGTTTGGAAGGAACCGCTTGATAGCTTTGTTCCTCAGATATGCTGGGATGAGGGTATGCTTTTCAGGAGGTCACTTAATTCAATTTTACAAAGGGCTGAAAGCTTATAGAATAGCTTCCAGATTAAATTAAAATTCGGAGTTTGATTGATCTTAATTTGATTCTAGAACCCTAACGACTACCTGACCATACTTCTACGCCATAGAGCAAGACTGCCTTTTTATCCCAAGAATTATATAGCTTTTGTTGTTGTCTGAGTTTATAATAGATCATAGGTAGAAAAAAAGTGCCTTACTTCCTCAAAGTTATCTCTACCTAAGCTGATGCTCTGTCCATGACATCGATGTTGAAAGTTCTTCTTCGTTGACAGCATGTACTTTGGGTGAATTCAAAAACGTCAAAAAAGTACGCATCACTGCAAAGTATGCGCTGCTTTTTCACTGCCGCTGCTTTGTTGCCGATGCCCTGTGCAACCAATTTTTCACATTTTTGAAAGGCTGTGTTGCACAAATAAAATAGAAAATGTAATTAAGAGCTTTCGTACATTTCCAACCCCTGAATGAGCTCGTTCCGATTTTTAGTTTATCTTAAATTTCATATGAAGGGAGCGTTTTGATTAGACGACAGCCTAAAATTTGATAGATGAGCAGGACAAAATTTTGTGAGGTAGTGGACTGGATTGCCAGTCTAAAAATTGTTGTCTTAAGGTATGATTAGACTGCTTGCCAATTGGGCATATGAATGACCATAGGCAAATGACCAGATTATCTGTCACATGACCAAAATGTCAATGTTGTCAAGTTTCTATATTACACTAAGTGACCAAAATGATCAAACTTGCCATATTTGCCTTGTTGGTCATTCAAGACATTTTATTATATTTTCGAAAGCGAAATTATTATGAGTGTTGCCGAGTGAACAACCTGTTTCTTTTTATACCTATATTTATGTCTTAACAAAATTATGTTTTCCTATTTATTAAAAATACCTGGTTGCTTACCGAAAAAAACATATAAATATGAGAAAAATAAAATTATATTTGTTTGTTTGTTCCTCTATAACATGAAAACTACGCAACCAATCAACTATATAGAGTGGCTGTACCTCGGGTCACAGTATAGGCTACTTTTGGTTATTAAAGTGTAACTTCGCAAATTATAGGTGGGCGAAGCCGCGGGTAAAAGTTAGT
Source organism: Criorhina ranunculi (assembly GCA_951813785.1). Lineage (NCBI taxonomy): Eukaryota > Metazoa > Arthropoda > Insecta > Diptera > Syrphidae > Criorhina > Criorhina ranunculi. The sequence goes on along the minus strand of OX638381.1, from coordinate 51,792,612 downwards.
TAACAATAAACGAAATAAACTGTTTTACTTCAAATCATTAGACATAAGTTTTACGGAGAATCACCTAGGTAATATTCAATTTAATTCATTTTTGGGTTTTAATTGTTTAAAACTAATGTTGTGACTGTTTTATTAGCTGTTTATAGCTAAAAATGAATAAAAAAGAGTGTTGCGCATTTGTTTTAGCTTTGTATTTGGTCGAAGAGATCGATCGTCGCGAAATTGCCGCTCGTGAATTCGTTTAATGAAGACAGCGAAGTGCTTTGGTGCTTTCGTGAAGGAGTGAGTCAGGAAACGAGAGCAGCGTGAGTTTTTTGCTGGGCACACATCCAAAAAAAAATGCACAGTCACAGCCTATGTAGACACATTACAATTTATGCGATTCCGCAGCATGCTGTGAATTTGAATGTGTTGAGTGATTAACTTTTTGTCAGCCGAGTGAGCTGAATTCAGTTTGACGTTTGGGTTTTAATTTTCATTGAACCGTGAAGGTTGTTAAATAATTACTCGAACAATTTTTGTTTCCAGTTTTATTGAAATTTGTTAATTAAAAGTAGAAATGAGCTCTGAATATAACATCATTGTAAGGGAGACACATTATTAGACGACAAAATCGGTATATTAAATCAGTTTGAATGAAGTTGTTTTGTGGCTTATTATTTAACGTTCCCACAGGAGAAAATTAATAATTATCAGAAGACATATTAGAAACTCTTGTGATCCATTTGAGGAAACAACAAAAGAGCAATTCATCGACTTGTTTCGTTTCCCATAGCATCTATGTTTGGAATTTCGTGGAAAAATTCAACATCTTCTTTTTTTTTTTTTAAATGAGCGACAATCTGCAATTAGTATTACTACTCGTCTCCTCTGTGCTTTGCGATACTTTGACACAGGAAATTATCAGCGAGCAGTTGGACAAGATTTTATGGTTTGCATGTCTCAGACATCAGTTCATCGTTGTATCCATGGAGTAGCAGAAATCCTTAATGACGAGCAAGAGCAAGCCACAATTAAAGCAGAGTTCTACAATGTAGCACCTTTCCCCGGGATTGTGGGACTTATAGATGAAACTCACATTAAGATGACTACACCAAAGAATGACGTTGAATACGCTTATTATAGTCGGAAAGGAGGTCATTCCATAAATGAGCTTTTAGTTTGTGACACAAAATACTTCATTCGTTATGCGAATGCAAAGTTTCCAGGGACCTCACACGATGCTTTCATTTGGCGCCGTTCAGCTATACAAGAATTTTTCAAGACATAGTATGCAGAAGATAGTGGATTTCCACAGCAGCCATGGTTAATGACACCATGTACAACAACTAATACGTTAAGACAAGGACAGAGAATACGTCAGAATATAATAGAAACAAACTTTTTCGTATTTTAATTTTATTTAAAAATAAATTTACTGATTATTAATTTTAAAAGCAAGCTCTTTTTCTTGAAGAGCTATTTCTCTTTCGCGTAATTGCAAAAGCTTTCATTCGTACTCTTTCTTTCAATCTTAGGGATTTTGCTCCAATTTCTTCTTTCGGTCTAATGAATTCTGCTGGACTTCTTCCTCAATTTTTATTATCTTCTGCTCGAAGGCAGGCATCTCTACCGAGTTTCCGGAGGGCGCCCTTTTTCTTTTTCTAGGTCTAGTAGCAGCTGCAATCGACGGTCCTGCCACCGCTATAACCGGCATTTCTTCAGCAATAGCTATATCTGGGTCTGCGGCAATTTCTGCTGCATTCACCTCATCCTAAAGAGTTGCAACAGTTTACCACGGTTGACTCTGGGTAGCTGTCGTTTCCTGAAATTGTAAAAAAAAAAATCTACATAACAAGCCATTCGAATATACTCAATCAGTTTTAAAGTTTTTTACCATATCAGCTTGCCCTTGTTTGGTAAACAGCTCCGAAATAGCTGCACCGCTTATTGCGGCAGGGAGCTAATACCGCAACTACGCGCTCTTCCAATGAACTTAGCTGCTTAACTTTTTTTACTCCATTCACCCCGCCGGCTTTTTGGAAGGAAGCTCTTTAGGATGAATTTTAAATGTAAAGCAAAGAAAATATTTTATCACATAAATTAAACAGTTTGATTGACTTACTTTTGGTATCGCCAATACTTGCACCATTGGTTGACGTATTTCCACGCATCTCCTAAGGCATTTAAATTGTTGGTAAGTATTTGCCATTTAGATGCTTTCAAATGTGCCCCATCTGATGATTCAAATTTGCATTTAAAAAAAAATAAATAAATACAGTGGACCCCCGGTAATCCGACCCCTGACTAATCCGGCACTCCTTGTAATCCGACATGCAGTTCAGATAGAATCTTTTCACTTTAACTTGAAATTTTTCGGATTACAAGGTACACTTTTTCACAAAATTCCGGACTATAGGGGGTCTGTGGCAGTACTGCATAATCCGACAAATTCGATAGTCCAACACCGCCCTGCAAAACGTTTGTCGGATTACCGGGGGTCCACTGTATTGGTAAAATAAACAAACCTATCGTGAGCAAAGTCTCTATTTTCTTCCATGTATGTACATAGTTCACTAAAAACTCTTTATGCTCAGCGTTGGCTTTTTTAATTTTTTTGGTTCGCTTATTTTTGTTCTTCACCACCTTAATTCAGAGCCGAAAACAGAGTGAGTAAATTTCTTCAATTGTGTGCACGACAACTGTCAAAAAAAACTCACTCCCACCCTTGCGGAATCAGAACAAGCCAGTGTGCACACTTTTTTGTGTACACAGCAAAACTTACGCTCGCAGAATTGGGCCCCAGGATGGCTCTTGTGTCAAACTGATGCGTGAGCTACGGGACGAGGAACCCGCATTATATAAAAATTTTGTGAGAATGACACAGGAGCAATTTAGCTACCTCTGCATGCAAGTGTAACGCCGAAGTGTCTTCTATAATTATAAGGGCAATTATCGTGCTGATGGGCATAGCTGATGCCGATTACAGGCTAATTTATATTGATGTTGGGCGCAATGGTCGCTGCTCTGATGGTGGCATTTTTAATACGTGCAGCTTTGCTCGCTCTATGGACGAGGGGTTACTTGGACTGTCATCAACAAAATCTTTTCCTGGACGAGAAGTGCCTGTGCCGTACGTCCTAGTAGGTGATGATACGTTCGCTTTACGAACAAATCTCATGAAATCGTACGCACAACGTAACCTGCACATGGTGGAGCGTGTCTATAATTTTCGCCTCAGCAGAGCTCGTCGCGTTATTGAAAACGTCTTTGGAATAATGTCGGCTCCTTTTTGTGTTTTGCGTAAGCCGATAGCTTAAAACGCCGAAAAAACGAAAGCAATAACTTTCGCATCCTGCGCACGTCATAACTACCTGATGATCACGAATAGACAGAGGTACGCACCAACTTAACAAACAAAATGTACGCAAACACAACAAAAAAGAACACAATTTTTAAATACCGGACTCGGAAGCGACATCCTCCATAATGCAATCGTATTCATTAAAATCGTTGATATAACGACTAATGCCACGCCGAAGTCGAGAGCTCACGTCGAAGGGCAGACGTCGTAGCTCGTCCGCAATGTACTCCCCAAATATGCTGTGGGAGTCGCGCTGCTTGCACAATGAGATCGTCTGCTGCGCCATATCCTTCAATTCCAAAGTTATGGCTGAAGCCAACGACGGTATCTCGATTTGAATCGAGACTTGAGTTTGACTCAGTTGACTGCCGGCTTTCAGTCAGCTCGACGAACTGCATTTGGTTAAAGAGCCGCCAAATGATTTTCTTTTTGATTCGTCGGCTCCTTGACCGGAGCGCTTTCGTCTCAATCTGGTCAAATTCATTTTAAGCGTGACGCGCAAACTTTGCCACTTTGCTCGCCAATCACTCCATTCATCAGCTGCGCCCAGCTCAGCAGCCACCTCTTTCCACATCTGATCTTTCGGGACCGGATATGTGGGACTGGCGATATCATAGAGCCCCGGTCGGCGCTCGATGGCCGAAATCAATTCGTTGGTGTTTCGGGGGGTTCTCCCTGGTGATAGTATTTCTTATGTTTAGGGCATGTAGGATTACTTTCGCTGAATAAGTTTGAAGGTTCTTCTTGTGTTCCACTGCTGGGGATTGACTTTGCCGTTCCAACCACAGCAGGTTAATGTTGTCGTGTGAGTATTACAAAAATTTTGCAGCACACAACATCATTTTATAATCTTCTTTGTGTTCTTTATGGAGTTGTCCAGTCCCTTTCCAATTTGCCTGAACCTTGCCGTTAAATGCCCAAACACATTTTCAACTACCCTCATGCATTTTGATAGGGAATAGTTGAATATTTTTTCATCGGCGGATGCAGTTATATTGAAAGGGTATGGTTTCATGAGAATGTCGGAGAAATATTTTGGGACATGATACTTAAAATTGGGTTTCGATGTTGCACCCTAGCGGAAAAATCTTCAAAAATTTGAGAATCTCGTTACAACTGCCTGGACTACCAACACTTATGTACAGAAATCTAAATCTATGAAAAATAAAGAAATTAATTCATTACAGTTCCTAAAAACGTAAAAATTCTTACCTGTAATCAACTATAGCCAGCAATACTGTGGAATACCATCCCTTGTAATTAAAATAATCTACGGAATCTTCTACTGGCGGCTTCACTTTGATATGGCAGTCATCTGAAAACATAATACTGAGGATGCTTTCTAGTAGATAACCTCTACTTACCGAAAGCTCCAAAGCACTGAGGAAAACCAAGCTGTTCGAAACCTCTCACATTTTCTGCTAAGTAAGGGGATGAGCATTTAAGTACAATGGTGTTAGCACGTACTAAACCTCTTCACAGAACTCTTTCAGGATGTGGCCAACTGTGCTTTTTCCCACTCCAAAAAGACCTGCAATACTTCGGTACTCTGACTAAGATCCCAATGCGTAGAGACCGATTGCAATTCTTGTTCGAAGCGGTATGTTTTTTCTATAATTGGTGTCTCGTTTTTGGATTCGTTCTAAGTGGGTGCACAGTATCTCAAATGATTCCCGAGACAATCGCAAATTTTCTCTGAAAAAGTTGTTGCTATTTTTAGCCAAGTCGCTTTCCCAGAAAGAGGTACTTACCTACAAATATTATAAACTTTACATTGTTCTTATAATCTTAACAATATTAATTCTTGATTTTTCACTTTCCAACATTGCCTTTATTATTGCGATTCTTTTTTGCCTCCATATCAAAATTTGTACGATAAGTTGAAGTCTTTTTCTCCCGTTATGGGCGATCCTGCTGCCAAATACATTCATTATGATTTGCACTTGATTTTTGAGATTAATACTGTGTGCTAATAGCAATTTTAAATTATTTGCATCCATTTCGTGAAATTTTCAAAATACGCGCACTAAACAATCGAATTATAACTTTTGACAGCAAACGTCAAATATAAATCCGAAAGCCCGGTGGAGCCACCGTTCATAAATCTCGTATCAAAACGTACGAACGCGCTACTGATATTATGCTGCGTTCTCCCGATGTCAATTTTGTCAGTATTTTGATTAATAGTATCACTGAGGCGAATGCCGTGGTCTTCGAGATTTCGAACCTCTTTTCTTAATCAATTCGCAATCGTCAATTCGTCCTCTGATTGTTGTGGTTCAATATGATCGCTCCTATCTGTTAAGCCTCCTGCCCTCTGATTGCTTTTTGGCAGGGTAGTTCGTCGATATCGTTCGTCCTGTTCTTCCATCTGAGCCCTTCCGTACGTCGAGGTGCGTTCGTTCGGTCGGTCTTGTTCGTATAACTAATCGTCGCGTCCTCTTGGAAGAGCTTGATCGTGCCACTTCAATTCTTCCTGAATCCTAACGTTTCTTAGTTGTCGTTTCCGTCGTGTTCATACGTTTCAGTATCGGCCCTGGAACTGTATCATCGGGCCCAAGAATAGTACGTCGCAGATAGTGTCGTTGGGTTCTTATGAGTACTCGTTCCTCGCAGCAGATGGAAAATCAGAGCAGTCAGTTAGTTGGTTCCGTCCCTGTCTTTCCAGATTACCATTTGTCGGGTGATCCTTATCGCCGCTGGAACCTGTACTCTTCGTGTTTTTCTTAATTAATCCGCTACCAAGGAAATAAAATTTGATTATGATTTTTAATGTAAAATAAAAAGTATAAGCGAGAGTGTGCGAAGTTTCCGGGTTGGTTACCCAGAACAACTTCTGTGAAGTAGTCAAGTTCGTTTGTAAGTCGTCTAGTATCGTCACCGTATGTTCGTGTCACCTTGGGTTGTGACCGGTGTTTCGGATACTTGACGAGTGTTGGTCATTCCATCCTTACCCCACTTCACACATGGTAGCCCAAATGGAAGGCTGACTAGGACTTCTGCGACCACTTCAAACACGGACTAAGCTTAAAGACTTCTGCTCACGCCTAAGCCTGATTCGCTTTTTGCTTCATCATAGACATCCAACTGCCTCACGGGTTCCGCTGGCTCTTGTCCTGAGGATTGGACAGCTGTCTTCAATTTTTATCTGCGTAAAACTTGTGGAAGGTCTCTTGGGGTTGCTGCTTGCTATCCATTATGTTGCTCAGAATCTCGTGGTCTCCCTGCTGCTCCTCAAATTGTTATACGAGTTTGGTTTTAAGGTCGTAGTAGTTTAGAAACACGTCTGTCTCATTCTCCTCCAAATACTGCTAGTTCTACCTTTCAGCGGAACCGGTGACTAGGTGGTGAAAGTTAGCAAACAAGTTCTCACTACTCAACCCGTTCTTCCGGAAACCTTCAGCTCGAAGGCCTTCTCCTGGAGCGCCTTCATATTGCTCTGGAAGTTCTGTATCACCTCCGTCATACTGTCGGTGAAGATCGACATGATCTCCTTCTGACTTCTCACCACCGCAGAGGAAACCACCTCTTTAGAGTATTATCGTAAGTTTTCATCGTCTTTCTTAATCAGGTCGCTTAAGTTTATTTCATTGAAAAGAGCTTATAGAAAGCTTAATAAAATGCTTGCCCAGATTTACCGTCTATAACGGCAAAACTTAGGGGGATAACTTGGTTGTCTATAACTCCATGAACAGTTAAGAACTGGCGCATTATTGAGGGTACCACGTACAATGTGTTATCAAGTATTCAACACTTCGCTTTGCCTAAGTTTTTTTTTTAGGGTGGTCAGAGTTAGTTCTTATATTAATATTTTGTTGGCACCAAAGATTTTTTCTGAAAGCACAAATAGTTCGCCCTCAAGAGTTTCAAATTCTTTCGGTATGGAAACTTCATCATCGTTTGAGTCTCAGATTGGCTTTCAGCGCGTATTCGTTTTATTCTATTTTTAGCGCTTTTGGACTTCAGGTATACTAGCCATGGCTCTGGGCAAGCTACTACAGATTCCCGAATAATTTAGCATGAGGCTAAACCAGAACCTGATGTCATATCTTTAACAGCTTGATTGGCGTTATGAACAGAACTTTCTAGCTCTATGCCATTCACAAACGGAACATTAACCATGGAACTATAAATATCTTTTACACTTTAAATGAAAAACTCATTGAATTTCTTTGCAATAATTTTGTTGCAATTTATCTTGGCGCCATTAAACTCTTTCACATTATTTTCCACTTTTTTATCTTTTTTAATTGTTTTCCACATTGTTTTTTAATCACTGGCATTATTTATCTTGTTTTTAAAATATTCACCCTTTGCTTTGTTTAGTGAAGTTCTGTAAATATTCCTTGGTCTTCTTTATAAATTCCAATCTTCTTCCAGCCTTGAATGAATGAATTTATAATAAGACACCACTTTTCGCCTTCTCATTATTTTTAAACTGCTCGGATACCACGCATTCCGGCTTGTTAATTTTACTTCTTTTACTACCAGAAACTCTTTTATGACCCAAATTGACTCATTTTCAAAAATATTGTGTTCCCGTACAAATTCCAATTGTATCACTTCTAGTATTGAATTTGTTTTCATTGTTTTTAATAATTTTTATGTTTTAAGCTCTTTCCCTTGCCTTTATTTGTATCACCAGAGTTTCATGATCACTTATTTTGAGGGATCTATCCACTTTTGCTACAGTTTCTTCAATGTTCGAAATTACGTAATCTATTATTGAACTACTAGTAGATGTTATTCTTGTTGGTTTTCATTTGAAATTTCTTCCACTTCCTTTTTAAAAGTATTATCACTCAACCAATATTGAAATCTCCAACTATAACTAAATTCGTAGCCAACATATCATCCATAAATTCATTAAAAAGGTACAGAAAGTTGCACACCCAAGCTCTGCGAAAGCATTGTCTATGATACAATATTTTTTCACTGCAAATCTATCTTTTCTCCCAATCAACACGGCTTTCTTAAGGGTAGATCAACAACCACTAATCTCACAGAATTCGTGTCTCGAACCCTATGTGCACTGGAGGATGGCAAAGGAGTTGATGTTGTTACCACCGACTTCAGTAAAGCGTTCGACAAAATTTCGCACAGCATAATTCTCCTAAAACTCAAGGCTCTTGGTTTTCCTCCGTGGTTCATGTGGATCAAATCCTACATGATAAATCGCCAGTACAAAGTCCTTTTTCGATCTTCCATGTTCGATCCTATAAAAGCAACCTCAGGAGTCCCGCAAGGCAGCCATCTGGGCCATGATGTTGACCGTATCATCAAAGATTCTTTCATATCGATCTACGCTGACGATATGAAAATCTCTAAGCACATATCATGCCTCGCTGACTCTCGCCTACTCCAAGATGACTTAAATAGATTCTCAATGTGGTGCCATAAAAAGTTCTTGCAGCTTAACGTGACAAAATGCCAAGCAATCACATACTCTCGCAAGCGTCTCCCCTCACCTCCCAGACCCTACTTTATCTGTAACGAACCTGTTCCCATCGTCGCATCTTTACGCGATCTAGGCGTTATCTGTGATAGGAAACTCAATTCCCGTGCCCACATAGATAACATCATAAGTAGAGCCAACTCTGCACTTGGCTTTGTAAAACGTTGGTCTAAGGAATTCTCTGATCCATACGTCACTAAATCCCCTTACATCACCTTCGTTAGGCCTCTACTTGAATATGCCAGCCAAGTATGGTGCCCGTATTACGAAATCCACACTCTACGAATCGAAGCTATCCAGCGCAGGTTCATTCGGTTTGCCTTACGCGGCCTTCATTGGATCGACAATTTCAACTTACCACCCTATGTAGATCGTCTGAGGCTGATCAACTTACAGTCCCTCGAAAAACGTCGTGATGTTGCTGATATACTCTTTATCCATCAGTTATTATCCGGTAACATCGACTGCCCCGCATTACTGCAATTGATCTCGTTCAACACGAATCCACGTAACCTCAGGTCCGTACCCCTCTTTCATCTTGTTTCCCACCGTACCAACTATGGTTTTCACGAACCAATGTCCAGAATGCTACGTAAGGCTAACGGCATGCATTACAATTTTAATTTTCACTTTAGTAGATCCTCTCTAAGAAACGCCCTCCACAATCCCTCTTCCCCCTCTTAACCATATTTCGACCCGCTCACTCCCTCTACCTTCTCCCCATAGTTTTAGTTTTTAACTGTTACTTTATAAGACCAAATCAAGAAATAATCAAATCAGTTAGTTTCCTGCTCCCCACTATCTTATCATTATTATACTACTTTAAGTTTTTAGAATTGAGTGCCATGTAGCTAGTATTAAGCTAATCAAATAAATAAAATAAATATATCAGATGAGCTGGGTGATCTATATATTGCTGCCAATGTAATTGGCGTATGTCCCATTTGAACCACTTCTATAACAAGCACCCATATATCCATTTCAATTTGCTGTTCTTTAAGTACCAAAAAGCTAAAATGTTCTTTCAAGTACATCACAACACCCCCCGTTCTTGGCGACGAACTGTTGCACCTTATAACTTTATATTTTCCGATATTAATTTCACTATCCCGTACACCCTTGATTAGATGTGTTTCACTTAATATTACAACTTCGCATTGACATTCTTGCATTAATTATTCTAATTCATTAAAATTATTTTTGAGTCCTTGCATATTTAAGCACTTTATTTCAGTTAATTTGCTAATAGTTTATTTTTTCTTTCTCTTTTTCCAGTCTTCTTAAGTAAACCGGACACTTATAGTCTATAGAATCATGACCTATATCAAGATTTAAGTTCAGCCTTGTATTGGCTTTAGTACAATTGGTACATTAAATTTTTTCACTCTTACAATCTGCTATAGAATATTCTTTACTTACTTAAGGCGGCGCTACAGTCCGGGGTGGACCTGGGCCTCAACCAACAAGCGTCTCCAGCCAGCTCGATCTTTAGCTAGCTGCCTCCAGTTTCGCACGCTAAGTTGGTTGAGGTCCCCTTCAACTTGCGCGCGCCATCTGAGTCGCGGTCTTCCTCTACTGCGTTGTCCCTCGGGGGCGGATTCGAAGATTTTTCGGGCCGGAGCATTGGTGTCCATCCGCTCTACATGACCCAGCCACCTCAGTCGTTGGACCTTCACTCTTCTGGCTAAGTCGATGTTGCTGTACAGCCCGTACAGTTCGTCGTTGTATCTCCTCCTCCACTCACCGTCTATGCAGACGGGACCGAAAATCACCCGAAGAATAGAATATTCACCCCCACATTTAGGACACAGAATTTGATTTGTGCAATTACTTGCATTGTGGTTGAAACCCCAGCACTTGAAACATTAACCTTAGCAAATATCTGACACTTGTACCATCCAATATTCAAATGTGGATCATCATCCTCCATTACCATTTTAAATAGATTTTTATCCACCTCAACTATTGCATTATATTTAGAAATATTGCTAGGTTTTTTAAAACATTTCACCAATTTCATTTCACCGCTGATTTTATTTTGCTTTAATATAATATCGATCAATTTATCCTCATCCACTTCATTATCAATTCCGTTTACCATAATTTTAGGATTTACCAATTTGGGAACTTTAATGTTAAAGTGTTCTCCACATCTCTCTTTTACTTCATACTCACTTCATTTGCACTTAATCACAATAGACCCATTAGACACACTGTTAATTTGCACAGACAAATCCGAAAGGTTAATGATCTCATTTATTTCACTTTTTGTTTTACCACTGTTTTGATTATTTTTAGGTTCGATTATTAGAGGAGGCACGTTCTTTACCGCTATTTCCGCATATGTTTTCTTTTTTTGCACTTTTAGTTTTTCGTTTTCATTTGATTTCTCACTTGCACTCGCACTAATAATCTTCACACATTTGATAAGAGATTTTATCTCTTCTTCTTGTTTATTCAATAGTGCTTTGTTATCATTAACAACTTGTAATTTATTCTTCATTTTTGACGTAATCTCTTTCAAGTACTCTCTGCATGCATTACACTTTTCACTCAAGAGGTTAACGTCATAATCACTCAAACCAATGCATTTTTTGTAAAAAAAACTCCAAGGCAGAAACCACTACATTTAATCCCCGTTTCAGTTCTTATGGGTTTACCGCAAGTTCCACTCTTGCACATTTCATTCATTCTGTTGCATAAGTTTCACTCAATTATGGCCTCTGTCCATATAATAACCGCTTTTTATTTCAAATTTATATTCAACTTTGATTTTAATGCGTATTTTCGCCACATTTATGTGCACAGTTGTAAATCAAACAAATCCCACTTTAACTTGTGTATAATTTTTACTATGTCTCTATATCCAAACTGTATTAATCGAATTTAATTGACCAGTCTAAATTTGAAACGTCCAACTCTCAGCAAACTCACTCAAGCTTTGCCACTTCTGCAAATTGAATGAATTTCATTCTTTTTTAGGGTCACTAGACGAGCTTTACAAAGCATGATTTTCCTGTATTCGCAGTTCCAGGAATAAATGTCTCCTTTTAAACATTTATAATTAAAATTAATGTTTCTCTTATTTTTTTGATTTTAAAATTCGAAGACCACGTTTTCAACTAGATTAAAGCAAGTACACAAATTAACATGAGCAAATCAAACCATAAAATATTTAAAAAAAAAATAAATAAAAATGTTTTTAAATCATGGCCTGCTTGTCGGTCCTTCTTTCGAGAATTTACATTTTAAACAAAAAGATTTTGCCTAGACTCCAGAAGGTATTATGGAATTAATTTTTCTCAAAAAAAAAGGTATTTTGTCCAAAAAATATTTTGGCAAAATGCATTTTACAAAAGGCACTCAGGCTTGCCAGGTTTTTGAAATAAAAATCGCCGATCTTAAAATTTGTATCGCCAAATTTAAAAATATTCGTCGCCTTAAATCGCCAATTTAACCCTCGTGCCAATACGAAATTAATACACGTTCCGTCAGCGCGACGGGTACCCGGGTACCCCATACATTTTGTATGGGCTGGGGCAAAAAGAGAAATAACTATGTAGATAAAGTAATAGAAACATAGTCAAGAGTTAATTCCACTCTGTTCGGAAGCTATATTTAAATTAATGTTTATTTGATACAATGGGTGGTATTAATAAAAACTAGCAATTGCTCGAAGATAAAGTGGTTTAAAATTTTTTTCATCACCAAACGATCGTCGCTTGTTTTGCTTTTGTTCACGGAAGCTTGCATTTCCAACTACAATCGGCAAAAGCGGTATGATATGCAAATCCATGTTTTTTTTGCTTTAACAAAATTCAATTACACCAAAATCAAACAAAATTCAATCAAGATTTTTCATTTCTATGTTAAAAGTCATATAAATAGCAGGCTTGATATTTTCGAAGCAAATGCTTAGCTTTATGTCTTTTATTCATACAGAATTGAGCATACGCCATTTTCGAACATAGCAATTACTATATGAACTTTTTTATCATACGAAACAAAGCAAATGCTCCAAATGTTGCTTTTTGTAGCAATTGCTTCATATTTTAGCAAAGTCAGTTTTTATTAATATGTACCACCCAATGTGACGAAATGGTTTAATTTTTCAAGCAAAACATTTTGAAAACATAGTAACTAGTAAATATTTATGCTGAAATACGTTCAAACGCGAAAAAACTCGTACGAATTAGTACAAAATAAATAGGGGTACCCGGGTGTACTGTGCATATAACTCTGTATTAGAGTTGAAAAATGTATTTTACAAAATTAACAGATTGGATTAATTTCAAATGGAGTACACCATTTGAAGCAGAATTCAATTATAAGAAGGTACTGAAAATATCATTTTGCGGTCCTATGGGCGAAAATAATTTTTTTTTGATTCAAAAATCAAATGGATACCCGGGTACCCTCGCATTGACACGAGGGTTAAAAATAAATTTTAATGAAATAAAACAAATCAACTTATTATTCTTACCATTAGCTAGAACATTTATTGCAAAACAAGACAATTCATCTATTTAAAAAAAAAAAAAAAAACAGAAACAAAACAAAACATAACAATTATTATTAAACAAAAAAAAAAAAAAAATAACAAAAGACAAACTATAAGATCAGATATACGATATACTCAGTCTTCAATGCATTCTATGTACTCGTCCAAAATTTCGTCAGTGCTCGGCTCATCATAGATTTTGGCATTAAAGGCAAGGAGCATATCAACAGAAGGCACAAAATTATTGCAACAAAGGTTGTTAACCTTAGAGTGAATGCGTACACGCATTGTTGCATCTAAAGTGTCAATTTGCATTCTTGACCTACTTTTTGTTTTTATGGCATTCATGAACCACCGCATTACTCGCTGGCAGAGAAAGAGCACTTAAGGCAAACTCCCCTAGATCCAAGAATTCAGGTTTTCCAATAGCATTCGTTGTTTTACGTACTTTATCCCAAACCTTTACTACGTCGTCTTTCGGAATATCTTCTGGATAAAATTCCGCCGACCAATCAACTGAAATCAATTTTTTCCATTGAGACTCAGCAAGTTGAAGGTTTTTTTGTGGTACCAAATGTATAAGTAAATTTTGAAAATTGGGTCGAAGTTGGCTCAAACAAACGTCTGGTGATAAATATCCGATTTTAAGAAAAGTTTATTGCAGTCAGACAACCTCTTTCGCATTTCTGCTAATAAAACAAGAATGAAGTTGCATATGTGTTGTTTAACTTCATGCACACACTCTGAATGTGCATTGCTTTCTCTAGCATTTCTTTTAAATTCAGAACCTAAATCGATATCTGCGCTAAGTTTCAAGTTGTTTGGATCATTAATTAAATCCAGAACTTTATCAATGTCAATTTTTAACGGAGGCAAAGTTGACAAAATCTTATGTACAAGACAACGTGCAGCAATTTCTTTTTCTTTTTGTGCCTTTAAAATTTACATTTGTTGCTTGAAAAAAGGTATTCAGATGGTTCATTTCCTTTATTATAGGTAAAATTGCTGAGAGCAGTAGATAAACTTTCGTATTTTAGAACTGCTGAGACGACAACATCTTTGCCAAATAACATTTTTCGCTGATGGCACAAATACCGAAATGAGTTTTAAGTTCTAAAAACTGATCGTAAATGCGTTTTAACGCTTCAAAACGACATAACCAACGCGTGTTACATAACGCAATAACGTTGAGTGGCTTTTTATCATCATTAATTAGCTGGTAAATTTCCTGGTATTTGCTTTTGCGCAAGGGACTGTGTGCAAACCAATTATAAGTTTCACGAACTATGTAATCCAGTTCAGATGGAAGAACTTTCGACGCATAAGATGTGCACAAATGGATGCTATGACAAATGCACTTTATTAGTATAAGATTTCGAACTTTTTCCTTTAAGTGAGAGTACAACGAATTATTTTTCCCACAAAGGTTACTCGCACCATCTGTCCCAATACCAATAAGGTCATCTATATTCAAATTTAAACCCTTAATGAAAGTAATGACTTTTTCGGCAAGAATGCTCCCAGTGCAATTTGTTACTTCAATGATACCAACATAGTTTGTAACGATTAAACCATTTTTTTGAGAAAAGTATATTGCTTGTCGATTAGTCGGTCGATTCGTCTAATATTAGGGAATATCTTGAATTCAATACATCACTTTGTAATTCAATCAAAAACGCAGGCGCTATCACTTTCTTAATCAAAGCAGAACACTTTGTTTTATGAATCTTTACGCTTGGTGCATGCGTTGATATACAGAAGCTATTGAAAATTTCTCGTAGATGATCAACCGAAGGAATGGCACTATGGCACGCGGTATAATAAGCAAGCTTCAATTCACTTATTTTTGAATGTTTGCTAGTTTTTGTTACTGTAACTAAAAAAATTACATTTCGCTCAACAAAGGAAAGAAACATTATTTAAAATATTTACCAAAACTTTCCATCGATTTTGTTTTAATGGCTCGATCTTTCCGCGTGTCGTTCGAGGTCTGTTTTGTGAGAACGTAACTCACATTCACATATTTTGCAATGTGCAAATCCTTCCTTCTTGGATTTCGTAAACCATCCTTTAATGTTTAAAAAGGTTACGAGAAATGTTATAAAAATCCTGTACTAGAATTGTAAGGAGTCTAGTTTTCTTACCTTTAAATACATTCAATTGTTCCCACTCCTTTTTATATTTAAAAATTCTTTCTTTTTTTGATTTTCCGCTCATTTTCTGCCACAATTTGTTTGTTTATTTGGTTTCTTCTCATTGAAACTTTCAAATTTAAATATGTCATTAATTTTAGGGGTGGGTAGGTCATTTCGATCGATCATTTCAGTGTAAATTTGGGTAAACTGACAGATACCGATAATTTTTCATACGCTGCTCATCTCTATTCCAGTTTTTGTAAGGTAATGTGTGTATTCAGACGCCTTACATTTGCAAAAATTCAATGAATGCATCCAGCAATAAGACTTTAAACTGTGAGCGGAATAATGAAAAATCGCCAGAAATCGCACATTCTTAAGGGTGTCGCCAAACTGAAATTTGGGTCGTAAAATAAATTAAAAAATCGCCCATTTGGCGATAAGTCGCTACATCTGGCAAGCCTGAAGGTACTTTGAAAATACGTACTTTACTACCAACATCGATGAGAAGGTGGAGGTGGAGGATATGGGTCTAAATGTGAATGGTCGGCCGGTTGTGGACTTTCTTGTTCTAAATTTAATATGGACTGACCAATCAGGTTGTTGACAAAAGGCTTTATTCGTTCACACGATTCACAAGATGTGTAAGATCTAATAAGCGAAGTTGAGGAGACTTATCTATGCCCTATTGTTGCCGCAGTCAAGAGGGTCTCCTTTTCTGCGCTCTTCTAATGATTTTGAGATTCGATTCATCGGGCATGCTTTCGTCCTACCATTTTCTGCATATAAGTTGCTGCATGCCTCTTATCAGGCTATTGTCCGCCTGCTTTAAATAACTAAGCAGCTAGCTCCAGAATGGGGTATCAGCCTAAGTTGGTCCCACGGGACACCTATTTACCTAACCAAGCTCCAGAAACTTTTATGAAGAAACGACTATTTTAATTTCATCTAAATCGGGTGCGCGTATTGATTGGTTAACTTTGTTCAAGTTGAATGGTTCATTTTGTTTGACAGCAGAATTGGAATTTTTGTCGCCGTTATAAATTCTGCAGACATCCTTCTTCCATATCATCAGCACCAACTGAGATTCTGTTGCGGACTCGAAATTCGATCTAAGATTATCTTCTACCCCTTGCGCGTCTAGTGACTATAAAGTTGCTTTAGTGTGCACATTATTAAGTCATTTTTGTATCTATTAAAGTACTCTTTGTAGTAAATTGATTCAGAGTTGTAAACTGCAGTCATTTTTGATGGTTCTTTAATTTGAACATTTATGCATTAAGTATGTGCCAATGTAATGTTCAACAAAGTATCGTTTATGTACCTATCCCGAAGCACTGCAACCTTATTGTCCTTATAATCCAGTTGAGTAAGTGCTTAATGGATGAATGATGTCAATGCCAATAACGCAAGCAATAAATTTCTTGTCTAAGGAACCGGGCTATGATGACGGTGTGACTCACCTTTTGCTTTGTACTTCAATGCAGAAAATCAATTTTAGCTTTAAGCATGTCATATTACCCGTCTTTTTCGAAATTTGATTTTACTTTGAGGAACAGTCACTTCAACTTACGATGTTCAGAACTAATTTCTTCTCAAATTGGACTCTGAGAAATTTGAAAATATCGTTTGTATCTAAAATGTAGTTGACATGATGATATGGGAACTTCGCGGTTATAACTTTTTTTTTTGCCCGCTCTCCTGGCGCATGTTAGTGTATTTCCAACGAAGAATTTTCATTGTTTTCCTATTGAAAATTTAGCACTTAGCACATATCATGTAACAGGTTTAACCGGATCATTATTCTGCAGAGCATTTCTTTCGTTGTTCGGGTTCAAAATTCTGAACTCAAATGTTTTGTCAAATTGTTGTCCAACAGCTCGTAATATGGTCATTAGTAGGACTACGAATCTTGTCTAAGAATCCACACAGCAAATTTGTTGCACTTTTCCCATAAATAACAATTGTCATTGGTAAGATCTTCAGTGCAACTCGCAGCCGGTTGGGTGCTGCCTGCGCCGGCCACTCAGCTGGAATGGGTCCACTCGGCGTGCACTACCTAGCGCCAGCCAAAGGATGCTCGGTGTTTTCCCCTTTTTTCAGTGACGCTACACAATCTTTTAAAGAAATTGGGAAACCTCTGAACTCACTTCCTGTATCTAGATAAGAAAACGACACTTATAAAGAAACTCACTTTTATCACGTTAAAAGGCGAGCGACGCTCGATTCATTTTATTCTTGTTTTGGTGATCAATTTCAAAGTCTCTATCGCCGTTGGACTAGCCCAATATCGGCAAGTCCCGAACGTATATTTTGATAAAAGAGGTCGCGTCTCCAGTCATCTCTCGGGATATGGCCTTCCGAAGGTTTCACTCCACAATCACTGGATTCTCTACTCTATTCGACACCAATTGTTCTTTCCGCGCCTGCCCGTCGAGACTGAGGAAGTAGTTGCTACCTCGCGGAGCTACCTCACTCCGGTGGAGCCTTGCGATGATTTGGGGGATAGGGACTTCACGATAGTGTGCTATTCGGCACATTTCTAAAATCTTTAGGGTGGGCTTTCGGCCATTGATAGTTTCGTGATGCCGAGAGACCCGTCCGTCTTTTTTCGGGGCTTAGGTGTTTTTTTTTCTTGGGGACGTCCGTCCCTTTGCGGACTGTACGTCTGCCAGTGTGATTTGGACATGTCTCTTCTGGGAGATCCACATAATATCCGATCGCAAAATTCCTCTCTCTTCTCTCTTCTAGAAACTGTCCGTCTCTAGTCTTAGCCGACCTACTCATGATTGTTGTTCGAAGATGCCGGAGGAGTGGTCCGATGGCTGCTCTTGACTATCCCGGTCTTTTGGATAAACAACAGGGTAACGGGGACGCAAAGGGAAGAGCAGAGGCGGCGCAACAACTTTGGTTCTTCAAATGATTGGAGAGCCTACGTGAGAAGATAAGCCGAGCTAAAAAGGTAGTGACCCCTCCCAGTTAAGAAGAGGCTTGCGCAGGCATAGTGAAAGAGCTTTCCAAATATGAAGATAATGTCTTGGTATTATGAATCGATACACCAATTCCGATGACTGGAATTGTCTTTGAAAAAGGCAATCATATGTCTTGCAAGAACTACCAAGGCAAATCTATGCTTAACCCTAGAATGCATAAGGGTTTTTGAATAACGTTTACACATATGGGGTTCCTGAGCACCCCAGTACTTTGGGTTGCAAATACCAGCAACTTTTAACACAATTTTATAAAATTTATTTATTTTATTTAAAAATAATGTTTTTACTAACTCAATTAACAAAAAATGGCATTTCATTCACAGCCTTAGTTATTAAAAAAATCAAATAAAGAGTTAACTTAAGTAGTGTGACCATACGGTGTTTCAAAAAAATTAAGAAAATATAGCTTTTCAAGCTCAAAAGTTCCAATTTTTTTCTTGATTCTGAAAGGAGACACATATGGCAACGTAAGTATATATAAAAAGTTTTGATTTTGTAAGTCTTACCGGTATATTTGTAGTCTTGTTTTGTACACATATAAAGGCAGCTGTTGCATACTTCTTCGCGGTGGTCGAGGCAAATGTACCTTAAGCAAGTAACGCATGAGGATTTTGATTCTTAATCTCGTGTCCTAGGACATAAGAAGCATCCTCCTTGCTTTGTTAAGAATCTTTTTTTGAGGTTCTCTTAAGGAAATATCCTTGCAATGCTCTGGATCGCCTTCCACCAAATCTCTAAGCTCTTTTTCGATGTAATCTCTCAAATGACTGTTGATTTGTTATCCCAACCGCTTTTGCATGTATGGTTTTGCCAAAGACAAATCCAAATTATGCAGAAAGCTGTTGCCCTTATACTTTTTTTTATAATTGTTACCGAGCGAATACAGGATCATAGCATAACAGAACTCCAAAGTGATATCCCTCTTCTGGAATGTCATCATCTTTACAGTCACTGGCGGAAATTTCATCCTATTCTTCAGAATCCGTCTCTATGTCATCTAAGCAAGCGTCATCTTCCATATCGCTACGGATATCTAAAAGAAGTTGCCTTATCTCATCCTCATTGAAGTTAGCCTTATTTCGAAACGTTCTGTGCAGATAATGGATTACTCTTGCACTTCTGCAATTAAGGAACCTTTTTGTTATGCAACTCTGAAATTATTTATTAACTGACCTTTTTGAAGCTCCAAAATTTATATTTTTTTATTTATTTCACTCCAAAAAAAAAAAAATATTACGTTAACACATATGGGGTGCCAGCACACCCCAGACACCACGATATCTTCAGTCCGAAGGGAGGAAATCTTTCAAATATAAAGTTACAACGTAAAAAATAAAAGTCATGGTACTCTTCAAAAATAACGACTTTTATTTTCAAAAATATAACAGTTTGAATTTTGAAGTGGGGTGCGATAGCACCCCATATGCATTCTAGGGTTAATGTTGCATATGAGTTTGTATCCAGCGCACACTAGTCTCGTAGCATACTAATCGACACGTACCAGTGTAGTTTTCCAATTTTGTCTCCTTCGAAATCTGGAGAATGGAACAAGGTACGATCTTGCGTTTTTGTTGTTATTTTATTTGTCAGGATAAACCTTGGATCCGATTAGATTTTGAGCAAAACGGGTCCAGCGAATGTTGAAATAATTGAAGAAATGTTTTGAAAAATTGTGGATGGGCTACGCAAGCATGCTGTCTGTATATACTGGACAAAATTTTCATCGCAATATAGCGTAAAACATGGATACGGAACCGCTTCTTCGGTGACACGAGTTGGGTTCACTTGTCGTTGACGTGTTTTAGAAGCATTACCGCATCGATTAATGTAGCTGTGTGGATGCCAATCCAACTGACAGAAGCTCTATGCATTTTTGTGATTCCATCTATCGGTACAATTTTAGCATTTCCCTTATCAAGCATTCAATGAGGAGACTAGTCGTCATAGTTTGGAGCTTGTTATAACTCACAGTTTACTTATTTTCGTGTGTTCAAAATTCACTATCGCTACTGTGAAAACATGAACACAGAACTTGGGTCATTGTAAATTAAAAGACATGACTTCAGGATAATATTACGTTCAAAATAAGTCCTTTGAATTGAATTGATTTTTTGAAATACTCGCGCACTAATAGAAAGGAAAAATTCGGCTTTATATGCATCAGACACGGAATAGGCTTTAACCATTTATTCTTCACCGTTGAAGAACGTGTTTCCAATTTATTACCAAAGGTTTGCCTACCATCAATATACATTTGCTTGAATGTGACTTTGTGTTACCTTTGTCGATTTTATTTCCAAAAGCCCCCATTGTTTGATTGCTCACTGCAATGGTTTCAATAAGAGAGTACCATTTCGACTAAATAAGAAATAGTGCCTCAATAAAATAAATATCCTCTAATTCTAATTCTGTGTAAAATAGTCAAACAAATTAAAGCTTCCTTGTTTACTGCATTTGTCCTGTTCTCCAAGTAAAACTCGCACAAGTGTTTATTTAAATTAAAGGCTACTAAACCAAGTTGCTTTATTCCCTTTCAGAAAGGATAATAGGGTGGGAATCAATAACCACGAATATGTAAAGAGGATTTTAAACGAATAAATTGTTAGAAGTGGTCGACCATGTAACCCTTCTGAAGAATTTAAATTCAAATTTATTACATTTTGTTAAATAGATTGGATCTACTTATTGTAATAGAACGTGGAATGAACATTATTCATCGTCTTTGAGTAGATAGAGGGAAATTGATTGGATATTTCTGTGTGAAATTGGCGTGTTACAATTTTTCAAAATGTTTCTGACCATCCGCGCTTTAAATAGCTCGCAACCATCGAACAACCGTAAAACAAGTTTCAACGATTCAGTGTCAAATTGTGGAGATGAGTTCCAAAATTAGGGTGAACCCTCTTTTAAATGCCAAAAGGAAGGTGTTGCCTTACAACGATAATACGCTCTGAGATATTTAAGTAGTGTCGCTCAGAAAATTTATATTCTTCTTTGATCCACTGTTTTCACATTTCTTTCCGAAATTTTTAATTAGAAAGAAAGTGGCAGCAGACGAGATACCCACTCTACAAATCGCTGCTTAATTGGCTAACTGAATTGATAAGACACCATCTAGGAAGAAGACATGATGTTTTGGGCCAGAAGTATATTACCATAGCTGACGAGCGAAGAAAAAAAAAAACGTAAAATATATAGTTTTCGTGTTTGTAATTTAAATTTTATTAGTTTATAATTATTTCATTATAAAAATTGAACATGAACTTCATTTAACATTGTTTTATACATTTTATATATAAATCCATATAATAAAATGAATGTGATACTTGGCATTGAAGTTGAAAAACTAATGCGTCAATATTTGGGTCGATTGACGTGGTTGCAATTCTCAGGCAGTCCTCAAGGTGTTCATCCAACATGTTGGTTTTAATTTTACACTTAGTATGTTTCATTTTTGAAAATAGTTGTTCACATAATATGTACGTGCTTCCAAACAATGATGACATGAATAACGCGAACCTGTGCAGTGCGGGATATTTGTCTCTGGGCAGGTATGATTTATAAAAGTCAATCAAAGAGACCTGATCAAATGTCTCTTTAAGTTGGATGTCAGATTGCAACTCTATGCATTCCATTTGGAAATTTGCTGGCAGCATAACTATATCCACTGCAAATGGAGTCGCAAAAATACGAAAATTTGGATTATTTGTCCGAAAATCCTGAAATCCATTTTCGAATTCTTGTATCAAATCGAAAAGTAAGCCCGCATATTTTTTCTCATTTTTAGGAATATGTTTGGACAACGTGCTGAAATGCAAAAGGTTGTTTGCATTCAAATGGGGCCTGCCATAATTTTAGTTTTATCTGGAAATCGCTTATTGTTTGAAACATCGTAGTAATCAGTTGGGTTTTGCCTTGAAGACGCGTTTTTAAGTCATTTAAATGAGCAGTCAAATCTACCAAAAATGCTAAATCTGTAAGCCAGTCGGCATCGTCAAGTTCTGGCACCGAATTAGCTTTCGATGTCATAAAAGATTTGATTTAATTAAGTATGTCATAAAATCTTTTTAGCATTTGTTCTCGACTGAGCCACCTTACTTCTGTAAAGTATACGAAATCGCCATACTCAGCATCAACATTTTTGAAAACTTCTTTGAATTGACGATGATTC
The DNA here is from genome assembly GCA_951813785.1 of Criorhina ranunculi. Classification (NCBI taxonomy): domain Eukaryota; kingdom Metazoa; phylum Arthropoda; class Insecta; order Diptera; family Syrphidae; genus Criorhina; species Criorhina ranunculi. Next base: position 51,770,014 of record OX638381.1, on the reverse strand, counting down.
AATCCCCGGGCTCTTATAAAATTTACAGTCTTGGTGACGATTTGCATAGCATGATCAATTTTTAAAGCTTTTCCGCATAAATTTTCTTGGTGTACTATAAAATGGTCCTTCATCAAACGAGAGTTTTCGACAGCAATGGCATCGTCTTCTATTCATTTTACAAGCCCCTCTTTTTTACCGATCATAGCTGGGGCACTATCCGTAACTACCCCAGATATATTGGAAAGTGACAAAGAAAATCGCGTTAATGTTATTTTCACTGCGGCACCAAAAGAAAGGGCTGCTGGGAAAAAAAATATCACTAAACCCGCCAAGTGACAAACAACAGAACAATGTAGCTAAGCGAGCAACGCAAACAGAAAGAGAATTTGCTACAGAACGAAAGAGCTTTCTGTTCTGTTCCTGTTTCTGCTGTTTGTTACATGGCACCTGTAGCAAAAAAGCGTACAGAACATTCCTCAGAAAAATGGACATGCTTCAGTAACTTTAATTATTTTCGGGCCGCATTGACACTTGCCTTGGGCCACATGCGGCCCGCGGGCCGCGGGTTGGACAGCCTTGATCTAAAGGATTATAAAAACCAATCATTCAACCGATTTGTGAGTTAACTGACTGCTGATACGTAAACAGAATACTCTCTTTGGAAGTCTACGAAATACCTAAAACGTCCAATACCTTAAAGATCAAGAAACACTTTGGCTAAAACAAATACCGAAAAGGCTGACTAATGGAGACCTTCCAACCCAATAAATCTCGAATTGTTGACATTTGGCCAGAAGCAGAACGGTCCTATGAAAAAATTACTTGGTGACAACAAAATCTTTTAGAGCTTAACGTGAAAAAATGTCAAGCTATTACTTTCTCCTGCCTCAACGGTCATATCATATTAACAATGAGCTAGTTCTCACTGTTTCTTTTATTCGTGATCTGGGCATTATTTGTGACTCTCGACTTGACTTTCGTCCACATATTGACCACATAATTAGCAGAGCTAACTCCGCACTTGGCTTTGTTAAGCCTTGGTTGAAGGAGTTTTCTAACGCTTACGTCACTATATCCTTCTATATAACATTTGTTAGACCACTTCTTGAATATGCCAGCCAGGTGTGGTCACCTCACCATCAAGTCCATATTCAGAGAATTGAAGCCGTCCAGCGAAGATGTATTCACTTTACCTTACGTGTACCTTCCTACGAGAATCGTCTTCAGTTGCTCAATTTACAGGCTCTAAAGACTCGTCATGATGTATACATCAGTTATTATCTAAAAATATAGATTGTCCTTATCTGCTCAATCAGATCTCCCTTAACACCAACCCCGCCGTTTAAGATCTGTTCCCTTTTTCCGGCTTCCCCATCACCGTACTGACTATGGCACGAACGAACCCTTACAAGAATGCTCCGTAAAGCAAATAATGTTTTCCAATATATTTGACCTAAATTGTACCAAACTAACCCTCAAAACATGCACTTCATAACTTACCTCAACCCTGAACCCTTTCTTCTCTTTTGACGTAGTAACAGTAAATTTTTAAATTTAGTTTTTACTAGACTTAAGGTTTAGATTGTTTAAGTTTTTTACCCTAAGTTAATAGTTTAGAATTTAGTTTCACCATTTGTTGACCATGTATTTTGAGTCTAGTCCTACGGTTTACCATTGTAACCCTTAGGTTTAAGATCAATAATTTATGTGCCATAAGCTCAGTTATAAAAAAAATCCTGTTATGTTGACAACATTATAACGTTTCAATAAAAAAAAAAAAAATTGATTGGTTTTCTAACGAGTTAAGAAAAGATTTGCAATTTGCATGTTGTTCAACACTCTTTTAGTCTCAGGTGTGGGATACAAGCAAAGATATTGCATTGGTTGCATAACTCGATACTCCTATATAGCACCACTATGTGATGGCTTGCGTTAGGGATGATATCCAATGCACAAGCATTGGAATCTTTCCCGTTTCGCTTATACCACGGTAGGAAACATATTATGGGTATCACAATGGGTCCACATGGACCTAAGTGTGACGAATATGTAACCATTCTCATCAGCCAACCTACTTCCAGTACACAACTTGACTACTAATTCGGCCATTAAACTAAAAATCCGCAAACAATCAAAGGAACAGCTGAAAGGATATCCCATGATGATTTGTATTTTATGTCGAAACCATATGAAAAGAAATAAAAAAAAACCAAGACGATCGTAAATATTACTACCAATTTGTCGTGCAATCTTTATTGATAATTTACAGTTTTACACCAGTTTTACTGATTTTGTAATTTGTGGTATTGTGTCAACTACAGAGATTATGTACGATAGTAAATAAACCGCAAATTGTTCAATCTCAATCAATCAACTGTCGGGATATTGAGTAAGGAAACGTGAAAAAGGCGAAACAAAATCCTCAAGAAATTTAACCTGTCGAAATGAAATGTTGACTTCATTCTTAGGATGTGTGTTTTTTTTTTTATAATTAGCGTGCTAAAAGGAATATGACTACCCTTGAACGGAACACGGGCATTGCCACTACTTCACTGCATAGGTACACCACCGTTTTTAAACTAAATATGTTCCAAACAAATTTAAGAACATGAAAGCAAACCTTATTACAGCAGGTCGGACAAATGACTAGGATACCTACTAAAAGCCAACCACTCTCCTCTCCTGCCGAAGTTTCTGGATGTTCTCGATGCCTCGGTGTACTAATTGTGGTTATTATTTCTTATTACTGGGTTTCGAGACAAAGTTCCCAAGGCAGCTGAATTTCTAAGTTGCTTTTATTTTTGGGGTTTCAATTTATCAATCTGTGGATAGCATGTAGCTTATGATTAACAAGCTTGAAAATTACTGCAAAACCTGTTACCAATAACGCACTTCAAGTTGGTTGAGGTCCCCTTCTTATTTTGAGCGCCACCTTAGGCGAGGTCTTCCTCTACTGCGTTATCCCTCCGGGTTGGATTTGATGTTTCAATGACAAATACATTATCCACGCATCCAAGCAAAGAATATTCCGATCAACTGCAATCTCAATACTACTATTGTGGGGTTGTTGTCTCTTTGAGGTCGTAGAAAAATTGCTCCGATACTTCGTCAAGCGAATCTTTAAATTGCCTACAAGTACACCTACCTACATGCTGCATCCTAGAGACTGGGATCTCATCACTATTTTTTGAATGCTCTACAGCTCTATTTACACTGCGTGGTAAGAGTTATGGCAATGAATCCGGATTGCATTTAATGAGTAACCCGTATCTTTACAAAAAAAAGTTCAACATCTTACTGGAAAAGATTGGTCACAGCATGTACAACAAATTTATAAATGAAGCGCAACAATCACAATATAGAGCCTATTACAGCAAACATGAGTCGCTATTTACAGGACAGAACGTATTTCATTGCGGAAATACTAACCGCGATATTTAAAGGAGAGTTAAGTTTATACCACACAGTTCAGAACTTCTGATCTTGTGTGAGCTCTGTAACCGGAAAGAACGAAAGGATGTACGTATTTCATTTCTTGGCAATGCGTCCCATACTTAAAGAATTCCGATGCAAGTATTTTAAATGTCAAACACTGAAGTTAGAAGAAGGGTTAAGCATTTTAAACGTCTACCGAGGCTGGAATGTTTTGAAACGAGAAACTAATTATATAATCTCAATCTGGTCGACGGCTTTAAGCCAAACTGTTTAGAATAAGAAAAAAAATGTATTGTCACTTGTCACGCTAAAGGTTCCAGGTTCAAATCTCGATGTCAAAAAAAAGGTCGAGCAACTGCGAAAAAGCTGACGTCAGATCTACTGCATAGGCATACCGTTCGTTTCGTTTTAAAGGCATTTTTATTCATTTAATTCATTACTCTTACTTGCTAGACAAAAAACGCTTAAAACTAGCTTAATAAACTTAACTATGTAATTCTAACTTACTGGCCCTACACGGGCACTCTAAGCTAAACTGAATACTTATTCTATGTCTTTCGACGTAACCTAACTTAATTTTCTTAAACAATCTAAGGACTTAACTACTGAAAAACTAAGAAAATTTATTTTCCAAAAACTTAGTGGCTGACGCATAGGCGTACCACTGGCAGTAGGGTGGTGGTAGGGCTTGAAAGTGTTTAGTACTAATGACATCGGGATGTTCGAAAGAAATACTGTGAATTATAAGCAATGGCAACAGTACCAATTATTTTCCCCGGTCATTCTAGACACTAACCTCGGAGCAAAAAGACTGAAACCTAATACCACCTGAGTTTAAAAAAAAAAAAATTACTACACCAACACTACCGCTGTGTGTATAGCATAATAAGGTGGTAAGAGTAGTGTGGGACTCTAACCGCACTAAAAATACCTCCATAATCATGACCAATCAAAGAGAGATCGACAAATGATTTAAGTTTCAACGTGTAGTTGCGTTTGAGAAGGTATTATAATTTAAATACAGGTTCTCATAATTATCAGGTTATAAGTTCGTGAGGTTTGGTTCCTCTTAATCTACGAGTATTGTATCGTATATTTAAGACGTCTTTAATTAATTAGTAAATTATAAGAAAAAAAATATTATCTATTTTTACGAAATAAATAAATAGTCAATGAAAACTGAACCACTTAACTAACTAAAGAAATCAATCTGAGCATGATGCATTTTTCTATCCTCCTTTAGTTAACAGCATGAGTGGTTTGAGATAGAGGTTTCTAAAACATCTGTAGAGAAGGTTAGGTCAGTGGGTTAACAAAGGAAAGAAGATATTTCTTCTTCCCATATCCATAAATCAATGTGAATCCATTTTGATGCTCATTGGTGGGCGAACCTAATTGGGTTTTCGAATCGATCCCAGGAGTTGAGAAACTTACTCAAAATATTCACGTATTTGCTAGAGAGTTCTTCCAGACCTTGAAAGAAGTACCCTGCTAGGATTTTAAATCCTATTTCATATCACTGCAACCCCTGCAGAGGTCTCTCATAGTTAATTTTAGTTTCTTTGAAGGATACCTCTACTACATGGAGTACATAATCTTTTTTTTATTACTCTGTAGGATTCTGACGGTTCTTTGCTTGCTATGGAGTGGTCATAGTTTTCTTGTTATATACAGGGGTTCTTTTTTTTTGTATAGTCGACCTGTTATGGGACTAACGATGATCCTTTTCTGCATCTATAAGTAAGCCATTCTTAGTTGAAGTTTTTTTTTTTTACAAATTTAGCATAGTCTTTTCGGTCTAGCCTTGCGCACTGTAGTTTAAGACTAGTCGTACCATCATCATATGTATCTTCTATCCAGCGTTCACTTAAGAGTTAATGTGCACAGATTCTTAGGTGGCGCTACAGTTTGGGGCCTTAATAAAAGGTTCTCTCTAGTCAGTCCGGTTGTTAGCTAACTGCCTCCAGTTGGGCAGTCCAAGTTAGTTGAGGGCTCCTTATACGTTCTACCTGCTAAATTCTTGCAAACTACGAGTGGTGGAGAGACATTTTCGATTACCCCTCCCGCGAATTTATTCTATAAGAGTTTGTAAGAAGCCTATAGGAATCCATAAGTAATAAACCTTCCTTTTCCACTCAATATCAACTCACTCAGTGGTCTTGTGATACCCTTTTAGAAAATAGGTTGGTAATAACCAAGTTTTTACCTACCCAAAGAGAAACATTTGAAATACGAAAGGAGGATCCTGCTATCAAGAGTGGTCACCTTAATCCTTCTGTGTGGTGTTCCAGTCTGGGCGGGGCACTTAAAAAGAAGGAAGCTTTCGTCAGCATTCAGGCTCTGTGCAATCATTGAGCGGGTTTCGAACAATTTCGAATGAAGCACCTGTCTCATCACCAGGCAGATTTTGCCAAAACTAGATCTCAAACGTTCCCATTGTCTCATCAGACGGAATAGACTGTTAATAAGCAACATCGGCAAGCATGCCTATAGGCTGGGCCTCCTATATAAGAGTAGGAGGCGATTCTCCACCTTCTCTGTACATGCCCGGCCGTTTCAGCTCGGAGAAGAGCATACCTAAGAGCCAGCTTCTTCTACAACCTAGGTGAACTGGCTGAAATCAGCATAGGCAGTCTCCAGCGCTTCATAGCAAGCTCCGGCTGGTTCTGCGGGTAGTATTTCTGATGAAATACAGATCCTGGTGGTAACACAAAGGACCTTACCTGGTCTAAGTGAGGTTGCACTTGCAGCCTGCCACTCCTACCCAAGCTAACCTAACGGTAGTCTCGTGGAGGGCGTGCAGAAATGTGGTTTAGTACGTAGGCATAGGGCACCCTAAGACCATCAGTCCACAAATCGTGCATGCCAGCTGGTTCATGGACTACTGGTATGAAGGTTTCACATGCATTGGCACCTTTTGAAAACGATAAGTTGAAAAACTGTTATGAAGTATTGGTTAGGGAAGAAGAAGAACATTTCTTTTAAACACAGGGGGAATCTTCGCGTATGAAGATTCATTGCAGTTGAGAACTTTCAAGTCTCAAATTACTACAATATCGCTTCGTAAGTTAGAAATGGTTTTTTAATTAAAAACTTTAAAGAATAAATTGAGGCCGCCCCAATCGGGATTTTAAAACTAAAATACCATTCTTCTAGGATGAGATTTCGAGAATCATCCGAGTCCCTTAGGGAATTACAAACTTTGATTTAATATATTTCCGGAACAGTGGTTAGAAACTAATCTAGAGAATGTTAACCTATGTCTCTAAAAAGTACTTAAATGTTTTTTTTTTTTAGAATTTAAGTGTTGATGGGGAAGTTACAGAGGCATTCCTCTGAAGTTGTCTATGCGGCTACTTCAATAAGACTTAAGAGACGGCAATATTTTTGATATATACTCGTACATTGCTTTGATATTTTCAGATGTTAGTCTTTTGGGGAGTTGTGCACTCATTCATGGAGTTTTTCGGTTCATTAAGTACGTCAAAAATTCTTCGCAGAATGTAGTGAGAGCTGTTTCAATGTGCTCTCCCCTTAACTTTAATTTTGTCTTATTTCTTCTTTGAATAGAACACAACCATTTGTCTGGCAAAAGAATGTTATAAAAGCTGGTTGGTTGGTATTAGATACATCTTGGGGCGTCCGCCATTTTCGATTTAGAATGACATTAGATACACTATATTGTATTCTCTTCCAGTTCTGAGCTATGTTTTAAGTTTCAAGTCTCTAACTCGTCGGGATAAAATCGATTTCAAGATTCGAATCAAAGCGACAAGTGAAGCTTAATAAAACCCTTTAAACAGCGAGGTCGCTTGGTTGCCTGCTGCGTAAAACACTTTTGAGCTACAAAACTCACACATTTTTCAGTGAAGCTCTATGCAGCTCTTCAGTAGTGAGGACATTGCATACATTTATTTCCCATGTGTGTGTGGTTCCTATACGAAAATCGGAGTGAATACGAGTAAGTGGTGGTACTTCAAGTCAATTGCAACAGTAGGTAGCTGTTACGTGTAAACGATTTGAAGCAGAGTTGAGTTTCAAATGACAAAAGAAGTAAGTGTAAAGGGACCAAGTTCAAAAAACATTATCACTGTTGAAAGTACTCCCCATTCACTTGGGAGTATACTCGTACATATACGAGTGATAGTGTGCTTTGAAATAATTGATGAACTGTATTGTTCCGCCTTCTGGATGCAGATGAAGCAGAAAAAGGAGCTGAACGCTCCACTCAAAAGCTCTCAAGTTCTACTAATTGAGAATCTTTTTACGAGGCAAGCAAAATGCAACAATGTACGTGAGTTCTTTGAAAATGGAGTCTGAAAGACTGAAAAAATGTTTCAAGTCAAAGTGTAATTAAGGATGACCAATTCTCATGTATCATGTTCACCCTAAGAGGATTGCTTCATTTTTTATGAAAATTATATCTACGTTCATATGTGTGGGGTTACAGATCCAATGCTACCTATTGTCTCTATATGTCCATAGTCCGACCCATACTTCTTTATGAAGTTTTAGTATGGTGGACTGCATTTGATAAAAACTCATATCTTAATATAATAACCAGGGTTCAAAGAATGGCTTGTCTCTACATCACGGGGACCCTAAGATCAACCCCCTTCGCTGCGCTGGAGACAATCTTGAACCTCACACCTCTGAACTCCCTAGCTAAACAAGTTGCGGCAAACTCAGCAGCCCACTTAAATGAAACTTCGCTTTGGATCCATTTACCTTATGGTCACTCTCGTATCTTATACAGATTCCATAACCTATCAAACAAATTTGATAGAACCCTCCCTTTTAACTCTTTCGAAAGGGAATTTAAAGTTACAATTCCCACAGGGGACAACTGGCATAGATTCAATCAATCTGTCAATAAACAAATTCACATTTATACAGAGGCCTCTTAAACCAACCAAGGTATGGGCTGTGGCATCCACTCACACAAACTAAACATTAACCAGGCGATCCGCCTCCCTGATCACTATAGTGTTTTCCAAGAATAATGGAGAAAATGGAAGCTTTATCATGGTTGAAGTGGAACATTGTATCTACTAAAGGTATCTGTATCTTCAGTGACAGCCAAGCAGCTTTAAAATACCTAACAAATGTCATTAACAATTCGTTGACGGTCCTCGACTGTCTATCGTCTCTTAGAGAGATGACTGAGCAGTTGAACATTCACCTGTGTTCGGTGCCTGGTCATAGTGACTGTAAAGCCGACGAACGTGCCAAATCTGGTGCGAACCTAGTGATTCCTTCTCAGTGAAACTCATTATCAAACAAAATATAACCAGAGAAACTAACTCCAGGTGGAAAAGTGGTCAGACGTGTCATTCCACCAGACTTGTATGGTCTGACATTGACGACCATAAGTCAAGGAAGATTATTACGATTTTTGCAGAAGCTGTAAGGATGGGGAGGAAAGTACAACTCATCTCCTCTGTCATTGTCCAGCGCTCTCCCACAGCAGAAGAAGATTTCTTGGGCACTATCAATTTATTGCCAACAGTGAGTCCCACGGAACACCTATCCACCTAACATAACCTAACCACCTACATATCAGCTCTACGTACCCCATTTTCAAGAAAGGTGCCTTGCAAGAATTTCGGAGGCATATCTCTGCTTGATGTAACCTACAAGTTCCTATCGAGTGAACTGTATGAATGTTTTCCACTGCACCCATCGGCACCTACCTATGGCTTCCGGCTCAGCAAATCGACGAAAGACTAAATATTCTTCGAAGGCCTAATTCAGGATCTCGAGAAAACTAGTGCGGTTGTGTCGCACTGTCATGTGATTTTTTCAATCTTGTACTGGAGCTGGTAGTGAGAGGCTTATTGAAGCTTTTACGGCGATTGAACACTAAGCCAAACGAGATGAATCAGGAGAAAACAAAGTACACGCTGTTGACTAAAAAACGGTCATTCGAACACCGCCTTGGACAGAATGTGACAATCGACAGATATAATGTTGAAGTAGTGTAGGAGTTCATCTGCCTCGGGGCGAATGTAAACTCGTCGAAGGATAACTTAAGGCAGCTTCGGTTCGTCCAAACAGCTAGGGTCTATAAAACTCTGATCTTGCCAATCTTAATGGAGATAAATGCTGGACGACAAGTAAGACAATGGAGCAGGTCTTGGGATCCGTTAAAAACTAAATTCTACATCGAATATGTCTGTGAGGAGAGCGAATGGAGGAGAAGATATAACTGCGAACTCAACGATTTGTACAGCGATGTGGGTGTTGTCCGGAAAGACAAGAATCCGTCTACTGCACTGGATCGACCATATCGAGTGAATGGATGAGAACGCTCGAGCTAATAGGATCTTCGAAAAGGGTGACCGAACATCCTTAATCGCGGACACTAGAAACCTTGGTCTAGTAAACCGGATCCGTGAAGAACTGAAACGAAGGGCGGCGTTACTTTAGGTTTCGACTCTTCAAGGGTCGCTAGCCTGAAAAGTATGTAAAGTGTATTCGGAAACTAAAAATAATTTTACTCGAACACCCTGTATGTGGTATAAGCCCTCATTTTATGTGCAATGCCAGCACAGCAGTGGATTTCTAAAATCAAATTTGCATTTCTATGTTCATCAATGAGTCGCCATGGAAAATTGCACTACGCAACTCAATATCCTTTATTAAATCAAATTTTTCTTCTTTTCACATACTCATCTGTACACTTTCGATGATTTTGAAATCAAATAATCAATTTTCTATGCACAGGTGATTCCTTACTTTTGAATTTCACTTCTAAGCATTTCAAGCACACTACGTTGGATAGTTTGAACTTGTTTGCAGTGCTTTTTCGGGTTGGAAATAAGGATGTTAAATTCAACATCACATTATGCATACACTTTTTTTTATTTATGTTTATTGTGTATGCATGTTTCAGTTAAATTAATATTGCATACCATGGAGCTTGACCTTTAAACCGTAGACGTATGTAGCCCCTTTACAGGTTAACACATGCTCGCATACAAAATAAAATTTCATTGAAGCAAAAAATTATTTTGTCATCGATATTGATTATTTTAAGCAAACACAACCGTGGTTTCCTGTACAAAAGGATCCTTTTTAAATATAAAATGAATAAAATGAAAATGGGAGAGATACATCATGCCAATGGTAGCAAATTAAATCCCAATCTTTCCCAAGGGAGTTGAGGTATTTGACCAGTAGATAGTCCATCATTTTCAATTTTATTGTTCAGTTCGATATGTGTATGATATACCTATAAACTTTGAAAGGAGGTGGTAGTAAATGTGTAATAGCTGGGGCTTCACGATTCTGAGTTCATATTTTACAAATCCTTATCATGTGAAACTTTCAAAGGAATGCGTAAGAAAGGAATGCGAAATAATGTCTGGGTTACCAAAGTTAAAAAAGTTTACAAAGAATATCATGTGCAGCTATTAAGGTGGTAAGATCATGTAGAAGGGATAAACATTGCTGCTCTAGTCCATTGTTTTTTAATCTTTTTAGGATAGTGACACCTCTGAGCGGATAAAAAATCGAAACGACCCCATTTGAAAAATAAAGAATAGGGTCTTCCAACAAGAGGTGTCATTTTAAATCAATAACGCAACATTTTTATGAAAAGTGATGATATTTTCATTTAATCTAAAGTATAAACTCCGAAGTAAGTAATTAAGTACAATATCTGTCAAATGTCTGCCTATAAATAGTCATTCTTTTGATGAGAATTTTGATCACGTTTTGGCATAATTGCCGCGGTATTTCGCGAATAACATCCTTCTATCCTACTTCCTACTAATATTATAAAAGTGGAACGTTGTCCATTTGTTTGTTTGTTCCTCTGTAACGCGAAAACTACGGAACTAATCAACTTCAAATTTTGCACACAGAGTGGCTGTACCTCAGGTCATAGTATAGGCAACTTTTGGTTATTAAAGTGTAACTTCGCAAATTATAGGTGGGCGAAGCCGCGGGTAAAAGCTAGTGTCTCATATTTTCTTTTAGTACATGAATCGTTGGTGTGGACTTTATCTTTAACAGTGCTCGAAAGAAAAAAAGTCGAATAGTGTTAAATAGCCGGATCTCGGTGGCCAATTGAAGTCTCTATTTCGAGAAATCACACGTCCAGAAAACTTGTCACACAATAGAGCTATTGTTTCACTAGTTGTGTGGCATGTGGCGTCACCGTTCTGCTGAAAAGAAAGGTCGTCCACGTCCATAGCATCAATTTCAGGCGAAAAAAAAGTCAGTCAACATCGTTCGGTAACGCAGTCTATTTACTGAAACGGTCGCACCAGCATTATTTTCGAGACAAAAAACCCCACCAAACTGTCAGAGGTTGGTCCATTATTTCTCTTGGCTTTTCGGAGCCCTAGATGTGACAGTATTGTTTGTTAACATACCCAGACAAATGGAAATGATCCTCATTACTCAGTACAACCATTAATTTCCAGCACCCAATCAGCGAAAGTAAGACGTAGAGCTTGTGCAAAGATCTAGGCCAAGATCTTTATGCGAAATGGTTGCGGATATAATAGCCGAATTCCTGTGATCGTCTCGAAATAGACGCACCTAGGTTTTCAGTCACACACTTAGCTACTTTTGAGCTGACCTTGCCAGACAAACTGGGGTTGGAGTCTTTGCATCACTTATTTGTCCGAGAACTTCAAATTTATCCATTAAATTCACTATTACTGTGCGAGAGGGCGCTTGAAGATGACCAAAAGCAGTACGAACTCCAAGAAACGTTTCCACGATATTTTTTGAATTTTCACTATTTCAACACGTTGTGCGAGAATGTATCGATTTTTTTTAAGCTCCCGATCCCCTAACATCTCACACTTTGAAAAACACTGCTCTAGTCCATAGAGTCTTTGAATCCACTTCCGGGTGGACTACACGAGAGTCATAACTTGAGACAGCTGTGTAACGAAAGAGGTATTCTTTTATCTATTACCCCACTCTGTAATCAAAACGAAATTTAAATAAATTTTAAAACCCGCCAAAATTAACGATTAAGCTGTTAATTTTCACTTTTTTTTTATCATTTACTGTTAAATGTTTAGACATAACACTTTATATTGATTGCACAAACAATATCCATAGTAACATCAATGAGCATTAAACGTAAATAGTAATTCATATTTGGTGTCATAACAAAATAGCCAGTGAAGAGCATCAGGCGCTGTGTTGTAAACGTCGTTAAGGGTGCCATTAAACATGCGGAATGAGCATCTGCAGATAATGTCAGTTATAGTTTGGTAAGGTTTACTGCAGGCACTGGATGTTGTCATGTCCTATTCGTATTTACAGAGAATCTGCACAGCAACCATGTTTGGGTCTTATCCTCTTAATTTACGTTGACATACATACATATGCCTTGGTGGGGTCGACGATTATACTGTTGGTTGGTTAAGTATCCTTCCAAATATTCCTTCACAACTCCTTAACGTTAAATTCTTATTCGTGCGGCCTAGTTTTAAAGGCGTTTTTGTAACTTTAAACGGTATTAGCTAGGGTTGGCTGACCGCAATATTAAGTTAGGTGTCTATTTTTTGGGGCATTTCCATATTTGGCTATTGAATGCAGCAGTTCAAGGGTAACATTGAATATACCAGATGTGACTCATAATCAATTAGATGCTGGCTTTAAAATCAAATTGTTTCCAGTTCAGATTGACAGCTGTGTGTTTTGGAAATGTTGACAGTGTTCAGCCTATTGTTATTTTTTAAAAATAATAAAGGTTACTTATTGTGTTAAAGTTTGGCACGATTTGACTGAACTTTGAGTTGAACATCTGCCGCCTTGTTATTTAAATGAAAACATTTACACTGATTTCCTTTTTCTCAATCCTGTGTGTAAGGCTACCATTTTTGGAATATTTTCGAAGACTGTAAAGATTTCTCTTTTTTTTGAGTTTAGTGCGCTTTAAGCGGTACCGTGACGTTGTGCCAAGCGACATTATGCCAAATACAAAAATTTGGCATAATGACGCTTTTGAAAGTGACATTATGCCAAATTGGAACATTTAGTTATATGACACTTTCAAAAAGCATGACATAAGTCCAAACTTTTTTGAGACATGACACCAAATGAATATTACAACAAAAACTACTTGCTCGTCGCTGATTTTGGACATAAAAGGACCGTAACAGCGAAGTGAAGCGGCACCGGAGTTTCAACGCACTGGTAACATGTTGCCAAATACTAAAATTCGGCCTAATGTCATTTTCAAGAGCGTCATTATGCCAAATTTTTATATTTGGCACCATGCCACGGCACCGCTTTAAGCATAAGTGAAATTTTAAAACACGTCATGGGGATAAGACTGATCCTTGAGGCGATTCGTTACGATCTGGACTTCCTCGTTCTGCCATTGAAAAAGTTTAAATCATTAGTTGCCGAGAATACCGTTGAAAGTTTGTAAATTGTAGCGGTATGCCTGACTGTGCTTTTAAAAATCGTATTCAATAAGAAGAGGTATCTGGGAAGGTCGCTTCAATAAACAAAATACTTAAGAATTCAGTAGCTTAAGACAGCTTTTGGCTGATAACTATCTGCTTTGTTGTAGAGTTTTCCTGGTTTAAATACTTCTAAAATATTAAGGAGATATACTTTTGTTAAATGATTCTTATATCTAGCTACAGTTCAATGTTCCATGAACTCAGGGTAGATTCCCTCAAAATATGCAGCTTCTCCTGATTTACATGGTTGCTTCCACTTGCAGGATGTGGAGTTTTTTCGGTGATGATTTAATGCTTTTTAAATTTCATGTAAAGGATAGAGCTATGAAAATATTCGCAATTTACAAGGACATTATGATAAAAACCCATGTTTTGAAAGGAAACACTTTATTTAATTCCTCTATTCTTCTCCCATAGTCTTCTTTCAGCTCAAAACACTTATCGGCAAAATAGGCATTTGTTTCGGGGATGACCTCCTCGTTTGACGTTAACCGCTTTATCCACTGAGCCATTTGTCATTGTGGAAGAATGTTTTTTGTTCGCCAAATGGCTCTGGTTTATTTCCAATTCAGCGTCAAATCGGTCCAATATATCAGCATAATATTGCCTTATGATAATCCTTCCATTCTCCAAATAGTCAATGAAAATAATGACTTATGAGTCATTAAAAATTGAAGCTATGACTTTCCCGGCCGATGGGATCATCCTCGCCTACTTTGATGCAAAAACCCACTGTGTTGACTGAAGTTTTATTTCTGCTTTTTAGTGATGTACGTTGACTTATGTTTCATTAAAGGATAAAGTAATTTCCTCCACGTGGTCACGCGATTCAATGTTAGTCAACTTTTAGCAAACGCGACACCCATCCTACCGATGGCTTTTTTCATGCCCAATTTTCAAAACTCCTCCGTAGGCACGTGAGCTCCCTTCGTTAAACATGCTTGCTCGGCCAAGTTTGAGTTCAATGAATGAATATAAGATGACAGTCGGCGAAGGAGTATGGTCCTTATAAACCGCATCCAACTTGTCTTCGATTTTTTCATCCAAAAGAAGGAATCGTATCATTGACTGATATTGCTCTTGATCTTAGTCCTTAAAAAAGTGCACCAACACCAGAAATTGTAGCAAAAATACAGGATATGGTTTTGGAAGATTGTCGATTAACCGAGAGAGATTCAGTGGAAGCCCTAGGCACCTCATTAGGCAGTGTGAGGAAAATTTTGGCTGAAGCTTTGTGTTTCAGAAAGTTGTGTGCACAATGGGTGCCGCATTCGCTAACAATGGTACAAAAACGCATGCCAATGCGACATTTGGAGAGTTTTAGCTAGGATAAGAAGGATTTAGTGTATCGTTTCATTACTATGGATGAGAATTGGGTCTACCACAATGATCCTGAATCAAAACAAGAGGCTAAGGAGTGGTGTAAACCCGATACTTCGGCTCCGAAGCCACTTTCATCGATGGCATGGGTTATGTTGGCCTTGAAGGCCACTGTGGTTTGAGGCTTATTTGCAGGGATACCTACATAATACACAAGTGCAAAATCCCCAAACCCCAAAATCCCCAACTTTTAAAAAATCTCCAAACTGTCCTGCGATTACCGCTCCGCTTTTCTGCTCTATTACTTGCTTGGCGAAGGCGATATAAGGCCATAACTCGGAATATAACAAAAACCTGTGCTTCTAAACGATTTTGGACATAAAAGGACCAGAGTAGCGAAGCGGAGTGGTAGCGGAGCGAAGCGGTGCAATACAGAATCGCAATATGGGGATTTTGGTTTTGGAGATTTTGGTTTGGGGATTTTAGTTTGGGGTTTTTAATTTTGGAGTTTTCGTACCCAACCCTTATTTGCATAGACCTGCGACTTCAAAAAACCCCACAAGAGAAAGTCTAACGGGTCAAATCGCACGATCTCGGTGGCCAGTTCACATCACCTCCACGTGAGATGATCATGCCCTCGAATCGCTCGTGCAGAATTTCCAATGCGGCGTGAGCTGTGTGGCACATAGCGCCGTCCTGTTAAAACCACATGTCAGGCCAAAGGAAGTTGGTAATCATCGACCTATAGGCCTGGCCAACGTCGTTCTCAAAGAAATATGGACCGATGACGCTGCGCCGCCAGGCCAAAATCCACACCAAACAGTGACTTTTTCGGATCTCATGTGGATTGGTATCGTCTCAAATTTGACAATTTTGTTTGTTGACGTACACATTCATCCAAAAATGGGCCTCATCGCTGAAAATGATATTTCGATGAAAATTAAGGTTAGTTTTCAACTGCTCCAGAGCCCATTCAGACACGTCATTGTCTATGGTCGTTTACCTTTAGCTCCTGGATCAGTTGAATTTTGTACGGGTGCATGCCCAAGTCACGACAAAAAATTCGCCAAGTTGTGGTCTGCGAAAGGCCGAGTTCGAGTTCTTGTGAGCGACGCGAAATCGACTGCCTCGGATTCTCCTGCACACTCTCACGGACAGTGGCGATGTTTTCGGCAGATCTTGCGTTTCGTCGACGAACGGGTGTTGGCTGATCATTTACTGAACCAGTTGACTCAAATTTATCCACCACACGACGAATAGTCATCTCAGAAGGACGATTATGGCGACCGTAAAATGGGCGAAGCGTGCGGAACGTTGCCCGAACAGAACACCTATTTTGATAAAACAATTTTATTATTTGCACCTGTTGTTGAACGCTATATCCGTCCATAGTGATTTGGCAAAACAGACTGAATAAATGACAACCAATTTGATAGATATAGTTCAACAATATGGACGCTATCAACTGTCAAAGTTCGGAAAACACTATTGGAAGACCTTTTACCAGCCGTGGAAGCGTATTTCGACAGTCTTCCGGATTCTCACTTCAGGGGTGGAATCCAGAAATTAGAAGATCACTGTAACAACTGTATTGAAGTTCGAAGACTAAAAAGAATTTCAAACCATAAAATCTAGTTTTTCTTATCGAACGACAAAACTTATTGAACAACTGGTAGGTCAAAAAATAAACTCTTATTAAGTTTTTACCAAGAACACAAATGTATACAATTTTTTAAATAGTTCGAATTTTCGTTTAGGTGTTGTATGGTAACCCTGAATGGTGTAAAGTTATTAATTTCGAAGGTACCTACATACATACACGTACATATATAGGCGCAACACATGATTTTCAAGTCACGATTTTTCTCTCGTCGTTGTCATGTTGTGAATGATGTGAGTTGGAGAAAAGATTGCTAACTGAAGGATGAAAACGAAATGTTAGACATATTGAAAAATGGATTTTAAATATTCTTCACCACGTATCTTTGGAATTTCCTTTAATTCATTTGTTTTGAAAAGTATGTGCATTTGTAAAAATTGTAAAAGCTTCGAAGTTTTATGGCTTTGATAGCTATACCGTGAATTTAAAATACATACTTGTACACAAAAGAATCCCAAAAAAAAGGTTTCACCTCACCATCCATCCTTTCAATTCAATTTTTTAAATTTTCCTTTGTAATCATTCTCTTCGTTACTGTATGGTATTAAATTTTAAGGACATTTCAGAATATTAAAATAAATTAGTTTTAAACCTTGCAACTCGATTAAAGCTTGTTATAACAGAATTATTTTACTTTTTTTTTCAGATAAATGTACACGTCAATGGAAAAATTCTTAAATAATTTCAAAAACATTCGGATACTTAAAGACTCATGCCTAAATCAAGTCCAAGTCCAAGTCCAAGGAGCAAAGTAAATTAAAATTTAAGGAAAATGGACACAATCTTAACCGGAAATACAATTCCAGACCAACAACTAAACCACGATAACGAATCACCATTCTATTACAACGCTCTAATTAACCTAAATTATACGAAATATCGAGACGAGGGTAATTCTTCTTTGGTGACAAACGAAAACTACCACCTGTTACACTTTAAAAATGGTAGCTTTTATGAAAATTATGAGGAACAACGCTTTGAAAATTATTCCTGTAATAGCAACGACGTCAGCAATGATGACCTGGCGGGATGGTCAAGTGGTTACTTTAAGTCCATTGTATATTTGCTTTACATATCTATATTCATTTTTGCATTGCTTGGGAACGGAACTGTATGTTATATTGTTCAATCTACACCCCGAATGCGAACTGTGACAAATTATTTTATAGCTAATTTAGCTGTTGGTGACATACTAATGTCCTTGTTTTGTGTACCTTTTTCGTTTGTGACAATATTAATTTTAAATTACTGGCCATTTGGAATCGTTCTCTGTCATTTGGTGAACTATTCTCAAGCAGTTTCTGTGTTAGTCAGTGCGTACACCCTTGTGGCTATAAGCGTAGATCGCTATATAGCAATAATGTGGCCTCTCCGTCCGAGGATAACAAAAAGGTAATTTTGTGTCAACAAATATTACTATTTTATTTTTTATTTTTTTTTACAAGATAATGAGTTGTATGTACACAGATTATTTTGTTTGGGTTCTTGGTTATGAAAGTAATTTCAAAAAAATTAAGTAATTCACCTGTCACCGTTTTATGGATGGGAAAATTGGCTTCGCTCGTGTCAGTTTTTATTTTATTTATTCAGTGTTTTTTGTTTTAAAAATTGGAGAGTATTCAATTTGCTTTATTTAAGATTTATCATACATACTTATGTACTTCGTATTCGAGAAGTGCCGGTCGATTTTTATTTTGAACCTTTTGAACTCTTTAAAGATGTTTGCATCTGAATCTCATATTATATTCTTTTTTCGTAAAATTCTGTTGTCTTTACTTCTTTTGCCTTTGAACTCTTCGGTTCGCGTTTTCTTTGTAATCCGCGCCACTTCTATCTTTCTTTAACCCTGAAAGAATAATTTTCGTCCCCAAGACGTACGTCGTCGTATGAAAATATTGTCTTTTGCAGTTTACTCAGCCGTCGGGTAAAGCAACTAGGGGATGGTCATGTCACAGCTGTAAGTACGATACATATCAAGATAAGAGGTTTTTCAAAAAGGACATAACAATTTTAAATTTAAATTAAATACAGAATCATTGAGGCATAGGGCTGGAATTTATTCTAGGTGTAGTACACATGTTAAAGTTGAGTATGGAATTCGATCTTGCTTATATGACCACCATGAGCACGTTTGCAGCGATCGATTCCAATTTTCCACCACTCTTTCACACACGTTTGCAATTTCGCGTTCGATATTGCTCCTGCGCTTCTCCAACATTGTTTGGTTGTTGGCATAAATCAACGACTTAACGTAACCTCATAAAAAGAAATCCAACGGCGTTAAATCGTATGAACCAGGTGGCCATTCGACTCGAGCATTTCTCAGATTACACGATTACTGAACTTCCCCTTCAATAGATCAATTGCCTGACTAGCTGTGTGGCATGTGGCACAATCTTGTTGGAACCACGTATCACTGATGTCAAGTCCATCCAAATCTGGTCAAAAACTTGGCATGTTAGCGAACTTTATTGACCGTAACATGGCGATCATTTTCATCGACGAAAAAATACAGTCCAATCACAATACCGGCATGAAATCCACACACCACACAGTCACTTTTTGACACCGTTCGACTTTTTTTGTGGGGTGCCATTAAAGATCGATGATGCGCGAACAATCCAGGGAGGATTCAGGAACTCAAGAGAGATATTGGTCAATTTGTTCGTGAAATAGGAACCGAAACGGTCGAAAATGTATTGAAAAATTGGGTTGACAGGATGGTCTACTGTCAAGCCAGTTGAGGCAGTGATTTGAATGAAATAATATTCCATAATCGGAAGGTTTACTCATTTCAATAAAGCAACAATCGTTAAAATATATTGAACAGTGTTTTTTCAAAGTCTTTTTAAAAAGAAACCAATAGATGGTCCACCCTTTAGTAGAATTTTGAATGGATACATAATTAATATCCCCCACACTTATAAAGAACAGATAGTTTCTTTTGCACGATATCCACACTTTCTGATACTGTCCTGACGTCTTGTCCCGTACGTGCTCTATTCAACTTTGGTAAATCTTTCAAGGTTACATTTCAGAATGTAGGCTTCGAAGGAAATAGAAAACAAGTGATTAATTTTCACAAATCAATATTCTACTGGTGTTTACAATTGATGGTCCACTTGAATAAAAAGTTTCCATAGTCATATGACGTGAAGGCGTTAGATCCGTAATAAAATATCAGCGTCCTGACTGACTGCGGTGAAAGCAACGAGAGTGGTAGAATAGAAACCGTGTATAAAAAAACAGCTCGTATATAAAATGATTGACTTTTCCCATATCTATGTAAAATTGTGCAACGTTTCCTGTCCCACCATTTTTTTTAGAGTTCATGAACGGTAGCGTTTCAAACTCAGTACACTTTCAATCGTATGTACACCAAGGATCAGTTCTTGGTCCAGTTTTCTACCATTTGTACACTTTTTAGTTCTTTAGGATCGGTGGACCGCCAGTGGATTGTGACCTGTGCTTAGTGTGATCTGTTTAGCGCAAAAATGTGCCCCGTTTTGATGCCAAGAGTTTTCTGAAAATGAGGCATGATGAAAGTGCGCTCCATCAGCTTGCTTTTGGAAGTCAAGTGCAATACTAGATTTGACGAGAGCTAGGAGGGGCAGATCTGAGCCGGTCTATGTAAGTGTCGATGGTTTTACTAGAGATTAGCTTTGTTGATCGTTCTCGGGCTGCTTCGGCGATGGCTAGGACTTCCGCTTGGAACACACTGCCCTCGTTAGGAAGTCTTATTGACCACGTTATGTTGGGTGCTAGTGATCCCAGAGCCAACTCCTTTTTCGACTTTTGACCCGTCCGTGAAAATCTAAATTTCTGTCGGGTTGAGGGGATGATCGATTTTATCAGGAGCTGGTGTGAGGTAGTCCGAGTCAGTTTCGAGTTTTGCCCAACTTGCTTTCTTCCGATGCCCCATATCGTTTGCTTTCCAAAAATTGGATTGTTTTAAACGCAGGGCACTTTTCGCAGCTGTTTCCTTTAAGTAGAGGGCTAGAATATTTTCCAGGGCTGCAGTTAAAGTGGTTCTGATGACGATAGTGGTGCTGCCTATACATGCTAGCCGTTGAATTTTTATTTTTTTTTTATGATGCCATTCACACAGCGCTAGTGTTGGTGTTATGATTTTGAAATTCAGGTGGTACTAGGTTCAGTCAGAGGGTGATGTCCAGAATGACTGGGGAAAATTATTGGTACTGTTGCCATCGATTACAATTCACAGCATTTTGGTTAATGCCTTGAGATTTGTTGTTTTCTCTGCTGCTGGCCACCAGATTAAGCATCCATAGCTAGACTAAGTCTTTTATTAACTCGAATTCATAGCTCATCTTCTGTAGCGTTCTGTCTGACTCGTCGGTACTGCATGTTCCTCCTTGCTGACAACAAATACCTAGTTTTGTCGTCATTAACTGCTTACACATTTTGACCGCTTCTGTCTTAATACGCGTGAATGCACGGTGGCGCTGAGTTCTGCTGATTGAATCAATATCGTCGGAGTATGTCAGAAGTTCCACAAACTGAAAGATTGTGCTTCTGTGGTTGGCTTAAGAGTTTCGTACAACTGCTCGATACCTTATCTTAATTCTATTTTGACATCAAAGGTCTCGGAAAGATAGTTACCGACCATGATGGAGAAGCAAGCATCCTCTATCGTCATCCTGCACAGACGGACTAATTTGGCATTGATGTCAAAACTGGGTATGACTCTATTTAGCTCGTCTCTACAAATGCTGTCATAGGCGGCATTTTTGTTGTATTTTTGTCTCCTCCTCCTCCTCGTCCATGCAGCTTCTGCAAAAGTCAAAGGAGGACCAGCCTATTGGCGTGCTTGCCGATGGTGCAGTGTCCCGTTATGACACCTACTAAGGTGTTTCCTAGCAATCTTTTCCGTCTGATGAGACAGTGAGAATGTTTGAGATCCAGCTTTGGCCAACTCTGCTTGGTGACGAAGCAGGTGCTACCTACTTACCATCTATGGTTGGCGATATTGATCGCGTTTCTATTGAGTAGCAATTTGGAGGTGGCGAGAGGAATGATTAAATTCCCCTTTTCCATAAAAATTAGTAGAGTTATGCCCTCTCTGGCGAGTTCATCCGCCATTCAGTTGCCTCGAATGTCTCTGTGCCCCGGCACCCATATGACAATTAAGGGCTGTTTTTGAGTTGAAGGCGACAGATTCCAGGAGTCTTATCGCAGCCTGACTATCAGTAAAAATTGTGTTATCCAGAGGAAATAGTACATTATACCTCAACTACGATAGGGCTTCCTTGATTGCCATTATCTCGGCTTGGAAGACACTGCAATGGTCAGGCAAATGAAGAAAGACGGATAGTGTTAACGAAGTTTTTATCAAATAGGAGTCGTTGAAGGATGTAATCCGTGCTTTGCGGGAAATTCTTAATCGTTCAAAATGGTGGAGTGTCCAACCCGCAATGGTGAAGTTCTTTGATACGTATGGCTGCGCTAGCTGCCACTTGTTTACTGTAGATATCTAGAGGAAGCAGATGGAACAGTGTACCTAGATTCGCCGTGCGGGTGCTTCTGAGTGCTTTACTGATATCTGCCTATACAGGCCGATCGTTGCACTTTACAAAGATGGTTACGATTGGTGGCTTTGTCCAAGGCTTTCCACCAGAAATTTACGCCGTATGTCAAGATTGGTCTGATGACAAATTCATGAAGCCAGCTAGGTGGTTGTTGCCCCCAACTACTTCCTATTAGTTTTTTGCAGCAGTATAGAGCTGTGGTAGCTTTCTTCACTCGCTGGAGGATGTTAGGCTTCCAGCTGAGATTTTTGTCGAGAATGAGACCCAGATACTTGGCTTTGCCTAAAAGTACAAGACTTGTACCGCACCTTTTAGGAGGGTCAAACGGGTGAATTTTGTATTTCCTGTGAAGAGAACTAATTCAGTTTTATGGGGGTTGACTCCGAAGTCACATTCTTTAGTCCATTTAGATAGCTTAGAGAGAACATTCTGCAAGAGGTCTCTGAGAGTGTTGAGGTGTTTACTTGAGACAGCTATAGCAACATTGTAGGCAATTGCAACCTTCCTCTTCCAGTATTAATGATAGTTCATTGACCATCAGGTTCCAAAGAAGAGGACCCCCCTTTAGGTGTGCTCCTACTCGTCATACAAAGGTATGTGATAATGTTTTAGTTGAAACATACTCAAGTATCTTTTCTTTGCGCGATGACAAAAAAAAAATATATGTACATTTGTCAATCAAACAACCTGTAGCTTGCTTTCGTTTTTTTTTTATTTTAAAAAAGGACATGCACATTATTTTTCTTCATAAAGGAACATACTTATATACCTTGAAAAGCTTCCCAAATATTGCAAATTATGTTCGCTGTATTGATTTGTAATAAGAACTTGGCAAAGAACATTACTTGTGGTGGCCTATCTAATATCTTCAACAACTAAGAACCCAACACTTAACAAAATGAAAAGACGTTAAGTTTTTGCCACTGAGTGAAGTCATTAGAGTTGGTGAATTTGGCCGTAAAAAATGTCTGAGTTTATGCAAAAAAAAAGAAAGATTCTTATAGTTATATGTATATCTAAGTTTCATTTAGAAAAAAAAAAATGTTACCATTGTAAATGTGAATTCACATTAAGTGACCCTAAACCTAAAGGTAATAAAATAGAATGGGATATAAAATAAGACGCAAGGAAGTGGTATATACATAGGTAGTATATGCCTACTCAAATTAATGGCTTTCCTGGCTCTTAAAGTCCACGAGGACTTCTTAATTGAATTTTTCTAATGGCCATACTTAAAAGTATCCAATACCAAAACAAATATATTAGCGTGCTAGTTGTTGAGATCTTCCAATTGCCACTCAGAATAAAAGCATTTTAATGATACTTTAAAACTACTTCAAACACTCTTACCTAATTCAACTTGGTATCAAATGTCAGTACAAAGTAATTTTCTATTTTTTTTTGTTTGTTTCCATGATGCAATATGACAGTGTTGACACAACATGTGGGTGTAAGGACTTAATAGGTGGTTTAACAGAACAAGAGTAAACTGCATATGTATTCACATATGAGTTGCACTGTAAATTTAATTTACAAAATACAACAGGTGTTAGGATTCGTATTACGTATTACAGAACCGCTTTATTTATTTTTTTTTAAATGCTCATCTATCTAAGCGAAACGAATTATTTTTTTTATTTTTTATTGAATGTGATGAAACCACTGCACACAGCTCAATTTCATAGTTGTTGCTCTTCCATGGTGACATTTTGGTATATGCTTTGTACGGTGAAAGGAATTTGACATGCATTGTGGTTCTCATTTGAATTGCAAACATCCACTAGACCGCGACTGTCAATTTTAGAGAACGAGTTAGGGACAGGAGAATATTTACATTAAACTGAGAGTATGAATGTGTTAGTTTAAAACTGTGTTGTGGTCGCAACAATAGCTATAGTGCTTTGCATATGATGGAAGGATATTTCATGCATGTTTTACGATCTGCATAATTATCATTGGATATCATTTAAAAAAAAATAAATGATGAAGGTAGATATGTGATGTTTATACATTTTTGATGGGAACAAGCTTTAAATATCACCTGTTTAACCTATTGGTTCAGCTATTTGAATGTTCAGTCTTTCATACAAGCATCTCTTATGTATTATAAAGGGTCTTTCATTAAGCGCTTCCTATCTTTAAATATAAATAAAACAAAGTGTGTGTGAGATATCATCGACATTTTTTATTCGTTTGAAAGGCCTATCGATGCCATTATGTATGGAATTTAACATCGTTCAAATGTCCGCCGCGTTTTCTCTGATTGGCGCGCATCCGAAATGTCAAATTTTCCATGACTCTGGCGCATAAATCAGGCTGAATTTGACCGATGGCATGGGTTATGTTGGCTTTGAGGGCCGCTGTGGTTTGTGGCTTATTCGCATAAATCTGCGACTTCAGAAAACCCCACAAGAAAAAGTCAAATCGCACGATCTCGGTGGCCACGTGAGATGAACATACCCTCGAATCGCTCGTGCAGAATTTCCAATGTGGCATGAGCTGTGTGGCACGTAGCGCCGTTCTGTTGAAACCACATGTCGTTGGTGTCCATATCATCCAATTCAGGCCGAAAGAAGTTGGTAATCATCGACCTACAGGCCGGGCCAACGTTGTTCTCAAAGAAATATGGACCGATGACGCCGCCAGCCCAAAATGCACACCAAACAGTGACATTTTTGGGATGCATTGGACGCTCTTGGATCTCATGTGGATTGGTATCGTCCCAAATTCGACAATTTTGTTTGTTAACGTTCCCATTCATCCAGAAATGGGCCTGATTGCTGAAAATGATTTTTCGATGAAAATTAGGCTCAGTTTCCAACTGCTCCAGAGCCCATTCAGCGAACGCACGTCGTTGTTTATGGTCGTTTACCTTCAGCTCCTGAGTCAGTTGAATTTTGTACGGGTGCAGGCCCAAGTCACGACGCAAAATTCGCCAAGTTGTGGTTTGCGAACGGCCGAGTTCGAGTTCTTGTGAGCGACGCGAAATCGACTGCCTCGGATTTCTGACTCACTCTCGCGGGCTTCGGCGAAATTTTCGGCAGATCTTGCGTTTCGTCGACGTACGGGTTTCGGTTGATCGTATACTGAGGTAGAGGTAGATAGGTAGGGGTGGCGGTTCGTCAAAAAGAACCCAAGTAGCACGAAGTGTGCCTTTTTGTTACCACGACTCGTGTGACTTTGTTGATGATGAGTGTTGATGGATGTGTGTGGACAGTCTAGATCCAACCTGTGGAATTAAGAAAGTGAATTAGGTGGTCATGGTGTAGTGGTTGCATCATCGCTTGTCACGCCGAAGGTTCCAGGTTCGAGTCCCGATGTCACAGAAAAAAAAAGTCGGTCAATTGCGAAAAAAGCTGACGTCAACTCTACTGTATAGGCATAACACTGGCGGTAGGGTGGTAGGCAATGGCTTGAAAGTGTTGATCGTACTAATGACATCGGGATATTCGAAAGAAATACTGCGAATTATAAGCAATGGCAATAATTCTCCCCAGTCATTCTGGAAAAACCACCCTCGGAGCAAAAAGACTGAAACCTAATACAACCTGAGTTTCAGAAATCACTACACCAACACTAGCGCTGTGTTAATAGCATCATAAGGGTATTCATAACCCCTTTAGCGCTAGTGAATTATAAAAAAAAAAAAAAAATCCCTTATCCCTTTACTCGAGATGTCCTTAAGGTCGTCGAAAAATGGTTGTTTCAGTGCGCGCGGTCTGACTCTTGCTAGCGCCGGACATTTGCAGAGGAAGTGGGAGAGAGCTTCTTTCTAATTTCGTTGCCACAACTGCGGCAGTAAGGGTTGTAAGGGATACCTAATTTGGCCGCATGGACTCCAATTGGCCAATGTCCCGTGACTATAGCCGTTATTCTGGCGATGTCTGTACGAGGTCTGTTAATTAGGTCTTTTGTTTCGTTTTTATCGTAGGTTGGCTATATCTTTCTTGATATGTCACAGTTGGTTAACCCCCTCCATTGGAGGTAAGCCTTCTGTAGGAAGTGTGAGTGGATTTGTGCTTTAACCGCTCCTAGCGGAATATGGACCCTTGCCGTGGAGTGGATGTAGGGCTGAGCTCTGCCTGGCCAGTTCGTCTGCACGCTCTGGAACTCAGAGTAGCGTGATTCTGAAACGTGCACCTAAGCGGGCAAGCTCATTCCGGCACTCCTGCACTAGTTTGGAGGATATGGTAGCCGAATCAATGGCTTTGATAGCGGCTTGGCTATCCACGAGGATAGCGATGTTTTGTTTGTGCTTCTCGAATTCCAAGTAGTTCCGCCTGGAACACGCTGGCAAAATCTGGCAGACGGTATGATAATGATATTTTTAGTTATTCCGAGTAGACACCGGCCTCTAAACCACAGTCCATCTTGGATCCGTCGGTGTAGATGACCGTGTCGAAGTTCTTCTTCGTTTACTTCGTTTTTCTTGCATCGTATACTGAACCAGTGGACTCAAATTTATCCACCACACGGCGAATAGTCCTCTCGGAAGGACGATTATGGCGACCATAAAATGGGCGAAGCGCGCGGAACGTTGCCCGAACAGAACACCCATTTTGATAAAACAATTTTATTATTTGCACGTCCGTCTATGGTGATTTGGCAAAATAGACTGAATAAATGACAGCCAATTTGACAGATGTAGCTTCAACAATATGGCCGCTATCAACTATCAAAGTTCGGAAGTCCCTATTGGAAGGCCCTTTACATTCGGAATTACATTAATTAGCCGGAAAGTTTCGGATTGCAGCTCGTCTTTCGTGGCAGAGCAATTTAAAATACTCCTCTGCTGGGAACCGAAACACAAATTCATTCCAAGTAACTGTAAGGTCGATGAATTGGGCAAACTTGGTATTACAATACAGATTCCTTCTGATAAAGAGAAACTTGGAGTACCACTAGCTACATGTTAACCTGAATTAAAGCTGGATGCACTCAACCAAAGCAATCCTAGGTGGTCAAATGGAATGAACTGACAAATTAGCAGACTAATTTGGCCTTTAATAGACCAAAAACACTCCAAGAGATTGATCTCACTAAACAGAAGACTTTTTAGAATCACTATGGGTGGCATCACAGGACATGCGATTAAGAAAAAGAAGAAGAAACAATCCTGCTTCTTCTCTGTGCCTATCAAGCGTTCTCTCTTCACAGATAAAACTATCTCGGTGCCTTCGTTTTTAACAATCTTGGTGACCTAGCACAATTCGATGCGAAAAACCTCGTTCGTTCCAATTGGTGCAACGAATAGGTGGAGGAAGGCATCAAAATAGACAAAATACGCTAACTATTACCCTAAATTAACCTATTCTTCTCCATACAATAAGAATGATGATTCCCTGGTAACATGCTTCGAATGTTTGTTATAAATTCCCTCCACTGTCACGTTTATGGCTAATAAATTCCATTTGCACATTCATACGTAGCTTGTATATTTGTGTAACGGTGCAAAATATTTTCGAATAAATTTGGTTTTACCTCAATCCAAATGAGAACCTACAAACTGTCAAACAGTATTGCATACCTAGCGTATTGGAAATTTATTTTCAATCAAATTGGCTTTTATTTAATTTGTCAAACAGTTGATTAAAATAATTTTTCTATTTCAATTATTTCGAATTACGAATGACAATTTTACTGCAAACTCCGGATTAATTATTTTTTCGTGTTTAGTTTTCTTTTTTTATTTAGGTTTTAAAGTTAATCTCAAGCTTTCGACCAGTGTTGCGTTGTGTGTTTTTTGTTATATATTCGCCTTAGTAATGATGTGTTCTTTAGGTATGTATTTGTATTTTCTGTGAATTTCATAAATGTTGCTTATTTAGAGGGGCTAGACCTGGGTCTCAACCAACAATGCTTCTTTTGATATTTTATACAGTCTTGCGTGCTTTTTGTTTTGCTACTTGTATATTTTAACTTTCCACTTGGGTTGGGTACCCTAGCCTCAAAACCAATACCCCAAAACCGAAATCCTCAAACAGATCACCATATTGGGAATCTGTTTTGCACTGCTTCGCTACTCTGGTGCTTTAATGTCCAAAATTCATTTTTTTTTTTCCTTTCTGTATGTCGAAGTGTCGGAACACTAAACTGGCGCACTCAGACAAAAAAAAAGGTCCATTGTACCACCAGCAGGTACAGCCCATTTACTGTGTTTTCTTCGTCTTTCTAAGAAAGTCGAATAAGAACTTCAGTGATAAGTAGTTTAGGTTACCAGCACTCATCACATGAGCCCCAAAAATCATCTGCCACCTGATACGAGCAAAGGCAGGACAATCACATAGGAAATGCTCCACAGTGTCGTCGTCCTCTCTACAAGCATCACAGACAGTGGTGTCACATGTTGAGATGTTTGGCAAAGGAGAAATGCCCCTTATAAGGCTAATAAGCTGTCTTCAGTCTTTTCTGCTGAGAGATAGCAAGAATGCCGCGGACTTCTTACAGACGTCAAGTCAAAGCAAATTCAGTCTTCCAACCAAATTCCAACCAGACCTGCATTCTTGAACTAGGTATTTTGGATCTAGTAAGAGTATTGAGCAAGGCCTTAAGCGCAGCCTGACTGTCGCTACAAACGCGGATACTCCGTCCTCTCGACTGGTTTTTTAGAAATATAACTCGCGGCCATAAGTAGGTTTTGCAAAAATCTCCACTAGGAATGTGCAGTCTAATGTTGTCGCTTTCTACAAAGACTCCAGCACCTGAGCCTTCGCTGGTCTTGGAGCCATCTGTGAAAATTCGACTACAGTCCTTACCCGGCTCAGAAAGTGGTGGAAACCACTCCTGTGCACTGGGAAAGTCGTCCGTCAATCTTCATAGTTGTCATAATTCCGGAACCATTGCGTCGGATGGCATATCCATCAAATTTGAGTCAAGCGATATTCCTCACACAAGGTCCTAAATCGGTTAGGAGTAACAGGTTTTTGTTATATTTTGAGTTATGGCCATGTATCGGCTTATATCGGCTGGCTCCACAGTAAAATTTTTTTTGATGAAGGAATTTTCCAAATCTCAGGATTCAGATTCGACTTCTGTCTATTGTATTACTTTCTTACTTACTTATCAGGCCTCTAAGGGTCGCTCTTAGAGGGTCTGAGCCTGAATTAATTCCGCTTTCCTTCCTTCACGGTCCACTGCTTCCATTTTACTAGACCAAGGATTCTGGCGTCCGTGATTGCCTGATCTTTATACCGGAGGCTCGGTCTTCCTTTTCTTTATGAACCAGGTGGCTGGGATTCAAAGATTGTTTTAGCTGGAACATTCTTTTCCATTTGCTCGATGTTGCCGGCTCAGTGCAGTCGACGGATTTCCGGACTACATCCACATCTTTAGAGGGGGATATTTTTTAGGATGTTACAATTTTTTGGGTATATGTGAGGTAATACCTATCTGCGTACCAAATTTCAAGTTTCTAGCTGTACTAGAAGTCCGACATTTTTTTTGTGCCATAGAATGCCCTCAGTAAAACCTTTTCACGTAAAAAAAACAAATAACATCGATTCGAATTATAACCATGCATTTGCTCGCATGTCCAGGTTAGGTAAGGTTGGGTTGTGCAGACTGCATGTGATGCAGACACCCTAAGACCAGGGTAGGAGATCCTTTGTGTTACCACATGGATTTCAATTTTGTTCTCCAGAAACTATCCGCGGAATCAACCGGAGTTTATTATAAAAAGCTAAAGACTGCCTGTGCTGGTGTCAGCCTGTTCGTTAAGATTGTGGAAGAAGCTGGCTCCTAAATAGGTTTTTCTTTAACTGGTAGAGCTGGACAGGGAAGGTGGAGAATAATTTCTTCTTCTTCCTCGTTCATTCAGCTTCTGCAAGAATCATTAAAAAGGAGGCACAGCACAGGAGGATGTGCCTGAAATAGTTCAATTTTGAATTGTTCAACCATCTCGTTAAGAGACAAGCGGCAATTTAGAGTTGTTTTTGAGTTGAACGTAACTGATTTCAGGGATTTGGTTTTCGGTAAAAATAGTTATATGCCGCGCAGAGAACACATTGTACCTCAACCATAGGACCTCTTTAATTGTGATTATACTGGCGCGGAAGAAACAACAGTGGTTGGGCAAACGGAATGTAATGACATTCTTGGAGCAGATACATCTACCCACTCCCGATTCAGTCTTAGAGCCATCTGTGTAGGAGCAAATAGACTCCTTTCGTTGTAACTCGAAATCATTCTTCCAGTCATGTTTGGAGGGGATAGTGCTTTCGAAGTTTTTATTAAATAGGAGTTGTTGTAGGGTATGATTGGTGTCCTGCGGTAGGAATTCTTAATCGTAGACTTGACTAATGGTGTTAATCTTTCATGCGTATGACTGCGCTGGTCAATTGCTTGCTGCAAATACCTAAGGGTGTCAGATGGAACAGTTTGTTTATAGAGCTACTGTTGGAGTTGTTCTGAGGGCCCCATTGATGGCTGGCTTTTTCCAAGGCCTTGCACTAGATGATCTCGCCACACATCAATATAGGCCTGATGACGGATACATAGAGCCAGGAAATAATTCGTGGTAGTAAGCCCACTTGCTTTTTTGTAGCACTACAACGTAAAAATTATTGAAGATATTTGTTAAAAGGGGCGATAAATCCTTTTGTGTGATCGAAACCCACTTACCCTGTCATACTTTGATTGTGCTCTGTATAAATAATTGTTAAGTACCCGAAAATATAAGGTTCATGTAGTTTTTATGCATTAAGCGGGTTCGGATAGCTACCTCATCCGCTTAAGCGCCCAAAATAGATGAAAATGTGGCAGTTATCCGGGTTTAACTGTACATGCAACTTAACTTATTTTTGCGAGTAGAATTTCTTTTAAGTTTTCAATTCAATCAATTTCAATCATCAACAGTATAAATCTTTTTGTCATTTCAGATATGCAAAATGTATAATAGCTGGTGTTTGGTTAATAGCACTCATGACTGCCTTTCCTATTCCAATTGTTTCAAAACTAGCCCAGCCTGACAATTGGCATATCCAATGTGATAGGTATGTTAAGCGTTACATGTTGTCTTTTCTTTTTCAAAATCCTTTTTCAGATACATATGTCATGAAGATTGGCCATCGAACGAACAGAATTTTTATTACACAATAGCACTTTTAACGCTGCAATTTGTAATACCACTTAGTGTACTCATTTTTACCTATACACGAATAGCGCTTGCAGTTTGGGGTAAACGTCCACCTGGAGAAGCTGAAAATTCGAGAGATCAAAGAATGGCTAGATCAAAAAGAAAGGTAATTATTTTTTTTAATTAAAAACTAAAAGTGGTTATATAAGTACGTTCTCTGGTGTTGCAACATACAGAATTGACAGCCCTTTCCTTTTTATACCGGCTATAGACAAAGATATAATGTATGTGTCTTTATAAATAGCTATTGCAGTACAGTATATAGGCAGAATATTTTAAGTCTTTGAAGTGTTTATAAGTAAATTAATCTCAGACGATCCACTTAGTGTAAAAAGTTATGATTATCGGTGCAAGGCTGACTGCGTTCGGAAGCTTCAATTCGGATGACATGGACAACATGATGGGGTGACTATATGTACTTAGCCGGAATACTCAAAGAGGGGCTTAATAATGGTCATTTAGATGGATTTGTAACGTAGGGAACCGAGAATTCTTTGTATCACTGTTTAACAAAAGCTTTGTGAAAAATTGACTCTACCTATGATGTTGTCTATGTGTGAACAAAAATTGAGTATACTATCGCAGATAAGACGCAAATTACATTCTTAAATGACTGAGGGTACAAACCCGTCGTGATACTAGATATAGAACCTACTTAAGGCGTCCTGCAGAAGAAGGAAGTCAGCAGAGGACTCTGAATATCAACATAGACCAAAAGATAAGTGTACTTTATGATGAATTCGGTGTAAGCTAAGCTATGTCTGAAAGGGGATGCCTTAAGAGACCATCGAGGGTGCCGTGACATTGTGCCAAGTATATTAATTTGGCATAATGACGCGTTTGAAAGTGACATAAGGCCGAATATTAACATTTTTGGCCGTATGTCGCGAGTTCGTTGAAACACTTCGAAATATTGGGCATCTGTATTGCCCCGCTTCGCTGCAACGGTCCTTTTATGTCCAAAATTGGTGAGGAGCAACAGGGTTTTCTTGTAATATTCATGTGGTGTTATGTCTCAAAAAAGTCGCATGGCACAATATCACAGTACCATCGTCGAGGTTTGTGTAGTAGAGTCAGATATTTAAAATTAGGTTCGGACCTTGCACTGGCGTTTTATTAGATGCAACTGCATCTATGAAATAAACCACGATTGAAAACAAAGAGACTTTAGTTTGAAGTAATAATTTGGTAAGAGATATTAAGAAGCACGTTGTTTTGGTAGTAGGCCTTCTTTAAAGCTCTTATCTTTTAAACAGTTAATAATGAAATATTCGAGGAGAATAATGCCTTAGATTCGACTTCCTAGTCGAAAAAATTGTTTCCGTTTCACCTTTCCTTGTTAACTGCTTTGTATACTGTTTCGACTCAAATGTATAGTGGTAAATCTATGTTTCGTCAGATTCGCAAATCGATGCAAGGGTCCTGCGGACTGTGATTACGCATTAACATTGTTTTTAAACTGCGTCATCCCTTCGGATTAAATTCGAAGACTGCGAGAGCCGAATGGTTGGTGTACATGTACATACACTCGCTACTGATCTTAACTATCTTATGCGTCTCAACATGCACATTGCAAGGGTAAATCAGTGGAAACGGCATTACATGCGCTAGTAAGTAAAATTAAATATTCCCTGCATCGTAAGGAGTACACTATGGTAGCATTCGTGGACATACAGTAAAACCCGGATAACTGCCTCGTGAACATTTTTATCTGTTTTGGGCGCTAAAGCGGTATGAGGTAGCTATCCGAACCTGCTTTATGCATAAAAACTACACGAACCTAATATTTTCGGGTACTTTAGCGGTTTGGGTACTTAAGCGCGAAGCACTTAATCGGGTTTTACTGTAGTAGGAGAGCAGATGCACTATCGGATTTAAAAGTAGATAGCTCACTTGGTGCATCGGTTAATTTTCCGCTTTCCAGAAGGAAATCATAGTTAATTCAGACCTGGGTGGGATATCTGCTAAATGATCTGTTAGTAGAGGTACCCCTCAAGGTGGTGTTCTATCCCCTTTTCTTTGGAATTCGATGATTATTAGAATACTGGTAACCTTAGAAGTAGAGGGATGCACGGTGATCGCATATGCGGATGACGTGGCTTTAGCAATCTCAGAAAAGCACCCTAACACCTTAAACAAAATTTGAAAAAGCATATTAACTGGACAGTTCTGTGTGGTTTGGGTGTAAAATCCCCCAAAGCTGAACAAGTACTCTTCTCTAGGAAATGTAAAATTTCAGTCATTGACCTTCCTTCCGTTAATGGTATAAGCTTAGCTTTCTCTAACGAAGCAAAATATTCGAGTCTTATTTCGAATTAAGCTGGAAACCCAACATCCAAGAAAGACTTAGGAAAGCTACAGTAGCACTTTTCTTTTGCAAAAAAATTAAATGCGGTTTGCAACCTTGTATAACTCATTGGCTCCACATATCAGTCCGGTCTAGTAGTAGACCGTCTTAGATAAGACCATAAACCGAGATCATTTAAGCAAGGTCCAGCGATAAGCATGTTTGTGCAAAAGCGGAACACTTCGCACTACACCCTCCGTAGTACTAGACATTCTGCTTCATCTGACACTCCTCGTCATCTTTGGCAGACAAATGGCTGTTAGTTCAGCTGTTCGCCTTAAATCAATTTCACAGTGGTCCACCAAAAGCTTTGGCCATGGTCCCATCAATATCAATACATATAATAAAACAGTAGAACCCGGTGTGTCTGTACATTGAAGAAAAAGTAATAAAAAAGAAAGGGGGTGACTAAAGGAGAGTAATAGAACACAAATTAGCGATTTTATCTGTCTGTCTGTTTGTTTGTTCGCGCAAATCACCGAAACTACTAAACGGATAGTTGATAGTTTTCACAGGTGGATAGGGCATTATTTGGAGAAGCATATAGACTTTATTTTATTAAAATCGGATGTCGGAAAAAAAAGTGATCGCCATTTAAAGATTTTCACTGCGTGCGAAGCCGCGGGTGGACTCCAGGTTTTGTACAAATTCAAAATCTTCCTAGGAAACACAGAACAAAACTTCCTTGCCACCATTCCCAAAAGGCCTTTTGGGCATTTCTATAGGGTCATTCGAAACCAATGGAGGTGTAGGTGATGGTGTTTTCTCTGATAGGTTTAGTCATGGACAAAGAGGAGGAGAAAACTATTCCCCACCTTCTTTGTAGCTGCCCAGCTCTATTTTGCAAAAGAAGGTTCCATCTAGGAAAATTCTACTTTAACGACTTAGGCGATCTGATAAACACAGATGTCAGAAACTCCTTCGCTTCATCAGAAGCTTCAATTGGTTCAACGAGTGGGTAAGGAAATCGAACGAGTT
Source organism: Criorhina ranunculi (assembly GCA_951813785.1). NCBI lineage: Eukaryota > Metazoa > Arthropoda > Insecta > Diptera > Syrphidae > Criorhina > Criorhina ranunculi. The sequence goes on along the minus strand of OX638381.1, from coordinate 51,735,168 downwards.
TAGCAGGAGTATCAAGCTAGTTCAAGGCTGACTTTTCTGACATACAAAGAGGTTGTTAAGAACTCACCCGATACAGCAAATAGAGTCTTTTCCGAAAAAGCACCCTTTCCATACAAAAATGATCGCGTAATGAAACAAAATGCATGTAAGTGTTAAGACTGAAGATAAATAAACGTGGGTTAATGCCTTAATGGGTTAAGACAATTTTCATTTGTCGAACATTTTTGAATAGTCCTACTGTTATACCAAAATGTGTAAGACTACTAATAAACATAGCCCGGTCGACCACGAGTGACTGTAATTTGTATTTCGCTGCTTATGGCCAAAATTAAATAACAAAGGAACTAAATGCCATCTGGCTTCGAGAAAAAGGGAGATATTTATATCCTAGCTGGGGGTACTGATAGGACATTTCTCCCAAAGGCACATATTCTTAACATTAACATTAATTAATCGTCTTTCTAATGGATATTCTCGCACATAACCTAAGGATATTCTCAGTTATTACTTAAGGCGTCCAAAAAGTTATGTTACGAGGTATACATTAGAACATAACGAGAATATGTTCCAAGAGGTGTTTAATTAGTAGGTTAAAACATGTTTAACTTTTTTTTGTTTTGTTATAATTAACGCACGCTAAAGGGTTTATGACTACTCTTGAACTAGAGCTCGAGCATAAGGGAAATATGAGGGGAGACGATTAAATGCTTATGGGTTGTAGTGATGAGGCAATACCGAGCTATTCAGATCATTCCACTTTCCTGTAGTACGAATTAAGAAATAATCTCCTTATTTAACAGAACGTCCGAACTATCTTAAATTATGCAACTTCAACATAGCCCTACTTTAATGATCAGAAAAGACTAATGTGTGAGCTGTCTCTCGAACAAGAAATATTGAATTGACGGTGTGAAATTAACTTTAAATCTCTCTCTGAGACTTATTACTTATTTGTTGTCATCGCAAGACAAATTAAGGGACAACTTTTGAACTCAAGGGGAAGTCAGATGGTGTGGAACACTGTCTCCCTCGAGTACATCCGGTCAATATTGTGACTTCGATAATATTACTTTTTAAAACTTTTCCTTGCAGTCTGATGCTTTAGCAAAGTTTGGACGGGGGTAGGTTTCGTAACAATATTGCTGGAGCTCTCAAAATAAGCTCAAAAGGGAAACACGGTGGTTTAACATTATTTATTAAAAAAGTCAGCATTTTCTGCACTTACCCACCGTCCACTGATTTGTATTCCACTTCTGTCCCCTCAAACGACTGAAGCAATACACCATTGATGGCTTTGTCGCATCAGCATTCTATTGCCTTATTATGGATATGGATCAGATCTTCAACAGTGGTCACGATAGAGCATAGTTCTAGAGGGATGAACAGTTTACCATACGGTAGGAAATAGCATTTGTTCACTTGTAAGCTACTGCTCATTATCCAATACTGTACTCTTTAAGGCAACCGTACCCTTATCGGCTTTTATAAGATGATCCCTGTTCGCTGGACTTTTAGACCTATCTGATTAGGGCAAGCAATGCTATATCATCATTCACCATGAAGAAAGCTTTTCCTGGCTGCAGAGACAACCACACACTCACATTGTATGTGTTCCGCTGATTCGTCTTCCTCTAAATAGAGTCGACATTCAGATTCTTGAACTATATTTAGAATATCTGAGTCTGCAGTGACCGGTTAGGAAGCCGACAATACTTCTGATATCGTCCCTCTTATGATATAAAATATTTTTTATAATTTTGTTCACGGGTTGGATGGCTCTTTTAGCCTAAGTCCCTGAATGTTGTTCCAGTAGGATAAGAGGTTCCTTTTTTGCCAACTTTCCAGACTCGTTCTGAACGCGGAAGTAGGGCTGTCGCTGCAGAAGAGTTCCTCTGTGTCATGGTACCTACCAGAGCTTGACCTTATTCCGCATTGAGAGGTCTTGGAGAGCACTGAAGAAGCTTGATACGACCTTTGAGTTACAGTAATGGGAACTTAGTGCTTTGAGCGCTGCTTGACTATCAGTGAATTTATTGATGGTGTCCCCCTCTTATGCCGAAATCGAGAATGATGTTGGCGCAGGCATCAATGGCGTGTAGATCTGCCTGAAAGACACTAGGGTACATTCCAAGTGCCTCTGAGACTTTGTGGCTAGGGCTATAGATACTGGCACCAACACCACATCCATCTTTGAACGATCAGTATAGCACACTCTTCCTTTTATGTTCAGCAACGAATCTCCAGTTTCCCAAGAGTTACAGTTCGGGATCTCAATCTCGAACTTCCTGCCAAAACAGAGTAATTTGGGCATGAAATCAGATACCGTGCTGATCATTTCAAGCTTGGGAAAGTCAAAAAGGATAGTCATGTGACTCGTTGGTCTGCTTGGCTGGATTCCTATAGAGCGTTGGAGGTTAACTGCACTGTGTACCTCCACTTTTAAAATAAAAATATGCAAAAGGGTAGGTCCAATAAGTGCCTCTAGAGCTGCCGTAGAGCAAGTTCGCATGGCACCAGTGATACCGAGGCATGCAAAATTTTGAAGTCGTAAATTTAAGATGGTTGATTTTTCCTTGGTTTGGTCCACCAAGCTACGGAGGCGTAGGTAAGGATAAGTCTTACTACCATGGTGTAAAGCCAATATGTAACAAATGTGTAAATATGTGTTTTACCATACATTCGGCGACAAACCCACATGGCATTAGTCACCTTGCTTATTTTGCTGTTAACGTGTGAGTTCCAGTTAAGTTTCTTATCTAGAACAATTCCTGGATACTTCACTTCATCTGAAAGGCCAATAGGTGAGTGAGGATTGTCAAGGCGCACTTTGCCGGAGACAACTCCTTCTTCTAGAGGCAGCTTCTTTCAGGTCACTTAGCTTTGCATGCTTATACCATTTACTGCCTTAACTACTGTTGGTTTTAACGAAAATATTCACTGCTACCTTTGCTCTTACGTATGATAGTATATACATTTTTCATACCTATGATTTGGTGAAATCGGACTGAATAGTACTCTTATCATAAATTGGTAGAGAGACCGACTCATTATTTATTTAAGAACATGTAGATTCAAATCGTATACGATGTCTGGTTACAGTTCATAGAGGCCCTCCTTTAAGCACAATGGACCTGTAGTCTCCCGAGTAAGCACTCGTCGCGGTACACATCCCACCGAACCTATCCCCAAAGCAGTACTCCGCCTCTATTGCTATAAAGCATATAAAGCCCTCTTAACAGTTCTACGGACTGCAGTCGTACGTGATCTCTACGATGATACGAATCAGGCTAAGCGTGATACCCGAGGGGTATACAAGGAAAGAGTTGGTCTTGAAGTAAATGAGGTCAAAATCAAATATATGTGTAACAAATAAAACAGCATTCGTCCAAGACGAAGCTTCACTATTGACAACTACAACTTTGAAGTAGTCGTAATTAAAGGGGATAAAGTTGCTCTTACTAGTTCTACTATATGACGCTGAGTGCTTTAGAATAGAAAAGAAAGCAGAGCTGATATTAAACTTCTGCGGGAGAAAAATTCTTCGTCAGATGTTAGGTCCCGACCGTCCATTATAATCTCGAGAACTGAAAGCAGGGCGGCGGGTTTCGAAGGGTATAGAAGGCTGCACTATATCAGACAGAGAATTCAAAGGTCGGGATCCTGATAAGTAGTTCCGAAAATGTTACGCTGAATGTTTTAGGTTCAATTTAGAAAGTCGATGCCACTACACTGGTCACATATCTTGAAGAGTTGATCGTACTAAGTAATGACAATGAGACCAGGAAGTTGGAAAGAAATACTGTGAATTTTAAGCAATGACAGCAACACCAAGAAATGTTCCCTTGATATTCTATGAAAAATCCTTGGAGCAAAGACTGAAACCGAATACATGAGTTTCAAAAACCACTGAAAATACACTACCGCTGTGTGAATAATATCATAAGGGTATTTATAACCCCTTGGGTGTGATTAAATTATAAAGAAAAAGGTTCGAAGAGTTCCGGAATCTTATTTGAAAACTCTTTACCATCTGAAATTATTTTATGAATATACAATTTTAAGGTACCTATTCAAATTGAAACAAGAGAAGCACTTAAACTCCGAAAAGGATGCGATCTGTTTATTCTGTTGCATAATTTAAAAACATAAAACTCACTATTGGACGACATTTCTTTCCAATCACATATGAAGAGAGCAGTTCAGAGCAAAACGTAATGAGCTCCGCAAGAACGGTTGCCTTAGGCTAGTCGCGACATAAGGGCATCCACGGGAACGAAAAGGCGGACGAGTTCGCAAGAACAGGCTCTGAGATGGATCTAATAATGGCCGATGACTCAGTCCTGCCCCCAATAGAACTTCAAAAGTCCAGCATCACCGTGAAGTCCATAATGCTGGCGAACGAGGGATAGACCTCACTCACAACATGCCGCACCTCAAGAACACTCTGGACAGAACTAAATAAGAAAAAAACAAAGGAAATCATCGCATTGAACAGAAGTCAATTATCACTTCTCATAGGTATTATGACAGGTCACAACCTGCTAGCGGCCCACCTAAAGAGAATGCGATTGAACACAACAGAACTATGCAGAGGATGTGGCGACACAGACGCCGAGAAGGACACATTCCACCTCCTATGCGATTGCCCTAGCCTTGGCAAAAGCCGAAAGACAATCCTCGGAGAACATTTCTTCAGATCTGGGCGAACTGTCAAGCAAGCCACCAAGAACCATCCTGCAATTCCTTAGGAACTCGGGATGGTTCAGGGAGGCCCACTGAAAATCATAACATTATCCATTTAATTTTAGGTATCCCACACGGGATACCTACATAATACCCAATCGCAAAATCCCCAAACCCCAAAATCCCCAACTTTTGAAAAATCCCCAAAGACAAATCTCCAAACTGTCCTGCGATTACCGCTCCGCTTTTCGGTCTATAACTTGCTTGGCAAAAGCGATATAAGGCCATAACTCGGAATATAACAAAAACCTGTGCTTCTAAACGATTTTGGACATGAAAGGACCAGAGTAGCGAAGCGGTGCAATACAGATTTCCAATATGGGGATTTTGTTTTTGGAGATTTTGGTTTGGGGATTTCAGATTGGGTATTTTAATTTTGGAGTTTTCGTACCCAACCCATCCCACACCAAATCGGGGAACACAATGGATTCATGGAGATCCGAGTGAGGTTGTACTCAATGCAATCACCCCTAAAACCTAACCTAGGCTAGTCGCGAACTATCGACTGAACAGGCACATACGGAGAATGCGTTTATTTGCTAAGAGGTGAAGAACATGAACATCTGTTTTAATGATTTAAAGTTTTGTTTTTCCTGATTTGCTCCATGGCCCCTCAGCACAGCACGGATTTAACTGCAAGCTTAAAGTTCGCTTTAGGTTTCATCTTTTTAATAAATGATTTTAAAAATTAACACGAACTTAAATTCATTACTGACTGAAGCTTCAATATTTGCCACGAATATTTCATGCTTGAAACTTCGAAAAGGTTGCCTAAGAAGATCGTTAGCAGTATAAAAATACAGGAACTTGAACATACCTACCAATTAAGTTTGGAATTAAGCTTTTGCCAAGAGTATTAAAGCAATTGGTCGTACATACACCCATTTTAAATGAACTGATAGTATTTACTTGAACGAATCCAGTATTTACTAGAAGTATTTGATAGCAAGTCAAAACAAGTTGATAGGCATACCAAATCTAGTAAAAACTTAAAATATTAGCTTCTACTAGTAGTACTAGTATTTACTTAGACCTTTTACCACTAGTATATACTTAAGTTTTATGCATACAGCCCAATATATCGTACATAAATACATACATAGATTCATAGCTAGATAAAATATTTATAATCTAACAAATATAAGGTATCTCTTTACCAGAAAAACTTCTTATTTTTTTATTTTGCCCTACAGGCATGTCATAACAGATTACATCGATAGTGGACTTCTCTTAATGGTATCACTACAGTTCGATGTCTTGGATTTAGGACATGATTCCTTTTTTAATTGCTTTCTAATTGGATGTCGAACTTGTACATAAAAATTCCTTTTACCGTCGCTTTTAGTATAAGAATCTATACAGTACCTAAGCACATTCTTCTCCTTTCCCAATTTTATCATGTTCACTCACCCTCATAAATAAATGAAAATTCCAGCTTCTTTTTCGACATAGGTATAATGGGTATAAGATTTCCGAGCACAATTGTATGAATAAACTGTTAAGGCTAAAAATACATAAATATTCAACGCCGCTTTTATTAGACATGAACATGTTGAATTATGGAGCAATTCGGTCTTTTAATGTTATCAGCGCACTAAATTCCAATTTATGGGAGCCAGTCTGTATATATAGATACACATACGACATCAACTTTGAGGTGTACGGGCATAATTATTCTTTAAGATAGATAATAGGAGCAGGTTTTGTTGTATCATACAACTACGCAACGAAGAAAGATGATAAAGTTGTACCCTTGAAAAAGAAAACAATGATTCGAATGTATGATGGCATCCTGATACATACAAAAAAGCAAAGAGGAGAATACTGAGCAAAGAAGACCCCATAGAACCGACTGGAGATACGAAATATCGGTATATTTATCGCGAAAGGGGAACAAAGTGAACAGCTACAAGGTTGGAATGAAGCGATTCCTCTTAAGCCTAAATCGATGAAGCGTCAAAAAGTTGTAATAAAAGGTATGGAGGGGAGTTTCTTCTATATTTTGAAGGTTGTAAAAGTAATCTTTTTACAATTCATGGTCCTAAAACTCTTCCAGAACTCTGCGGACGATCTTTGGAATTTGGCTTTATGCTATTTATTGACGTTATTATCTAGTCCTTTCGCATTTCCCGTCTATTCTTAAGTTTTTGCCATTGTCTTTGGGTCTAAGGATAAAGTCTTTAAAACAGCAGGTGGTATGGGAGTTAGTGACCTCCATGTTGACAGCAGCCCTAAACACTATCTGCTTCAGCACGAGATTAAAGAAATAGCAAAACCGCACATCATTTTGTCCAAATTCGTTGCATTATGCATTTCTAAAATAGTTCCGAGGATGTGTTTCCTAATTGCATTGTATACCGGGCATTTTCTAACTGTGAATGGCAGCTTTAAAGTCGAGTGGGTTTCGGTTTGAAATTCGATGAACTATTCCACGATTTGCCTAATTGTGTTAATAGTTAATACACACTCTTAAGTTGGGGTGGCGGTTCAGCGATAAACCCAATTAGCACTAGAATGTGCCTTTTTATTACCACTACTCATGGGATCTGGTTGGTGATGTGCGTTTTTGAGGATGTGAGATAGCCGGTGCCTAGATCCAGGCTGCGGAGTTAAGAAAATGAATTAGATCCCGCATCCCTTTACCGGAGATGTCGTTAGGGTCGTCGAACAATAATTGGTTTAGTGCCGGACATTTGCAGAGGAAGTGAGTGAGAGTTTCCTTCTCATTTGTGTTTCCCCAACTGCAGCAGTTTGGCCGCATGGTCTCCAATTGGCCAATGCCCCGCGATTATCGCCGTGATTCTGGCGATATCTGAGCGGGTTTTGTTAATTTCTACTCTTATTGTAGGTTGGCCAAATCTTAACCCTTGCGATTGGAGGTTGGTCTCTGCAGAAAGTGTGAGTGGATTTGTCTTTTGATCTAGTGGAATGTGGACCCTGGCCGCGAATGAGCCCTGCCTGGCCAGTTTGTCTGCACGCTCGTTTTCTTTGATGTCACTGTGCCCTGGAACCCAGAGTAGTGTGACCCTGAAGCGTTCACCCAAGCTGGCAAGTTCGTTCCGGCACTTCGTCTATGAGGATAGCAATGATTTTTATTGCGCGTTGTGTTACGCCCTAGTTGCGTGCAAACCTCACGGATAGCCTGAAGTTCCGCCTGGAAAACGCTCACAAAATCCGGCATGATACTGTTATTTTCAGTAATTCCGAGTAGATACCGGGCCCCATACCACAGTTCATCTTTAATCCGTCGGTGTAGATGACCGTGTCAAAATACATTGCTTCTTCATCTTTCCGCTACTGAGCTCTGGTAGGAAATCCTCTGGGGAAGGATTTAGTTTGAGTGTGATGTATTGCATCAGTTGGAAACGTGGCCATGCCGTTTGGTAGCTAGTCCAGAATGTTGCATGCCTAGTCTGTTGGCCAGCTGCAGTAAAAACTGCAAATCTGAACATCCTTACGAAGATCCAGCGACTGGCTTGCGTAGGAATCACAGGTGCAATCAGAACAACACGGACTGCAGCCCTCGAGATGACGCTGGGATTAATACCTGTGGATCTTTACACCAGCTCAATCTTTGGAAAAAAGGCCTGATAGGTCACCAAGCAATCACCAAGTGGGTGAACATTGAAGCCAAAATCGTCAATTTAACACCGATCCCGAAATTCAGCCTAAACTTGGAACTTAAAATTCCTTCCAGAGAGAGCTGGACAGAAGGAGAGGTCATTAACCCCAACCATATATCCATATTCACGGATGGGTCAAAAATGGATGCGGGTGTAGGATCCGGGATCTATGCACCGGAACCAAACATTGCACGGTCGTTAAGACTTCCAAACCACAGCAACGTGTTCCAGGCGGAAGTTCTAGCAATCGCCGAAGCCTCGAGAGACCTATCTCAACAGGAGCTCCCAAAAAGCTACATCATTATATACATTGATAGTCAAGCAGCCATAAAAGCCATCACATCCACAGCGATAAGATCCAAAATAGTGAAACGCTGCCACGACGAGCTCAAGGCACTCAACACTAATCACAACGTCACACTCATTTAGATCCCGGAACACTCGGGCTTCCATGGAAATGAAAAGGCGGACAAGATAGCAAGAATGGGTTCTGAAATGGATCTGATAATGGCCGATGACTGGCATGACAGCGAAATTCCAAAAACTCGCGAATGCGAAATAGACTTCACTTACAACATGCTGCGCCTCAAGAATGCTCTGGACAGAACTTAACAAGAGAGAAACAAAAGGAATCATCGCAGTCAGTAGAAGTCAATATTATGACACGTCACAACCTACTAGCCACCCAAAGAGAATGCGTTTGATCACAACAGATCTACGCAGAGAAGAGGATGTAGTGATGTAAATGCGAAGGAGGACACATTCCACCTCCTATGCGAATACTCAAGCCTTAACAGAAACAGGACGACAAGAAAATTTCTTTAATGATCTGGCCGAATTGTCAGACAAGCCACCAAGAGCCATTCCCATGGAGCTCGGGAAGGAGGAAGCCCAATTGATAATATAATCTGTGTTCATTTATTTTAGGTACCCCACACCACACCGGGGAACACAATGAATCCGTTGAGATCCGAGTGAGCCTGCTGATACCAGGTGAAATAATATATGTAAATATCTGTCTTCTGTCGGAACAGATCTGACCTAGCCTGGATTTGAGGAGATCAGAAAGACTGTTCTGTCCGTAAATAGGAAACATATAAGAAATTTAATAGAAGCCCTTACAGAGCAGGCATGTCATCAGAATGGGTTTCCCCTCTAAAGATTTCTGTGGAAGCGGCAGGGATGAAGAGGAGGAAGAAACGGTCTTACACCTTCTTTGCACCTGCCTTGCCCTATCAAGGTCTAGGAGGAAAATTCTAGGAGCGTACTTCTTCGATGGCCCCAATGATCTAGCCAAGCTTGACATTTTTAAAATCAAGAGTTTTGTATGTAGGTCGAATTGGTTCCAAACTTAGTGTGGCACAGGCTTCACACTGGTACGGTTACCCAGAGCTTTTTGACTCCCTCTTCCTCTTAGGAAAATCCCCATGTGAGGTCTCGAATGCTAGTTAGCCAGTTTCTCTACATGGTATCACAATGGGCTTTGTGTCCCTGTTTAACGGAAGCAGCCACTCAACCTAACCCCTATAACCTAGCCTAACCTACGCATGTGTCAGAAAACGAGGTCTTCAAAAACAAATTTGTCTGCTTCTGGAAATTTCCCAACTATCGCGTTCGTGAATTTTCCTTTTCAAAAATATTCCATTCAAACACACGTATGTTTATACTTTGCCGTAGCTACTCGAGTTAAAAGTTGAATTTCACAAGCTAACGCTAACTTTTGCACAAAATTCATAAACTGAAGTGCACATCATTGCACACGTAATAGTAAATAACATTATATTGTATCTTATTCAAACATGGCTCGTGTGCAGGTAAATATTTTTATTGAATATACTAACAGCATATTGGAATCGATTTACTGGATTTATTTTGTGAAAATAAGGGGAGAGAAGCTGTGTTTAACCTTTTTCGAACTACCGAGTTGCAGTGCATAAACAATTTGTTAACTAAATATTTAATGAGTGCTTTCAAAATTGTAGCGGCTACATTAAATTGCACGTCTATAACCCTCTTCCTGTGATAATTATACGTAAATATTATACCTACAAACATACATGTGATTGATTTAATGAAACAGCACCAAATTATAATCAAAAGTGGTGTATCTCATCAAAAAAACGCGTAAAAAAAGGTTACCCAAAACCAGTTCTTGATGAATAACAATGCCAGAGGCTCGATGAAAAGAAAATATATGTTATAAAATAGCAATCTTCGGAAGAGAAGAAAATGTTGAAAGGGGAAAAAAAAACGTTAAAACATTCGAAAAAGTGATACATACATAGTAACAGCAAATACAAAAAAAGAGCTAAAAAAGAAAAGAAAAGAAAGGTCAGCGTTCACCCACACGTGAAGAAAGCAGACAGCTTGTGATGCTTGAAATGAAACCCATTTCAATGATTAGACGAAAGTGATAATAGAAAAAAAACAAAAGTATAGCGACAAAAGAAGAAACAACAATAATGAGGTCAGCACCTGCAAAAAATTTAATAACAATCAATCAACTGAAAATGAGAAGAGATATTATCAGATCAATGGCCGTAGGTGGTAGGTATGTAGATGATGAAGTTATGAGCATCCTACTTAAATAGAAAATGAAAATAATTACGTTTATGATCAGATAAATATCAACTTATTGTTGTGAAAAGAACGGTTTTTGAGTGGAAATCGATTTATTTAAGCCGCCGATCAAGGTCAATAGTTTTAGATGAGTTGTTCCAGATTAAAATGAAAGTTTTGTATATTTTGTTGTTGTTGAAAAATTCAATTTATTTTTTTTTTTTAAGTTGTCAAAGAGGATTGCAGAAGTTTGCCTTGTCTCTACCTTGCAAGGCACTTTGCAACTTTTTTTTTTTACCTAGGGGTTGGTTGAGAAACTCTAATGTGCACGAGAAACAGTCCCGCTCTGTTTCAAGTAGTATGAGACTTCACTTAAAAACTACCTTTAATCCCTTTTTCTACAGTCTTCCTGAATTTAGCGCAAGCATTTGATAAAGTTTGGCACGAAGGACTGACCTATAAACTAAAAAAGGATCTTCCTAAACAACACAAAGGGTCTTTCATTAAGCGCTTCCTATCTTAAAATTTAAATAAAACAAAGTGTGTGTGAGATATCATCGAACTTTTTTATTCGTTTGAAAGGCCTATCGATGCCATCGTTCAAATGTCCACCGCGGCTTCTGTGGGTGGCGCGCATCCGAAATGTCATGACTTTTCCATGACTCTGGCGCATAAATCAGGCTGAATTTGACCGATGGCATGGGTTATGTTGGCTTTGAGAGCCGCTGTGGCTTGTGGCTTGTTCGCATAGACCTCCGACTTCAGAAAACCCCACAAGAAAAAGAAGCACGATTTCGGTGGCCAGTTCACATCACCTCTACGTAAGATGAAATTCTGAACCTCGAATCGCTCGTGCAGAATTTCCAATGTGGCGTGAGCTGTGAGCCACGTAGCGCCGTCCTGTTGAAACCACATGTCGTTGGTGTCCATATCATCCAATTTAGGCCAAAAGTAGTTGGTAGTCATCGATCTATAGGCCTGGCCAGCATCGTTCTCAAAGAAATATGGACTGATGACGCCGCCAGCCCAAAATCCACACCAAACAGTGACTTTTTCGGGATGCATTGGACGCTCTTGGATCTCAAGTGGATTGATATCGTCCTAAATTCAACAATTTTGTTTGCTGACGTCCCCATTCATCCGGAAACGGACCTCATCGTTGAAGATGATTTTTCGATGAAACGTTGCCCGAACCGAACATCCATTTTGATAAAACAATTTTATTATTTGCGCGTATTGTTGAACGCTATATCCGTCCATGGTGATTTGGCAAAACAGACTTAATAAATGACAGCCAATTTGACAGATGAAGCTTCATCAATATGGCCGCTATCAACTGTCAAAGTTCGGAAGTCCCTATTGGAAGACCCTTTACTTGCGCTTTCCCATCTTTAGAAAGTCACACAACGTGCGTACTGAGGACCTCCACTGGAAATATGAAGTCAAAAGACATGCTAAAAAACATGGAGAGCGGCTTCGACATCACACGAACCCTGAGGCTCTCCAGCTTCTGGACCACACAAACCTAGTTAGGAGATCGAGAAGACGAAAACCCTTCGAATTAGCGCAGCACTGAAAACGTAAAAATGCATATTCATATGAGCGTTATGGAACGACAACAACGAGCCTAGGGGTGCTCGGAGTGAATTCTATCCCCCATCGTCCTGAGTGGTCTAAATCCCACATATGTTCCACTCACCTAGTAATGCATGTGCATATCTTCTTTCTGGTGAGCTCATGAGAGACGCCAGTGGGTGGAACTCTCATTTTATACACATGTATGTACATTAAAACAAAAGTGAAAGAAAAACTGCTTATTAGTTCCAGTGACTAGATCGCAGTAGCATGGTAGGATCTTTGTCTACAGGCGTAGAACTTGGCCTACGCACCAGCCGAGCATAATCACTAGGATGTAGCATGCCTGGGATGTATTATCTCTGGTTCGTGCGGACCTGTGCTGAGATGAAACGCGGAAAAAAAAGGACAAAAAAAATCCCACTTTTACTTTGACATCATCCACTCATGGACCCCTTTTCGCATTACTTCAGAGTGGTGTCGTTTTCTTTCCCCACTGGGGACCGGCTTTTTCATATTTCTTTCTCTTGTTGCGGGTTAACTCTTTCTTGCCGGTGAGGCTTTTCATCGGGTTTGTATAGTTTCGTAATGGGATGCTTGTTTTCCCTCCCTTTTTTTTGTTTTGAGTACCTTTTCTATGAAGGCGCATACTCCTTTCCAATTCTGTTGTCCGGGGTTATAATTCCAATCACTGATTCCAGTGCCCTTCTTTCAGCTTCCCATCTACTACAGGCGACGAACGTGTGGTTTGTGTCGTCCACTTGAGAGTCGTCGTACTGGCAAGCTGTACTGCTTATTTTGGCCATCTTGTGGAGGTACGAATTGAAGTACCCGTAATAGTTTACCTCACCTTGTTTCCGTCCTTTCCACTCGGCTACTTTTGAGATCAGCCTCGCGGTCCATCGTCCTCTGTTTTCTGCACTCCATCTCTCTTGCCAATGCTGTTTTGTAAGCTCTTTTGCCTCTTCTGTTGCCGCCCTCTATTCATGTTTCCGTTTGTCGTAGACGTACTTTCTCTCTGCCGCCAGAAGATCGATAGGGGTCACTCCCGCTTCTGCGAAGAGGGCTGGTTCCGAGGCCGTTCGGTATGAACTAGCGACTTGTAGGGCTCCGCGCATCTGTATTGCCGCCATTTGCTTTCTGTATTTCTCTTGTCGCAGTGCATCGGCTCATATCTCACGCCCATACAGGAGGATGCCGTGACAAATTGTCATTAGGACCTACGTTTGCCATTAATCTGCTCAGCGACATTGTGACCTTCGCAGCTCGTTTGCATGCAGACCTTATCTGTTGCTAGAAAGCGCACTTCGTATTAATAGCTAGCCCCACGTACTTAACTGCTTCCGTATTGGTTATCACACCCAACATGAAAGTCGACGATAGTCAAAGTATATGTGTTTGTCCATGTCTCTTAAAGAGTCAAACTCACAAACCTCTTCATTTGTTGAGCCACACCAGAGCCAGTGGGTCGGCTTTTTCATTGCCCGCAAATCCACCAGGTGCAGAAATCCAGTGAAGGATGACCATGTTGTTCCTAGCTAGGTCCGGGATTAAGTTGCGGGCTTCTAGGATATGTTTGGATTTAATGACAGGCGAGCCGAGTGTTTTTAGGGCAGCATGACTATCTGAGAAGAAGAATATGATCTTCCCAATGGTGTGAGGGGACTGATTGAGTCTCACACACTGATTGATAGAAAAAATCTTAGCTTGGCATATGGACGAAAGTTCACCAATGCTGACTGAGAAGTTCGCACATGATGATTCTCCAAAGATTCCAGAACCAGTTCCTGTTTCCATTTTGGATCCGTCCATATACCGGACGAGGTCAGAAGGTGATGGTTGGGGTTCTTCCAGTAATCCTTGACGAGATAACTATTGAGAAGTTTTTGTTGAAGCAATATTCGAGTAGCATGTCGTCTAGAGGCATGCTGAAGATCGTGTCTTTCTCCAATGTTTAAAGCAGGGATAAGTGTCCTCTTCTATAGGACTTCAGGTCAAGCTTGCTTGAGTGGAAAAGTTGATGGATGCCTAATTTGATTTCCATTCGAATGAAATTTCGTAGTGGTGGTAAACCCAGGATAGGCTAGGCGTTGGACACGTTCTAATTTCGTAACTGTGGTAGTTTCGTTTGTTTTTGTCCACCAGATAATGCTTGCGTACGAGATCATCGGTCTGACGATCAGTTTATAAAGCCAGAGTATCATCTTGGGTTGTACTCCCTAGTTTTTCCCGCAGATTCGACGACAGCTCCATAGTGATATGGTAGCTCTGATTAATCTGTTGGGTGTTTTGACACGTTGGATTGGAAGAGAATGAAAAAGCAGATGAACTGGTCAGTAAAGGCTCGGACATGAATACAGTACTGGCTGACAGATAGTTGCCATCCACCTTCAACTTAGATTAATAGACGAAGTCAAACTGGCCACATCCGATCGTTGTGCATTACGATGGCATCATAACAAACGAATTCTGTGGAAGCTGTAGAGACGCAGAATGTATACAATATCTCTTCGGCCACTGTCCAGCTCTCCAAGAGCGACGACTAACCTAAATGGATGACAAGTTTTTTTAAGTGAATAGTATCATAAGAGTACTCATAACACCTTTAGCCCAAGTGAATTATAAAAAAAAAGATTGGATGACTTTAAGTCTATAAGTGGTATATTTCCCAAGTCATCCAATCTTTTTTTTTTGCGATTCATCCAGACAAGGCGCTCGACGAAAGGCTCTAAAATTCATTCGAGAGTTAACCGGTGTGAGATCCTTGATGAGTGTGTGTAATATTTTTCCTGGTCAGAGATTCAAGACACTGAAAAGACAAAGAACCAATGGCAACAGTAACAATAATTCTCTCCAGTCCTTCTAGACATCACCCTTGGAGCAAAAAGACTGAAACCTTATGCCCCCTGAGTTTCAAAATCACAACACCAACACTAGCGCTATGTGCATAGCATCATAAGGGTATTCATAACCCCATAAGCGTAAGTGAACTAAAAAAAAAACCTTTCTCGCGGCACGTTCGGAGTCGGCAATGAGGTCCCTTCCGAATAATATAACACCCACTCTCTATGAGCTGAATGCCGAGTACAACAATAAATCCTCTAAAAGTCGTAACATGGGAAAGTTTTAATTCAACCAAAGATGGTGTTTTCAGAAACTTGTCACTATTGTACCTATTCATAAGCCCTCCACGAGTGTACATAAGTTTTCTACAAATTAAATTTTGTGTGGAAATGTTGTGTTCTGAAATTATTGTAAACTTTTCAGAACTAAGGTATGTGAAATGGTTTTCATAAAAAAAAAAAATCTAATTTGTCTTCAAAACCACCCGCACAAGAGTCACTAAATCCCTCTTTAGTTAATTTTCTCCAAGTACCTTCCTTCCTTCCTTTGAACACCAATCTTCACTAAGGAAGTCATAATCCATTGAGCTGGCGGGCGCCATGATTATGACGCGAATTTATGCAATATAATGAGAAGTAGTAAAACTATGAGTATCCCAAGACTTTGTAGGATAAACGTGGAAATAAGTTATGACTTTTGTTTTGACTATATGTGGGCTATAAACAAGAAAATAATTTAGCCTTATTCATTAATTAAGAGAAAAAGAAAAAAACATGGAATAAGGGTGGAAAAATCAGGAGCTTTAATAAATTTTTCAGAAAGTATCATAAAACATCTTCGGCGAAACGAATTAAATGTGAACTCATATTCCATGAGGCGAATTTCGAAAGTCCATTTACACAGGTCCTTACAGGACTTTAAAATATTTATCATTTAGTGTTCACTAATTGTTACATTAATCAAAATTATTAAAACTGACGAATAGAATTACGAAAGCACTTAAACATTTGGAATATAAAATAAGGGTGCCTTACTGCTTTATTGAATTCAGCGCTACACAAAATTAATAAGGTGACATTGGATATAGAATTTTCCCCCAAAATGGTTTCTGGATGAAGTGTTTTAATTTAACAACCTATAATGTTGAATAGAACACAGAGAGCCTGATGCCTATTTTAAGCTTAAATCTGAGATATAAATTGTAAAGAAAAATTATGGTTTCTAATTTAGAGGGTAAATGCTAAATGCTTCCAATTTAGAGTCAGAGATGGTGTAATGTGAAATGAAAGGGTCGGTGAGCCTGCAAGGGAAAAAAGAAATTAAATCCTTCCAACGGTTTTAATTGTTTCTTTGCCATAAAAACGGCCATAAACGATAGGACAAATCGAGATTTTACGAAGTACTGGGCTGACCCAACAGAACGCAAAATGGTTAGATCCATCATAACAAAACCGGCCAGAGAGTCCATAACTATGTCTAGAGCACATACTCTAGCAATGCTCATCTACAATCAGATTGCAACAGACAATTCTTGGGCTGACTTATACATCAAGTCTTAAAGATGGATTTGATAAAAGGTAGACGTACTTCTATACGCCATAGTTGGGTCAATAAAGGCCTGTCGATAGAGGGTAAATAATTTCATTTGTTAGGGAACCGTTCTATAAAGACTGATGACTACTTTTCTTAAAAACTGATGTATAAATGTATTTAGAAACGCAGCCTTTTAATGACTTTGTCTGGTCGGAGGGGTCAGGTCAGTGGCAAAGAAAGAGGGTTGCATTCCCCTGTGCTTATCTGTCTCCGCAACCTCTATAGAAATTTCTTTAAGCCGTAATCCTTTCTAGAGTACTACGTCCTATGATGCCCTCAAATCAGAAGGTGGAGTAGAATATCCTTCATCAAGGCAGATTTATCATTTCAACGTCATAATGCTTGTTTAGCGTTACTTCGATGTGAAGAGAACGCGAAGACTTCTTAGCTCTACAATAGGGCCCCTCACTCCCCTCATCTGCATAATAGGCAGACATACGGTCCCTTTAAGGATTTCTGTAGAAGCTAATAAGACTAGGGGGAAGAAGAAATAGTAACCCAGCTTCTGTGAACCCATCCTACCCTTTCAGTGCTGAAAAGGAAAACCTTTAGGGGCAACTTTTATGGAGATCTCAGCCATCTAGCCACGCTTGATATCTACAAAATAAAGAGGTTCGTTTCCGAGTTTAGGCGGTTCTGTACATAGTGTGGACTCCATTAAAAGGAAGCACAAGTACAAGTACAAGTCCTGGTACTGGTATTTAAAATTCTTTAAGTTCAAGTACCAAGGAATTGTACTTGTAGTTAAAAACAAATAAATACAAGGTAATTGTACTTAAGTTGTACTTCAGTCCCAAAATACTTAATAACTTTACAGGTCTGCAATATGGATTTAACCACGATACGGTAACTTTGCTTAGAACCAAAAGAAATCTATCATGCGAGGCTCCTGGAGCGGGTAATCTGGTGCTCTAAGTGGTATCACTATGGACTTACGTTTTGGTCTACACCGTGCCTAAGCTAAACTTTAATAAGAACTTCCCTGTTACCATTCCCTTCAGGTCATTCTGAGAGGAAGATGCATTTCTGCAAAGTAGTTCAATCCATTTTTACACCGAACGGATCAAAAACCTATGACGGAGTAGATGTACGTGTATTTTCTGATAGGCTTAACCTACGCCTCTCATTTTGCCTTCCAAATTATTGTAGCTCGTTCCAGGAGGAAATATTGGCGGCTGGACAGTCGAGCAGCAATCAAATCCATGGAATAATTTTCTCTAAACTCAATAGTAGCTCTAGATTGCCGATTGTCTTTCAGAGAGATGGCGGAGCATTTCAATATTCACCATTGTTAAGTGCCGGGGCATAGAGATATTCCAGGTATATAACTGTTAGGCAGACGAAGTCGTCAGATTTAGAACAACTATACCCATACTTCAAGGTAAAGGCACCTTGGGTATACGGTACCGATCGCTATCTTTTAACTTAAATGAAAGCTGGATGCTATCGACAGAAGAAATCTTAGATGGACAAGTGGTACAATGTGTCTAGCTGTAGCTACAAAATAGATTTGACAGATTTCTCTCATCAGATTGGATAGGTATCACCAAGAGACACTGTCGTAACAAGGCTTGACGTACATTCAAATAATTTATGTTGAAGCTGCATGGACGAAGAGGAGGAGGAAACTATTGGTCTCCTCCTTTTCCTTTTCTAGGTTTCATCACATTTTAACAGTCCGAGGAAGCAGTCTTTTGAAATATTCACCACCGATTACAATTTCATTAGACTCTTTACTTTTTTATATAAATTGCGGACCTTTTCTTCGCTGCAAGATCCATCTCCTCTAGTCCTTAAGTCTTCAACATCACTCTGAAGATTTTATATACATTTATTTCTGTGTAAGCCTGTGAACAGTCACCTAGGAATTCCCGGCAGATGGTGCGGTAAAGTAGGTTGACACGGTGACCTTTTGAACATCGAAATATGGGAATTTCATGGTGGTATTGGTTGTTCTTCCCGATGGTCCTGCGGCCTGCTAAATAAGTTTTCATACGAATCTCAACGGCCAAAATAAAAACACCTCCAAAAACAAGAATACGCTGCTACTCCCACTGAGCTCCATTTTGCTGTGCTCAGGATTGGCCCTGACCATCATTTTAGTCATCAAGGAAATGCAGTCGAATTTTCTCTGACGGCTCCAAAATCTGTCAAGAACTTGGAGCAAGTACTTTCAAAGTTGGTGACGAAATTATGCTTCAGTATTTGAAGCAGAGACTTGTGCAATGGTAATGTGATGGACTTGTGCTCTAGATTGAAGCAAAAGAATTTTTTAATTTTTTTTAACATGAAAACGTTAACTGGGACATTCTATGGTAAAGTATGGTGTGCAGGTAGGTCTTACCTCACATATACCTGAAAAAATATTATGCCTTCCTAAAATATCCCCCTCAAACCTGCCCCAAAAGGGGCACAATTGTGTGCAGGCAGGTCTTACAGGTATTTGTTGATCTTGTTATCTATAATTTTGGTTTTAATGACAGTACAGCCAATAATAAACATCGTCCATGACTCTAGTAATCAAAGGTAGCCAATCAATGCTTCCTCCAACTAATATGAATACCAAATATGTAAATCATTCCCAATCGCGAATGAACTTAAGCAATATACAACGTTACGTATCCTAAAAAACATTCGGTCTTCTTTAATAGGTTTTCATGGAATTCACCCGTTCCAAGGAGCGGTATAGTCCCTTTTTTTCTGAAATTCAGGCCTCGTTTAGTGCTTGAATCAGGCTCCAAATATTGTACTAGATCATGGTTTTAAAAAGTTTTCTGTAAATTTAATAGAAATCTATAAATCATTTTTTAATTAATTCTTAAAGAATCCTTGTTCTCGGAAATGGGTAATGAAAATGTTAATTAATCACTTTGATTGTACTTCAGACTGAAAATTAATTAAACAACATTCCCATCTACCATTTTTTAAAGTTTTTGAGCGAAATATCTTACGACGCGTTTCCGGTATATTGGAAAACTACGCGAAGGACGATACTACGATTTTGTATATACCACACAAATCTTATTAACTTTAAAACAATAGCGCATATTCGAGTAAGTAATACGCGGTTTAAAAGAGCAAGGATCAAATAATTTTGGAGTGGAAAATTACCGGTTCGTCGCACAACAGAATACGTACTTGTACCGCAGGACCGCGTACGCGTAGGACATTGTGAGAGGGTTAATAACGCTCGCCAGTGAAGTGCTAAACTTCGACAAATGTTCCTTCAAACATGTCGAATTATCTTCAAAATGCGTTGAGGCAAGTCACGCGGAAATCACAACGCAAATTCACATGCAATGGATTTTGACAGTGTGCTTCTGAAACAGCTAACCCACCCAACAAATATTTCCCGCCAAAAACCCCAGCGGTAGTGACTCCGACACTACCTTCCCTGATTTTTAAAAATCCATTATGCATTTTAACGCATCAAGCCATCCACTCTAATGCGGCAT
Source organism: Criorhina ranunculi (assembly GCA_951813785.1). Classification (NCBI taxonomy): domain Eukaryota; kingdom Metazoa; phylum Arthropoda; class Insecta; order Diptera; family Syrphidae; genus Criorhina; species Criorhina ranunculi. Next base: position 51,714,776 of record OX638381.1, on the reverse strand, counting down.
GATGGTTAAGTCAAAACCATTATGTGACATGATAATTGGATGAAACCTTTAAGGCGTTTAAAAATTCAGCATCGCTTTGTTGACAGCAGTTGAAGTGTAGCAAATGATAAACATTTCATGAGATTCAAACGTAGTTGAGTGTGGTTTCCTATTGGGATGTCAAGTGGGTTCGCATTAAAATTTAAGAAAATTCTAGTGCAAAGCAAACTTTTTTCAGAAAGCATCCTCAAATAAGTTTTCATTAAAATCAGCTACAATTCAACAGCTATGTATGTATAGGTATGTACAATAAATCCATATGTTTGTACGACGTACATATATGTACAGTTATACTTGGTTTTCTTATAAAATAAGAGCCACTGGTCGATTCAATTAATTAGAAAAAAGTTTTTGCCAAAAAACCACCCCTAAAGAATCATCAATTGTGTTAAAAAGGAAATGAAAAAAACTCTCACAGGACATATACTTCACTATTCACCAGCAACTTGGGGTGGAGTTGCGGCATTACCGTTTCTGAAAGAGTGGAAAGTGATTTTTTTTAATCAGAGAAAGTAATTAGTTGTATGTTATACGTAGTCATACGTGCACCACTGGGTTGTACTGATTTTTTCTCTTATCAATAAGTGAATTGATAAAAGTTAACCAAACAGGACAAAGCTCGATATAAAACACCCATACTTTGAAGATATTTAGAAATGAGATGGTGAGTTATTTTTGAACTCTGGAGAAAAAAAAAAACGTCAAGACAAAGAGCAATACTCAATTGATTTATTATTAATGAAGTTTTTACAAAATGTACGGTCCTTGAAGGCCGGAAATAAAGAGGAATAAAACCGGAGAACACCATATCTCCTCAACTTTTTACGATGGGTACAGGAATTTGTACTTAAGAAACTGAACTGGCACACGATATATGGGAAAAAAGCTTGACTTTACTGATGACATATGTAGTTACAATAACCGACAACCTTAGCGACATTCGGAAAATGTTGAAAGGGCATCAAGTGTTGGATTAAATATTAATTTCTAGAAAAAAAACCGAAATTTATGACCTACTTGGTGGCTACTGGGAACTTGATGACAGATGAAAAAGATAAAGTTCAAGTTTATAAATATATATCTCGGTCACGAAATAAGAATCGGTAAAGATTGTACGGTCTATGATGGGCAGCATTTGGTAAATTGCGAGATATCTCAGAAGGAGACTTCCCCATATGTTTGAAATGAAAAAGGATAAATTTTTAAACCTTTTAAGTAGAAAAATTGACGCTCAATAAACAAACTGAAAGTACAGTAATACCCGGATACGTACTCCCTCGCTTAGCTGTTTTACCCGCATTGCTAACCAAAAATTTGAGGCTTCAAAACTTGTCAGGAATGTAAGCGGGTACGGATAGGTAACTTCCCTTCTTAAGTGCCTAAATAAATCAGAAAAAATAAATTCGCAAGGCAGCTATCCGGGGAGGACTGTAGCACAAAGAGCGCCATCGACGTTGTCGAGCGCATTACAAGATCCAAATGAAGATGGGCTGGATTTGTTCGTATCTGATGGACAAAACGAATATTGAAACGAAGGCCAACAGGGGACAGAAGGAAATGAGGAAGACCATGCAGGATGATTAATACAGCCTCAATGGATTGATTTATTCAGCTCAAAACCGAAATCAGTGGGAGAACTTAGAGAAGCCCTCTGTTCAACAATGAACACAAGTGGCTGATAGATGATGATAATGAAGGCCTTTCGGTCCCTACTTGTTAATTTGACTGCAACACGCATACATTAACAATTCAGGATATACGGGACCTTGCCAGTCGTATCAAATGTACAAAAGGATGGAAAGGTATATATCTGCAGAGTCTAAGAAGTGGTTGAAACTGGTAATCCTGCCAGAGACACAAGAATCGCGTTTTGATACCATAACTCACGTGACTTGGATGTTGAGAGCTCGGTTTTCAGATCCATATTGTGGAGTTCAGAAAATGAATAATGTTACAAAGCTGTAAGTCAAAAATCTCTGATAGTTCATTTAAAAAGGGTTTTTCGAGTATGCGCTGTCTGACTCTGGCAAGTGCCGGCCAGTCACGGGATGCCTAACTTGGCAGCGGTTGGACCAATTGGCTAATGGCCCGTGCTGATTGTTGTGCTTCTTACCGTCTCGATGCGGGTTCTATTGATTAAGTCATTCGTCTTGTTTTTATTGCAGACGGGTCATATCTGTCTGGATTTGGCACAGGTTTCTAAACTTTTCCACCTAAAGATGGCAAAAGAGAGAAAGTGTTGGTAAATTTTGCCCTTGATAAGTCCCAGGGAGCAGACTGACTCCGCAAGAGAGGCATCAAGGGTTGAACCAAATTTGGCTGACGCGTCGGCTCTCTCATTCCCCTCTATGTTGCTATGGTCGGGAACCCAGAGGAGAGTGATATTGAACCGAGCGTTAGCCTGCGAATTCCACTAATTTGGAGGACGAAGTGAGAGAGTGGAGCGCTTTGATGGCAGTTTGGCTGTCAATAAAATTTCCTATGCTGTTTGAGGTAGTAGGATTGAGGCTGAGTATCTTGCAGGCCCCTCTAATCGCTAGTACATATCTTCGCCTTGAAAACACTCGAAGAGTCTGAAAGGGGGTACGATTTGGATACGTTCAGTTCCACTAAGAAGACACCACTCTCCATCTTGGAGCCGTCGATGAAGCTTGATACTTGGTAGTTTGATAAAGGTAGGTTATTGTTCCAGTCTGACCTTTCCGGAGAGTGAACTTGAATGTTATTATTGAATTTAGTGTAGGAGTAGTCAGTTATGGTCGAGCCCAGATTCCTAGGCAGCAGGTCAAAAGCTGTACTATGGCCCCCCGAAACCCAGATTCTCTGAGTCTTATAGCACTACACGAAACGATGTATTTGATCTGCAAGTAAGGAGGAGCACGTTGAGAGCTTCTGTCGGGCTCGATCGTATTGCTCCTGTGGTCCCAATGCCAGCTGTTCGTTAGACTCTGCTAAGTTCTGTGATGTTGTAGGGTTTGCTTAAGGCAGGCCACCACACGAGCGAACCATAAGTAAGGATGGGACGAACTACTGCGGTGTACATCGAGAGGACCATCTTAGGCTGGAGTCTTCTCCTTTTGTCAACGGTCTTACAGAGGAGTCTTAATTGGAAAGGTTCCTATGCATCTTAACCCTTTTTTTGTCTTTTTTTGTGGTACCTTGTTGTAGGCTGTGTAAATTAACCGTTCATTGGATGCTCTTTTTTCGATGAAGAACTTTCTTCCACGCCCTTCTTTTTACTCGAAAGTCTTCTTTTGAGTTTTCTTACATAAACCTGCGCCTTATCATCAGCGGAGAAACTTTGCCACTTTAGATTTGTTTCATTTGTCTCGAATTTTCAATTTGGTAACATTGGTTAAGGTTGATGTTGTCTTTAAATGTAAGAATATCCCAATCATCACCGGAAATGAGTTCTCCAATGAGCTTGCCAAGCAAGGTTCAGAGGAGAACTTTCGTATCTTCGGTTAGGGTTCCTATCGATGGTTTTATCTAGCAAGCACAACTGTAGGTGGTATGACGCTCCCGGATGCAGGCAGACTAAACAGATCTTTCCCGACGTTTGTAAGAAGTCCGTGGCAGTCTCTCAGCAGAAAAGACTGCCGACAACTTATTGGCGTTATTACCAAACATTTCTCCTTTGCTAAACATGTCTCAACGTGTTAGGTTTAAGTAACACAACTGTCTGTGGTGCTTTTGGAGAAGGCGACGACATTGTGGAACATTTTCTATGTGATTGTTCTGTCATTGCGCTAAGCTACTTATCACTGAAGCTCTTGCTCGACTTTTTTTTTGGAAAGACGAAGAAAACAAATTAGCAAATGGTTGAACCTGCTAATAGTACAATGGACTTGTTTTTTGTCTAAGTGCTCCAACACCAATCATCTGCAGATAACCAAATTGGCTTTGTAGACTCCTAGGAAGAAGAGTCTAAAGACATTGCCTGTTATCGTGTCATTGAGGCTGTGCTTTTCGACTTGGGCAGATTCCCTAGGCTCTGTTCAGGAGTTCATCGAACACTTTCTCAGTCTTTTTGATAGAGACAAACTGAGGAATGTGGCATTGTTGCGGATCACATGTGGTGCCGTGACATAAGGCCAAATATGTAAATATGGCCTTATGTCGCTTTGATAAAGTGAAATAAGGCAAAATTCTAGCATTTGCCATTACGACACTTTGATAAAAACGTCACAAGGCCTAATTGGAAAAGTGACATAAAGCCAAAGGACCATAGCAGTGAAGCGGTGCAATAACGAAGTAGTGACATAAAGCCAAATTGGCCAGGTGTCACTTTGCGAAAGCGACATTTTGACAAATGCTTAAATTCGGCCTAATGTCACTTTCAAAAGCTTGGCACCATGTCACGGCACCTCATATGTATATGCACTGCATAAAGACGGTACGAGTACATTCCTTTTAATTAGTGAACATTTCATGTCATGATGCCAAATTAAGATATCAACTGGTATCCGGAACCGAATACTAATTTTAAATAGCTTGTGTCGTTTTTTAGATTGAATCACACTTTTCAGTAGCCCATTTTTTCTGTATATGAAGTCACGTATCTGTCTGTACGTCTGTTTCTATTAACGTCATGAAATTCGTTAAACCAGTCCCACGCCAGTCATTAAATCATTAAAGTCCCACGCTTGAAGCAAATGCAGTGCTCTTTGCATATGTTCCATCATCCGTCTCTGCAGAGATGCAGATGGATTTCCGTACCTGCGTTTTCCGACTGGCAAATTAGTAACCAAGCCAGTTTCCAGGTATTGGCAGTTATTTTTTGTTAAAATAAAATTAAAAAGAGGGCTTTAAGGAAATATTACGCAACTTAACTGAGCGATCGCCAAAATAGCCATTGGCAAAAAGTTATGCAATTTTAAATAAACTGATGCAGCTGCTTCTTACTGTTAAACAGATGAACAACGTATGAAAGCAGAATGCAAGACATCTTTTTATGGAAGTGTGTATGTATAACACAATCATTGCCAAGGTCCATTAAGTGGTTACGTAAGTGTTGGACCGCAATTTAATTTTTTCGATTTTAAAACACTTCGTGGAAAAAGAATTAATAAGTTAATTTTGTTTAGCACACATGGCACCTAGTTATGCATAACAACCGGTAATGCATGCGTTCGTGTTTGTATTGGTGTGCCCTTGAGCATCATTTAGGCACGAAATCTTTGCCATGTTTGTACTGACAAATTAAGATGAGTGCGAGTAAAATAATCCGCACAATGGTGTTAATTCCTAAGCTTTAGTAGGTATATGAACCTACGTGTAAATGCTGAGTCAGGAATACCTGTGTATTTACTTACATCTCTAGTTGAAGTGTTTGAATTGACTTATTAGTACTTGAAGTCGGTGAAATCGGATATAAAAAAAAAAAAAAAGAATTCAAGTGTAATTAAGTCTATGCAATGCAATTGGAAACCCAATTGCTCGCATGATGAAATTAAAAAAAAATAAAGGTGCTGACGCAAGTCAAGTTTAGTTATTCAAAAGGCTTATTTAAAACACCCTCTAACTTTACAACTTAAATGTTAATTTGCGCTTTAATTCCCACAATCAATATTATTAATCCGATTATTTAACTTGGCGATAGCAACGAGTCTTACATTTTGGAGAGTGCTTATGGGGTGTTTCCCGCTTTGGTAATTCTGCTTTACAAACTTTTGTAATAATATTTCAATTCCGCATTTAAAGGGATAATTTTATTGAGTTTTGCGGAGCACCTGTCCAAAGTATCTTTGCTTTGTAAGATATTTACTTTCCGCGGACGTTCATTCAGGACCTTCAATTAAACGAACCACTAGTATACTATCGAGCAGATGGGGCTGAGCTTCAAACATGGGAACAAAATTCTTGAACTTGTGCTTTATAGACAAGAAATAGATACATAGCTCAACTTCCTGGATGCTGATTTTGCGATTTCAATTTAATTTTGGTGGAGACGAAAGCCCCCATTTCTTCGGCTTTATAAAGGGTCTTCCAATAGGGATTTCCGAACTTTGACATTTGATAGTGGCCATATTGTTGGAGCTACATCTGTCAAATTGGCTGTCATTTATTCAATCTATTTTGCTAAATCACCATGGACAGAAATAGCGTTCAACAACACGTAAAATTTTTTTATTGGAAACCCTAATTTTCTTCGCAAAATCATCTTCAGCGATGAGGCCATTTCTGGATGAATGGGTACGTCCACAAACAAAATTGTCGAATTTGGGACGATACTAATCCACATGAGATCCAAGAGCGTCCAATGCATCCCGAAAAAGTCACGCTTTGGTGTGGATTTTGGGCTGGCGGCGTCATCGGTCCATATAGGACCGATATAGGTCGATGATTACCAACTTCTTTTGGCCTGAATTGGATGATATGGACACCAACGATATGTGGTTTCAACAGGACGTCCCTACGTGCCACACAGCTCACGCCATATTGCAAATTCTGCACGAGCGATTCGAGGGCATGGTCATCTCACGTGGAGGTGATGTGAACTGGCCACCGAGATCGTGCGATTTGACCCCGTTAGACTTTTTCTTGTGGGGTGTTTTGAAGTCGCAAGTCTATGCGAATAAGCCACAAACCACAGCGGCCCTCAAAGCCAACATTACCCATGCCATCGGTCAAATTCAGCCTGATTTATGCGCCAGAGTCATGGAAAATTCGACATTACGGATGTGCGCCACCCAAAGAAGCCGCGGCGGGCATTTGAACGATATTATGTTCCATACATAATGGCATCGATAGGCCTTTCAAACAAATAAAAAATATCGATGGTATCTCACACACACTTTGTTTCATTTAAATTTAAAGATAGGAGCGCTTAATGAAAGACCCTTTAAAAGCTTAACAATCTTCAATTAATTTAAAATTACTTACTTTCTTATCAGGCCAGCGATCCTTGGAGGGTCTGAGCCTGAATTAATGCCGCTTTCCACCCTTCACGGTCCCGGGCAAATCGGGTCCGTTTTCTTCCGGGGCAGTTAGTTCTCTCGTAACAATCTGTCTTCTTACGTAGTTTCTCCACGCACAACCGCCAAAACCGGTCTGGGTAGAAGAACGTGTCCTCTTGCACGGCTGCATACATTAGTTCACTATTCAGCGGATGCTGAGATAGCTATCCAAGGGCGCCAAGTGGACGCTGTTTGTCAACTTGAACTGCACAGTGACAAGGATCGTACCTGACATTTCACCTAGTTGAGCGCGTTTTGAAACTTTACTCTGTATGTACATTTCCGTGCCATTGGAGGAGTTGAATCCACCAACCCACCGAACGCTTGCACTTAAACTTAAAACTAAGATTAGTTGGGGTGGTGAAGATCTAATTAAAGCTAAGGAGTGGTGGGGTTGAAGTCACAAAAGGGTAAGGTTCGAGTTAATCGAGTTAGCATGCGGGAGATCGGTTCGTTCGAGCCATAGGTTGGGTGGTAGATAGAGGGACGAACTGAAGATATAGTGATGCACATTCAACGTGACCTGAAAGAAGACGATGAATGCAAAATGTCAGCTGCATCTCTGCGTTCCTTAAGAGTGTTTAAGTTAATGAGGTTGAGGCGGTTTTGATAGGGAGGGAGAATAAAAAGGTCGTTCCAGGCCAGACCTCGAAGAAAATGGCGCTGGATACTTTCGAGTCTCGAGATATGCACACGATAATACTGGATCCACACTTGACTGGCGTACTCTAGGAGGGGGCGATCAAAGGTAATATGTAGAAAGACATGGTTACATATGGGTTGGTGAATTCTTTGGACCACCGTTTTACAAAGCCTAATACAGAGTTGTCCTTAAGGTTTATCCCATCCATAAGTAAACGAAAATAGCGCTCCTTAGAGTCGGTGAGAGGATTGGTTTCGCTTATGAGAAAAGCTGATGAATTGGCATTTTACAATATTTAATTCCAGACAATTTTTGAGGCACTCGATCGAAAAACTTTCAAGGTCTTGTTGAAGGGGGATAGAGTCTGGGGATGAGGAAATGGTTTTGAAAAATGTTGTTTCGTTGGCGTAAAGGGAGACAGACGAGTGTTTGACGATCCTATCGAGATCGTTAAAAGTTAGTATAAAAAGAAGGGGACCAAGATGGCTGCCTTGTGGAACACCAACGGGTGGCTAAAAAAGGAGCAGAGTTGGTGGGTCTAAAGCGACCACTGTAAAAACGGATTTCCAGGTACCTGAGTTAACTCTCACTCTTGTAATTCGTCAATGTGGAGTTGGTTGATTGCTTTATTGGGTGTCCCGAGACTTACATACTGGAACTTGATGGCTGCCTGTTTGTCAACAATAGACAACAACACTTTGGGACGGTAGCTTTTCTTCTCTCTTTTGCTTTTCGAGCACGAAGAAAGAGGCTTTTGCGTGTTAGACATAAAAATAGGTGTACAACGTTAAAGGGTGCGTAAAGTAAGGCTCAATCGAAGCTTCACATCCGACATCAATGGCTGTACTTCTGGTATAGTTAATCTAATATCGAGCTGTTAGGAAACATCTTTGGAAAAAGGATAGTATTGTTTTAGGTGTTGTGGTTTAGGATTCGTTTTCATTCGCTTGATGTGTGAAGAGGGAGTAACTGAAGTTGTTTCTTATCACTTTTGCCATTGACCAGCATGTAAGAAAGTCTCCTTGAAGTCTTTAAAAGCATAAACTGCTGATCTTTGTCCCAACCGTTTCGCCATTTGGACATTACTTTGTAGTTAAAAGTAGAACCTAATTAGCGCGAGGATGCGAGTTTTTTAAAACCATAACTCATGTCTCCTGGTGGAGTTGAGAAAAAGAATTTGTTTTCCAAACCTTTTCTTGGGTATCTCTTGGAGGTCGTCGAAGAAGGTTTTGTTTAGAGTGCGTCGTCTGACTCTCGCTAGGGCTTAATATTTGCACAGAAAGTGGAACACAGATTCATTTTCGCTGTTATTCTTGCAGCTACGGCGGATGATGTTGAGCGAAGATGCCAACGTCAACTCCGCCGTCCAATTGATAAGCGTATTAGTCTGCTTTAGTTGGGATTTTTACTGAAAAACATTTCGTGATCTTCACCTTGGGAGCTAGGTAGTCAGTCGAGGATGCACTCGGATTTATCTGGTATGGTAATACATGACACAACAGTGGATTGAAAATGGTCGTTCCAGGGCAGACCTCGAAGAGCAAGTCGAAGAAAACGGCGGAGATACGCACAAGATAATACGAGTTCCACACTCGACTGGCGTACTCTAGGAGGGGGCGATCAAATGTTATGTAGGGAGACCTGGTTACGTATAGGTTGGTGAATTCTTTGGACCTCCGTTTTACAAAGCCTAATACAGAGTTGGTCTTAACGTTTATCTCATCCATATGGAAACGGAAAGTGCGCTCTTTATTACACAAAATTGCGAGTTCGCGAAGAGATTAAACGAAGGAGATAGGTTGATTTTGCAGAAGGGGATGAGATTGGTGTCTCTTATGAGAAAAGGTGATGGAATCGTTGTACAACGATTGTGACCAACTTGCGGTTGTATGCGACGATTCTATAGTGTGTTAGGAAGCTTGCGACGGTTGTACCGATATCGCATGGTCGAACGCTTTGAATCGATAATCTGCGGTTGTATGCCGGTTGTACGGAAATTGCATGCAGATTGTGTAGTGTGTATGCTCAATACAACGGTTGTACCGATATTGTGCCAACCTACCTCTGTACAAGGGTTGTACAACGATTGTATCGTGTATTTCCAGCTTAAGTACACTGGTAACCTGATATTTCAAAGGGCTCCTTAGATGCGCTCACTACCAAAGGTATCCAGTAACTTAAACATCATCTGAAATTACTTACAAAAGAGAAAATATAATATAGTGCTGTGCTAAATTTCAAGGCACTAGGTTAATGCTCACTTACCTTACTAACTGCGAAACCTAACAAACTGCAAGCACAGAGCTCATTAAATATATTAAATAATGAACAGAAAAAAAAAAAAAAAAAAAACGTCCAAACTGTGTAAGGCAAAATGTAAACAAAAGAAGAAAAAGATATCAGTTCATTTAAGAAAGTGTGCGTTAGTCAAGCAAAGCTAATTAAATCCAACATAAGAAGAAGCAAAATAACCAAAACAAAAAAACGAAACACGAAAGTGTTACAAAAGGAGAATTGACAGTGAATATTAATTTGGCATCACCATCGCTGGTAAATAAAGAAAAAGAAAAAGAACGAAAGATGATGTAGTTTTAATTAACTGCGATTACAAAGAACCGAGAAAGGTAATTGAAAAATATCTTATGGAGAAAATCGCAAGAGATACAAAAATGCGTGTACGAAGTGAACGAAAAAATTAATTTCCCGTGCAGGAGTGTAAGAATTGCAAAGCCTGTCGAATATTAAGAATGGGAGAATGAATAGCTTAATACACACTAGGTACTTATATTGAGCTTAAGTCAGTGTTAAGCCGGATTAATCATGAAAAGAAAAAAAGGTGTGCTGTAATCAGATCTGTGTAAAGGTGTGAACGCTTAATTAACATTTGAGTCTCATTAGAGAGGGGCGAGTTCTTATACAAGTATTTTGCCATTGTTTGAGCTAAATTTGATTGGCGCATCAAACTGTTCCCTCAAAGAATATATTTTTTGGTGCGCATATAGGTTATGTAGAAAGTATCTAAGTTCGTTCTGCCCTTAACACTTTTTTTCATCCTTCTCGAAGATCACTTTTAGTCTTAAATATCTGTACAAAAAAAGCACATAGTTGCATTCGTCAAGAGAAAAAAACGAGGCAAACTTTCAAATTTTTACGTATTTCCCTCGAGTAACTAAGGGCTTAAGACACACTTAAGAATTGAAACCCACAAAGACCATAGACATAGCAAGGATTTGAGCAATGAATTTGGGGCTTTAGCACCATTCAGTCATTGCACAAATGAAATTAACTTGGAATTACAATCACGGGACAGATGGCTACCAAATTTAAACGGTGCCGTAACATAAAGCCAAGTGACATAAGGCCAAAGTTTGAAATTTGGCTTTAGATAGATAGAAAGATTGTTTTGATTTATTATTCTTTCTTCTCTTTATGTTTCACAATTAATTTACATAAATCGTTAAGCATGGCATTGCCGTCTGCCCGAAATTTGGCTTTATGAAACTTTTAGAAAGCGATATAAGGCCAACATTTTTTTGAGACATAACACTAAATGAATATATCAAAAACCTGTTGCTCCTCACCGATTTTGGACATAAAGGGACAGTAGCAGCGAAGTGGGCCAATACAGATTCCCGATATTTTAAAGTGTTTCAACGAACTCATGACATAAAGCCAAATTGACCTAGTGGCACTTTGTGAAAGCGACATAAGGCTAAATGTTCAAATTTGCTTTTATGTCGCCACGGCACCAAATTAAACGTCAGTTATTATTTCAGGGTGACATTTCCAGATTTTATTAACTTGAAACAGAAAAAACTTGCATTTGGCAGCGATTTCCATGCTACAAACCGATGTAAGATAGATGATGGAGTTGGAGCTGAAGCTGGAAAAAATAACTCCTCATTTCGGGCCAAGACAGAAACAGATGTAGAGCCTAGGCATTCTACACCGATGACCTGTACATGGAATGTGGTGACGAAGTAATGGATGAAGACACTCCACACTTTTTTGTCACTGTTCAACACTCTGCCAAATTAGACTTCAAATCCTAGGAAGACAAAATCTACTGCTTGATAATCCTTAGGGTAAAAGGTTCCACACCATGGGAGTTGGAACCCCAAGGGCACTACAATGGATCTACATTGATCTAATTGTGACGGAGAAGGACCTTCTAGCCCTGTCATCCCTACTACATAACCTAACCTAAAGCCTAGGCAGCAGCAATTAGGAATTAATTGTGATTGGCCTCAGTGAACCATCCCGAGTTCAGAAGAAATTTAAGGTGGTTGGTGGTCGCTATGGCTTAGTGGCTATAGAGTGTTTATTGAGTGAGCTGCCATAAGTTACAGTCAGCAAAACTCTGCAGCATCACTTTCCGGCAGGCAATGACAAACCTTCGAGGGTTGACAAAGTTCTCAATCCACCGTTCGGAGTCGGCAGTAAAACTACCTACCCTTCAGTTTGTGCAAAATATATAACAAGATGTCGCGCCAAACCTATTCCTATATAATTTAATCTAAAATTCGGAGGTTGGTTTGACAAAACATCCAGATCATTGAAGAAGTTTTCTAAGAGCTGTCTTCCTACTTATACGGAAGCGAAGTCTGTCCTCAAATGACTGTTAGTTTATGGTTTGTATTATTGGACTTGAGCTTGACTATATATAGCACTTTCACAATTAAGTTTCTGATTATTGTGGGTGTTTGATGGCTTGCCTGCTTGACTGTCTTTGTAAAAATCGTCGCATTTGCTTTGAAGTGTCTGCTGGGATAGTTCTCTCGAGACCCTGGCGATTGCTATAACTATAAACTATCAGAATTGAAAGCTAGGTTATATACGCCTTGACCACATTTACTTTAGAAAAGGTCAATTTCGATATCACAGGACTTGTTCACTTCTGAAGAAGTGCTGCAAACTACTGGCATCGACATTCCCCAACTCAATTTCGTTTTATGTTAAGAAGCCGGACAAGTTCAAAGCATATGGAAAGTTTCTGAACTGGATAATGACATGACGCAAAACTATTTTTCTGTTTTCCTATTCTCCAGAATATTCCTTACACACAGCATTAGTTGATTTTTTTTTTAAACTCATCTTATTTTTATTTTTTTTTTATTTTTTTATTTTTTATAATTCACTAGCGCTAAAGGGGTTATGAATACCCTTATGATGCTATTGACACAGCGCTAGTGTTGGTGTAGTGATTTTGAAACTCAGGTAGTATTAGTGTTTAGTAAAGAATTCCACCACCGACAAACTAGTTTGGCAGCACTTATTTCGGCCTTGACATGTTCGCAGCAACTCGAACTGTCACTGATTTTTCCGGCTCTTGGGCTCTGGAGTTTTGGCGGATAAGCGTGGTCTGGTTTCTTTCTTTTTGCTTTGGATCGTTGGGATATCAACTTGGTAACAAAATATATAACACAACTAAAGACAAAATATATGTATATATCCAACTTGGAACTCACTCTTGTATTTAATCCTACACATTTCTGGTGCCTCCTGTGAGGAAATTCCGTGGAGTTGAACCACATTAAATCGTTTGGCTATACTACGTTGCTGGTGCCATCATGGAACTGAATCTGCGCGCAGCTGCTAATACTGCGATCAAACGTATTCATGATCGGGTAAAGGGAGCAAAATACGAAGGATGTGATGATTCGCAGTTGACCCAGGAGCTGAAGGCAGTAACTGCACACTACGATCGCTTTGTCAGTAATCATCTGGAATTGGTTGGAAATGCCGAGAAAGAAGAACTTCCTGCACATGACCAACTGTGGGAGCAGGTCGAGACTACATACAACCAGACCTGCGTCATGCTCAATCGCGCTTTATCGAAGGTCACCTCGGAGGTCAAACTGGTCAAGGAGGGCAATCAGGTTAACTCCACAGCGCAGAAGTGTGACATTCAATTGGACCCAGTAGCTATCCCGAGCTTCGACGGCTCCTTGCATAATTGGCTCGCTTTTAAGGATACCTTCGAAACTCTGGTGCATGTGATGGATTTTCCAGAGGCGTACAAACTTGGTAAGCTTCGGCAGGCAGTCAATGCCGCAAAGGTGCCTCTGATTGGTGGTATGTATACCGGTGGGTACGAGGAGGTGTGGAAGGCATTGAAGGAGCGGTACGACAACCCTAAATTATTGGCCGAAATTCACGTTTCACGGTTCCTCAACCTCAAGCCGGTATCGGATGAGACAGCCAAATCGTTACTTACAGTTATCGACACGGTGCAGGAATCTCTTCGTGCGTTACGAGTCATGGAGTTACCGGTCGATAAGTGGGATGCTTTAACAGTACCGATAGTGCTGTCGAAGCTGCCTCTCTGCATACAGCGTCAGTGGTGCATGAGTTGCTCCTCGAGTAAAATTCCAACCTTGGCTGAGCTGCTTAAGTTCTTGGAGAAACGATCACATAGTCTTACAACGGAGCTTCTGAGAGCGCCTAGTCGCTCGGACCACTCTCCCGGAACTCCGCGTCAGCAACAGCGTAATCAGCAAGCAGTGCGGGCGTACGTGGCAGCAGTAGAGGAAGGAAGGTGCCCGCATTGTCAGGGTCCGCATCGAGTGACGAAATGTCAATCGCTCATGGCTATGACACCAGATCAACGTTTTGAGGCTCTGAAGAACTCTGGTTTGTGCTACAATTGCCTGAAACCTGGTCATACTTCGAGACAGTGTCCTTCCGCTGGGTGTCGGCAGTGTGGTCGTAGGCATCACACAATGTTTTGTCGGGCATCGCAAAACTCAATATCAACAGTGCACCGGACAGAGACGTCGACTCGTGATTCTCAACCGGCGGTTACGTCATTAGCGACACAACCGGCCTTGTGACTAACCGACCCGGTTATCAGTTGTCTCACCCAGAAGAATGGGACGGTTTTGCTGGCAACAGCGCGCGCACATGTATATGGGGAATTTGCAGAACAGCAGCGCTTGGCTCGTATCCTCTGTGATCCTGGATCTCAAGTAAGTTTTGTATCCGAACGCTTAGCTAACCATCTACATCTTCGCAGAAACAAATATGAAGTACTGGTGGAAGGAATTGGTGGATGTTCCCATACACGAACGAAAGGCAGCGCGGTGCTCACAATTTCGTCAATGTATTCTGGGTTTACAGTGAAGATTAATGCCTTGGTCATTCCCTCGATTACGTCGATTACCCCAGCGGTGCACGTCGACGTGAATCAGTGGACACATTTGGTTGGCCTGCAGTTGGCCGATGCACATTTTGGTACACCTGGGTCTATTGATGTGCTCATCGGAGCTGATGCTTGGGGTCTCATCGTGCAGAGCGAGGTCATCAGTGGGGGCTCTAACGAACCACACGCTCAGGCTACTCGATTAGGATGGGTTATATTTGGACCCGCCTTGGCGGCGCCAACGTCCATGCAACGCCTGCATACATTCAACGCCCAGATATGTGAGGATGATACACGACTGGAAGACCTTGTCCGCAGTTTCTGGACGTTAGAAGAAGTGGCCGAGAAGGACGTTGGAGATGACGAGTGCGGTCGTATATTTGCAACGACGCACTCTCGAACACAGGATGGGCGCTATATCGTGCACATACTCTTTCGTGGCGATGTGCCGCAATTGTCAGACTCATATTCTAACGCGCTGCGACAATTTCATTGCTTGGAGCGGCGGCTGGCTGGAGACGACGAGTTAAGAGAGAAGTACATAACGTTTATGCGTGAATACGCGGCGCTTGGGCACATGGAATACGTGGGTCCACCTGGTGATCACACAAACTCCTATTACATTCCTCACCATGCTGTTCAAGGGAAGTTTCGTGTTGTTTTCAACGCTTCAGCGCGGACTGTCGGCGGTGTTTCTCTCAATGACCTCCAATTAAGTGGCCCAACAATCCAGGGTTCCCTGGTTAATATAATCTTCCGCTTTCGTCGTTTTCGCATCGCACTGACGGCAGACATCGAGAAAATGTTCCGGCAAGTTCTAGTGACTCCGGGACATAGAGACTTCCAACGTATTCTCTGGCGAGAATCTCCCACCGCTGATATTGGAGTTTTCCGTTTGACAACCATTACCTATGGAATGGCCTGCAGTCCATACAACGCAGTACGTACACTACATCAATGTGCGTCCGACAACTATACGCAAGTGGCAGATCCTAAGCAGGCGGTTATTGCGCGGGACACGATACTGACGTCATTTTATGTGGATGATTTCCTGACTAGCTGTGATAGTGCCAGCGAAGCCGCGCTCTTAGCTAAGAATGTGGACATAGTTCTATCAGCTGGACACTTTAAACTACGCAAGTGGAATTCCAATAGCACACAGGTGATCAAATATGTAACAGGTGATAATCCCGCTAATGCGGAGCTCATTATTGATTCCCCTACAACTACGGTGCTTGGTTTACGGTGGGATCCGGTTGCTGACGAGTTGTTCTTCAAGGTGAAGCTCGAGCCACATAGCCATCCTTTAACGAAGCGTCGAGTGCTCAGTGAGGTTGCTAAACTTTTCGATCCTACCGGTCTTCTAGCCCCGGTCGTCATCACAGGGAAGATCTTCATACAAACGCTCTGGTCAACCGGGATCTCTTGGGATGCTCCATTGCCCAAGGAATTACAAGAAACCTGGCTTGAATTTCGGGATGGCCTCGACGCAATCAACCTTGTTCGGGTACCACGATGGCTGGGGATGGAGACTGGAGCAGTAACTGCGCTGCATGGTTTCTGCGATGCTAGCTCACGGGCCTATGCCGCGGTTATTTATGTGCAGACAACAGGTCCAAAGGAGAAGTCCCGGGTGCGCCTACTTACTGCCCGAACTAAGGTGGCACCTCTGAAGGGTGCTACGATCCCCCGCCTGGAGCTCTGCGCAGCGCATCTTTTGGCTATTATGCTGGAGAATGTTCGTGTCGCATTGGGACTGACGAACACACCTTTCTTCTTGTGGTCGGATTCTCGCATTGTGCTGTGCTGGCTACGCAAACAGCCTACGACACTCCAGCCTTATGTGTCTAATCGAGTTCGTCAGATTCAGGAGCTTACATCGCCCGACCATTGGAGTCACGTTCGGTCGGCACAGAATCCAGCGGATTGCGCGAGTAGAGGCATGGGAGCAGCGGAGTTATTGGAGCATCGATTGTGGTGGCATGGTCCAGAGTGGCTCATGCAGGATCTGGTACCTTCACCCTCCGGACTTGAGGAAGGACTTGACCGGGATGAATTGACTGCTATGCGAGGGGAGGAGAAGTTGTCCGTACTATTGACGGTGGCCAAGGTCTGCTCTTCGCTTACAACACGACGACAAGATGGAGTAGGCATTCCGCTCACTGAACGGTTCAGTTCACTGCAGACACTTTTACGCACGGTGGCGAGAATGTTCCGCTGGTCCCCGAGACACCGGCATCATCGAGGTTCTGTTGTTCGTGCTGATGAATTGGACAACGCGCTAGTAGCAATCATTCGTATGGAACAAGAAAACGTCTTCACGTCGGAGATTCATCAAATACAGAGGGGTTCCAGCGTATCAAGTTCCAGCCGATTGTCTTCACTGAACCCTTATTTGGATAATTGTGGTCTCCTCAGGGTTGGGGGTCGAATCGACAAAGCCTGTGTCCCGCATGACCATCGCTTCCCCATTATCTTACCGAAGTCCAGTGCACTTGTCTGGTTGCTCATTCATCAAGCTCATCACAGCACGCTTCATGGCGGCACACAACTTATGCTCCAAACTCTTCGAAGTCGTTATTGGATCTTGAACGCCCGCCAAGCCGTGCGGAGTTTCCTACATAAGTGTGTCATATGTCGGCGTCAACGAGGCGCCACCTTAACTCAACAAATGGCGGCGTTACCTAGGCAGAGGGTCAATGCTGCTCGACCTTTTCTGTCATCAGGTGTGGACTATTGCGGTCCGTTTACCCTGCGTATAGGCACAAAGCGGTCCCGCACAACAGTTAAAACGTATCTGACTATTTTCATCTGTATGGCTACAAAGGCAGTCCACATCGAGGTGGTGGAGGATCTCTCGTCACAGGCCTTCCTGGATGCCTTTACAAGGTTCATTAGCAGGCGTGGGCCCTGCCGCGATTTGTATAGTGACAATGGCACAGCGTTCATCGGAGCCAACCGAATGCTTAAGGAGGATTTGGTGTCTTGGCATAGCGAACAAAATCTACAAGCATTGTCCAGTATGGGAACCAACTGGCATTTCATCACACCCAGCGCTCCACATCAGGGCGGTTTATGGGAGGCTGCCGTGAAGTCTGCGAAGCACCATTTAGTTCGTCTGGTGGGCAGACAAACTATGTGGTATCATCAACTTCATACCTTGGCGGTACGTATTGAGGCGTGCCTGAACTCTCGTCCGCTTATACCTTTGAACGACGATCCAGATGACAAGTTTGCATTGACGCCGGGAGACTTCCTCATCGGGGCTCCGCTCATCGCGGTACCAGAGCCGAGCCTCAACGACATTCCGATCAATCGACTCAAACAATGGCAGTGGTTGCGGCAGGTGCATCAACATTTTTGGCAGCGATGGAGTGAGGAGTATCTGTCGACACTTCAGGCCCGGAATAAGTGGCAACGGCGCTCGGACAACATTCGGAAGGGTGACATCGTCATCGTTCGACAGGAGAACTTACCGCCCACTCACTGGCGACTGGGTCGCGTCATCGAGGTTCACCCGGGCAGCGATGGACTAGCACGGAACGTCACACTTAGGACGGCTTCCGGGAGGTGCACCAGGGCGGTGCAAAAATTGTGTCGACTTCTGGAGGCAGAGAGTTTCGAGCATGGGTGCTCGACCGGGCAGGATGTTTAGTAAAGAATTCCACCACCGACAAACTAGTTTGGCAGCACTTATTTCGGCCTTGACATGTTCGCAGCAACTCGAACTGTCACTGATTTTTCCGGCTCTTGGGCTCTGGAGTTTTGGCGGATAAGCGTGGTCTGGTTTCTTTCTTTTTGCTTTGGATCGTTGGGATATCAACTTGGTAACAAAATATATAACACAACTAAAGACAAAATATATGTATATATCCAACTTGGAACTCACTCTTGTATTTAATCCTACACAATTAGGTTTCAGTCTTTTTGCTCCGAGGGTGGTTTTTCCAGAATGACTGGGGAGAATTATTGCCATTGCTTATAATTCGCAGTATTTCTTTCGAATATCCCGATGTCAGTGTTGCCAGTGTTATGCCTATACAGTAGAGTTAACGTCAGCTTTTTTCGCAATTGACCGACTTTTTTTTCTGTGACATCGGGATTCGAACCTGGAACCTTCAGCGTGACAAGCGTTGATGCAACCACTACACCATGACCACCCTGGTTGAGAAATAAGTAGTAATATATTTAGAACGACCATTGATGGAGAAGGGATCAGTTCTTGAGGTTTTATAGCACCTTTTGGCAGTTAATACTATTTTTGAAATATTTTTTAACCTTGGTATGTTTTTTCTCGAATTTTGCTTACGACTTTCGCCAAAATTTTCACGTCTCTATTTGAAATTATTTCTTAAATTAATTTGAATCAATTTACAATTTGCAACATTGAACATTTTAGTAAAAGTTGTTTTACAAATTGACTTTGAAGTGTTCTTAGAAAGGAATACGTATTTTGTAAATAATGTAGCAAACTGTTGTTGATAGGAAATTCAATTGCTTTTCCAATCGAATAACTTCCATTAATTAGACTTTAATCGTTAAAGAGTTAAAGAGCTTTAAGTGGTTTAATTGAAAATAGCATTCATTTTATGCTTGACGCTTGAACTGTAACGCGTGTACATATTCTTAAAGAAAGTTATTTTTGGTAATTTAGGATTTAAATCGGAAAAAGGGGCTTTAGATGTATCACCGTTTGGGTTTCTTTAGCAGTCACTTGTAATTTGATTGCCGATTATAAAATTTAAACTCTTATAGCAAACAGAAACTGAGAAACTACTACTTAGCTTCTATTATGGCAAGAACAATTTTTTTTAATGTCTGCGAACTCATTTATTTAACTGACTCTTTATTTAAAATTCGCAAAAAATAAAAAAAAAATTATTTTAATTCATTGTAATGGTAAAAAAAAAAAAAAAAATCAGATGATGTGTATTATGAAGCATCGGTGCTGCTTCGCCCGGCAAGGTACCACATTGCAAACTGGTACATCGAAAAACCCACAAATCCAATAAGTGTGTGTCTGGATTTTTGCTGAGCTGTATAGAGAGGACCTTCTGCTAGAACCGCGTACCGGCTTATGTGAAAAACTCGTAGTTCTTATTTCATATGGAACAAAAGGCTTAGATCTTCACCCTGAATTGAATTGTTTTTCAGTTTTCGTCTTGGCCATTTTTCTCAGTTGCACCAGGAAACAATGGTCTCAATGGTACGTCGGTCGTCGTCTGTTGTCGTCCTCAGCATCAGGATCACACAAACTGTCAACCATGGGCTCTGAATCTGATAGTATCTCCAGCTCTTCCAACACAGATTTCGCTATATTGAACTTAGAATTATATCAAGTAACTTATCGTATTCTACTCGTCAAATTCTTTCATTTAATACCGATATCAAGGGGGTCGTGAAGAAAAAGTTTCGGCCGCCATCTTGGATTTAGAATGACATTAGATACGCTGTATTGCATTGTCTCCCGCTTCTGAGCTATGTGTTAAGTTTCAAGTCTCTAGCTCATCGGAAAGTGCGT
The DNA here is from genome assembly GCA_951813785.1 of Criorhina ranunculi. Lineage (NCBI taxonomy): Eukaryota > Metazoa > Arthropoda > Insecta > Diptera > Syrphidae > Criorhina > Criorhina ranunculi. The sequence goes on along the minus strand of OX638381.1, from coordinate 51,694,473 downwards.
TTAAAATCGATTGCAAGATTTGAATCAAAGCGACAAGTGAAGCTTAATAAAACCCTTTAAAAATACTTATCTTCCAACAGAAGTATTTTCAAATCAAATAACTTAACTCCAAAATGAAATTTAAAAAACGCAGCAGCAATTCACTTGAAAAAATTCTTTGTTCACAGTGTGACTATTTTCACAAAACTGCGATACTGTGGATTCAACTAACAACGTTGAAATATGAAGTAAATTAAATTGCAAACGAGAACAGTTAAATAAGCTCACAGAATAAAAAAAAATTAAAACAAACGTGTTTCAAAATCTGTACCACCTTCGCCCAATGGGTCAAAAAATAGTTAAAATTTTGTACCCGCTGCGTCATAAGAGCTAAAGGAAATGGCACGTAAAATGTTTCTCCAAAACCAACCAGTTAGAATCAGTCAAAAATATTAAAGAGCTGGTATAACATATTTCAAGCATCTTTGTTAAGAGGGGAGATAGGTTTAGACGGTTAAAAAAAATCTGGTGACCTCAGATGGGCGGCAGCTAATATCTTCTACATTTTACGAGGAAATTCATTATCAAAATACCATATATACTTGAATATATGTATAAAATATCCCGAAAGTTTCAATAAATTATATTCATTCCTTCCTTGTCAAAAAAATTCATGAAAATCACTCAAAAAACGTAGTTCTAAACCTTTCTCTCTCCTGAAACGCAGTGGACAATAAATGGGCGATTTTTTGACATCTGTTTAGAGAAATTTAAAAAAAATTTTAAGTTTTTATGCATACCAAATTCAACTGCTCGTAATCAGAAACGAAACTTATTGTTTTTTGTAATCTACTAGGGCTAAAGGGGTATGAATACCCTTATGATGCTATTTTATTTTTATTTATTATTATTTCTTTATTTCATATCAAAAAACTTAAATAATACAATAACATATAATACAATATTTAATGAGCTTTTAGTTTTTTGCTAGAAATTGCCGAAGGACAAGAGGCGAATGCACCTATCAGGTTAAATAGAGAACAATAAAAAAACTATCGATGGGGAAAAACAAGTATAAGAATAACAATACGCATATGGAAACAAGAACTTTAAAAAAAAATTTGAAATATATTTACATGATTCGAATTAATAAATTATCTATTTGAGAATGGTTGACAGAGAAGAGCCATTTTTTAATATTAATTAAAAATACAGTTTTCACTCTCTCACACCTGAGGTTTACTGACAGTGAATTAAACAAACGAGGAGCAGTAACATAATAAAAACGTGAGAAGTGAGCTTTGTGGACTGTTGGAACAATTATGATATTGCCGGTGTTAACTCTTAGATTATAATTTTCGTGAAGTCTTACATTATAATAGCCAGAATTTTCAAAGAAAATTTTTAAAACTTTATAACAGTACAAGTGTCTCAGAGGAAGAATTTCGAGATTCTTGAACAATTCAAAACGGGGTGTTCTACGATTAGCTCTGCACATAATTCTTATTGCATGTTTTTGTTGAACAAGTAAAGGTTCTATTTTATTAAAATGTGTACCACTCCAACAAAAAATTCCATACTGCAACTTTGATTTGATTAAGCCATTATATACTAACTTTAAGATTGGTAGTTGACAGTAGAGGCTGAGATGATAGATTTGCCTAACAATCCGGTTTAAATATTGTTTACGGTAGAAAGTGTGCTCCTTCCAACTAAGCTTTTGGTCCAATATAATACCTAGGTATTTAAAATTGTCGACTCGTTCAATTTTAAAGCAACTGTCACTTCATCTCACATAATCCTTAAAAGTTGTAGTATCATGTACATGTGTATCTTCCAAAGAAAATCGCAAACAACTGGGTGAGTGGTAATATAGAGGCAATTCTTCACAAAATATACCCTTGATATTGAAAACCATAAACTTAGTTTTATTGCTGATAATCAATTTATGTAGCTTGAACCACCGCCGTAATATGTCTAAATCGTTATTAACATCCGAAAATAAATCAAGATAGCTTTTATTAGAATATGATAGGGCCGTATCGTCAGCAAAAGCTGTGATTTTACCCTTAAAAGGTTGGAGGAATAACGAGTTTACATATATAAGGAACAAGATCGGGCCCAAGACAGAACCTTGTGGAACGCCTATATTTATATAACTATGCGAACCTAAAACGTTTTTGATTTTTACTACTTGCTTGCGATTTCTTAAATAAGAAGCAAACCAGTCAAAAATAAAACATCTGAAACCCGCGTAAAATAGTTTATTAAACAACAATGTATGATTCACTATATCAAATGCCTTCGTAATATCAATAAATAAAGTAGAAGGAATTTGAGAGGTGTTCAGACAATTATATATTTCTCCAGTCAATTTAAGCAGTGCACTTTCGGTAGATCTACCGCTTCTAAAGCCAAACTGAGAATCATTAAAAAAATTATTTCTGTCTAGGAAGGATAACACTCTAGATTTTATACCTTTTTCAAAAACCTTTGAAAAAACAGATAAAAGTGAAATAGGACGATAATTATTTAATACCGTAGTATCACCCTTTTTGTGAAGTGGTATTACTACTGCTGTTTTCAGAGATTCTGGAAAAACACCTTCTAGCACACAAAAGTTAAAGATAAAACATAGTATTCATAGCGCTGTTCATATAGCGCTAGTGTTAGTGTAGTGATTTTTAACTTAGGTTTCAGTCTTTAGCCACGAGGGTTGTGACCAGAATGACTAGAGAGAATTATTGGTATTGTTGCCATAGATTATAATTTACAGTATCTCTTTTGAACATCCCGACGTGATTATCACTGCTCAGTACGATCACCACTTCAAGCCGTATGACCACTCTTGTTATCGCTTCTTACAATCATGCTGCGAATGCGCGTGATATCGCAACATTTATTCAAAATTTCACATACGATACTCCCCTCTCCACTATCTTTGTACTTACTCCCCACACCTGCCCACAATCGCACCATCTATTTAAGAACTGTCCCTCATAAAATGTAGATAGTAGCCTTGAAGTTTTCACACCAATAAACTATTTGAATTTATTAAACTCCATCGGGATTTTACAACCCTATGTGCCAGTGTTATGCCTATGCAATAGTGTTGACGTCACCTTTTTTCGGAATTGATCGACTTTTTTGTTTTGACAGCGGGAATTGAACGTGGAACCTTCAGCGTGACAAGCGATGATGCAACTACTACTACACCAAGGCCAGAGTGATATAAAAGCATCTGTCTGAGATATGAGAATATATGCTTAATGCTAACTTTAGTTGTTGAGACAATTAGCAAGCTCACATAGTTGACGATGAACTTGCTGTGGATCTCATCAATGTTCTATCACACTGAAAGGCTTTCATGTTAATTCCTTAGGTATTTCACGATGTGTTCCTATAAACATCATGTAGGATAAACTTCACGTTTCTTTTTTTTTCTGTTCTGCTTACTCCTCTTTGAACATAGCTACTTCGCAATAAGGTACTAAGGTACATATATCTCTTTTGTCACTGCTGAAAGAAGGCTCATGAAAACTCTCGATCAAGGGCAGATGAAGATATTCTTGGTCGTTTCAAGCAAACAATTCCTTGTTAAATATTCGCTTCGGACCACAAAATTTTTCAATCTTACATAGGAGGAAGGACAACGCAGTAGAGGAAGACCTCGCCCTACGGATAACTACATATATATATATCTTTTAGTTATCCAATCACAAATGTGCCATGTCAAAATTGTATCTCTTGTGGGAGTACCTATACAATTTCACTCTCCTGACCCAACGAACGTGTGAAAATACAAACATACCTGCTTTGGTAATATAATATTTACGAGTATATAGCATGTTGACTGATCGGTCTTGGTTTGTCATTATCGCCAAAGACTACCGCGTGATGACCGGAAACTCGGAACCATTTTCCATCAATTAACTTCTCCTCGTCACTATGCACAACCTCTGATGCACACCTTCAAAGATAAAACTGTCAGCCCCATCAAGTGTGTCTTCACACTTTCAGTCGTAGATGTTTTTCCCTAATCCCATTTTTCCCTATCACCTACATTAATTTGGATCATGTCTCAAGGGGTCCTGGTAACATGTCCGCGTATTTCGAATACTCGTCGATGCAAAAATGAAACGTAACATTTTGCTGGCATTAATGGCCGGTGCCCCCTTCCCCGACAAGCAAATGAAAGCGAAAGTTTAGTGAATTTTTTTTCACATTAATTTTAAAGACGATACCAGTTGTGCATGACTTCTGCAACATCCGCATAAAAAACAAAGAAGAATGTAACTGGTCGGGACTACTTTTTGCTTTTCTGGATAATTCCGATCGCCACAGCAGCGTCTTATGTTGTGTGGATGATGCACCAAGGTTTTGTATGCTGTTGCATTCGGCTTAGCTACATGGTGCATTGTATATCATATAAGGCAGTAGTGATTGTACATCTTGGCCGACAAGTCTTCGTCAATATTGTCCAATTTTTTATTTTTTTTTTGCATTCGCGATGGTAATTGGATTTTAGGAGGTTTGCTAACTTTGTGCCAATCGAATTCAGTCTTGTGTTACAAATTCAGAACAAGACGATGGACATTGTTTGTGACAATTGATGCTGACATGTAAAAGTTGTTGGAATGTTTGAGGTTCTGGTCATTCAAGGCAAAGACCTTCAGTGTACCTAATGATTTTGCTTTTTCTTTTCCTCTTTTTGAATTATTGTGCATCTTTATTATTTTTGGATTATGCAATGCCAAGTTGCAAAAAAAAAAATGTTTTACGGACTATTAAGTCTTTCGTGGCATGAGGAAAGAAGCCTTTATGTGGAACAGCTCCGGTATTCTCATTATAATTGGATGAACACAAGTGGTATTACCATTAGGCATACATTAGATATGAGATGGCATCGATATCATAGTTTAGTTATTCGCAAGTAATGTAACACAAAACCGCTTTGAGGCAACAGGTGCTTGTCATTGAAATAAGTGTCATCGGCATTGAAACCAATCGACTATAAAATGTCACAACACATTGGAAGGCACTTCTGTTCTGTTCGAATTGAATTGTTTGTTTTCTTTGGATTGTCATTATTTGCAAATGGTTGAGATCTTCTGGAAATGTGCTTTTGGATGCTTAAGATTGAAACGTGATATACAATACAGCACTAGCAAGGTTGTCTCATTAGGAGCACACAAATGGGATTTTAACCAAAACGCATCTTGATACTTGACGAACGATGATGGATTTAATTCATTGCAAAGTAAATACACTGCGATTGATTTTTAAACAACGTTTTTGCCACATGTCCATGACTATAAGGGCTGACCGTGTGCATTTGATTAGGTTTTCTAAGACATTTGCGTAGAAAAGCGGCATTATCACGCATCTGACCTTGATAAGGATTTATTTCCGCTTTGTTGGTATAAACGTGAGATTTTAGAGAACTTCAGAACGGTGTCAATTCGAACAATCTCACTGGCTATTTGATGCCGGCATCCCCCTCCAAATCGCAGAAAGCGACGAGATATCTAGGGTGCCTCCTTGACCGTAATGACATGGAAAGAGAACTTCTCAGAAAGGATAATGAAAGCGTCAATCGCCAGCAGCAAAATGTTTGGTTAGAAATTGGGTCCTAATCCTGCGATCATCCGCTGGATTTAAACACTCATTGTCAGGCGCATCCTAACCTATGGATGCTTAATCTGGTGGCCAGCAGTAGAAAAAACAACAAATTTCAAAGCTCCTACCAGAATACAACGACTAACATGTCCACTGCCACACCACTGGCGCCATCATAACTACTTCAACTACAGTCCTTGTAAAATATTCTCGACGTGATTCCATTAGACCTCCACCTAAAGGAAACAGCCCTGAAAAGTGTCCTGCGTTCAACACAATCCAATTTTTGAAAAGCAGGCAATACAGACCATCGAAAGGATAGCAAGTTGGGCAAAACTAGGAACAGACTTGGATTATCTCACACCATTTTCTGCCTTCAGCCTAAGCATAAAAATGATCGTCCCCTCAAGAGAGTAGTGGGCCAGCGGGAAGCCACTGTTATGAGCCAGGACAGGGCCACAGAGGCATCTCGGTGAATGCGAGGGGAACTGCGGCACGCTCGCGGTTTCACGGCTGGGCTCGACGGACGGGGTGGTTCTCCAACATACATCACCAGCTCGAACATTTTTAACTCGTGCCTAACTAGCTAAAAGAAAACGATAGAAGATCCCTAATACCCTACTCGGAGTTCGGACGGACATAGATAAATATAGCAAAGATAAGATAGGAAAAGAAGATCTCCAACTCAACAGCCTTTGCCCCTACAGAGGAGAGAGAATGGGAGGGGGAAGCTTACGCTAATCTTACTATCCTATCTTATCTTCGAAAAGTTGGAACGTAAGTAAGGAAACGAATATGGGAAACAGAGGGTACTGTCTTCAGCGAAAAATGGACTGAAAAAGAACTTGCAGACAACAAATGGTAAGGAAGCTAACGCATCTAGCCATGAAACCACTTCCCGAATCAAATAGTGAGTAGTTGAGGATAGATATCATCGATCACGTCAGGTTTTTCTGTACCCCAAATTTCGCAATTCTGTTTGCTTACGAAACCACCAGCTGAAAGTGCGTCTTATACATAGCTGAAGATTATCTTCGTTTTCCTCTTAGGTCTCCACGTCTACAGAACGAACTGTTGGCGTTTCGAATCGTTTCATAAGTAAATTTAAATTGATTTTCAAAAAGGACATTACAATTTTGTATTCAAATAAAACACAAAATAATAGAGATATTGGGCTGAAATTTATTCCAGGTCTAGTACACATGCTAAATTTAAGTTAAGTTAATTCGATTTTGTTCATATGACCACTTCGAGCACGTTTGCAGCGATTGATTCCCTGGAACCAATTTTCCACCACTTTTCCACACATATCGGCCGGAACGTTGGCAATTTCGCCTTCGTCATTGTTCCTGAGCTCCTCTTACGATGTTGGCTTGTTGGCATAAATCAACGACTTAATGTAACCCCCAAAAAAAAAAGAAAAAAGAAATCCAACGGCCTTAAATCGCATAAATGAGTTGGCCATTCGACTAGATCATTTCTTGAGATTACACGATTACCGAACTTCCCTGCAATAGATCAATTGTTTGACCAGCTATGTAGCATGTGGCACCATCTTGTTAGAATCACATATCAGTGATGTCAAGTCCATTTAATATTGGCCAAAAATAGTCTTCCAACATGGCACGACAGCGAACTTCATTGATCGTAACATGACAATTATTTTTATCGACGAACAAATACTGTCCAATCACACCTTGCTTCAGCATGAAATCCACGCTGCACGGTCACACTTTATGGATGCAATGGAGTCCCTTGGAGCAAATGTGGGTTTATTGCTGTCCAATGACGCATATTTTGCTTATTGACAAAGCCTTTTAGCCAAAAATTAGTTTCAACGCTGAAGATGATTTTTCGATGAAATTCAGGATTTTCTTCAAACTTTTGCACAGCCCAATCGGAGAAGTTTCAGAGCTTCAAATGATTAAGAGGCTTCAGTTCTTAAGTAAGGGTGTAAGCCAAGATCTTTGCGCAAAATTCCCCACAATTTGGACTGAGAGATTGCCAATCCCTGTGGAGGGTTTAGAACCGACTGATTTGACTCATTTTGAACTGAAGCACCTAGGGCTGCGATATTTACGGTACTTCGACCGGTGGGTTGTCGCACTGGCACAGAAACATTCAACATATGTTGACTCGAATTTATCCATTTTAACATGCACAGCCTGTCTGGTGGAACGATTATTACGACCGAAAATTGGAGTAAGCGCTTTTGAAGTTGCGATCACCGACTCAGAATTTCGGTAGGAATGTTTAATAATTTTCAAACGTTGCTCATTCGAAAACGTTACCATGATAAAAACGTAAGCCCTGGCTGACGTTTTGGCATTGACAGATCATAAAAAAAGTTAAAGGGTGCGCTTGTATTAAAATACAAAATTGTTATGTCCCTATTGAAAAATCCTCTATAAATGTGAAGTAGCAGCTCTTTTAGGAAAATTAACTGCAGCGAGCTTTTTAAATAAATAATAATGGTGAACGATGCCGAATTTATGTTCTCGAACTTGTAGTGACATTTTCATTTATGAACGCGATTTTATTCATTGGCAGGACAGGACGAACCCTAGGTTCATGACGAATTCAGTTTTTTTTTTTTTCAAATTTCTGAATTAATCATAAAAGTTCAGTTCGATCCACAAACCTTACGCAATATCTCTATGTTATTTGAACCGTTTTTAAATTTCTGCTTCAAATAACCTTCCATACATAATAATCACAAAGACAGAAGATGACAAGTGTCATATGTACCGACCAATTACATACTGAATGCATCCGTAGACCTAGACAAAATTCTTAGAACTTTGACAAAATGAATCTACGAATTTTACTTTTGTCGGTATGTCACCGACACGATTATGTTTGCAACAATATGCATTAGCTTTCACAGGTGTTCGTTTATAACAAAGCTCCGTCGGGAAGTAGGGAACTCCTTCTTGTGGACAGTCTCTTGTTATGCTAATTGTGATTGCTGTTTTTTTTTTTTGTTTCTCCAGAATCTCACGTATCCAATTAGTCTGGTCCTTTCATTTCAAGGTTTTTCCTGATTGCCTCATGGAAAGGAAAACGCAGATGCTACCATGCAGTCCCAGTTGGTACATTGCGCTCATAAATAAGTCTGTAATGACGGAACAACTTTGGGAATTCCAAATGTTATTTCAAATATCTCAAACATTATATTTACAAAAAATCAACTTGGTTAATACCTTTGTGATTCTATCCCAGGAAAGTACATACGTATATTTTTTTTTTTCATACATTAAAGTGTACCTTCCCTTAATTTGTATAAAAGGTTCTGCTGCAAAAGGTTAATTGGTGTGTAACAATGTTTTAGAAGGTGCTTACAAATTTAATTATGCTATTCTTTAACAACAATATGGCATCATTTAAACGATTTTTGCAGGTGAAGAGTAAGAAAATCGTAAAGGCAAAGTGAAGGGCAACTTGAAATTTAATAAGGGTGTTGGACAATTTAACGACTTACGTTAATTATCAATTTATTCTATAAGCGAAGCAATATTCATAAATGGAAAGAAAATTAAGAAAACAAAGCCCACGATTTTGAAAAGGATAAAGATCAGAGATTCATTTCCTTAAAAAGAACATTCGGAAAAGGATTATAGATAATCTTTTTGTGCCTTGATGATCTAAATGTGTAACGAAGGGCAACACCGTTTCAAGGGCGTAGACTATTTTAACATAAAGTCTGTATGACCGCTCGTGAGACTGCGATAAAGGGTAGTGATATTACGATGAAATGAAGCGATTTCTGCTATAGAAATAAACTCGAAGCTTGTGAAGTGCTGTCGAGAAGAGCTTAGGGTTCTTGGAACACAGCACAAGGTTACGCTATGCTAGATCCCTGGGCATAAGGACATGCCATGGAACGAGACCGCTGACGAATTAACAATAAGTGGTTCGGCATTAAGTCTGAAACAAGCCGAGTCCTCAATGAACATCCCGCCTTGCTCATTGAAGCTAGAAGCAGGGAATGAAGCTCTAAGAGAGGCAAATGGCAGATGGTCCTCTATAGACACTTGTGTTATCACAAGAAAGCTGTGGCCCATATTTGGCAGACCGACAGACCGTATGAGGACTGACAGAATTATACAAAAAGATAGTTAATCCTTTTCCACCCTTATAGGTGTGATAACGGAACATAACACTTTGCGGTACCACATGAAGAAGCGTCGTATTACGGAAGAAGGCCTGTGTAGGGGCTGTGGTTCATGGTTCTTGGGGATACAAATACAACCCACTTCTTCTGTCAGTGTCTTGGCTTATACCACCTTAGATATAGATTCCTCGGACGTCCCTTCTTTCGGGATCTTGAGGAACTATCCGACATGCCGGTAAATGACTTGAGCGACTTTATTAAATTCACAGGATGGTTTATTTATACCATAGCAGACACCATAAGAAAGTAACAGTTTTATACTCTTTAAGCGGGTAGGGTAAGATTTTCCCCTACGGTTATCACAATGGGTCTGTCGAGACCTGAGTGAGGCGTAGAGGTAGTTCCTCTTCGCCAGCCCACGTACCTTATCAAACCTAGTCTGTGTGACATTTTATGATTACTAGGGTGTTCATCAAGCCATTGCAATGATTTTTGCCCATAGAAACCCATAGTAATGTTTAGAATCGGTAAAGAAATTGGTTGCAGCCTGTCTTAGCGAGCGAGCAAGCTTAGAGGTCTATACCGCAGTTTAGAACGATCTTATTATTCGTAATGACAGTCTCCAGTGCTATGGATGTGGGAGACTACTTATCAAGGGTAACCAAGACGCTTTCGGAGGTAGCAAGGTCATACAAAAAGTGATAAGATCACTCATCATACATCATACTTAGGATGCTGTTCATAAGTTCGAAGAATTGATCTTTAGTAATGCCTCGTTGTATTCCTTGGGCTAGAGATAAGATTTTGGGAGTGTTTACTGGGATTCAAGTTATGACGGTAGGCTAGTTTTGTTTGAGGTTGCTGTCTGCATCCAGATATAGAGACATTGAGACCAGAAGGGATCCTTTATGATACCACATGATCACTAATAAAAACTACTAAAAGGACTAATTGAACCACCTAGGTCTATATATAAAGCAAACGATACTTCTGACGTCAATATTTATAGGATCGCTGTGATAATCGAAGAAAAAAGCTGCCAGTTGAAGTAGTGTTCTTTTGGACGGCCGGACGGTGCAAAGAGAATGTAGTTCTGCAATTTTGTTTGTTTTGTTTTAAAGGGGTAGATATGTAGGCCGATCGACCAGTGTCCTCTAAAGACAGTCTCTGTTCTAGGTTAGGCTTAGGCACATCGTATTTTCCTCTCATTTGCCGTTTGGTCTTTCTGGTTGCATTCAGTTTGAGTACGTACGTATGAATGTATTTGCATGAATCAATATGCATACCCGTGTAACGCTGATCCTGTAGGATACTTCTGTCAAGCTCGTCAGCCCTGCAGTTTCCGGAAATGTTTCTGTGGCCTACATCCAGTATAAGTCAATTTTATATTGTTCGGCTTTTTCCATAGAAGAATACTTTTAATCTAGAGCTCCATTTGGAGTAAATGAGGACGATTTGACTTAATTGCTGTTCACTGCCCGTAAAAATACTCAAATTAATGACTGATATTCTTACACACTACAACTGAGCTCTTCGGAGAAGACACTTCCACCCGCCCAACTTTTGGTTTGTGATCGTAGTCTACGTAAAAATGGGAAGTAACAACATTAACCCACTCTCTACGGACAGGCATAGTTTGGTAATATAGCAGCCAACATGCGTCAACATACTTAGACCAAGTGTCTATTGTGAGCATGATATCGAGGGGAATTCCCCATACTATTTGTTTAACAGCTAAGAGCTTCGAATGAAGCTTAGGAGACAGTTGATATATTGAAAAATGTGCCAGATCGCAAAGGATGTTGAAGAACAATGCTGCAGTGGGGGTTCCCTCTAAGGTAGGACACATAAATTGGATGTGAGGGACTCTTTATTTTTCTCTGCAACTCCTACAGAAATCATTATAGGATATACCTAACATTGTTGTTTGAATGCTTAAAAGACAGTGCCCGGTGATGACACCTATTGTTGTGCTGATGTATAGTCTGCTAAGTGAGCTTAGAGCATTTCAGATCAAATCTGCTTGGCAGTACAGCATATGGTACCATTAGCCCATCTAAAATTCGTCCTGTTGATTGAATTCAGCTTGTAGGTAGAAAGGGAAATACATTAAATTTTGCATTTGTGTTGAAATTGTAGTGCTACGCTTAGCAGGCTATGGTATGGCACCCAATAAAGATGAGAGGCAATTTTGAGTTACTTTGAAGTTAACGAGTTACTCTAAGGACTTAAGGGCTACGTACCTGGCCGTAAAATGCTAGTATATTTTCTCTGTAGCCAAAACAAAGCTTCTTCGATCATCATTACTTAAGTTTGGAGTACGCCGCAAAGATTAAGGTTAAGCTTGTGGAAAAAAAAACACCCGTTTTCTCCTTGTTCGAGGTGATACCATCCTTTCAGAGCTATCTATTAGATGTGGGGACCCAGACTTTTTTGTCGTACTTTGACAAGATTAATCTGTGTCTGGAGTGGCTAGTTTGGACATCAGACTAAAATGGGATCCCCTGTTTGCTAAAAATATTGAGGAGAGGAAGGGGAGCAGATGAAAGAGGATATCCAATACAGCAGAGGACAAATCGTATGCGCAGGCAAGCTGATCTGTGGACTTTTTTCTGCACATGCAATCACTCTGCATTCCGTCTTTTCAGATTGGCAGGTAGTTCCTGTAACTTGAATGTTAAAATTTGGTGGCAACTCATGTACCTACGACATGGATTCAAATTATTTATACAGTCTCAACTCCAAGTTCAGTGTTTCCGGGACACAACTCTTTCGTCAGATTAAAAATAAATCATAAGCTGCTAATGAATTGAATTGAATGCTTCGTTCCTTTTTTCATTGACGACTTTGTTGCCATGATGATGCCTCTTATGATCGGTTCTCTTGACCTGCTCGAATGCGAACGACTTTGTAGTCACTCCATGGTATTTTTGCACAAGTAACTTTCCTCCACCAAAGATACTCTCTGATAACTTGACTTAACTGACTGAATCACGTCTTAAACACAATGGTCAGTGTTTATTTCTTCATAGATTACATGCAATCTTACCCAACACTACTGTGAAGACCTGCACCGCGAGCATGAAAATGTGAAAATAGGTCTTGCTAAATCTATTATTGCACAAAACATTTCTTTTGTCATTACTGACACTACGTTCCCCCTTTTGTTTTTTGCCTTTTACACTACTTAAGATACATGCAACATGAGGTTGCAGATTTATCTACTCTTTGATCAGCCTCCAGGTAGTCATGGAAGACCATCTACCTATACAATGGTCACTCTCTCTTCTGATGACAAAATTGTTCGACGCACAAGTCAAAACAATGCCCTGTGTTAGTGATCTTCGAGGTCGAGTGTTCCTATAGTCTGTACAGATATCTGCACTGCATGCATAAATTCTACTAAGCGTCAATCATATATCGTTGGGGTTGACTAATTGCTATTTTATCTTTGTTGGATTGGTATGCCTACGTGTTTAAATAAATGCAACACAGTCGCTGTTCAACTACAAAGATCGAGATAACTACTTCAAAATTTCAAAACATGAAAACAACTTAAATTTTGACCAACTTCATAGATGGACACTACGTAAGGCATCACTTACATCAATTATCATGGGGAAAAACCACACTAAGCCTCAAAACAATGACTCAGATGAAAGTGGAGCTCGAATATATGCTTAGCATTTGCATTAATCGCATTATACAATAAACATTTTTTTTAGAAAACCAATTGATAATAATCAGTTAAATTACGCGAATTCGAAATAAACACGTCCCTCTGAGATATTTTTCTCAGGGTATTACGTGATTAAATTATCTCGCAGATTACGCCTCAAGAGGAGTCACACAAAAAAAAAAAAAAGAACAACAACGCGCAATGCACCAGCAGCAAGTGTTACCTTATCGCTTGTTAAACCTGGTTTTAAGACATACTCCAAGCCATGATGGCACAAAAGAGAGAGGGACCAAGTGAATTGCGGTGCGGTTAACTTTTCCTAACCAGAAATGCGAAAACATTGCGCAATGGGTAGTGATGGTCATACCATCTTCATTTTATTGCTTAGATATTCAGCTCGAGTTGCCGGTGAGAGTTGCCTTAGCTGGGGCTCTTGTGCAGATATTTTGTATTCTTCTCAGATATTTCATATCTCTTGAGTAGTTACACTTAGATGGAGTTGCGTAATGGCTCTAAATTAGACTTTAATAGAGCCAAGTGGTTTTGTGTATCATGCCAAAAAAGATTTATCTTTGGTGTTATAAAATGATGGTACTATAACTAAGTGAAGTATACACATGTGTGTCTGTAAAGTATATACTTACAGAATTTCGGATGTAGGGCGGAAGGTAGCATTGAACCTATGAAGTGAAGGTATTAACCTTGATCTCCGACGTTTGTTGGAAGATATGCACTACATATTACACTGTTGTGCCATAAACAAGACAGTTTTTATGATTTCTTAATGTGACCTGAAAGCAGCCTCTACTCCAAGCGGCAGTTCCAGTGACCTTGAAATATGCACGTTGTTCTGCAATTTTTTTTTTTATAATTCACTACCGCTAAAGGGGTTATGCTATTGCACAGCGCTAGTGTTGGTGTAGTGATTTTGAAACTCAGGTAGTATTAGGTTTCAGTCTTTTTGTTCCGAGGGTGGTGTCCAGAATGACTGGGGAGAATTATTGGTACTGTTGCCATTGCTTATAATTCACAGTATTTCTTTCGAACATCCCGATATCATTAGTAAGGTCAACACTTTCAAGCCATATGACCACCCGACTGCCTGTGTTATGCCTATCCAGTAGCGTTGACGTCAGCTCTTTTCGCAGTTGTTCGGCTTTTTTTTTGACATCGGGACTCGAACCTGGAACCTTCAGCGTGACAAGCGATGATGCTAAGGAAGGCGCGGGTCTGATGCTCTCTAAAAATGGAGGGGAACCGCTTGCTTCTCTAGAATCGATAAAATCTCACCTTAATAGTGAAGCTAGAAGAATAGCTTATAGCAGGTGGAATAGTATCAACACTTGTCTCCTGCCGAAGCAGATCTGGCTTAACCTGGATTAAGAATTGTAGTGGGAGCCCTTACGGAGCACTGTCTAATTGGCAGGCATGCCATCAGAATGGGTGTACCTTCTAACTATTTCTGTAAAAGCTGCAGAGACGAGGAGGAAGAAGAAACGACTATGCAAACGAAAGTACTTCTTCAATGACCTCAACTACCTAGCCAGACTCGACATCTTAAGAATTTAGAGTGTTGTATGTGAGTCTAATTAGTTCTGCATTTAGTGCGGCACCGGATAGGGTTTACACCGATATGGTTACCCAGAACATTAGGCTCAGGTCCACCCCGGAGTGTAGCGCCACCTTAAGTTAGGTTACACAGAACTTAAACTCCATTTTCTGCTATAGGAAGTTCCACATGTGAGGTTTCTGAGGCTGGTTTCCGCTTTCTACACGCGATATCACAATTGACCTTCGTTCTGGCCTAAATGGGTCCCTGCTTAGTGGGGACAGCCGCCCAACCTAACCTAACGTAATCTACGTATTAACATTTAGTACCGTTTTCTGAAATATGTACAGAGGTGTTGCATAAGCGAATGCTTCTATGTTAACTCCAAAAAGACAGTCTTTGTCTCACTACACATTTTACGGTGAAATAATCCAAGCGTGGCAGGAAGTTGAATATCGGTGGGTGATTCTACACAGTAAACCGTCTTGGATTCCATAGATAAATTAACGAATTAAAAAAGCTTTCTGTCCATATAGACTTGTCTTCAAATCTGCGGTTACAACTGGGGTGTCAGACCCAATAATATCCTTTGCCTGTGTGGTTTGGTGGACGAAAACGAAGTCATCTCTATTAGGGCGTGGTATGGATTTGACAGCATGATCTAAGGCGACTTGCAACAAAATAAACCTTCAAGAGTATAATCTTACTTACTAACTAGCTACATTCTGAGGTGGACCTGGACCTCAACCAACAAGTGGCTCCAGCCAGCTCGAAATCTTTAGCTAGCTGTCTCCAGTTCCGCACGCTAAGTTGGTTGAGGTTCCCTTCCACGTGCGTGCGCCACCTGAGTCGTGGTCTTCCTCTGTCCCTTGGGGGCGGATTCGAAGATTTTTCGGACCGGAGCATTGGTGTCCATCCGTACATGACCCAGCCATTTCAGTCGTTGGACCTTCTGACTCTTCTGGCTTAGTTGATGTCGCTGTACAGCCCGTACAGTTCGTCGTTGTATCTCCTTCTCCACTCACCATCTATGCAGACGGGACCGAAAATCCCCCTAAAAAAGTTCCTCTCAAAGCATTAAAGAGCACCCTCATCCATTTTTGATAAGGTCCATGCAGGACTGAGATTATTGAGGTCCTATATAGAGTAATTTTTGTTGTTCGAAAGAGGGCTTTGCTAGTCAATTGCCTTCTTAGCCCAAAGAAGCAGCGATTGGCAAGGGTTATTCTTCGTTTGATCTCAGCGCTGGTGTCGTTGTCTGAATTGAAAGCGAAGTCTAGGTAGACAAAGTCCTAAACTACCTCAAAGTTATATCTGTCAAGGGAGACGTTCTGTCCGAGACGTCGGTGTTGGGTGTCCTTTCTTGTTGACATCATATACATGCCCTTGCCCTCATTGACCGTTAAACCCATCTTCGCCGCTTCCGTCTCAATACACGCGAAAGCGCCACTAACAACACGGTGCTTTGCTCCGATTATGTCAATATCATCAGCGTGTGCGAGTAATTGGACGGATTTTTGAAAGATTGTGTCTCTTGTGTTGGCGCGTGAGTTTTATACTATTCTTTCAAGAATGATGTTAAAAAAATCGCATGACAGCGCATCGCCTTGTCTAAATCCTTTTTTGACATCAAAAGTCTCGATGAGTTCTTTACCGACCTTGATGGAGCAGCGTGCCATCGCCATCGCCATTCTGCACAAACGGGCGGGTTTGGGAGGGATGTCAAAACTAGACATAGCTCTGTATAGCTCATCTCTATAGATACTGCCATACGCGGCCTTAAAATCGCCGAACTTCATGTGTTTTTTCGAAGATCTACCGTAGTGTGAATATTTGGTCGATGCTGGACTTTTCTAGCCTTAAGCCACACTGATATGGACCAATCAGGTTGTTGACGAACGGCTTCAAGCGTTCACACAGTACGGCAGATAGGATCTTGTAGGCAATTTTAGGAAGGGTGATTCCTCTGTAGTTGACGCAGTTCAGAGGGCCTCCTTTCTTGAGGATCAGACAAACAATGCTGAGGTTCTATTCAGCGGGTATACTTTCTTCCGACCATATTTTACAGATGAGTTGATGTATGCTCCTTACCAAGTCATCGCCTGCCGCTTTGAAGACCTCGGGAGTCAGGGTGTCCGCTCTAGCAGCTTTGTTGGACTTCAGCTTAAATAAGTCTATCTTCATTTCATCCATGTCGGGTGGACGAAATTGTTGGTCTACATTATCTGGGTTGAAAGGTTCATTCTGCCTGAGAGCGGTATTTGGTTCGTCATCACCGTTAAACAGTCTAGGTACATAAATGTTGTTTCCAAATCCTCAGCATCCAAGAGTATAATCTGCTATGAGAAAGCTTCTCAATCTGCTGTTCAGAGTCGGCAATAAAACTGTATGTCACTTCCATTCGTTTTACAGCACGCACAACATGAATGGTTGTGAGAACCTAGTCCTAGCTCTTTATGAGCGGTCACGCTAAATGTTGGTTTTTTTCTTGTAACTAGAATAAACAGCGGCCACTGCCGCATGAACTTCTCATTATGCCCCATGCCCTCTGTAGACTGTGCCTTAAGAATGAAGACACATTCGATAACAAAATTGTCGAAATGGAAAAGTTACTAAACATTTTGACAGCCTCTGGGTTTAAGAAACTTGATTCATCAAGCGATGAAACGACACGGTTCTGAAGGAAACTACGGAGTTATGAGAAAGTCTTCCGATCTAATCTAATCCACATTATCTACGTCTATAAAAGGGAACGTTAAACCTATTACGCTAGACAAAGCATTTGCAATTATAAGGTGTTTTTTTTGCATCTCCAACATTGTTTTAGATTTGATCTATATACCTACTTGTGCACATCCACATACAGTGGTCCTCCTTACCAGACTTAGTATTCGATGAATTATTTTTTGCCTTAAACTGACTAACATCCGCTAAGCTTTCCTGAATATATTATGCTTGTTGTCCAGAGATCGCAGGGTCATTGCTCCAAAGAGGAGTACTTTCGGCCTTCGGGCTTGAGCACAATTGTTTTATTAAACCGAAGTAACAGAGCTCTTCTAAAGTCTACCATGGCTATATCCCAAAAGCGATGGAGATCACTTCGAAGGTGGTGAGCCTCCCAACAGCTTTGAAGTTTGCTTGGGATGTGAGTAGATATTTAAGGTATGTGTATGAATTACTTTCTCCTTTGCCGCGTTCACGTCTTTTCTTTCATCACGTTTTTCTATAATAATTTCACTAGCATTTGAGTTCCAATACAAATCCAATCTTTGGGGTGATCTTGCATCGTGACTAAAGGAAGTGAATGTTTCGTGCAATATGCGCAAAATGGTTCTATTGACCAAAGCAGACTCACTTTTTATTTTGTTAACAATTTCTTCCGCTCATAAATCCTGGGAGCAATGGTGTACTAGCTGTAATACGTCGTTCTCGTTTGCCGTACATAGTGCCACTGCTGTTTTAAAATTTTTAAATCCGGGAAAAAGAAATGTCATTCATCCGTGACGTTATTACCTCTCCAATAGCCATCAAATTCCAGAAAAAAAAAATTACTTTCTACTTCACAATAAAACTCGTGTACCAGGATAGGATTGCAGACATTTTTTAGGGAAATTTTTTGGAATGTCTTTAAGATAAAAAGTCAAAAGGTGTCAAGTGGAACGTCGATGGCAAAACATTACCTCAGTGGGCATTTATAGTCGTTCATTGCAACGATTCAGGGTAAAAATCGTTCGAAAGCCCTGCACGACCAAGTTGAAAAAAAAAGTCTTTTGACCCATCCGGCGGCGCCTCCGAAAACACGTTTATAAAACTAATTGTTTAAATGCGGTTGACTTCCTTTTGCTTTCGGTAAAAGTTCCACCAAAAACGATGCTTTAGGAAAAATTCAAGTCTTCCTCCTGTTGTCTCAAGCGGGGCTAAGGAAAAAAGCCTTCTCCATTTAGAATAGATGTGCCCAGCTTATAAACGATCCAGTTCACCCGGGAATTCTCTTTGCTATACAGTGTAAACTACAGGTCTCGGGACATCGTCCAAGCAGTATGCAACCCTGATTAATCCACGTATCATAAGAAAATAACCTTACAAATACACAAATATGTTTTGGAGTCCCAATACCGTTATTAGTATTGCTTCTGTTGACCAGTAAATTCAGTGGTCCTTAACCCGTATCGAGTGACTATACAAATGTATAAGCGGAGACTTTAGCAGTACCTATGGATGCGAACTATATTGTAAAAAAACAGTGGAGGGGACAAAGTATCTGCGTCTGTAGCGACAGTCAAGCAGCGCTTAAGGCCTTGCTCAAAGTAATTCGAGAATGCAGGTCCGGTTTGGGTTTGATTGAAAGACTGAATGAGCTAAGACTTCTCTGGGTCTCTGGACACAGCGGGATTAGTGGAAATGAGTTCTGCCAGGCAAGAATCAAAAGAGAACTTCTTCGGGTCTGAACCCACGTTAGGTTTGTCCTAACATTGGACATCTATTTACCGATGGTTGGGTTTATAGCAAACACAACTGTAAGTGGCATGACTCTCCAGGATGCAGGCAGACTAAATAGATACTTCCCGACATCTGTAAGAAGTCCACGGCATTCTAGCTGTCACTCAGCAGAAAAGGCTGCAGGCAACATATTGGCGTTATTACGGGACACACCTCCTTTGTCTAACATCTTAACGTGTTAAGTTTGAGTGACACCACTGTCTGTGATGCCTGTGAAGAGGACGACGACACTGCGGAACATTTCCTTTGCGAGTATCCTGCCTTTGCTCTTATCAGGTGGCCGATGATTTTTGGAGCTGATGTGATGAGTGATGTTAACTCAAGCTCCTCATCAGTGAAGCTCTTACTCGACTTTCTTAGAAAGACGAAGAAAACACAGTAAATAAGTTCTACCTGCTGGTAGTACAATGGATCTGTTTTTGTGTCTGAATAAGCATTCTCTTTGATGGAGCATTCTCGTCCATTTGCTCGATGTGGCCGAACCAGTGCAGTCGACGAATTTTTGCCTTCTGGATTATATCCACATCTTTGTACACTTCAGCTCGTAGAGTTCGCAGTTATATCTTCTCCTCCATTCGCCCTTCTCGCAGAGAGGACCAAATATTCGACGCAGAATTTTTCTTTCGAAGGATCCGAAGCTCAGCTCGATTAAGCAGGACTGGTAGGATCAAGGTTTTGTAGAGCATGATTTTGGACCTTCGAGCTAGAAGTGTGGACATCTTTAAAACCTTTCTTCTTAAATCAATGTCCTACTTTTGCCTTTCTGTCTTGTAGTTCCCCTACAAAGGAAATTGTAGAGTCTGTTCAGGCTTGGTGCTTGATGAGTCAAATTTCTGTTTGACATCAACATAAAGCTTAATATTGATTTTTTTTTTTTTGTGTTCTGTACAATTGTCATACATTTTCCTATTAAAATCTTGTAAAAATAAATTTCATATAAAATATTTATTTTTAAAGTAAACCTACAACATAAGGGTAGTAACTGAACCATATTTATTCATAATAAATAAGAACCAATTGTTTGTAAGTCATGAACTTAACTTAGTCTATATTATTACTTCATGATCACAAACACAATGTGTCAATTTAAAAACAAAAACTTTGTCAAAATGAGCTTAGCAATAAATTTTCCTGTCTTGCGGGAACACAATTAAATCGTAAACAATCAAATGTACAATAATTGAACAAGTTGTTATACCACTTGCACTACCTTATACACGCAGAATTAAACATCATTAAATTATCAAAAGATGTAAATGTCTGAGCAACTAGGTGAAGTGCTAACCATGGAACTATTGCCAGACATGACCATGTTAATGGTGGAGAAAGTACCATGGGATAGTCAAATGTCACATCTAAAACAAATAAACAACAATCGCCGCCGGAAATGTGTAAAATACAATTATTCGAAAATCAGCTGTGAGTGGTGTTGCCAGATAAATTATATCGGGAGAAGATTGCCGCAATTGGAAGATGCAACTTTGATACTTCATAATAGTACTTGATGACTGAACTTGGATGGACAAGCAAGACGAACAATTTCTATGAATCTGCTTTTCATTCACCAATAAGAATGAAAATTGAAAAATGTGCGGAAGCTTAATTTGATCCTTAGAGCATGTCCTTACTAATTATTCTTTAATTGTACTCTTCCTAGGTTGGCGACAAATAGATAAATCTATTTACTTGGTAACCCTGGACGATGATCTCGGAAATTCACAATTAACTTTAACTGATGTACCTTACATGCAAATGAACATCATTATTTATACCGTTAAACGTTTATTATTTCTTTCATGTGGTGATTGTTACCCCACACTTTGGATGTGCAAAATGTAATTTTATGCATATGTACTCTGTTTGTTATTACCTTTTAAAAGCGTTAACAGCCCGTAAAGCCATGATTTTCGATTTTAATGCGAATAAATTTAAGATATGGGTTATTTATTTCCATTTTCTGTTTTGCATTTTAACTTTATACATTCAGATTATAGATTCTCCAGCTTAAGCTTACTTATTTTTATCTGTGAAGGGTAAACTTTCCTTTCGTATTTTAAAGTGTAAATCGGAACTAACCTTCATAGGACTAATTTCCTTGTTCGCTATTTATCATTGAAACTATCTATAGAAACTGGAAAGGTGTATACATATGTACACAGACCAAACATTTTTTACTACCATTTTTACTCAAATCGAATGTGATTAAGTTAGGTTAGGTTAAATAAGAAAATCGTCTTAAAGGGGACTCACTTAGGCCTAAATCTCATTGTAATGCCTTAAGAATTCCTTGTGAGGGAGAATTCTACCCGTAAAAGCATTTAGAGTTATTAATGAAGGGTAAGAGTTTACGTATCGGGGGTTGGCTTAGAGGGGTGACCTAGACACTATTACTTCGATGATAAGAATGACGTAGAAGTCTTCTTCTTCTGTGAGATAGCAATGGAGAGTAGCAGCAGAGGTGAGTTGTCGTTTTCTTCTCTGCCTCATCTCTACAGTTACTGTAACGGCCTGTAATGACAAATGTGATGGCGTTAATCCTTTTTTTGGTGCAAGTTATAATCTCACTTGACATTTGGTCATCCATAAGTCTAGTGGAATGACACTTTTGACCGATTTTCTACCTGGAGTTGTAAGGGATGATAGGCAAATGAGGAACTTCACAGAATTACATTGGATTTCTAGCTGATTGGCGGTCGGTGGAGATACAGGTTCTATGATCCATTTTTGTCATGATAAAACTATTGTGGGTGGCCATGGTGCTGTGTTTGCATCATCGCTTGTCACTATGTCAAAAAAAAAAAGAAAAAAAGAAGTCGATCAACTGAGAAAAAAGCTGACATCAGCTCACTTGACTTAGAAGTGTTGATCGTACTAGTAGTAGGTACTAATGACATCAGGATATTTGAAAAATATACTGTGAATTATAAGCAATTGCAACAATAACCATAATTCTCCCCAGTCATTCTGGACAGCACCCTCGGAGAAAAAGTCTGAAACCTAATACCACCTGAGTTTCAAAAATCACTACACCAACACCAGTGTTGTGTGAATAGCATCGTTAGGGTATTCATAACCCCTTTAGCGCTAGTGAATTATAAAAAAAATAAAATTGCAATAATTCTTCACTTGATCGAAAGCCGAAATATCGCCATAGCTCCTTTATAGCTCGAGTCGTACCACGCGTTCTCCTTTTGGTTTGCTAATTTTGAATCTCTGATGGAATTTAAGGATCATACTAGGGACATGCACGTAACTATTAAGGACTACC
The DNA here is from genome assembly GCA_951813785.1 of Criorhina ranunculi. Classification (NCBI taxonomy): domain Eukaryota; kingdom Metazoa; phylum Arthropoda; class Insecta; order Diptera; family Syrphidae; genus Criorhina; species Criorhina ranunculi. Next base: position 51,671,765 of record OX638381.1, on the reverse strand, counting down.
ATGGAAAGTTATTCAGCTCCAATTGGCTTTTTTGTATTTCCAATGGAACATGATGCACATGCATCAATAGGTTTATAAGCGCACTAACGATTTTTTTAAAATTATTTTGCCTTTTGTTTGCTTTGAGGAGGGAATGCTTCATGCATCCATCAGGGGTGACCAAAATCCAACGCCTAAACCCTCTCCATCTCCAGACAAACCAACCCCGGAACTGCTTCGTGTATTTCTTTGTGGGGGTGCTACTTTTCTTAGCCTTGATGGGCTTTATTTTTCTATGAGCGTGACGGATTTTTGTCTTATTCGCTTGCCTTTACCTTCAGCACTTCCTCGATGTACGATCACGCTCGGTTCCAATTTTTCTCACTCGTGTGCAGTCTTACTAGTCTTCTTTTTTTTTGCAATCCATCTGGTGCATTCGAAGAATGGGTGTTTGATGTTGTCTTGTCCCGAGTTGCTATACTGACCTCCCAGTACCTCCGCCTTGTCCAATCCACAATGTTTCCGATCAGTCATTGTCACAGTTTAGTCACAATAGAGAAAGAACAACGTGTTTCACTTTTTTTGACTAAATAATCGCGCGACAGGGTATCGCAAGTACATGGACATTTTTACAATGAAACCAAATGGTGTTCTGATCGTTGAATGACTTTCTCTTATATGGACAGTATTCAGCATAGCAAACCGTAATCAAAGAGAGAAGTTAGTAGACTAAAAATTTTCAGATTTCGCTAAGGGTGCTCAAAGCACCAATCGAATCCTTCAAAGACTGTCCTAAAGTGTGAAAACTAACTGAACTCGGTTTTTCCCATCTAACTTCCGGGTCATATGAGAATTGAAAGTAAACCTTTACCCACTTAAAGCACTTTTGGGCTATTCACAAGCTGCAATCGAGAATACGACGTAATACATCTTCTTCCAGAGTCCAAAATAAGATTGTGTACTTTGAACACCGATGTTGTGGTCCACAACTGCTCCCTAGCTTTATTTTAAATTACGAAAATATGCTGTCTAGCTTATGCTGATGACAAGAGTTTTAAAACTATAAGTGGCTGATTGCGATATTCGGATGCAATGGCTATATTCAAAACCTCGTTATAGATCGTGTTTCTAAAGTTAAAATTTGTTGTTGTACCCAAGCAAGACACCAGCTTTGAGTTTCTGCACGGAAGAGACAACAACACACCTTCATGTCGATCCTAATGTGAAATGAAGTTTGGCGTGAATAATGTACGATATTCAATGGCTGACAGTGCCAACGGGAGTAAATGTAAGCACGTTTGTATACCTCAGCCCACTATTACTACAAAAAAAAGTAAGTACCGTCGTATGTAGACTATGTATGAATGTCATTCAAAATCCATAGTAAAATAAAGCCACAATTGGTAAGCGTGGATAGACATAAAGCATATGAATAAACGGCATCAGACTCCACACGTGGTTGTAAACGTGTTATTGGGGGGGGGGGGCGTAGGCGGAAACGAACAAGGAAGAAAGAAAAGTTCAATAAGATTGACATGCAGGCAGGCAGGCATCTTTCCCTTTTTCGGAATGATGAAACTGGTTTTCCACTGTGGGTACATACCGGATATAAATTACCATGTAGATACACTTTTGAAATGGCCTTCCTTCTATGCCATTTATTCACGCACATATGGGCATATGTACATATTTTGTTTGCTGAAGGCAACCGCAACATTGTGCTCCTGCTATTGTAGCCAAAGCAAAAAATTCGCTTCATAAAGTACAAGTGATAAAAATTTCGCATCACATAATCTTATAAAATGTCCTCTAATTTTTACTGATAGTTCGCTAGTAGAAATTTACGTATGCATGTATGGGCAAAATAAAACTGTCTGTCAACACGCTGCGTTGTCGGAGAAACTAAGATAAAGCGAAATGGGTACACTTGTAGAATATTTATGCACAAACAGTGTTACCATAAGAGTTGGAGAAAGTTAGTAACGAGCGAAAGGGTAGCAAAACTTATCAAAATAATTTTTTTCTATAAATCAGCACGTTAAATAAAATTAAAAGCTTATCAAATAACTAACAACGTTTTATCACGAAAAAATCTTTAGCATATCAAACTGAAACACTGTAGTCCCGCTTTTTTGACTCTTTGTTACGACTAAGAGCATACAGAACATTGAAACACGCTTACGCTGAGTTTACTTTATTTCAAAAGCATTTGACAGAGTTTGACATCAAGCTCTTTTGTCGAGGTATTTGTTCTCCAATGGATAACAAATTCCCTTTCAGACCGTCCAATTTAGGTTATTTTGGACGGTTCCAAGTCTACAATTCACTATAAAAATACAGGTTTTCCCCAAGAATCCGTTCTGTCTCCAACTCTCTTTCTCATTTATTTTCACTGATCTCTTGTCTGCAACTTCTAATCCAATGCATTCCTTCGCTGATGACAGTTGCCTCAATTTTGTACATTTGTTTCCTAACTCTTGTCCTTGCTCTTCGCATTATATTCTGATCTCGACAGCATCATAAAATGGGGTTCTACAAATAGAGTGGAATCTATTGCTTCCAAAACTTAATGCTATCTTCGGTCATTTAAGCGATACCTAAACCTCGAATAACAATCCATGAATGATACCTGCATTGCCGAAGCTGAAAAACTTCCCACCCTCAAAATATGCGTTAACCATGATCTTCGTTAGAAAGACCGCATTTTCTATGTTACCAAAAATTCTGCAAAATGTTAAGGTTTCTTTGAACGATGCAAACAATTCTTTATCACTTCATCAACCTAGAAGCCTTTAAAGCCAACTAGCATCGGTAACTCCTTCGTCTCCCCGCAAACTTCCCTAATGCCGGTCACGGAGAAGTCACAAGTTCGAGCATCAGCAAAACAACCAAAATTATTTTGTGACAACTTCTGTTGGCAGGTAATGACAAACTTCTAATCTCTCACAAAAAAGCTTCTCAATCCGCAGTTCGGAGTCGGGAACAAAACTGTAGGTCCATACCACTCGTGTGAAAAATATAACACGCACAATAAACATGAGTGGTTGCGAGAAGCAAGACTCTGGCTCTATATGAGCTGTCGCGCCAAATACTTGCATATATTTTTGTATGCCCATACTGTAGAGAAGGGCCTGCAAATAGATCACAGAAATTAATCCTGTACCCCCTTATAGTGCTATCAGGAGTTTTCAGATTAAAGGACAATGCCCAATTTGGAACTTTAGTAAATATTTAAAGTGAGTCAAGGGAAAGACGGATTAGTCTAGGTAGGTAGGTAGAGGTGGCGGTTCAACATGAGCCCAAGTAGCACTAGGTTCACCTTTTTGTTATTACGACTCGTGTGACCTGGTTGATGATGTGTGTAAGACAATCGGTGCCTAGATCCAGTCTGTGGAGTCAAGAAAGAGGATTAGATCCCTTATCCCTTTACCCGAGATGTCATTAAAGTCGTCGAAGAATGGTTGGTTTAATGCGTGCAGTCTGGCTCTTGCAAACGCCGGACATTTGAAGGAGAAATGGGAGAGAGTTTCCTTCTCATTTTCGTTCCCGTAACTGCGGCAGTGGGGGTTGCATGGGATATCTAGTTTGGTCGCATGGACCCCAATTGGCTAATGCCCCGTGACTATCGCCGTGATTCTGGCGATGTCCGAGCGAGTTTTGTTAATAAGGTCTTTTGTTCTGCTCTTATCTTAGGTCGGCCATATCTTCATTGATATGGAGCAGTTGGTTAACCCTCTCCATTGGAGGTATGCCTTTTGTAGGAAGTATGAGAGGATTTGTTCTTTAGCCGCTCCTAGCGGGATATGGACTCTTGACGCGAGTGAGGCGTGTAGGGCTGAGCCCTGCCTGGCTAGTTCATCTGCACGCTCGTTTCCTTTAGTCTACTGTGGGTCAGCATTCCGAATTTCTTATGACATGATTCGTCATTACCTCTGCCTTCGCACCGAATCTGTAAATGACGTCGATTTCTAGGCCTTGCTCCTTAAAGTATGTATCAGTCTGCCGTAAAGCACCCGCATTCGCATTCAAAACTTATTTTATTATACTTAAACTGATACAAATTTAGGCAGAGCCTAAGTTCACTTGTCTCAGTTTTGGAAGTGGCTACCAAAGCTTGATTATTTCGGCTTATTGCTTAGCAAATGTTTAAGAATTCATCCGATTAACTCAGAGTATTTGGTTTTTAGCCCGAACCGTCGTCGTTGTATCAATTATTTTATGTTACTTATAGAATTTTGGCGAATTCACAGGATCATACGCGGTACGTTTTAAGACACATGTAACTCTATTTCGACACTGTTTTACCTCAACGAAAATAGATGCTATTGAGAAGATCCCAAACTCTAGTTTCGATGCGCTTCCCGTGAGTGCTCATTTAGTTACTTTCTTGAGTACAAGGAAAAGAAGTTTAAGGGCATGAACGTCACTACATTATTCCTGTTATAAGGAATAAAGCTTATTTTAACACATTATCAAGGCTTTTCTTTATTTGTACTCCAACGCAGACTATTAGGTTTACATCCCCATGGTCTTTCCGCTGTTTTCTGTAATCAGGGCTCGGGAAGCCTTCACCCTTGTTTGGATATCTGTTACAAAAATGCTTGTTGTCTCTCCTCATTTGTTTAACATCACCTCCTACTAATCCGATGAATCTCATGTGTGGTAGGAGTTTTTTCTGATAGGTATCACATCTACCCGTTTATTTGGAGTTCTCACAGTATGAACTTAGAAAATTTCACTTTGAATATGTTTTTGCCTATCAGAATAATGTAAGTAAAGGGTCTTTCATTAAGCGCTTCCTATTTTTAAATTTAAATAAAACAAAGTGTGTGCGAGATATCATCGAAATTTTTTATTCGTTTGAAAGGCCTATCGACACTGTTTAAATGTCCGCCGCGGCTTCTCTGTAATGTTCTATGACTCTGACGCATAAATCAGGCTGAATTTGACCGATGGCATGGTTATGTTGACTTTGAGGACCGCTGTGCTTTTTGGCTTATTCGCATTGACCTGCGACTTCAGAAAACCCCACAAGAAAAAGTCTAACGGGGTCAAATCGTACGATCTCGGTGGCCAGTTCATATCACCTCCACGTGAGATGACCATGCCCTCGAATCGCTTGTGCAGAATTTCCAATGCGGCGTGAGCTGTGTGGCGCTGTCGTTGGTGTCCATATCATAAAATTCAGGTCAAAAGAAATTGGTAATCATCGACCTAAAGGCCTGGCCAAAGTCGTTCTCAAAGAAATATGGACCGATGACGCCGCTAGTCCAAAATCCACACCAAACAGTGACCTTTTCGAGATGCATTGGACGCTCTTGGATCTCATGTGGATTGGTATCGTCCCAAATTTGACATCTTTGTTTGTTGACCCATTCATCCAGAAATGGGCGCCATCGCTGAAGATGATTTTTCGATGAAAATTAGAGTCAGTTTCCAACTGCTCCAGAGCCCATTCAGCGAACACACGTCGTTGTCTATAGTCGTTTACCTTCAGGTCCTGGGTCAGTTGAATTTTGTACGGGTGCAGGCCCAAGTCACGACGGAAAATTCACCAAGTTGTGGTCTGCGAAAGGCCGAGTTCGAGTTCTTGTGAGCGACGCGAAATCGACTGCCTCGGATTCTCCTGCACACTTTCACGGACAGCGGCGACCTTGCGTTTCGTCGACGTACGGGTATTGGTTGATCGTTTATCGAACCAGTGGACTCAAATTTATCCCCACACTGCAAATAGTCCTCTCGGAAGGGCAGATGTAACTTCAACAATATGGCCGCTATTAACTGTCAAAGTTCGGAAGTCCCTATTGGAAGACCCTTTACATACATTTGACAGCCTCTCATCGCACTCTTATGTTTACTATTGCAGGTTACAAAAAAATGAGTCTTATTCTTGAGCTTAAATCCTATCCTGTATCATCTATAAAATCTCAACCTTATCGTTGCCCTATAGTTTACTGAAAAGTCGAGCCCTGCTGGTACCCTTGACATGACAATGTAGAATAGATCGAAACGGATTGGATTACCGAGAAGGAATGGGATATTTAATGTTAGGGATAGCCTAGGTAAGCTTTAGAAAGAATGTGTAAATGTATGGATAGGGACAAGCTTAGATAAGTTTTTTGATTAGCTTAAGTTTAAAGTAGGAAAGGAACAACCCCCGTCTCACGTTTTAAGTCGCCTGCAAAAAATCCTAAGTCTGTGGTTCTTTCCGCAGTCTTAAATGGATTGTTTCGGCAACACTGTCCGCCCAACGGTTATAAGAAACTATACACACACAACATGTTTATAGTACACGTGCTGTGCATCCATTTGTATGTAGATTTATTCTCATTCATGTTCATAATCTCTTGTTAGCTCTTTAATTTTGTTCCCTCCTATTGTAGGTTGTGGCAATGTATTTAATATTGCCACGGCTCTGGTTTGACTCGGGTACTTAATATCCTATTTATCACAGCCAACAGCAAAAGGAAGGAAATGAAATTGGAATTAAGTGCATACCAGCACAAAAGAGAGAAAAGAATTCATTAATAGATGCAATTACCGTAAAGCAGAATGTTAGCCAAGCGTTGAGCTACTGCTTTCAACTCAGGAGGCACTGCTCCTTGAAAAAAAAATGTACTGGCCTACTTAAAAAGATGATTGGGCGTTATAAATAACTGCAGTCATAGTCAACGACTGCACTAGTTTACTGTGTGAATTGAATTTTCATTTCAACTCGTTTAAACTCGTTTTCCACTCCACAGATAAACTGCGATTGCATTGATTTTCATTGCAGGAGTATTTTCAAGCGATTAAGCCATTAACGTCTAGTTGCTTCATATTCCGTCGAGACTTGGGAATCAAGTGAATGGCTTTATGCAACGTTTGGAACTTAATTAAGTTAGTACATTTTTAGCCACAGTCGGGATATGATGTCTATGTTATGTTATGTTATGTTTGGTGGCGTTAGCAACAAATATACAAGAGTGGCAAGCAAGTCCAAACTTTTCTGGTCATTATCACTTGCATTTATAAGTGTCGATTTGGCACCAATTAAAATAAAGTGACCTTTGAAGCAGAAAAAGGAAGTTTAAAGACAAAGGCACAGCCGCCAAGAAATCAATCCAGTTATTGGCCTTCACGGTTGTTAAAGCAAAGGAGAAAGAAGTTGGCTTTGGAGTTAACAAAGACAAAACCATGTCATAGACAAAATATCACCATCGACAGCTGTAATTTAAAAGTCCATCTCCTTTATAGCTATTACGAGTTACAAATAAAGGGCTTTTCAGTAGGGATATAACAATTCAGTATTTTAATAAGAAAGAAAGAAATTTTCTTTATGGTCTGTCAATGTCCAGACGTCAGTCAAGATTTACATTACTATCATGGTGAAGTCCACGAACCAGCATCGATTGGAAATTATTAAAAATTACTAACGAATGTCTGAGTCGGTGGTCACAACCTTAAGAGCGGTTACTCCAATTTCGGTGGTAATAATTGTCCCACCAGACAGGCTGTGCATACTATAGTGGATATAGCATGCCAGTGAGACAACGCACCGGTCGAAATACTGAAAACATCGCAGCCGTTAGTGCTTCAGTTCAAAATGAGCCAAATCGGTCGACTTCACACCGTTCACAGGACTTCAGAATCTCTCAGTCCACGTGGCGAATTTTGAGTAAAGATCTTGGCCTACAACCTTACAAGATCAAATTAACTCAAGAACTGAAGCCTCTTGATCATTTGAAGCACCGAAGCTTCTCCGATTGGGGTCTGTAAAAGTTTGAAGAAAATCCTGAATTTCATCGAAAAATCTTCTTCAGCGATGAAGCTCCATCGCGTCCACAAAAAGTGACCGTGTGGTGTGGATTACATGCCGGATGTGACCATCTTTTTTCGTCGTCGTGCCAAGTTGGAAGAGTATTTTTTGGCCAGAATTGGATGGACTTGACATCAGTGAGATGTGGTTCCAACAAGATGGTGCCACATGCCACACAGCTGGTCAAACAATTAATCTATTGAGGAAGTTCGATAATCGTGTAATCTCAAGAAATGGTCCAGTCGAATGGGCACCTCGCTCATGCGATTTAACGCCGTTGGATTTATTTTTATGGGGTTACATCAAGTCGTTGGTTTATGCCAACAACGTTAGAGGAACTCAGGAACAATATCGAACGCGAAGTTACCAACACTCCGGCCGAAATGTGTGGAAGAGTGGTGGAAAATTGCCTCCAAAGATCGATCGCTGTAAACGTGCTCGCAGTGGTTATATGAACGAGATCGAATTCCATACTTTAATCTAGCATGTATGCCTACTACATCTGGAATAATAAACTTCAGCCCGATATCTTAATTATTCGGTGATTTATTTAAATTCAGAATTGTTATGTCCTTATTGAAAACCCCTTTGTCTCATTTATGGAAGCAATTTTAGTGCTTTCTTCGGACTACTGGGGATAGGAAATCATTGAATCGAGCACCATCAGGACACAGGCAAACAAATCTCCTCGAATATAATCTGCCATGAAAAGATCCTACTGCAAAAAGTATGATATGACCCAGGAAATATGGAAAAGCTGAAAGTTGCTTTTACCAAAAAAGTATATTTTGAACTTAATTATCTTTAGATTGAATAGACCACCACTTCCAATATTTCCTAGTGTCAAGGACCTGGACATAGTTCAACCACAACTTATCTGATAACTGATCATAGGACAATAAGCAAAGGAAGAATGTACATATGTGTGCATACGTATAATCGTCTCTGTTTGCAATCAAATTAATTGTAAAACAAAGGATGGTCCTGTGTTCATGGCCATAGTGCATTAAATGTTGACCTATGGGTCGTTAGTCTAGGAACTCGTTCCAAGTAAAACAAAGAAATAGACGTATGTATTCGAAATATGTTGTTGCATACATTCATATACAAATAAATCTGAACTTACAGTCTTTTATTGATCTCTCATCGATCACACAACTCTGTCAATTTTGTTTATTCGCGAAGCTACTCAGCTGAAGTTGCACCCTATCATCTTTCGATTCTGTCTCCAGAGTCAACGGGCTTGAGTTCCTGGGTCAATTGAGTTTTGTAAGCATGAAGTTGCAAGTCTTCTGTGACAATTCGCCAAAGGAAGCTTCTCCAAAAGTTTAATTAGTGTAAATGATGCCAAATCGATGCTAAAATAATTTCATTTACAAAAATGCTAAGCTCAGGTAGGTAATAGTGGCTATCTGATCTGGTAAGGTCCTACCAGAGACACAAGTAGCGCGGTTGTGCCGTTTTGATTCCACGGTTCACGTGACCTGAATGTCGATGGGTGTCATTAGGCGTAGTTTTTCAGATCTATCCTTTGGAGTTCAAAAAATGAATAGCTGAATTTTATTTCAGAAATCGCTGACAATTCCTTATATGACAAACATATTTCATTGCCTCATATATTTTGTTTCATTTATTTATATTTTTTTGTGATGCAGTTTTTTCCTCCAAACTTTTTGCATAAAGAAAGTTCAAATAAAATTAAAAAAAAACTAAATCAATTAAAATGAAGTATGCCACCCTAGTTCTTTGTCGTATTGTCGCATTTGTATTGTAATCGAATAAAGCGTTTGTGTGCAAAAAAAAAAGGGAAGTTTGGGATGAAAAGAAAGAACAAAGGATGCACTGATGAATTTGATTAAAAAGCTAGATCTCCAATTGCCAGTGTGATTCACAAGTTTTTAACGATTATCGAGAGATAATTTTGATTTGTTTCTTTGTCTTGTTAGTCCATTAATTAAAAGGCAAGACAATGTTCTTTGTGAAGCAATATCACCATGCGATAGATTAATGGTAAATTTGAAATATCTGGGAACTAGTGACAGCATCAAATCCCTCTCCTCGTTCCGTATTTGTCAGCCACCCTTTCTTTCCATTCAGCTTTTTATTTGATTCTATTGAAATGGTTTCATTGAAAAGTGAACAATAAACTTCAAAATAATTGCGTTGTATAACAGGCAAATGCCATATAAAAAAACTGTCATTTATATGGCACCAAAACCGTCGCCTTATACGTGAAACCTGGTTAAGTGGCCCCTCTCTTAGTGGGGCAAATTGTGACGTTCCGCAGTTTATTATAATTTTTTTTTTTCAAAAAAGTGCTCTATACGAGAAACTTTTCACCTCTATAAAGCCTATAGTACACTACATAGAAATCGTTGCATGTACATGCGACATTGGTGTCATGAAAAAATGACGCATGTGGGTACACGTTTATTCCACGCGTCTAGTCGTTGCATGTAAATAAATATAGGTAGTACACGACATGTGAATTTTGTCCCAAAAACTTGCATGTTTCCATGCGACGAAGATGTTGCTTGTGAACTAATTTCAAATATGATTGCATGTATTTTGTCGCATATGCGGCGCTAGTACACGACATGTAAAACAGTTCGCATGTATAGCATGCAAAAAGGGAAAAAGCTGCATGTACATGTCACTTGCCAGTACACGCCATGGAAAATGGAAAAATATAGGATTGAAGAAATTCAATATCAAAAATACATGGTTAGGTTGAAGTAGCTGCCAGCTGGATGCCAGCACTATTCAACCGGCTAATTTGTTCAAAATGGGGGCGTGGCTTAAATTTTTGGTTGACCACTGTGAAATTGAAATAGCAGCCATTTCCCTGCAAAAGATGTCGAGGGGTATCAGATTAAACAGAATATCCAGTGCTGCGGAGGGTGTAGTGGGAAGTGCTCCACTCATGCACAGATAAGCTGATCATTTGACCTTGCTCAGATGATCTCGGTTTATGGCCGTATCACCAAATTTCAAGAGGTGATAGAACGCCGCTTTGTGGAGTACCTCTGTTTTCTTTAGATAGCTGGGCATCATTGAATTAGTAGAGAGAATTTTTCTCAGCCTTGACGCTTTAGAAGATTCTTCAATTTTTCCACAAAAGAGTCTCCAAGATTTACATTTGGCTGTTCTCAGTTCTTTTTTATATGTATTTAGGGCATCTTTATACACGTCCCAATCTAGCGCACTTCTTGAACTTGAGCTTTTAGCACTGTTGAAAAGTTTCCTTCAGTTATTTCTGAGTAGACCAAAATCTGACCACCAATGCGGCTTTTTCTTACCCCTGGATCGAATTAGAGGGCAAGAAGAAGTCATCGCCCTATTGAAGGCAGAGGTGAGGTGAGAAAGTCTAGCTCCTGAGTGTTACGGGGGATCTAGGAAGGAAGGAACGTTTTATTCCGTGAAAATACAGAATAGTAGCGAATTTTCATAGAAAAATATCATAAATAATAGGGATTGCCATGGGACACATGCGAAAGTACGAATTCGTGTCATCGCATGTATTTTCCATGCGACATCTGCATGCAACAACCGACGAAATGTAGCATGTAGTCACAAATCACATGCGGTTTGCTAGTACACGACTTGTGACTAACTCGAATGTTTGCATGTGACAGAGATGTCGCAAGTGGCTCACATGTACATGCGACCGTCAGAAATATGGATAGTACACGACATATAAGTTCCATGCAACCATTGGGACCGAATATGATGTCAATTTCGCTTGTACATGCAACCGTTTCCATGTCGTGTACTATAGGCGTAAGTGAAACTTATATTTTATAAATTTACGTTTGTAAATGGAACTATTTATTTGAAAAGAGACAGACTTGTAAGAAAAATTAATGTTTTTTGCGCCAGAAATTTTACCATGTGTTCGTTTTGACACATTGCTTTTAAATACTTTTCACCCTATCCTTGTTTGACCTGAGTCCGCAAAAACAGTGAACTCTAAATACAGGCGAACCATGTGCGAAGCTACATATGAGAATCTCGACGTCAAACTTGTATCGCCGAATTCCAGTTGACGTTTTTGATTGAAATTTTATGTGTAAAACCCTCCTTAAGTGAAACAAATCTTTGGAGTAGCTGGATAAGTGGAATACCTCTGTAAGTAATGAAAGGCCCAAGGGATTTCACTTAACCCATTTAAAACTAAAAAGTGAAATACAGTCGAACCCGCTTAAATGAAATGATGAAAAATCCGTTTAAATTTCAATTAACTGGGTTTTTCATTTAAGCGGACCTCGGATAATTGAAAAAAATTCCATTTAAACGGACTTTGGATTACAGAACAATATTTCATTTGTGCAAACCTGAAATATTTTGTCAAGAAACACGAACAAATGAAACCAGCTAACGAAAAAAAATTAATACATTTGTTTATGAAATAAAAGGAAGAAAAAAACAAACATAAGATAACTAAATTCATAAAATCCTCCCTTCTTCTTCATTTTTTGTGATACATTTTCATTTTTTCATTTAAGCGGAGCTTTTTCTATGAAGAGTTATACATTTTAAAGGATTTTTTTTTCCAGTTAACCGAGTTTTTTACTACAGCGGGTTTCAATTAAGCGGAGTAGATTGTATGAAATTTGTGAAAAAGTACACAGGGACAGATGAAATGTTTCATATAAGCGGGTTTTTCAATTAAACGCGTTTCAAATAAGCGGGTTCGACTGTATTCGCTTATAAGCAGTTAGAGACTTATCTACTTATAACATAAAAGAAAAAAAAAAAACTTTGTTTTCTTAGAAGAAAAAACACCGTCCTTAAATAGGGCCACTGGGCATATGCGGTGTGGAAAATTTCAAAGCACTGCTGCTCAACACATAGTGTTTTCAAGCACTTTTTACATTGCCAACGTGTTTTCTTGTGACAAATTGCACATCGTAGCTGTTGAGCTAACTTTTGTGGATAGTGATCAACACCCTCGTACTGCAGACTTGATACCACAGACTCTGAAGGGCGTATATTTTGAGCATTTGGGTGTCTCAAATAGTGACGAGCGATGTAGCGGCGGCAGTGGAGCAGATCAACCTTTGTATCATGGGTCAGGAGTTGTAAACGCCATACATTAGAAACTGAAAGATCGAGCATATAGGTGAATAGAACCCGCCACCACTCGGATGGCCGTGCGATATTGAGAAATCGACTGATCAGCTTGTTATAACTCTGAAATACATGCGGTATAACTCGGTCGACTTTCGGTTTATGAGCAGGACTCCATCGCTTTCTTTACCCAGAGGAAGAACGGTGTCATGGTTAGAACCCATTGTGCGGAAGATCATTGCCTTGAATGACATCATCATCGTCTTCTTCTTCAACGGTGAATGTACTTGATTCAGGAGGAAGAGCCACTCAGTCTATCACTGCATTAGGGTCATCTTCATTCATAATCGCTTCCTGAAGCCCTCGATAATCATTGTGAGGGCCGAAAGTTCGCCGCGACATTGTTTATTCAAAATTTAGCTAAAAATAAATATATATATTTTATAAGATGACACAATTGTTTTCTCTTGACTACTAAATGTTAATATGAATAAAATGAGAGTACTTTTAGAACCGTCCTCGTTTGGGCACGGTGGGCCTAAATGGGTAAACCAGATTCGACTGTATATGGCATCATATAAATTTGTCTATCACACTTGTGTGCCAAATTTATATGGCAAATTTGCCATATTTATATGACAGTGTAATACCAGCTTTAGAAACAATGTAATCGTTTGACGCAAAGTGATTAGAGGCGGTGTTTTATTTTCTACTCGGTACTTAACAGCTTTAAAATGCCTGTACTGCATAAATTTACTCTTAAAGTTAGCATTTCCTCCCAAAAATAAGAGATATGCCCATATGTGCTTAAATTTGCGTGTTCGATTTCAAAGACTATTGATTGCAGAACAAAAAAAAAAAAAGAATTGAAATGGATTTAATAAAAAAAAACCTCTCATTGCTTACGTCTTTCATTGCGCTCAAGGATATTTAAACACATCTACATTTATGTATATGTATACATACTATGATGTTACATTCGATGGGACTTGCCCGGAACATGAAACATTGTGATCTTATGTAGTTGGTGACAGAATAGTTTTCAATAAAAACGAATCGATTTTATAAATGACCTTACATTCGATATTTGAAATTGTATCTTTCGTTGGTAGGTCTAGATAGTGATACGAACAATAAATTTCTTTTGTTTCCACAACATTGCCAATATATCAATCTATCTCTTCGGACAAGACTCACATCTCAGATTCCAAATTGTTTTCTCAGGATGTAAGTTTCCGATTTTTTATTTTGTTTGTTTTTACATACATATAGGTATATAAATACAAACATAGGTACTAAATACATATTCCTTCTTTCCAAATTAATTTAGTATAGTAAGATAAAAAACATGCCACATACATACCTATGTAAAAGTTATTCGCCAACTAGAACTTTTGCATAACTAGTTGCTCGTAAAAATAAAGAACCGGTATTCTTCGCAGAAATAATTACATTTTTGAGTGATGTTGTCATAATAAACGACTGCAATAGAAGTTAAAACCAATTAATTCATTATTTAATTTCATTAAAATTAAAATAAGCTTGAAACGAAACGAAAAACATATGTATGCTTGGTGGGAGACTTAGGGTTAGATACCCCAAGCACTAGATACGATATTGATTTCCGAATAAAAGAGGCGCATGGGAAAATGACTTTGCATTCTTCACGACTTAGTATAAGTGCTACATTGAATCATTGTTTTCGAGACAAAACGTACATGTAGACCACATGGGGCCATACGATGATGTTCACATGTATTCTTTCCTGTGATTAGTTATCATAGCATTAAATCATAGCTCTACAGTCTTTAAAGATTAAGAAGAAATTTTGCAGTAAACACTCATATCAGACCTTTGCTCAAAAGTCTTGGTAATTCGTAAAGAAGTTCACCTGAACAATTTTTTTTCACAATTTCTTCACAATGGGGCACCATATGAGAGTCAATATAAAACTTTTGTTGAGCCCCAATGATTGGTTCTGAACTCAAATAGGCTCTCTGCCTAGTACTCTTTTGCTAATGTATCCTGTAATCTGTTGAATCTATACATACATTCTTAAACAACGTTTGAGTGATTAGTGGGAGTTTTAAACGCCCTCAGTCTCAAAATGTTTACGACTGTAGATGCCTATTCGTCTACCATGCCATTTTTTTTCAATCGTCTGGTAGAAGGCAGTCGCCAAATTGCCCAAAACATTCGAGTATTTGATTTCATTATCCATTTACCAGCTAGTTCCAGTACCATTTGCAGTGCCAGAGTTATCCTAGTCATTTCATAAAAACTGATATACGAACTTTCGCTTGTCTTCATAAAAAATGTATTTATTACAGTGAAATCTCGATAATTCGAAAACCTCTATAAGAAGAAGCATTTGCTCAGTCCCTTGAAAAAACCTCTGTTAATCGAAGAAAACCTATGCAATTTGTCCCTTTTGTAAATTCGAAGTAACTGATGCACAAAATAACTCGAAAACTCCTTTCTTTCGAAAATGATGTTTTTTTTACCTCTATAATTCGAAGTCGAGTCTGTTTGTTTTTCTTCAACTGTTCATTGAAATGCGTACGTGACGAAATTTTTTTTTCGGAAACCTCTGTAATTCGAAGTTTTTCTTGGTCCGACGGAGGTTCGAATTCGTCTTCAGTTCACAAGGCAAAAACCAAATGAACTAAAGACGAATCTTGTTGGAAGGTACAAGAGCAAAACAAGTGAAAGTAAAGGTTGAAAATGTTAAGCCGTTTTACTTAGCCTTCCAGAATATCCATTTGATAGATTTTTTCTGATGTTTTCACCCCCTTCTCGCAGAAATGAAGACCGGTAATGCCATGTACGCCCACTAAACCATCGCAGACGCTGGATGATTTATGCATTTTAAAAACAATTATCCGATTTTCGATGTCGCTCTACTCTATGACTATAAAGCACTTGCTTGAAAATCTTTTAACAGTATTGCTTTGTAAATATGTGACGTATAATACATCTGCCCAATTGAGTGAATGCTTCGAGTACCAATTTCATAATGGGAGCATTTAACGATGACCTGACAAGGTACATTAGTAAAATTCTTAACAACGTCATCTGGTGTTTCTCATTTCAACTTTTGGGGAGCGGCTTTCCAAATGGACATGACGACAGGGGACATATTGTCGATACGTATCATGAAAAAAAAAATTTGTTTCAAACACTTGACATCAAATAGTGTTCCATGCCGAAAGTCAAGTCCTTCGTCCCATCGTTTTCATTGTCTTCTTCTAAACGGATGAATGTTAAGAAGTTGAGCAATGCATTTACAGCGTCTCTAAGGGCAGTGCGGATGGCTCCAGTACTGCCAAGACACACGCCTATTTGTAGCGTGGTGAGTGAAGTATGTTCATACAGATTTGACTGCCGTCCTTAGCCGAACTAACTGTTCAATTTACATTCTCTTACATGGAATACTTTATAACAATTTAATCGATTATCCTTTCCAGAGTTGGTATCCTCTCGTATGCTTTCGTGATGCAAAGATGAAATTTATACATACGTATGTATATCTCTCATCCAACGCTGGATAAAAAGTTTCCATAGCCAGTTGGAGACTAACACACTTTCCAAAATAACATAAATTTTGATAAAGATATTATCTGAGTATTGGAGTGTGTAAGCACTGTCTATTCATAAAATAACTTATAAGCATTTATGAAGACTACCCATAATGTAAAGGCCATGCTGTTCAAGGTTAATGCGGCTACTTGATTGAAGAATATATCTAAATATTTTCAATAAAAAATATTAAATTAACTCAAATTTTTACAATATTTAAAAACCTACATGTTTAAATGCCCGAAAAAAAGTGCTTAAATGTTTAAAGAAAACCATTTAGGCTTCAGAATCACATATTATTTTTACTTACAAATTTTGTATGACTGCTTTAAAATTGCCTTTGGTAGACCTTAGGTGGATACCTGTACAGTTGAAGTCTAGTGAATATATCACAAATTTTATAAGGGATGCTTAAAGTACTCACTGTACTTAATTGATCGGACATGAGGGAAATTTGAAAATATCACACATTCCATGAAGCTTGGGTTTTTCCAATGGAAAAACTAGCTATTGGAACTCCATATGATCTTCAAGATAGCTTTGATTTCAAAGTTGTGTTCCAGTATGAGGCTGGGTTTCCACTTCGATTTATTAAATGTACTAGCTGTACCCGCGACTTCGTCCGCATTGACCTAAAATTTCTTGCCGTTAAGCTTGACCCGCGAATACGTTGATGTGGCATAGCTTACAGATTATGTGATGTGAAGATTGTTTTTTATTTTTTTTTTAAGAAAGGTGGAAAGCATAGAAAGCCTAACTATATCTCCCGTTGAGTATAGAACCGTGGTCACTGGAAGAACACATGCCCCACGTCTTCCACTGTGTCTTCCTACCACTCCCATCAACATCAAGGTCACGTGCGTTGTGATATCAAATCAGCGCACCCGTGCTAATAGTGTCTTGATAGGACTTTACCAGGCAATCACTTCTATTTACCTACCTCTACTGTGTCTGCGCAGCACGGGTAAAGTGGAGAGTCAGCGTTATTGAACCGATGGATTTGATTGGAAATAGCAATGTCTCGTTAAGACCCGTGTTACGTAGAAGTCTACTTCTCCATGCTTGTGCCTTGTCCAAGTTTCAGTAATAAGGATAAGACGATATGTCCATCGGCCTCTGGTTGACAGGTTCCTACTCTGCTGCCATTCTCTCAGGCTCCTTGTTGTTTCGTCGTGCGCAAGTTCACCTTCCTTCCAGGTTTTTCACAAAATTGCGACTTTATTTCACTGCACTACCGTCATTTAAAATGTAGCTTTTAGATAAAACTCTTTTAAATTGAAAGGGCAAATTGTTAAGTGTTATAGGAATGCGAGGAATTAGTGCGCTCTCTCCTTTGGCAGTTCCGGTGAGAATTGTAGCCTTGATCACATTTCTCTCCAACTCTGCGATGCACAGCCTGGTACTATTGTATAGTCTTATCAGCAAAACAGCAAAACCGAAGCACCAGTTTATGAGACGGCACTCCGGATATCTTTAAGAAGTTTAAAAACCCTGCTATTTAGGTCATAGCGTCGTTTGCGGACATGATCTACTTCATATTCTCGAAGCATTGTCAAATGTACATACTTGGAGCAGAAAAAAATATAATTCCTCGCCTCAATTGTAAAATCGCAGGATGACTTTCGGTTAATACTCGTACTTCCTACTACTACGCCAATATTCGGCTAAGATCCTAAACTTGGGGTGTTTCAATGGATCTCAAACAAAACCAAACTGAAACTTACCCACCTCAATCATCACACTTTCATTATTCTCATGTCCTTTCGAATTCCTCCCATAGCGGGGAACACCATGAGATCCATTCAAATACCACATAGTAAAAAAAAAAAAAGATTAGTAATTTGCTCTTTATTTACATACCCTACGTCATTTTTTATTTCTGCGGTGGGATACTTCTTTTTTACCTACTTGAAAAACTGAATATCTGCTACACCACCATAAAAACCCTTTCCCTGTCAATAGCGAGTGAGTTCCGATCATTTAGATGCAAAGATACACATACCCACCACAAATAAAAGGAAGCAACAAAAAAAGGAAAAAGGAAAAACCACCCTTGTCGCGCACACGATCATGATTTACGATCCCTACGATGTGCCACTGACTGAGTGCTGCGCAGGTCACTAAATGGATGTTTCCTAAAGAAATATGAATTTTAAGAAATACAAATTAAGAAATAATAATGCGCTTCTCCTGGACATAGACTATCTACTCACGAAGTTTCATCAAAATCCGTCCAGCCGTTTAGGCGTTACGGAGGAACAAACATCCAAAGGAGAGAGCGCACTAATTCCTCGCATTCCTATAACACTTAACAATTTGCCCTTTCAATTTAAAAGAGTTTTATCTAAAAGCTACATTTTAAATGACGGTAGTGCAGTGTGTCAGGAAAGAGAAATAAAGTCGCAATTTTGTGAAAGACCTGGAAGGAAGGTGAACTAGCGCACGACGAAACAACAAGTAGCCTGAGAGAATGGCAGCAGAGTAGGAACCTGTCAACCAGAGGCCGATGGACATATCGTCTTATCCTTATTACTGAAACTTGGACAAGGCACAAGCATGGAGAAGTAGACTTCTACGTTACACGGGTCTTAACGAGACATTGCTATTTCCAATCAAATCCATCGGTTCAATAACGCTGACTCTCCACTTTACCCGTGCTGCGCAGACACAGTAGAGGTAGGTAAATAGAAGTGATTGCCTGGTAAAGTCCTATCAAGACACTATTAGCACGGGTGCGCTGATTTGATATCACAACGCACGTGACCTTGATGTTGATGGGAGTGGTAGGAAGACACAGTGGAAGACGTGGGGCATGTGTTCTTCCAGTGACCACGGTTCTATACTCAACGGGAGATATAGTTAGGCTTTCGATGCTTTCCACCTTTCTTAAAAAAAAAAAAAAACAATCTTCACATCACATAATCTGTAAGCTATGCCACATCAACGTATTCGCGAGTCAAGCTTAACGGCAAGAAATTTAAGGTCAACGCGGACGAAGTCGCGGGTACAGCTAGTTTATAATATTAGTAGGATTCTTCCATACCTACTACTGAGCTCGCTTATACATTTACTCAACTACTGCATTACATCTTCGACTTTTTCGGTCTTATGGAAAAATGCTAAAATTACTCCTGTGCAAAAAAAAAAAACAATCCGTTACTACCCAGTGATAATCGCCCGATTAGTAA
Source organism: Criorhina ranunculi (assembly GCA_951813785.1). NCBI lineage: Eukaryota > Metazoa > Arthropoda > Insecta > Diptera > Syrphidae > Criorhina > Criorhina ranunculi. The sequence continues at coordinate 51,652,151 of OX638381.1, read as the reverse complement.
CCTACCGTGCCTATCAAAAGTCTTAGAGAAGATACTAGCGAAAGTGTTCTGTCTCCTTATCAATCCGGCTTCAGAAAAAACCATAGTTGCTCAACCGCTGCTGTAAAGATACTCGATGACATAAAACTGAAGTACGATAAAGATTATGTAACAGTTCCATGTTTGCTTGACTTCTCTAAGTCTTTTGATAGAGTTAATCATGACATTTTATGTCAAAAGCTTGTGTTGTAGTTTGAGTTTAGCAATAGAGCAGCTAGTCTAAGAAATAATTATTTATTGAACAGCAAAGAGTGGTGGTTCACGGAAAGGTATCTGAACCCAGAAATCCGCCTGCTGGCGTACCTTAAGGTTTCATTTTGGGCCCCATTCTATTTTGCATGTTCATAAATGACGTATCTTTTCATTTGTATACTGATGACATCCAAGTTTATCTATCAAGGCCCATTGGCCTCATCGAAGATTTGATTAGGTTGGTCGAAAGCAAATGGTCTTACCCTAAACCCAAGCAAAACACAAGCTATTATACTCTCGAAGAAAGCCTTCTTACAGACGTAAAAGTACAAGTCGTCAAGTCCATATGCAGCCTTGGCTTCAAAATAAACTCTTGTTTATCATGTAGTGAACATATAAATTTGGTTATGTGTTGCATTTATGGGACAATATGGAAGTTGTGGATCTCAGACAACTTTACTCCCTTCGAAACAAAGCTTCGGTTTATTTAAGTTTTACTTGTATCCATCTTATCTAATTCTGAAATTGTTAACTTTAAATTAGACTCTGTTTCTGAACATAAACTGCTTGACATATTTAATGTCATAAGACGATACATACGAGTATATGGCTTACGGAGATATGGCCACATCTCAGCCTTGCGGACAAAGATTTTAGGTTGAACTTTGCCACAGTTTTTCGATGTAAGAAATTGCATTTCCCTAGATGAAATTAGATTGTACACACTAAGTCACCACATTACCTGTATAACAGACTTAATTTCTCCCAATCTATAAACAAATAACATCGGAATACCTTCTTTTAGTTACCTGAACTCATCGCGCCTTTTCTTTGTTAATAGCATTCTCCCTTGCTACTCACTACCAGCAAGCATAAAGCAAATAAGAGATATCACCAAGTTTAAAAATGACGTTTTTAGATATTTCTCTAATCAGAAATAATGTTTCTTTCCATCTGACTCCCCTATCTATAAACAAAATCGTGAACCCTTGAAAACTTTTCATTGTCCGACGAAACAAAATCCATGTAAACTTGTTCAGATCTGACGAATAAATTTTGGTAAAATGTCTTAAGAATTTGAATCTAACCACAAGTGTTTTGAAAGGTCGTGTGGTCGCCGTGGCTTAGTCATGAAAATGCTTCTGAATCCGCCGTTCGAAGTAGGCATCCATTCATCCGAAAAATATAACACGCACAACATGAATGGCTGTGAAAAGCTAGTCCTTGGCTCTCTATGAGCTGTCGCGCCAAATATTAGTTAGTTAGTTTTATAAGGACTGTTAAGTAGGGCGGTGACAGCATTATGATTAGGGGGTATTTTCTTTTTACGAAGAAGGTCCGCTGTTTTGAATATAGGATACCATAAACATAAACATATGAATGTACAAACATCATGCGGTTATGTGGTCAGGAAAACATGTCGCTAAATGAGAATTTCAATAGAATAATTCGAAACGCTGTTCCAAGCTAACAAAAACTTGGTTCCAAGAAAATGAGTTTAATTTATGATGTTGCTACCCCCAGAAAGCAGTTGCCAAAACAAAAAATACAAATTAGAACTATTTATGTCATCCAAGGAACTTGTGGAATGCTATTTCAGTAGAGAAAACAGGGGCAGACTTGGACAATTTTTCTTCTTAGACTAATAACTTTAAATCTGATTAATTTATCGAGGTAATTTTACCTTTCATATTAAATTTTTGCATCCAATAATTATCTAAAATAGAATGAATAAATTACAATGGGTGGATCATCTGTTGGTTTCCTTTTAAAAGGCTAAAAAAAAAACATTGCTCAATATTTTTCAACGATCGTTATGGAATATTATTTCATTCAAATGACTGTCTCGGTTGGCTTGGCAGTAGACAGACCATCCTGTGAACCCAATTGTTTAATTCATTTTCAAAGGTTTCGTCGACTATTTCACGAATAGCTTGACCAATATTGTTCATGACTGCCTGAATCGTCTCTGGGTTGCTCGCATAACATCGATCTCTAATGTCACCCCATTAAAAAAAGTTCGACGGCGTCAAATCGCAGCTCCGTGGCGGCCAAGCAACATCACCAAAATGACTGATTACACAATTATTGAACTTAGTGTTCAATAAATCGATTGCTGGACGGTTTGTGTGCAACGTAGCCCCATCTTACTGGAATCATAGCTCGCCCAAATCCAGATCCTCAATTTCTGGCCCTATGAAATCGGTTACCATGCCTCGGTAGCGCTTCTCATTGACTGTAACGTTTATTCTTTTGTTGTCTTGAAAGAAAAATGGGCCAATAATGCTAGTCCAAAAACCACATCAAACAGTCACACGTTCAGGATGCATTGGCTTCTCTAGGACTACGTGCGGATTTTCCGATGCTCCAAATACGGTAATTTTGCTTGTTTACGTAGCCGCCGAGATGGAAAGATAATTTTTTGAGCAAAATTGTCGTCAATTTCCAAACAGAGAAGCGATAAAAAAGCAGGTGAGTCACTTTGTTTCAATTCCTGAGCCAATTGGTCCTTGTAAGCGAATAATCCGAGATCTTTATGCTAAATTCTCTTTAGGCTAGTGCGACTGATGTTCATTTGCTGAGATCTGTTGATTTGTTGATGCTGAGCAAATTTTCGGAAACAGCTGCAATATTTTCCGTTGAGCGCAAAGGAAGAATACGGTTACCAATCAGTAACAAGAACTTCCTTCCCAAACTTGCTGCAGTTGGTGCATTAGTTCGACCGAAATTTCCTTTCAAAATTCGCACTGTTTCTGCATCTACTTTAGGAGTAACTTTATTATATTTTCCAACGCTGTTCAAGCGAAGGAGTCGATCGATTTCGTACCGCGAAAATATAATACTGAGTTTCTGTCAGTTTTTTGAGCACATAAGAGTTGACAGTGTCAAAATATCATATGGTTTAAAAAAAACCAACAGATGGTCCACCCTTTACAAACGAATTTTTTAATAAGATATTTTTCAAAACACACCACTGAACGGCATGCAGTATTTATCGTCGATTCCGGCGAGTTTTTCATGTCGAGGAGTGAGAAAACCTTTGGTTGTTTCGTTGAGACTTGAACTAGGTTAGTTCGCTTAGCTTAGTTCCATGCAATTACCAGAATATACATATAAGGTCGCTTTAAAATAAAATTTGGTCGTCCAGTCAAAATGTCCATTTGACTCGATTCCAGGCAAAAACCCCTTTTTTTGATCAAACCGGCACAGGTCGGGTCATAAGCGAACACATTACCCACTACACAATCGCCATCCTTAATTCAGCCGTAACAGTCATTTCAACTTTTTTTCTTTGTGCAGAAAATGAAACCCTTATTTCCAGATGTTAAAAAAGAGAAAGTTTTCAATTCTATGACGCTATGGTATACCTTCATAGCAACTTAATTGAAAATGTAATTGGTTAGGTACTATCTGAGAACTTTTAATTGAATGACGGTACTTCAACCTCGAGAAACTCTTGAATTATCCAAAAGACGAAGATTACATGAACCTTCATAGCATGAATTGTATGTATATGCAATTGTTGTAAGCCTCCTTTAATGTTACAACTATTAAGTAGTCTGTCGCCCTTTGTTTTAGGACTGATCCAGAGAAAGGAGGTTGATGAGCTTGTTTTTCTTTTGTTTATTAATAAACTAAAATCATATGTTGCTGTAGCATAGTTTTTCCATCTGTATCTTTTTTGTTTTTTCTTCTAAGGACTAATAATAATTGGTACAAATAAATAAATTCCTTTTGACTTTTCTCTTCAATCGAAGAAAAGTTAATTTGAAAACTTATTTCTGAATGCCTAAGTTTTATTAATATCATGGTAAATGAAGTACTCTTTGCAGTACTATTAACTCTATGTAATACCATTTGACCTGCATAATTAATTACCTAACTTTCTTATTAGGGGACCAGAATATTTAAAGCTGATTCGGCCTCAGATATATTTTCTGAATGAACAGGTACTCGTTATTTTCTTTTAATATTTTATTAGTGACAGACAGTTATTTGTCTGTGTTTAGAAGTAACGAATGCATTTGGAAATCAGTTAATACAAATTATACGTACATTAGGGTGGTCCTTAAATTCGAATATTTGAAAAGTTGGCGCGGCATCTTTTAATTATGTTCTATGTTATAAAATAAAACTTTGTGTGAAATTTCACTCAATTCGGTCAACTTCTAGGGGTCGCTACCAAGCATTTAACTTTTGCATATAAGTGCATATTGGTTTGTATCAAGTTCAGCTTGCAAAGCGCCTAACAATGACTTGGAATTACTTAAAGATTTAAAGAAATGTTGTACATCAGAAAACTTTAGAACATTTTGTTTGAAAAAATACTCTTTGTTTTTTTTCCATCACGGGAATTTCATCAAAGTTCTTAGAAAAATATGTCGAATTGTGAGAATAAGAAGAAGACTTCAAATGCAGTAAAACTCTTGCTAGCTCTATGAGAGTTGTGAACGATGTTGCTGAAAGAGGAGTAGCGCTTATAGAAGAATAAAACAAACTTATAACTGCTTATGAAGAACAAAAACAGTATCTACTACTGATTGTGATCGACAATTTAAAGCACCACACAATGAGATGATTGCTGGAATTAAAGCAGATCGAATCTTCTATACGGATGGGTCTTTAAAAGATTCCAACTCATCATACGCAGTAGTGGAACTAATATCCAGCAAACAAATTAAAATAATCCACCAAGGACTGGCCCCTGAACTGGACTGGAAGTTTTATCTCGGAGCTAATAGCAATCCAGAAATGTATTATATACCCTTCACCAAAATGCTACCTGGAAAGAAACTGATATTCACAGACAATCTCAGTATACTAGAAGGCCTTAGAAGTGAGTTAAGTAAATGTCCGTCTCTAGAAAATATCAGAAGTGTCCTGAACTCCTGTAAAGACATCTTTTTGGCTTGGGTACCCGGGCATGTAGGCATCGAGGGCAATGAAGATGCTGACTCCGCAGCGAGAGAAACTTTTACCCTCCCACTTATAGCAGAAATCCCAAATTCCAGTTGGATAATCCAGAAAACCTATGCAGCACTTCTAGATGATCTCATCATCTTAGTCATGGAAAAATAGCCAAACTTTTTTGCGAACACATCAGACCCACCATATACCTACATACGTACTTCACACAATACCAGGGAAAACTGCATCAAACTTATACGCATGAGGCTAGGGAAAACGCTTTTCACTAGTAGACACTATTACACCAAAGAGGCTCCAGAAAAATGTGATTATTGTAACGTGGAACTATCAGTCAGGCATACTCTAATTACAATGAACTGCAACTAATCAATCCAACACATCAAACAAGCCACAACACCGTATCAGAAAGTTAGCGATATCTAATTAAGTAAATTGGTAAGTCCTCATAAATAAAAAATATTGACATCATCCGCATAATATAAGGCAATTTATTGTTTAGAAGAAGTGTCTCAGCAACAAATGCATCGCCCACCAGTAGCAAATATAAAGTTTTCGTAGCTGTCGCAGAATCGATATACCGTACGTCTAGGGTGTTAGGAAATACGAGACTGTTGAGAAACTGTCACGGTACTACGTAAAGAGAGCATTCCATCTTCCATCCAACAGCTCCGAATTATATTATAATGCTGGAAACAGGCTTGACACCATTGTTCATCAAAACATTTCAATTGCACGTGGACTACGTTTTGCAAGTCCTGAAGATGCCGGATGGCCGATTGCCAATAAAAGCAGCTCTACAGGTAGTACAATCCAAAACAGGGTGGTACCGAGAGTGGCTGGAACTAGCAAGGGGCTGTGGGATAGATTTAGACCTCAGTGATATGGAAAGTCTGAAACCACAACTCTATCCCCTTATCGCAAATGTAGATGAACAGGCTAGATCAACACAATTAGAGCGAGCTGCAGGATCCCTGCATAGAATGATCTATAGCTGCCTTAATCATAACCTGCTTGGAATAAACTACTTCCGCGACGAATACAGCATCCAGCAAATATCGACGGTCTTCAAGCTTCGGGGAGAGCTGATGAAACTCAATTATATTCCTCATAGAGAAAATCTACCAGTACTGTGCAACCTGTGTAACTTGGCGGAGGGAGTGCCCTGTTTTGAAAGAAATAAGGAGGTATATCTTCGGAAGTGATGTCCTGTCGGTGGACCAAGTCCTAATGCTCTTCAATGAAATCAACGTGCCAAAGCTATCTAGTTACTGCAGAATCGCGTTAACCCTTTGTTCCCGGAGGTGTCGCTTCAAATGACACGAATTTTCAAACTAATGCACAAAAAATCACTTACAACGCACTGAAAATTACCCGGAAAAAAAATTTTAACCGTTGTAAAATGAATAACAGTTCGAAAAAATACTTTGTTCTACCATGAAACCACTAGGAATATAGAGAAAAATAAGTTTAATAAATTAAGTGTGTGGTTTCACTGCGAAACCACTAGGAAGCAAAGGGTTAAATCATCGGGAAGGAATAGTCAAATAAAAATAAAAATAGGGAACATTTTTTATTTTGAAGGCAATTTATTTAACTGTTGTCAATCAGGCAGACGGCAATGCCATGCCCAATGATTTTTGTAAATCAGAATTTTTAATAATAAGTACATTTATAAAAAATCTATCTAATCTAATCTAAAATCTAAAAGGCAGTTTGAATATTTTAGAGCAGATGGCAGGTCATTTATAAATTAAATAAATAGAATCGGACCTACATGACTGTTTTGAGGTATTCCTGAATCAACAGTAAAATAACTTGAATAGCAATTGTTAAACAGAACTGAATATAATCTATCAAACAAATAAGATCTAAGCCAAATTAAAAATTGTTTATTAAATTCCAATATTCTCATTTAAAGATATAAAAAGCGATGTGAAAGCTTATCAAACAGTTTGCTAAAATCTGTTAGGATGCAATCTATTTGTATTTTCTTCGTAAATTATTTAATGCACGATTGAGTCTTAGTTCTATTAACAAGGTAGCAGTGGAACGACCTTTAGAGAACCTGTGTTGGTTGGGGACTATTAAAGATTTTACATGAAAACATAAAAATGCACAAACAATAGCTTTAAAGAGTTTAGGAATGACTGAAAGTCTTGCGATTGGTCTATAATTTTGAATCTCATCTTTTCGAGCCGACTTATGCAGGGAAATTATAAAGGACCTTTCCCAAGTTTCGGGAAATTCACTAAAAGACAAAGAATTATTAAATAAAATAGAAAGTGGTTGCGACAAGTGACTGATACATTTTTTTTTAAACAAAAGATGCAACGCCATCTCGACCCGATACAAGATTTTCATAGTTTCATAGTTTAGATATAAATTAAGCAATAGCGTCAGTAGTTATATTCAAATTTATATCAGACAGGTGGGAGTACGACTTCAAATGGCTAAAATATTGGCAATTTTCGTCACATGCATCACAGTTGTAAGCAGCTTGAAAAAAGTCAGAAAATAATTTGGCATTAACAAATGGATCATGACCAAAATTAGTGTTGAATTTGAGAAGAGAAAGATAACGGATTACAACTTACAATGTTAACAATATTAATTAAACGTTATTAGAACGAGATACATACACAGTAAACATACATTTCATACTTATACTTGAAAACATTTTGTGTCATTACTTAAGAGAAGAGCATCAGGTGTTAAGTTGTGAATGTCTCTTAGGTTGCCATTGAACATGTAAAAGGGACATCTGGTTATAATGTGGCTTGTGGTTTGACGTGGTTCATCGCAGTCACATACGCTGAATGTCGTTGTTCCCCCATTTGAACAAAAGGTCTGCATGCACGTGGACCGTGTTGAGTTCAGAGTCTATTAAGTTAAGGACCACAAATGTTCAAAGCCTGGTACGCAAGCATCAAGGTCGGAGATAATTCCTCATTCGTCTCATAGATGGTCTTTTTTTTATGATTAGCGCGCCGTAAAGGGATTATAACAACCCTTAAACTAGAGCACGGCCATTAGGGAAATTAGAGGAGAGACGAAGGAGGTACCGGTGCACGTTGGCTTTAAATGCTTGTGAGTTGTAGTGATGAGGAAACACAGAGCCATGTAGATTATTCCACATAGGTAGATAGATGGTTTGCGTGAGTTCTGGCTGTATGAATCTTTTTCTGTGAAGTATTGATGGATTAGTAGATTTTACGTTCTTGCGTCTTACTGATGGTGGCGCAATTTTGCTAAGGACTGGTATTGAGTTGGTGTGATAGTACCAGAAGTTGGACGTATTGCAATATTTAGCTGGTTTTTTTCCTTTTGCAGACGAGCATTGTTTAGCCAGACTGATACTCTGTATTCAGCTGTTGAGTATACAAAGACAAGTGCTGTGGTCCGTAGGGTGTTAGGTGAAAAGCCCTACTACTAGTGACCCCTGTGGCAGTCCGTTGTCTATAATAGAACTGGCAGGATCAATGTTTTATAGAGCATACATTTCATCTAGGAGTTTTGATCCTATCTGTTCGCCAAATCGAAGTAGAAGCAGTTTCCTAGGTTAAGCTTTTGTCGAATCTCCACTAGGGTGGCTTTCATAGAATTGATGTTTACTCCGAGGTAAATAAAATCCTCGAAGCTACTTTTGTCAACAGTGCCGTTTCGACAACATGTACTTAATTATGTTCTCATTTACTTCAGACTTGTTCTTCGATTGCCATAAAAGCCTCTGTAACAGCACCCGTGGACAGACTGATGATGTCGATGTTGTTAACATATCTCAGTAGCTGTGTACATTCGCCGTGACTTAATGGACTGCCAAAGCGAACCATCAAACGTTTTTTCGCGGCACCACATCTTCGCAGGCATGACAAACCTGTCATGCATCTCAATCTGCCGTTCGGAGTCGGCAATAAAACTGTAGGTCCCTTCCATTCGTGCGAATAATATAAATCGCAGAAAATGAATGGTTGTAAGAGGCTAGGCCTTGGCTCTCTATGAGCTGCCGCGGCAAACATTTGAATTTTTTTTTTTGCTGAAGGCAGTGCCCTCGGTTTTGAAACCCACTGTGGGCACTATCGGAAATCAAGCGATAGTGCATGTTTGAAAAAGTTCAGAAGAACTGTTTCCAAATTGCACTTGCACCACGTTTATTCTAATGTCACGCGCCAAAAACGGATCAGTTTTGCCGGAATCTCGAATTCTGGCATCGGACTACACAGCTTAATGTTAATCACATACGGTTTTAAAGTCGATTAAAATTGGTAAGTCTCGGCTTGAAATTTGTTGGTCTTTTCAAGAATTTGTCATAGTGTGAAAAAATGGCCCCTCGTCGATCTGCCGGTTCAAGAGCCACACAGTGACCGACACATTGCACCCATTTACTTATCAGGAGCTACATTGCAGTATATTGACATGTGGTTCTGTTGAACCTTATTATTTATTATTATTAAGGCTCTGCGACAGACGCATATGGCAATGCGACCTGAAAGATCTATTGTGCTTGAAGCCAGCTAGACAAGGAGATCCTCTATCTTCCTAATGAAGTTGAGAATATCTCCAGTCGAGGCGTTACGAAGAACCTCCGGTGTTAGGAATTCCTTATGGAGAAAGCGCTTCCTGACTCTGCAGACAGCCACGTACTCACATAGTCCGTGTTCTGCTGATTCGTCTTCCCCTAAGCAAAGTTGGCATTCAGATTTCTGAACTTATTTAGTTTATGTAAGTGATACTCGTATCTGAGATTGCAGTGACTGGTGAGGAAGTCGGCAAGCCGTCTGATATTGTCCCTTTTGTGATAGAGAATATTTTTAATCGTTTTGTTCAGGGGTCGGATGGCTCTTTTAGCATATCTAAGGCCCTGAATGTTGTTCCAGTAGGAGGTTCCGTTTTTCTCAGCTGTCCAGACTCATTCTGAACGCGGAAGTAGGGATGTCGCAGAAAGGTTCGGCACCTATATACCTTTCTGAAGAGCCTTTTCCGGCAAGTTGGTCTGTGATTTCATTCTGTTGAACCTTAAAATCACTTTTTAAGTTCCCTACGACATTAATAGCAATATTACTTTCGTATGTACCTACATCAGTCATAAATTAAAGTTTTGAAGTGGCTCTGCACTAAACTTTTGGACAAACATTTTTCCAACGATTAGATAACAAGCTTCATAAGTGTCTATACTGGTTTCGATTGCGATTATTTTCGTTATGTGGAGACCTCAACGACTGTGTGAGCGGTCCTGCAAATACAAATCATTTGTATTCATCCTCTTAAACGACATTTATCTGATTTTTCTGAAACTTGGGACTTTCCTTTTTATTTACACATAATTACAGCACCATTTCGCCGGCGGTAATAAATTGAGAGTACACGCTCTCAAATGCTGTCATTTGCTTCATTTCAATGGTTTGTCATTGAAATCTTGAAAATCTACACTCAACAATGGACAAAAACTACGTTGATTGGTACCTCAAGTCCTTTGGGAATACTCCTGAAATTTAAGTGGCATTTGGTGACTCTATAAAAAAAAAACGCAATGGAATAAGAACCTAATCGTTCATTTGGGAATGTTCCCAATCCACTGTAATAAAAAATGCATATGGTATTGTGCTTAATTATTGTCTGGACACAAAACACTCATAACACATACACACACTTAATTTATACGGAAAATTGTTTACGTTAGACACTGCCATGTATATAGATGTACATACAAATTAAAATATGTTGTGGTATTTAAAAAAACAGGCAGCGCTACTGGATGTACAACATTTTTAATAGCATAAGAGTTAATTTAAGTGTTAGTGGTTAATAAAATACAAAGTACTGGACAACGTGATGCTTTGGCAAATCGCTGATAAAAATGCAAAACAAAGTAATAAAATTCATACATTTTCTTTAAAAAAAAAAAATTGGCTAACACCTAACATAGCGAACAAAGACATGTCTTATGCAATAGTTACATTTAGAGCATTGCACCTTTTTTTTTTAAACCGTGCAGCTCTTGTCTGCAAGCAAAACTTTTCATTTGCATGAGCACATACCACTCTTGAGTAAGTCTTTAATTTTCTTGAGCAGACTGAGGCAACATTTATGTACCAGACAAGTGATCATAAAATTAGGAATTACATAGTTAAATTGAAGTCTTGACGTCGGTTTAAGTTGTTTATTAGACATTTCTCAACTTAACTTGAAGTGTAAGTAAGCATTTAGTCATAATTATTTTTAAGGTCATTTAAACTCTTTAAAAAAAAGATGGTTTCTCAAAACCTCTTCCTGTGAGTTTAAAAGGTACATAGTATTGATTTATTGTTTATTTCAAAACATGGCAGTCTACATGGATTCATGCTGTTTCAAAACGTACTTTGCTATAGATACATATGGGTGGTATGATACGTACCGGTGTTGGGGAAGAACACCCTTCGTTTTTTTAATTTATTTCTCAACATAGTCTGTTTTTAGTTTGAAGCAGTCATCTACTCTACGACTGATTTGGTCATGGGTGGATGCTGGATGCTACGAAGAAGGTAAACGTAGACAAATCGAAAGGAAAGCTAAGTTATCGGGATAAAATTACCAAAGCGACTAATGCCATGTGGGTATGTCGCCGAATGTATGGTAAAATCTGAGGTCTACAGCCCAAGTTCACATATTGGCTTTACACCATGATAGGAAGACCTATCCTCACCTACACCATCATAGTTGGGTGGGACCAAATTCACAAATTCAAGGAAAAATCCAACATCTTAAAATTACAACGATTTCAAAGATTAGTATGTCTCGGCATCACCGGGGCTATGCGACCTTGCCCTACGACAGCCCTAGAGGCACTTGTTGGAATAACTCCATTGCACATCTTTTTAAAAAAAATGGCAATACGCTGTGCAGTCAACCTTCAATGCTTTACCGGAATCCAGACAAGCAGATAAATGTGTCACATGGCTATCCTCTCTGACTGTTTGATTCAATGTGTTAATCGGTGTGGTGTGGGACACTTAAAATGGATAGAATACAGATTTTTATTTTTATCAGTTGGCCTCCTGAACTAACCCGAGTTCCAAAGGAATTGTAGGACAATGGCTTATCCGAAAATTTGTCCAGATCACTGAAGAAATGTTCTCCGAGGATTGTCTTCCTGTTACTGTTTTTTTTTTCTCTCTGTCGGGGTGTTGGAACACCACGCTGGAGCACTCAGACGCAAAAACAGGTCCATTGTACTACCAGCAGGTACAACCCTTTTACTGTGTTTTCTTCGTCTTTCTTAGAAAGTCGAGTAAGAGCTTCAGTGATAAGGAGCTTAAGTTACCAGCTGTTACTGCTAAGACTTGGGCATTCCCATAGAGGGTGGAATGTGTCCTCCTCACCACCTGAGTCGCCACATCCTCTGCATAGTTCCATTGTGCTCAAACGCATTCTCTCCAGGTGGGCGGCTAGCAGGTTGTGACCTGTCATAAAACTTATGAGAAGTAATAGTTGACTTCTGTTGAGTGTGATGATTTTCTTTGTTTTTCTCTTATTAAGTTCTGTCCAGAGTAGTCTTGAGGTGCAGCATGCTGTAAGTAAGATATTTCGCTGTAATGCTGGACTTCTTAAGTTCGAATGGGGGTAGGATTGAGTCATCAGAACCAATTCTTGCGAGCTCGTCCGTCTTTTCATTCCCATTGATGCCCTTATGTCCCGGGATCCAAATGAGTGTAACGTCATGATTAGCACTGAGTGCCTTGAGTTCGTTGTTGCAGCGTTTCGCAGTTTTAGATCTGATTGTTGCTTCTTCATTGTCTACGTAGATGTCGATGTGACTTCTTGGGAGTGACTGTTGTGATAATTCTTGCGAGGCCTCGGCAATTGCTCGAACTTCCGCCTGGAATACACTGCTGTGATTCGGAAGTCTCATCGACCGTGCGATGCTTAATTTTGATGCATAGATCCCGGAGCCTACATCCGCATCCATTTTTGATCCATTCGATAATATATGTGGTTGGAGTTAATGACCACTCTGGCTGTTCAGCTCTCTCTGGAGGGAATTTTGAGTTCGAGGTTTAGGTTGAATTGTTAAATAGTCAGTTTTGGTTTCAGTGTTCACCCACTTCGTGATAGATCGATGACCTGTCAGGTCTTTTTTCCAAAGGTTGAATTGTTGTTGGCAAAGCGCACTTTTCGCGGCCACTTCCTTTGTGAAAAGATCTACAGATATTAACCCCAGCATCATCTCGAGGGCTGCAGTCGCTGTTATTCTGATTGCACCTGTGGTTCCACAAGCCAGTCGCTGAATCTTCGTAAGGATGTTTCAGTTTGGGGTTTTCATGGCGGCTGGGCACTAAACAAGGCATGCATACGTAAATATGGGCCTTATAATGGCTGTGTACATCCGGTGAATAGTGGCAGGTTTGGGCCCCCATCTTTTACCGAAGATTGTGTTCATGCGTGGAAAGCAATTGAAGCTTTTCTTGTTCTTCCCATTAAGTCTTCCTTCCATTTCAGTTTACGGTCTAGTATTCATCTCAGGTATTTTTCCCTTATAACTGCTTCGCCACTTATGACACGTAGCATCGTCTTGTTGAATACACTTATCTTGATATATATCAACCAAACGGGGCCACAAAAATAATGAATTACAGCGTGATATCTTGAGCTTCACTGTAATCGAAAAAATAAGCGCTCCAAGATTTCTTGTGATTTTGTTCAGCCCATATGCGACCATTCGGTTTGTTTATAAAGCCGTTCAGCAAAAAATGGGTTTCGTCTTTTAATACGAAATGTTGGCCAGAATAAGGTTCAATTTTGAGTCGCATTAAAGCCAAGTTAGCGAAATTGGGACGCAACCAGTAGCCATTTGGCTGCATCCGCCAAGCTGATAATTCGGTTCAGTAACCCATAAAAGCCTAAGGTGCATAGCACTTGCTGTATACGATTGCGCAGTTTTTTCAAATAAATAAGATGTTAACAAATTTAACATATGTTTTTACACACATACACAACCTATAACAGCAATGTACCGTACTATACACCGTACCGTACTATACACCGTACCGTACTATAACACCAAGTCAATGGGCCAAGCCATTCGTCAATTATGAATGTCTACTTATAAATTCGTTCCAGTAATGACGAGAGGTGCAAATTTTATGGTTCCAAGCAATGGAATGCGGTATTATATTCAATTAAATAAAAGGTTTACAGCAAAATAATTACATATGTTTACACATACATACATGCAAACATAGATGCAGTACATTTAAACCAAAAGAGGGAAATTGAAATGTCGCTAGGAGGTATACTGACTATTAAAATTACCATTTGCTCTTCGTGATGAAACCGTGCAGATAGTGACTGGATACATGTATACGGCTATACCGCTTAAGAAACCTTGCTGCATAATATGCAATGTGTAAAATAGCAGGCCAATGGTTAAGGAAGTGGGTAATGGCCTTCTTTTTCATCACATCTGCAGATTCTGCCGATATAAGTATGTATGACCATGCTTGCCAATGCTCCCGTTAATTACATTTACGAGTTAAGCGATATTTCATTTTATTTATTTCCATATTGCCGTGATAATGTACTCTTACAGACATCTTACATGATGTAACTTATTATTATGTCAATTATCTAAAATAAAGTTAAGTAAGTTATTTACAAACATCGAGAGAAAGATTTATGGCGTTAACCACTGTATAGCAATTAAAACTTTGACACTTTGTTGCCAAATTCATCGGTCCCTTGAAGGTCGTTATAACCGATTTTGACTGTATTTAAATTAAGTAGATTTTTATGGCATCAGACCATAAGTTCCTGTAGAAGGTCATTTTACTGGACAGATTTTAAAACGCTAAAAAGTTAAAAAGTCAGCAGAACTCTTAAGGATTTCATGTATTTTGTTAATTACTATTAATTATTGTAGGCGAATAAAACAACTGGGCATTCGTTAACTTCAAAGATGCATGTACAATATATACTGCTGCATGGTTTCGTCACGACGTTTTTTTCTTTCGCGAAGTGCGTTGTACACGTCTGACTTAGTCACGACTTTTTGAAATTCACTTCGCAATGCATTTTTGAGTTCCTGACAACTTTTTATATTAATTGTTCTGACAAATAAGGCGTCGTACCTGTGAGAAGCCGTTTGCCGTAAATGAACTTAGCCCTATCATCCAAATGTATGATCTCCGAACATTCCTCGAACTGCACGATCCAACGCTGTACGGGGAAGTTGTCGTCTCCACTGAAAGCCGCAATGACCTTGACCTTGAAATTGCAAGATGCAGGTAACTTGAGGCTAGGCCCCGTTTCTTCCACTTGAAGCTCTTGAAGTTGCTTCTTTAACTTGGCTATCTCCTCCTTTTTCTTGCATATTCTAGCAGTTTCTCCAACTCTTCGTCGAGGTACTCCTCTGCCAGAACATATGACTCGTCTTCGTCGTCGGACACGTGGTCTTCAGGTGGAATTGAGTCATCAGTATAGATTACTTTTTTTTCGAAGAAACGTCTTGTACCAACTTTTGAAGATCGTCTTCCATAAAATCTTGCACAGCTCTTGAGCCCGGATTTTCAATTCGGCTTTGGTACCGGTTTTTGAGTCTTAACACTGTAGCCAACTCTAGGAACTATGTCCACTCTTCAGACATCGTTTAAAAGCATGCGAGCGAATAAACTTTCCGACTCGAAAATGCACATTAATTCTTTACTTCGACTACTTTGGTAAAGACACTTCTGAATTATTGCGGACTGAAATGACGTCCTGACAAATTGAATTCTATCATTTAAATATAAGGGCATGCATTGTAGAGAATTTGAATGGAAACCGTCTTTTAAGGCAGACAAACTCGCCAGATATGGAACAACTATACCCATGCTATACCCCATAACGTGTCTAGCGAAAAAGTAGATTTGGCCACGGCTGGATCTGAAATGCTCTAAGAATGCTCATTATACATCGATACATCGAAAACATCGATGTTTACTATTCGATGTATCGAATCAATCCGATGCATCGGATACTTTCGATGTTTATCGATGTATCGATTGTATTTTCATATGATGCATCGAATGAAAGCAAATTCTGTACACAGTTTCCACTTTAATTCAACTACAATACGAATAAGAAGAATAAACACATGTTGTGGTAGGTTTGAGTCAAGAAACCGATTCAGACCATTTAAGGGTAAGGGGTCAGGTTCGTAAAAAATCAGTGAAGAAAGGATGATTTCAATTCGATGCCACAAAGGCACAATTGCAGCTATTTATTTATTTATTTATGTTTTTTTTGTTGTTTTACAAATTTTATGTAGTTTCATGAGCATTTTTTCTGTCTCGCCTCGATCCTTGCACACATGAAAAAAAAATTATCCTCGACTGATGGGAATTGTAGGCCGGTGCAAAAACATCCTAGAGCAAAAATTCCAATTGAGTTTTAAGGTAGAAGGATAAATCTATCGAGTGACATACAAATGCTCTTGAAAAAAACCGATCGGGGAAAAAATGGCGCAGTTTTGAAAATTGAGGTCCGAAACGGTAAAAAAAAAATTGGGGAAAAACGTGTTCAGCGTTGTGAAAAATTCGAATTTCCACAAAAGCATGTGTCATTCGATAGCTAATAACGTACAGAATAAAACAAACAACAAATTTTCAAAATCGGTTAAAAACTCCGGTGTCAGCTATTCCCACCAGTTCAAAAAAAAAAAAACACGTTTCGAAAAAAACGCGTTTAAAGTTTCAGGAACGGTTTTCTCATAACAGAAATCAAATAAATGACTCGACCCTCGTGTTTTTCTATTCTTTCATGCTTTAGGAAAGTCAGGAAAAAGGAAAAATTTGAAAATCTATCGATCAGAATTCGATTGGTTTGCGATATGAGCTAGAAAACCGAGCCTCGCTCAAGACCAAGTCCTAGCGATGAAGCAGATTTTTCATAAAAATCAACTCTGGCACCGCTTGACGCGCGCTCGTAAAAGTAACTTCGGTTCTATGGGACCGATCATGATAAAATTTGAGTTACAGACTCTCAAGACCCTACAGAATCCAAGCCTGACCCCTTAATTTGCTTGTCAAAAGCGAAAATTTGGAAGAAATTGTACTAGGCCGTTGTCGAAAACTTTGTAGTAGAAGTATTGGGATGTCTAATTTCAAAATAGCAAGCCATGATAAATTAATTTTAATGAAATCTATATTTTTAACAACTACGTCGATGTTTTTATTCGATGCATCGAAAACATCGATGTTTTTCAACGATGCATCGTTATGTATCCATGGGACGTTTCGATTCATTACATCGAATAAAACATCGATGTATTTTTTGTATGGACATCTCTAATCCATAATGACTAATAGGCAAGCATGCAATAAAGCTGTCGTCCATTCAAACAATTTCTGTAGAAGCTGCATTGACGCTTCATAAGAAGCGTAATGACGTCGAACGAATTATCCTCAATTCTTTTCTGTCAATTTATGTCGATGACATGAGCATACGCGACTGCCTTGATTCCAATGTTTTCGAACTCTTTTAAGATGTTGTTGATGACCAGGGGCCGTAGAAGAGATAACAACATTATAAAGGGTAATTTTTTAAGCGTTTGGTTTTTCAGTGTTCTATTTTTGACAGCTCCCGCGTGATTTGTGACACATTTCAAAGTCAAACGTGCTCAGTAAGCCTTGCCATTTCATCATGGAAAATCTTACACCCGAACAACGCCCACAAATTATTGAGTTTTACTATCAAAATTCATGCTCTATATGCAGCATGTTTTTCGCGTACTTCGACCATTCCGAGCAAACAATTCAAGCTTTTAGACATCAAGCCAGCTACCCCTATGCGTTAAATGCGTACGTTAAATCTCTCACCTATGCCGATAAGCCAGCGTCCATTGCAGCCTTGGAAGACAACACTTCACGTGTTATTAGCGAGATACCAGCCAATATACTCGAAAAGTGACTCAAAATTGGACTCTCCGTATGAACCGCTTAAAACGAAGTTGTGGTCAACATTTAAATGAAATAATCTTTAAAAAGTAAATGGCAAGCATTGATTTATGAACTCACATAAAAATTGTATGCACTTTTGCAATTTTCCTGTTTTTATTGACAATTAAAAACCAAACGCTTAAAAAATCACCCATTGTAAGCCCTTTCTCATTTGACATGTGTGTTGTGATTTAAAGACAAGTTTAACAACCCAACAAAAATAAAAACAACTTTATGCTGAAGCCTGAGGTTCTTTAGTTCCGTATGTATTTACCTACTCTAAATACGTAAACCATGCAAAACTCTGTCTTAACTATCGAAGTTCAAAGCAGTGTTTAGAATAATTTCATAAGCCTTCTGGACATGAAGCTTCAAATGAGTCGTTATTGCAAGTCTCCCACTCAAGTTTCTCTTCACCGATTATGCCATGCCATTTTCATAAAAGTGGTTATCGACTAACAGGTTCAACGATTCGATAGAGTTCTTTTGTGTTGTCTTTTATCCACACAAAACCTATTCCATTAAAGGGAAACCCACTCTTTAATCTTTTTTTTTTTAATAGATTCAGGCAATGGCTTCAGGCTCCTCAGATCTCTTCTACCTTCCGTGGCTTACATATTTCTTTCTACTTTTACAATAAATAATTCGAACTCCTTTGTTTTATCACAAAGCAGTTGTCTATCTCTATCATACAAATTAATTCGAATTTTTAGGTGAACAAAAATCACTAAACAAAATATTTTATTTCGTATGTAAAATTTGCCCTTTCGGCAGATTAGATACATTTTTTTTTTAATCAAACCAAAAACTGTCGAAACTCACGAAAAACACACTTTTGAAAGAGCTTCAGGCATTATTTTCCATTTAACTTGTTTTTTTTTTTATTCGCTTTAAAGGATCGTCCTGATTCAATATAGACTTGTAATTTCCTGTTGTAAAGCACCTCTTGCCAGAAAATTTTCAGCAATTTTTCTTCCCCATCTCTCGTCACCTTATAACATAAATTGCACGTTTCATTCTCTATGGGTCTCTCTCTATATAAGCTGAGCGATTCCTCATCTTTCTTCGTCTCTTTATGATTGCAAGCAGTGGTCTCTTGGTATTGCAATAAATAAATAATTTGGTTTTGAATTGTAATTCATACTTCTACAGAGATGAACAGAGATGTTGGTACCAGGTAGGTGCTTTGCTATGGAATTGTTTCCAATTTTTTTTCGGAATCTCATACGGCGGGAGCCTTTGAAATTGAACTGAAATTGAAAATAAAAGCGTGAAAAAAAGAACAAGTGTTTTTTCTCATGTTTGTAATTACATGTGTATGTTAGTGAACCTGTTCGTTATAGAACATAGTGTTGTCAGCATTATTAATATTGTCAAATATAGGGTGGGATTCTTTGCTTGGTCTTTAGTTAATTGATAACTCATATATCGTCTGTATGCTGGAAAAACAGACACAAGTCCGCTTGACTATATTCTGAGACAATGGCGTTTGAATTAATTAAAATACGTTGGCGATTTTACGGAATCGGTCATTTAATTTCGGAGAGATGTGGTCATTTGAAGATAGTTTTACCAAAAAGTAGACTGTAATGCGCATGAGAAACAAATCCGCTTTGTTTCCGGTAGTGTAAGTTTTCCTTCCTTCCTTTAACCCTTGTCTAGGGAAAGAGTATTACTTACACAAACGGACATACGTATGTGTCCGATAGACACATTGCTGAAAATATCAAATTAAATACACTTTTTTTTTTTTAATTTTTATTCGAAATTAAGTTGTTTTTTTAACAACTCTCTGACGGTCCTCGACTGCCTATCGTCTCTTAGAGAGATGACTGAGCAGATAAATATTCACCTATGTTGGGTGCCTGGACATAGTGACTTCCCTGGTAACTGCAAAGCCGACGAACTTGCCAGATCTGGTACGACCCGACAGATTACCTCTCATAACAAAGGCCTGGGTATACCTAACAGTACAGTGAAACTAATTATCCCACAAAATATAACCTGAGAAACTAACTCCAGGTGGAAAGCCAATCATACGTGCCATTCCACCAGACTTATTTATATGGCCTGAAATTGACGACCATAAGTCAAGGGAGATCATCTCAACAAAACACAAATCCGCACCATTATAGGTATAATTACAGGCCACTGCCTACTAGGACAACACGCCAGGAGACTATGAGCTCTATACAATGATTTCTGTTGAAACTGTGGGGATGAGGAGGAGGAGGAAAGCACCACCCACCTTCTCTGCCATTGTCTAGCGCTCTCCCACAGCAGAAGAAGATTTCTTGGGCACTATCACATCAATGACAATAGTGACCTAAGTCAAATCCCCCTAAGGAAGATCCTCTCATTTATCAATAACTCCAAATGATTGTACGGGTAGAATTCTCCTTCAGGGAATTTTATAGGCATCACAACGGGCTCTGAGCCTAAGTGAGTCCCATGGGACGCCTATCCACCTAACCTAACCTAACCTAAGTTGTTTTTTTCTTGTTTAGTATTTAGAAATCGACAAATCTTAATATGATCTCCTTTTCGAAATATCGGAAAAAAACATAAGCAGTGTGTCCATTAGACACACGTTTTCCGGATAAGGCTTAAAAAAATGCCTTTAATCTCTTCAATTTGACACCATCCACTCCGGGATAGCTATAGCATTACTTTAGAATGGTGACGTTTTCCTTTTCCCCTGTGGACCGGCTTTTTCATATTTCTTTCCTGTTGCGGGCTAAGTTTTTCTGTTAGAGGTAGGTGGTGAAATACCCATGTCTAGTTAGAAACTGGAAGGCATATTTGTTTACTTCACCGTGTTCCCATCCCTTCTACTCAGCAACGTTTGGGACCAGACCCAGGGTCCATCACTCACTGATATTTGGAGAGCTCTTTTGCCTCCTTTGTTGCAGCTTCTTCCTCAAATTCCGTCTTTTTGTTGTCGACGTGCTTTCTCTCCGCAGCAAGGGTCACTTCTATGACTACGAAGATGGCTGGTTCCGACACCGTTTGGCACGAACTCGCAACTTGTAGAGCTCTGCGCCTCTGTATTACGGTCATTAGCTTCCTGTATTTCTTTTGCCATAGTGTGACGGCCCATGTCTGACAACTATACGGGAGAATGGCGTAGGACCACTTACGCTGCCATTAATTTGCTCAGCGACTTTGTGACCTTTGTAGCTTGTTTAGATGCACACTTATCTGTTGCCCAAAAGAAAGCTTCGTAAGGCTAGCCCCATGTATTTCAACCCTTCCTGTTTATAACCTTAAACCCAAATTACAAATCGATGATAGTCATGATTCTCTTCCTAGTCAGAAAGACTATCTTCGTCTTTTCTGTGGCCAGACCATGACCAGGTCCTTTCATCCAGAGATGTACCGACATTATGACCTGGTAGAGTTTTCTTTGCACACTATCGCTGTTTTTTGCCATATTTACCGCGTATCCTACTAGAAAAGTGTCTTTGGGCTTCTCCACATGAAGATGGCATCGTAGGAGATGTTTCAGAGATCAGGTCCCAGGATCGAGCACTGAGCTGCTCTAGCATTGATTTCCTTTCTTCGAGTGCCTACTGTGGCGTCCTATAACAGCTCCTCGTCCTTGAGATAGTCCTTTATCTGCACAAGAGATACTTGGGAGTATCGAAAGTATTTTCGAGCGCGTTCAGCATGTATTTCCATCTAGCATTTCGCACGTCTAGAGTTACTAGCGGTTGCTCCGTTGATGATCAGCTGTCTTTCGATGCGATGCGTCTTTCAGCTGCTAAGGAAGACCCCTTATTAAAGGTAGGCAGCTCTTGTACAGTTCAGCAGTAGATGAGGGCATGTTTGGGTCGATTTGAGCACTTCCGCCGGTATTCCATCAGACCCAAGTGCTTTTCGGTAATATGTATGGATGAATGTTTTTTTTTTTTTTTTTGTGATCAAAAAATAAAGTGAAACCTTTTGCTGAAAATTGTTGTAAACATTGAATAACAAAAAGTCGCAATTGTATCTGAACAAGATTTTATCCTTTACTACCTAATCTGACTACTTGGTAGAGAGGAGAATGTTCATTTGGCTTCAAACGAGGTTAAACAGTTAAAAACCAAACGTTTGACATAAAAACTTTATCGTTTAAGGTTCGTAGAACTAATCTTGTTTTTGAATATTATTTTCAAGTTCTTTGAGTTTGTGTTAAGTGATAAAATACTTTCTTGTAGTCGAATACGCTTTTCAGTTATCTTTTTTTTTTCAACTTAACCAATTTATTAAAAGCGCGTTCAACATTTGATTTGAAATTGTTATTCACGAGGGAGTTATTAATGCAAATATCAAACGAAACAAAAGAGAAATATATAACTTACCAATTTTTTTTTTTTTTTTATTTTCGATTGAGCTAAGAATACAAATAACAGTCACTGGTCTCCTCCAGAGATATAAACATTTAGTTAAAATTAAAATTTGCATTACTTTACATAAAAAACAAAAATAAAAAAGATTTAAATGTAAACTGTGGTCATGTAGACTTGTTGGATGTTTTTATTCTTTTTGCTTACACTTTTCGCAATGGAAACCTTAAAGTTATAACAATTCTCTAGAGTTCTCACTGGGATAATTCAACATAAAAATTATCCAGTTCATTTCAGAATTAAGGGAGACTGGGTTTGGTTGTATAATAAGTTGTAACCATTAGAAAAAAGGAAGTCCCGATAGAGATATTGAAGTCTCTCGATAGAGATGATGTTTGTGTTGTCTTGAGTTATTTCGATGGACACGCTCTAAAGCAAACACTTGAAGAAGAAAAAAGCAAAAAGTCTCGACAAACAAATTGTGAATGAAGGCGATTTTTTCGAAAATGAACTGAACGTTTTGTGATATGAAAAAGGCAACAACATGCGCTGATTGGTCACTAGTTGTATAAGAAAATTCAGACCGCACAAGTTTGATATTTTAAGTTAACGAAAGTGATTATTATACAGTCGAACCTGGTTAAGTGGGATCCCTTGGGCCTTTCATTTGAGTATTTTTGATACAGATATTTCAATTACCCAGTTTTTCATTTATCCAGGTACTGGACCTTTTTTCTAGGATGTTTAACACGTAGATTTAAATTTCAATCAAAAACGTGAACTGGAATTGGGCAATACAAATTTGACGTCAAGATGTACATATGTACTTACACACGTGGTGTCTAGTCTAGACAGAAGTAGAAAATAGTATGAAAAGTTAACTGTTGTAGCGGACTCAAAAAAAATCAAGGAAAGGGCGGAAAGGACTGCAAAAGCAATGTGTTAAAACAAACACTTGGATAAATTTCTAGCGAATTCATCAATTTTTCTTTCAAGTCCGTCTCACTTACAGAGGTTCAAATAAGTAATTCCACTTACAGAGGCAAACTAATAAAATATAAATTTCATTTATAGAATACTTACTTGAAAAAATGTGGCCCACAATTTGGCCCACTAATAGAGATATTCCACTTAACCAGGTTCCACTGTATATGTATATTATATTGTTACTTACGATGTTCATATTCCTTAAATGATTTATAAATTTCCTTCCATTTTTGACTATCGGATGTAAAAACTCACTACACACTACCCGTGTAGGGCCAGTAAGTTAGTATAACATAGTTAAGCTAGTTAAGCTAGTTTTAAGCGTTTTTTTCCTAGCATATAAAAGAAACTCACAACTCACTACACACTAAATTTTGTGAGAAATGAATCAGTTATGACTAACATGGATGTTATATAATTGCTTGAAAAGTTAAACCGCTTACAGTATCTGAAGAGGACTCCATTAATATCAAAACAGTCCACTTATTTCTTTTTGCAGATTAATAAATATTTTCTGTAGCAAATCACTACATACATACAATATCCAAGACGTGACCTTGGAAAATAGTAGAAGGCAATTGGTAATGGTATTATTGTGTTGGGCAGTCTGAAACTACTTTAATATTTGCATCGACTTCACTAAAGTTGTCGGACGATTCTATGTCTCACACTTTACCGTTGGCCGCGTTCTTATAATTGTGGAATCAACAAAAGTAGTATTATAAAGCTAGGATTACACGATTGATGATTTGCGTCAATATGTACGCTTTTTTGAAGTCCAATGGATATCGATCGTGTAAGGGCACAATTTTTTTACGTCAAACTACGCCAATTTGGTTGCCCCCAGATTGTCCCCAATTTCCGTCAACCAAAATTTACGCGATTGCATCAATTTTTTTTAACAATAGTCCTTAACTGAAGAACTAAAATGTTGTCTGGTGTATCAAATAGCGTCCTCCACATTCTAGATAGAATTCAAAAACGCGCGTTAAGACTTATTGGTGACAGTAACAATGCAACAAGCTTGACTACCGAAAGAATGTTACATTCCGTCCATTCAACATTTTACCCCCACTACGCGTCATTTTTGTCATACTCATCAGTTTACCCTAAAGCTCATTGTCGGTCTTACTGTCAAGTATAGGGATTCTTTCTTTAGTCATATAATATGAATGTGGAATTATATGCAAAGCTCTGACTTTCCTCATCACTTCCAAGCATTTAAAGCCAACGTGCATAGGTATCTTCTTCGCCTGTCCTCTAACCCTTTAGTTAAAAAAATTTTGCTCTACTTCGACTTCCAGAAAAACAATCAAAAAATTGTTTCAGGGCACAACTTTTGGCTGTCTACCTTCCTTATGTAGCCTTGGTAAAACGACAGTCATTTACCACTCACATTTAGAAGGTCATGCGTTAAAACCGAATGACAGTCATAAAATTAGCATGCTGGTATTTTTATCGAATATGGTACATGAGAGCGAAATACATACATATGATATATTAAATACGCGTTATATCAGAAAAAGGGATGAGTAACTTTAGGAACATATGTACATAAGTGTCCATGAAATGCATCAGTGATAAGTTCCCTTGGAGGCCGCATTGTTTCTTTTGGTTTAAAAAAATGTTATTACACAACAGGATTTTATTTTAAGCTCTAAAAGCTAATACTCCAGTCTGTAAGCACAATATATACCACATACCATATAGGCCACATTGCCAACTAACGATCTAATCAACAGAACTCACACCAAGACAGCGAGAATTGTAGCAATTATTACCACAGGCCACTGGCAAATTGGCATTCTCTTTAACGCTTATTGCTGTTGCTGCCACAATACACAGGAAAAGTAAACCCTATTCCACTTCCTCTGTGAGTCCTTGACTGCCCGGCACTAACCAGAACCAGGCATGTCACATTTGACAAAGCCATTTTCAGAGATCTCTCACATACAATTTTGCAATAACATAAGCATTTCACAGGATGGATTTCAAAACTACCCCCTTGGTCATACCCATCAACAACAATCAAGTCACGTAGGTTGTCGTATCAAAAAGGCGCATCAGCGCTACTTGTGCTTCTGGTAGGACAGCCACTTCTACCTACCTTCCATATGCGCTGCCTTTTCTAGTTGTTTTACTAGGTGGTAAGTCCTGGTCATAAGCCAAATCCCTTTTAATTTTAGAGGCTAAGGGAAAAGACTCTAACATTGTTTTTCCTTAGATAAAGTTTTCAGTAGTCTTCCAAATTAGTCTCGGTTGTCTAACTTCTTCTAAACGGTCTTCCAATAGGGACGTCTGAACTTTGACAGTTGATAGCGGCCATATTGTTGAAGCTACATCTGTCAAATTGGCTGTCATTTATTTAGTCTGTTTTGCCATTTATTTTGCCAAATCATCATGGCCGGATAAAGCGTTCAACAACACGTGCAAATAATAAAATTGTTTTATCAAAATGGGTGTGGTGGATAAATTTGAGTCTACTGGTTCAGTAAACGATCAATCAACACCCTACGTCGACGAAACGCAAGATCTGCCGAAAACATCGCCGCTGTCCGTGAGAATGTGCAGGAGTATCCGAGGCAGTCGATTTCGCGTCGCTCACAAGAACTTGGCCTTTCGCAGACCACAACTTGGCGAATTTTGCGTCGTGACTGGGGCCTGCACTCGTACAAAAATCAACTGGCCCAGGAGGTGAAGGTAATCGACCATAGACAACGACGCGTGTTCGCTGAATGGGCTCTGGAGCAATTGGAAACTGACCCTAATTTTCATCGAAAAATCATCTTCAGCGATGAGACACATTTTTGGATGAATGGGTACGTCAATAAACGACGAAACCAATCCACATGAGATCCAAGAGCGTCCAATGCATTCCGAAAAAGTCACTGTTTGGTGTGGATTTTGGGCTGGCGGCGTCATCGGTCCATATTTCTTTGAGAGCGACGCTGGCCATGCCTATGGATCGATGATTACCAACTTCTTTTGGCCTGAATTGGATGATATGGACACCAACGACATGTGGTTTCAACAGGACGATGCTACGTGCCACACAGCTCACGCCACATTGGAAATTCTGCACGAGCGATTCGAGGACATGGTCATCTCACGTGGAGGTGATGTGAACTGGCTACCGAGATCGTGCGATTTGACCCCGTTAGACCTTTTCTTGTGGGGTTTTCGGAAGTCGCAGGTCTATGCGAATAAGCCACAAATTCAGGCAGAGTCATGGGAAATTGGACATTTCGGATGCGTGCCACTCAGAGAAGCCGCGTCGGACATTTGAATGGTGTTATATTCCATACATAATTGCATCGATAGGCCTTCCAAATGAATAAAAAATGTCGATGATATCGCACACACACTTTGTTTTATTTAAATTTAAAAATAGGAAGCGCTTAATGAAAGACCCTTTTGTTCCGGTGTTCTTCAAAGCGGTTTGATGACAAGTCACTTTAGTTGAAAACTGTTGATGAGGCTTCAACAACTACAATTGTTGAATCAATGTCATACAGTATGACATATTTGCAGTGAAGGTTATCAAGGACTTCCTTCCTTCTATTGTAACGATATATTTAACGAATTGAACACACATTTTGTTGGTCCACTCAATCCTTTCAAAAATGATCTTCACCGAGCCGAGCCAGTTCGTTAACTGTGTATTAACTACATTAACACTTCGGTAGCACCCTCTATACGTGCCCAATCAATGTTATAAGTTCGGAAAAAAAAATATACCACCTTCCAATATTGAACCCTTCATTTAAAACTTGTTTCAGATTTAAGCATTTTTACTTGCGCTCTCGCCAAAAAAAAACCTCAATTGCAGATCTACACATTTTGTATGCTCTTGCCGACACGATGGATAGATAGATACTTTTCCGTTGTATCATGTCTCTTCTTTCTTCCTCAATGTCTTTTTTTTTAGGTTTCGTGTCCATTGTTCTTCTTTTTTTTTGTCTTTCTTTTGCTTCCCATGGGTAAATACCATCGTGGGGAACTTTCTCGACATCTCTTGGCGTATATTGAAATTGAAAGTACTTCTTGTATCTTTTTTTTATTTTTTTTGCCAATCTTCATGACTGTTGTGACAGTGTATGGGTGCGCATGTATTCAGGTACGCTGCTGTAATAGCACGTCACAGAGGCTAAAGGCCTCGCCATTGGAGGAGATCGCATATACCATACGTTCGTTGTTGGTCCGTTATTCTTCATTTGTTCATGCGTTTGTTTTCTTCGCTCAAGGTGACGAAGAGCTTTTATTCGTCGTGTCTTTCTTTAGTATTTGCGTTTTATTTTTGGTTAGGTATAGGGTACAGACATGATCATCGGTGCGCTAACTATGCGGATTAAGCAAGTTTGCAGACGCCACTACGTTGGTTTGGTTTGCCTTCGTACTGGTGCTGGTACTGGTACTGGTAGTGATGTGCGGTTTCTCAGAGTCTTCTTCTGCAGCAATCTCTCGGAGATCGCAGAGAGCGGGTGAAAAAAATAAAAAAAATTGCGATGATGATGTGATGGTCCGTCCGTCTTCTTTGGAGTTTCTCTGGCCGATGCCACTGGTTTGTAGTGTAGTTTCGTGGGATCTAGTTGCCCCACCACTGCAGGTGTAATTCGAATTTCGGTGCATTTTGGAGTGGAGTATAAAAACGAAAGTGACATTTCTCATCGTTTGGCTCAACAGTTGTTGGTTGTTTGGTTTTATACAGGAGTGATTTGTTTGTGTGTGAGTGGTTTGTGCTTTAACTTATCCCACACTGTGTGTACCCCAACTACACCACCCGTCTTGAACCGATAATAACCTCTGGCGTCCGTTGAGATTGGTGTACATTGGTGTACAGTATAGTGCCATTCGAATTCCATAATTGTTCATCTTTCATTGTTGTATGCATGCGATTTTCAGAGGTTTTTGATTTGGTATAAATGGGAGAATCCATTGGAGCAGATCGTCAGTAAACAACACGGCTCGGTGTAAAAAGCACATTCTATTCATCACTCCTAACCAGGATAAAACCATCAAACTTTACCAGAGGATTATAAATTTCTTCCTTCAGTTTACCTACATATAACCTTAGTTATCACAAAGAAATGAGAGCCTTTATTTTGATTTCCTGTTTGGCTGTTGCCTCGGCTAGGCCTGAAGCTGGATACGCCTATAATCGTCCTGGCGGCGGTGGTGGCAGTAGTTCCGGTGGTGGATTTGGCGGTGGATTTGGCGGTGGTTCCGGTGGCGGAGGCTTCAGTGGTGGATCAAGTGGTGGTGGAGGAGGATTCAGTGGTGGATCAAGTGGTGGAGGTGGAGGATTCGGTGGAGGATCCGGTGGTGGATTTGGTGGAGGATCTGGTGGTGGATTCGGCGGTGGATCCGGTGGTGGATTCGGTGGTGGATTCGGAGGTGGAGCAGGAGGCGGTGGTGGCGGAGGATTTGGTGGTAAGCTAATAAATTCTTTTTTAAAGTGACGACTAACTTGAACACAACAAATTCTAATTATCTATAGGCGGAAGCATTGGTGGATTTGGCGGTGGCTCAACCATTGTGCAAAAACACATTTATGTTCATGTCCCACCACCAGAGCAGGAAGAAATTCGTTCCCGACCAAACATCCCAGTTCAGCAATCGCAGAAACATTACAAAATCATTTTCATAAAGGCTCCATCACCTCCATCGTACCAGGCTCCAGTTATCCCAGTCCAAGCTCAGAACGAAGAAAAGACACTGGTCTACGTTTTGGTTAAGAAACCAGAAGAGCAACCCGATATTGTTATCCCAACTGCTGCTCCAACTCAACCCTCAAAACCAGAAGTATACTTCATCAAATACAAGACACAAAAGGACTCATCCGGCGGTGGATTCGTATCAGGTGGAGGAGATGGTGGTTCAGGAATTGGAATTGGCGGCGGAGGTATTGGCGGAGGAATCGGTGGAGGCATTGGCGGAGGCATCGGTGGAGGCATTGGTGGAGGCATCGGTGGAGGATCTGGTATTGGTGGTGGATCAGGAATCGGCATTGGCGGTGGTGGTGGCGGCGGTTCCACTGGCTTTGGCGGAGGTGATATTTCTGGACCATCTACATCATATGGACCACCTGGAAAATCTGGTCCATACTAAAGT
The DNA here is from genome assembly GCA_951813785.1 of Criorhina ranunculi. NCBI lineage: Eukaryota > Metazoa > Arthropoda > Insecta > Diptera > Syrphidae > Criorhina > Criorhina ranunculi. The sequence continues at coordinate 51,622,615 of OX638381.1, read as the reverse complement.
GGTGCTTGGCTAAAAGTAGCTAGTCCTATCCTTTAAATCTATTCCATTCCTCACCCTTCTGTTAAAAATTTTGTATATAAAATCTTTCCTATTGTCTGTGTGTAAATGTACTTAGTTTTAAGGGATGCAGTGACAACTTTGTGCTAGCTATAGTATTTTAATTATAAGTTTTTTTTTTGCAATAAAAAGTACGGTGACAAAATACGAAAAAAAAAATTTATCTTTTTTAATTATTCAAGTTACAGTTTTCTAGTGATTCAACCAACCTTCAGCGAAATCTTTACTAGCCGCCTAGTTTACTGACACATTAGCCGATAAATATTTAATAGGATCCTCTAATTGCTTAAACGAGTTGGTACACCATAAGAGTTTTTAATTTTGTTGAATCTTGCTGTACAGTTTACAACTTCTTCTTTACGTAGGTTGAACAAAAAGCAATTAAATTATGCTGTAATGAGCATCCCACTTTGTAGTTTGCTGCAATGCGATTCATTCAGTTTGGGCCATAAGGAAGTAATATTTTTCGATCGTGTGAGGTTGGAATATTTTTTAGTCGTCCCTCCCTTAAACAAAGATTGAAGTGTCAATATGTTTACCCATTTTGGAATTAACTGAAATTTTTTCTTTTCTTTCCACATTCATATCCCCACAGTGTTTTCTTTCTCCTCATCTACGCAGCTGCTTTCGAAGTCATTGGATGGGATGCCTAGCTTCTGGGCATGTCTTCCGGTAGTTAGATGATGATGTTGATGAATAGTGAAATAATTATACAAATTAAAATTTTTTATTGCATTAGTGTCCCGCTGAAAAAGAAAGAAGAAAAGGCAATCGATCAACTGCAAAAAAAGTTGGCGTCAACTCTATTGCATAGCCACAGTCACTGGCAGTACGACGGTCATACGGCTTAAAGTGTTGATCGTACTAAACTGTGCATTATAAGGAAAGGCAATAATGCCAATAGGTTAGGTTAGGTAGGAGGGTTGATGGGGAAGGAAGTCCTTTCCCCGTCACACTTAGGTCAATGTAGACCCATTGTGATGCTTTAGGGGTGGCAGTCCCCTTACTAGGAACCATGACCCAAGCCCTATAAACTCTGTGTATGTCAAGCACCGACTTGCTGAAAAGTTCTTCTAGGTCCTGGAAAATGTCCCCTTCTAAGATTTTAAATTTAATATGGCAGAGTGCCGGGCAATGACAGAGAAAGTGTGGAGTGTGCTCATCTACTTCCTCGTCACCGCATACCCTGCATAGGTCGTTTGTGTTCAATTCCAGTCTTCTTGCATGGTAGTTTAGCATGTTTTGCCCGGGGATGATATCTATTAGGGAAGATAGGGATTTTTTATTAATTTGTAAGATTCTTTTGATTTTCTGTTTATTGTAGAATGGCCATAGTTTCCTGGTTATGACAAAGGAGCTGAGCGCATTCCATCTATCGTTGGCAGTTCTTTTAATTTTGCTCCCAATTTCTTGTTTAAGGATACAAGGTGGGACTTTGGCGGTGGAATCTGCCTGATTGGGGTATAATGAGGATCCTTTCCATGCCAGCTTATCAGCTGTCTAATTCCCAGGCACCCCTATGTGGCCGGGGACCCAGCAGAGTCTTACTTTGTGCTGCCTGCCAAGAACAAGCTTCTATTTTATTTCTATGGCAGAAATCGCTCTTATTGCCTACTGGCTGTCAATGAAAAAGGTGGTAGTGCCTTCATTGCAACCTTTTGGGCAGCTGTTGTCACTGCCAGGACCTCCGCTTGCAAGACACTGCTGTGGTCTAGGAGTCTGATCGATCCAGACAGTCCGAGAGTCTCGGTAACGGATCCAGCGCCCACGCCTATATCCATTTTGGATCCGTCCATATAGACGAGTTTTTTGTGTCGTTGTTCAATATCTGATTACCCTGCCATTCATTTCTGCTGGGGAGGCAGGTTAAGTCTGTGCACACAGTGCTGCGCAGGATCTGTGCGTGTACTGTCTGACTGGGTTCCCAGTTTCCAGTTTGGCTAATGCGAAGGGCGCCTTTTGCTGCTGATTCCTGCACAAGTAAATCCAGCGGGAGTAAGTTGAGAATTGTCTCAAGTCCCGCTGTGGGGGTGGTTTTAATGCTCCACTGGTACTGATGCAGGCTATCCTTTAAATCTTTGTTAATAGTTTAAGGTTAGTGGTTTTGCACACTGCCTGCCACCACACCAGGTTATACGTTAGTATAGGCTTAACATAGTTTGAAGCAACGCCCTTAGGGAACGTTTCCATGATGTTAAGAAATACTGTAAGACTCTGTGATTTTCCGGCTCATACAAAAACGTTTGCCCTACATGTTAATTACGTATCTAAAAAAAAAACTAAAAAGGTAGCGATAGTTAAGTGATCCACAAAAAAGCTCTCAAGTTTGGTAAAAATGGTGCTTGTTCTTAGAACGAATCTATAGATAAGCCAACTGATTCCAGAATAAGATGTGGAATAATTAGAATTAGTTCTAACGCTGGAGACAGCAATTAGTCTCTGCAGTTGGTTAAGACAAGCATGTGCAGTCTTTTTTTCCATTTTCAGCTACCGTACGTATTGCTATTGTCGTAGCCACATCTATTTCAGAAGGACTGGATTTCTTACACATACTCTTCCCGAAATTGTATACTTCTATGTATTTACCTATGTACATCACCTTATAGGGGGGCTGGGACATAGGAACAGTCCAGGCGACTTATGGCTGACGAACTTGCCAGAGAGGGTATAACTCTACCAATTCTTCATTAAGCATGCCTCTCGCTACCTGCAAATTGCTATTTAAAACAAACGCGATCACAGATGAGGTAATACCTACCTCATTACCAAGCGAATCTGGCCGAAGCTGAATCTCAAACGCTCTCACTGTCTCATTAGACGTAAAAGGTTGCTAATAAGCACCTTAGTAGGTGTCATAACGGGACACTGTACCATCGGCAAACAAGCCTTTAGGCTGGGCCTTCTTGACAACGACTTATGTAGAAGCTGCATGGACGAGGAGGATGAGGAAACAATTCTTCGCCTTCTTTGTACATGTCCCTTCCTCAGCAATTTCAGTAGTTTTGCATTCCCTTAATTATTTTCCACCTGAGTACACATAACATCGTCATCAATGACTGAGGGCCGTTGAAATCACCATTTCGAAATCTGCGAATCCACTTTTTGACTGTCCAAAGAGCAGGAGCATGATGATAACCAAGTCAATCATTTCTGTGAAGCAATAAAGGCAACCCTGTCATAGGGCCGCGTCGTACCACTAAGCACTATGTCTACTCTACAAAACTAATGATAACAACTTCGTCGTCATGCCTTAGTTATGACAAGTATTTACTTTTTCTTATTCCGAGTGCTATCCTGAGTATTTTATGAAAAATATTATGTCAGACTCTATCAGCGTCCAGGAAAGCGCAGATACCTGTATCTTTGCAGTCTATTGCATCGTAAACTTAGTTTGCTAACAAGTACTGTAACAAGTTGATTATGGTCGTAAAAGGTCTTGTATAAAATAACTAGCTGTAACCGCGACTTCGTCCGTGTTGACCTAAAATTTCTTACCGGGAAGTTTGACCCGGTGAGTCAGCGTTATTGAACCGATCAACTTGATCGGAAATAGCAATGTCTTGTTATGACCTGTGTAACGTAGAAGTCTACTTCTCCGTGCTTGTGCCATGTCCAAGTTTCGGTAATAAGGATAAGACGATATGTCCGTCGGTCTTTGATTGACAAGTTCCAACACTGCTGCCATTCTCTCATGCTCCCTGTTGCTTCCTCATCGTGCGCCACTTCACCTTCCTGTCCACTCCTCTGTAAAGACCAATAGAGAGAAAACTATTATCCAAGGGCAGGTCTATCACAAAATTGCGAATTTATTTCCCTTGCGTTACATTTGATCGTTGATCACATTTCTCTCCAACTCTGTGATGCACAGCCTTGTACTATTGCATAGTCTTGGAGCATCAAGGTTACGCATCAGCAAAACCGAAACACCAACTTTTAGCACCTGTTTATGAGATGGCACTGCAGATAACTATAAGAAGTTCAAAAACCCTAAGTAGGTGGTAGCGTCGTTTGCGGAAATGATTTGCTCCATATTCTCGTGGCGTTGTCAGATGTACTTGAAGCAAATAATAATAATATTACCTAGGCTCAATTGTAAAATCGTAGCGAAACTGTACCAAATATGACTTGTTTCTAAGTGCGTGCTTCTGATAGGTTGTACTTCATTGTCATCTAGCATTGATACAAATCCTTAGCAGTGATCTTAATCATCAAACCAATACACTAAGTGCTGAGCCACAGCGATCGCATAGCATATCTATCATTACTTTACCCTAGCCGACTCAGAAGAGCAGACTTTTGCAGAGAAAGCTCTTAATCTTTACTCTTGTCTTCAATATGGCCTACGTGATAAGAATGTCAAGAATCGAGGTTGTGTTGTAATTTGATTTTATCAGTCTCGTGCTTAATCATGTAGTGGGAAAATATACTTGTGTGACATCAACCACATCAATCAAAACCAATCTTTAAGTTTTAATAAATGTTGCCTTGGAATATGAAAGCTTTGATACGATTATCTAAGAACTTAGAGTAGCATTCGTTAAACACTCTAAATGCCTTAATCTGGAAATGACTGTGAACAAAAAAGAAGATAAATCTCGTTTTGATGATCACTTTTTACACGCATACATACTTAAGAAATAATAAGACGATATGCTGACCAGTCTTGTGTGTTGAAGTGTGAAAATAATCCAAACATGCGTTTCGCATGAAACTGCAGACCCTCGTTAGCCAGCACTTACATAGCATGGACAAACCGAGACCGCAAAAACAACTTTCAAATCTGGTCGACCTGTTAAAATGTGAGAGGTATTGAGGTATCAAATGATATTCTGCTAAATACTAATTTTCATAATAAAGTATTTATGTATACCCTGGCCTCAATGTATCTTGACATAAACTTAGATACGAACAAATGTATCTAATGCATGTGACTTCGATAAAGAATACGATTCTCAAAGAACTTACAGTCAAACTAATGCTTTCGTTTCTTATTCATTTTATTTATTTTGAATTTAATTAAAAGCTGAAATCCGAATAAGGCTGCACATATGTAGATCCATATGTACGCAAGCACGGATTATTTCACATATTAACCTAGTTTCAGTCACTTCTCACGGCGGCGTACAAGAACATTAACAACGCCTACACTCCGTCGTCTTCAGACCTCTACGACTATTTCCCAAAGTTTTTGGTTTGTCTTCAACTGTCCTGCACCACGTTTGCTTAGCGGAACCCACTCCTCTGCCAGATTGGGCAAGTGGATTTCACTGCAGGTGATATTTTGTAACGCAAGCATTGCTGCCTTAGAATCGCCAACGTTAAGATTCAAATTAATTAAGCAATCAAAATAGGAACGTAACTGTTAATTGTTAAACTGAATTAGCTAACCAAGAAGGTGCCAGTCAAAAGCTCTCTGATAATAGCGATGCCCTATCTGCCCCTATTACCCTAGTGTCTTTCAGCAGAACTACATGCCTTGATACCTGCGCCAATATTATTCTCGACTCCGGTATAAAGGGGCTTAACATCAATATATTTACCGATAACCAAGCATCGCTTAAAACACTGGGTCCCCATTACTGTAATTCAAATGTCGTTTCAAGATGCGTCAGTGCTCTCCAAGACCTCTCAAAGCGGCATTGAAGGCAATGAAACTGCAGACCAAATTCCCTTTCTTCTGAAAGGGTTATCAGGTGCCGAACCCTTCTGTGGCATCCCTTTTTCCGCGTTCAGAACGAGCCTGGATAGCTGGGATAAACGGAACTTCTTATCCTACTGGAACAACATCCAGGGACTTAAACAGGCTAAAAGATCCATCCAACCCCTGAACAAAACCACAAATATTTTAAATCATAAACGGGACGATATGACAAGGCTTGCCGGCTTCCTTACCGGTCACTGCAGCCTCATTTTTTTTTATATATATCATTCACTAGCGCTAAAGGGGTAATGAATACCCTTATGATGCTATTCACATAGCGCTAGTGCTGGTGTAGTGATTTTGAAACTCAGGTGGTATAAGGTTTCAGTCTTTTTGCTCCGAGGGTGGTGTCCAGAATGACTGGGGGAAATTATTGGTACTGTTGCCATTGCTTATAATTCACAGTATTTCTTTTGAACATTTCGATGACGTTAGTACGATCAACACTTTCAAGCCATATGACCACTCCCTACTGAAAGTATTATGCCTACGCAGTAGAGTTGGCGTCAGTTATTTTTTCAGTTGATCGACTGTTTTTTTTTTTGACATCGTGACTCGAACTTGGAACCTTCAGCGTGACAAGCGATGATGCAACCACTACACCATGGCCACCCGAATGCTGAAGACCGAAGCCAACGGGCATTTTATCAGGATTTGCGAAGCATGTTGATACAGTGGCTTCCAATGAATGCAGGATGAAGCGGTATGAGAGCTTTCATAAGATGATGATTTCTCACCACCCAAACGTGTCGGCTGATCACTAGATAATCAATCCTATTGCATCTTTTTCAATGTTCGCATCCTATCGGCTGAGACTTAACTTGTGTGGTAGATCACATTCGCATACATACACGCCTCCCATGGCGATTGGCATTACATAAATCTAGGAAGCGTTTACAATTTCAGTCTCTGAAGCTGAAATGTTGCTTTCGCCTGTCTTTACATTGAAATTCTTCAATAAAATGATGATATCCCGTAGCTGGCTATAAAGTTTTCCATCTTCATCACCATCATTATCATCAAGAACAACAATCTGTTATCATTACAACACTAACCTGTTTTTTTTTTTTGGTTGGATGTGGAATCTTCTAAAGATACTAGTAGCTCGGGCCACTTACATGCACGACTCGCAAACCTGAGTATTCGATTATAGGAATGCGCCTACGTCCGGTTTGGAGCTGGCTGAGGTAGAAATCTACTTCTCATGGTGCCGGTCTATCCATATGTTAACATCCGGTGTAAGTCGGTTGGTCCATCTTCCCTTTGAAGATTGGTTCCATCTCTCCTGCCATGCTCTCATACTTCGTTGTCTTTTTCCTAGTTTGATACCTTTGACTAAGGCTTGGGGTTTCCGAATTTTTGCCATCGCAGGTCCTCTGCAATACCCTAGCCAGGATATCTGCTGATAGCATTCCCGCTATGACGCAGATAGCATCACCTGACATTGTCCGATATGCACAGGACACCCTCAGCGCACATAGTCGGCTGATGGTGTTAATCTTTCTTGCGTAGGACTTAAACTTTGCTGCTTTTGCCCATATTGGTGCCGCCTACATTGTGATGGACCGCACCACCCTCTAAAGTATTAGTGCTCTTTGTTGTCTGAATCCTCTAATGTTCATCATTATTCTGGATAATGCACCACTCGCCCGAGCAGCTTTTTCGCACGTTCATTCAAGGTGTTCCTTATATGCGAGTCTATCGTCAATCATCACACCTAGGCATCTGATTATCGCTTTTGATGTTATAGTATGCTCGGCTTCCCTGATGGTAATTGATTCTTTTTTTTAACGTGAAAACGTTTTACTGGGGGCATTCTATAGAAAAGTGTGACACAAAAAAGATTTCGGACTTCTAGTATAGCTAGAAACTTGAAATTTGGTATGCAGGTAGGCATTACCTCACATATACCCAAAAAATATTCCCCTCCAACCCCCCAAAAAAGGGTTATAGTCGGAGCAAAATTGCTTCTTTTTCAATAAAATGGCACTTTTGCCACTTTACAGTTATAAGTTTGGAATTTTCAGTAATTCGCCTTTTGTTATATTCCAAGGTTCCCTTATGTACCGAATTTCAAGTGTCTGGGTCCACTAGAAGTCCCTCAAAAGAAACTGGGCACTTCGTGGCACGAAAAAGGTTTGTTGATTTTGTTACGTATCGTCCTTGACAATCCATGGTTCCTCCAACTAATATAAATACCAAATAATTCAATCCCAATCGCGAATTAACTAAAGCAATATACAACGCTACGTACTGACAAGCATTCGGTCTTCGCTAATACGTTTTCACGGAATTCACCGGCTCCAAGGAGCAGCATAGTCCTTTTTTTTTGCGACGACTTACTAGTACTGCTTCGGTTTTGTATTCTGCGACCTCTAACCCAACTGCTGCCATCAATTGCTTCACTTTTCGGATACATTCATTGACAATATCTTCTATTTCTTCCAGATATTTGGCTACTTCCACGACTGCAATATCATCGGCAAAGCCAACACCTATCCTCGTTTGGGATTTCAAGCCTCAGAACCCGATCGTACATAATATTCCATAGGAAGAGTAGAAACCGGTTCTCGAAATATCTTAATATTATTTTAATTATGGACTATGGCACGACCACAGCTCTAAGGGAATGCACTATGAGTCCCTAGTTTGCGGAGTTGAATGCACTCGCCTGTGTTGTAGCAGTTGTGATGCAGTAATGCCTTGATAAGAACCTACTCAACCCAGAGCATTGTTTAATACAATTATGGTGTATTGTATAAAACATTTGTTGATAAAGGTCTCATTTGGTTTGACTTCCGTTGTCATACTTACGAACGCTCCTGGTTGGTTTTCCAGATAAAAGTAGGCTGCCTCCTCAAACCATCTATTTTCGCAAGATGTCTGTTGTGTACCACATGAATTTTCACTCAAGCTCCTGAAATCTAAAGTTTTACGAGAAGGAGACCGACAGTTAAGACGAATCTTAATCATATCGCAGTCCTTATTCAGCGAAAATTCCTACGGTCATCAAATGATTTGTTTTTTTTTTTAAAGCTTCCTTCTACACTGTTATGGGAACTATCTGTTAAGCCATTTACTTTTGGATTTAACTTAGAACTTTAAGTCCACATTTTGGAGATGATAACAATTTATATGAAAACTTATTGCCAATAACAACATACAATTCCAATCTTAACTTTTCCCAAACCACGGCGAGGATTTTTTATACACGTTTCGAAAGACATATTCCCCATGGGATCTGGTGTTAGCATTCTCATTTCCTTTTCCGAAGAAACACATCAAGATGTTTGACAAAAGGTCACATTGGATGAGTATTCGTACACTATTTCACTATACGACAATAGCCAGCGGGTATCATTGATGGGTGGCAGTAGTTTTTGACGTATACGCATCTATAAAATTCAGTGTTACGGCTTAAAGCGCTTTAAACTTATCAATTGTTTTGATTAAATTCCAGGGACGTGGTGGAATGTAAATCCATTTTGTGTGGTTTGATTAAACACACATACATATTAGATGTATGATATATGTATGCAAGTGGGAAAGGGTGAGTGATGGTTAGAGGCATCATTTGCAGTTGGAGATGGGTTGTATCTTTCTTTTTTACTAACGAGTAAATGTTTATGGATTTCTGTACATCCGGTATCTTTGAGTCTTGTAGCTTGGTAATGCTTTCAAAGAATTTGCGGGTTATTCAGTAGCGATCTTGTTTAAACAATTTCCTCTCACAATGATAACTCGATCAAAATGGATTCCATTAGTTCGTAGATGACCTGAAGTTAGGATAACAAAGTCTAAGCTATTTCCTTTGCTATTTGGATGTATCTGAGGATACTCTATCTGTGGCAGGTACTGCACAGTGTGCATAGGAGAGGCTTGAGATATGTTCGGGTAAACTTCATTCCCAAATCTGGGAGAGCAAACAAAGCATACAAAGACTTCTCAAATACAGAATTGTACGTCAAAAAAATTATTGAGAACAACTGCAAACCTGTGAAAATAAGTAGCATATTCGAGATGTAGGTCAGTTGACAGAAGTTGACAGTAGAAATTTCAAGCATAAGGAAATCAAGTAGAGGGGCATTCAATAACAAAAGCACCGATTTTATTCCTAGCGGTCTTTGCAGAGCAAAACAAGATGTCCTTTCGCCACAGATATGGTTTCTCATAGATGATTTTTTGAGATTTTCTGAGCAATTTTTCATGACCGCGGTCGAGAAGTTAGTTCAAAGATATGGGATTGGCAAGGTATCTGGACATAGTTTTGTTCGAAGGAGAACAGCGATGATCGGGTGAAAAATTGAGTTACTGGATCTCGAAGATCCGGCAACAAGTAACAGCCATGTGCATCCAAGAACTTCACCATTGGTTCAACCTGCGGGTTAGACACTCCACCATCCTGAACGATCTAGAGCTTCTTCCGTAAAGCACTTCAACGAGTCCTATGCGATGAAAACTGTGTCACCACTATCCCTTCCAAACTTGACTGGATTTTGAACTACAACGAAAGTGATCGTTCTGCTTCTACAAGGATGGCTCTAAAACAAAATCGGGAGTGGGCGGGGGTGTATTCTCCAAGGATGTGACCGTAAACATCTCTTTCCGTTTGCCTGACCATTGCAGTGTCTTCCAAGTCGAGATAATGGCAATAAAGGAAGCCCTATCGTGGCTAAGGTATAATGTACTTTAAACTCTGGATATCACAATTTTTACAGGAACCCCTGGAATCTTTCGCCTTCAACTCAAAAATAGCCCTAAATTGTGGCTTGTCAATTAACAAAATGGCTGGGCAATAGAAAATTCAACTTATATGGGTGCCGGCAGATAGGCACATTCTAGGCAACTGCATGGCTGATGAACTCGCCAGAGAGGGTACAACTCTACCAATTTTTTCGGAAAAGGCATGCCTCCCACCATCTGCAAATTGATACTACACAGTTGGATAGCAGGTAACACCTGTCTTATCACCATGCAGATTTGTCCAAAGCTGGATCTTAAATGTTCTCTCTGTCTCATCAGATGGATAAGACTGCTCATTAGCACCCGAGTAGGTGTCATAATGGGGCACTGCATCTTCGTAGAAGAGCATACTTAGAAGCCAGCTTCTTTCACAACCTAAGTGAACTGACTGACATCAGAATAGGTAGCCTCCAGCGCTTCATAGCAAGCTCCAACTAGTTCTGCAGGTACTATTTCTGTTGAAGTACAGATCCATGTTGTAACACAAACGAGCTTATCTGGTCTAACCTTACTAAACCTAAGATCCAACACTGAAGACCATGTTAGATTCCATAGTTTTGGACCTCTGCTGCAGCAGTAGAGCTGCGAAGATTGCCCTCAGATGAAGTCAGTGGTACATTAAGACCATTCCTCCATCCTGTCCTGGTGGAGGGTGCTGGACAGCTTGACAGAAAACAATTTTTGACAGAAGTAGCTGGAACACTCAGATTGCAGTGTTTTTTTTTTAAGCTGAGATCAGTGCCATCATACAAGAAGCGAGGCTTATTGGTATATGCCTTGCAAATATACTGCTCTGGCTAACAGATGAATGTGAACTCTTGGAAGTCACTTGTTCAGCTGGAAGACTTACATAATATTTTTTTTTTTAGATTAGATTCATTTATTAGTAAATAATTTACTTTTTGCTTACACTAAGTTTATAATATATGTATATAAGATATTTAAATTAATACAAGGCAAATTGTTATTATTATTCCATTACAAAAATTCAATTAATTACATTTGGTTTAATATATATTGACTGCACATAATTCTGAATCTGGTAAATGATGTTTCCGCTTTTATTTCGCTAGGGAGTTGGTTAAATTTCTGGATCCGCTTGAAGATCAGACTATTCTGAGATGCCGTTCTGGTCACAAAATTAATTCGTATATCCCCTGCATTCCTCAGGGCATAGGGCTGACTTTCAGATACTAAAGTTATTGCTTCGGACAAGTACCGGGGAGTGATCCAATTTTTCATTTTAAAAACAAACGCTTAAACGTTCAAATCTATCCTCTGCTTTATGTTCATTCACTTTAGAGTACCCAGCATCCAGTTAATTGGGGTGAATCTGTTGCGCCTCAGTATGACTCTCATGGCCCTATTCTGCATTTTCTGGAGTCTCCATCTCACCCTGGCAGAACAGGAACAAAATTGTAGCGCAATATTCGAAGTGCGGCTTTATGATGACGTTGTATATTCTGATTAAGCACAGGGTTAACACATTATTCCTTATTCGCTTTAGGAACCCAATTTTCTTACTCACTTTCTTACATATATATTGCGAATGCTCCTTAAATTTTAGTTCTCTGTCTATTATTACTCCTAGATACTTCATTTGTTGTACAATTTCTATGTTTTCTCCTCCGATTTGTATTTGAACATGGATAGGTGGGAAACGAACCACCATAGCTTTTGTTTTGTTGACGTTTAGCTTCAGCTTGTTTTGCTTTAGCCAATTTTCGATGGAGTTTAGATCCTCTTGCAGCAGCCTCACACATTGCTCATGATTCCTTCCCGATACTTAGCTGAGGGACCTTTAAAAATATCTCTCTCCATGCAGGTGGTTTTAACTCAGAAGTTTATCTTTCTAGGTTTTTAGGATAGCAACTGTTGGTCTACGTGAGAAGCGATCATGTTACCAAAGTACCCTCTCTTTTGAGTAATACTTTTAAGTCTTTAACAGATCCTTTTTTTAAGTTATTAAAAGGTCGATAAGGTGTACCTAGGTTTCTAAATGTTTTAAGCTTAGGCTAAGTCGGTGTAAGTACACAAAAGATGCAACCAGAATTGTGCGCTGTAGTTGGTAGTATTGATGGAGCTTATTCAAATAAAGTTTTGTAATCAAAAATATTAAAATTCAAGTTGACTCCTGTTTACTGGACTGTATATTCTTAAAGGTATGTACATTCAGTAATCTTTCTTTTGATTATCTTTTATTTAAGAAATCAGTTATGATTCGAGGAGAGTAGGTGGTGAAGACTGCCTTTTTATTTACAAGATAATTTATTATCAAAGTCATTTATATATATTGTTAGGATCCCATAAGGAATTAATTGGAAGATTGATTCACCTATTCTGAAGATGTTCCTTTCTGCGTCACATCTAATTACTAGATTGTGCCCTAGTTAGACATAGTTGACCAGTGGGTGCTTCCTTAGAGTGGATACCACTTTTGTATTTCGGTGCTGTAATAAAACTAAACTAAGGGAAAAGCATTAATCGATTTTTTTGCCACTACCTACCGAGTGTACTTATATGCACACTTCCAACTACGATGTACGCACATGTGTATGTATACACGTTAAAATGCTATTAGCTACATGCCATCAAGTCAAATTTTGTCAGTTCTGTTGCTTATTCAATATGTAGGTATGTCTTAAATCCTTTGTGACGGGATTATCTTTAAGAAGATGAACCATATTTTCTCCTCCTGTATTCGGAGGTAGTGCACGCTCAACCTAGATGTTATTGAAACATAATGTGTGTTCATCTTCTGATATGAATGGAGATCATATCAATTAATTGAATGAAGCTTTGTTCACATGCGAATATGAATAGGTCACAAGAACCAAAGTTTACCAATTCCTAATTAAACTTTTTTTTAGGACTCGATAACTACATAATCCAGGATTTCGAAGTTTCAAAAATTGTATTGGGATTACCTGTAGTGAACCGTGTACCGAAGTGGATATTGGATCCATTGCGGGAAAAAGAATGTGTTGTGATTTTCATACATTTATCTACTAGAACTTAAGTCTACAGATTTTTGAATTGGATAAGTTAACAAAAAGTATTCTGAAGTCATTTATTGACTGATGTCTTTGGTTAAGTTTTTTAAATTATCATCACACAACGTTAACGGGTTTTCAATAAAGACATAACAATTTTGTACTTGAATAAAATACAGAAAAATTAAGGTATTGATATTTATATTAGGTGTAGAACACATGTTAAATTAAAGAATGGAATTCGATCTCGTTCATATGAACACCGCGAGCACGTTTGCATCGATTGATTCTTTGGAGCCAATTTTCCACCACTCTTCCACATATAAAGGGTGGTTAAGTTTTAAGGGCCGATGTTGATTTTGAATAAAACACAAATTATTTAGGAAATTATTGTCATTTCTTTTTATTATGATAATATTGGTATGGTTCAATTATGTATGGAACAAAATATCGGCCAAATGGCCGCCGCGACCTCGGCGGCACACCTCCATCCGATGGTCCAAATTTTCGATGACGCTGAGGCATAATTGAGGTTCTATGCCGTTAATGTGCCGAATTATCTCATCCTTTAGCTATTGAATTGTTGCTGGCCTATCGACGTACACCTTTTCTTTCAAATAACCCCAAAGAAAGAAGTCCAACGGTGTCAAATCGCATGATCGTGGCGGCCAATTAACATCGCCACGACGTGAGATAACACGGCCATTGAATTTCTCCCGCAAAAGAGCCATTGTTTCGTTAGCTGTGTGGCAAGAGGCACCGTCCTGTTGAAACCACATATCGTCCACATCCATATCTTCCAATTCGGGCCATAAAAAGTTCGTTATCATCTCACGATAGCGAACACCATTCACAGTAACTGCCTGACCGGCCTCATTGTGGCACTTCAGCCACACTATCGCGAACAGCAGCAATATTTTCTGCATCACGAAGAGCACGATATGCATTTTGATTTGAACGCCCATTTTCATAATAAGCCTGAATAACTTTAACGCGTTGCTCGATTGTGTATCTTTCCATGGTTCAAGTTGAGTTAGTCTGAAATTGAGAAATGTCAAATGAAATGCAGAAAAAAACTTGACGTTTAGGTGTGGTTCACATTCAACATCGGCCCTTAAAATTTAACCACCTTTTATAAGGAACGTTGGCAACTTCGCGTTCGATATTGTTCCTGAGCTCCTCTAACGTTGTTGGCTGTCAAGTCCATCCAATTCTGACCAAAAATAGTCTTCCTACATGGCACGATAGCGAAGGAAAAAATAGAGTCCAATCCCACCTCTGGTATCAAATCTACACCACATGGTCACTTTTTATGGATGCAATGGAGTCCCTTGAAGCACATGTGGGTTCGTAGCTGTCCAATAAAGTTTAATTTGCTTATTGACAAAGCCATTAGCCCAAAAGTGAGCTTCATCGCTGGAGATGAATTTTCGAAGAAATTTAGACTTTAACAGAGCCCAATCGGAGAAGTTTCGGCGCTTAAAACGATCAACAGGCTTCAGTTCTTGAGTTAATTTGATCTTGATAGGGTGCAGGCCAAGATCTTTACACGAACTTTGCCACAATATGGACTAAGAGGTTCCCAATTCCTGTAAACGACGTGAAATCGACTGATTTGGCTCATTTTGAACTGGCGCACTTATGGTTGCGATATTTTCGGTACTTCGACCGGTGCGTTGTCTTACTGGCACAGGAACATTCAATAGTGAATAAGTTGAGTCGAATTTATCCACTTTAGCACCCACAGCCTGTCTGGTGGGACGATTATTACCACCGAAAATTGGAGTAAGCGCTCTTAAAGTTGCGACCACCGACTCAGAATTTCGATAGTAATTTCTAATAATTTCCAAACGTTGCTTGTTCATGAACTTCACCATGATAAAAATGTAAGTCTTCGTTGACGTTTTGACATTGACAGATTATAAACAAAAGTTTGATGGTGCATCTGTATTAAAATATAAAATTGTTATGTCCCTACTGAAAAACCCTATTTAAAAAAAAAATCTTCCAAACTACAGTCATCGCCAACAATTTCACAAAATTATATGAACCCATGAAGATGTGTACATAATCCAAATAGCCAATCGGTAATCAAATCAAAACTTTTTAAACGGTTCTGTAATGAACTAAAGCTACTAGCTACTAAGTACACTGCATCATATCACTCTTTAAGGCAGATTTTGTACGAGATCAAACAATCATCGCCCACTTATTCCAGCCCTCGTAGAAGTCCTGAAATTATAGATAAGGAAAGGTTTTCAAAAGCTTGTTAATGAGATAGTGATCGAACTCCTTTTATGTCGTACATCAAGGAAATTATATATGAGATGGACACAGTAAAGCAAAAGTAATGCTAAGTAAACCATTTTCCACACTTATGACAGAGACACCTAAAAAAGAATACATCTTAGTAGGGAAGAGTTCTTCAGAAATATGCCCTCGCAAAATATTGTTTCTAATACCTGAAAATCTAGAGCCCCTAAAAGCCATCCTCAACTCCAACTGGTTTAGGATTCAGCCCCGAAACAATTACTAAACTGAGACTAACTTCACTCCCTTATAACACAGGTCTGTTTGAATATTTTCTACAACAGGGAACGCAATAGATCCATTATGATCCAAGTAGGACTACACTTACTTACATATTTATTCATTTATAAAATACTTAAGTAAAAGAATATTGTCTTACTTGTGAGGGATGGCCGTACGTACATATGTATGTACTGATAAACGAACGAATGGCAACTGTATCTACCTTCAATAAAAGGGTTTAAAAGTTTTGCCATTTCTTTGAAGGAAATACGTCCTAATACCGGAAAATATTAAATCAACCTAACCCGCCCCTTTGTTTGTTTTTAAACCTTCATTAAAATGTTTCATGCTGAGATTCATTAATAAGGCAACATTTTTATACGTGCACTTTAAAGCGAGTTACCTACCGACAAATAAATCAGAAGTAAAATTAAAACTTTAACTAAAGCGGTTGTGTGTTAAATTAACTTTCCTGACCGCGCCGTTTCGATTAAACTTAAGTTTTAATTACGCATAATGAGAAATAATTAAATCGCTCCCGTTTAAATTAGTTTAAATGCTGTAAATGCCTGATCGCACGGAAAGTTTAGTTAAATTGATAGTAAATATAACAAGTTTTTAGAATAAAAAGTGCCAAGTATGTGTGTGATCAAAAGTTAAGCAGGTTGTCTACAGTGTAGAGTCAACATCTTAAGCCGTTTTTAGGTGGATTTCGAAGATAGGGGCCGCAATTCTTAACTGAATTGACTGATATTTTGTACACATGTTGATATGGTGAATGGCTCGGACGAGTTCGTAGATGGGCGAGATCGGTTGAGAGGGGGGCGTGTCACGCCCATTTATGCAATACAACGAAATCTTGTCCGCAAGATAGGGTCCGCAGTTCTTAACCTAATTTATTGAAACTTTGTACACATATTGATATGATGAATAGCTCGGACGAGTTCTTAACTGAATTGACTGATATTTTGTACACATGTTGATATGGTGAATAGCTCGGACGAGTTCGTAGATGGGCGAGATCGGTTGAGAGGGAGGCGTGTCACGCCCATTTATGCAATACAACGAAATCTTGTCCGCAAGATAGGGGCCGCAGTTCTTAACCGAATTGACTGATATTTTGTACACATGTTTATATGGTAAATAGCTCGGCTGAATTCGTAGATGGGCGTGATCGGTTGAGAGGGGGGCGTGTCACACCCCTATAAATTTTTCAAGTTCCGCATTAATAATTTTTGTATTTTCATTTTTAATAGTATAGAAATGGTAATAGCATAAGCATATTTTTGCAAAAATATTCCCACCATTTTGAATCCGCCATCTTGAAATTCTTTAAAATTGCTCCGATATCGTTGTAATTGAAAATGTATGCTCGTTTATAGGTACTTATTATAATTTCAGTTTTGGATCCACCATTTTGAATTGCTTGAAAATGATTTAAAAGTTGTATATGAAGGAAATCCACCTATCTCTTGCGGCTGGTGCCGAAAGGTTCTTTTTTTTTCAATAGAATGGGTACAACACAGACGGAAAAAATTGTGAAACTGGATAAAGGGAAAAGATGCTATTACAACTTTATTTTTAGGGTCTATGTCCCCTGATGGATCTTAGGGCATGTACGCTTACGCAACATCTTGTTTGATTCCGGGGAATCTGTCTCAATTCTCTTTGGGTTTTCCTTAAATGCCGTGACTTCTCTTTTGCCGTCCTGTGCCACGTTTTTCTAAGGCAACACACTGTTCCTTCACCTTAGGTTAGCGGGTTACATCGCTATTTAGGTTTTTAATTATTGTTTACACATTCTTGGTCCGTTCTCTCCTACAGAAAGCTGCAGGGAATATGTTTCCAGCTAAAATAAATTTACCCTGCCACCTGAGGGGACAAAACCTACCTGCATCAAGTTAAAATAAAGGTCCTGCTGCACATACCGATCGAGTGAGTTGAAAAGGCGAGCCAACCAGTGAGGCGATGGTACAGTGGATAGTGTGTTTCCTTGTGACTCAACCTGTGCAAGTATGAGTCCAGTTGGGGAAGAGCAACAGCCACCGAAAAAAAAAAAAAAATTGTAACAACGAGAAGCGAACAAAATCCAAGTTTCTTCAACCAATACACTAAGAAAGGGTTTCTGCTTGGGAGAACAATGGTCGGAAAACGGGCCTGAGTACTCCTGGGATTTGGAACATTTCTTTAACAAAAAATGTGTAGGAAAGGTTAAAGAGCAAAAGGTCGAATTTCGTTCACTTTTTTCTTTTAATGTACTTCATCACTTAGGATGATGTCCTTTTAAGTCTATTATCACCCAATAGTGGAGAGAAAGGAAAGGGTATCGGGCAGAATTAGAGCTTAGAGTGGAAAGGAAAAAGGTGACGGTGCACGTTAATTTGGAATTTTTGGAGGTTGAAGGTTTTAGGAAATATTCACAATTTCAATCAGATTCCTGAACTATATTTAGTTTATGTAAGTGATATCTGAGGCTGCAGTGGACGGTGAGGAAGCCAGCAAGCCTTCTGATATTGTCCTTTTCATGATTAAATATATTTCTAGTGGTTTTGTTCAGGGATCGGACGGCTCTTTTAGCCTGCCTAAGTCCCTGAATGTTGTTCCAGTAGGATAAGAAGTTCCGTTTATCCCAGCTGTCCCAGCTCTCCTTCTGAACGCGGAAGTTTGGATGCCGCAAAACGATTCAGGGCCTATATATCTTTCTGAAGAATATTTCCTGGCAAGTTGGTCTGCAATTTCATTGCCTTCAATGCCTCTTGTGACCTGGAACCCGCCTGAGCTTGACTTTATTCCGCTTTGAGAGGTTTTGGAGAGCATTGAAGCAGCCTGAAATGGCTTTTGAATTACAGTAATGGGAGATCAGTGTTTTAAGGGCTGCTTGACTATCGGTGAATATATTGATGGTTACCCCCTTTATACCGGGGTCGAGAATAATGTTGGCGCAGGTATCAATGGCATGTAGTTCTGCCTGAAATACACCTAGGCACATTCCAAGTGTCTTTGAGATTTTGTGATTGGGACCAAAGATACCGGAACCAACTCCGGATCCCCAGTTTCCCAGGAACTACGGTTCGGGATCTCAATCGCGAACTTTCTACCAAAACAAAGCAATTTGGGCATAAATTCGGATACCGTGCTGATCATTTCTGGGCAGATCTGGGCTTACAAGCATGTCAAGCATTGACAAACCGTTTGTTTCCTCTCAACACCAACTTCATTCAATTTCAGTTTGACTACATTGGCGTCCCGCTTAAGAGACAGGAGGCATCACTGGGTATTTAACGCGTTGAATTCAGCTCGGTTTTTTGCACCACAATTAATGATTGCATCGAGAACAATGATGCATTTGCCATTTTCTCGGCTTGGAAGACACTGAAATGGTCAGGCAAACGGAAGAAGATGCTTACATTCACATCCTTAGAGAAAACGTCCCCGCCGCTCCCGATTCTGTTTTTGGGAAATCCTTGTAGAAGCAGATGGATCCCTTTCGTTGTAGCTCAAAATCGTCCTTTCAGTCAGTTCTGGATGGGATAGTGGTCACGAAGTTTTTATCGATTAGGAGCCATTGCGGGATGTAATCGGTTCTTTGCAGAATGAATTCTAGTTCGTTCAGAATGGTAGAGTCTCGTACCCGTATGTTGGACCAATGCTGGAGTTCTTTAATGCGTATGGCTGCGCTGGCTGCCACTTGTTTACTGTAGATGTCTAGAGGTAACAGATGGAACAGTGTATCAAGAACCACCGTTTAGGTGGTCCTGAGTGCTCCACTGACTCAAATGCAGGCTGATCTTGGCACTTTGCCCAGATGGTTACGATTGATGGCTTAATCCAGGGCTTTCCACCAGACAATCACGCCGTATGTCAAGTCAAGATTGGTCTGATGAAAGAAACACAAAGCCAGTAAGTAATACGTGGTTGTAGGTCTCACTTACTTTCTACTCACTCGAAGATGTTAGGTTTCCAACTGAGCTTTTTTTTGAGAATGAGACCCAGATATTTAACTTTGTCTGCAAGAACAAGGCTTGAACCGTTCAGTTTATGAGGGTCGAAAGGGGGAACTTAGTGTTTCCTAGTGAAGAGGACTAATTCAGTTTTATGGGGGTTGACACCGAGGTCACCTTCGTTAGTTCATTTAGATAGCTAAGAGAGAGCATTCTGTAAGAAGTCTCTGTGCGCGTTGAGGCAACTACATTGCAATCGTCTTCTTCCAGTATGAGATTGAGAACTACGAATCCTTCAAATTTTGTTTTCCTCATCTGTAATTGCTGGCAATTATTAGTGTTAGTTTACTTCTGTACACAAAATTTATTCAATTTCAATGAATCCTATGTAAATACATTTCTAAGACAGACCTAATCAAATTTCACAAACAAATAAACCAAAGGATTAAAATGTCACGGAAGTGGTCTGCCATTGGCAGTATCCTTGCAAGTTTTACGTTGTGGACTTAATTGCTAGCTGCCCACTTTTAAATTACCACAACAGCTACCGAGTGGTAACATTTTGCTGCAAATATCCTTCTCTCTACATTTTAGTTTCTCTTAATGAAAATTGGATGGATTCCTGCATGAATTTTATAACATCTTTTTGACTCAGTTAATATTTACAACTGGCTTATGATTAGTGATTTTAATTTATCTTGCAAATCTCATATTCACGTTTAAAGAAAAAATTTCAAATGATTTTTCTCAATGTCTTTTAAGCGGGAGACAAACCAAAATCAGTGAACATTCAACTCCGGTTTTCAGACACTTTAAATACCGACATTTATCAAAACCTCAAGTTGAAAATTTCCCACACAAATCGCACTCTCTCCTTAAATACTTACGGAAGTAAAGTGAAAATGAGTTTGTGGTCTCTATGCAATGATACACAAGTACATGTACGATTGTGAATGTGACCCAAGTGGAAACAAGAAAATAAATCAACAAACAACATACAAACATTATTCATGTAGTCTTGTACACTTTTGTAGCATAACATATGGTGATTGATAATGTTCCCAATAGTATTACCTGCTGTTTGTTGAATCCCAAAATGAGGTTGGAATTGATGACGGAAATGCGTATACAACGTACAGCGTATATCCTTGTAAAGGAAGCACGCAATGTTTGAAAATAATAAATAAATTACCACCTTAACCGTATGTAATGCACGTAAGCTATATTATACACTAATTAAAACTAATATCGCCAGTATAGTGTTTCACGTTGAATTTGTAAGCCTCAACAAATGGATCACACGTGCTCAAATTCTGTCCACTCATTCCACTCTTACTCTCAGCGTTACATGAACTTTCAGTACCATAAGTGGATGATACCTCGAATTGATGTTGGGATCCAATCCAACCACTTCGTAAGGTTATTAACAGAAGTGAAAAAAAGAAGTGGTGGTGTGGATTGTTCTATTAAGGTGTTATACGTCTTTTGATACAGGTGCCATTGTAAGAAATAGATTTCTCCCGATGGAAACAACAATGGCGCCGTAGAGATGTAACATTTACACGGTAAATACGAGTAAACGTAAACGTGCTATAAATATTTGTTAGAGGATTATTAATTTGTTAATCTGGCCTCGGAGAGTTACCATGGAAAGAAGAAGCTATGCGTCGCATTCAATGGTTAACAGCGGAGCTTTTCAAATATCTATGGAGGTGCCATCTAGTGCCATCAATGTGGGGCAGCGACATAAGTCTATATTGGATTTAAATATGTCCCACTTCATAGGAACATGAACCTAAAATCAAATGATGGCCTTAGCCCTTATGTAGCACCGCATCGGAAGTCCAAGCAAAAATCTGTTTGGTCTTATATCTCACCAAACGTGTTTTCTTAGATAAGCTTTAAAATTCTCATCGATTGTATACATAAGAAGACCAGAGAAGCAAAGGACCCCGATGAGGTGGAACAGAAGACAATAACTCGATTTGGTTTTTATGGGCATGTACATAATGTCTCACTGAAGTGCACTGCACGCAGTCTAAAAAGTGACATTAATGGGCGCAGCGACATGAGTCCCCTGATGGACAGTGCACTGTTTGAATGTACATATAGACATTAAGGACTTTAAATCAAATGGTTTTATGAAGACATATCCTTGAAAAACCAAAGAGTCGAGACGTTTCCACTTTTTATTGATCCCAAAGTAGAATACCATTCAATTTATCACTTGGAAGTTTGGAAGATGTACAAACGTCTAAAGCGATGACTGACATAAGCACTCCCATGTTTCCCCCTTTCCATGTTTTACAATCTATAGCCTTTCTGACAGTTTCAATTCCCACGTTGACGATCTTTCAAAAACCCTACTGCCGTTTCAACAATCCTAAAGTGGTTTCTGTTCTTCTTCCAGGTTGTCTTAAATAATGCATTTTAGAATTTTCCAAGCTTATAAATTTGGAAATATGAGTTTTTTTTACTAAATTTTGACAAAAAACCCCCACATACGAATGTATAGACACATCAATCGGGAAATTTGTATAAAGGTATTTGATTATTCATTGAAGGATTATTTAGGCTTAGGTGAGAGGCTAACTTGGCGATGGCAATTGAATCCGTCTCAGACAATTTCAGAAATCGTTGAGAAGTCAGTATCTCCAATAAGAGAGAAAATCATTCTTTTATTGAGCTTGAATATGTATAATCCACTTCTTTGAGGTTGATCAGCGTTTCAAATTATTTAGGATCTTCTTTGTGGACTCATATCAAGTGTTATGATGCATTGCAGCCTCTGAGTGAGATAACCATGCTCTTAAATCGCTCGTACAGAATGTCCACTGAGGAATTAGCTGTGTGGCACCTAGCGCCGTCCTGATGGACGACCACATGTCATTAACATCTATATCATCCAATTTGGGACAAATGAAATTGGTTATCATCCATCGGTAGCGCTCTCCGTTGATGGTGATGGCAATGCGATCGTCGTTCTTGAATGATGCCGCTGGCCTACAATACACACCAAACAGTGACTTTCTACGGATGCATTACCATTTGATGGACCTTGTGTGGATTATTATTATTATTATTATTAAGGCTCTGCGACAGAGGCATATGGCACTGCGACCTGAAAGATCTATTGTGCCTGGAGCCAGTTAGACAAGGAGATCATATCTTCAGTCGGTCTTAGGAATTCCTTATGGAGAAAGCGCTTCCTGACTCTGCAGACAGCCACGCACTCACATAGTACGTGCTCTGCTGATGCGTCTTCCTCTAAGCAAAGTCGGCATTCAGATTCCTGAACTATATTTAGTTTATGTAGGTGATATCTGAGGGTACAGTGACCGGTGAGGAAGCTGGCAAGTCTTCTGATATCGTCCCTTTTATGATTAAGCATATTTTTTGTGGTTTTGTTCAGGGGTCGGATGGCTTTTTTAGCCTGTCTAAGTCCCTGAATATTGTTCCTGTATGACAGAAGGTTCCGTTTTTCCCAACTGTCCAGACTCATTCTGAACGCGGATGTAGGGATGCCGCAGAAAGGTTCGGCACCTATATACCTTTCTGAGGAGCCTTTTCTGGCAAGTTGTGTGGATTAGAATCGTCCCAAATCCGGCAATTCTGCTTGATTACGTACCCGTTCATCCAAAAATGGGCCTCGTCGCTGAAGATGATTTTTTTTTTTTACTGAAATCGAGGTTCACAGCAAAGCCCCGGTGGCCATTTGCACGATTCCATATTCCACACATAATGCCATTGAAATGCCTTTCAAATAAAATAGAAAAATGCGTTGATATCTCACACACAACTTGTTTTATTAAATTTTAACATCTATCCGTCCCTATTAGACAACGTTTTACAAGTTAATCCATATTAAAGACAATAGGTTTGAGTGCACGTTTAAAATCACAACATTTAAATCGATAAATTTCCAAACAATTTTAGGTGTCATAACTCATAACCATCCTAATAACATCTATTTTATGAGCCTTTAAACAATCAAGCTCCTGTGATACAAACCGTTACAATTTGACCTTTGTTAAGAAAAGTTCTACTGCTATTTACAATTTGTGCTGACATATATCTATATACTTATGTATTCCCTTGATCTCCTAGATAACATAAAATTCACACATAAATCGAGTAATTCTTGACTTTACGACATTTCAGTACACCAATAATAATAATTTCATGATTTGACGCATAACACATCATCAACTCGTTATATGTCGATAATAAAACCACTAACAGTTATGTTCATGAATTCAAATTTCATGGTTTTAGGACTAACACTATTTATAGAATTCGGTTTAAATTTATAATGCCTAAGAATTGCAGTAACTGAATATTTTGTAAACTATCAACGACTTAACTTTTCCAAAAAACAAGAACATGTAACATTTACAAGCAGCTGAAGCTTTATGGTCGCTATGAAATAGGGGAATACCTTTTTTTATATCATTTCCGATAATAATAAAGGAACGTCCTCCCTTTTGATTTTTCTAAAGAGGATATTAAAAATTAAATTAAACAAAAAAATAAAATAAAAATCAACAATCAATTTACTTTTGTTGTCAAACCAAATATGAATAAATAAATAAATTAATAAATAGGTAAGTAAGAAGTAAATTAATTGTTGCGTCCTCTTTAGTTTTCCATAAGCCTTGGATACTCTTTGCAAGCAGCTAAGTTGCTAAGGGTATTCACTAAAAGATTTCTAGAAACCAAATTAGTTAAGGCAATTACTTATTCAATTTCTTATGATAGTCCTATAGTGTAGGGTGGACCTGGACCCCAACCAACAAGTCGTCTTCAGCCAGTTCGACCATTAGTTTGCTGCTTTTAGTTCCGCAAGCCAAGTTGGTTGAGGTCCCCTTCTAATTGCGCGCCACCTTAGGCGAGATCTTCCTCTACTGCGTTTGATTCGAAGACTCTTCGGGCTGGAGCGTTGGTGTCTATTCGTTTTACATGTCCTAGCCATCTTAAACGACTACAGCGACTACGACCCGAAACAGTTTCCATATTACGATGTCATCCATTTTGGACAAAGTCCATGACTCATCGTCAAAGAGCAGGACTGGGATGATTGAGGTTTTATATAGTTGTTCAATAAAGGGCTTCGATACTCAAATGCATTCTTAGCCCAAAGAAACAGCGATTGGAAAAAATAATTCCTTTTTTTTATAATTCACTAGCGCTAAAGGGGTTATGAATGAATACCTCTTTTGATTTCAGCACTGCTGTCATTTTCTGAGTTTATAAAGAAGAATAGATATAGAGAAAGTCCTTCACTGCATTAACGTTATATACGTCGAGGGTGACGTTCTGTCCTCATTGTCCGTTAAACCCATCTTGGCCTTTTTTTTTTACTTAGACAAAAGTCCAGTCATCCTCTCTTGTGTAAACACAAAACAGGAGAAAAATCGCCGATCGTCAACGCCTACTGAAGAGATCCTTGAATGGGATTGGGCTCAATTTATTGAAAAGATAAAGAGTCTATAGGTGCGTTTTTTTGGTTATCTATATAGGCTTAAAAAATATTTTCCACGTTAATTACAACAACAACTTAGCCTGTATCGAATTGCGAAATCTGGATAACTATCCAGCGTTACTTACTTAGCCGCGATAAAAATTAATAATTAGCCAACAAACATACGTTTGAGTTTTTTTCATCCACAATTTTGTTTACAATTCGCAATTTTTTTTATAAATCAGCAAGAAAAAACAGCTGATGCGTGTCATTTCACATAGTGCAAACTGATATGATTTCATTCGTTACCCTCGATAGTAGATTTTTTTGCTCACACTTTTTTTTAGCCTATATAGATTACCAAAAAAACACCCCTTATGTTGCCAAATGCGAAAACTGAGTGTAGAGAAAATGCGTGAAGTATCGATTATTATTTTTTTCTGTAAACATGGTAATACGCGTTTTTTGAAACTCTTTACTTCTCACTTTTGGCGTTAAAAATAAAAAAGAATGTTTTGCTGATATGAGTTTGACTCGAAAATATGAATTTGAAACTTTGAAAAATTAAAGCAACATGTTTCTTTTTATGTAAACATGTACCTATATATTTATTTATTGAACCCTTTTTAATTACACATACAATTATTGCAAGAAGTACTTAAATGTTGTCACAAAAAGGGTTGTGCACCAATAAAGTGGTTTGTTCATCGGAGTTCGATTTTTTCCAAGTTAAACAGGTAGGTGTACGTGTGAGTAAAAATCGAAAGGATCAAATCTGAAAGGAAATCGAGAAAGTTCAGCCGATTCGTACATGTCATTTTCCAGTCAATAAAAGAGAGCACAATTTTCGATGCTCTCTCTGTGCAACTTTCCTTGTCGCTTTTGATTTGTAACGGACTATACCATTCATCCTCGGGAAGGCAAGACACTGCTGGAAGAAATGCTGTCATTGTTTTCAAAAATAGATGCACACGTACTATCCTCAACCATTTTCAAGCTACCGCAAGGAATTATATCCTGTTATTACGACCATAGTTCTAAGAAAGTATGTAGGCCTTTTGAAAAAGAAAAACTTGGTGGTTCTGCAAGAAGTTAAGCTTAACCGTCTCTCTTCCGTAGTCGATGTGGCTTAGTAGTCAATGCGTTTGATTGTTAAGCAAACTGACACAAGTTCGAGTCTCAGCAAAACAATTAAACATTTTTTCGCCTCACCACCTCTTGGCAGGCATCAACAAACCTCAAGCCATTCGTATGAAAAATATAACACGCACAACATGAATGGTTGCAACAAGATAGGCATTGGTTCTCTACCGGCTGTCGTGCCAAATGTTTTCTTTTCATCTCTTTCAGGCTAAAAAGGGTAGGTGCTTTGGTTCGCAGATGCGTTCGATATCTCGTTGCCCACAATTCCCTGTGAGCTGGAACCCAAGTTGAAAAAGCCTGTTTCCATTAGGAAAGTCTGTTTAAATTATGCTAACATTCGAGAACAATCTTTGAGTGTCTCGTTCTGGCATTGTAGTTCCCAAGACGAAGAAGTTTTGCTAACATATGTTGAGGGATTATTTTATTTTTGTTCATTATAGTTTCGATACAGTAAAGACTTATTATTTTTGAGCTTATTTTGTAACGCTGGCAGTGTGTGTGAAAAGGATGTTCTGTGTACCACCTACCGAGATTGATCTCTGTTCCATTTTATCATGTAGTTGAATATTAAAAAGTTGAAATCAAGAGGATTATGTGTACCTAAACAAACTGGACTCAGTATTTCCTTTCCATTATGTTAAGTTGCAACAGCTTACAATAAGAAAATTAAGGTCCCCATTGTCCCGTCTCGCCATTCCGTCAGACCTTCCCCCATTTGTATGTACATATATGTATAAAATTAAATTGCCTTTTACATTTTGAAGGCCTTGAATTTTTATTTGAAAGACCCAGTTTCCATATACACCTTCGCTTCATCTTCTTTTCATTGATTTTGAAAAGTCTTTCTATAGTCATAAGTACTCACACTATGGCATACCCAGCGCAGGATAATTTAGTGGAAGAAAAGTGCCTGTCAATAGGTCCCGACCTCCAAAAGGGCTGCAGGCTACTTAATGAAATCAACTAAGGGCATTGCAATCAAAAAACCTGGCGCGTGGAAGTTGAAGATAAATCACGGCAGCTGTGAAGAGGCAGGAGAATTCTGGAAAATATCAACAAATCGAACAGATGGTACATCTCATTCAAGTCATCCAAGAAGACAATAGACATAGCTAAATAATTAAACTAACATAAATAATAAAATCTTCTGACAAGCCCAAAGTCGGCTGGGTCCTCTAATTTATTATTAAACGAACAATGTGAAAAATGGAGCTAAAGGAATCATTTATACACAGTTAATTCCTGGAACTTTAATTCCTGAACTATTGAAGTACAAAAACCAAAAGGACTTGTGTACTTAAAAGGAAATTTCACCTTTTTTGTTAGGTTATCTTAATTTTTTCGCATCTGTTCTATATTTTCGGGACAAATATAACTGAACTTGCAGTCAGAATATAATAAATGACATATTTCCTTGATTCTTTTGTAATGAACTCCCTACTCCTGCGAGCGTTACGTGACAAAACCTTTCAAAATTTGAAAGGTTGATTAATTTGAAAAATAAAAAAATTGCCTTGCAAATCGTTTGAGTGTCAGCATCGAAATCAAAATTAATTTTTCATGACCTGAGTTTTGCTTTTGCAATCACCTACCCGTTGTTAGAGACGGTTGTGACTGAATTTGTTACGATTTGCCTAACGGAAATTGTATTCAATCTAAAAAAAAACACGCTGCGTGGACATTTTCAGAATTTTAGATGTTAACCGGTTCTCGTGAGACCCGATGAGTGGTAGTGGGGTTGGAACCAAAGTTTTATTTTTTTTTAATAAAAATTATTTCCTCCGGCTAGGCATTGAACTCGCAATACGGGCGCAGCAGTCAAATACACTTATCACAAGACCACGGATATTAATTTAAACATACGTACGTTTTTGGCACGGCAGCTCGTAGAGCGCCAAGACGTTTCTTCTTGTTCATGTTGTACGTGTAATATTTTTCGCGGAATGGAAAAAACCTACAGTTTTTATTGACAACTTTGAATGGCCTTGAGAAAGGAGGAATCGCAAAAAAAAACGTTTGATTGTTTTGCGGGGATTCAAACCTGAGTAGGCTCACATAGCATCAGTATAAGTTCTCAATCAATTTTTAACACTTTTCTTGAACATTTTACAGCTGCATTCAATACTTCGGATTGAGAAAACATGATCAAGTTGATAAGTGCTGCTGTGTGTACTTCCTGTTTTGTTAAATGTCCTTGCCGACATTCTTCATCGAATTAGAGGTATCATCATGGTAGAGAGAAACCCAGCATATGCAATGGCTTTTGACAGTGCTGCCACTGTTTTTCAATAAAAAATGCTTTCAGCATAGAACCTCTTGAGTATTGAAACAATCAATCGGAAAAGGCTCTGTGACGATCTCTTGCGGTTGTAGCCGTCCTTGCGATGTTCAAGATATACGCAACTGTTCCATGGAAATGCAGAAAAGTGGCCCAAATCAATGTTCGCCTCTCGGAACGTTTAGATTTAAATTATTTACATTGCATGTGTGCTTTGCATTGATTTTTTAATCACTGTTCTCTGTAATTTGGTTTTAAAAATTGTATGTCTATATTGCACACAGTTTGAAAACCAATGATATACATAAATAATTTATGTTGCCTATATGTAGGCTTTTAAAAGTATTAAATTTTTTCAGACATACAAATGGGCTCAAAACTTCAGTTATTGCTCAGATAAAGGTGGGCCCGGGTTTCCAGAACAAAATCGTGTATCAGAAATATCATTGGCGGCTAATGTTGGATCCCACATAAGCCCCCAGGCCATATTTGAAGCATATTATGCATTTTTTTTTCTTTTTACAAACATTCATTTCTTCTTCGTAGCAATGCCCCCCTTTTATACTATTTTTTTTTTGCAGTTTTTTTTAATTATTACTTCACTACTTTTATTGCACTAATTTAGGCGGTAATGCCAAGTTCTGATACCTATACGACTACTTTCATTTTGTTGTCGTTTTTCGGGTAGAATTTTATAATTCTGGTTTTTTGTTGTTGTTTGTCGAAGAGAATATTGCGGAAATAATTTTTTTTTGCAGTTACTTTCATCAAAAATACAGATTTTTCGGTTTCGCTTCTTCACGGTCGTCAATTTATTGTTGCCGACATTTTACATATCATCCAAAGCCATAACAACAATTGCAGCCAACCGCTGTGGTTTGTGGCTTATTCGCATAGATCTGCGACTTTAGAAAACCCCACAAGAAAAAATCTAACGGGGTCAAATCGCACGATCTCGGTGGCCAGTTCACATCACCTTCACGTGAGATGACCATGTCCTCGAATCGCTCGTGCAGAATTTCCAATGTGGCGTGAGCTGTGAGCCACGTAGCGCCGTCCTGTTGAAACCACATATCGTTGGTGTCCATATCATCCAATTCAGGCCAAAAGTAGTTGGTAGTCATCGATCTAAAGGCCTGGCCAGCATCGTTCTCAAAGAAATATGGACTGATGACGCCGCCAGCCCAAAATCCACACCAAACAGTGACTTTTTCGGGATGCATTGGACGCTCTTGGATATCATGTGGATTGGTATCGTCCCAAATTAGACAATTTTGTTTGTTGACGTACCCATTCATCCAGAAATGGGCCTCATCGCTGAAGATGATTTTTCGATGAAAATTAGGGCCAGTTTCCAACTAGTCCAGAGCCCATTCAGCAAACACACGTCGTTGTTTATTGTCGTTTATATTCGTCCATGATAATTTGATAAAATAAATGGCAAAATTAACTGAATGAATAACAGCCAATTTGACAGATGTTGCTTCAACCATATGGACGCTATCAACTGTCAAAGTTCGGAAGTCCCTATTGGAAGACCCTTTATAAAGGAAAAACATGTTTGGTTAGTACTTACTTACTTGCTAAGTTGGTACAGGTCCCCTTCAACTTGCATGCCCCACCTGAGTCGCGGTCTTCCTCTACTGCGTTGTCTCTCGGGGCGGATTCGAAGATCGGACCGGAGCATTGGTGTCCATCCGCTCTACATGGCCCAGCCACCTCAGTCGATGTCGCTGTACAGCCCGGTCGCTGTACAGCCCGTACAGTTCGTCGTTATATCTCATCCTCCACTCACCGTCTATGCAGACAGGACTGAAAATCACCCTAAGAATTTTCCCCAAGAATTTTAATTAATAACAAGAGTTAATTGTAAATGGATATATCACCGAATGAAGTGATTGTTTAAAAAGAAACACTTTACTTATGACCTTCCTATTACCACAGAATTTATGCAGAGACTTTGTCTGTTTTAGTAAACTTAGCTGATTGTATTATTTCTCATCTCTATGGTCAGAGAAATCACCATTAGGAATGCTTTTTATATCTTCCTATCCTTCTGGTTAAGCATATTTTAAAATAAATAGAAGTTTTATGTACACTTATATGACACAACTTCTTGTAATTTATCTTAAGTGTGACTAAAACAGTTTATGGCTGGATACCCCTATTACATTTTCGATCCTTTTGGTTTATTTACAAGCTTGTGTTCAAGCTCTTTTATAAAGCATCGGATAATTGCGATGCATACTACCATCGGATTATGATAAGGAGAAAATTACAACACTGCTGTAATCTGCAACCCACGGAAAGTGTTCAGTTTAACACTATGTTTTTACAACAAAGATTCGAGGTTTATAGCTACTTACTTTTTCACCATTAAGTCAAAATAAGCTTTGAGGTTTTATCCTTCTCGACTCTGCTGAGCTATCAAAAAGGCCATCATATTTTAGCATTTAATACTTAATATTTTTTTCCCTTTCATTGCTTTGCTTAACATTCAGATGCTGATTGTATTTTTTTTTTGTATAGTGTTGCCATTTGATTTTTTAATACATTTTGATTGAATTCATGATTCATGATTCATGTTACAATCTTTTACAAACAAGTGAGAATTGAACTTACCCTGGGTCTCCGCGAGCAATATTTCATAGCTTACCATCTGTCACTTTAAAGTGCGAATATGTCATCTTTTTGGCATGCAGAAATGTAACGAAGTTTGCTGTGATGAACTTTTTTACGTTTGGAATGAGGTACTTACAATAGTTTAATCCGAGCAAATTAGAGAAGTAAAACTAACAAAAAGAAGGCACTAAGCCGATTTAGACACTTAAGCAGTTTGGGTACTTAAGCGCGAAGCACTTAACCGGGTTTTATTGTATAAGTGTTTTTTTTTTACTTTGCAATGGCCGAGTAGCGTAATAATTAATTTAATAATTAACTATATTAATAATTAACTATAACTTGTCATTCTGTACAAGTTGAGATACTCTTTGTCATCTTTCCACAGAAAATGTCTTTTTAAAAATGCTGCTGCAAATTGTGTAATTCCCTTTTCTCCGGAAACGGATTCAACCAAAACCAATGGTTTTCGTTTCTGCGTTTCTTCTTTCAATTTCTTTAATTCTTTTGATGCCGCTTATGCGAGAATACATCGAAGTGCTTTCCTCCGCGATATTTCTACGATAGAAATAGTAGGCTATGAAATGCCCACCCCAAATTTCATGGCATTCTATTTGTCTTTCCTTCTATGAAAATTGACAAATGGTAAGTTACGAAATATTTAGCACGGTTTTCAAAGTTCTTTGTCTTAGTACATGGTCTTCTCGATCGGTTTCCTGTTTCTATCTGCTAGTAACTGCTACTACTAAATTTGAAAAGCGTTAATAATATATTTTATTTTATTTATTTTTTTATAACAAAAACAAACGCTGTGGGAACTTGACTTTCGATTTTGTTTAAACTAAGAAAGTAGGTCCAACCCCTTTACTGTGTTTTCATTGTCTTTTTAAGAAAGGCGAATAATAGTTTCAGTGGTAAGGAGCTAAGGTTACCAGCACTCATTACATCAGCTCCAAAAATCTGCCAATGTATCGTCAGACATAGTGGTGTTACTTAAGCATAACACGTCGAAATGTTTGGCAAAGAAATAGTATCACGTTTTAGTGCCAAAAAGTTGTCTGCAGTTTTTTCTGCTTAGAAAGAGGAAGAATCCACGGATTTTTTTTTTCAGACTTTGAGAAATATAAGTTAAGTCTGCCGGTATCCTGGAGAGTCGTGCTTATGTTACCTACTATTGTGTTTATTAGAAACCCAACATTAATGAAAACTCTAACCGAAGAAACGAGCAAACCCTCCGTAGGTTAATCAACTTCTCCTCGGAACCTTGCCCAGCAATCTCATCGGAGAACTCATTTTCGGTGACAAAACTTAGCAGATCCGGTCTCCCAACAGAATTCAAACTTGTCTTGCATTTTCGAACTATTTTGGACCCAGTTAGTGGACGGAGCATATATATCTAGGAGAAGTGCACTCCAATGTTGCCGTCTTCCACAAAGAATCCAGCTCCTTAGCTACCTGTAAAAAGTCGATTACAATAAAAAGTCAGTCCTGTGCACAGGGAAAGGTGACTGTAAATCTTCACAGGAGTCTTAATTGAAGAACCATTGCGTCAGATGGTATATCCATGGGATTTGAGTTAAACTGTGCAAGGTACTCAAAACTGTAGTTTTACCCTTTAAACTGT
This sequence comes from Criorhina ranunculi, assembly GCA_951813785.1. Lineage (NCBI taxonomy): Eukaryota > Metazoa > Arthropoda > Insecta > Diptera > Syrphidae > Criorhina > Criorhina ranunculi. The sequence continues at coordinate 51,589,523 of OX638381.1, read as the reverse complement.
GTGTCGGCATGTGACATGCAGAATAGTCAGAGATGGTCTTAAATCACTAGATTTTGTTTCGTTTCTCCATTTCTCTCATGTGGAGACGCAACACTAAGGCGTTACAAGATTCTTAGAATATCTTTTGTCAGTAGGTAAGTCAAAAATTCTAGGTACTAAATCGCCATAACGGCAACACTTTGTCGGTCCTATATTGTACCACATGGTAGTGTTTGCTTTATTTTTATGTTCAATACTTTTTTTTACTAATGAGCTTAAACTATAGTGCTCCCTGGATAGCAATCTTGAGAGTTTTTCTGATTTATTTGGGCACTTAAGAGAGAAAGTTACTTATCTGTACCCAGTACCCACTTACATTTTTGAAACCTGAAATTTTTGGTTTGCAATGCGGGTTACGCAGCTAAGCGAGGGAGTTCAAGTCCGCGCATTACTATACTCATATTGAAAATGCACCATCGTTCCTTAGCTTTACGATTAAAGAGTTGTCGTTCCATGGAAGTAGCGCATTTAATTTATAGTGTATATATACTTAGACCAGGGAATTAAGGGGTGCACATTGAATTCTTGAGGAACTCAGAAATTCATGGTTTATGAATGTTTTCAAACAAAACATGTTTTAATTCTAAAAAAGAGGTTACCAGGAGGTTTTTTGTTCTGACTTGATGGCACAAAAGACCTGTATCTCCATATATCACAATAAACCTCCGATACTGAGCCAAAGTTAGAAAAAAAACTGAACAATTCAATACGTACTAGTAATTAGGTCCTTGTAATCAGTCTCTTCAAACTAATTAGTAGCTCGAGATGGCCGATTATTTCTTATAGAGATGGCGGAGCAGATTTTAGTTGGGTGCCGTGGCATAGAGATTTTCCAGGGAACTGTAAGGCAAACGAACTCGCCAGATATGGAACAACTATACCCATGCTTCCAGAGAGAGGCACTTAAGGTGTACCAATCGCTGCATGTTAACTTAAATTCAAGCTGGATGGTATCGAGAGAACAAATTCTAGGTGGACAAGTTGTATAACATTTCAAGTGACAAAGCAGATTTGGCCGCGGCTGGATCTGAAACGCTTTAAGAATTTAATTTCTCTCAACAGATTGCATATCAGATCCGTAATAGGTGTCATCACGGGACACTGTCTAATAGACAAGAATGCAACAAGGCTTGGGGATTCTGCATCTATCTCCCTCAAAAGATGACTCCATATAGGAGAATTCGTCTGCGACGACTTAGGCGATCTGATAAACATAGATGTCAGAAACCTTCTTTCGTTTCATAAGAAGCTCTTGGTTCAATGAGTAGTTAAGGAGATCCCTCCAGATCCATGTGGTATCACAATGGACCTATCACAGGTCTAAATGTGCTGGCAACACATGCGTAACAAACATAAAGGCAATTATGATAGGGACACATATACATACCTACATAAATGCCATTTTTCATATTTTAGCCCGTTGGATAACGAGTCCCAAAATACCTTACATAAATGACTGACAACCATATTAAACGTTAGTGAAACCTCACTAAGAGCATGTAACATGTGTCGGAAAAGTACAAGACTGTCAAATAGAAGACACTGTCGACGAAAACACACATCGTCTTCATAAACAGGAAAAAGATTTTATGTATAATCTCCTTATTACAAACCATCTTGCAAAGAGGTTCAAAGCTTTCTTTGCACCGTATTGAGAAAAACGAAAAGTATAATTTTCACCTTCATATTTTAAACTTGTGAGTTTCCGCAACTGAATTATTCTCTTGGTTCACCTTATTTATAACGTTACATTCACTTGATGCCTGCAGTGTAGCAGGAAGTATGTCACAGCCCAATAAAATCTACGTGGAGCATGCTGTCTCTGATGTGCAGGCATCCCATCTGCTCAATTTCATATAATCATTTTATGTTCTCCTCTTTGGCGGTGTGAAAAATGTCTATGCCTCCATAATTTGATCGTTTACATTACTTTACATAATAAAGCGTTAAGTCTTCATCTTCACTCTGTCCCAGTGCCGACGTTAATCATATTTGTGTGTACTTTGAAGTTCGTATAACTTTTCACAGAAATATTAAATTTTCTCGAGAAAAAACTGTATCAAGTGTAACATAAGGTTGCCTTAGGCATGCATCCTCTAGCTTCATACGTTTTTAAAGTTTTCAACTTCAGGATACAAGGTAATAAACAAGCAGACACACATTTGATTTTGTGTACCTTGCAGAATTGAGTTTCAACTCTGCCTACTAAAAAAAAAACATTTTTCCTGTTTTTTAAATGTAGCTAAATGAAGTTTACTCAACGATTCAACTTTGACTGACCATCTTAAAGTTGATTTATTTCATTTGATTCAATACATGAGGTGTACAATATAAAGTTGTTGAACCAATTCAATTGAACGTACAAGTATGTAATGTAACATTTCCTATTGTTTGCTTAGCGGGTTGGCTACGAAATCCCCAAAACTTATATTCCCAAACTAAAATCCCCAAAAACAAAATCCTTAAACACAGAATTCCAATATTGGGAATCTAGGTTAGGTTAGGTATGTGGGCCGGCGAAGAGGAGTTCTTCTGCGCCACACTCAGGTCTCTGAGACCCATTGTGCTACCCATAGGGGCGAAATCTTACCCTTAAACACTGTCCGCATAAAAAGTGTAATAGTAACTACTTACTGCGTTAGTGTTACAAACTATCCTGTGGATTTGATGAAGCCGTTCAGATCGTTCACCGGTTTACCATAGTTCCTCGAGATCCCGGAAGAAATGTTGCCCGAGGAATTTGTATCTTAGATGGTACAGGCCGGGGCAGTGACAGAGGAAGTGGGTTGTGTCCTCATGGACTTCCTCGTCTCCGCAGCCTCTACACAGGTCTTCTGCCGTGATACGGAGTTTCTTCATGTGGTACCGTAGAGTGTTATGACCCGTTATCACACCTACAAAAGTGGAGAGGGATTTTCTATCCTTTTGTATATGTCTGGCAGTCCTAGCCTTATCAAATACAGGCCATAACTTCCTTGTGATGGCACAAGTGTCTAAAGAGGACCATCTGTTATTTGCCTCTCCTTGAGCTTTGTTCCCTGCTTCGAGCTTCAATGAGCAAGGCGGAATATTCACCGCGAGGTCGGCTTGTTCTAGACTTAGTGCCGAGCCCTCTTTAGCCAGTTCGTCAGCATTCTCATTCTCTGGTATGCCCTCATGCCCAGGGACCCAGCAGAGCGTTGCCTTGTGCTGTGTTCCAAGAACCATAAGCTCTTCTCGACAGCACAAGCTTCGATTTTATTTCCCTAACAGAAATTGCTTTTATTGCTGCCTGGCTGTCAATGAAAAAGGTAATATCATTGCGCGGTATTGCCCTCATTGCAGTCTCACGGGCGGCTGTTGTCACTGCTAAGACTTCCGCTTGGAAAACACTGCTGTAGTCCGGAAGGCAGACAGGTTTTCTAATTCCCAGCGGTTCGGAGAAGACCCCTGCACCAACGCCAATGTCTAATTAAGATCCGTTGGCATAGACGGCTATTGATTGCGTATTAGGTACTCGACCGCTTTTCCATTCTTCCCTGCTTGGAAAGACGCATGGTCTTTCGAAGTCTAGGGATGGCGTTGTGTAGTCAGTGGTAGGTAAATATTTCTTGAGGATTGTGGTGTGACCCACTGTACATTTTTATGTTGATTTCCAGCCGTCAGATTGGCTTATTCTTAAGGCACTAATGCCCGCTGATCGTTGTATAAAGATATCTTGCGGTACCACGTTAAGGATGGCCTCGAGTCCCGCTGTGGGTGTTGTTCTCATCGCACTGGTGGTGCCAATGCACAATGGGTATCTATATCGCTCCCCTTCGTCACTCTGGTCGTTTTATGTCGGTGAAAAGCAACAGGTTTTTATTATATTATGAGTTATGGCCTTATATCGCTTTCATCCAGCAAGGAACAGAGTAAAAAAGTGGAACGGTGATTGCAGGACAATATGAGCGTTTGGAGATAATCAATTTGAAGATTTTTCAGTGCGAATTTTAGGCTTTCGGGAAAGGAAATTCCATTCCGTTGGGAGCGGTCAAAGGACAAATCCACTCACACTTCCAGCAGAAGGCCAACCTCCAACTGAGCCATATCCAGAAAGATTTGGTCCACCTACGATAAGAATAGAACAACAGACCTGCTAAACAGAATCCGCTTCGATATTGCCAGGGTTACGGCGATAATCACGGGGCATTGCCCAATTGGAGACCATGCGGCCAAACTAGGTATCCCATATAACCCCCACTGCCAAGAAGTAAACTCTCACCCACTTCCTTTGCCAATGTCCGGCACTAGCAAGAGCCAAAGTGCGCAAACGAAACCAACCATTCGTCGACGACCTTGACGATATCTCGGGTAAAAGGATACGTGTTCTAATTTATTTTCTTACCTCCACAGGCTACTGGATCTAGGCACCGACTGTCTCACATCGTCAACCAGATCACACTAGTAGTGGAAACAAAAAGCCGCATTCTAGTGCTAATTGGGTACATCGGCGAACCGCCACCTCTACCTACCTAGGCTTTTGAGATTTTGCGCTTGATTATTATATATTGAGCATGGTGTCTCAGGTTAAAATCCCAATTGAGTGCCTCAACAAGGCGACCTAGAGAAAAAGATCTGTTGTGGTATCTCCTGGACGTTAGTTTTGATCGCGTAAAGTCTAAGATAAGAAGGAACCTGAGGATGTCGTCGCACCGTCGAAAAATTTGAGCGTGAATACATTTTTTTGGACATTAAGTCACCAACCAAACAGACATTGGTGCGAAATGAAGAAAACATTGTGGCCGTAGCGGCCAGTATCGAAGAAGACCCAGAAATGTCGATTCGGCGCCGATCAGCTGAATTGGGCATCGCCAGAGAATCGATCCGGCTTATTTTGCGGTTGGATTTGGACCTACATCCATTTAAGATTGTACTGATGTAAGAATTGAAGCTGGAGGACCATAGACAACGCCGTGAGTTAGCTGATTCGGCGCTGGAGATCTTGGCCGGAGATCCGAATTTTGGGCACAAAATTATCTTCTCAGGCAAGGTCCATTTCTAGCTCAGCGGCTATGTCAACAAGCAAAACAGCCGTTGTTGGCAATTTTGCACACACAATCCACAAGTGTTCGACCAAGTATCAATACATCCACAAAGATTGACTGTTTGATGCGGTTTATGGCATGGCGGTATCATCGAACCTTATTTCTTTGGAAATGAAGAAGGAGACACCGTTACCGTCAATCGTCTCAGGTATAGAGCCATGTTAACCGACTTTTTGTGGCCAGAGCTCGACAACATCTATATATCCGAGCTGTGGTTCCAACAAGACAGCGCTATATGCCATACAAGCGATAGAACGCTCGAGGTTGTGAAGGAGAAATTTGGCGACTGGGTCATCCCACGGCGAGCGTTCATCAATTGGCCGCCGCAATAATGCGACTTGACACCACTCGATTATTTTCTCTGAGGCTACGTCAAGTCCTAAGTCTACGCTAACAAGCAACCACTTTGGACGAGCTCGAGGCCAACATTCGAGATGCTATTGCCGGTATAACGCCGAACATATTGGACCGAGTCATTGAAAATTGAACCGACCGTTTAAGGCATTGATAGCGAAGCCGAGGCGGCCATTTGAATGATGTGCTTCTCTACACATAATGGCATTAATGTAGCTTCAAAATAAAGCCAAAATCAGTTTCATATCTCACGCCGTTGCTGTTTAAAGGCTTAGCGTAAAAAATTTTAAACGAAGCAAAGTTTTAATAAGTTAACTTCGTGACTTATTTGCATCCAAATCCCATTGTAAAAAGAGCTTCAATATCCAAGAGCTTTTTAAGATCACTAGCTAACTTTAAATGTTTATATTGAGAAATTTTGAGAACTTATGTATAAACAAGTTATTGCAGATAAGTTAATAAATGACAGTAGATTGACTTTTTTGACTTTGAGTGTAGAACCGACAAGAAATGTTTCATTGCAGTTCGTCTTCATGTTGGCAGTAGATAATGTTGATTCACTTCATCACGTCGCGTCACGTGAATAAGTTATAAACAATGTTGACGAGATTCCTTTTCAGAAACATTACAGGCGAACTTGTAGCCTTATGTTGCATAGACATTTAAGGCGAATTCAATGTTGTGACCTTGTAGACTTCGTTACAGAATTTCAGATACATTCCAGGCGAATTTAGTGTAAAAAGTGTAAACATGTTTGGTTGTGGACTTAACAGCAACAGGTGTTCTGGGAGATGAAGTCTACTTGTTTATTGTAATGCTGTGCTACTTATGGTGTGGTACTGGATTTGCTCCGCTGGGATTGCCGATTTGCTTTTATTGATATTGGGACATGGTTGGTGGCTTTTTCTGTATAGTTCTAGAAATGTATGCATTTTTATCAAGTAGTAGATACATCATGTACATATGTACATATGTTTTTTTTTACGGAAGGTGGAAAGCATCAAGTGGCTATATGGCTATGTGTCCACGCTCGCTTTCACTGTGTTACTTTTTACATTTTCCTCACTGTCCCTTCTTTTCTCGCTCTAGTCGCTTCAACTCTTAGCGTATATCGTTGCTATAGGAATTCACTGCGTTCCACTTATTTTTGGATTCTGGAAACAGTCATATCCCGTTAGCAGTTGCGTTAAATACAAATTCAAGTCTTAATAATCGGAAAAAGACGGTAAGTTTATCGTGCCTTAGACAAAAGGTTCCTGCGTTGCTGCCACTCCCTCATTTTTGCGGTTCTGCCTTTTCACTTCCAGACTAAATTGTTTCGTTGCATCTTCAATTGCCGTGAAAGCTTCTACGAGTATGACAGCACGCAAAGAGCCTCCGGTGATGACAATATCGTTTACATACTTCAGCAGTTGAGCGATTTCTAAAACAGAGTGCCTTCCATGTTACGCCTACTGTGCACACTATTTGCTCCAGCACGGGACTAAGAATGGTATTTTTCTGGATTTGCCTCAGATTTAAAATTTGGTCTATGGTCCATCTCGCCGACCGAAAGCTGCACTGGTTCATGCCGATTAGATACAAAATTTTTTTTTTTTTATAAAAGGAAATTTCCAAATCCTAGGAGCACTCAGACTCGTTTTCGGTCCATTGTACTCCTTAGGCAGAAACCCCTTTTTTGATGCAGTGGTTGGAGAAACTTAGATTTTGATCGTTTCTCTTCTTTATTTTCGGTGGCTGTTGCTGTTCCCTGTCCGGGCTCGAACATGCACAGGTCGGGTCACAAACGAACACGCTACCCACTGCACCATCGCCACCTAGTGCAGACACATACGTACTGAAATTCACCCACATGTGCTTGCTTGGCGTCACACGCAACTAACGTATCCGAGATATGTTGCTATTTAAACACAGAGTTAGAGACTTGACTGGTTTGCTCGTTCGATTTAGACACCTAGGTAGGTAGGTAGATAGGAAGAAGTGGTTGAAACTGGTGAACCTGCCGGAGACACAAATAGCGCGAATGGGCCAATATGATACCACAACTCACGTGACTTGGTCATGTTGATGGGCGTGGCTTGGGTGTTTTTCAGATCCATCCTGTGGAGTTAAGAAAACTGGTAATGTTGCTTAATTGTATGTCAGAAATCTCAGATAGTTCCTTATAAAAGGGGTTTCCGGGTGGGCGCCTCCTGGCTCTGGCTAGTCCTGGGAAGCCACAGAGAAAGTGGAATATCGCTTTCTTTTCGTGTGAATTGTCGCAACGACGACAGTGGGGGTTGAACGGGATGCCTAACTTGGCAGTGTGTGGACCAATTCGCCAGTGGCCCGTGCTTATTGCTGTGATTCTTGCTGTCTCGGTACGGGTTCTATTGATTAAGTCATTCGTCCTGTTTTTATTGAAGGGGGCCATATCTGTCTGGATATGGCACAGGTTGCTAGACTTTTCCACCCAAAAGTTGGCAGTAGAGAGAAAGTGTTGGAAAACATTGCCTTTGATAAGTCCAATCGGGGAGCAGACTGACTCCGCAAGGGAGACATCCAGGGTTATTTCGACTCCTAGTCTTTCTTTATTAAAAACTAGCTTCTACCCGCGGCTTCGCCCACCTATAATTTTGCGAAGTTACACTTTAATAACCAAAAGTAGCCTATACTGTGGTACCGAGGTACAGCCACTCTGTGTGCAAAATTTGAAGTTGATTGGTTCCGTACTTTTCGTGTTACAGAGGAACAAACAAACAAACGAACAAACGGATTAGCAGGATTCATAATTCTGAAAAGTACATTAAAAATTTTGCATATCCGATCCCATCATCATCGGTGTCTCATTAACATTACCAACAAACCGATGAGGGTTCATTTTTTTGGCCAGCGGAGATGCTTCCATTTACTTTTCTGCTTCAGAATATATTCGATTGCCGCCGAACTTTATTCGATGAGGTTATCGGCTTTTCGTTATACATAACTTACGTAGACATTCAGTAAAGTACTAGTAAATAAAAAGAAAAATTGTATGGAAATCGCAAGGATAAGGCGAAATATATGAACAAAAAATTGAATTGATTTGGCAACGTTAACAAATGCATGCCAGACAGTTATAAATCCACCTATAGATACGTTCACCTGTTGCTAAGCCTTATTTGTATACGTTGTTTCTTTTACCCAAGGTATTCATAAAACCGACGGTATTGTCTCCCAGAACAGATGACGGTTTCCCTTGAAAATGAAACACAAGTTGTTAAACGAAATTAATCCACACTCACAGATACTTGTGTAAGTATTTACGAGTATGAATATTGACCCACTCAGGCTGGTTGTTGCTACTAAACAAAATGTTATTTTAGGTCACAACAAAGATCCTCATAACAAAAGAGTTAAATTGTATGAAAACAATTATTACGCCCCTTTTCAAGATTATTATTTTGCACCTTCCAAAGTATAAATTAGTTACGGAAAATAATTCATTTCATGTTGATTCCGTAACTTTTGCCTTCAGGTATACATAAGGTAGAACTTATTTTGAAAGGCAAAGGACCAGAAAAAGATTTAAAATTTGTTTAGTAGTTGAAATACTAAAAAAATAAACTTTGTTTTATTATTCGAAACTCTATTTCTTTACAAATATTTAATTTATGTGCAGAAAGTTATATGTTATTAAATTTAACTCAATCCATTTATCTTTATGATTACGACGCTGAGAATAACATTAACCCCGCAGCTATACAATTTTTGTGTGTGGCGTTGAACTTCTGTTAAGACGCATTTGACTTTTGTAGGTAGATACTTATGTCACTGATAAGATTTTGTATGACAAGCAAAATGTTTTTATCGTTTATCGCAGGGAATTTGATTATAATAGAATTTTCTCTTAGATCTAAAGAACCTTGCTGACATCAGTTATAGGTATAAATATAACCTTTTGTTATTCAAGGAAAGTTATTTTACTGTGTGTTCAGAATACTGTTTTCCATTCTTACAGCGTAATGTTTTACTCACTTTTTTTTTTAAAGGACATTTTTTCTGATCATTAAAGTTCTGTTTTCTGTGACTTCCGGGAAATTCTTTGCATGAAGAAATTGGTAATAATAAAGTTTTTATTTGCCCCCCCCCCCTCTGTGTTAAAAATGTTAAGTATTTGTATGTAGGGTAGAAGGGAGATGCTATGCCAATGGGGCAGCTTTGCAACCCTATAATTTCTTCTTAACCAACAACGCTGTTCTTTTAAAAAAGTTGATTAAGGGTAGTACATTACTTCACGTTCCAACGAAGTTGGCCTGTTCATTTAAAATAGTGATTAGAGCAGGACGTGTTTACTTGTTTTCGTATGTGCAAGGTAAATATTTCAATTGTAAGTTTTTTTCTTCCATCTTTCGTTCATAAGCATTAAACTTCTGGTACGTATATAACTGTATGCACTCCTGCACTTTTTTTTGCAATAAGTGCCCCATGGGGTTCATTTTTCCAGGCACTAGCTAGAGTAGGTTAGGCTAGGTTATAGGGGTGGCTGCACTTATGTACAGCCTCACTCGGATTTCAAAGGATCCATTGTGTTCCTTGGTGTGGTGTGAAGTACCTAAAATAAATGAGCACGGATTATTTTTATTGATTGGCCTCCCTGAACCAACCCGTGTTCCGGTGGCTTGTTTGACAATTCACCCAGATCATTAAAGAAATGTTCTCCGAGGGTTGCTGTTCTGATTCTGCTACGGCTTGGGCATTTGCATAGAAGGTGGAATGTGTCTTCCTCCGCGTCTACATCGCTGCATCCTCTGGATAGATATGTTGTGCTCAAATGCATTCGTTTTAGGTGGGCCGCTAGCAGGTTGTAATCTGTCATAATACCTATGAGAAATGATAGGTGACTTCTGTTGTGCGATGATTTCTTTTGATTTTCTCTTATTTAGTTCTGTCCAGAGCATTCTTACGGCATGCTGAAAGTGAAATCCATCTCTCGTTTGCGAGTTTTTGAAAATTCGCTGTGATGCTGGACTTTTTAAGTTCTAGTGGGGATAGGATTGAGTCATCGGCCATTTTCAGATGCATATCAAAACCCAATCTTGCTAACTCATCTGCCTTTTCATTCTCATGGATGCTAGGGTAGATTTGCCATGGTAGAAGATGGGTATATCATGGACCCTTGTCAATCCATTGATTGACCGGTCATCTACCAGAAACCTCAAAATGTTTACGCAAATTGTTAACATAAATCTGTCACGTTGTAATGTTTGATAAGCAAGTGAAATCCTAAAGCTTTTTTTGTTATTGTTTTGTTAAGCTTTTTTTTTCTGAATTGAAAAAAATATTTAGCTTGGCAAAGGTACCCCAATTCCATGGTTAAGGTTTGAGTAAGTGTACAAAATACATACAAAATGTGGGGACAGTTATGCTTAACGTTGTGAAGCTTTTACATGTATGAAACACATAGCGAATCAATATTCCAGTTATATTACATGAGTCAGATTTTACAAACGTTTGGCAAAAAAATTGGCAAAGCATCCCCCCCTTTACCCGACTCTACTCTACATATAGTGCTGGAGAAAAAAATAGTTCAACATCTGTTAATACCTCACAGGTTGTACTTTTCTTCTTAAAATAAACCAAGCAACAAAAACCATACAATGTTGACTATGAAAGCCTCGAACTGTGTTCCAGGTTAATTTGAACAAGGTTAGGTTAGGTTTAAGTGGCTGCCAGCTGTTGTCAGCACATATAAATCAGTGATAGGGAGATCTCCTTACCTACTCGTTGAACCAGTTGATGCTTCTTATGAAGCGAAAGAGGTTTCTGACATCTGTATTTATCAGGTCGCCTAAGTCGTTAAAGTAGAATTCTCATAAATGGAGTCTTCTTTTGCGGGAGCGAGCTGAGGGTGGGGAATAGTCTCCTTTTTGTCCATGCAGCTTGTTGCATGCTTGCCTATAAGACGGTGTCCCGTGATGACAACTATTACGGATCTGATATGCGATCTGTTGAGAGAAATTTAGTTCTTAGAGCGTTTCCGATCCATCCTTGGCCAAATCTGCTTTGTCGCTAGACACGTTATACTACTTGTCCCCCTAGAATTTGTTTTCTCGATAGCTTCCCGCTTGAGTTTGAGTTAACATGTAGCGATGGATATACCCAGAATGCCTTTATCTTTTCTTTTTTGTTCCTTTATTTGTTCCATGTCTCGGAAGTTTTTTGCCTTACAGTTCCTTGGAATATCTCTATGCCCCGGCACCCAACAAAAGTGAACATTGAACTGCTCCGCCATCTCTTTAAGAGTCTATAAGAGATGATCTAGAGCTACTAATGAATTTGGAGGGAATGATTCCAAGGACCTGATAGCTGCTTGACTGTCCGAAAAGGTAGGTATACCTGTGTAAGATATCACTTTTTCCTTTAGCCAAGATAAGACTTCTCGCCAATATTTTCGCCTGGAACACCCTACAATAATTTGGAAGACGGAAAGAGAGGCTGAGATTAAGCCTATCAGAGAAAACACCACCACCTACACCTTCATGGGTTTTTGATCCTTCGGTGTAAAAGTGAATGAAGTTATCTTGCAGATAGAGGATGAGGCCATCCACCCAGAATGTCCTGGAGGGAATGGTGGCAAGGAACAAGGAACTGGAGAATTTAAGCAGGACGTAAGGTTAGGTAAGGTTAAAGAGGTGGATGCATCGCGTGGTGCAGCTTTCACTCGGATCTCTAATGGATCCATTGTGTTCCTCTGTCGTGGAATGTCCATTCTGAAAAGAAAAGAAAGAAAGGAAGGGAAAGGAAGGCAGTTACGAACGTTCGGCCTCCCTGAACGATCCTGAATTCGTCGCGAATTTAAAAAAATGGCTTTTGTTGGCTTGTTGGACAGCTCGCCCAGGTCGTTGAAGTTATATTCACCGAGGGCCGGCTTCCTTTTTCTTTATAGGCAGGGACATTCGCATAGGAAGTGGGTTGTATTCTCTTCCGCGTCTGTATAACCGCAGCCTCTGCATAGTTCGTCTGTACTTAGACGCATTCTTCTGCGGTGGGCCGCCAGTAGGTTGTGGCCTGTGATGATTCCTATGAAGAGAGCTAAGTTTGATCTGTTTAGCGCAAGAATGTGTCCCGTTTTTAGCAGGACGTTACAATTATTTTCATAACTTTTCTGATGCATAAGTAAATTACATGATTAATAATAATAAAGGTATGTTAAGAGCTGTAGCTTTCGGCTAGTTCAAGTTAAGAGAGAATTGTATAAGAAATTAAAATTTTAGTTAAAAAATAACTTCATATATGGATCTTATCGACGATGAGCATTAACAGTTGTTCAAGGTCCTTTCCAGAGATATTTTCGCTGATAGAATTGATGTTTTCGCACTGCAGCATGTGTATTACAATAAATGTTACTCAGAGCATTGAAATGCTGCCTAAAACCATCAAGTAAGCTGCACCATCAAAACCAAACTCAGCAAATTGGAGCAAAAGAAGGAAAAAAGAGTGGTTTTATATTGAACTAGCTTTAAACCGCGGCTTCGCGCACCCATAACACTTTAATAACCAAAAGTAGCCTATGCTGTGACACGAGGTACCGCCACTCTTTGTGCTTTTATAATACTTTTATAATATATGTAGGATACATGAAAGACATAACTCACCTGCACTGTGTGTGTGCATCTTAAGGGTATAATTTGTGAGGCCGTGGCTTAGTGGTTAGTGCGTTGGACTGCTAAGCGAGAGACACAGGTTCGATTCTCAAAAACCACCAAACGTTTTTTCGCGGCACCACCTCTTCGCAGGCATGACAAACCTGCAAGAGTACAATCTGTCATGAAAAGCTTCTCAATTCGCCGTTTGGAGTCGGCACTAAACTGTAGGTCCCTTCCATTCGTGCGAAGAATATAACACGCACAACATGAATGGTTGTGAGAAGCTAGGCCTTGGCTCTCCATGAGCTGCCGTGCCAAATATACATACATATACAAATAGAAAATAAGAAAAAAAAATTGTTTCTTTTGATTATTCTTCTCTAATTTATTAAACGATGTTAAATCAATTTTACTTATTAACCTTATTGTGTCGTTTCGACGCTTCTTCTGGATCGAAGCAATGAAGATGCACGTCTTTTATATTTCTTTGAATCCTTAAAAATTGACTTACATTCCTATTTTCCATCTACAGAAGACAAGAAAAATGATTGCGTTCTCGTATATTTTAGGCACGTACATAAGCATATGAGTATGTAGGTACTCCTACATTTTGTGTACATCTGTGGAACTGTACCATCGAATGCTGAAAATGTTATTCTTTTGTTTTAATTTCTTTGAGATGATATCTGCAGCACTGATACAATCTTGGATCTATTCTCAAAACAATGGGTGTTGTTATCTCTAGCTGGTTCTTTAACAAGATTGACTACAAGAATTAGGACAATAAAGCCTTTTCATCGTTATTGTATGCAATGCATTGAACCATTTTGTATGGTGACCACCGTCCTACATCGGAAATGTGGGCGCAAACTTAATCGCTTTTGACACAAATTGTTTTGTTTTATGCGGTTTAATTTTACCTTTAGTTTAAACTTTTCAACTTCTTCTTTACTATCGCATTTTGCTTATAACAAAAGCGATATAAATAGACCAACTTTTCCCTTTCATACGTACACTAGTGAGAAGTTTTTACGTTAGTTAGCCAGAGTGGCATCTTCACGTTTTCAAAGGCCTGGACTTTTCTTAAACAATGATTATGTTGCCTCCTCGGAGCGAATTCCAGAGCTCTAACACTCAATCAGTTTTATACGGAGAAGGATGAGGTTAAGTATATTAAAGTTATCACACGGCTGCATTTGTCTCTTCAAAAAAGCTGAAAGGACAATCATCATTGATCTCAGGGATCAATCCCATGCGCATTACTAAAATCAAAACTGTTAAAGAGGTGTCACGATAAGTTTTAACCAAACTCTCACTCTATTTAATCCCGGGACACAGAGGTATTGATAGCAATAAAAAGCCGATGACCTGGAAAGAACCGGATTAAAGCTGAACCAAAAATTGACTTCTGGAAGTTGGCCGATGAGAAATTGAATGGTATATCAGGGGACAGGAAAAAAAAATTCGAACCTAACATTAGTGATCATGATCACGCCGATCACAATCTACACCATTTATCATTTTTGGAAGGGAGAATTCAAAGCGTTAACGAAAGCTTGGCCTTAAAACGAATACAAGATGGTTTGTTTCGACTTGAAATTCATAAGTCTTATCATCATCAATCTGCCGGGGTGGTCAATGCCCATAATTGTTTTGAAGAATAATTTTAAATAAAGGGTGACCAAATAAGAACGAGAGGAAACAAAATTTAAATAAAACAACAACGGTGTGTGATATAAAACTCTTTCGGGCTTTATTTTGAAGCTGCATTCATGCCACTATGTGTGGAATAGCACATCATTCACATGGTCGCCTCGGGTTTGCTGGCAGTGCTTCAAGCGATTGGTCTTATTTTTTATGACTCGGTCCAATATGTACGGCGTTATTCCGGCAATAGCATCTCGAGTGTTAGCCTCGAGCTCGTCCAAAGTGGTTGGCTTGTTAGCTTAGACTAAGGACTTGATGTTGCCCCAGAGAAAATAATCGAGTGGTATCAAGTCGCATTATCGCGGCGGCCAATTGATGAACGCTCGCCGTTTGATGACCCAGTCGCCAAATTTCTCCTTCACAACTTCGAGCGTTCCATCGCTTGTATGGCATATAGCGCCGTCTTGTTGGAACCACAGCTCAGATATATCAATGTTGTCGAGCTCTGACCACAGAAAGTCGGTAAGCATGGCTCTATACCTGAGACAATTGACGGTAACGGTGTCTCCTTCCTCATTTCGAAAGAAATAAGGTCCGATGATGCCGTCATGCCATAAACCGCACCAAAAAGGCAATCGTTATGGATGCATTGATACTTAGTCGAACATTTGTGGATTGTATTCGCTCCAATAACGGCAATTTTGCTTGTTGACATAGCCGCTGAGCCAAAAATGGGCCTTGTCCGAGAAGATGAATTTTTGACCAAAACCGGACCTCCGGCTAAGATATCTAGCGCCGAATCAGTGAACTCACGGCGTTGTCTTTGGTGATCCGGCTTCAATTCTTGCGTCAGCACAATCTTATATGAATGTAGGCCCAAATCCAACCGACTCTCGGGCGATGCCCAATTCAGCTGATCGGCGCCAAATCGACATTTCTGGGTCTTCTTCGATACTGTCCGCTACGGCGGACATTCATTTCGCACCAATCTTTGTCTGGTTGGTGACTTAATGTCCAAAAGAGTATACTCACTCTTAAATTTTTCCACAGTGCGACAAATTGCCTGCGTACTGAAGTCATGATGAGGACCGACCTCGCAACGAAATTCACGTTGCGTATTTAAATACAACTGAGCCAGAATTTCGATAATATTTTTTATTTCCACACTTACGGCAACTGTGAAACGATGCACGATAAAATGGCGAACCTAACTGAATATTTTGACGGCTGGATGTCGTTGATAACTTTGACAGCTGCTGACACATAACAATTGGAAAAAGGACCATTGCCATCTGGTCAGCCTTTCCAATACGCTGGATAGGATTTTCCGCATGCAAATTTAAAAATATGTGGTTTTGTAATTTATGCAAGCCATTGGATCCGGGGAATAAAGCTGACATTTAAGTGACTGGACTAACTTTCGGTGTTTTAAATAATTCAATAATAGCTTAAAATAATTTGTTTTAATATTATTCGTTTTTTAAAGTTTAGAAATTGAAATTTAACTGCATTGCAAAATTTTCACATGAAATAAGACTTTACAGATTTGAATAATTTCAGAATCCTGCAAACCGCTAGTAAACTTTCGGGGGTTATACTATTTCATCAATGTTAATTTGCTCCCTTATCTAATTTAAATTCAAAACTTTTTCTGAAGATTTTCAGGTTTTCTTTTTTTTAGAAATTCAAAGCTTAAAACTTTCCTTTTTTTTCTGGCATTATGTATTCATCACAGCTAAATCATGAGATTTAGGGTCCCGTGTCAAAAATCAATACACCTTCTGTTGATTCGACCAATTTAAGGCTTCCTTTCTTGTTTACATTTTACTTATTTAAAATCGAGCAAAATTTGACATAAATCTTTTCTTTTTTTACTTTTAGATGATAAAAATGATGGTCACAGTTGTTATTGTTTTTACCATATGTTGGCTTCCATTCAATATCCTTGTGGTAAGTTCTGTTAGTCCCTTCAATATTTCTTTTAAAATGTTATCTTTTTCAGCTTCTTTTGAACGACGAAAGCTTTATGGAATGGAGACCTCTTCCATATTTCTGGTTTGCATTCCATTGGTTAGCAATGTCACATAGTTGCTATAACCCGATCATCTACTGTTATATGAATGCTAGATTTAGAGGTGGCTTCTTGCAGATTATCTACAAAGTTCCTGGTCTTCGACGCTGCTGTTGTATGAGACGATATCAACGTGGGTGTGAGAGAAGTTTTGAAGGACATGGTAAGACAACAATTGTTTGCTCAAGTTTTCTTAAAAAAAAAAAAAAACAATAATATTTTCTGAATTTTGTATAGTACATATTTTTTAAGACAATCATATTAAATATTAACATATGTATATGATTGCGAATTAATAAAAACCGTTTATGGTTTTTTTTATGTGTGGATTCAAAAATATATTATTTTTTTTTCAAGCCGATGAATATACATTTCAACTTCAACGTGTAAACACATGCACGACGTACATTAGCACAAGAAGAAAGCTCAGAGCCAACTCAATGCAGACGGTAAGCTACTCAATATATACAAGAAGCACATTGTAAATATATGTACTGTCCGTTTGTGCAAAGTCCTTTTTGGAAATAAAACTTTTATATTCACGTTGGAGATGCTTTCTTGTTTGTATGTACTTATGTATAAAGCTTACGTGTTAAAAATGATTATTATGGATTAGAACTGAAAAGGTTTACAAAAGAGGAGCTATAACTAATGCGATCAACTAGCTTCTCGCAACCACTCATTGCTAAATTTTTCAGACGAATGGGAGGGACCAACATAGACTTTAGTTTTTTCCAATACCTCTACCTGTATTTTCATGATCAATCAAAGCCGGTTGACTAGCTTAAATTTTTTTTTTACTTTGCTTGACAAAAAGTTTCTCCAACCAGCTCACTGAGAAACGAAACGAATATCTCCAAAACTTTGATGAAAGTAAGGTTGTGGTGCTTGATATTTCAAAGGCACTTGAATAAATTTAGTTTATGGGCATATGGCATCGATGTATCTCTTCCTTAATGGGCTACAATCTACCTTTCGGAGCGTTCTATTCAAGCTTATTTGTTTGGACTTTTCAAGTCTGCAATTCACCGTATGATGTTCCTCAAAACTCTGCGTCAATGACGACCTTCATTAGGATGACCACATACATATGTACATAGTTGCAAAAATGTGTATGAAATGTCTAGGTCTTCTAAAACGACGCGGAAAATAATTTACCCTTCCTAATCTGACCTCAATATTAAGGGCCTTCAATTTGTCAAAGCTCGAGTACAGCGCTCATTTCTGGTCTGCTGCACCAATAATGACCTTTCTTGCACAGTAGGTATATTTACATTGATGGGTTAGGTTAGGTTGTTCCCAACGGGCAGGGACCCACTTAGGCCAGAACAAAGGTCCATTGTGATACCAAGAGTAGAAACCGGAAACTAGCCTCAGAAACCTCACATGTGGAATTTCCTTAGAGGAAAAAGGAGTATAAGCTCTGGATAACCGAATCGGTGTGGACCCTATCCTGTGCCGCACTAAGTGCAGAACTAATTTGACTCACTTACAAAACTCTTAATTTAAAAGATGTCGAGCCTGGCTAGGTCGTTGAAGTCATTGAAGAAGTACTCTCTTACTGTTTTCCTCCTCAGCCTTGATATGGCAGGGAATGTGCAAAGAAGGTGTGAAGTTGTTTTTTGCTCCCCCGCCGACCCGCTCCTTCCTTTGCTAGTTCGTCCGCTCTGCAGTTGCCCGGAATTTCTCTGTGTCCTGGAACCCAGCACAAGGAGACGTCGCATCTATCAGTAATTTCATCCAGAGGCTCGCTGCATTGCTTTACCAACTTGGATCGTACTGTCAAACTAGACATCGCTCACTATTTCTCGTCTCTATAAACGTTATCTCAGCAGGCAACGACAAACTTTCGGCAGTATAATGTCATGAACACCTTTTCAATCCGTCGTTCGAAGTTGGTAATCAAAATTGTAGGTCCCTTCCATTCATGCGAAAGATATGGCAATCACAATGGTTGCCAGAATCGAGGCCCTGGCTCTCAATGAGCTGTCGCGACGAATGTCTCTACTTGTTTTGTATAAATGCTTTCACGGGGAACTTTAAATTATATTTATCATTCCTTCTTTGTTTCTTTTATCGTTGTGTGAATCTTTTGTTGCAATTTCTCAGCATTGAACGCAATTCTATAACTTTATTTCTTCGTTCGTTTTTGAAGGCTTTGGTTTAAGTTTTGTATTGACTCAACCGTGTTTCTCAACATATCTCTTTTTATGCTGGGAATTTTATACCTCTGCTTTTTCTTCTGTTCATAGCTAGCGCGAATAGAAAACAGCTCTTTGCAGTATCGCAAGATAGGTCTGTTCTTTTGGTATAAGCTCATGTGGGACTCATCGTACAATGCGAACTAATATTTCAATGGAAGAGCACTATAGCTCTCAGATACAACGAAAACCCATCTTAAAGCACCGAAAATGCAAGGCCCTACCTTTCATCTAAAAAAAAGTTTAAATAACCGGGTGTCATGGTGTCTACGTCCATATTTCATATTGCTGTGTCAAAAGTAGTAGTTATGTGATATGTGTTTTAATATTTATGTAATATGTATTTATTTCTGTATATATATAGTGAATTCCTGTCTATAACTCAAAACTTAATAGCAACAGAAATACGTTAAATATGGCACGAAAATGTTGTTCATACTAATTTTTTCTTCCCCCCGAGTTTCTCCATCTCAGCACGGGTACGCACGTACCAGAGATAACACATCCCAGATGACGATACTCAGTGATTATGCTCGGCCGGCCAAGTTCTATGCCTGTGGACAGGGATCCTTCCATGCTACTGCGATCTAGTCTCTGGGACTAATGAGCAATTTTTCTTTCACTTTTGTTTTAATTTACATCTGTATAAAATGAGAGTTCCACCCACTGGCGTCTCTCATGAGCTCACGAGAAAGAAGATACGCACATACATCAATAGCCGAGTGGAACATAAGTCGAATTTAGACCACTCAAGACGTTGGGGGATAGAATTCACTCCGAGCTCCCCTACGCTCGTTGTAGTCGTTCCATAACGCTCGTATGAATGTGCATTTTCTAATTTCTACGTTTTCAGTGCTGCGTCTTCGCAATCTCCTAACTAGGTTTGTTTGGTCCAGAAGCTGGAGGGCCTCAGGATTCATGTGAAGTCGGAGCCGCTCTTCATGTTTCTTAGCATGTCTTTTGACTTCGTGTTTTTCGTGTTCCATATCCAAGTCCCTGTGGAAGTCTTCATTCCGCACGTAGCAGGATGCATTGACGATATTTTTCACTACTTTGTTTTGGAATCTTTGGATGATGTCCATGTTGGTTTGTTTAGTACAACCCCAGAGTTGAATCCCATATGTCCATATGGGTCTAATTACTTGTCTATAAAGAAGGAGTTTGTTTGAAATTGATAGGCAGGAATGCCTTCCTATAAGCCAGTAGATCCTTCTATATCTGATATCGAGCTCCTTTCGTTTTTTCTTGACATGAGCCTTCCAACGAAGTTTTGCGTCCAGTGTCATACCAAGATATTTAGCTGTATTCGCGTATGGAATTACTTGGTTATTCATGTATATTGGTATATGCTCAATCTTTTTGTTTGTGAAATCTACATGGATAGATTTAGACTCGTTTAATTTTATGTGTCATTTTCTTGTCCAATTTCGGATTTCCTGAATCGCATCTTGCAGTTTTCTGTAGAGTGAATATTGCTTTCTGCAACTTACATTATGGCTGTGTCGTCGGCGAATGTAGCAATTGTGTTATTGTCCAAAGATGGGATATCGCAAGCATACAAAAGGCAGAGTACTGGTCCAAGTACGCTACCTTGGGGTACACATGCTTTAATTTCCTTAAGTTCCGAGTACGCACTCTGTTCTTTTTTACGAAAGCATCTGTCTGTAATATAGGATTCCAGGATCTTTGTATGTTGTTTGGAGAGAGCCTATTTCAGTTTATAGATCAGTCCTTCGTGCCAAACTTTATCGAATGCTTGCGCTACATCAAGGAAGACTGTAGAACAAATTTTTTCCTATTCCAATGCTTTTTCAATAATGTTAGTGATCCGGTGGACCTGGTCGATTGTAGAATGTTTTCGTTAGCTTCAAAATTGCCTTTTCGGGAAGCTGCTTAAGAATATCTCCTGTTTTGAGATCAAAGCCTGGGGCCTTTCTTGCATTTATCGATATTTTTATTTCAGTTTTTACTTCGGCTGTGCTAGTTGGTTCAATTTCCACATCGTCTTGATCTGGTACATCGTCGGGCAGCTCGTCGGTGTCACCTGGATTTGGTTGAAAAATGTTCTCAATATGTTCTGCAAATCTTTCAGCTTTTTTTCGTTGCTCCTAGCCCATTTCGTACTAATGGCATCGGGATATTTGAAAGAAATACTGTTGAATTATAAGCAGTGGCAACAGTACCAATAATTCTCTCCAGTCATTCTGGACACCATCTTCGAAGCGAAAAGACTGAAACCTAATACCACCTGAGTTTCAGAAATCGTTAGACCAACACCAGCGCTGTGTGAATAGCATCGTAAGGGTATTCATAACCCCTTTAGGGCTAGTGAATTATTAAAAAATAAATAAATTTACCAAATGTTCATAATGTTGAAAGATTTTTTTCAAAACTGTTGGCACAATATTTTTGAAAATAAATGACATCGCACTTTCCTATTTTTTGACATAAAAATCTGAATAATCCGCGAAATGTCGAATACATGCTATCTTCAAACTAAATTTCAAATTTCTTGCTATCACGAATAGTTTCGGATTGATCTCTGATTTCGGATAACAGCTGCCGTTCGGGTAGGCGACTTTTGAACCAAATCCACGAGATTTTATTTTTAAATCATGACTATGGTTACTTTCAAATCGTGGTATGTGGTACGACAATTCTAGACAATATTTGAAGCCCTGAGAAGATGAAGGGCCTAAGTGACATTTTTTGAAATTTGCATTTTTTCTTACAGATGAAGGTCCTATACGAAAACTTAAATTTCTGACTTATCTGGACTTCTTTATCGTCTTTAGATTATTATTTAGCTGTATATACGTTTTATTATTTGTATCAAAAAAGGTACAAGTTTAAACGCTGATTACTCAAATGTTTGAAAATGTCGCTTAAGCCCTTCATCTTCTAAGCGCTTCATTTCATATTTTTCAAAGTCGAAATTTCACGATATAATTTCTTTGTCATAATTTCTTTTGACAACACATTTGCATTCATGGCGTTAAGTTTTGACAAGAAGTTCAATAGAGGTTTGCTAAGAGGTTCAATACAACGTAAAAGGATTTTTTTCGGTCAGTAGGTTAGGTATACATTCGTATAAGTATATTAACCAAAAACATACATTTTTTGTTATGTGTAACTCAGCTTTTTAAAAGAAAAATGTAAATATTTAATGTAATCTTAATTAAAGAATAAAGATCGTTTAAAAATCCTTATGTATGCCATTTTTCGAAACACTTTTAATCATATTATGATACAAATTCTTATTTTATTTCAGAGTCAGTTTTCATGTGCGGAAACAACCATCCTGCGTTAGTGGTGACACAGGATCCATTATAATAAACGGACAAAGGGTTTAAGAAGTTGCTGTTATACACATTTAACGCAAGAAGTACTAAGGCTTTAACATACATATATTTTGTTTTTTTTTTAAGTGCGATATATGAATATGTTATTTATTGGAGCACATTTTCTGTAAGCATAACAGTGTAGTTTAAACTATGTATGTATGAACATATGTATGTAGATCATTTTGGTTTGTAATTTTGCTTAGAAATGAATCTCTATTATAATTCTAATTATCAAATACTTATTTTGCATTTGCAATAAAATGTAGGTGCAATGTGTATACAGCCTAAGAACAAATGTTAATGTAATAGACGTTATTATTTATATGGCAATTAAAAGTGTTATTTTGCAAAAAGAAACGATGTTTTGAATCATATCAATGACCGATTGAGACACAAGAATTGGTTAAAAAAAAGACGCAATAACGTAAAAGGTGGCACACACTTAAACCACCTGTACAATAAATTAAAAGAAACAATAAGAGATCAAAAAATAACTACATAGCTATCTTAAGGGCTAACTACGGAAAAATATACAAATTACTCGCTTTGGAAAGCTTCATGGCTTTTAAAAAACAACAAATGCAAGAACCACTAATGAAAGAAAAACAAAGACGATTGGGTTAAAAGTGATAAGAAAAAGGCTAGATATCTGCCACGCATTTAGAAGAAAACTTCAAGTCATTTTAAACAAACAGAAATTAATTTATCAAAATTAAAAAAAAAAAAAAAAAAAAAAATTCAAAATTTTCTGTCGCCCGATAATGGTATCCCCCAAGGATCTTCTCTATTGGTAGTCTGTTTTCCAATCGCTTTAACCAGTTATCCGACATTATAATCCAAATACAACATTTTACGTAACTGTCCCTTTGCAGACGATGCTTATATGCTGGGATTATGCCAAATATAGGAGGACCAAGATATAGCCGGAGACTTCTCTTAGCTAAAGTAGTCACATCAGAAGTGCTTTATGCATCATCAGTTTGGGCCGGAGCTATGAAATCGAATGTGTATGTTAAGAGTGAGCAGGGCACAACCTTGGATCAGGCAGTTTGCGTCGAGGCAAAAATGCTTCGGATCGATATACTGGCAGAGGAACTACAGAGATATTTCCTAAGCTTAATGCAGATTGCAACAGAAAGGACCGTAAGCGTGAGGGTGTGCCAGCAATGCTGAAATTTTTCGCCTAAGGGCTGATGGACATACCGACTTATTCCGGACATCGAGACCTGGATAAACTGCAGACACGGCAAAGTAAATTTTTACATTACACAACTGCTAACGGGACATGGTTGTTTCCGGTCTTATCTACACCGGTTTAAAAATGACAACTCTCCCACTTGTCCATCTTGCAGTGATACTCCCGAGGACGTGGAGTATGTATTCTGTCACTACCCAAGATTCCCGTCACAAAGAGAAGCACTTCAAGAAGCAGTAGCAGAGGGAAAAACTTGAATGTTTCTACATACACATGCAAACAGACGTTTCGTGCAATGCACAAACATTCCCTGACGTACCGACTCACACAAATCTGTTGGCAGGAGGCAGCTACGGCTGCTAATGAACTAAGAATCAATTATGAACAATACAGAAAAAAAAATTGTTTCTAATCTAAATAGCGCTCGCCGTTGACGGTGGTGGCCTGGCCAACGTCCTTCTCAAAGAAATATGGACCGATGACGCCACCAGCCCAAACTCCGCACCAAACAGTGATTTTTTCGGGATGCATTGGACGCTCTTGGATCTCATGTGGATTGGTATCGTCCCAAATTCGACAATTTTGTTTGGTGTCGTACCCATCACCAGAAATGGGCCTCATCGCTGAAGATGATTTTTCGATGAAAATTAGGGTGAGTTTCCAACTGGTCCAGAGCCCATTCAGCGAACACACGTCGTTGTCTATGGTCGTTTACCTTCAGCTCCTGGGTCAGTTGAATTTTGTACGAGTGCAGGCCCCAGTCACGACGCAAAATTCGCCAAGTTGTGGTCTGCGAAAGGCCAAGTTCTTGTGAGCGACGCGAAATCGACTGCCTCGGATATTCCTGCACACTCTCACGGACAGCGGCGATGTTTTCGGCAGATCTTGCGTTTCGTCGACGTAGGGTGTTGATTGATCGTTTACTGAACCAGTAGACTCAAATTTATCCACCACACTGCGAAAAGTCCTCCCGGAAGGACGATTATGGCGACCGTAAAATAGGCGAAACGCGCGGAACGTTGCCCGAACAGAACACTCATTTTGAGAGAACAATTTTATTATTTGCACGTGTTGTTAAACGCTATATCCGTTCGTGATGACTAAGCAAAACAGACTGAATAAATGACAGCCAATATGACAGATATATGTAGGTTCAACAATATGGCCGCTATCAACTGTCAAAGTTCGGAAGTTTCTATTGGAAGACCCTTTACTTGCTGAGGCCGGTCTCCCATCAGTAGAAGAGGTTTACTTTGAAACCATTGCGAAATTCAACGTTAAGCCTTAAAGCTGATCATCCACGATCACTTATGAATGCCATGAGTGCGGAATTGAAAAACTTTTGAATTCTTTCAGGCATGAATGCGCACTCTGACACGCAGCCCCATCCACAGCATAAGTGATCCTGGATGCCCAGCTTTACTTTCAAACAGGATTGATAATAGACAAAGATACGAACAAAGCCCTTACCCACAAACGCAACAGAGAATTTAGGCCGATCGAGTGGGCCAAAAAACTCCCTTTCAAACTTTCTATTGGCCTATATTTTCCCGCATCAAAAGTCATAAAACTTCCCTATATGATGGAACCAAAATAGTATACGGCACATGGCACTCTTCAGAACAAGTGTTCAAGCCAGATTGAGGTATGCCAAGAAGTCAGAGGAGGACTGGGAGAAGGTGATTTGGTCGAACGAAGAAATAGTCAACCGTTACTGCATCGGTGGTAGGTATAGGGTGTGGAAGAGGGGAAGTGTTTATCTGAAACGAAGCCAATTCAAACAAACTGCGTAGCACCGAAATAAGTATGTATAAGTACACATCTATTGCTAATGCTTAGCTTTTTCGTAGTGTATAAACTTTGTTACTACGTCCACAGTTTTTAAATCAGCGCTTTCAGTGTGAAATTTAGTGCCCATTAATTAATTTTAGTGCCGAACCTCGTGTTTTTCAGCTTGTGCTGAATCTTTATTGGTTTTAGTGAGATTGTTACTTACCTTCGTTTAATAAGCCAAACTTTATAATTACCTACGTAAACAACTGCCACTGAGTGGGAAATCGTTGTTATTGAAGACGCAAATGTTCGACAAGATAAAAGTCATTACTTTTATTAAATTATCACTAGGTGAGATAAGATTTTTCAAAAAAGGAATAGAAGATTTCTCAATATTAAAGGATACTTTAGAGCATTAAAAGCAAACTTAATAGAATGGGAACTGATGAAAAAATGCAGATTCAATGCTAAGTTCATGGAACCAACATAGTCGTAGTATGTACATATATAATATTTTGGAGTTATAATGTCCTATAAAGGTACTGGTCCTCTGCATCCCAAAGAAAACTCGGGATGATACCCTAAAATATTGAATAATGTGATGCTACCTTTTAAAAAAGAGGAACCATCCAAAACTTTAAAATGTATGCAGGACAAAGACCCGAATCTGGGTCTACAAAAGCATGATTCGAAAGGATTTCGAAATGCCTTTCGAACAAACTAACGCAAGAAATCAGAAAACAGAAGATTGGTAATTTAAATGAACTCATTCATTTAAGTAACTCAAAAAAAAAAGTCAAGATTTCATTACTGCAAGGCTCAAATAGCATTTTTTATTAGTTCGCCAAGATAAGCTCTTATTAGATTTACTTTGTATTCAACAATTCGATTGTGTCAGCTACATATGTACGAATAAATATTGGAAAAAAAACTCATGAAAGCATGGCTAAGCCGTCTGTCCGGCTGACAAAATAGCAATAGATTATTCTTACATAACAATTCTTAACAACAAAAAATAACTTGCCACTTGCCAGTACATGGACATGGAAAATGGAAAAAAATAGGATTGAAGAAATTGAATATTAAATATACAAGGTTAGGTTAGGTTAGGTTGAAGTGGCTACCAGCTGGGTGCCAGCACAATTTAACCAGCGAATTTGTTTAAAATGGAGGCGTGGGCAACATTTTTCGAAGACCACTGTGGAATTGATTTGAGGCGAACAGCCGAGTTAGCAACCATTTCTCTGGCAAAGATGGCGAGAGGTGTTTGATTAAACAGAATATCCAGTGCTGCGAAGGGTGTAGTGGGAAGTGCTCCGCTCTTGCACAGATAAGCGGATTATTTGATTTTGCTCAGATGATCTCGGTTTATGACCGTATCACCAAAATCCAGAGAAAAGGTGATAGAATGCCGCCTTGTGGGGTACCTCTACTATCAGATCGTCTGGCAGATATCCCACCCAGCTCTGAGTTAATAATCCTTCTGGAAAGCAGGAAGTTAATCAATGTGCCAAGTAAGCTAACTTCAAATCCGCTAGTGCATCCGCGGTTGCTGATTTAGCGAGTTTTCGGTGGAGGTTGTCCAAGACCCATCTGTTTTCTTTAGATAGCTGGGCATTATTGGAGAAGATTCTTAACTTTTTCCACAAAAGAGTCTCCAAGATTTACATTTGGCTGTTCTCAGTTCTTTTTTAAATGTGTTTAGGGCATCTTTATACACGTCTCCATCTAGCGCATTTCTTAAGCTATTAGCCCTGTTGAAAAGTTTCCTACAGTTATTTCTGAGCAGACCAAAATCTGACCACCAATGCGGCTTTTTCCTGGGTCGAATTAGAGGGTAAGAAGAAGTCATCGCCCTATTGAAGGCAGAGGTGAGGTTGTCCGCCAGAAAGTCTAGCTCCTGAGTATTACGGGGGGGTCAAGGAAGGGCCAGAGTTTACTAGTTCCTTGAACAAAATTAAACGTTTTGTTCCATGAGAGAGTACGAATCGGTGTCGTCGCATGTATTTTCCATGCCACATCTGCATGCGAAATGTAGCATGTAGTCACAAATCACATGCGATTTGCTAGTACACGAATTGCATGGGACGGAGATGTCGCAAGTGGCTCACATGTACATGCGACACCACATGCGACCGTCACAAATATGGTAGTACACGACATGTAAGTTCCATGCAACCATTGGGACCGAATATGACATCAATTTCGCAAGAATTTACATGCAACGATTTCCATGTCGTGTACTAGAGGCTTTAAGCTAAAGAAATATTCAGAAATATCAGTTCGTTCAATAGAGCTATGGTGTTATCTTCGCAGAGAATAGGATATCTGCGAAAAAGAGTGCAAAATATCCTCCTGCGCCCCCATGTTGCGCAAAGTAGCAAAGTAGCGGTAAGTCTTCCCTGTGTGGTACCTAATTTTACCTTAATAGTTCTCCTCTTAACCTCACCATAGTTGATATTTTCTCGACTGTGTTGTCATCCCGAAAATAATTTTCGTCCTGAAGGTTGTGATCAAGTCGGTAAATGGATCTTTGCAGTGATTCCGATCCCTCTGCCACGAATCTGACCCTGTAGTGCTCATCCGGGTTTATACAACTTGGTTTTCCAGTTAGATAGATCTGCCAAATCCAAGTTGATCTCGATTCCACAATTACTTGCAAACTCTAACCATTCGCGGAACCAGCTGCTTCTGCTACTTATTATTTTAAGTGCGGCTTTGGCAATTTGTCGTGTATCATGTTCAACACATTCAGCACATAATCGATCGGGAACTTCAAGGTTTCTACCATAATCATAAAGGTCAACGAAATGCATTGATTCCGAAACTGAAAACTTTACATAGAGCTATATAATTGTTGTCAAAGCATCCCTTTCATGTGCCATTAAGCAGGCTTTAGCCTTATTAATCCGCCCGCGGATTCGCACGCGTTAAATACATACTAAGGCTTTCACTACGTTGCTAGAAATCGTCTGTCCCTATCGAACTTTGAAATTCAAATTCATTCAACTCGGCAAAACAAAAACAACACAACGATCACGAACCGATGTACCGATGACTACCGTTGCGCATACTAAAGGGTGGTTAAGTTTTAAGGGCCGATGTTGATTTTGAATAAAACACAAATTATTTAGGAAATTATTGTCATTTTGGAAAAAATACGGCCCGATGATGCCGCCAGCCCATAAACCGCACCAAACAGTCACTCTTTGTGGGTGCAAATGTTCCTCATCACTGAAGATGATTTTCTTCGAAAATTGATCATCCACTGTTGCCATTTCTTGCCACCATTCTGACCATTGACGACGCTTGAAATGGTCAAGAGGCTTTAGTTCTTGAGTCAATTGCACCTTGTAAGCGCGTAAATGCGAGTCTTTATGCATAATGTTTATCAAGTGAGAGGTGCAATTGTTGGGCACGACGACGAGTTGAGGTGGACGGCACTTCAGCCACACTATCGCGAACAGCAGCAATATTTTCTGCAGAACGAGCTGTACGAGCATGCACTGGTGTTTTCACATCTCTTACAGACCCGGTTTGCTCAAATTTTTGCACGATTTTTCCAATTGTACGCACATTTGGACGATTAAATTGACCCAAAAAATTACGAAGTGCACGATATGCATTTTGATTTGAACACCCATTTTCATAATAAGCCTGAATAACTTCAACGCGTTGCTCGATTGTGTATCTTTCCATGGTTCAAATTGAGTTAGTCTGAAATTGAGAGATGTCAAATGAAATGCAGAAAAAAACTTGACGTTTAGGTGTGGTTCACATTCAGCATCGGCCCTTAAAATGTAACCACCCTTTATAAATCTGCAAACTTTAACACCCTGTATCTTGGCCCGTAGTTACAATTTTGAAAAACACGTGTTTCCTTATTTTTGTTGTAGAATTTACCTACCAAATTCTTAATTCCAATTTTCGAATAATGCCAGTTAGGTGGATTACTGCAAAAATGGCTGTAGCGCATTCTAATAATGAACAGCGCCACCTGTTGATTTTGTATGTACTTAATGTTATACCCTCTATAATTCTACTCAAAGTTTTCTGTCCATAGGGTTTCAACCCTTATCTTCGAATTTTTCTAACATACAAAAGTAAATTCCAAAAATCTTTAAATAACGATAACTTTTTCTTCCGACATCTGATTTAAATAAAACCCTATATGCTGCTCCAAATTATTCTCTGTCCACCTGTGAAAACTACATGAAAATCCATTTAGTAGTTTCGGAGATGTGCGCGAACAAACAAATGGACAGACAGAAAAGAATTCTAAAAATCGCTAATTTGTGTTATATTACTCTTTTTTACTCACCCCCTTTCTTTTTTATTACTTTTTCGTTTATGTACAGACACACCGGGTTCTACTGTTTTATTATATGTATAAGTTTTTCTTTTATGTGCTTTTCCAGATTCCAATTTTTTGTAAAATGAACTCATAGGTATTTATAGTCCTTAAAAACTTCAAGTTCACCGCAAATTAATTTTTCGTTTGAACAGTTTCTTTTTTGAAAATCAATAGCTACCTTGGATTTTTCCAAATTGATTAATAGGAGCTCCACAGTTTGCAATATTGCCACAGACGATTAATTATTAGTTGCAGACTTCATGTCACAAAAAGTCGAGCTCTTCATGTTTGCACGAGAAGGACCAAAACAGAATATTTACTAATTTTTTTTTTTTACGTTTTTGGCTAACAGTGACCTATGCTCATCAGAAATTTACATCGAGGATTGAAAAGTTCACAAAATATTCCTTTCTTGACATCCAAAGTCCCTTCACCATTACAGAGCACACCCAGATATATTAAGGTGTATCCATAATATAAGACAAGACAATATTACATGTAATTGGATTGCAGGTCATACTGTCAACACTTGTTTCTTCCCTCCCACCCGCCTCAAGGCGGGTCAGATCTTAGTGTCATATCAACTAAACAGTTAAAGAATGAACTACGGGTTCTTGGCAGATGTGGCAATGTAATGCTGGGTCCCTGGCCACAAATGAGACAGGTGATAAACTGGTAAGTAAAAGATCCTGATTAGACCCCGATCAAGCCGATACCACCGGTAAAATGCCACCCTGTAAGATCAAACAGGAAACTGGGAGTAAATGGATAAAAAAAATCCCTATATTCCCTAATAAGTATCATCACGGGCATAATATAACTGGGATTGAACACAGATGACCTATACAAGGGATGCGGTGACGAAGAAGTAGATGAGCACACTTCACACTTTCTCTGCCACTGTCCAGCACTCTGCCAAATAGGATTAAAGATCCTAGGAAGACACCTTTTTCAGGATCTAGAAGAACTGTCTCACAAGTCTGTGTTTGACATACACAGATTCATCAGCGCTTCGAACTGGGTTGATAGAGCTTAGACTTATGGTTCCTAGTAAAATGACTGCAACCTCTAGGGCATCACAGTGGGTCTAGATTGACTTAAGTGCGACGGGGAAAGGACATTTCCCTGTCAACCCTTCTACCTAACCTTACCTACCTAATTTAAAAATTGAACTTTCAGAAGAAAAGTTTGGCGATACAAGAAGGTAAATTAGAATGCCTTTAACAGCTTTTTTTAAAAGTTTTAACTGATCGCTATGCTTCCTCCAAAAGGACGTGAACGTAAGTTATCTTTGATTTGACACTTGCGAAATCCGCATTCCTAAGTTTTCGATGGCTCGGATCATTCAGACAATCAGAACACTTACGACATGCCTATCATTGACCGCAATTTGATTTACCGTTTTATGATCACTAGATTACAAAGAAAATGTTCAGGTCCTTTATTTTCGTAAAAGTTACCTAACCGGATATTCCCATCATATTTAAGACATTATCCAAATGTTTCATAGTCGAGCTCTTAGAAACACTCTTTGGTAACGTTGTCCTTTTCCTCTGTTAGCGCATGAGGCTATATCAGGCTAATAACGACGAGTTTCGATTTCAACTGTTCGAAGGACTGTCTTTTTCTTTGTGAGAACCGGGAATATAGGACTTTGATACTTTTAACAAACTTTCCTTTAACGACTTTAAAGATTTTTATTTTATAAAAGGTCTAGCGTGAGTCCAAGTCCCTACTTTGAACAACCAGACTTCCGCTGAGGTCCTTCCAAATTGACCATATGAACCTTCTGCATATCACTTCATTAGGGTAATGCAGCGATCACAGATTTCTGCTTCATTTGTTCTTTATCAGTTTTGAAAAAGCTTTCGACAGCGTTAACCAAGATTTTGTCTGATATGAGTGACAAAGGCTTTTGGTTATTATAAGAGCATAAGGGATTGTAAGGTATCAGAAAAGATTGAAGTCAAAAGTGGAGTGCGACCCAGATGCACGCTATCGCTGCTACTATTATTAGAGAAACCAGTGATGATAACTTGCACGCTGCTCCATCAAGGTCGGTAAAGAACTCACAGAGACCTTTGATGTCAAAAAAGGATTAAGACAAGGCGATGCGCTGTCATGCGACTTTTTTAATATCATTCTTGAAAGAATTGTGCAAAACTCGCGCGCCAACACAAGAGGCACAATCTTTCAAAATTCCGTCCAATTACTCGCATACGCCGATGATATTGACCTAATCGGAAGAAAGCAGCGTGATGTCAGTGGCGCTTTCGCGAGTATTGAGACGGAAGCGGAAAAGATGGGTTTAACGGTAAATGAGGGCAAGACCAAGTATATGCTGTCAACAAGAAAGGACACTCAACACCGACGTCTCGGACAGAACGTCTCCCTCGACAGATATAACTTTGAGGTAGTTAAGGAGTTTGTCTACCTAGGATCCGCTATCAATTCAGACAATGACACCAGCGCTGAGATCAGACGAAGAATAACCCTTGCCAATCGCTGCTTCTTTGGGCTTAGAAGACAATTGACTAGCAAAGCCCTCTCTCGAACAACAAAAGTGACCCTATATAAGACCTTAATAATCCCAGTCCTCCTCTACGGCGCAGAGGCATGGACTTTATCAAAAGTGGATGAGGGTGCTCTTGGCTGTTTCGAGAGGAAAATTCTTCGGGTGATTTTCGGTCCCGTCTGCATAGACGGTGAGTGGAGGAGGAGATACAACGACGAACTGTACGGGCTGTACAGCGACATCGACTTAGCCAGAAGAGTGAAGGTCCAATGACTGAGGTGGCTGGGTCATGTAGAGCGGATGGACACCAATGCTCCGGCCCGAAAAATCTTCGAATCCGCCCCCGAGGGACAGCGCAGTAGAGGAAGACCGCGACTCAGGTGGCGCGCGCAAGTTGAAGGGGACCTCAACCAACTTAGCGTGCGAAACTGGAGGCAGCTAGATAAAGATCGAGCTGGCTGGAGACGCTTGTTGGTTGAGGCCCAGGTCCACCCCGGACTGTAGCGCCGCCTTAAGTAAGTAAGTAAGTGATGATAACTTTACTGCTAGTGTAAGTAAAAATTGACTCTTTCTAAATATCTTAATATAAACCATTCTACTTCCGGGGTAGATGGTAGCAGAAATAGACAGAGAAAGCAGCAGGGGATAAGTTCAGGAAAGCAGAAAATCAAATACAATAACGTGCAAATGATGTTAGCTCACTATGAATAACAACGGGTGACAGGACATACATATATGTATGTACGTACTCAAAGAATAAATGTGTCTTATTTTTTATCGTCAACTATTAAGATTAACATGTTTTACCAGATCATGATGTATATACAAATGCATGCACTTACAGTAAAATATCATAAAAACTTAAGTGTCATAAGTCACAGCAAAGCTCCTCATTGATACATCATGAAAAAGTCGCGCACCATTTTATTTCATCTTTTTAATTTTTTTTTTTTTTTTTCTTATAAGAATTTAATGGATTCTTTGCACGCATAACAATGTCGATGAAAGGAATAGAAAAACCAAAATTCCATTAAATACATGACATAATTGCACATGTTGTGACACCCAGGAGTACACATTTTTACAACCCCCATTTTCCAGAGGATATAGCCTCCAGAATTTTTGCATACCTAAGGGAAAATGCACAGCACGTTAACGCTAAGAATTGAGAATCCAACACTTAGATTAAAAGCCCAGCAGTATAGCCGTGATTTAAATTTATGGATAAGATAAAAGAGAAAGCACCGGGCCCCTGGGAACCATGAAAATATTGCAGTGGTTAGGTTTACTACCACAACGCACAGTTGACTTTAATCCGTGGGTAGTTTTTAAAAATTCTGAGTTCCAGGAAGATGTTAAGACTTCTTGGTATTCCTATCAGCAACAGATTTCTTAATGAATAATTCGACTCTGAAATTCGAATTACAAAGATTAAAAAGGGCTGCATAAAATTGCAACAGACATTTATTATTATTCAAGCTAAGGTCGATGGAGGGCCTTCTAATAGAGGGATCTTAAAAGATGTTTGAAGTTACCAATTGAATCTCACTTAGCTCGATGTTTAAATTGGACCTTACATAATGAAGAGGTTTTCTACCTAGGCTCCGCTATCAATTCAGACAATGACACCAGCGCTGAGATCAGACGAAGAATAACCCTTGTCAATCGCTTCTTCTTTGGGCTAAGAAGGCAGTTGACTAGCAAAAGCCCTCTCTCGAACAACAAAAGTGACCCTATATAAGACCTTAATAATCCCAGTCCTGCTTTACGGCGCGGAGGCATGGACTTTATCAAAAGTGGATGAGGGTGCTCTTGGCTGCTTCAAGAGGAACATTTTTCGGGTGATTTTTCGGTCCCGACGAACTGTACGGGCTGAACAGCGACATCGACTTAGCCAGAAGAGTAAAGGTCCAACGACTGAGGTGGCTGGGTCATGTAGAGCGGATGGACACCTATGCTCCGGTCCGAAAAATCTTCGAACCCGCCCCCGAGCCATAAGTGCTCCAGTTTGAAATGAGCCAAATCAGTCGATTCCACGCCGTTCACAGGAATTGGGAATCTCTCAGTGCACATTGAGGCAAAGTTAGCGTAAAGATCTTGGCCTACACCCTTACAAGATCAAATTAACTCAAGAACTGAAGTCTCTTGATCATTTGAAGTGCCGAAACTTCTCCGATTGGGTTCTGTAAAAGTTGAAGAAATTCCTGAATTTAATCGAAACATCAATCGCTTCAGCGATGAAGCTCATTTTTGGCTTAATGACTTTGGCAAACTATGTATTATTGGACAGTCACAAGCCCACATATGCTTCAAGAGACTCTATTGCATCCACCAAAAGTGACCGTGTGGTGTAGATTTCATACCGGAGTTGTGATTGGACCGTATTTTTTCGTCGATGAAAGTGATCGCCGAGTTACGGTCAATGGAGTTCGCTATCGTGCCATTTTGGAAGACTGGCCAGAATTGGATGAACATGACATCAGTGTTATGTGGCTTCAACAAGATGGTGCCACATACCACACAGCTGGTCAAACAAGTGATCTATTGAAGGGGAAGTTCGGTAATCGTGTGATCTTGAGAAATCGTCCGGTTGACTTATTTGTATGGGTTTACCTTAAGTCATTGGTTCATGCCAACAAACCAACAACGTTAGAGGAGCTGAGGAACAATATCGAAAGCGAAATTGCCAAGGTTCCGACCGATATGTGTGGAAGATCCTAACATGGATCGCTGCAATTGTAAACAAGCCATGGCAACTCAGACCTTCATTTACTCATGTAGTTCGTATCCTTCATATTTATTAAATTTAGGAATTTTTTTTTTTTTTTTATAATTCACTAGCGCTATTAGGTCTCAGACTTTTTGCGTCGAGGGTGGTGTCCAGAATGACTGGGGAGAATTATTGGTTCTGTTGACATTGCTTATAATTCATAGTATTTCTTTCGAACATCCCGATGGCATTAGTACGATCACCATATAACCTCGCGCTCACACCAAAAGGGTTTAAGAGCTTTTAACGCTAACTACCTGTCTGTACAGACAAATGCGTTTAGTGCATTTATTGGCAACGATAGGAAGTGAACAGTTAAGAGGTGTTGCTAGTTAGGGCATCCTTTACGTGTTGATATCTACGAGTCTTAAAAACTAAAGATTAAGAAAAAAAAATAAAAAACTTTTCTAATGTGTTTTAAAATGGAAAACTTTTATGCTCATTTATTAGAAACCGCAAACTAAAATGATTTAAACAGAAATAAAAAAATCGGTGGAAGTTAAACCAAGAGGAAGTATTGTAGATATGTACCTATGTCTACACATTATCCATTCGCTTACATTTATGACTGTTGATGTTCGCTGATAACCGCAATGGGATACCCTTAAACTAAGTTGCAGTGTTGATTTTTATAGTATTTACGTTCCTCATGCATCATTTATAGCGACTTTGAGTGTTATTCAAGTTGAAACGAATAAAAACTGAACTTATAAATAATGAATGAATGTTGATGCACTCAATTTCAAATAACGATGAGGAATATGAGGGTGGATCAATAAGTATCCGTGTTAGAAATAAAGAGGCAAGTTTTTGAACATTTTACTTTTTTATTTTTCAATATAATCTCCGTTTAGGTCGATACACTTTTCCCAACGTGTCACCCATTTCTTTAAGCCCTCAAAAAAAAAAAAGGATTTGTCAAACTCTTCAAAATACGCGGCGATAACCTTCTCGTTCGAGCTGCATTTGTTTCCCCCCGAGCCATGTTTTCATGTTAGGGAACAGAAAGAAGCCACAGGGAGCCATGTCAATCAAGCACGGTGGGTGCGGCAGCAATTCGTAGCGCAGTTTATGCAATTTTCGAATTTAAAGACAGCTGTATCCGCTTGTTGTCCACAGTGAGCAATCACGGCACCCATCGGGCCGATACCTTTTACACACGTAACTTATCACGTAAAATATTTATTGCCGTTCCGTACGAGAATCATGTCGTGGATATTTTTAATGAATTTCTCGGTATCTAAGTCTGCTGGTCGGCCTGGTCGCTCCTGATCAAAAAAAGATGTACGACAACGTTTTAACTCGTTGAACCAATATCTCACGGTTGTCATAGCTAGTGAAGGGTCCCCATAGACAGCATCCAAATGCGTGTGATACAATTGGCTGCCAAATAAAAACTAACCTGTAGATCAGTCTGAAATTTAGTATGGTGTCGTCTGACAGATGGATGTACACGACAGTATTGTCAACTACCCTCAGCAATGCCACCTGTTTTCAAATACGGGTACTTATTGATCGACCCTTTGCCACAAAATTATTTGTTAAATCTTTCCTGAAGATGGAAACTAACATCAGGTAATCACACCTAACATACTTACTAGGTTTAACATTAAGTATCCATTGTCAGGTGCTTGGAATTATTTTTGATTAAGAGATAATATACAAATTTGCTATTTTTGATTCGCCTTATATGCTGACTGAAAATTTGTTCAATTTTTACTATTTGTTACCCTTTAATTGCAAAACCGAACACTTTCGGGATAACCTCGGTGTTTGTCCACCTGTCTGTCTGTTTGTTTGATGCCAGAAACAGTTTGATGTAGAGAGCTGAAATAAAAGTAGGCAGCATATGGCATATGTAGAGGAAGTTGGTACTTTACTCGCGAATATTTTTTGGCGTTGCACAATTTCCGGTTGTTTATTTACGTGTTATTTTTATTGTTCAGTGACTGCAATATTTTCACTCAAAAATGTAACATATTCAACAGATGAGAACACAGGGCATTTACCTCTGTTTACGGAGAATTTCTAGGTGTGACCAGATCTTTATGTACCTTGGATATGTACATATTTTCGAAAACAATACTTTATATAAAAATGTGCATATATTATGTAAAGTTGCTTTCAATAAAGGCATAACAATTTTGTTTTTAAATACAACACAGAATAATTGAGATATCAAGCTGAAATTTGTTCCAGATGCAGTACACATATTAAGTTTAAGTATAAAATTCGATATCTTTCATACGGCCACCGCGAGCACGTTTGCAGTGATCGATTCTTTGTAGACAATTTTCCATCACTCTTCCACACATATCAGCCGGAACGTTGGGAATTTTGTATTGTTCCTGAGCTCTTCTAACGTTGTTAGCTTGTTGGCATAAACCAACGACTTAACGTAATCCCATAAAAGAAATCCAACGGCCATTCGACTGGACCAATACTCGAGATCACATCAGCAGTTCTAAAACATATGTAGACAGCAGCATTTATATTGTAGTACCATAAATGCATTAACGAGGAAGAAAATCAAAAAGAAATCGAAAGAAGTCTAAAATAAAACATTGAAAAATAGAATTTCTTTTAAGTTTAAAATAATTTAAATAATAATCATATACAACATTTCAAGGTCAGGCAGGACCTGTTAAATTGATGGAAAGCTGAAACAATAGATGTTGACAGAAGGGTTCACAGATGTTAAAATGAAATGTATCTTTTCGAGCAACTAGATCTAGCCTGTCGTATTTATTTATAATGTTTTAAAAAATATTTCCACATCCCAGAGGACTCAGACTTGATTTCGATTCATTTAGGCAGAAACCCCTTTTTGGTGTAACGATTTCAATAATTTTCAGTTTGCGTAAAATTCAAGTTCAAATTGACGAGTACTGTAGTTTGAAGTATGTAGTTCATTTCTGCTACAAAAACTGGCAATTATATAATAGTTCATTTGGATAATGACTGACTCTCTAAATGCCAAATACGACCAATCGAATTTTTTTTAGTTTCGATTACTGCTATCATTATTGTAACATTATTTCGACTTGAAAATCTCTGTATAATTAACTTGTCGTAAGTTCAATGGATTCTGTATAAGCATCACCTGAATTAGAAGCATATCCTCTTACCTATGGCACGTATTTACTTTACGCACCTTTCATTACACACACACATGCATTCATATAACAGTTTTGATATTTTAATTAAGGATACTGAAAATGATTGCCCATGTAACCCGAACAGATACATATGTATTAAGCTTTGAAGTGTTCTGACAAGTTTCCGAATCCCAAATGTTAATTAGAAACCACTCCATTTCAAATTTTACAAAACTAGAGTGTGTAAGCCATACACGGATTTATTATCATTTGATAGTGTTTTACAATCAATATTCTACGTTAGTACATCGACAGGATTGTTTATTTTAAATCGATTTTGTCAACTCAGCTTAAATTATTCTGCGTTCACATTTTAAACGAATACGAAAGGAAAGTGACTAAAATAGAGCTTCTTTCACACAGATAATCGTTGGGGGGTTGCTTTAAGTGCCACGTTATAGCTGTTGACAAAGTTTGCTATAACCCTGTCGCTTACATGCTCTACGGAATAATTATCTCGTGTCAAATGTTATTTCCACTGCTAAAATACTTCAGAATAGCGGTTAGGTTTAATGCGCTAATAAAGAGGTTAGCCTCAAGTTAAAGAGGCCAACTTAACGATTACACCCACAAGAACTATATGTCTTCCTTTTTGGAAATTTGCCACTTAAATCATTCAAAAAAAAACACCCGCAAAGGTAATCGTCCTGTTGTGTTCATGAAGTATTCAATTCTTTCGCTTTTTGAATAGCATAGTTATTTGTTTTTTTTTTTGTGTAGTTCTATAGTTTTTACATATATTTTTAAAACAACTATTTTCAGTAATGTTTTCCAATCTCTTCTAGTCACAAAAAGTAATATAAAGGCTTTTACTATACAAAGTTAAGATAATTTAATTCTTTGTTAAACATACATACACATATACATTAATTCAAACGCATTTTACTTTATTTATTCATTTATATTGTACAAGTTCATCATTCGAGTATTTATCAAATAAAAATCTACCATATTCTACATTTGTTTTCATCTGGAAACATTCCTGAACCGCGTTTACATCTAAAACTTCTAGCAAATTCTTCTGAATTTGATAGAACTCCCTTTAGTCGTATACTACCAGGACAATGTGAATCTTCAAGAGCATAACGACTTGCTGCCGGCGTAAGAGTTTCACACCACAGATTCCCAAATGATATAAAAAATAATTGCTCATGACTGTATTGCTCTAGGCCTGGTAATTTATGCTCCACTCCAAATTTCCTCACATACTTTTTATAGGCATAGAAGGCCTCACGAAGTCCTCCATTGTCTGCAATGTTTTCTCCCAAAGTTAATTCACCATTTACCTACAATAAGAAAGAATTTATTTTATTTTATAGTCTGTGATAAAAATAAATATGACGGTGTGATGGTTTTACGCAGGTAAAACGGTGTTGTGAAATGTTTTCTTTAAATTGAATAAAAAATAACGATTTTTCAATGTAGTATGACCTTTCGATTCATAATCTGTTAAACCTAACCGACATAAGAAAATGCTGTCATAAAATAAGAATAAACAGCTGCAGTAAAACCGTATTTTTTGCGCATGGGTGCGCTGAGCGAAGTTTACATCAATCAACTTGATAAGCACAGTACTTAAGTCCTTAAGAGGCGGTATCCAACAGCCTACCTCATCGCTCAGACCTAACTTGAGCAAAGCTTTCACTATGAAGAATGGAAAAATAAAAAGTTGATAAATGATTACGATACATTTTCATTTTCAGATGGCTTAAGGGGGTATTTCCATCCAGATCACATAAAAATAAGACAATTTACAGAATATTATTTTTCAAAGAGGATAAAAATAGAATGCTGGGGACTTTTTGCTACATATTTACAAAGTCTTTAAGTGAAAACAAAAAAAATAAAAAATAAAAATACTGTCATGGTAGCCAGTTATATGTCGTGCGCTGTCATCACAAAAAAAAAGTAAACTTTATGTAAGCTGCAGAAGTCGTAAATTTTATCGAACATCAAAAATGTCCGAAGTTGGATGATACGAGGGTCGATCAATAAGTACCCGTGTTTGAAAGTAGGTGGCGTTGCTGAGGGAAGTTGACAATACCATCGTGTACTTCCATCTGTCAAACGACAATATCGATCCGTAATTTGCTTTTAATTTTTGGATTGAAAATATGGACCCTTCACCATATATGACATATATAACAATATGATATTGCTTCAACGAATTTAAAAGTGGTCGTACATCTCTTTACCGGAGGTTACCGAGGACATCGTTGAAAATGTCCACGAAGTAGCACAGGCCATAGGCTTGTCGAATGAACCGACAAGGGTTGGGTACGAAAACTCCAAAATTAGAAACCCCAAACTAAAATCCCCAAACCAAAATCTCCAAAACCAAAATCTCCATATTGGGAATCTGTATTGCACCGCTTCGCTCCGCTACCGCTCCGCTTCGTCTGGTCCTTTTATGTCCAAAATCGTTTAGAAGCACAGGTTTTTGTTATATTCCGAGTTATGGCCTTATATCGCCTTCGCCAAGTAAGTAATAGAGCAGAAAAGCGGAGCAGTAATCGCAGGACAGTTTGGAGATTTTCTTTGGGGATTTTTCAAAAATTGGGGATTTTGGGGTTTAGGGATTTTGCACTTGTGTATTATGTAGGTATCCCAACCGACAATAAATATTTTACATGATAAGTTAAGTGTGAGAAAGGTATCGGCCCGATGGCTGTCGCGATTGCGGACAGCAAGCGGATACGGCTGTCAATGTCGAAGCTGTGTTTGGATCTCTTCAAGCGAAATTCGGAGGATTTTTTGCATCGAGTAGTCACCGTTGATAAAACTTGGATACATTACTATATGTCAGAGACCAAACGACAGTCAAAACAATGGATTTTTTCGCGTGAATCTTGTCCGAAGAAGGCAAAAACAGTCCCCTCGGCCGAAAAGGTCATGGCCACGATTTTTTGGGACTCGAAGAGAATAATACTCATGGACTTTTTGCAGAGAGGAAGAACGATCACTGGACAGTACTACAGTGAATTATTGGACCGATTCGGTCCTTAATTGAAGGAGACACGACCCCATTTGGCTTAGAAAAAACTACTGTTTCACCACGATTATGTACCAGCACATTCATCCGGAATTGTGGCGGCAAAATTGCATGAACTGCGCTATGAATTGCTACCGCACCCACCGTACTCTCAAATTAATAAAAACTCGTCTCGCTTTTTCAATATTTGTTTTTTATTCTGAATGTGGTGAAAAGAATATATAACATATTATTTCTTTCCCTATTTTGTAAGTATATCTTCCAAAAAACAGAAGTCGGTATCTAATTGGGTTCAAGATCTAGAGGTTACACAAGTATCTACCTACAGAAAACATAGTTTCGACAAAAACACGTTTGAAGTTTTTCTTTATTTTTTTGCGATTAGTTACGAAGAGATAGCATATTTAATGGTAGCTGCCTAAGTAATACGTATAAAGTTGATTTCGAAAAAAACCGCTTGACTACCATATTCAACACATGTTTTTCAAAAAAATTTAGATTTTTGGGTCAAGTTTCATGTAAATACGCTCTTAAAATAAACTGTGGGGACTTTTGCAAATGTTTTCTATAGTTCTGAAGATTTCATAGCTCAACAGGCTACAGAACTTCGCCCATTGTTAACTTGATACCGATTGGCAATATTCTTTGACTTTCATTTCTGCCAATCTGGTAGAACAGTGTTAAAACTTGAGTGCCTAAGAAATAGATAACATTATTTTTTTAAGAGCAGTGCTTGGTTAGTTAGTAAAAACAAATAAATGTTCTTTCGCGGCTCCACCACCCGGCAAGTAGACCTCCCAGAGTTTAATTTGCCATACAAAAGCTCTTCAATCCGGCGTTTAGAGTCTACAATAAAAACGATAGTTCCCTACTATAAGTACAAATATGTAACATGCACAAAACGATTGGTTGAGAAAAGCCGGGCCTTGGCACTCTAGACTAGCGTTCACCCAATCAAAAGAGAACAAACGAACTATGAGCCTTGCCTGACAAGCTCATCTCGTTTCCAGTAACCCCACTTTGTCCTAGGATCCCGACAAGACTTAGCAAATTCAGTCTTCCAACTGAATTGAAAGTAGTCCAGAATTCTTGAAATATTATGGATATAGTAAGCGGGCTCAGCGAAATCTTAAGGGCAGCCTGGCTATCACTGCAGACAGATATTTCGCCCGCTCTTCACTTTTTATCCGCAATATATGAAGTTCGCAGCTATAAGTATACATATGTACGTAACTAGGAAAACTGCAGTGTTACCCATTTTCACAAAGACTCCAGCCCCTTACTCATCCCTAGTTTTAGAGCCAGGTTTAAAAATTTGACTGCAGTCTTTACCTGGCTCAGTCAGGTAGGTAGAAGTGGTTGAATCTGGTGAACCTGCCACACACATAAGTAGCGCGGATGCGCCGTTTTTAAACCACAACTCACGTGACCTGGATGTTGGTGGGCGTAGCTAGGAGTGTGGTTTTCAAATCCATCCTGTGGAGTTAAGAAAATTAATAATGTTGCAGAATTTGATGTTAGAGATCTCAGACAGATCCTTGAAGAAGGGTTTTCCGAGT
Organism: Criorhina ranunculi; assembly: GCA_951813785.1. NCBI lineage: Eukaryota > Metazoa > Arthropoda > Insecta > Diptera > Syrphidae > Criorhina > Criorhina ranunculi. The sequence goes on along the minus strand of OX638381.1, from coordinate 51,546,878 downwards.
GTGCGCTGCCTAGCTCTGGCTAGTGCTGGGCAGTCACACAGAAAGTGGAATAACGTTTCCTTTTCTTGTGAGTTGTCGCAACTACGGCAATGGGGGTCGAACGGGATGCCTAACTTAGCAGCGTGTGGACCAATTGGCCAATGGCCTGTGGCTCAGACAGAGTCTGACGAAATCTGTCTGCCCAGAGCTGTCTGTTTGTTTCGGGACTCCTTTTTTAACAAACGCTGAGTAGTCTTCAAGGTTAGGAGTATTGCTTCTTTTAAGCTTATCCAATCTGCAATTTCATTTGGCAAGAGTCCATGTCTGTTCGAGCCGGTTGATAGACCTACGGGGAGCAGTAATCGGGCGAGTCCTGGACGGTGTAGTTATAGCGTCGGTGATTGGCTGAGTGTTTGTTGGTGCAGCTTGTAGTGTTGTGTAAAGACGAGAATAATTGTTTTGGAGGGGCGGTGGATACATTCTCAGTCTGGAGTGAATGAAGCAGACCAAAAGGTGGAGGTGAGAGATAGTCAGTTTCGGTTTCAAGAAGTTTAGCCTGAATGGATGTGTTGTAGTGGGCGTTAAAATGGTGCTGGGTATGGTCTGGTAGGTCCATGATGAATCATGAAACACTGTAGCTTCGCTTTATTGACTTTTTGGTATGACTAAGAACATAAGGAAAATGGAAGCACCCTGATGCTTATATAACTTTTCTAGCAGTTTACTTTCAAAGGAGCGGGTTGAAACCAAATTTAGTTTTATTAACTTTAAGACAAAACGACTTTATTCACTAATTAAGCACCTACGTAATTATGACATTTCAACATTTCGTTAACACGACCATATCGCGATGTCGAGGTTACGATGGGAAAACTTGGTGTTTCATCTCCTCTGTCAATGAAATGATTCAGGAAGTTGCCTCTTTCGAAAAAAAAAACCAGTGAATGCCACAATTCTACCACTATTTCCTAAATGACAAGGATGAAGACTTTTAACTTTATTCATAAATATGAATTGATGATTAAATTAAAACTAGCCCTTCAGAATAAATAAGCAAACAAAACACACTGAAGGACATTCCGACTTCATATGTATGCTGTATGGATATGTACATACATACATAAGTCAGATTGGTCTTCTAGAAAGATTTAATTTCCTTTATTGTCAGATGACCATATATGACGTAATTTATTCAGGTTGGTCCTCAAAAAGAAACTTTATTATTACCAAGGCACTCTGTCAAATAAATAAAACATAAATTTGAATAACCAAACTTTCCCAAAATAAAATCCCAATGACAATCAGTTAATTGGGTCCTAGCTCTAGGTCCACTCCACTTATACTTGTAACACTACTCATTCTCCATATTATATTTTATTTGTAGACTACGAATAAATTAAAAAAATACTTTTTTGCCAAAAAGTCAGTTGGAATTTTATAAAAATTCTTTTGGATAAAAGGTCGCGTTCTAATAAATTGAAATTAAGAGTGCATACAAATTCCCCCCAGAAACTGTGGCTAGGATAGTTACTACCTATTCAATTGAATCGAATAAAATAGAAAAACTGTAGTTTATTTGTCATTTAATTTATCAAATTTTTTATTTGTACAAAAATGACACGTCCATTTTTTTTTATAGCATAACTGTGAATACTTTTATTATTTTAAATCGTTTTGATTTTTTTTAATGGCTAAATGCAAAAAATAAAATTGATTGTATGTAAACTGTGCAACTTTGCAACAACTTTACAAAATATTTTAGTGTTTTATTAATATGTCAAATAAATGTGGTTCCATTTTAAAGTTGGAATGATACGTATGTATCTGTATGTATATATCATAGTCTGACAAAAAACAGGTATGTCACACCACAAATAGAGGAAACAAAAAATTAAAAAGATATTTGTTTATCTTTAAATCTACCAATTTTGTTTCAATGCCAGTTCAGCTAATAATAAATACATACAACGCTATGCCATGTAAAAACAATCGGTCTCCTTAGAGACGATTTCACGAAAAGCTAAAGGCTGTAAACAATCCTTCCGAACAATCGTAACATAACAAGACGATTTCACGGAATTCATCGGCTCCAGGGAGCGACATAGTTTCTGTTTTTAAATAGTTTAATTTATAGTACTAAACATTCAGCTACATATACGATTTTTTATAAAATTATTTAGTCTTACTATTGTGGGTAATATGAAAAAATAAATAAATAAACCTTTTTTTTGTAAAATCAGTTGCACAACTGGGGAAATACCTACGTACAATACATGATGCATTAGTATTGCTAATGAGTAATTAATTTTTTCCTCTCAAAAAAAATTGTGACGCACTGTTAATGCAAATAACTTTCCTAAAAATAATAAGTTTAGTAATTGCAAACTAAAAAAAAAAAAACTTTTTTAAATGTTAAGCAAGCGTTTAGATTTGCTGTTTCCTAAATGCGCTAATTAAATGTCCACCACATATGTATGTACATATGTAACAAAAATTAACATACTGTACACACTATGTATATCAAATAAGAGAGAAAAGTTACCCACTTCCGTGACAAATCGAACTTACCATTGAATAAATTACGTGAACTTGTAGCGGGAAGGTACATAGACTTTGTACATTACACGCTTTGTTGAATACTGATTACTATAGTGATTCTGCCATCGAAATTCCCTTTGACTTACGTTTTGCTATTTGATGTCGTATACCAAAAAAACAGGCTAAAGCGAAAATACATCAACAGATTTAGACCATCAGCACTACAAACTAAATAATGAGAACCAGGCCAGTCAACTAACTGAAACAAAGCATATTCGTATGTGTACGTATGAACATATATAAACTTACATCTACTTGGCACAAATATATATGTAAGTAGAAGGACGAATAAAACGAAAACAGGTACCTACCTACTACCTACATCGAACTAACTAATCCCTAAAATGTGTCCTCGAAAATTTGTTCTGTAGTTTTTAATGAGTGCTTAAAAAGTTCAAATTTGCCCTGCAGAAGTTAAATTCAACAAAAAAAAGTTCACGTTGACTATCTATTGTTACTTGAAGCTAGGACGCGAAAGATAAAACCGTGTAAATATTCGCAGAGGCATCAGCAGGCAGTCGTGACGGTAGAACTTTATTTAGAATCACTTAAAAGTTCACAAGTGGTTATATCTGCAGCCAACATGAGTGAAAGGCTTAGATGGTTTTTCAGTTTCTTAGGATGAGCACCATCTCACAAGATGAAGATGCACCCAAACCAGGTTAAGCTGTAATAATTATTCGAATACGCATTCGACTCGCAGTAAAGATCAGATTCTACCGCGATCAAAACACTGAGAAACAAGGCGGTACTTGAGGGTATACCCGTGGTGATCTTACTAGCAGAACTAACAACATCTGCTAAACAGATGTGGTGCAATCCAAACTTTTATCTCAAGCTACACCTTTTGAACTTGCCATTTTATAACAATTTATTGGCTTAAAAGTAAAGAAGCTCCATGATAGATTATGCCTTTCGTATTAATTCAGGACACAATAATCGAAAATTCAAGAAAGTTGATTTGAGGTTGACTTAGAAAAAAACACAGCTACCTAATTTTTGTCGCCACTGTAACCAGGTAACAGCCAATTTCATCTGGCTTTATTTATGGTTTTGGGATATGTTCCATAAGTTGTTGATTAGCATGTCTCGGCATCACCGCGGCTATGCGAACCTGCCATGCGGCAGCCCTAGAGACACTTGTTAGACTTACTCCTTTACACATATTTGTCAAAAAAGTGGCAATACGCAGTGCAGTCAGTATCCAACGCTCTACAAGAATGCAGCCAAGCAGACCAACCGGTCATTTCCCGAGCTGGAAGTGATCAGCACGGAATCTGACTTCATGCCCAAATTACTCTGTTTTGGCAGGAGGTTTGAGATTAAGATCCCGAACCGCATTTCCTGGGATACCGGAGATCCGTTGCTGAACATAAAAGGACTAGTGTAGTATACTGATGGTTCAAAGATGGACTCCAGTGTTGGCACCGGTGTCTATGGCCCTAACCACAAAATCTCAAAGGCGCTTGGAATGTGTCCTAGCGGCATAAAGGGAGCTACCATCAATATATTCACGGACAATCAAGCAGCGCTCAAAGCACTGGGTTTCCATTACTGCAACTCAAAAGCCGTTTTAGGCTGCTTCAATGCTCTCCAAGACCTCTCAAAGTCAAATCGCAGACTTACTGTCAGGAAAGGCTCTTCAGAAAGGTAAATAAGTGCTGAAACCTTCTGCGGCATCCCTACTTCCGCGTTCAGAATGAAACTGGACAGCTGGGAAAAACGGAACCCTGTGTCATACTGAAACAACAACCAGGGACTCAGACAGGCTAAAAGAAACATCCGCCTCTGAACAAAATCATTAAAAATATTCTCTATCACAAAAGGGACGGTATCAGAAGGCTTGTCAGCTTCCTCACCGGTCACTGCAGCCTTAAAATACGAGTATCACTTACATAGACTAAATATAGTTCAAGAATCTGAATGCCGACTTTGCTTAGAGGATGACGAATCAGCAGAACACGTACTATGTGAGTGCGTGGCCGTCTGCAGAGTCAAGAAGCGCTTTCTCCATAAGGAATTCCTAATGCCTCGACTGGATATATTCTCAACTTCATTAGCACAATAGATCTTTCAGGTCGCAGTGCCATATAAGTCAGTCGCACAGTCTTAATAATAATAATAATAAAGTTGTTGAGTCAAAGCTTTTATTAAAATATTTTTGTTGACAAGGTTGAAGTGGCTGCTACCTATTGCCAGCACACTTAGACCAATGGTAGGTCCATTGTGATATCTTTGTGAACAAAGTGACAGAAAATACGAGCCGACGAGCAGCAGTATTTCGGACTCAATAGCCTTAGTATTCAACTAAAAGTGACTAGGCAGATGCTGGAGACTCACTCTTCTGTAACGTGCTCAACTGAGGTAACGTACGCAAAAGATCGTGTTGGTTAGAAGTGCTTGTTTTTTGAGTCCCTAGTTCACCCCGCATATTAGCGCCAATTAAAATATTTAATTTGATATCACGAGCAGAGTAACATTTTACAAGTCATATTAGAAGTAGTGAGCCCTTGAAAAAAATGGTATACAGAGATTATTATTTGCACCTTTAATTTTATTTATAACTAAGCAGTCCACCCGCGGCTTCGCACGCGTTGAAAATCTTTAAATGACGATAATTTTCGATAATAATTCGATTTTAATAAAATAAACTCTATATGCTGCTCCAAATTATGCCTTACCAACCTACAACTACATGAAAATCCGTTAAGCAGTTTCGGAGATGTGCTCGAACAAACAAACGGACAGACAGACAGAAAAGAATTCTAAAAATCGCTTATTTGTGTTCTAATACTCTTCTTTAGTCACCCCCTTTCTTTTTTATTACTTTTTCTTCAATGTACAGACACACCGGGTTCTACTGTTTTAATATATGTATTGATATTGATGATGATTTCATTAATACTTACATATTCTTCTATATCTGGCAGAATATAGTGACCATACTGTTCAACAAAACATTCAGTTCTATTGACATACTCCAATATAGTTTCATTCGACCACCATTGTCTCATATTGCCGCTTCGATCGTACATACGTCCACTATCATCAAATCCATGGGTAAGTTCATGTCCCAGAATTGTACCAATTGCACCATAGTTAAGAGCCCTATTAAAATTTGTATCAGTCCAAACCAAAAAAAAAATGTCGGCAGTCAAAAACGGTGCAATATATCAAAAATTGTCTATTTGCCGATAGGTATCAAAGGTGCTTTAAAAATATTCCAGTGAATTAAAATTAATTATGTAGGTACTCACTCCAATCCTAAATTGTAAAATGGGTATTGCAATATAGCAATGGGAATAGCTGGAAAAAAAAAAAATAAGTAGGTTATGCAAAATAAGACTCTTTTTAAAATTACTCAAACATAGGGTAGTAAAAATGCCTTTAAATTTTTTATTTTTTTTTTTTTGGGATAAAGTATGCATGCACATATATTGGAGTAGCTACAGTCATTATTCGGCGTGTAATCCAAAGCATCAATATTCGAAAATTCTTTGCCATAAGCTCTATTATTATTCAAGAGACGTATGTATGCGCATTCATGAATATTTATAAAACACTCGCATATTATCGTACATCGAATAATAATTGCCTTTTGCTTGTCACTCTGCGCAAAGTTGATTTGAAGGATTTGTTCTTTTCCTTATTTCCATTTCTTGTTATACATACGTAGATACTTCTGCTTGGTTTTAAATTCTTCACTGAAGTAGATTGGCAAATGTGTATCTTGGATACCATAAATTTCAATTGAATTTATAAAATATTAAATAAAGGAGAATTATTGTGAAATATTTGGTCGCGTGTATTAAACATGCATGTACTGTACATACATATTTTTGATGCTTGGAAGAAAAGTGATAGGTTTGCTAAGGGAGTGTTCCGTAACAGCACAACGAAATTGCAATATGTTTCTTAACACATAGAAATTTACAAATTTTAGAATTTACTCTGCGAAGCCAGATCTTCAAGTATCTCCAGAACTTTCCTCTAAAAGCAGCGAAATTAATAAGAATTCCAAGATATGATAGGAATTTCGCTTTTTAAATTGACAGTGAATGTCATAAGAATGCCACTCAAGGCATAAATTCCTAGATGACTGGATTCACTCCAGAAGATATGAGCAAGTTAATGAACTTCTCTCGACGGGTAGCAGCATGCTGTTCTGTGGAGACGAATTCGCCGCCTAGTGTTCTCACTCTCAAGGCAGAGTCTACAGCTTGAATCTGTTGTAAGGTTCATGCGATTGGCCATATTTGCCGCACTAACTCTACCTATTCCACAGAAGCATGACCACATTGTTCCTAGCATGGTCCGAAATTACTTTGCGGGTTTCTAGGACTAGTCTGGATTTAAAAACAGGCGAGTCGAATGCTTTTAGGGCAGCTCCGCCATCTGAGAAGATGAATATGATTTTCCCCAGGATGTGAGAGGACTGATTGAATTACACTGATTAATGGCAAAGACCTCGGTTTGGAATATGGACGCGAGTTCACCAAGGCTGACTGAGAAGTTTGCACCTGTTGATTCTCAAGTGGTGATGGTGTAGTTGGTAGTGTGTTCGCTTGTAACTCGACCATTGAAGGTTCTTCAACAAAAATGGGTTTCTGCTTTGGAGTGCAATGGACTGAAAACGAGTCTGAGTGCTTCTATAGAGATGTCGCAGTTACAAGTGACAATATAGATATCTTAAGCTTTCTGCAGGAAAATCGAACAATTTTCAAGGGATTTTTGATTTAACAAGAGGAGCCTACTATAACAAAATAAAATGAATATAAGTTATGTTTAGGTGTTCATTTCTTAAACTTGTTTAGTAGAAATTTCCAACTTTGAAGGATAATGACTTTATTTAGCCTGAGCCTTACACATATGCAGTGATTTTTTGTACTAAGCTTATCGAGGTCATGGAGAAATCTTGATCGTACTTGCTGTACCTAAGATAAATCTCTTAACGAAGGTTTTTAGCTTCGAGCTAGGTTAGGTCAGGTTAGGTTAAAGTGGCTGCCAGCTGTTACCAGAACACGTAGACCAGTGATAGGTCCATTGTGGTACTACATTGACCTGGAGAGATCTCCTTACCTATTAGTTGAACCAATTGGAGCTTCAGATGAAGCGAAGGAGGTTTCTGATATCTGTGTTGCTTCGAGCTATGGGCATTCGCATAAAATGTGCTCTGGAGTTTCATTATCACCAAGAAGAGTCGGTCTATGTTCTTGAAACTAATGCTCAGCTGTTTGAGATGGTACAATGTCCTCCCTGTCCTCCCTTATTAGCTTAACGTTGCGCTTGCACAGTGTGAGAATTTCTTTACTTATCTTATTTAACATATCAGCGGCTAATGAGCTGCTTCCTGTAGTAGTTGAAAGGGCCGGCCATGTACAGAGAAGGATCGTCTCCTCTTCTTCCTCATCCATGCAGCTTCTGCAGAAGTCGTTATAAAGGAGGCCCAGCCTAAAGGCATGCTTGCCGATGGTGCAGTGTCCCGTAATGTTGCCCACTAACGTGCTTATTACCAGTCTATTCCGTCTAATGAGACAATGGGAACGTTGGAGATTCAGCTTTGGCCAAATCTGCCTGGTGATGAGACAGGTGCGTCCAACTGTCAATCTATGATTGGCGATATAGATCGCGTTTCTATTGAGTAGCAATTTGCAGGTGGCGAGAGACATACTTAGATTCCTCTTATCCGGAAGAATTGGTAGAGTTGTGCCCTCTCTAGCGAGTTCGTCTGCCATGCAGTTGCCTGGAATGTCTCTGTGCCCCGGCACCCATATCAGGTGAATTTTGAATTGCTCAGCCATCTCGTTAAGAGACAAGCGACAATTTAGGGCTGTTTTTGAGTTGAAGGCGACAGATTCCAGGGATTTTATCGCGGCCTGGCTATTAGTAAAAATTGTGATATCCCGAGAGGATAGTACATTATACATCAGCCACGATAAGGCTTCCTTGATTGCCATTATCTCGGCTTGGAAGACACTGCAATGGTCAGGCAAACGGAAAGAGATGTTTATGTTCACATTCTTTGAGAATACACCCCCGCCCACTCCCGATTCTGTTTGAGAGCTATCTGTATAGAAGCAAATGGATCCCTTTCGTTGAAGCTCAAAATCATCTTTCCAGTCAAGTCTGGAAGGGATTGTGGTAACAAAGTTTTTGTCAAATAGGAGTCGTTGAAGGGTGTAGTCGGTGCTTTGTGGAAGGAATTCTAAATCGTTCAGAATGGTGGAGTGTTCAACCCGCAGGATTGACCAATGGTGAATTTCTTTGGTACGTATGGCTGCGCTGGCTGCTACTTGTTTACTGTAGATATCTAGAGGAAGCAGATGGTTCTGAGTGCTCCACTGATACCTATACAGGCCGATCATAGCACTTTACAAAGATGACTACGATTGGTGGCTTTGTCCAATGCTTTCCACCAGATAATTACGCCATTATGTTAGGACTGGTCTGGTAACTAGTCAGTTATCGAAAGACGAATTTTAAATTATGAAAGACAAATTGCTTATCATTAGACTGACTATGTGCAATAATTGGAAAGCTGGTTTCGAGTCAAGTGTTTCATAGCTTCAAATTCTTTTTAACCGCGGCGATATGTTTTCGGTTGTGATTGGATAGCTAAGTTTTAGTTTTGACAAAGTGTGTTAAAAATATTAAGGTTAGGACTTAATTTTGCTTTTACTATTTAATTTTGTGTGTGTACGAATTACTTATGTGAGACTTGTAAATGATTTTAAAATGTTAAGTGTCAATTACTTCTCTGTAATGGGATAAATTTTCTTTGTAATCTAATAAAATCCTAGTAATTTGATGAATTAGTTTCAATACCATAATGTAATGGTAGTAATTTACATATTCAATATCTAGAGTGTTACTTGTGAAATTACAAATCAACTTACTTATTGTATTCGATTGAAACGTATGGAAAGCATTTACATTAGACGGCGATGTTGCCCATCCAAAATGATTGACTTCCTTAAATTCACGAATTTTTGTAGTTATTTCCCATGTCAACACATTAATCATGTTGTCCAAGTGTGTTTTCTTGCTAACATTCACCTCTGCATAGTGCTCATCCAGCAGAGTTTTGTTTGTTATCCATTCGGGGAATCCAATAAGACTTTTCATTCCAGCCGATTTTTGTAGGGTTGCTTGTTTTGTTTTTGCATCCATCCAAGAAGTTGATTGCACCAAGTCAGTAAATGCTTCCCGTATATTATACAGCATATCGTGCACTTTTGGTAGAGTGTTCGTAATGAACTCATCATCTGCTAAGCTTAGGCTTACTGCCATTCCCATTAAGTGGTTAATTCCGTTCGCACAATATAGAGACCTCGGTGTGTTTCCCTCGATGTTGATTACCATTTTCATGTAATCACTGTGTAATTGTCTTAAAGCAGTTGTCGTATGTAAAATCAGTTCTTCTACAACGGTAATCCATATATAAAACTGAAGTCTTGGTTTCGATAAATCAAATAGGAATTCAGTCACAGATTGTAGGTACACAATATCCGTGTGACTTGTGAGAATAACTTCTTCTGAAACTTCAAATTGCCCATTTATTGCCATAATAAGCTTTAGATATGGCTCCCATATTGAAAGAGTATTTGGATAAATCAATTTATCTGTTTGATTTTGCAGATCTTTTATGGTTAAATAAATAATGTCATCTAACGGATTAACGGAGGTTTTTGTTGAATTCTCTGCTTCCTCTCGCATCTATACACAATAAAAGAATTAATTAAAAGTTTGGTAGAAAAAAGTATCTACAGTAGGAACATTGTAATATAATGTGTATCTATAATGCAAAAGTTTAAAACAAAATTGTCAAAGTTACAAAAACTAGGCTAGTGTATAAAGTGAAATACTGTACCGCGGTTTAACGAATACTGTGTTCCCCTTGGGCCACTTCAATGGATACTTCTCACGAAATGTCTCACCAAACCACGAACTCGGGAAGTAAGCAAAAATCCGAACATTTTTATCAAGGAAGTTCGGACACCATTTGATAACGAGACATATAATTTGGCGGCGCCACCTCTTCGTAGACATAAACAATTTACAGGAGTAGAATCTGTCATGCAAGAAGCTTCCCAATCCGCCGTTCGAAGTCGGCAATAAAACTATGTGTTTCACTACATTTGTGTGAAAAATATAACACGCACAACGTGAATGATTGCGAGAAGCTTGGCCGCAGCTCTTTATTAGCTGTTGCACCAAATTTGTATTTGTATTTTTGTATTTCAAAGCCCAGCTGCATGAGTGAGGTAAGATTAACGCCGTTTTACAAACAATTTTCTTTATTTTTTCGACAACTATGTAGGTTAGGTTAGATGAGGTTGAAATGGCTGCCGGCTATAGCCAGCACACTTAAACCAGTAATAGGTCTATTGTGATACCACATGGATCTGAAGAGATCTCCGTACTTACTCGTTGAACCAGTTGAAGCTTTTTATGAAGCGAAGAGCGGTTTCTAATATCCGTGTTTATCAATTCAATTCAACTTTATTGAGACAATTTTTAATCATTTGAAATCAGATCGCCTAAGTCGTTAAAATAGAGTTCCCCCAAAATGAAGTCTTCTTTTACAGAAGAGAGCTGGACAAATACAAAGAAGGTGGGAAATAGTTTCTTCCTCCTCTTCGTCCATGCAGCTTCTACAAAAATCGTTTAAATGGACGCCAAGCTTTGTTGCATGCTTGCCTAGTAGCCATGGAACTGATATGCGATCTGTTGAGAGAAATTAAATTCTAAGAGCGTTTCTGATCCAACCGTGGCCAAATCTGCTTTGTCGCTAGACAACTAACAAATGTTTTAAGAAAACCGCTTTAAAACTCACCACGTTTTACTGTCAACCTTAAAGCCTGAAGATTGCAAATGAATAGCCTGACTGAGAATTGAAACCTTTTAAAGTTCGACTGCTGTTACAGTATTTATTTTAAACTAGCAGTCCTCCCGCGGCTTGGCACGCGCACCATACATACTAAAGTTTATACTTTAGCTACTATTACACGGCCATTATTCTCTGCCATTGCAATGACGTTGTGACGTCACGAAAAAGTGGCGCGTATGAGCGCCACTCACACAACGGACTGCCATTGGACATTTGCGAAAAAATTCTGTTTTGATAGAAAACAAAAATCACAACAAAATGAAAACTAAACTTGCACAAAACACTCCGCCTGATGTCAACAAATAATATGTAGTAGGTATTTCTTCGAAATCCACCTAAAATGCAAAGCCTACTATTAAACAGTGCCGACGAAAAGTGGCATGTCATGAATACGCGTCAAGCCACTTTTGGAACGACGCCATTTAAGTAGCCCGACAGTGCAAGTGGCGTCACAAAAGTGGCAATCAGACAGGACAATATTTAAATGACAGCTTTGTGGCCCAATTTTGACGTCACACTGCCATTACAGTGGCAGAGAATAATGGCCGTGTAATGGTAGCTTTAGTCGTTAAAAATCATCTGTTCTTACTGAACTTTCAAAGGTAAAAGATAGCAAAAAGTGTCACCATTTAAGTTTTGAATTTTTGAAATCGGTTCAGTAGTCTCATAGATACTTGAAGATCCATCCAACCAAATCATACACACACCCGTTGCCCGTCGGATTGCTACGAACTGCGAATGCATTGTAAATAAACTACGTAATGTATCTATAGAAGCAAGAATACGATCAAAGAAAAATAAATGAAAAAACTACCCTTGCGCATCTCGGCAAAACAAAAACAACACACAATCACGAACCTTATGTGCCGATGGATAGATAACACCCTGTATCTTGGCCCCTGAATATAATTTTAAAAAAACGGTGAAAAACGTGTTTCTTAATTTTTATTGTTGAACTTACCTACCAAATTTCAATTCTAAATTCCAATTTAAATTTTTGTTTCCATACAAAAATGAACACCCTGTATCTCACCTTGTGGAGTAAAAATTCGAAAAATTCTTTCATAGTGGTTACCTATGTACGTCGCAAAAGGAAACAACTGTCTAAACTTAAGGATTCTAGCATCTGCCGTTTAGGCGTGGCGGTCATGAGTAAGTCGGTCAGGACTTATCCTTTTATTTTCAAATTTTAACACCCTGTATCTTGGCCCGTGGATATAATTTTTAAAAAACGGTGAAACACGTGTTTCTTTATTCTTATTGTAGAATTTACCTACCAAATTTGAATTCTTAATTTAAATTTTTTTCCCATACAAATTGGACCACCCTGTATCTCCCCTTTGGAGCAAAAATTCAAAAAAGTGGCCTCATTGTTTTTCTCTACGCCACAAAAGGAGACTACTGTCCAAATTTCAACTTTCTAGCGTTAGCCGTTTAGCCTCGGCGATGATGAGTCAGTCAGGACTTACTGCCTTATATATATAGATACTGTAGGGGGATGAACACAGCCAGAGTTGCTCGTTAACACCGGAAGGTTTAAAAGATGTATCCCCCAGTTTCCTAATCGAACAGAAAAATCATAAGAAAAAAAAATCATTTGGCTTAACGATGAAAGTTCCTTCACCAATTTTGAAAAGCTTGTTAACGAAGGCTTGAGTAGTTTAACATTCTAGTAAATTTTGTCTAAGTGAATGAAAGCAAGTATTAAGATCGTTAGCTAGCATGGCCCTTGGTACCAGTGGAAGGTTTTGACAGAACAACAAACAAAATCTCCAGGGCTCCTTCCTTAAGTTGGTTATTTCGTCTTTAATCTTGTACCGTTCGAATAAGGACTTAAATGGATTTTTCGTGAGTAATGTCCTATGTGTCGGTAGAACTTATTGATCTTTAATTAACCAGCCCGGGTATACGGGTGCACGTGGCAGACACGGATATACGGGTACACGTGCTGGATACGTGTACACAGGTATACGGGTACATGTGCCAGACACGGGTATAAGGGTAAACGTGTCAGAAACGGGTACACGTGCCAGATACGGGTACACATGCCGTATCCGGGTACAGGGGTACACGTGCCAGACACGGGTTTACGAGCAAACGTGCCAGACACGGCTATACGGGTACACGTGCTAGACACGGGTATACGGGGTACACGTGCCAGATACGGGTACACGAGGTACACGTGCCAGACACGGGTATACGGGTAAAAGTGTCAGACACTGGTACACGGGTGCACAGGTACACGTGCCAGGCACGGGTATACGGGTACATGTGCCAGACACGGGTATACGGGTACTCGTGCTAGACACGGGTATACGAGTATACGTGCCAGACATGGGTACACGGGGTACACGTGCCAGACACGGGTATACGGGTAAATGTGCCAAACACGGGTACATGTGCCAGACACGGGTATACGGGTACACGGGTATACGGGTAAATGTGCCAGACACGGGTACACGGGTACACGTGCCAGACACGGGTAGACGGGTACACGTGCTAGACACGGGTATACGGGTACACGTGCCAGACACGGGTATACGGGTACACGGGTATACGGGTAAATGTGCTAGACACGGGTATACGGGTACACGTGCTAGACGCGGGTACACGGGTACACGTGCTAGACACCGGTACACGGGTACACGTGCCAGACACGGGTACACGTGCTAGACACGGGTATACGGGTACACGTGCCAGACACGGGTACACGGGTACACGTGCTAGACACGGGTATACGGGTACATGTGCCAGACACGGATATACGGGTACACGTGCTAGACACGGGAATACGAGTATACGTGCCAGACACGGGTACACGGGGTACACGTGCCAGACACGGGTATACGAGTAAACGTGCCGGACACGGGTATACGGGTAAATGTGCCAAACACGGGTACATGTGCCAGACACGGGTATACGGGTAAATGTGCCAGACACGGGTACACGTGCCAGACACGGGAATACGGGAGTACGTGCTAGACACGGGTACACGTGCTAGACACGGGTATACGAGTAATCGTGTGAGAAACGGGTATACGGGTACACGTGCTAGACACGGGTATAGGGGTAAAAGTTCCAGACACGGGTATACGGGTACACGTGCTAGACACGGGTATACGGGTACACGTGCCAGACACGGGTATATGGGTACACGGGTATACGGGTAAATGTGCTAGACACTGGTATACGGGGACACGTGCTAGACGCGGGTACACGGGTACACGTGCTAGACACCGGTACACGGGTACACGTGCCAGACACGGGTATACGGGTACACGTGCTAGATACGGGTATACGCGTACACGTGCCAGACACGGGTATACGAGTAATCGGGTGAGAAACGGGTACACGTGCCAGACACGGGTACACGTGCTAGACACGAGTATACGGGTACACGTGCCAGACACGGGTATACGGGTACACGTGCTAGACACGGTTATACGGGTACACGTGCTAGACACGGGTATACGGGTACACGTGCCAGACACGGGTATACGAGTAATCATGTGAGAAACGGGTACACGGGTAAACAGGTACACGTGCCAGACACGGGTATACGGGTACACGTGCTAGACACGGTTATACGGGTACACGTGCTAGACACGGGTATACGGGTACATGTGCCAGACACGGGTATACGGGTAAACGTGTCAGACACGGGAACACGTGCCAGATACGGGTACACATGCCGTATCCGGGTACACGTGCCAGACACGGGTTTACGAGTAAACGTGCCAGACACGGCTATACGGGTACACGTGCTAGACACGGGTATACGGGGTACACGTGCCAGATACGGGTACACGAGGTACACGTGCCAGACACGGGTATACGGGTACACGTGCCAGACACGGGTATACGGGTACACGGGTATACGGGAAAATGTGCTAGACACGGGTATACGGGTACACGTGCTAGACGCGGGTACACGGGTACACGTGCTAGACGCGGGTACACGGGTACACGTGCTAGACACCGGTATACGGGTACACGTGCCAGACACGGGTACACGGGTACACGTGCTAGACACGGGGGTATACGGGTACACGTGCCCGACACGGGTATACGGGTAAATGTGCCAGACACGGGTATACGGGTACACGGGTATACGGGTAAATGTGCCAGACACGGGTACACGGGAACACGTGCCAGACACGGGCATACGGGAATACGTGCTAGACACGGGTATACGGGTACACGTGCTAGACACGGGTATACGAGTAATCGTGTGAGAAACGGGTATACGGATACACGTGCTAGACACGGGGGTATACGGGTACACGTGCTAGACACCGGTACACGGGTACACAGGTACACGTGCCAGACACAGGTACACGGGTACATGTGCCAGACACGGGTATACGGGTACACGTGCTAGACACGGGTATACGAGTATACGTGCCAGACACGGGTACACGGGGTACACGTGCCAGACACGGGTATACGAGTAAACGTGCCGAACACGGGTATACGGGTAAATGTGCTAAACACGGGTACATGTGCCAGACACGGGTATACGGGTACACGGGTATACGGGTAAATGTGCCAGACACGGGTACACGGGTACACGTGCCAGACACGGGCATACGGGTACACGTGCCAGACACGGGTATATGGGTACACGGGTACACGGGTACACGTGCCAGACACGGGCATACGGGTACACGTGCCAGACGCGGGTACGCGGGTACACGTGCCAGACACGGGTACACGGGTACACGTGCCAGACACGGGCATACGGGTACACGTGCCAGACACGGGTATATGGGTACACGGGTATACGGGTAAATGTGCTAGACACGGGTATACGGGTACACGTGCTAGACACGGGTATACGGGTACACGTGCTAGAAACGGGTATACGAGTAATCGTGTGAGAAACGGGTATACGGGTACACGTGCTAGACACGGGTATTCGGGTAAATGTGCCAGACACGGGTATACGGGTACACGTGCTAGACACGGGTATACGGGTACACGTGCCAGACACGAGTATATGGGTACACGGGTATACGGGTAAATGTGCTAGACACGGGTATACGGGTACACGTGCTAGACGCGGGTACGCGGGTACACGTGCTAGACACCGGTACACGGGTACACGTGCCAGACACGGGTATACGGGTACACGTGCTAGACACCGGTACACGGGTACACGTGCCAGACACGGGTATACGGGTACACGTACACGTGCCAGACACGGGTATACGAGTAATCGGGTGAGAAACGGGTACACGTACCAGACACGGGTACACGGGTACACGTGCTAGACACGAGTATACGGGTACACGTGCCAGACACGGGTATACGAGTAATCATGTGAGAAGCGGGTACACGGGTAAACAGGTACACGTGTCAGACACGGGTATACGGGTACACGTGCCAGACACGGGTATAGGGTTACCTACGAAATCCCGGAAAAAGTGCATCCTGGAACCAAAATCCCGAAATACAAAATCCCGGATCATAAAATCCTGACGCACAAAATCCCGAAATTCGGTGCAAAATCGCGCTATTTTTGACAGAAATAATTGCACAGAATTTCGGGAATTCTTTTCTTGTATTTTTGGTAAAGTAAACATAATATTTTCTGAACAAAAGAGATCTCTCGAATGCATGAGAATTGACAAAAAGTTCGCTCTCTGTGATTCTCACTTTTTCAAATGACCATTTTCTTCTCGCTGATGTGAATTTACTGTGGACATTTTTTTTCTTTAAAATAATTTTCGTTACTGATATGTTGGAAAACAAGGATAAGATGCCGGCAAAGGAAAATCATGGTTACCATATGTCTATTAAAGGGATATTAAATTGAAATCAATTGCTTGGTACAGTTGAACAAAAGGTATTTTTAACAAAATTGGAACTCAAATATCAAATGAAGCATAAAATCGTTCTAGGTACTAACGACATAAAAAATAAAAAAAATTTTATCAAAAATTGTAAAAAAAAATATCCCGGAATTTTAGCGATATTTCCGGGACAGTCATTTTCCGGGATTTTGTGATCCCGGATAATTTTATTTTTAACCCGGGATTTCTGGAAATTTGTTGATTCCGAATTCCAGGATTTTGTGGCTTTCCCTGCTAGACACGGGTAAACGAGTATACGTGCCAGACACGGATATACGGGTATACGTGCCAGATACGGGTACACGAATACACGTGCCATATCCGGGTACACGGATACACGTGCCAGATACAGGTACACGGGTAAACGTGTCGGACACGGATACACGGGAACACGTGCCATATCCGGGCATACGGTTACACGTGCTAGACATGGGTGTACGGGTACACGTGCCAGTCACAGGTATACGGGAAAACGTGCCAGATTCGGGTACACGGGTGCACGTGCCAGATACGGGTTCACGTGCCATATCCGGGTACACGTGCCAGATACGGGTACACTGGTATACGTGCTTGATACGGGTACACAGGTACACGTGCCAGAAGGCGACACTCAATCAAGTTCGAAAGTTCTTGACGAAAATAAAAATTTTAAGCAGGCTTCAATTTGGTTTCCGTCCGAATCTAAGCTGCATTAATAAGAGTAGGCTAGACTTATCCACTAGTCCTATCCTATGTAACTTTCGCCGAAAATCTAGGTGTCGTCCTTTATAACTTTTACGGGCATATTATACATTTCTTTAAACTATACATTTTATTTTAAAACTTGTATCTAGTGGTAAATGTTAAGTACCAACGTACAGCAATCACCATGTTCAATGAAATACATATGCATGTGTAATCAAACCGTCATCCTTTACAGATTTCTAAATTCGAATGCAATCTATCGCGATTAACTGACACTTTTCTCATAGTCATAGCACTCGACGCTTTGACTTTCGTATAAAATGCTCAAAGAAAATTGTTTGAATTTGAAGTGACAGTTGAGATTTCACTTTTATAAAGTGATAGCGCACTGGAGAGCACTGAGCTCGCACTAATGTATTCGATGCACACTGACGCTGCAATGATTTCGCTTTAGTTATTTCCTCGGTGCAAGAAAAAGTGTTGTTCAATTGTTCTCTTTTATTCTATCACGCTGAAGTGCTTGAAAGCAATTTACGTATGTACATGCCGTTGTGAAGGTAAATATTAAAATAAAAAATAAGAAAAAAATTGCACTCAATATAACTTTGTTATTTATACAATTATGTTTAACAAAAACAAATGGAAAAAAAGACTTCGAAGGTCCAAAAACTTTAAGCTAAATATGTACATTATATACATAGGATAAATTCACAAATGCCCTAAACTTAACAGTCCAAATTATAGCACTGTTTCCACCAAATTTTCTATTCATCGTTTCATTCTTTTGGACACGAAAGTCATAAAAATAAAACTATCAACAATTTGGAGGAATTAAACTATCTAATGGCTTCCCATTGCTGGATCATGGCTAAAAACCAAATCAAAAAAGATGCAATTTCCGTTTTATTTGAGAAAAGTCCAATAACCGTTAAACAGGAAATGCAAATTCCAATGAACTTGCTAGACATAGTTGAAGGTACCATTAAGTCAGTCCGTGTTAAGCTGATATGCCATTCTCGGCGTGAGCGCACTCATGGATGCTGATGGATGGTGCTGCTTGTCAGAGTACGCATTCATGAGTGATCGTAGATGGCCAGCTATATGATTTCCATTGACGAATAAATTTCCAGGAAAACAGGCGCAATTGGGACAATTCTTCAGGACGTAGACAAACAAATTGTATGTTGGATTACTGACTGACTTACAACCGAACCATTGCGGTTTCACTAAGCACATCAGTTGGATGAGCAGAGAAATTTTAGTGAAATAGGATTTAACTTATAGTAAGGGCCACGAAGAGCACATTACATAATTTTTAAAACAAAACCATCAACAAATAGATGTACAGGGTGACGCAAAATTGATCACCCTATCGGAAGATGTTATAATTTTTACAAATGGCGGCAAATTCCAATTCTACTTTGACATTTGCGAAGTAAACAAATACGAAATACACGTCAACAAGACATAAATCGCTATAAAGACCGCGGAATAATTGTTTACATTTTTTTGCGGAATAATTCGTCGGTGCTGTTGCGTGGCGTAAATTTCGGCGCCGATTTTCCGGTCATCCGATACCAACTGGGCAACACTTTTACGTTTAACCGCTCGCCTAGAAGAGTATAGGACAACACTAGATGCTCTTAGATCCGGCCGGCCCCGGCGCAGCCATTCGGCTGAGAATATCGCAGCTGTGGCTTAAGATGTCGCTCCTGTGGACGGCGAGTGCTACAGAGCCATACTCAACGCCTTTCTCCTTCCTAAATTGGATGAATTGGGACTGGAGAACATGTGGTTCCAACAGTATGGAACAACGGCGCATACCGCACGAGCCACAACCGAAATTCTGAGAGCTGCATTTCCGGGTCGGCTAATCTCTCATTTTGACGATTTGGACTGACCGAGAAAATCGCCTTATTTTATGGTCATCAATTCTGGCGGTGGCCACTTAGCCGATATCATTTCCTCGACTTAATGGAAAAGAATGTAAGACATCAAGTGAACATAATCCAAAAGCAGAACCAAAGTTTTTCATTCATAAAAAAAATTACAGCCAAAGAACATCGGATGACCAATTTTGCGCCTTATTGTACTTATGCGCACGTATCAGCAAAGTTCATACAAATGAGTTGAAGATACAAGAACTTGGTTATCGTGGTGCGATAGAGAATGACATTCATATTTACTTACTGCATTTTCGACGTCATCTTTGAAATAGTACAGTCCATTACGTACGCTTGCCAAAAACTCTAAAACGGATTGGACGTAGGTACCTTGGTCCATAAGAAACCAAAATTCTTCAAATTGGTCGATCAATCTGACAATTGTCGTTCGATTTAGTGCACTTTGTCGATCAAAATTTGCACAAATTTTACGAAATGTTCACCATATTTGCTAATGCTCTTAGCGTTCTATGACGTGTAATCTCATCGCAACAGTAGATGTCAAATGTCATAGTATAAGAGCCGCCACGTTAAAAAAAAAAGTGATGCTCACATAAAAGACTGAATCTGGTACCTAATTCTTGTCTGGGACCGTGGACACAGAGGGGTTACCAAAAATGAGATCTCCAATGAGCTAGCAAGGTTCGGAGGAGAACTTATCCGGCCCTGAATCTACTTTGAGTTTGTCCGTATTTTCGGTTAGAGCTTGCATTGGGAACCCAACTGTAGGTGGCACGACGCTTCAGGATGCAGGCGGACTAAACGGATATTTTTCAACGTCTGTAAGAAAAAACTACAGAACACTTATAAGCGTTATTTTGGGACACTACTCCTTTGTCAAACATCGTATGTGGTAGGCTTAAGTTGCACCACTATCTCTGTAGAAAAATGAAAAAATGCTTATGGAGAGGGCAGCGACATTGTCGAATACCTTTTAGGTTGATTGTCTTTTACCGGTATCAAGAGGCAGAGTTTTGGGCTTAATATGATGAGTGCTGGTAACCTAAGCTGTTTATCACTGAACAAAACACTGTTAACGGGTTAAACCTGCTGTTAGTGCTCTGACCCAGTATTCTTTAAAATAAAAATAAAAAATTAAAGTGCTCCCTCCAGACAACACAAACAGCAACAAATTAAATTAAATAAAATTCGGATAAATATGTGTATTAAAAATTTAAAAAAGCATTAAACATAAACAGAAATTTAGGAATTCGTTATATATTTTGTGTATAGGTACTGTGCGTCCAATCTCCATTATAAATAAGTGAAACTTGAAGCAAAAAGTGAATACGCCCATCACGTGCTTCTGGTTGTGCAAGAAACTGACTGACTAACTTTGTAGAGTTTTTTTGTAATTTTAATGGAATCCATGGTTAATGTTTCAACAGCATCGTTAAAATCATCTGAGTTCATATCAGGATTTAGGTAAACTACAATTATTGTAATTACTTTCCGGATGTAAGATACATATGCATCAACTCCATTGGTACCGCTAGAATCGCTGCTGTCGTCTTCTTCTGAGCTCTCGTCGTCTTTAAGGGATGAAATGAACTTTTTTTTAGCCTTAAGTAAACGTATATGATAGTCATCGTTGCTGAAATGAATTATGTCATTAGAATGGTTGTTATTATAAACGATTACAAATGTAATACAATGGTAATGCAGAATCTGTTTCTGGGGTTCCAACGGCTATTCTATTAACAGTTCTATTTACTGGGTCAGGAAATATATCAAATCCTATTATTAAGTCCAATCCCAAGTACTTCTTTATTTGAACTAAGGATGCGATCCAATCGAACGTTGGTTCATCAGTTGCGGCTTCCGCTGTTATATTAAGTGCTGGGGGTATATTTGGCAATTGAAATATCTTTAAATAACGCACTAATGGCTTTAAATTCAGTTCATCCATTAGCTCGACATTCATGCAAGCTTGATACATGATTCTCGACTTTGCAACTGCCTTTGATTCAGTTTCATTAATTCCTGATTTAAGAAATTCTCTTACTATCCGTAAAGTTCTTGCTTGTGCTTCTCTGAACCAATCGTTGGATGTTACCGAATCGGGCCTCGGATGATCTGATTCCCAATTACCACAGGCAAATTTGTAAAAATCTGTACATGGATCTATAGTGGTATCCATTGTGTATAATAAACTGGAACTAACTCTAAGGCACTCTTTGCTGTGACACATTTCCTTTGTTGTTTTATCTAGTATTGAAAATATTAGTTTTATTGTCACTTGTTTTCCTGATGCAATCGTTAATACATACTTACTTGCACAAGCTAAAACTATCACAGTGGTTAGTAAAATTATTATTAAAATAATAAGAAGGGCCAATACTACCTTGTGGTAATATTTTCTCCGAAATCTAAAAACAAAAAAAACCGGTATGTGTTAGAAAAGGAATGTGTTGGTAATTGATATTGTGTGCTTAAGCTTAACCCAAGTGCAGGTAGATCTTATATAACCAACAAATTATGACATCTTAAAATATCCCCCTCTAAACCCCCTCAATGGCGGATAAAACGGCAATTGGATCAATTTTTAGTTACAAACTTTGGAACTTTTTGTCATTTTTCTTTGGTAATATTCCAAGGCTGACTTGTGTACCAAGTTCCAAGTTCTTAGGTCTACTAGAAATCTCTCAAATAGAAAAGGCATGTCGTGGCACAAAAAACATCTCGGACTTCCAAAACAGGTAGAAACTGGAAATTTGGTGTGTAGGTAGGTCGTACCTAACATATATCAAAAAAAAATGGATTTCATATAATATCTCCCTCTAACCCTCCCAAAAAGAGGCACAATCGTATGCAGGCAGGTCTTACAGGTATTTGTTGATCTTGCTATTTGTTGATACAGCCATCATCTCGTAATCAAATCTAGTCAATCCATGGTTCCTCCAAATAAATCCCAATCGCCAATAAACTAAGGCAATATTCAACGTACGAACTGTAAGAACCAATTGATGGGGTGACCCTTTAAAGTTATTTTTAAGGAAATACCTATAAAATTCAAAACAAGAATTCATTGAACATGAGTTAAATATAAGATATTAAGTAATTTGAAAAAAGAACAATACATAATTTTAAATTGACGATTTACATGCTTTTTATGAAAGGAACAAAACAGCAAAACATCAGAAGCTATGCACGAGAACTAACAATAGATTCAAAACTTTTAGCATCTTGGGCTAATAGCCAATGTCTTACGTGATTCATAAATTTATAAATGGGACTAAGAGTCCTAAGCCAAAAAGGAAGCTTGTTAAAGAGACGGCATGATGCAACAGTATAAAAATGTTTAAAGGCTGTAGTCCGGAAGCTAGGAACAGCTACTAGATGCAAGTGATTACTATGTACATTATAACCTTCAAGAACTCTTGTGTTCATGTTACCAGATCTATAAAAGAATGAGACTTTAAAACAATACAACTGACGGACAGGAAGGATTTTAAGTTCAAAGAATAATGAAAAACTCGGATGTAAGCGATTTTTCCAGGATATTTTCCTCACAATATATTTTTGTAAAACTAGAAGTAGTTGAATTTGATTGAAATAGGTTCCTCCCCAACAGGTAATGCCATATTGGAGTTTGGAGTGAAAAATTCCATAATAGATTATTTCAAGAAGTATTGATGGGCAGACCCTCCTCAAATAAAAGAAATTTCTAAGCGTTGCACGAAAATATTGCGTCAAGTTATCTATGTGATTCTGAAAACACATTCTGGAGTCAATTATAAGCCCCAGGTATTTAAATTGATTGACGCTATCAATTTGAAAACACTTTTCGCTGCAAAAAGTTGTTGAGGAAGAGCTACAGAAACAGCTTAAACCTTTGACATTCGGGAGCATGAAAAAAAACTTCAGCGTCAAAAGAGTTTTGCGCCGTCAGACTGAAGAACATAATTTTTGTCTTGGAACTGATTATCAGTTTGTGCCCCGCGAACCATGTCCTTAGCAGATCCAAATCAGAGTTGATATCGGTAATTAAATTTAATGGGCTTACCGAACCGTAGGTTAAACCTATGTCATCGACAAACGCAGTCAGACGCCCTTTGAAAGCTAACTCAAATAGAGAATTAACATAGATCAGGAAGAGAATCGGTCCCAATACTGAACCTTGAGGCACACCTTAATTAATAAGCTTCGCTTCACTTCTAATTCCTCCAATTTTTACTCCTTGTGATCTATTTTCAAGATATGATTTGAAACAAGCCCCAAAAACCAGCATTTTGTATTTTCTGCAGCAAAATGATATGGTTAACCATTCGGTCTTCTTTAATATGTTTTCACAGAATTCGACGGCTCAAAGGAGCAGCATAGTGCCTTTTTTTTTATTGAAAAGGAGATTTCCAAAACCCAGGAGCACTCAAACTTGTTCCGGTTTCTCTTCTTTATTTAAGGTGCCTGCTGCTGTCCTCCGACCGGACTCGAAGCTGCTTAAGTCGGGTTACAAGCGAATACACCACTGCAGAATCGCCATCTACAAAGTGGCGCAAAATTAGTTATCTGATGTTCTTTGGCTGTAATTCTCTGCGACATCTTCAATCACAACTTTTTTTTTTTATAATTAGCGCGCGCTAAAGGGGTTATGAATACCCTTAACCAAGAACACGGGCATTAGGGAAAATAAGAGGAGAGAAAAAGGAGATACCGATGCGATATTCTCAGCAGAACCGCTGCTCCGGGACCGGCCAGACCTGACAGCATCTCGTGTTGTCCCGTTCATTTCTAGGCGAGCGGCTAAACGTCGTAGTGTTTGCCCAGTTGGTGTCGGATGACCCGAAAATCTGCGCCGAAATTCACGCTGCGCCAACACCACCGACAAAATATTTCGCGCGGTCTTTAAGAGTATAGCGAATCATGTCTTGCTAACGTGTATTTTGTATCTGTATATTTTACAAATGTCAAAGTAGAACTGACATTTGGCGCCATTTGCAAAAATTAAAGCATCTTCCGATAGGGTGATTAATTTTGCGCCACCTTGCATATGTTGAATATACTTCTGACTGAACGGCCTAGGCAGCAAGCAACGACTTCAACTGGGAGTTTCGTACATATACATATACAATAGAAATCAGCACAGCCGACGCATGTTTGAGAGTTTTACAAGGCCGAGTAGGGGCACTTAATATTAGAGTCGCAGTTACTGCTGAGGACAGAGCACTTCTACAGACTGTTAAACGGCATTGGCAACCAACAGCCCATTATAAGGAAGAATGAACCATTCAACTTGGACGATGCCAGTCAACAGTTCTGTCCATGCGACCAACGCAAAGTGAGAACAGCAATATCGAAGCTCATACCCAACAAGGTTAACACCTTTCTTCAGTTCCAGGGATATATCAAGTATAAGCATCCCTGTCGAACTCGATCGTTTATGGAGTTTGTATGCTGACGGTTTATAACAACGATTTATAGCAACATCTGGCATACGCTGCCGATATTGACATTGTTGAAAGGACTCAGCAGACTATCAGTGAGGCCTTTACAAGTATTCAGAGTCAGACAGAAGCGCTAAGATGAACCCACCGACTTATACCGGATGTTAACAAATGGATAAACCGTCACCACGGAGAATTAGACCTCTACCTTAGTCAGCTGGTAACTGGACATGGCTGCTTTCGAGTGTACTTGTATAAGTCTGGATTTAAAGATTCTCCTAACTGCTTAAATTGTAGAGATCCAAGAGAAAAAGCGCAGCAAGCTCTTGTTTTCGTACAAAACGCACAGAACTAAGGGAAATATTGGAGAAATACCAACTCCCGAGAATATCGTGAACCTCATGATAACGTCAAGCGCAATATGGGATCCGGTGAGGCAGGTTGCAGCGACTATCATGAAAGAACTTCGACGGATGGAAAGAGTCAGGGAGAGCAACAGTGAAAACCAAGCTAGACGGTACGTCTGCATCAAAGAACGGTGGACACCAAACCAAATAGCGCATAAATTGCTAACCAGCCCCGCAAAGTAATGCCTGGCGGTAGTCCTTCGGGGAGAGTAGTTGAAAAGTGTAGAGTATGGCTTAGTTCGTGGACGCATTCCTGTAATCGAGTACTCAGGATTGCGAATCGTGCATGTAAGTGGCCTGGGCTACTAATATCTTTAGAAAATTCCACATCCGTTGGCGAAACGAAGAAAAAGACAGAAGCGCCACAGGTGGGCTTGACGGTTAAAGAAGCCCAACAATTTGCACATTATCAACAAGAAATCACACGTAACATTGGTGAATCAGACAAAATATCACCGTAGCCAAGTTTAACTTCGAGTTACCTAAGAATTTTATCCACTCAGGCTTTTAACTCTCAAGAAGATCTTGCCAATTGCTGTTTATTTAAGCTAAGAATGTTGAAAAGTAAAGCCTTTCCAAGAACTTCCCGTGCTTTGTCTCTTATTTTGCTTTGTCGGTACTCTTCATCGAAGTATAAGAGGCGGAATTGCTGGTAACTTCTTGTAAACGTTATGACTGGCTCTCTGAATTAAATGTTGGCGGCAAAAGACCGTTAAACAAATTAAGGGAAGCAAGACCGTCAAAGACTCTAACAGTCTATTGCAAAACAGCTATTATATTTGACGATAAACTCTCGCAGTAATCAAATTCGAATTACGGCGTTTGGTTTGTTTTATTTCATAGTATGCTTTCGCTTATGACTTTTTGTGCTTATTTCTTTGCTTTCGAGGTGTTTAGCATAAACCTAGTCTGTATTCGGTCCTTAGCGTATTTAGGCATCCAGTGAGTAACTTCGTCTGTCACAATGTGATCAGTCTAGTCGTAAAATAAGATTTAAATGGTTAACATAAGACTTTGCCCGTAAGTTTTGCCAAGGAGCTCTTAAAAGCCGTCTTTGCTCGTCTTCTTATTGTAATATGAGTGGATTTAAGGCAAATATTGGCTTTTAGGTGCTAGAAATGAATAACTTCGTGCCTTTATCAGACTTTAATGATGAATCTATATCCAAGGAGGCGATTGCGTATGTTTCCGATATCAATTACCTGAGTTGTGCACTTTTTCGTCTTCTCTTCTACCCCATCGAAAACCCTTTTTCGGAGATGTAAGCTATTTAGATAGTGTCACAAGATTTACAAGGGGTACAATAGCCGGTCAAGTTAAAGTAGAAGCAAGTCGAAAACAACTGACCAAGATTTGTCTAACATTCTGTTCAAAAAAGAAGAAATTTGGCTTTTAATTTATCTTTTCTACTTCGGACACCTTATTTGAACTATGCGTTCTCTTAGATAGAACACTAGACACTACAATCCCAAAGCTTATTTGGCTGCTTTGGTATCACAGTATCAATACACATTTGTTCTACGTAACTGACTGACGTTCCTAGTGTGTTTCCCCCAAACACCACACATAAAAAAATTATTTGAGTTTCCATTCTTTTCTTAACTTCTTTCGGATGTCCTTGTACTATTGTTTGGTTGGTACTACATTTCCGAGCAACGTTTTTAACGATGACACCCACTATTTTGTTGTCCAAATTTTTGTCATGTGCTCCGTTTTTACCTCCACTTTTCTGTTTTCGCTTAATAGTAACATCTTCAAATATCTTTTTATGACGGAATCAACTGTACTACGTGCTACGTTTAAATTGTTCGCAATAAAATGGTTTGGTCGCGACGGATTTTCGAACCATTTGTCGATGATCTTTTTACGGCATTCCTCTTGACTCATCTTTTATATATATTTAAAACTGCACTTAACCAAAATCAAATATAAATTGAAACTGTAGAGTATGAAGGACAATTCAGGAAAAAAGTGGAATTTATTTACACATGGGATGTATTATTAAAATTAAAGTTGCTGGGTACCTGATTAGAAGGATTTGATTAGAAAGGCATCGATGACAAGGCTCATGGAATATAGTCCTTCTACAGAATTTTGGAAATGGAATTTTTGGTCGGGCATTAAAATTAGATATGCATCATTTGGGAAACTGAATGTGAAATGTATTTGCTTCTTAAAAGTATTTGTTTGCATTCTTCATTGTAGCATTCTTCACAGTAGATAGTCAAAGATTTCAAAAATTAATATTGAGAAATAAAGAAAAGTTCTAACAGTACGTTTAGTAGAAGAAGCAGAAATATAAAGCATAATTTTTCAAATGTACATATAGTCTTATGAGCATACATACTCGTACATAATACTGCAAATTTAATACTAATAGAGTTTAAACGGTGTATATTTTGTTGGCTAAAACTGGGTGCAAACACAATACATACTATATTCAAATTATATACTTATAAACTTCTTACCTTGATTGAACGCCAACTAGGTTTGAATTAAACGGTGGGGTTTTGTTTGCACTTCTTATGATTAAACTCGGAACAGATCCACGGGCGCCTGCAATATCTACAAAAGATTTAGTTTTATTTTTTATTTTTTATCTAAGAAAATAACCTTGCTTTTTACTCTGAGCTTCTTAAACTCTTTAAGTATTTAAAAAAAAGTAAAGTCATGCTAAATATACAGTTTACAGTCACTAACTTTTATTTACAAAACATTTTATGTTAACAAAAAATATTTAGAAAAGCAAACATCTGACACTGCAACCAGACTTGATGGAGTAAATCCTAGGTTCAAATTTAAATACGTGGCGCGACAGCTCATAAAGAGCCAGGGTCATCTGAAGATGAAGAGAGCGTTATACTTGGACAAGAGCCTGCAATTTTACAGTTCAGTAAAACAACTTTTTGTGCGGTAGTGGACAGGATTGTAAGCAGAGATAAGTCATAACTAGATATCTGACTTTCCAGGCTTACTTTCCAGTGCCTAAAAGCTGTTTTCCAATAAAGCTCAGCAAGTCGCATATACTGTCACATTTTCTTTACAAATGTGAGTGAGTTCCCGAGTTCCACCTCTATTACCCCTCGAACTCCCGAGTTTCACCTAAAATACCCCTCTAATTGCCGGGCTTCACCACAAAAATGCCGAATTAATCGTCAATTAACGATTTATTGGAAATAGTTGGCGGAGCTTTTTCAAGAATTTCTTTTTTTTTTTTAATATTTGAGTTTAACGGACATTTTTAAATCGAAACATATATGCATTTTTGTGAATTGTTATGCTTCTATAATAGATATTTTGATACAGTTAACAGTATATTGAAATAGCTCAACAATTTTTGCATTGCAAAAGCTATTAAAAGGAAAATTGTTTGTTTTATATTCTTTTCTCCTTCTTTTATAATGGAAACGTTGAAACGAGGCTTCAATATATTTTTTAAACAAACAAAACCATATATTTTTCGTGTTCATAGACAATTTTTGACAATTCATATTTTTCATACTTTTTTTAATCTCGCAATCTTACTTTTCAGTCGGAATAATTGTACACGAAACACTATATTGCATTTATATACAATAAAACTGACTATTATTGCAAAATTTGAAACTAAATTGTTAAAAAGTAATCAATATTATAAAATTCGCAGACTGAAATATTCAATTTGTTGACTGGAACATTAAATTCATTTCGAATTGATTTCTTGAACAGCTGAAATTTAAATGTCACAATATTTAGCCAGCAAATATTAATATTTAATAATTTGTGAGTTTTTTTTAATTCGGCAGTCTAAATTGACTAATTTTTCATGCAGAAAATCATCCCCAAACTAAGGGATGTTATTACATAAAATGCTCGAAAACTTAACTCATGTAAGAGTTTTGAAGAAAATTAAAATTTTCAATTTGAATAGTTTCTGCACTGCAAATTCAAATGTCAAAATGGGATAAATCCACTGCGTAATTTTTAGAGGAACCATGTACATTGTTATTGTTTTCGCCCACACGTATTCACAGACACGATATTTCGGCGAGGAAAAGCAAAATGGCGGTACAATAAAAGCAATGCAAACAAATGGGTGTCGCGCGGCTAGAAGGACAGAAGTCGAATATTTCTTTATTACTTGATCTTTGTTACCTGTGCCCTCCCGCTTAGCAGTCCAACGCTCTAACCACTGAGCCACGGCGAACATGATTGCATCATTGCTTTTGCGCGCATATTTTTACACTCTTTCATGACAAATAAAGAAGACGATATTTTTTATAAAAAAAAATTTGGAAAATAAATTACTGAATGTAAGAACTTCTTACTCATAATATTAATTAACATAAATTCTATGTGCAAAATAAATTAAAATAGTGATGTTTTTTTTAATAAATCTTTTATTTTATTTTATTTTTGAAAAAAATAAACTTCATTTGTTGGCCTTGATTTAATGTTTGGTTATTTAAATTTCTTCTTATGTTCTTAGAATATTGGAGCGGAAAGGGAAGTATCCTTTAAGTTTATTTAAAAAAAAAAAACTTTTTTAGAGAAAACCAAAGTTAAATTTTAATGAAATCAAATATTTCGTTAATTTATGTCAAACTTATGTCATGAAAACTTTGAATTGCAACAACATAGAAATAATATTTTTTTCCAATTTGGCATTGAATACTTTTAAAAGTACACTTTTAATTATGTATTATTCTCGAATTTTCGGTCGTTATAATATGGAGAATTCTAAAACTCGACTTTTTTTCAATATCATCTCAATTTTAATTCTAAAATAAAATAGAAAATACGTTTGGGCTTAACTATGCTATATTCAAGCGCAATATGAATGTAGCATAATGTAATTTCGTCAATCTTGATTATTTTGTAATCGTATGGCGACTTGTCTTATATCGATTTTAATACTTTAAAAAATAATAGCAGTTAAATAAATTAATTCAATTAAAATTCATTCAGTTTAATATCGTTTAAAAAAAAATTAAGTGATAGGTTTAAAGTTAAAATTTGCTTTCGTGAAAAAACAAGTTTTTGGCGTATGGTATAGTGCAAGTTCAGATGGGACTTCACTGTCTATGAAGCTTGTGAAAGAGTGACAACACTGCAGAATACTTATTATGCCACTGTCAGAACTTTTGGGGCTGATGTGGTGTCCAATGATAACCTAAGGTCCCTATCACTGAAGTATTCAACTCGCATTTGTCCGAAAAACGAAGAAAACACAATGAAAGATTCTTACATGCTGATAGTGATGAGTGTTTTGTGGCCGTTCGTCCGTTAAAAAACCGATTATTGCAAACACATGTAAACCTGCAAAAATCTCGAAAAGAAAGTTGTTGATGACGTTGTACAATGTACATATGTTATGTAGATACCGAGTCCAAAATTTAACCGTCGCACAGTGGAGTATTTGTATGATAAAACCGCTCAAAATTATTTTATGGCTTTTTTTTGCAAAATAATTGAATAAAACGCAATATTTGATCGAAATTCCTTATTTATTCTTATGAAATATATGTATTTTCGAAAAAAAAAACTGCTTAATCAGACTCGCTGGTGAAGGCTCGTCCCTATCTTCTTCTTCCTCGGTGTCCTTCATACTTCTGTTAGTATCGTTTTACGGAGGTATATGCGGTGTTCTTGCGATCATAAGATTGAGTCTCTTGTGAGTGCCTCTTGTGAAAAATATTTAGTTTTCTTGTGCTGCCGTGCTCTTAGACTACTAAGATATGGGTCTGAACTCAGTAACAATCTGTGTATCACATCTCTATTGCAATCAACTCGTGAATTCTTTCGACTCAATTTTAGTCTACATTGCCCGAAGTGCTTGTTGCGAGCCTCAGCTGCCTCCTCCGATAACTGACCAATAGGTACGATTGCGTGTTTTATCACTTCGGCGCCATGTATTAAAACTTTGTGTATAGTTGGTGACATGGGATGCCAACCTTACAGATCTATACATATACATTTTTGCGGCATCGTGAGCAAAATCATCAAATTTGTTCTCATCAATTTTGTGTCCGCTCGAAATCACTTCCAGGATAGTTTAAAACTGATTTATTAAATCCAGATTGATGCCAGTGATACGAGAAGAGCATTCTGGATCAGCAAAACTGAACGTGTGCCATCATTTGTATTCTCAAATCTCGCTTTAGGAATGTCTACTAGGAGTCCCATTTGATCTTTGAAGGCACATTGAATGTTCTCGCCAAATAGTAAATTATATCTAAGTTAATAAAATTCAATATTTGACTCATAATCTTTGAAGTGACATAAAACAAAATGGCGGACGTGAGCGGACAGTTTTATGGTGGCATATGATTGCCAATAGACTAAGGTTTATGCCCATACAAAAATATTGGCCCGACAATGCCATACTTATAAACATAAACACTATTATCTAAAAAGTTTCGATAAAAATTAATGCTTAAAAAGGCATTCATAAGAACCGTTCGTT
This sequence comes from Criorhina ranunculi, assembly GCA_951813785.1. Lineage (NCBI taxonomy): Eukaryota > Metazoa > Arthropoda > Insecta > Diptera > Syrphidae > Criorhina > Criorhina ranunculi. The sequence goes on along the minus strand of OX638381.1, from coordinate 51,514,693 downwards.
AGCACATTATATATGCAGAGAAAATATTAAAATTATATTTAAAACACAGAATATACCTTCCACTTCCATGATCAAATAATTTTTTTTTATTTCCACTACACAAAATCGCAACAGTTAAATTGAAAAAATATTAAGAACGAAAGTGCCGATCGCCAATAAATGCAAATCCGACAATGACTGGGTTCTGACTGGTAATGCGGAAAGAGGCAAGTGAGGGGGGAATTTTTTTGGATGCCACCTAATGGACTAGTTATCTAGCTTGAAGAATAACGGCGCTAACAGAAATATTTGAGAACTTGATGTTTATCACTTTTGAGCGGTTTTATCATACAAATACTCCACTGTGCGTCGTAGTCCTGCGACGTTCCGCTTAACTGCTCGGCTCCTTGCTTTGCAAACTCGGTATAAGTCCATAACTCGGAATACAACAAAAACCTGTTGCTCCTCACAGAATTTGAGCATAAAAGGACCGGAGCAGCGTAGCGGTGCAACACAGATTCTTAATATTTCAAAGTGTTTCAAAAAACTTATTTGTATTTAAGGATTTGGGTTTGGGGATTTTGAGATGTAAGTTTTGGAATTTTCGAATGAGCGTTCTCATTTGCTTGTATGAACAGTGAATCAAATTGTTGACGTATACGAATATAATTCAAGTATGATACATGCATAATTATCCTTATTGGTAAATCTGGAATCAACATTAATTGTAAATATTTTTTCTAGATCTGAGCTGTTCAAGTTTTTTTTTATTCTGGATTTTTTTTTTCGACATTTTCTTTTTTTCTTTTCTAGATTTTTTTTTCTCTCTAGTGGTAAACCCAATTTATTTATTTAGTGACACTGTTCAGATGTGAGTAGGATTATAATTCTGTGTAAATTGTGCAATTAACCCCTAAGGTAAAAGAAAATTGTAATAGCTACCAATAAACTTGAACTTGAACCTTTAGAAAACAAAAAAATTATTTGGTGGGTTTAAACTAAACAAAGTGATCGAAAAAGAATGAATTATTTTATAATCCATTTCTTCATATTGAAATTTGACTCACTTATGCCCAGTTTGAGTTTTAGTACAAAACACTTATGATTTAAAAAAATGAGTGAAACGAAGCTCGATATAATAAAACTAGACAACTTGTACGTTTGCAGAAAATTCATTTAAATCGTATGTTAATTCTTTCCGGGTCCCCGGTTCAAAATATATGGTTTATATTTTGAACCGGGGACCCGGAAAGAGTGGGACAAATCTTAAACTATGTAGAAATTTTATATTTGTTTTTTAAGTTTTTTTTATCCATTCCAATAAATATGAGTACTTTTTTTAATAAAATAATTTTTTTTTGTGACGTATGGGTCAATTTTTTCGCAAATTTCTGCGGCGGAAAGAGTTAAACCGTTGGAGTTCTGGTGAAAGAAACATCGCGACATAGGTTTACCATTTTGGCATTTTTTGACTTCAACCGCATTAGTTTCTATTCCAATGCCTTTCACTTTGTAAGCAACATTTTGACCCCAACTTTCAATTGCAGGATCTGAATACACTTTTAAAAACACGAATACTTTTCACAGAAATCGACGACCAAAAACCGGCTTAAAATTACGCTTTTAATTAATTTTATAATCCCTCCTCTAGATTCCCTTATGCCCGTGCTCTAGTTTAAGGGTAAACATGATTCCTTTAGCGCGCGCTTCTTATAAAAAATTAAAAATAAATAAATAAATAAAAATAACTCAATTAGCGCAACAGGGTGCTTATGCCGATCTCAAGCGAATTTACCCTAAGTTAGGAATGCATTACCTGGATTGTTACGGTCACGTTCGCCTTCAAAACCATTGGAGGTCCAAATTCTATTTCTCGTATCCATGGTATTTTACTATCACTATTAATATCACAAAATTTGTATTCTATACACAAATACTTATGCACTGGAATGCTTAGCATCAACGGTATTTGCTGTTCGTCCAGTGCAACACAACTATTTGAGTTTTAACTTAACTGACACATTTGCGACAACGGCTTTTACTGAATGGATCGAATTCCCTTGTAACCACCTCATTTATAAACATTGACATGATGCAGTCGAACATATTCCTCATAGTTTCCATGTTCTATCTAATGTGTAACCTCCCGATGTTGTTTTTATAACAATTCGTCCCCCCAAATGAAGGTTTAATCAAAAAATCGATCATACTTATTGTGGATATGTGCACTTTACGGAACAACAAATACAAAGGACCTCTGACTCGTGGTGGCACGTTACAAATATGTATGAACGTTTTGTGAGCTTAATCGATTGCTCCTATCGATTTTTTTCGAACTCCTCCCTGAGGATTTGTGAAAACAAATCAATGACCCGGCGAAGATAATTATGGGCAAAACGGATTTCGCCTTCGTTCTGAAGTTCAACACTTCTTTGTGGTTGACCAGTTTGAAAGACCCACAACGGAAAACTAACAGGAGCGAGTTAAAAGTATTTTTGCGTCAACACTGGAGCTATCATTATAATTGCTATTTGTGTTTGTGGAACATACTCGTGTGGTGGTACACATACAATAAATTCCATATAAGAAATATTCAATAATTACGATGCATGAGGGACCCGCACCATTAGAAACAGGAGAGGGTATCTCTTATATTAAATCAAGTGCGGTGCCCATTCGTGTCATGTAAATTATACCTACCAATGCATTAGTAATTTTGAGAGGCTTGTATGTCCTACTTGTATATCCTTTCACGCAGTGATGGTACGTTTGTTTTTTTTTTTTATAACTTTAGAAGGTACTCATATACGAATAGAAAAATAGAAGCAACGTTGTGACAAATCTGGACAACTGTTGATTTAAAAATATCTACTGAAATCGATAATCGTAATCGTGTTGTTGCTATGTCCATTTACATAATGTATGTGTAAGTGTTTATGTATGACCGAAACATTTCAACTCAACTGACACTGTAAGGTTGAAGTCTCATTTGTTATTAGCAAATCAATCTGTTTTTTGAAGTAACATAGGGGATGGTTAAAAAAAGAAGGTATTCGTTAGCAACTACTGTATTCGGACTCCATCATTACACCCTGTACTTCAAGGTTGATTATACGTTATTTATTATCTTACAAGGGATACAAGCAAAAGTTGCAATATATGCATTTGTTTAATCACATTCACACAAGGCTTTCTCTCTCGCAGATCTATTTATTTTCATAAAGTATTGGTGCAAAGCAGAATTCAAGTACTGGCCGCTGTGGCTTAGTGGTTTGTGCATTGGACTGGCAAGGTTCGAGGCTCAGCAAAACAATGACAAGTTTTTCGCGTTCTAAGTATTCGAGCGCCGAAAAATAAAAATTAAAGCTTCCCCGCCTACTTCAAGACTTTTTTAAGACTACTCAGGGTGAATTCATAAACGTCATACTAACAAATAACTACAATATCCGCATTCATAAAGGCAGATTTTCAGTCGAACTGTAGTTGCTCTTGTTCATAAACGTCAATGTACCGTCAGCGTCGTGCAGTTAAATTAGAAAAATTATTCTGACTGCAGTTCTTCATCTTGACTGCACATATTCCAGGAAGTGGTAGCGTTCAAAAACGCATAAGAAAAGAAATTCGATTGTACTTGCACAGATTTTTGACGTTTATGAATACACCCTTACTTATCAGGCCAACGACCCTTGGAGGGTCTGAGCCTGAATTAATGCCGCTCTCCATTTATAAGACCAAGGTTTCTGGCGTCCGCGTCTTTAAACCGGAGGTTCGCTCTTCCTTTTCTTAGTCCCCCAGGAGGCTGGGACTCAAAGATACTCTTAACTGGATTATTCGCGTTCATTCGCTCGATGTAGCCGAGCCAGTGCAGTCAACGAATTTTTGCCGTCCGGACTACATCCACATCTTTATACAACTCGTAGAGTTCGCGGTTATATCTTCTGTTCCATTTGCCCTCCTCGCAGTCAGGACCAAATATTCAAAGTAGAATTTTTCTTTTGAAGGATCCCAAGATCTGCTCCGCTGTCTTACTTATCGTCCAGCATTCAGCTCCATAAAGCCAGACTGGCAAGATCAGGGTTTTGTAGAGCAATATTTTTGGGCCGTCGAATTAGAAGTTTTTTTTAAAGATTACCGTGTGACTTGTGATTCAAGTTTCTAAGAGAGTTCATGTGTACCTGCCGCCTTTATTTTATACCAGCTTTAAACAATGAAAGACTTAACATCGTCTTTAAGATCCGTGTTGGGTGAACGCCTGAAGTCGTTCGTCAACAACCTGATCGGTCCATATCAGTGTGGCTTTAGGCCAGAAGGGTCCACCGTCGACCTTATTCACACTACAGCAGATCTTGGAAAAAACCCAGGAGCTCCAAATCGATACACACCACCTATTCATCGATTTTAAGGCCGCGTATGAAAGCATTTATAGAGACGAGCCATGCAGAACAATTTCTAGTTTTGGCATCCTTGTCAAACTCGTCCGGTTGTGCAGGATGACAATGGAAATGTCAATAAAGACCTAGCCGAGACCTTTGATGTCAAAAAAGGATTCAGACAAATGAAGAATAATTCTTGCCAAGCGCTGCTGTTTTGAGCTAAGAAGGCAATTAAATAGCAAAGCAGTCTCTCAACTAAAGTAACCCTTTATAAGACCCTATTTATCCCAGTTCTTCTCTACGATGCAGAGGCATGGACTTGTCAATAGTGGATAAGGTTGCTCATGGGTGATTTAAGGAATGGACGAGGCGATACAATGACGAACGATACGAGCTGTACAGCGACATCGACTTAGCCACAAGAGTGAAGTTTCAATGACTGTGATGGCTGGGTCATGTAGAGCGGATGGACACCAATTCTCCGGCCCAGAAAATCTACAAATTCAAACACGAGGGATGGAACAGAAGAGGAAGATCGCGACTCGGGTAGCGCACATAAGTAAGTAGGGAGGAACCTTAACAAACTTGGCTTATGAAACTGGAGATAGCTAGCTTGAAATCGGGGGAAACCGTCCTACACTCTTTAGAAAGGATCATTGAGAGATCGCATTACACAATAATCTGCTTCCTCGATATAGAGGGAGCCTTTGACAACGTTCACACAGAGGCTATATCTAGTGCACTAATGGACCTGAAGGTCGATAGTTTTCTTAGCTGCTGGATTGAGTAAATACTTAAAAGCAGGCTTATCCACGGTGAGTTGGGGCACTGTCATACAAGAATATCAGTCTTCAGGGGCATCCCGCAAGGGGCAGTGCTATCACCACTGCTTAGGCTCATTATTGTGAATGAGCCTCTTTACATCCTGGATGGAGATGGATGATGTACTATTGTAGCCTACGCAGGTGATATTGCGATAGCTATAACAGGAGAGTTTTCTCATGTAATAAGAGACTTGGTGGAAGTGGCCATCAGTAAATTAGTCAAGTGGACGGATAAAGTCGGCCTTTCAATAAATGCTGCGAAGACCGACCTGGTCTTGTTCACAAGAAGGTACAATGTACTTCGTCTCTCCAAGGTTAAATGGCATTGTACTTTAGTTCGCGGGTCATGCCAGATACTTGGGGGTCATTCTTAATAAGAAACTCAATTGGAGGCTTAATGTACTCGACCGTGCCAGGAAGACCTCTGTTGCTCTTTATTCATGTCGCAGAGCTTTGATGCCGAAATGGGGCCTGCAGCCCAAAATAGTGAACTGGATCTATACAGCAGTAGTGAGGCCTATTCTGTTGTTTCCTGAGTACTAGTCTGATGAACAGCACTCGGCAGGAAGCGTAATGCGGATATTCTTAGAAAAATCAAAAAATTGTTATGCATCTGTTCAACGGGTGCGTTAACGACAACACCTACTGACGCGCTGGAGACAATGCTCCACTTATTTCTTGTTGATATTTACGAGAAACAAATGGCGGCTAAGACAGCATTATGGCTTAGGGAATCCTCACAGCTGGCTAGTGCCAATACAGGCCACTCAAGGATCGTAGATAGCGATACTACCATTCCTGGTAAAACTGATTACATCGTCCCTCACATTGACTTCAACGTGAAATATAAGACAAGGATTCCTAGCAGAAGTGTCTGGAAATCAGGGGGGGTCTTAAATGAATCTGCGAAAGACATTTATATACAGATGGATATAAAACAGCGTATGGTACGGGGGCAGGAGTTTTCTCCAGTGCATCTGACTTAAATATTGCCAAATGACTGCGGGATTACTGCAGTTTGTTTCAGGTGGAAATTACAGCAGTCCGAGAAGCTGCGGCTTGGCTTTTGATTAACGCGGTAGATAGTAGGGCTATTGTACTATACATAGATAGTCAGCCAGCGATAAAACCCTTGGAATCACCGACAGTACGATTCAAGTTGGTAAATCCATGCCGCAGGTCTATGAATGAGATCGCTGACAGATGCGCTTCCCTGTGCTGGGTTCCTGGGCACAGGGACTTTCCGAGCAACTACAAAGCGGACGAGCTAGCAAAGGAAGGCGCAGGTCGGATCCCTTCTAATAATGGAGGGGGACCGCCGGCCCCCATAGAATCGATACAATTTTACCTCGGTCCTGGAGCTTAAAGAATGGCTAATAGTAGGTGGAAGAGAATCAACACTTGTCTTTTGTCAAAACTGATCTGGCCCAACCTGGATCTGAGGAGAACGGGAAGACTTCTGTCCGTGAATAAGACACATATAAGGAATAAAGTTGAAGCCCTTACGGGGCATTGTCTAATTGGCAGGCATGCCAGCAGATTAGGTGCTCCCTAACCATTTTTGTAGAAGCTGCAGAGACAAAGAGGAGGAGGAAACGACCACATCAAGGCTAAGGAGGAAAACCCTAGGAGAGTACTTCTTCGATGACCTAAATGACCTAGCTACGCTCGACATTTTTAAATTTAAGAAATTAGTGTGTGGGTTCAATTGGTTCTGCACTTAATGTGGCACAGGATAGGGTTTACACCGTTATGGTTACCCAGAAATAAAACTTTAACTTCATTCTTCTTCCCTAAGGAAATTACGCAGGTCTCTTATGCTGGTCACCCGGTTTTTATACGTGGTATCACAACGGGCCTTGATCTGGCCTAAGTGTATCCCTGCTTAGTAGAAACAGCCACTCAATCTTACCTAACCTAGCTTAAAATTGAGCTAGCCGCAGACGCTTGTTGGTTGAGGCCCAGGTTGAGTATATGTACAGAACTAGTGTACCAGTAAATGTGTTGGATTTCTGCTGGATTTTCAGATCAGTGGGCACTGACCCGTACAAAAGTCATTTTCTGATAAAAGTGCGTTAGTTAAAAAAGAGATACAGCTTCTTGAACAAACCTATTCATTAGAGGTGGAAAACACATCCTTCTCCGATGATTTCTCTGGTAAATTAAGTAATAAAACATCCAACGAAATAGGAAAATTAAAGTCTACCTTAATACAATTGAGCCTTGGAAAAATGTCCTTGAACTATGTTTTAGCCATTACAAATCTATTTTGGGCAAAATTGATATTGACCCTAATACACATTTGTGTCGGCCTCTACTTATGAATGTTACCTTAATTACACATCCAACTTTTTCTGAAGTAAGTTAGTTAGCCTTCAGTAGCTCAAGGTAAGTTTTAAAAATAGTGCGTAGTACTGATGCTACTTTTTATACTCTCAGGTCCATAAAGTTCGACTATAATATGAAGAGCTCAATCGGATACCAGTAAAGATAATCATACTATTTTTTGTAATAGATACCTACTTCACTACTTCTAACTAAATATGTGGTTAGAAAGATACACACATATATATTTACTTTGGACTTCGCAGATAACTCAATGTAAAAACTTATTTCTGATAAATAAACTCAAATTTGAACATTGAAACTTTCACCCGGCTTATAAATCTAGGAAAATCACACCTAGGCAAACATACAGGCTAAGTCAGTTTAGGTAAGAGTGGCTGTCTGGACCTGCATACAGATACACTTCGAAGAGTAGACGATTCTGATGCCACAGGATCTACCACCAATCTTAAACTTCGAAGGAGTACTCATTTAACTAGATAGAGATACTTATGTAACGGAGGATACTTCTGACGACAGGTCGTCAAAGTCATCAAAAAACAGAGCCGTCAGATTAGGCAGTCTTCTTGTAGATACGTGCAAATAATTTCAGATTGAACAGTGATAGAGATTTTGATTTGATTTGCTATTGCTATCTAACTCAGGCCAGATCTGACGACTTGGCCTTCTTCTCATCCGCATTTGATCTTCTTAATTGGGTCTAATTTAAGTACGTATTTGCACTTAACAAGACAACCTTAGTATCTTCTGCTATATCGGCAGGATATTTAAAATATTAATGCAAATGAAATCTGCATTTCAATGACATTAAATTTAAAAGGATCAATGGTACTGTGAGCGCTCTTGGCGTTTGAAAATTAAAAAAAAAAAAACCTTCACAGAAGTGTAGAGCAACTTCGTCTGTATAGACACACTTAGCATCATGTCCATGAAGTTGGCCCCGCCATTTTGGATTTTTTGAAAAAAAAATGATGTGCTGTAATGTGCTCGATGTGTGCTGTAATGTGCCGCAAAACTTTTTTTTTTTAATTCAAAAACTAACTTTTATGAGGAGGTCCTTTTTTTAAAGTGAAGTTGGCCCCGCCATTTTACTTTATCAAAACAAAAGGCATTGTGCCGTAATGTGCTCAAGATGTGCTACCATGTGCCACACAAAAAAAAAGAAAAATCGCCTTCACGGATTTTAAAAACGATTTTTTTCATTTTTTTGTGAAGTTGGCCCCGCCATTTTGGATTTTTTAAAAATAAAAAGATGTGCTATGATGTGCTCGATGTGTGCAGCAATGTGCCGCAAAAAAAAAATTTTTTATTCAAAAACTTTAACTTTTATGAGGAGGTCCTTTTTTTAAAAATGAAGTTGGCCCCGCCATTTTGGATTTTTTAAAAATAAAAAGATGTGCTATGATGTTCTCGATGTGTGCAGCAATGTGCCGCAAAAAAAAATTTTTTTATTCAAAAACTTTAACTTTTATGAGGAGGTCCTTTTTTTTAAAATGAAGTTGGCCCCGCCATTTTGGATTTTGTAAAAATAAAAAGATGTGCTCGATGTGTGCAGCAATGAGCCGCAAAAAAAATTTTTTTTTTCAAAACTGTAACTTTTATGAGGTAATTTTTTTTTAAATGAAGTTGGCCCCGCAATTTTACTTTATCAAAACAAAAGGAATTGTTGCCGTAATGCACTCAAGATGTGCTACCTGTACAAAAAAATAAATAAAAAATTTAACCTTACGGATTTTAAAAGCGATTTATTTATTTTTTTAAAAGTTGGGTCCGCTTTTTAAAGTTTCCGTAAAAATCTATATTGTACGGCAATGTGCTCAAGCCGTAGTGTTATTTGCGGACAGAAATCAAAAATCAGGAATCAGCTAGGTTTACAAAACATTTACTTTCAAAAAAAAAGTTCCTTTAGCAGTTGGCCCTGCCTCTTGTTGATTACAAGGAAGTATGAACTTTATAACGAATTAGAGTTAGAAAAAAGACACTTACGTACCGTACCTTAGTGTTCGGTACAGTACACTCCCGAAAATAGTACACAAACATATATGTAACAGGTAGTGCTTGAATTCAAATTTAAAGCAAAAACTGCAGATAAATCAGAGAGCTATGGAGAGATCTCTTCTGCGTATCAACAGAAGCTGCAGGATACCAAACGAAAGGATAAGGCAAAACACCAACTTTCTAGATGTAGTAGAAAAAGCCGAGTCGTTAAAATGGCAGTGGGCAGGGCACGTCATTCGAGCGGAAGACAATAGATGGACGAAGATCCTGACGGAGTGGACTCCGAGAGATGGTACAAGGAAGGTGGGTCGGCCGGCTAAAAGATGGAGAGATAGTCTTCAGAACTTTAGTAACAGATGGGAAAGAGAGACATACGACAGAAACAACTGGAAACTACTGGGGGAGGCTTATGCCTATAGAAATTGAAGGAAAATTGCTAAACTAAATAAATAAATATCAAAACAAAAATGTAGTAAAAATAGAATATATATATAAACAAACATATGAAAACTTTAAATCAAAACCACATGTTGTTGCATATACATTTTAAAACTGAATTCTAAAACTGAATTAATGATACAGAATATTTATACACGAATTATATTTAAAATGGGTGAATAAAGCTTATATTATTATTATTATTATTATTTAAATAAAATCAAACTTTGTCTACCTGCTTGTGTAGATTTCTTCACATATGAATGTTTTTGTACGCGTACGCAAAAAATATACACAATGGCGTTGGTGTACTACCTGTTACATATATGTTTGTGTACTATTTTCGGGAGTGTACTGTACCGAACACTAAGGTACGGTACGTAAGTGTCTTTTTTCTAACTCTAATTCGTTATAAAGTTCATACTTCCTTGTAATCAACAAGAGGCAGGGCCAACTGCTAAAGGAACTTTTTTTTTGAAAGTAAATGTTTTGTAAACCTAGCTGATTCCTGATTTTTGATTTCTGTCCGCAAATAACACTACGGCTTGAGCACATTGCCGTACAATATAGATTTTTACGGAAACTTTAAAAAGCGGACCCAACTTTTAAAAAAATAAATAAATCGCTTTTAAAATCCGTAAGGCTAAATTTTTTATTTATTTTTTTGTACAGGTAGCACATCTTGAGTGCATTACGGCAACAATTCCTTTTGTTTTGATAAAGTAAAATTGCGGGGCCAACTTCATTTAAAAAAAAATGACCTCATAAAAGTTACAGTTTTTGAAAAAAAAATTTTTTTTTTTGCGGCTCATTGCTGCACACATCGAGCACATCTTTTTATTTTTAAAAAATCCAAAATGGCGGGGCCAACTTCACAAAAAAATGAAAAAAATCGTTTTTAAAATCCGTGAAGGCGATTTTTCTTTTTTTTGTGTGGCACATGGTAGCACATCTTGAGCACATTACGGCACAATGCCTTTTGTTTTGATAAAGTAAAATGGCGGGGCCAACTTCACTTTAAAAAAAGGACCTCCTCATAAAAGTTACAGTTTTTGAATTAAAAAAAAAAGTTTTGCGGCACATTACAGCACACATCGAGCACATTACAGCACATCATTTTTTTTTCAAAAAATCCAAAATGGCGGGGCCAACTTCATGGACATCTTAGCATCCTATCCTTTGTAGGTAGACAAGCAGTTCTTTGACCACTAATTCTCAGAGGAAGATTTGATTTGAGATTGTTAAACGCTCTCACAAGATCAAGATAACCGTAGGCCGTTTGCATGTAAGGACATCCAAACAAGTTTGGGTTTAGGCTGTGGCGCAGCTTTTTTTTATAATAAGAGCGCGCCAAAGAGACTATGACTACCCATAAACTAGAGCACGGGCATTAGGAAAATCAAAGGAAAGACGAAGAAGGTACCGATGCACGTTGGTTTATTTAAAATGTGGATTGTAGTGATGAGGAAACACAGAGCTATGTAGATTATTCCACATTCGTGTGGTACGGCTAAAGAAAGAATCTTTATATTTGACCGTACGTCCGAAAGTAGGCTTGGGAGTAAACTGATGTGCATTCGAAGCGTGACGAGTATCGCGGGTGAAATGTTGTAGGGGCGGGAAAGTCCACCATCGACCAAATATTCACACTACGGCAGATCTTGGAAAAAACCCAGGAGCTCCAAATCAATACACACCATCTATTCAGCGATTTTAAGGCCGCGTATGACAGCATTTATAGAGACGAGGTAAACAGAGCTATGTCTAGTTTTAGCATCCCTGCAAAACTCGTCCGTTTGTACAGGATGCCGATGGGGAATGCACGCTGGTTCATCAAGGTAGGTAAAGAACTCACCGAGACCTTTGACATCAGACGAGGATTTAGACAAGACGATTTTTTTCACATCATTCTTGAAAGAATAGTGCAAAACTCATGCGCCAACACAAAAGCCCCAATTTTTCAAAAGTCCGTCCAATTACTCGCATACGCCGATGATATTGACATAATCGGAAGAAAACAGCGTGATGTCAGTGGCGTATTCGTGAGTATTGAGACAAAAGCGGCAAAGATGGGTTTAACGTTAAACGAGGAAAGGACACTCAACACCGACGTCTCGGACTGATCGTCTCCCTCGACAGTTATAACTTTGAGGTAGTTAAGGACTTTATCTAGCTAGTCTCCGGCTATCAAGTCAGATAATGACACCAACGCTGAGATCAAACGAGGAATAACTCCTGCCAATCGCTACTTCTTTGGGTTAAGAAGGCAATTGACTAGCAAAGCGCTCAAAGACCCTATAAAGGACCTCACTAATCTCATTCCTGCTCTACAGCACAGAGGCATGGACTTTATCAAAAATGGATGAGGATGTTCTTGGCTGCTTCAGGAGGAAAATTCTTCGGGTGATCTCGTCTGCATAGATGGTGAGTGGAGGAGGAGATACAACGACGAAATGTACAAGTTGTACAGCGACGTCGACTTAGCCAGAAGAGTGAAAGTCAAACGACTGAGGTGGCTGGGTCATGTAGAGCGGATAAACACCAACGCTACAGTCCAAAGTAGAGAGAGACCGTGACAGAGGTGGCGCATGCAAGTTGAAGGGGACCTCAACCAACTTGGCGTGTGAAACTGGGGGCAGCTAACTAAAGATCGAGCTGGCTGGGGACGCTTGTTGGTTGAGGTCCAGGTCCATCCCGGACTGTAGCGCTACCTTAAGTAGGTATTTAAGGAATACACATATGCATGTAATTAAATAGAGTACGTTAAGTATGTTATTCGTCTGTGAACGGATAACTATTGTTTTATGTGTTTTTTTTTTTTTGCGAACTAGCTATTTCGAAAGGTTTTACTCTTTTAATCTCCTAGTTATATTAGCCGTGTTTTTTTGAGAATTATACTCACTTCAGTCAAAAAAACGATTCCACTCACTTCATCTACAGTAGCAGCCGCACCAACCAATTGGTTTGCGGCTCGATTTCTTTTTTTTTCGTTTGACAGTTTGCAAATGTCAAAACCGAAGAAAAGCAACAAATACGATCGGCTAAGAGCTAATTTATGAGATTTTTCGCGCTCTGGTGGTCAACTTATGTAGTTCTATCCTCACTTGCTTCTACTGGGAAATTTATCCCCACTTGGTGTGTTGTTATTGCTTTGTGTGTAAAATCTTACTGGGCTGGGTATACAGCTATCAAAAAAACACGGCTATTGTCATTTCTATGGTGACGAGGTTGGAAGCCTAAAATGTATATAAATAAAAAATAAATGCTATAACTTGATATACATATTTCTTTCGGTGTATATTTACTCGTTGTACTTCTTATACTTTTTACATTCAAACTTAATTTTTATTTTAAAAAAAACGACTATAATTACATGTTCTTCTTTCGTTGTATATTAATTTGTTGAGATGTGAAGAATTTTTAAAAAACAATAGGCCTTTAAATCTTCGAAAACAATTTCTAACGTACATATTTTAACTAAACCGATATGTTCAGATAATGATAAATAAAGGCAATCACAAGTTATATCTAAATTAACGTTCACTTTAGCTCGTAAATGCATTTGCAACATGATGGTAGTTTGAAAACATCTTTTACAATTTCGCCACTAGGTGTGAATGCAACTAGCTGTCGGTATATATAATGTTGTTGACACTTTGTAACATATCCATTGGGGAAATATTCTGCAAACATACATGGTGAGTCCGTATTTCTGAAAAAGAAAAAATAAAATTAATTAAAAATGTATATTAAACTTGTATAAGTTAAATGCATGCTCATCCCCAAACAGATTTGGTCAAAGCTGGATCACAAAAGCTCTGAATCTTTAATTAGACAGATCATAGTGGATGCTATCATAGGTCACAGCACAATTGGCAGGAACGTCAATAGGCTTGACCTCCTCCCTAATGATGTTTGCAGAAGTTGTATAGTTGAGAAGCCAGAAATCACAATTCTCCACGTTGTCTGTACGTATTCAGCCCTCTCAGCTCGAAGAAGAGCCATTTTAGGAGCCAGCTTCCTCCACAATCTGAAGAGCAAACCCAAATACATTTGGTATCACAAAGGACCTATTCTGGTCTAACATAACTGCCACACTAACCTCATATAAATGAAGGAATTTTGAGTTTTGAGGGCACCACTTAAAATTTTAGTAGAATCAAATATGTAAAAGGTAAAAGAAAAGAGAAGACTAAGAGGAAAGAAAAGCGAAGAGCGAAAGCGGAATTGGTTAAGTGGAAAGAAATAGCGAAAACCAGGAAAAAGAAAGGGACTCAATTTGCATGATTTTTTTATACACCAATTACCAAATTTTAATCAAAATAAAATATCTAATAAATCGATCTAACTAAAGTTACTCTTTTATTCGGTCGAACCTACATAAAAAATAATTAAACACAATGAAATAAATAAAGAAAATATTGACTATAAGCAAATGTTTGTACTTGTGTACTCAATTTGTTAACGGGAAGTACAAATTCGATCACAAAATTTGATTGTTTAGCATGGATGTTTGAAGTTTAGTAAAATCGTTAAAAAAAATCAAAGTCGGGAGAAGCCAGCCTTTCCAATTGTACCTGCACCTTATCAGCAATTTGTCTTTCATATATACATATGCTTGCAATTAAATAGATTATGTTAAGTTTGTTATTCGTCTGTAAACGGATAAGTTTTACTCATCTTAATCTCCTAGTCAGATTGTTAGTATTCAATAGTTTCGTCATTTCTACGGTGACGAGGTTGAAAAGCCTAAATCTATATATACATTTCTATATCTTTTTCAACTTCCTCTATAAATAAAAAATAAATGCTTTGAAATCATATATTTCTTTCGGTGTATATTTACTCGTACATTCTGTACTTTTTAAATTCAAAATTAGTTTTTAATTTTAAAGAAAACCACTGTAATTAAATTTACTTTTTTTCGTTGCATATTAAATTGTTGAGATGTGAAGAATTTTTTAAAACAAAAGGACTTTAAACTTTTAATGTTCGAAAACAGTTTCGAATATACATATATACTTTAACTAAACCGATATGTACATATAATGATAAATAAAAGCAACCACAAGTTATATTTAAATTAACGTTCACACTAGCTGGTAAATGCATTTGCAACATGATGGTAGTTTAAAAACATCTTTTACAATTTCGCCACCAGGTGTGAATGCAACTAACTGTCGGTATATATAATTTTGTTTACACTTTGTAACATATCTATTCGGAAAAGCTTCTGCAAATAAACATGGTGAATCCATATCTCTGAAATAAAAAATAAAAAAATAAAACAATAAAATAAAAAATATACATGATTAAAAGTGTATATTGAATTTGTATAAGTTAAATGCTGTCTCATTACCAAACAGATTTGGTCTAAGCTGAATCACCAAAGTACTCACTGTCTTAGAAAAGGCTGCTTTTTAACACCAAAGTGGGTGCTATAACAGGTCACAGCACAATTGGCAAGAACGCCAATAAGGTTGGTCTCCTCTTTAACGATATTTCTAGTAGCTGTATGGATGAGAAGGAAGAAATCACAATTCTTCACCAACTCTGTACGTATGCAGCCCTCTCAGCTCGAAGAAGAGCATTTTTGGGAGCCGGCTTCCTCCACAATCTGGAGAAAAAAACTCAGATCCATGTGGTATCACAAATGACCACCGTACTATGCCACATTTACCCAATCTACCCTTTATGCTTATGTAAATAATAATGAAACTCTTTTGTTAAGTGCTTGCTGTAAATAAATGTATGTACCTAAGTATATTATTTGAACGTTCTGATCTTCAACTGAACCCTGCATAACATGTTCATAGGAGACCTTATAGATCGTAATCGCACTGTGACCTGGAAGTCAAATCAAGCCCAATGTTTTAAACCAGCAACGCTTGCCTTTGCAAACATTACATGAGGATGTCAGTTTTATCTGCGTAACGTATTACCTGGACAGAGCCATACGAACAACCTGTTCCAGCACAAAATTGAAGAAATCACATAACAGGGCGTGACACTCAACCTGGTAAACACTCAATGGCTTTTGCTTCCTGATAGCTGTGCCGATTTTTCTTCAGCTTTTCCTACATTATACATCTTCTGGAAATGATCTGTAAAAACAATCACTGAAAATTGCAAAAAGCTGTTGATGTTTTGACAACATTTTCGGGTATCGGACTCAACGAGGCGAAATCAACTCATGTTAATTTTACATGCAAAAGTATACAAAAGTATATACCAAGGTACTTAGCAACTATCTTAGCGGTTACCTCAGACTACATTGTCCCATACTTGGACTTTGAAAGACCCTTCTCGAGGACCTTTCCAAGCAGAGAACAGTGGGAGAGGAACGAAATATCCAGAGACTCCAAGTCCATCTATTCCGATGGGTCAAAGATGGACATAGGTACAGGTGCTGGTTTCTTCTCGGATGAATTAAATCTAAGCAGCTCAATAAGACTCCCAGATCACAGCAGTGTTTTCCAAGCGGAGGCTAGCAGTGACAAAGGCCGCCCAACTGGAGTCAATGCTGACAATATCACGGGAGGATATTACAATTTACATTGACAGCCAGGCGGCCATAAAGGCAATAGCTGCTACGCAGATAGCATCGAAGCTTGTTAAGAGCTGCCGCGAAGAGCTTAAGGTTCTTAGTATGCAGCACAATGTAAAACTCTGCTGGGTCCCTGGTCACAGTGGAATACCAGGTAATGAAGCAGCTGATGAATTGGCTAGAAAGGGCTCAGGCCTAGACCGGGAACAAGTTGATGGCTTGGTCAAACCTCCACTCTGCAACCTTAAGGCCAAAATCGAACAAAGGTCAATAATAGAAGCAAACAACAGATGGAGATCACTAACCACCTGTGAAATATCAAGAAGGCTATGGCCAGAGTACAATAAGATGAAAACAAGCAGACTCCTGCAAAAGGACAGGAGATCTCTGTCAATGCTGGTAGGAATGCTAACTGGCCATATTATGCTAAAATACCAAATGAAAAAACTACGTCTGAGCGAAGAGGACATCTGCAGAGGGTGCGGTGATGAAGATGCCCATGAGGACACGGCCCATTTCCTCTGTCACTGCCCAAGCCTCTGTTAACTCAGAAACAGAATCCTGGGAAAATTTTTCTTCGACCAAATCGACGAGCTGTCGGATGGATCATTGTCTAAAATACTCAAATTCGTCAGAACGTCCGGAAGGCTAGAAAACAGACTCTAACACCACGGTAGGAAACAAAACTATACCTCGTGGCGAAAGATATAACCACCAGCCCACCCAAAGACATCGCTGGTTTCATCGCGCACTCCAGCATCATGGAGGAGCTCTAAAGAAGAGGACATCACAATAGGCCCACTTGCGGCCGCAGCGATAAGGGACTAAGGACCACCTCAATTACTAATCTAATTTAATCTAGTTGAAGGTTAATCATTTAAAATAAATGATTGGTGGAGCAACCAAAAAGTTGTACATTATGGGGTACCACAGGGCTGAAAACTTGGTCCGTTGCTGTATTTATTATACTAAGAGCTAAAGGGAAAGCTTTCCATTCGCTTACGCAGATGACACTGCAATAGTGATTTACCACCGGTCATTAGATCAGGCAACTCAAAGGATGCAAGCAGAGTTCGACAAAGTCAGCTGATGCTGTCATGACAACAACCTAGTTATCAATGCATCTAAGTCAAAAGTAATGCATATTCGCAGCCCGTAATACCAAAAAGAGCAGAAAAAGAGAGAAAAAGAACAGATGCCAATCAACAGATCGCTGATACTCTAGAAGTAGTTGACACTATAAATGTGAAAGGATAACGATTGATAGCCATTTAATCTGGGAGACGCATATCAATGACGCAAACAAGCTGAGGGGATCAGTCTTTGCTTTGGCTTGCCTGCAATACAAAAGCGAATACAAAAGTTCAAAAAATAGTCTTTTACTCTCTTGTTTAATTTAAACTTATATAAACAAACTTCAAAGAGTTCAGGACAGAGCGGTTTACTGAAGGGAAGAAATAGCACATCAAGCAAAGGGACTGTGATGAAAGTTAAAAATATTTTCGAGATGACAACAAGGGTGGAATATTATGATGACTTACGCTTTCGAGTACTAATCAACCACAAATACAGCACAAGAAGATGAGCAGCTAGGGTTTCTATGATCTTCCATGTACATATCTCTAGTGTTTATGGCATGAGGCAACTTATGCATACAATACCCAACATCCTTAACTTCCGCAGTCTTTAAAATATATTAATAATACAATTTGTCGAAAAAAAAGATGCTTGTCAAAATTAAAAAAATAAATAAAAAATAAATATACGTGTTATACATAATCTTTATAGCTTAGATAAAATTTCATTAATTTAGTGAAACTTGAAACTTGTTCACATTATTAATTTTTTTAAATAACCTTCTGGAGATAAACTATTTTATAGTTCGAAAATAAAGTGCTAAGGGGAATCCTTAACCCACCGTGGTACATTCGTAATGGCCATATCCAAAGATATCTAAGAATAGTCAGCGTCGAAGACAAAATTAAAATGTTCGGGAAAACATACAAATGTTGCTTAAACATTCATTGCAACAATACCGTCCATCAGATTCTGCACAGTAGCAATATAGTAAGTTGGCTACAAAGGACAAAAACTTCAAACAAACTTACTCGTCAACAAAGCTCTGATCGGTCTAATATAAAATTAAAAGTTTATAAATGGTGTGCTTCCTATTTGTATATTGTACATATTCAAAATTCTGTTAATGACAATGTCATCCAAATTCCATTAACTGTTTGTAATGTTATGGACCGTTAAACACTGGGGCTATGACACCTACATGTCACCATAGATATAATACCAAAGACAAGTAAACACACTTGTATACATTTTCACTTTGCAAGCAAGTGCAAGTGAAAGCAATCGCCATACCTCTTACGTTTTCGTAAAGCATATTATGCCGGATGAATTGTTCACATCTCCATGTATTTTTAATAAATTGAATATGTCATGGAACGTTGCAATCTACCTTCAAGTTTCATGAAAATGTCAAACCAATGATGCATTGCCGCAATTCAGGGTAAAGTGGATTAAAGTGACCCGAGCAACTGCAAGCAAACTTTACTTTAAAAATAATTTCATCAACTGCTGTTTAATGTTTATAAATTCATAGATAGAACAGTTTAATTACGTTACATCGAATACAATACTAGGAAATAAAATAAAGAAAATTGCATTAAGGAGTCACAAAAATGTTCAAAAATCTGGATAGAAAGTACGAAACTACGATTCAATTTGAATGGAAAGCAAAGTGCACGACTATGTTGAACGTAGTTGCTTATGTTGGTTAATGTTTGTATGGATAGAGATTGACCATAAATCATCCTATCAATTGTGCTAGATGAAGCTATTGTCCATAAAATGACAGGAAGTAACCTAGGAAAGTTTTTATTTTCTCTGTCACAAGCTAGGACTACGACCATTTGTGTGGAGTAAGGCAAAATCTACTGCAACACCATAAAGGTGTTGTCCAATCAAATATTTTTAATTTTGTCTAGAATGACAAGAAAACCATGAGTCCGAAGAGAAAGCCTTTCGTAGCCAAATTCGAATTCAAAATTCTTTAGAATACATTTCTTAAATTTTTCATTTTGTATTCAAGAGGTGTCTCCAACTAAACATCTTTTCAAACTAAATTTCCACAAAAAAGGTACAAATTTGTGTAGGTAAGTCCTGCCGATTCCCAAAGAGATAATATAACATTTTTCTTTCAACTACCGATATCTATGCTTCAATATCAATGCTCCCGGAAGTTATGGCGTCTTTAACCCTTTAGACCGTAGGGTTTCATTAAGAGTAACCTCCTCATCAGGGAATTACCTTACAGAAGGAATTGAATGACCTACTTACAGCTAATCTGTCAGTTGATAGTGAAGCTCTTTTTTTTTCAAGGCCCTTTTTCTATGACATTGTATTCTCTTATTTTTATAGAACTTTACTAAGATGGACTCAAGTTCAGGCGAAAGTTAACCGAGTTTAATTCTGATACCGAAAGTCATTAATTAAATAGCGAGAATAGTAATTTGGCTTATGTTTTTAATTTAAAAAAATAAAAATATAAGTGCATAGTTCGTCGAAACTTGGCTAAGATCTGTAAACCATATTTGCATGGATGCCGCACTCGATGGTGGTACCAATGTTACGTTAGATACCCCAAGACCCAATTGGATAAAGAACCAAGGTGGTAGGTAAACGTGACCTTGGTGTCGATGGATGTGTTAAGGAAGTTAATAATATAGCCGAATTTAATGTCGGAAATCTCTGATAATTCCTCTGATAAGCACTTTGCCAAGTGTGAAATGCCTGGTTCTAACTGCCGGGCAGTTACAGAGAAAGTGAATTTGGTTTCCCTTTTCAAGTGCCTAATTGGTAATATTCTGATTGCCTCGGTAAGAGTTCTGACGATTAAGTCGTGCGTCCTATTTGTATTGTAGATCGGACATATTTTTCTGGATATCACACAGTTTTCTAGGCTATTCCAAATCATACCACAGGACATATGTAGCTCCAAGTAATGAAGCAAACTTTAAAACAAGAAGTTTTGTATTCATAACCATAGGTTAGGTTAGGTAAGATTGCAATCTCACTAAGAGATAAGGTCCTTTGTGTTACCACATGGATCTGTATTTCACCGGAGAAATACTACCCGCAGAACCAGCCGGAGCTTGTTATGAAGCGTTGGAGGCTGCCTATGTTTATGTCAACCAGTTCACTTAGGTTGTGGAAGAAGCTGGCTCCTAAGTATGCTCTTCTTCGAGCTGAGAGGGCCGGACATGTGCAAAGAAGGTGGAGAATCGACTTCTCCTCCTCTTCGTCCATGCAGCTTCTACAGAAGTCGTTGTAGAGGAGGCCCAGCCTATAGGCATGTTTGCCAATCGTGCAGTGTCCCGTTATGACACCGACTAGGGTGCTTATTAGCTATCTTTTTCATCTGATGAGACAGTGGGAACCTACTGTCCATCTATGATTGGCGATGTTGATCGCGTTATTGTTAAGTAGCAGTTTGCAGGTGGCGAGAGGTATGCTTAAATTCCCCTTTTCCGGAAGAATTGATAGAGTTGTGCCTACTCTGGCGAGGTCATCAGCCATGAGGTTGCCTGGAATGTCTCTGTGCCCCGGCACCCATATTAGGTGAATTTTGAATTGCTCAGCCATCTCGTTAAGGGACAAGCGACAATTTAGGGCTGTTTTTGAGTTGAAGGCGACAGATTCCAGGGATTTTATCGCGGCCTGACTATCGGTAAAAATAGTGATATCCCGAGTGGATAGTACATTATACCTCAGCCACGATAGGGCTACCTAAATTGCCATAATCTCGGCTTGGAAGACACTGCAATGGTCAGGCAAACGGAAAGAGATGTTTACGGTCACATCCTTGGAGAATACACCCCCGCCCACTCCCGATTTTGTTTTAGAGCCATCCTTGTAGAAGCAGATAGATCCCTTTCGTTGTAGCTCAAAATCGTCGAGTCGAGTCTGGAAGGGATAGTGGTAACGAAGTTTTTGTCGAATAGGAGTTGTTGAAGGGTGCAGTCGGTGCACTGAGGAAGGAATTCTAAATCGTTAAGAATGGTGGAGTGTCCAACCCGCAGGTTGGACCAATAGTGAAGTTCTTTGATACGTATGACTGCGCTGGCTGCCACTTGTTTGCTGTAGATATCTAGAGGAAGTAAATGGAACAGAGTGTTTAGAGCCGCCGTGGGGGTGATTCTGAGTGCTCCACTGATACCTATACAGGCCGACCTTTGCACTTTACAAAGATGGTTACGATTGGTGACTATGTCCAAGGCTTTCCACCAGACAATTACGCCATATGTTAGGATTGGTCTGATAACAGATACATAAAGCCAATGAGTTATGCGTGGTTGTAGGCCCCATCTACTTCCTATTGATTTTTTGCAGCAGTACAGAGCTGTGGTGGCTTTCTTTACTCGCTCGCGGACGTTAGCCTTCCAGCTGAGCTTTTTGTCGATAATGAGACCCAGATATTTGGCTTTGTCTGAAAGTACAAGACTTGTACCGCACAGTTTTGGAGGGTCGAAATTCATAACCATAACGGGGAAACAAAGCTATATGACGGCAAAGAATTCTTTCGAGCATTGTGGGCCTTCACTACCAACCAAAAACACATTGATTTTAAAACCTTTCTTGTATGATAGCTTTGATGCTGTGGGTACTGTGTGTGTTACCATCTGATATCAGAAATAAAAGAATTTGGTTAAAGTGGACGCTTTTGATGAAATTAATGTGATCAAGAAATGTGTGTCTTCCGAGCGACAGTTTTAGCAGTCTTCGCTATAGTTAGCCCCGAAAAAAATTCAAAATAAAAACTTTTTTTTTCTTTATAATTTGCGCGGGCTAAAGGGAATATGACTACCCTTAAACTAGAGCACGGGCATTATGGAAATTAGAGGAGAGAGAAAGGAGGTACTGGTGCACGTTGGCTTTAAATGCTTGTGGGTTGTAGTGATGAGGAAACACAGAGCTATGTAGATTATTCCACATTCGTGTGGTACGGTTAAAGAAAGAATCTCTATATTTGACAGTACGTCCGAAAGTAGGCTTAAGGGTAAACTGATATGCATTCGAAGCATGACGAGTATTGCGGGTGAAGTTTTGCAGGGGCGGAATGCAGCTGGCTATTTCGCTAGAGCACTTTTTGAAGAAGAATCGATAAAACAGTGAGAGACAGGAATCATTTCTTCGGTGTTCAAGCGAGTCGATTGACCTTGCAATGTTTCTGTCACTTATAAGTTTTATCACGCGTTTTTGAATTCTGTTTAGAATGTGCAGGACGGTTTTTGGCGCACCAGATGTGAGCGTTGTACTCAAACTTTGGGCGAATAAACGCCTTGTAGATTGAAGCCAGATCAGAAGGGGTAAAGTATTTTTTGCATCGTTTGAGGAAACCTAGACATTTCGCAGCATTCTTGGCGACATAGAATGTATAAGTCGTTCCAACGAAGATAGTTGTTAAAACACATACCGAGGATGGAAAATTTTTCGGCTTCGGCGATGCAGGTACCATTCATGGATAATGGTTCGAGATTTGGGTTTCGCTTGAGAGACAGTAGGCAGCATTGAGTTTTGGAAGCATTAAATTCCATTCCATTTGTAGGACCCCATTTTATTATGCTGTCAAGATCGGAATTTAATGAGTTTAACATACGTTGCCGTTCCTCTACTACGTCCGAAGAGCAGGGACGTGAGTTAGGGAACGAATATGGAAAACTGAGAGTACTGTCATCGACGAAGGAATGAATTAGATTAGAAGTTGCAGACAAGAGATCATTAAAAATATGAAAAAGAGAGTCGGAGACAAAACGGAGCCTTGGGGGACACCAGCATTTATATGGTGGATTGCAGACTTGAAACCGTCCAAAACAACTTGGTTTGAAAGGCCCGAAAGGTAGTTTCTAATCTATTGAAGAAGAGATACATCGATGCCATATGCAGGCATTTTCGACAAAAGAGCTTGGTGCCAAACTCTGTCAAATGCTTTTATAACCGGTATCGAGCACAAAAATCTTATTTTCACCAAGGTGATGTAGAGATTCGTTCCACTTCTCGGTGAGATAAGCCGTCAAATCACTAGTGGACCTGTTGCTACGGAAACGGTACAAACCCATGATTATGATCGAAGTCTTCTTATCTGCAATACTGAATCGGAATTGAAGAAAAGATGTCACAATTCGCTTAAGCTTCTTTAGTCTAAAACACAACGTCTTACTCTGCTAAAAATATCTACGAACTAACTAGAATACGTCGATCAGTTATTCCTGGCACGAATATAAGGAATCTTATTAATGAGAAAGGGAACACTTCATCTGGATATGCCCACGATCCGAACACTTTGTTAAGCTAAGTTATCAAAACACGTTCTACAATGTTCTGATCGTTGAAGAAGTATTTACTAGTGACATAAAAAATGTGCAGACAAACAAAACCTATTGTTTTATTTTCATCTAAATATACGATATTAATTTTGAATTTTCAACAAATCCCATACTGACCCTTCAAAGGTTTAAAGAATAGTGAACGACTCACATTTCGGTTGAAAAACGAGGGAAAATCCTACGTCCACCAATATCTTATATCGGCAGCAAATATGGTTATTCTCACTCACATTCATGGCTTTTGAGGCAAATTCGTTTCATTTATGGAGTTGCGAACTAAAACAAAAACGTGTATCCGTAATTGACGATTTTATCTATAACGAGTTCCTCTCGGGTCGGCGCATTGAATGATATACATATGTACATACACATGTTTGTCAGGGTAAACGAAAGTTGACCAAGCATTGAATTGAAACTGAAGCGATTTTTCAATAGTTGAGACATTTTTTATTACTTCTCACCTCTAGAAGGCAAGTATTACATTCGGCCCGAAAAAAAAAGTTTCGGGATTCGAACACAGTTTCACCTTAAGACACACTTAAAATCGTTTGCATCCAATTTCGAAGTTATGTCTGGATATCTGTGTGTGCGTGTGTTTCAATTCATTCAACATACCATCATGCGGTCTTATTCGTCAGGATGACCCTTAGTTTTGATTCCATTTTAAGCAAAATCGGTCTAGTGGATGTTGAGATATTTAAAGAAATATTTTTAAAAAAGGTGTGGGTGGACAATGGTGTATATTGGAAACAATTTTCTGTGTGAAATAACGCAATACGAGGTGAGAAGTGCAGGACTTTCTCCCCAGTCTATTTTTTTTTTATTATTAAACATAGACTTGTACATTGTTGACACATGTGTATTTTTGATGGATAGGTCCCTAAACATTTATTTAGGAAGTCATTGCAAAAAAAATAATCTGCCCTGCCACTATGTTATTATTCGTTAACCACCTTGCCCACATCCCTTTTATACAAACACAAAAGACCAAATGTTAGATAAGTATTGCTTCCTATTGCTAACCTATGTATGCAGTTATTTTTTGTAGGAGGAATCAGATTTGTTTCTCGAATTTCTAAAAGTAGAAGTTTAAGGAGTACAACAATTAGCCGAAAGGCTTATATACATTCTGTGACGGGTTTACTTCGACATCATGAGGCATTCGTCGTATAAGGCAGAAGGAGAAAAATTCCTTAAATGTTGAGAACTCGAAACATGTAATTGTAGCACTTAGCTCTAAGTAGGTTATCTGAGTTTCAAAATAACTGGCGGTGTTCAACAAAGATGAATCCCAAGCCCACAAAGTCCCGATTATGACAACGTAGTAAAACTGCGAAATTTGGAGAAGGGAAAGATTTATTAACTTTGTGGATGACATTGCGATAGTGGTTGTAGTTAAAGTATTTCTCCTACCACCTACAGATGGAAAGATAGAAATTGAGAATTATTTCTGCAAGCTTGTAGGTTAGGTTAGGTAAATAGGTGTCCCGTGGGACCCACGTAGGCTCATAGCCCATTGTGATGCCCATAGAATCTCTCTAAGAGAGAATTCTATCCGTAGAACCATTTGGAGTTATTGACATATGAGAGGATTTTGCGAAAGGGTATTTGACAACGGTCACTGTTATCATTGAAATGATAGTGCCCAAGAAATCTCCTTCTGCTGTTGGAGAGCGCTGGACAATGGCAGAGGATATGGGTTGTACTCTCCTCCTCCTCCTCATCCCTACAGCTTCTGCAAAAGTCATTGAAGAGAGCCCCTAATCTTCTGACGTGTTGTCCTAGTAGGCAGTGGCCTGTGATGATACAAATAATTTGTGTTGTGTTGAGAGCAATAATCTCCCTTGACTTATGGTCGTCAATTTCAGGCCACATAAGTCTGGTGGAGTGACACGTATGACCGCTTTTCCACCTGGAGTTTTTCTAGTTTTATTTTGTTTGATAATGAGTTTCACTGTACTGTTTGGTATACCCAAACCTTTGTTATGAGAAGGAATCTCTAGGGTCGTACCGGTACTAGATCTGGCGAGTTCGTCGACTTTGCAATTACCAGGGATGTCACTATGTCCAGGCACCCAACAAAGGTGAATGTTAAACTGCTCAGTTATCTCATTAAGAGACGATAGGCAGTCTCTGAGGACCGTCAGAGAGTTATTGGTGACATTTGATAGAGATTTTAAAGCTACTTGGCTGTCGCTGAAGATACAGATATCCTTGGTAGATACAATGTTCCACTTCAGCCATTTTAAAGCTTCCTTTATCGCCATTATTTCCGCTTGGAAAACACTACAGTCATCAGGGAGGCGGTGAGCCTTGTTTATGTTAAGTTTGTGTGAATGTAAGCCGCAGCCCACACCTTCATTGGTTTTAGAGCCGTCGGTATAGATGTGAATCTGTTTATTAACGGATTTGAGGAATCTATGCCAATTCTCCCGTGGGGGAATTGTGACCTTAAATGCGGAGTTGAACGGGACAGTTCTATCAAATTTGTTTGGTAGGTTGTGGAATCTGTGTTAGATGCGGGAGTGACCACAAGGTAATTGGTTCCAAAGCAAAGTTGCTTTCAGACGGGCTGCTGCGTTTTCCGCAACTTGTTTGGCTAGCGAATTCAGAGGTGTGGAGTTCAAGATGGTCTCTAGCGCAGCAGAGGAGGTTGATCTTAGGGCCCCTGGATTGTAAAGACAGGCCATCCTTTGAACCCTGATTATTATATTAAGATATGAGCTTTTATCAAGTGCAGTCCACCATACTTAAGCTCCATAAAGAAGTATGGGTCTGACTTTGGACGTATGGAGCCGGTAGGTAACTTTGGGCGTGTAACCCCACTTTTGCAAGTGTTAAGGGCTACCAAAGCGTTTTCGACTCGGTCAGTGATAGTGGGTTTCCAGCATAGCTTCCTATCGAAAATAACTCCAAGGAATTTGGCCTAATTGGAGAAAGTTAGCCTTGTAGAGCTGAGGTTAGGAGGGTGGGTCATAGGAATTTTGAATTTCCTGGAGAAGAGAACTAACTCTGTTTTGTGTGGGTTTACATTAAATCCAGATTTTCAGTCCATCTGGTGAGAATAGAGAGAGCATTGGTCATCAGTTCGTTTAGAACCTGAGTGTGCATTTTGAGACAGCAGTAGCAACGTCATCTGCATAGCCACCACAGTGAAGCCATTCCTGCAGGCTTGTAACCCGTCGAGCAAAGTATACATAACAACTTTTCTTCTAAATTTGACATTTAATTAACATCAAAAAGATTCATTACCATCAATCTTTAAAGTATTGGTGTTGGCACTAAAGGAAATTCTGATATCAACAATAGCTCATTCTTATTGAGTGTAGGAAGAAACCCTCAGTCTTTTTTTTAAACAGAACTCTTAAGTTATCTTGTCCAAACTTTTAAGGCTACAAATGGAAGTGATGTTTTTGAAAGCCTTATGAGTTTTTAACCGAATGCTATTAGTGAAGATGGCATACTTCTTCCATTTACATAAATCGTTCTACCGAACATCCTTACCTCACTTAGTCATATAAGTAATACAAGTCACATTCAGGTTTCCCTGGGAGCTGGAAAACTAGCCAAGAAACTAAGGACTATACTTCCTACTGATTATTGACCAATAACTATCCTACCAACTCTGTCAAAAGTATTTAAAAAGATATAAGGAAAGCAGAGGAGTGCGAATGGAGAAGAAGATATAACCGCGAACTCTATGAGCTGTACAAACATGTAAATCCGGAAAGCAAAAACCCGTCGATTTCACTGGTTCGGCCACATCGAGCGAATGGATGAGAATTCTCCAGCTAAGACAATCTTTAAATCCCAGCCACCTGGTTCAAGAAGAAAAGGAAAACCGAACCTTCTGAATAAAGATCAGGCAATCGCGGGCACCAGAAACCTTGATCTAGTTAACTGGAAGCATCGTGCTCGGGACCGTGAGATGAAAAGCGGCATTAATTCAGGCTCAGACCCTCCAACCTGATTACTTACAACGAATATAGCTGAATGTTTCAGTTGTAGTAGCAAAAGGCTTTAAATTACACTTTCGTGTTCAATTTCAAAATTTGAACAGATCGGTGTACTACTCGTATATATTTACAACAAAATTCTGCATCCGGTACATCTTCATAAGATGATTAGCACTGCTCTGATGTTTCCTTCATAACTGTCCGGATGGCAGTTGTTGTTTTTCAGGCATTTATCTATTTAGTCCTTAGATTTCGCGGTAGATTTCAAAGCCTGCTTCCAGGCAAATAGTAAAATTATATATAGAACGACCTGCGCTCCGTAATACTTCCTGAACCCTAAACGGTAAAATAAAAATGGATCAAACTCTCCTCTACACCCTTTTATTTCTATTGAAATGACCTAGTCGTAACCTATAAGTACTCATACTTATGTCAGAGATAACTTGAGTTTTCATTTTAAGTAAGGTCGCTTGAGTTAGGTACCTACTTCAATATTCCCAATTTTAAAAATGTTCACAATAAACCTTTGATACTTACAAGCATTCTTCTATTTTCACAGCTTGAGTGTAATTCTGATGATTCACGATATACAGCCATTTGACATCTTTTGACAGAGCCGCCTTAGGATAAATAACTCTTTCGACACTTCTGCATAAAGATTCTTCTCCAGGACTCATTCGTTGACTTATATTTATCGGCGATGGAATGTCACCCTCACCGAATAAAATATCAAATTTTGAGATTTTATTTTGCAATATAAAATCCAGTTTGTCGGTTGGATAGTTTTGAACGTCCGTGCAAAATGATTTACCCTCCCCCTGGCATCCAACGTCAATGATTTCATCTGGGAAGTATATATCTGGTCAATAAAAACTTATTACTTTTCTAATCAATTTTAATTATTTTTCACGGGTACCTTTACCGTACGCAGCACTGACTACATTTGGTAATCTCTTCTTTTCCGCCGTTGCATTACTCCTTTGCGGCACTGATTTCTGGGAAATAAAGACATCATTAAATACTATGTTCAGCTTACCGTCTGGATTTCTTTGCACTTTGAACTCTTGCTTCGCATTAAGTGATTCATCTGGTTGAAGTTCACTAGCACCACCAACAGGCTGGTTAGTGTTCTTACGTTAATAAGCATTTAAAATAAAACAACATCAATACAAACGAAAAGAAAGGTCTTAAAGACTGAATGCTTACAGAAAACAAACTATCTTACATGACTGATGTTGAATAGGGCAAAACCAGAATCGCTCACTAAAAATGTACTTCGTATTTTTTCGTCCAAATCGGTTTCGTTCTTCAAATATTGAAATACATTAAAAACGTTAGCTTCATTAAACAATATTTTACTAGAGAGGCATTTTAAACCGTTTTTCTGGTTGGGGTTATATTTGTCCAGTCGTTTGCATTTCGGGAACGACTTTGTCTTGAAAATCCTGCCGTTAAGTCTGAGTTTTCAGTCTGACAGACTGTCTAAAATTTAAAATATATAAAAATGTAAATGTAAAGGTTATAACTACTTATACATATACAGAAACTAGTAAGAATCAAAACACATATGAACGACTTGTTCTCGCTAGAACATAGTTACGAGTACATTGGGTTAATATTCTAAAAACAAAAGAGGAGTAAGTAAGTGTGTTGTTAATTTCAGGCTACAGTTCAAAAGTGCATTAAAATTAAAATTAATTATTTGAAAATTATACATTGAAAAGTGTTATTCTACATTCTAGTAAAACTACTTAGGAGTGACAGATCAACAATAAAGCGGTATGATAGTCGAAAAAATCAGTGTTGAAACATTTCCTTCAAATGCATTAGAAAAACATGAGTTTGATTTGTAGAACGAGAATAGTGAGAGAAAATATTAGACATCCTACACGGTCTACCACCCCACACAAATAACCTCCCATCCATTTTCCACAAGAAAAACGATTACAAATATTTTTAAGAAAAACAGCTTTACCGGATCGAGAATTGTACACCTGTTACTTTACAGGCAACAAATTTACGAATAAAAAAGGATAAATGCATATAATGTACATACAACCTGTAGAAAATAATAGAAAATCTTTCTCCACTCTTTAAGGTGTGATTACGGAACATAACACTCTTTACCACATGAAAAAGCTTCGTGTTACGAAAGAAGACCTGTGTAGAGGTTGCGGCGACGAGGAAGTTCAAGAGTATGCAACCCACTTCCTCTGACATAAATTCCTTGGACGACATTTCTTCCGTGATCTCGAGGAACTATCTGGCAAACCGGTGAACGGCTTAAACAATTCCATCAAATCCACAGAATGGTTTGTATCCAGTAGTAAATCCACAGTAACTAAATGATCAGTATGCTTTTTATGCGGGTAGCGTTTAAGGGTAAAATTTCCCCTTATGGGTATCAAAATGGTTCCTAGAGACCTGAGTGGAACTGTGAGGAGAGAGGAAGTGAGAGCAACTCCTCTTCGCCGGCCCACGTACCTAACCTAACCTACTACATGTATGTATCTTGCGAATAAAGAGTGTTCGAAGTTCAATCGATTCCAGTATACGTATACGTGGAATTAGAATACAATACCTGACAAATGTCCACCACTGCTTAGTTCGTAAGCGAGTATTCTTTTGGTTAAGTTTTCGTTTTTCAGCTCTGGAATGGTTTGAGGACCTTTGACTTCACAAATTCCCAAAGAAAAAAATCCTTCCAATTTGGGCCACAAAATCCAAAATCCAATGCACAATTCTATCGAATGCATTTGGGAGGTCGTCAGTAGCTTTGACCACGCATTCTACAACTGCTTAAATTGTAATATCATCTGCGAAGCGAATGTAGCTACCTATCATGTATGCATGTATGTATTGTTACGCCTTTTGAACGCACGCAAGTTCCGGCTGACGTTTGACAGACGTGCGTAGACGACATGACAGGTGTCAATTCTCTTTCGCCATTGTGGATAAAAGTGTGCGCCAATAAAGTGGTCTTTTCTACTAAAGTCTTCGTGTTTTTCTTTTCTTGGGTTATCGTTTATTTTCCTTGCCATCCTAAATTTTATTGAGCCCCACAACAGTATGTATGTATATTTGGCAAAGCAGCTCATAGAAAGCCAAGACCTAGCTTCTCACAACCATTCATGTTGTGCGTGTTATATTCTTCGGACGAATGGAAGGGACCTTCCATTTCCTTCCATCTGTCACATGACAGATTATAGTCTTGCAGGTTTGTCATGCCTGCGAAGAGGCGGTGCCGCGAAAAAACTTTTGGTGGTTTTTGAGAATCGAACCTGTGTCAAGTACCTACTGTGATTTAAACTCTGAGTCGTAGGTTACGTTTGATACCTATTTTTGTGTAGTTCTATAGTACTATATCATAGACCTTTGCCCCTACTCAACAAAAGCTGATTTATAACTCTGAACCAAAGCTGATGTTACAAAAAGTCCCTTAAATGTTACCTTAATTGACTGCAATATCCCCATAATTAGGACGGTGGGAGTTAAGGTGGAATAATGGAGCGGATCTAAGGCTTCGTGGGTTGGTGTTGAGAGATATCATTTGTAAGAGTTAGGGGGGTATCGGTATTGCCAGCTAGGAGTTGTTGGATAAAAAGCACATCGGCAACTTCTCGACGTTAGGTCAATCAGTTGAAGACGGTCTAAATAGGGAGTCAGATTATAAGGATCAACCCAAGGAAGGCCCCGTAAAGCAAAACGAACAAATCTACGCTGGATGCCAGCGATTCTCGTAATATGACTACTATAATAGGGCGACCATACTTGACAAACATATTCGAGGATGGGTCTAACGTATGTGATGTAAAGCGATTTTGTGACGTACGGATTTGAGAACTCTTTAGACCACCGTTTTACAAACCCAAGAGTGGAGTTAGCTCTGTTGATGATGTCGTCAATGTGGAAACGAAAGCTGAATTCTTAATCGCAAATGACGCCAAGGTCGCATAAAGAGGATACAGGAGGGACTGCTTCATCGTTAAAGAAGTAGGTACGAGGAGATTTTGGAGTAGTTATCTTAAATGTGCTATACAAAATAAGATGGTCAAGGATAAGCCTTCAATTTTAAGAAAGACTAATGTTATGGTGTATCTCAAGAATTTTGAATTCGAGAGTTAGCTTTTATGAGCTATGTGAAAGAAAACAACATTCCTCAATTTGTAGCTTTGGCTGATTGAGAAGTTGGATAGTCAATTCCACATTGCATAGATATAAAAGTCAAACTGCTTGTTAATGGGTAGATATAGTTGCTTTTATTGCATCCGGAGTCAGTCTAGCCAACCAGTCTGATAAGCTTAGGACCTGTTATCGAATTTGGCTTTGATGATGTTTTTAGAACCAAATTTAGGACATTTTTTTTTATATAAAAAGCGCGTTGTAGGGGGATATGCCTAAGGTCTATTGTTTAATACTTGTGCTCTTCAAAAAAGTGTCTCTCAGTTCTAGTCGGAGAACTTTCCTATGACGTATGAAGATGATGTCGATGTATTGTTTTCAGAGTTCTTAACGTCAATGTTGTATTTGCCGAGTAAAAGTTTCAGTGAGATTGGGGAAATATGTGGGGTAAGTGCAAAAATGCAAAAAAAAATACTTAATCGAAAATAAAAAGAATGTATACAAACTCTAAAGTTCAAATAAACAAGCATAATCTCCTGGAGATAAGCCATATGACATTTAAGTGAAGAATATTAAAAATTAAAATAAACAAAACTGAAAATTGAAATTGTATTTAGTTCGCAATTATTGTTTTAAAGTTGGTTAAATGTCAAATAACATTTTACAATAGTCGATTTGGAGAATATTGTGAAGAACCATATTATGAGTTGCACTGATAAAGTAATATCGATAACGGAGGCGTATGAGTACCCAAAATGTTCACTCTTGGTAAAACCCGAATTAGGGTGATGGTAATGATTGCAACTTATAACGCAGAGGATGTGGGTTCGAATCCAACTGCGTAATCTTTTAGGTGGATTTCGAAGAAATACTACCTATTGCAGAGGTCCTCATGACGCAACTTTCAAAAAATTTGAATGCAACTTTTCAAGACCTCTATAGTAAACACCAAAACCATGGTCCGTTCAAATGTTTATATATATATATATCTATATATATGCAATATAACGAAATCTTGTCACCACGATAGGGGCCGCAGTTCTTAACCGAATTGAACGAAACTCGGTACACATGTTGATATGGTGAATAGCACGGACGAGTTCGTAGATGGGCGAGATCGGTTGAGAGGAGGGCGTGTCACGCCCATTTATGCAATACAACGAAATCTTGTCCGCACGATAGGGGCCGCAATTCTTAATCGAATTGAATGAAACTTTGTACACATGTTGATATTGTGAATGGCACAGACGAGTTCGTAGATGGGTGAGATCGGTTGAGAGGGGGGCGTGTCACGCCCATTTATACAATACAACGAAATCTTGTCCGCACGACAGGAGCCACAGTTCTTAACCGAATTGACTGATACTTTGCACACATGTTGATATAGTGAATAGCTCGGCTGAGTTCGTAGATGGGCGTAATCGGTTGGGACGGGGGCGTGTCACACCCCTTTACATTTTTCAAATGCCGCATTAATAATTGTTGCATTTTCATTTTTAATAGTATAGAAGTGGTAATAGTAAAATAATATTTTTGGAAAAAAATTGCCGCCATTTTGAATCCGCCATCTTGAAATTCTTTAAAATTGCTCCGATTTCGTTGAAATTGAAAATGTATACTCATTTATGGGTTCTTGTTATAATTTCGCCATTTTGGATTACTTTAATATTACTTCAAAGTTGCATACAAAGGAAATCCACCTATCTCTTGCGGCTGGTGCCGGAAGGTCTTTTTTTTTTTTTTTCAATTCGGCTGTTCTATTCCACAGACTGAGACTGTAGAGAGCTCCTTAAATAGGAATCGTGGAGGAAATGGTTTAGTGAGCAGGTGATGTGTACGAGAGCAATCCAATAGATTTATCTGACCCAAATAAATAATTGCGATCTGAAGAGAGTTGCTAAGGGTCTGCAAAGGTTCTCAGGAATTAAGTGCAAAATCATGTGGAGAGTATTGCAAAACCAAATGAGATGTTAAGACGTTGTGCAAAAGTGATTTATTGTTTAGAATATCTGACACGTATGTATGCAGACATATTAGGAACAGTGATATAGGTCTAGGTAATGGCAGTGAATTTTGAGATTTGATTGTATCGAGCAATATGTGTGAGGAGTTAATTCGGTTGCCTCTAGGCTGTATCTATTCCCTCTCGCTTTACAAATGGTATCTCTCAACACCAATCCACGGAACCTTGGATCTGTTCCGCTATTCCACCTTAACTCTCACCGCACGAATTATGGGGAAAAAGAGCTTATGTGCAGGAGAAGTATGCTCCGCAATGCCAATGGCATTATTATCCTTAAAAAGCGTGTCTGTTAATTTGTGTGTAGAAGATGCGCTGTTGGTACAAGTAACTTGAATCTCATGGCTAAGTTGCAGTTCTAATGGTAGAAAAGTTCCATGGAAGGGCAATTGCGTGGCGCTGAAAATTAACTTCATTATTCACGGCCAATCTTCGCAGCTGGCCGAGAAATCTTTCGCACGACGGATGTAGAAACGACGGTAACAGCCTTTGAATAGATAGTTATGAATAAACAGATGCTCGCCCTGCCAATTTATTTAAGTCTTCTAGAACAAGAGGGATAGACAAAGGATCTGCAATACAATGCAGGCGAGCCTACAACTTTATTCGTTAGTTCAGGTGAATACTACGAATACAAAAGAATTGTTAACTTCAATTAGTTCTGTTGTTTATAATCCATATCCGTTCAGTGTGGTATTAAAATTACACTTTACTACTGAAAATATAAACAAAATTTTTTTTTTTTTCCAGTTAACAATGAAAATATGAATAAAAATAAACAAAACAGAGTGGGTATGTCATTTTGAGAAAATAATTTGTTTTGTATACAAAGATATGTATTTTTAACAGAAGTGTACACAGTAAGCTCTGTCATGCAAATTATAATCGATTTGTCATGTCACATATAAATACAGACACACAGACGGCAAGATGAGCTAACAAATTGACAAAAGAGATACTAATAAATAAGCTTTCATTCAACCGTATCTTCATGAGTAGGTATGAGTTTTTGGTCTAAAAGATACTTTGTAACAATATGATAAACGATTGTGTTCATCCTTAATCTATCTTTGCAAATAAGTATGAAAGATATACGTATGTATATGAAGGTTTAATTGTTGAGAAGTAGGAGTTTAATAACAATCGTTTGACTTAAAGCAACAAGCATAACCAGTTTGAGTTCGAATGAAATAAGAAACAATAATAACAAATGCATTTTTGTCACATGAATGTACATTGTATTTGAATTAGAAAATTATGAGGTAACGTAAGAAATAGCAGAGCGACGTACTTTAATTGAACTCTGACATTTGTCAGAGGTCGACAGATTTTTGAATTCCCTCTAGAGTAATCTTTTACTATCTAGGGGCGTGAATCAACGAAAACACTCTCCTTTTCAAGGGTGGACATTGGTATACTTAAACTTCAAAATCCAGCTGATCCAGAAACCTAAGCTGACCGACTAAAAACAGTTGGAGACTGACTTGGATTTTGATCAGAACATTATCTTTATTTGTTAAATACAAATACAAATATTTAGCGCGACAGCTCATAGAGATCCAAGGTCTAGCTTCGCACAACCATTCATGTTGTGCGTATTATATTCTTTGCACGAATGAGAGGGACCTACAGTTTTGTTTCCGACTCCGAATGGCGGATTATACTCTTGCAAGTTTGTTTAATGGTAATCTAAGTTAGCACAGCTGATGTATTTGGGCCGATTAAGAAGCCAGTTCATGACAAATTATTCTCTCGGAGGTTTGTCATTGCCTGTTTGAAAGTGGTGTTTAGTAGTATTTTCTGACTCGAACCTGTTTCAGTTCACTTAGCAGTACAACGCACTTAGCACTGAGATACGGTGACCACAACCATGCATTTATTTAGAAGAAAGGTTTGTGGGGTGAGGATTTTAGCCTGGTGTCGTCGATCGGTTTTGTATTCCTTGCAGATGAGCTAAGCTGAGCGATTATATCGATCTTCAAAAGCTCAAACGCATTCCTCTGAAACCCTCCGCAGAAGCAAATTTTGTTTTAAAACTATTCTCGACTTAGAGCTTAGAATTGGTGTACAAAAGAAAAAAATTTAAAAAAATAAAAATCTGGCTAATGATAGGCCTCTATCTTTTATGGTTCACGGATGTAAGGATACTTACGGAGGACAATCTATAGCTACACAACACATGATTCTATTATACTCTACTTGTCTACTTTTATTTCCAAAAGAGAAATGTTAGAATTCAATACATTGACTGGAGAACAGGATATCTTTGTCCATCAATATGGATCTAAAAAGGATCTACAGTAATACCCGTATATACACTTCCTCGCTTAGCTGCTAACCAAAAATTGCAGGCTTCAAAAATGTTCACCAATATAAGACCACAATATTTTTCAAGCTAATATATTTGCTTTAGAGAGGCCAGCATAGCATGTCACCTCAGCATCTCTAATCCCGAACTCTTCCCTATTCACCCCCCTGATCATTGGGTGATAATAAATTCTAAAGAATATGGCCTCGGGGCAAATATAAACTCCACAAATGACACCCTAGTGGAGATTCGACGAAGGATAACTTTAGGCAACTGCTGCTACTTCGGTTTGTCCAAACAACTAGGGTCCAAACTTTTAACTCGAAGGTCCAAAATCATGCTCTACAAGCCCCTAATCTTGCAAGTCTTGTTTTATGGAGCTGAATGCTGGACGATAAGTAAGACAGCAGAGCAGATCTTGGGATCTTTCGAAAGAAAAATTCTTCTTCGAATATTTGGTCCAGTCTGCGAGGAGGGACGAATGGAGGAGAAGGTATAACCGCGAACTCTACGAGCTGTACAAAGATGTGGATGTTGTCCGGAAGGGAAAAATCCGTCGACTACCCTGGCTCGACCACATCGAGCGAATGGATCCAGCTAAGAGGATCTTTGAATCCCAGGCACCTGGTTCACGAATAAAAGGAAGACCGAACCTCTGATTTTAAGATCAAACAATCGCGGACGCCAGTAATCTGGGTCAAGTAAACTGGAAGCAGCATGCCCGGGACCGTGAAGGATGGAAAGGGGCATTAGTTCAGGCTCAGACCCTCCAAGGGTAACTGGCCTGATAAGTAAGTAAGTAAAGAACATAGCCTAGGTTAGGTTGGTGTGGGAGGCTGCAAGTTCCAACCTCACTTAGACCAGATAAGGTCTTTTGTGTAACAACATTGATCTGTACTTCAACCGCAAAATCAGCCAGAGCTTGTTATGAAGTGCTGGATGCTGTCTATGCCGATGTCAGCCAGTTCTTTGAGGTTGTAACAGAAGGTGACTCCTTAGTATGCTCTTCTTTGAACGGAGAGAGTCGGACATGCAGAAAGAAGGTGAAGAATTGTCTTCTCCTTCTCCTCGTCCATGCAGCTTCTGCAAAAGTAATTGTAGAGGAAGCCCAGTTTATTGGCATGCAGTATTCCGTTATGACACCTACTTTGGTACTTATGAGCAGACTTTTCTGTCTGATGAGGATAAAGTTTAAGTGGTGTAGAAGCTAAATCGTTCCAAGATCAAAATGTTTATACAAGTCACCAGACAACAAGATGGAATAAAAGCTGTTAAGCTGTTTCCAGCTGTTGAAAAACCAACCTCGTCAATCTATGCCAGATTTTTGCAGAAAATAAGTCAGCAGACAAACAGGCAACAAAACACGAAAAACATTCGAACTGAAAAGAAAGATAGTTTTTTAGGTAAGAGAACCAATCAACACCACCTGGTCCTTAAATTATGAGGAACAGTCCAGTTTGAATACTTAATGATCTGCATAAAGAAAACAAGGAACCAAATGGACTAAGTTCAACACCCTCTTCCCGACTTTGCATGGCCTTTGGAGTCTTAAGGACAACATCATTGGTACTATTTGTGAAATAAAGACAAAATGTCTTGAAGAATGTAACTTCTCGGAAAAAACAGAATATGAGCGGCCACTTAAACGATGGGATACAATAATAAAGACGAAAGAGAACCACACAACTTGTGATTTTGAAACTCAGGGGTCGAATTACGGCATCAGTGATCGGGTAACTCGTCACGTAAAAACGAGCATTATTACGTCGAAATGATCGTTTATACGCAATAATCCTCATTTTTACGTGACGAGTTACTCGATCACTGAGGCCGTAATTCGACCCCAGGTGATATTAGGTTTCAATCTTTTGCTCCGAGGTTGCTGTCCAGAATGACTGGGGAGTTTTATTGGTACTGTTGCCATTGCTTATAATTCACAGTATTTCTTTCGAACATCCCAATGTCGTGAGTACGATCAACACTTTCATTTTAGTTTAACTGACTTGATATATTAACAGCTATCAGTACTTTATAGAACCGCTGTCGGAGAGCATTCAAATAAAAACTGTGCAAAATATATTGCGAAAACATTATATTATTTAGCCGCAACCGACCGTAAAGAAAAAAATAAAAATCACATGAGTTGGTCGTTAATCATAATTAGTGGTGCTCAACTTAAAGTGAAAATTTGTACATATACTACTCCGAAAATAGTATGTTTAATATAAATTAAGACTAAATGTTATTTACGTTTAAATTGACGTCATTTCTCACAATAATGAGAATTGTACTGAGTGTTGAGTGAGTTAAGAACTATAGACCGTCGATCTGATAAAATTTTTAATTTCAGAGGAATTGTATTGTTCACACACCGAGTTTATAGTAATTAGCTTGCATATTGTATATTAAAACAGAAGCAACATAACAAACATCAGCTTTTCAAGCAATAAGGGTAATCAATGTGTCGAGCATCAAAATGGTGCACATCGGTGGTCTGTACATCACCATCGTATGTCACTTCAGATGAGATAGCTCTGTTCACTTCAAGTACGTCAACTTAAACTTCCGCACAGTCCTCAAGCATAGGGTGAAGCTGCAAAAACGTATTTACGAAGTTTGGAGAAACTACAAACAAAAGTCGTTAAACTAATTGGCGATAACAATTTGAAAATTCTCAAAATTCTGAAAATGTTTAAGATAACCGCCACACCCGAGTAGCAATAAGACAACCCTTGCCAGAATCCCATGTCAGGGAGCAATTTTAATGGTAAAATTAGACTGACACTGAACACATATTGGGCCATCCCTCCTAAACGAGCTACCAGATAAGCCATAGCAATCAATGTTTTATTTGATAAAAAAAAAAACATATGCCAATGCTTCTGATTGGTTGATTATAATGGTTATCGTACATATGGGAGGTCTACTTCTGTAGAATGGCGATAGGTTTTATAGATGACGCCTCTGTTATCAGCAATCAATTATGTGTGCATCATGTACAGAAATATTGAGTGTTAAATTATGATAAGGTTGAAGTGGCTGCATGGCACATGGATCTGGAGAGATCTCCTTACCTCCTGGTTGAACTAATTAGAGCTTCTTATGAAGCGAGGGAGGTTTCGGATGTCTGTATTTATTAGATCACCTAAGTTGTTGAATTCTTCTAAATGGAGCCTTCCTTTGCGAGTGAGAGCTGGGCAGCTACAGGGAAGGTGGGGATTAGTTTCCTCCTCCTCTTCGTCCAAGTAGGTTCTATAAAATTCGTTTGAATGTACGCCTTGTTGCATGCTTGCCTTTTAGACAGTGTCCCGTGAAGACACCTATTACGAATCTGATGTGCGATCTGTTGAGAGATATTTAAATTTAAGGTTTAAGCACTAGACACAGAGGAACCAGCCGGGGCTTGCTATTGGAGGCTGCTTATGCTGATGTCAGCCAGTTCGCTTAGATTGTGAAAGAAGCTGGCTCCTAAGTATGCTCTTCTACGAGCTCAGACGGCCGGGCATGTACAAAGAAGTTGGAGAATAATCTCGTTCTGCTCTTCGTCCATGCATTGTAGAGGAGGCCTAGCCGATCAGCGTGGTTGCCGATGGTGCAGTGTCCCGTCATGACACCTGCGTACGTCCTCATGAGCAGTCTTTTCTGTCTAATGAGACAGTGAGAACGTTTAAAATCCAGCTTTGGCAAAATCTGCAGGAGCTAGAAGGGGCTGTCTGGTAAAGCTACCAGAGACACCAGTAGCGCGGTTGCGTTTCCTTTTCATGTGAGTTGTCGCAACTACGACAGTGGGGGTTATACGGAATTCTAGCTGTCTCGATGCGGTTTCTCTTGATTAGGGCATTCGTTCTGTTTTTATTGTAGACGGGCCATATCTGTCTGGATATGGCACAAGTTGTAAGACTCGTCCACATAGAGTTGGCAATAGAGAGAAAGTGTTAGGAAATTTTGCCCTTGATGAGTTCCATCGGGGAGCAGACTAACTCCTCAAGGGAGACATCCAGGGTAGAATCACATTTGGCTAACACGTCGTCTCTTTCGTTCCCTTCTATGTTACTATGGCCGGAAACCCAGAGGAGAGTGATGTTAAGCCGAGCGTTTGCCTGCGTTTTAGTTTCCTTACACTGTTCTACTTATTTAGAGGACGAAGTAAGTAAGTGGATCGCTTTGATGGCAGCCTTGCTGTCAATAAAGATTCAAATGTTGTTAGAGGGAATTAGGCATGAAGCTAAGTATCTTGTAGGTTTCTCTAATCCGATTGGAAAACACTCGAAGAGTCTGGGAGGTGGTACGATTTGGATACGTTCAGTTCCGCTGAGAAGACACCTGTTCCAACGCCGCACTCCATCTTGGAGCCGTCGGTGAAGATCGATACTTGGTCATTTGATAGGGTACATGTACCTAAAGAATCATAAATGTATAAATGTATCAACACAGAGACGCAAATATGGATAAACCGACGCCCTACTAATGGCGGAGCATGGATATTTAAGATTAGATTTGGATATGATGATAACACTACAATTCTTTGCGTACTCAAAACTGCAGTGTAGATTAGGCAGACAAGAAATACATTACAGCGGGAAACAAACAGAAAACATCCTTGCCTACAGATACAGTTAAAAAGACAGAAGCTAATACAATGAAGGAACAACAAAGTAGAAAACGGGAGAGAAAGAATGACATAAAGAATCGAAAAA
This sequence comes from Criorhina ranunculi, assembly GCA_951813785.1. Taxonomy (NCBI): domain Eukaryota; kingdom Metazoa; phylum Arthropoda; class Insecta; order Diptera; family Syrphidae; genus Criorhina; species Criorhina ranunculi. Next base: position 51,473,691 of record OX638381.1, on the reverse strand, counting down.
AGTCACAATCCAAATCTAAGTAAAGAACCAGTTTATGTTGCTCCTACCCTGCTAAAAGAAAATAATTTAAACAATATGCAGATAAGGTACATATGCCTTATGAGTTAAGCTAGAAGAAGTGGTAGAATTAGGATTACCCACGTAGAACAAATATTACCCATGAGTCATGGAAAATTTTCGAGCTTTAACTTAAACAATGCATGTTTCGGATTATACCGGGTTTACCTGACAATGGCACCTCGATAGGAGTACTGACTCACTCACACCAATCAGCAAGCATCATGCCCGAAAAATAAGTTGAAAGTAAATATACCAAGCTGTCCATTCCAACTGATTCAACCTTATAAAGGAAATTGCATTTATGTTTGGACCCTATGCATGACTACTGGTTTTATCGGTTAATCTCAAGTCTACCCCATCTTCTGGCTTTACCCGTGACATGTACATAATTTATGTACATCAAATTATGCATTTCAATAATGAGCTTGAAAGAGGCCAGACAACGAGTGCTAATATATACATATTTGTATTTCATTTTAAAGAGTTACAAAATAATTATACGTTTTGCCGTAAAATTGTTTATGACTGACTGTGTATAAGTATACGTACATATGTACAAATGTACTTTTAAGAATAAAAACAAAAGAAATAACCGATGACCAGTTGGTTCAATTTCCTGTTTCCAGCTAAATTGCGTAATCCACCTCTCATCATGGAACCTGATTCAAGGTTTTCCTTATACATTCACATATAATCAGATTCGTTAAGTAAGTTAATTAAATAATTTAGTGTAATTATTAGCAATATGAAATCTGGATTAACCAATGAACCAAATGAATCATCGATAAACTTAAACATAAACTAAATTTAGCTCCACCCTAATCTTATTTTTTTTGAATTTCAATGAGAAGGGGGAAGTTGAACGTTCAATTGCACACAGAATAAATATGTGTATTTAGGTCCAATCCAATATCTGGAAAGCGGGCGAAACTAGAAACTGACTCGGATGACCTCACACCATCGCCTGACTTCAGCCTAAACATAAAAACCCTTTTCCCCTCAAGAGAAGAGTGGGCCAGCGGGAAAGCTACCAACCCGACGAAAATTTCGATTTTCACAGACGGGTCAAAAACCGAGAAAGGAGTAGGCTCTGGAATTTACTCACTAGAGCCCAACATAGAGAGGTCAATAGACTTCCGAATCACGGAAGTGTGTTCCAAGCGGAAGTCCTAGCTATCGCCGAGGCAGCCCGTGAACAATCAATGAAGCTAGTCTCTAAGAGAACTATCGACATCTACATAGATAGCCAAGCCGCTATTAAAGCCAGCGACAGTAGTTAAGTCAAAAATCGTAAAACGCTGTCGCGAAGAACTCAAAACCCTTACCGCGAAACACAACATTACACTCTGGTGGATCCCGGGACACAAAGGTATCCACGGGAACGAAATGGCGGATGAACTAGCCAGGAAGGGCTCGGAACAGGATCTATCACTGGTCGATCATTTAGTTCTGCCCCTCCCCCTAGCTCTCGTTAAATCGGGCATTGCTCTAGACTTTCACAGACAAGCTGATGTGAGGTGGTGCGCACTATCATCATGCCGCACCTCCAGGAGTTTCTGGGCAAATATCGACAAGATAAAAACGCGGCTCATTCTTGCGCTAAGCAGATCAAACTTAGCTCTCTTCATAGAAATCATCACAGGCCGCAACCTACTGGCAGCACCGCAGAAGAATGCGGCTAAGTACAGACGAACTATACAGAGGCTGCGGTAATACAGACGCGGAAGAGAATACAATCCACTTCCTATGCGAATGTCCCAACCTATATAGAACAAGGAAGACGGCCCTCGGTGAATATAATTTCAACGACCTGAGCGAGCTGTCCAACAAGCCAGCAAAAGCCATTTTAAAATTCGCGACGAATTCGGGCTGCACTCATCTAGACCCTTCCTTTCTTTATTTTCTTTTCAGAATGGACACTCCACGACAGAGGAACACAATAGATCCGTTAGAGATCCGAGTGAAGGCTGCACCACGCGATGCATCCACCTCTTTAACCTAACCTAACCTAACCTAGGTCCTTCCTTTCTTGTAAATGGTAAACCTAAACACTAATGTCATTGTATAAGAACGGATCCAAAATGGAAACAGTATCTGGTTCCGGAGTCTTTCGAGTATCATCAGGTGCGAACTTTCAAAGCCGTAGTCTTTGCCATCAATCAATGTGTGAGACTCAATCAGTCCTTTCGCATCATGGGGAAAATCATATTCATCTTCTCAGCCAGTCAAGATACCCTAACAGCACTCGACTCGCCTGTCATAAAATCCAAACTTGTCGTAGAAACCCGCAATGTAATCACCGACCTTGCTGGGAACAACATGGTCATCCTTCACTGGATTCCTGCACATAGTGGATTTGCGGGCAATGAAAAAACCTTCTGTGGGGTAGGTAAACCACTCTTCGTAAGACACGCAAAAGGACTTTGCATGCAAGAATCTAGAGAAGTCTGGCTCAACACACCAGGACAAGTATGTTCAAAGCTGCTATTCCCGGTACCGTCACAAAGAAAATCGAATTTCATAGTGAACCTCGATAGGAACAACCTTAGAGCACTAATTGGATTCCTCAGCGGACACTACCGTCTGAACAAACACCTACACCGCATGAACCTTGTAACAAATTCAAGCTGAAGACTCTGCCTTGAGAGTGAAGAGACCTCTCTACACATCTTAACGGAATACCCAGCTCTCTTAGAAAGAAAATTCTAGGAAACGAAGTCATCCCTACGAAATAACTCGCTGCTATCCACCCAGAGAAGTTCCTTAACTTCCTTACATTCACTGGGGTAAAACAATTCATCTGTGAACACTAGAGAAAGCACAATAGGATTCGCTAGAAACCTCAGTGCCAAGGGCTGTGAACATGAACAACCCTCCCGATACCATAATAATGTCATTGTCGACACCTCAAGGCTCTGCTTTTAACGAGTGTGTCGGTCTTCCTTTTTTCAAACTTAAAAGTCAAAATTCTGAAAATTTAAAAATATGTAAATAGAGCACTTTTCGAACCATCTACGAGAGTAGTCTGAAAAGTTGCTGACCTCAACATGAAGATGGCAGCACTCGTCAACATCTTTTGAAAGGTACTCACCAAAATTTCAGGCATTTGTTACGCGCAGTTGTTGTTGGTAAATCGTTTACGTGAGTGATTTTTGTGAAAATGGAAAAAATCCAGTATCGAGCTGTCATTGAATATTTGTTTTTGAAAGGCAATACGTCTACGCAAATCGACGATGAGTTGAACGCTGTGTATGATGGCTCTGCATCATCATTTACCACCGTAACATTTTGGGCAGCTGAAGTAAAACGTAGCCGTACAAGCTTGGAAGATGATGAACGTTCAGGACTTTACAAAACTGCAACCATTGACACATAACATCGCTCAAGTTCACCAAATGGTACTAGACAAGCATCAAATCACAGTAAGAGGCTATGAAAATGTCCAAAGAACGTGTATGTCACATATTAAATTGAGATTAAGACGTGAGAAAGCTATCTGCGCGTTGAGTGCCGCATTTGCTCACGTTGACCAAAAACGTGTTCGAACGAACTCATTAGACACTTATGCCATCACAAGGAAGTTATGACCTGTATTTGATAAGGCTAGAACCGCCAGACTTATACGAATGAATAGAAAATCCCACTCCATTCTTGTAGGTGTGATAACGGGTCATATCACTCTGCGGTACCACATGAAGAAATTCCGTGTTACGGAAGAAGACCTATGTAGAGGCTGCGGAGACGAAGAAGTCTATGAGGACACAACCCCGGTCTGTATCATCTAAGACACAAATTCTCCGGGCGACATTTCTTCTGGGATCACGAGGAACTATCTGATAAACCGGTGAACGATCGGTGAACTAACCCAGTAAGTAGTTACTAGTACAGTTTTTATGCGGGTAACGATTTAGGGTAAAATATGTCCCCTCTATGGGTAGGACAGTACAAAAACTAAAGGTGTGACAAAAAAACCACATGAATCCAAGGACCAAGGACATAAGTAGTTTTTTAAAGTAACCGTAGAAGCCGCTATTTGAATAAGCGTTCAATCCCCAAGACGAGGCGTAATGCGACCCGTATGTATAAGCATGAATGGTGCTGGAAATATGAAATCAGAACAGCATCGAGGTAAAAGGAGGGAGATAGAAAGAAGAGCAAAAAAATGACTGAAAAAGTCGGGTCACTACGTTATAAAGGCAGACGCATAAATAGCAAATGGGAACGTGCATGATAAAGAAGGAAATTAATCGGACCTTGACCGAGTGACTATATCAGCGACTGTAATAGTTACACCAATTAGTTCTATGAAAAATACTAATTCTTGGACGCAGACAGCTATAAATTGCTGCGTTATTTTAGATTAAAGTAGCTGTCTGCACTTTGTACATAGACATACTAAGATCAAGGACGTCAATTGTGTTTCGCGATCTAGGACTAATTGAAACAGTTGGAATGTTTTATGAAGCAGAGGATACTTCTGGGGTCGGTATTCGCCAAGTCGCCACCAAGGTCATCGAAGAGAAGGTCCCTCAGATTGAATACTCTTCTGCTGGACAATTACAAAGGAAATGGAGAATCGATTCTTGCTGTCCGTACCTGCAGATTCTGCAGAAATCGTTTGAATTGTGGCCTAGCCATCTTCACATGTGCACTGGCTGAAGTCGTGAGATAGATATAACGATTCTCAGTTTCAGAAAAATAAATAAACAAAAAAGTTATCGAGAATGTCTAACGTTTGGCTTGCCTTAGTACCTTCTGATCAAAATGTACCCGGAATTTCCCATTCAAACAAACCGCTCTTGAGATGTTGTCACCTGGCGCTCAAATATCTGTTTGAATACGACATCGAAATTAACCAACCATCATCGGAATGGCACTTCTAAGACGAGCCAAAACCAAAAAAATCACGACAGAGTCGATCCAAAACCAAGACTTTGTTGAAATTTTCTTTTTATTGACGTGGTGTGGTCCACTCCGTATTTCTTTTGCCAGGCCAGACAGTAAATAAGGTATTACGTGAGCGTATTAAAGCGTTTGAGGGAAAATGTTCGTCGCAAGAGGCCAGAATTGTTGAGAAACAACTCGTGGTTTCTTCACCATGACAATGCACTGCCTCACACATCTCATCTTGTTTATACCGTTCCGCAAGCTCCGCATTCACCTGACATGGCTCCTTGTGACTTTTTCCTATTCCCATCACTCAAGTAACAACTTCGCGGAAAGCGTTTTGAGACCATTGAGGGGAAAGAAGAATTCGCAAAAGAAGCTGAAGGCGATTCCAAAATCGGCCTATGAAAAGTATTTTGAAGATTGGAGGAAGCGTTGGTATAGGTATGTGTATTGCTTGTAAGGGAAATAACTTTGAAGGGAATAAAATGAATATCGATGAATAATTGAACCCTTTTCGTTATATTGAAGAATTCCGGGTACTTTTTGATCAGGAGGTATGCGGCTGGCGTCCCGAAACCACACACACACTCATCGATGGTGTTTCACATGCCAAAATGATGTTCCTTCATCGCAACCTTCCTCATTAAGCTTATATTCTATTAATTGTCATCTAGACAATGCCTAGAATCCCCCCGAAGTCCTTTATAATGCGTCTATCTCGGACACCCCTAAAAAAGCTTAGGGAGTCGGTCCTGATGACTTTTCGAAAATCATTGACATTCACCACTTCTTCAATTCTCCTAATCAGTGCAGCATTATTTCAAGCTGACATATATCTTACAAAGCTCTGTCCATTGCAAAGCATAAATGGCATCATCTTGACTAAAGTAACAATGGTAGGCTTCTTTGGTCTAACCTCGATCCCAAAAGATCGGAAGTATTTATTTCACTAAAAAGACACCAGCTTTTCAATCCAGCTTACATCATAAAAGGGCTTCGAATCCCAGGCAGTTATGCTCAGCGTTTGGGTATTGTCTGCAACTATTCCTGCAGAAGCTTCAAAAAGAGGAAGAATCTATAGTACACTTCACTAGTTTTAGAAAACAAGGCGTATGTTTATTTGGCACGACAGCTCATAGAGAGCCAAGGCCTAGCTTCTCACAACCATTCATGTTGTCCATGTTATATTCTTCGCACGAATGGAAGGGACCTACAGTTTAATCCGACTCCGGACGGCGAATTGAGAAGCTTTTCAGGACAGATTTTACTCTTGCAGGTTTGTCATGCTTGCGAAGAGGTGAGGCCGCGAAAAAACTGTTGGTGGTTTTTGAGAATCGAACCTGTGTCTATCGCTAAGCAGTCCAAGGCAACCAAGGTGTACGATGCACCGATTCAGCAAAAGAGAGGGAAGGTCCACAGTGTACTGGTGGGAAGAAGAAATCACGAAACTGTTAACAGAATGCCACAATGCAAGACAATTGTACCAGCGTTTTAAGGAGCAAATCTCCAACTGAAGCTGAATAGTAAACCAAAAAATCTTAAAAATGTTATGCGTGAGAGCAAACAAAAAAGATACTCGTGGAGATTAAGGACCAAATTATTGACCAATGATCGTGCCAATTCTCTTACACAACGATGAGTGTAGAACAATGAACGAAAAAAGTACAGAAGCTCTGAAACTTCTTTGAAACATTGGTATGTGTTCTTTGAAGTGAGAAGGGCGTACGACAGTAGTCTAACAACTAGGGCCTAGGTTAGGTTAGGTTAGGTTGAAGTGGCTGCCAGCCAATAGCTGCACTTAGATCATTGTGATACCACATGGATCTGAAGAGATCTCCATACCTACTCGTTAAACCAATTGGAGCTTTTTATGAAACGAAGGAGGTCTCTGATATCCGTGTTTATCAGATCGCCTAAGTCATTAAAGTAGAGTTTCCCTAAATGGAGTCTTCTTTCACGGAAGAGAGCTGGGCAGTTACAAAGAAGGTGGGGAATCGTTTCCTCCTCATCTTCGTCCATGCAGTTTCTGCAGAAATCTTTTGAATGCAAGCCAAGCCTTGTTGCATGCTTGCCTATTAGACAGTGTCCCGTGATGACACCTATTACGGATCTGATATGCGATCTGTTGAGAGAAATTAGATTCTTGGAACGTTTCAGATCCAGCTGTGACCAGGTTATACCATTTGTCCACCTAGAATTTGTTTTCTCAATAGCATCCAGCTTGAGTTTTAGTTTACATGTAGCGATCGGTATACCCCGGTTGTCTCTATCTGTGCTAGAGCCTAGAGACTGTATTGATGAAAAAGGCTTCATGACAAGCTGAAAGATCAGGCATGTCAAAGAACTTTTTCCAACGAACTGGAAACACCGTCCCACAAGAGGTTCTACAGGAGTCTTAATGTATATAATTATTATTAGTAATGCTCTGCGACAGACGCATATGACACTGCGACCTAAAAGATCTATTGTGCCTGGAGCCAGTTAGACAAGGAGATCCTTTATCTTCCTAATGAAGTTGAGAATATCTCCAGTCGAGGCATTTCGAATGTCCTCCGGTGTTAGGAATTCTTTGTGGAGACAGCGTTTCCTGACCCTACAGACAGCCACGCACTCACATAGTACGTGTTCGACTGATTCGTCTTCCTCTAAGCAGAGTCTGCGTTCATATTCCTGAACTATCTTTAGTTTGGGATACCTACATAATACACAAGTGCAAAATCCCCAAATCCCACAATCCCCAACTTTTGAAAAATCCCCAAAGACAAATCTCCAAACTGTCCTGCGATTACCGCTCCGCTTTTCGCTTGGCGAAAGCGATATAAGGCCATAACTCGGAATATAACAAAAACCTGTGCTTCTAAATGATTTTGGACATAAAAGGACCAGAGTAGCGAAGCGGAGCGGTAGCGGAGCGAAGCGGTGCAATACAGATTCCCAATATGGGGACTTTGGTTTTGGAGATTTTGGTTTGGGGATTTCAGTTTGGGGATTTTAATTTTGGAGTTTTCGTACCCAACCCCTTTAGTTTATGTAAATGATTTCTGAGGCCACAGTGACCGGTGAGGAAGCCGGCAAGTCTTGTGATATCGTCCATTTAGTCTTAATGTAACAAATACCAGTGATACTAGTCTGATTGCGGACGAAAATTATGGAAATTGTCAACAAATACAAAAACAATTTAAATATTTTTAAAATTTTTTTAAATTTAGCATAGCCCATAAAATGTATTCAGTCATAATAAGTCTATAGTCCACCACAACAGCAATTAGAAACAAGTTTCGGATATAATTTATTTTACGGCTTATCGAAAGAATTTAAAAAAAAAAAAAAAACAGCTGGAAGAAACTCTGCAACATGCATGAGTACAGATTAAGTTTATTAATCTTCAAATCTTAACTTAAACAGACCTATTTACATATATGCAAATAAAGAAGCATAAACCAAAAAAAAAACACAATCTTCGGTCATAAAAATGCATGAATTCGGATATGAATTCATAGTTGGAGGAAGATCATCAATTAGATAACCTCTCAGCGCCAAAAACCAGTTCGAACCAATCCCGTCAAAATGACTGCTACTTGTGATAGCTTTTATCGCAAATGAGAGACCTTTCTAACCTTAACATAGGGTTCTACTTAATAGAAAATTACACCCAGATGGATTGATTTGCTTTTGTTATTTGGTTATCGTCTAGGGTAGCTGCCACTTAATCAAATTTGAACTTAACCGACCTGTGTATAATAATCAGAAAAATATATAAGTTCTATTTGAAAGGTATACCTACAGATGTGCCAATCATTCCCCAGTCCCTTTGTTTGTTTTAATAAACAAATATGCAAAATACTTAATTATTTATTCATCAATCTGTCTAAAGTTTACATTAGTGGTTTTTTTTTAACAGCCAAATTCTGTACGTTATATGTACATCGAAGCACTACTCATGTGCTGTGTTGAGCCTTCATTTAAACTGAATTAAAACTATTCAAACCGCTTTATTACTTAGAAACAAAGATAATTGAAATATTCAGTGTTGCACAGACTCATTAATTAAGAATTTCTTTCCAGTCGGTACGCAGTTAATTTAAATTTACTAACCCACAAGATAGAAACATGTGTATATTAAACATTATCACCGATTTATCAGGTGTTTTAATCGTATAGACAGTAGCAAACAAAAAAAAAACATTCAAAGCAAATATTAAATGCAGTAAGGGCACGTGTTTTTTTTTTTTGCTGAAGCAAACCATACAGTTTATATACTTAAACACACCTGAGTTTGTACAGAGAAACAAGTTTTTTTTTTATAATAAATTAAATATTTTCTACACAGAATCACTTTGAAACACCAACAAAGTAGAGATATACCCACCATTCCACAAATCACCAGCAGAACAATTAATTTAGTTATTGAAAACATGTTATGGTGGGAATATAATTTATTCCTACTGTCACAGATGAGGCTTTAACTCCAACTTCCGCAGAACATTAAAAAAGAGTCGTTGAATTAACGCGATCTACGATTACTTTGTTTTTATTTTGACGGAAAAGATACAAACTATCGCGCAAAATGTGTTTAAACCCGGTATTGTTCACAAAAAGTTGACACAGTCTCAAGCGGAGAAAACAAAATCGACGTCCGGTCAAGCGAAAAATTAAGCTAATAATAAAAATTTGTTTTGGTAAAGATCACACAATCAAACCTAATCAACGATCACTCTGGCTCTCTTGTGCTTTGTAATATTTGTTCACATTATCCACTAAGAGAGAGATAGGATGAGTGTGTGGAGACTTTCTGTACTATTGCTGCTGCAACGGATGGAGTATTGTTACTGTGGTGTTGTGCCTCTGTACTGAGTATGGTTTAGTAGAAGTACTAATACATCTTTCGGTTGAGCAGTTGTTTTACTTTGATTTACTTAAAAAGCTTTAAAACTCAGTCAACGGAAACTCATATGGCGTTCTCTTAAGAAAAAAAAACCCATACTCTTACATTTTTTTCTCTACCAACTTTCTTTTACGTTCTGCTGTGAATCAGCTGTGCACTGAATATGAACTTGAATTTCTCCTCTTTGCTGCAATCATAAGGTTGACATCGTACACACATACGAATACCTAAGTGCTTACGAAATTAAATTGAAGATTTAGAAAAAAAAAAGGAAAATAAAATTGAAAACTGTTTTAAAAGCAGGTAGTTACAGGTTAATTAAAAAAGAAAGTGAGTGTAGTGTAAAAATATGAAAAGTGCAAGAGAATTTCAAAACTACTGTAAGAATTTACAGGGTGGTGCAGAAGCGGGTATGGTCTGATGGATGAAAGAAAAATGTTTTAAGTTCATCAGCGGTGTTCCAAATTGTGTGTCGGTGTAGCGGGTTTTTTTTTTTTTTTTTTTGTAAGGAGGTTGGAAAGTATCGAAAGCCAGAGTGTAGGACTTTAACCAAAACTAAAACCACCTCGGCGTCTAACCCATGCTCCCCCATGGCATATACACATCTTTGGCGTAGGAACTCACTATGCTCCACTTATTTTCCGAATCTAGCATGTGCTGCACAATGTTCTCAAGAGTTGGTGACTGGAATCTTGGGCAGTGAAAGAATACATGCTCCACGTCCTCGAGAGTATCACTGCAAGATGGACATTTTTAAACCGGTGTAGATAAGACCGGAAGCAACCATGTCCCGTGTCCCGTGTCTGCGGTTTACCGATGGATGACGTGAATAAGTCTACAATATTCACCAAGAAATCGATTTATCGACATTGGTATCGGGCAGAAAAAAGGTTAAACATGCTCAGCTTATAAACAACTGAAAGTATGCATCACTTTTGAAACAGTGGCAGATTTACTCTAAATAGATAAATAGATAGTGGTCGCCGTGGCTTAGTGGTTAGTGCGTTGGACTGCTAAGGGAGGGGACACAGGTTCGATCCTAGAAACCACCAAACAAATTCTTGCGGCACCACCTTTTCGCAGGCATGACAAACCTGCAAGAGTATAATCTGTTATGAAAAAAACTTCTCAATCCTCCGTTCGAAGTGAGCAATAAAACGGGACCTGCAGTGGTTGTGAGAAGCTAGGCCTTGGCTCTCGATGAACTGTTTGTATTTTGTTTTTGTTTAGATAGATAGCGAAATATAGTTGGGACTTAGGTCAGGTTAGATTGTAGGGGTGCCTGCACTTAAGTACAGCCTCACTCGGATCTCAACGGATACATTGTGTTCCCCTGTGTGGTGTGGCGTACCGAAAATAAATGAACACAGATTATTTTATCAATTGGCCTCCTTGAACCACCACGAGTTCCGAAGGAATTGTAGGATGGCTCTCGGTGGCTTGTCCGACAATTCGCCCAGATCCTTAAAGAAATATTCTCCGAGGGTTGTCTTCCTATTTCTGCTGAGGCTTGGGTATTCGCACAGGAGGTGGAATGTGTCCTCCTCCTCGTCTATATCGCTACATCCTCTGCATAGATCTGTTGTGCTCAAATGCATTCTTTTTAGGTGGGTCGCTAGGAGGTTGTGACCTGTCATAATACCTATGAGAAGTGATAGGTGACTTCTATTGACTGCGAGGATTTCTTTTGTTTGTCTCTTGTTAAGTTCTGTCCGAAGCATTCTTGAGGTGCGGCATGTTGTAAGTGAAGTCCATCTCTCGTTCGGGAGTTTTTGGAATTTCGCTGTGATGCTAGATTTTTTAAGTTCTAGTGGGTCATTGGCCATTTTTAGATCCATATCAAAACCAATTCTTTCTGGCTCGTCCGCCTTTTCATTTCCGGCATCCAAATGAGTGTGACATTGTGATTGGCGCTGAGCGCCTTGAACTCGTCGTGGCAACGTTTCACGATTTTGGATCTGATCGTTGTGGATGTGATGGCTTTGATGGCTTTAATGGCTGCTGGACTATCTATGTATATGTCAATGTAGCTATTTGAGAGTACCTGTGGAGATAGGCTTCTCGCGAGGCTTCGGCGATTGCTAGAACTTCCGCCTGGAACACGCTGCTGTGGTTTGGAAGTCTCATCGACCGTGCGATGTTTGATTCCGGTGCGTATCCGCATCCATTTTTGTCCCATCCGTGAAGATGGATACATGGTTGGGGTTAATGGTCCCTCCTTTGGTCCAGCTCTCCCTGGAGGGATTTTTGAGTTCGAAGCTTAGGCTGAATTCCGGGATCGGCGGTAAATAGTCGATTCACCCACTTGGTGATTGCTTGATGATCTATGAGCCTTTTTTCCAAAGATTGAGTTGGTTAAGGCGAAACGCAGTTTTCGCTGCCATTTCCTTTGTGAAATGATCGACAGGTATTAATCTCAGCATTATCTCGCGGGCTGCAGTCGGTATTGTTCTAATTGCACCTGTGGTTCCTACGCAAACCAGTCGCTGAATCTTCGTAAATATTGTAATATCGACTGCATTAGCGACATTTAGTGAAATTGCAACATCGACTGTATTAGCGACACTTGGTCAATTGGTGGAAATTAGGAACATCAATCACTGACATCTAGTGGGGAGTGGTGCTAAATTTAAGTGCATTCAGCAATTATAAGAACCTTCAGGAATTTTCTAGTACTTACCTCAGGCACGTTCCAGAACTATCGATATCTCACTAGATGGGCAAATCGTCGCCAGGAAGGAAGATTCTAGATTCGTATCTCGGGTATAAATACGACGAGCTTCGACGGCAGAGACACACTCCGATTGAGATGTCAGTGAAGTAAAGTTCGAATTGAGATTTAAGAAGAGATACAATTGGAAAGAGATTTGGATAGTGATTTGGATAGAGATTTTAATAGTGAGACAGTTGAATATAGATTTGAGAAAAGTGATAGTTGGAAAGGTTGATGTTATCAGAGAATTAATTGTTTGAGTTGTTTGAATTAAAAGAGATTTGTGAATTGTTGAATTTAAAGAGTAATAATTGTTGGAATAAACGGTTATTTATGAACAGAGTAAATAAAGATAAATAGAAGAGAAAAGAGGAAAAAGTTTTATCATTGCGAACCGGCAAACACGTTACAATATGTTCAGATTTGTTGTTTTTACTGCAGCTGGCCAGCAGACTAGGCATGCATACGTGAGTATAGGCTTGATTATAGCTATGTGCATTCAGTGGATAGTGGCAGGTTTTGGCCCCTATTTCTTGCCGAAGATTCTGTTGCATGCGTAGAAAGCAATTGAAGCTTTTTTTGTTCTTTCTATTAGATTTTCTTTCCAGTTCAATTTACGGTCTCGTATGCATCCCAGGTATTTTGCTCTTTCCGATATTTGGAGTTAGAGTTGGGACCTAGTCCCCGATCACGGCGGACAGTTGTGGGCCGATTGTGATGCCCTCTTGCTTAGAGCTTCTCCCTTAAGCCCGAGTGAGTGATGAATTCGTCAATGTCTTTGGGTGAACTGTTGGTTAAATCTTCCGCCTTAAGATAATAATTACCCAGAAATCGATGACGTGCTTATACAATGCCACAGTATGCGTTCTACCAATTTTTTTTTCTTTGTTGCACATCCTACATGTATTGTCTTGTGCCTTCCCATAGCCATGAGATGTTTTTTAATCCGACAGTTTCCGGTTAAAAAGCCTGTGACAATTTGAATCTGATTTCTTGCAAGTTGTAGAAGTTGTTTCGTTCTTTTTTAGGAAAGAAGTTGGTATAAAAGTTTTGGCTTGTCTGTTACCTTCTGTTTTTTATATCACAATAGGCCCACCTGTGGCCGCAGTGATAAGGGACTAGTGTCCGCCTCACTTACTAATCTAATCTACCTTCTGCTTTCTTCCAGTAATGTTGTGCTCTTTCTTTTAACCAATTGTTTATACAGCTTTATGCTGTGCTCGTTGGGAGGGTGAATAATGGTTGTGGCATCATGAAGGTTGATCTAACTAGTTCATCAGTCTTTCACTGCCTTCATATCCGCTATGTCCAGGTTCTCAAATGAGATGAACTCTATTTATGTTTGCCAGTGATATGAGTAATTGTAGGCAGTCCCAGAGAAGTTTGGAGGTAATGGTCTGAGCGTAAATTGCTTGCAAGGCAGCTTTGCTGTTAGATAAAATGTAAATGTTCTTATTAGATATAGATATGGATATGTTCTCTCTGATGCATAGCGCACAGCCTTACTACATAAACAAAATATGAAGATTATCTCTCCGTGTTTCTGAATTTTTTTATATTAACATATGAGTACCTTATACCCACCTATCTAATGAGACTTCTCAACATCCACTCAATCCTACAGCTACTCTGACAAATCATTAAAAAACATACGATCGACAACGAAACGGATAAAGAGGAATTATCACCGATCAGAGGGAAGAAGCAGCAGTGACCAGCAGCCAGCAATACAGTCGTCAGTCTAACGATTCTCAACTTAAAACTTATCCTTAAAGTGATATACAACAGTGAATTAATTGAAACTTATATGGAATTATTTAATTTAGAATAAAAAGTTTCTACCTAATTATGTCAACCAAATAAAAGTGTTTAATAAAAATATAATAAACTACACATAGTATGTATGAAGTAAAGGGCCTTCCAATAGGGACTTCCGAAATTTGACAGTTGATAGCGGGCGTATTACTGAAGCTACAGCTGTTAAATTGTCTGTCCTTTATTCAGTATGTTTTGCCAAATCACCATGGGCGGATATAGCGTTCTACAACATGTGTAAATAATAAAATTGTTTTATCAAAATAGGTGTTCTGTTCGGGCAACGATCCGCTTGCTTCGCCCATTTTACGGTCGCCATAATCGTCCTTCCGAGAGGACTATTCGCAGTGTGGTGGATAAATTTGAGTCCACTGGTTCAGTAAACGATCAACCAACCCGTACGTCGACGAAACGCAAGATCTGCCGAAAATATCCCCGCTGTCCGTGAGAGTGTGCCGGAGAACCCAAGGCAGTCGATTTCGCGTAACTCATAAGAACTCGGCCTTTCGCAGACCACAACTTGGCGAATTTTGCGTCGTGACTTGGGACTGCACCCGTAAAAAATTCAACTGATCCAGGAGCTGAAGGTAAACGACCATAGACAACGACGTGTGTTCGCTGAATGGGCTCTGGAGCAGTTGGAAACTGACTCTTATTCTCATCGAAAAATCATCTTCAGCGATGAGGCCCATTTCTGGATGAATGGGTAAGTCAACAAACAAAATTGTCGAATTCGGGACAATACCAATCCATATGAGATCCCGAAAAAGTCACTGTTTGATGTGGATTTTGGGCTGGCTGCGTCATCGGTCCATATTTCATTGAGAACGACGTTGGCCAGGCCTATAGGTCGATGATTACAAACTTCTTTTGGCCTGAATTAGATGATATGGACACCAACGACATGTGGTTTCAACAGGACGGCGCTACGTGCCACACAGCTCACGCCCTATTGGAAATTCTGCACGAGCGATTCGAGGGCATGGTCATTTCACGTGGAGGTGATGTGAACTGGCCACCGAGATCGTACGATTTGACCCCGTTAGACTTTTTCTTGTGGGGTTTTCTGAAATCGCAGGCCTATAAGATTAAGCCACAAACTACAGCGGTCCACAAAGCGAACATAACCCATGCCATCGGTCGAATTCAGCCTGATTTATACGCCAGAGTCATGAAAAATTGGATATTTCGGATGTGCGTCACCCAGAGAAGCCGCGACGGACTTTTGAAAGATGTTATGTTCCATACCATTATGGCCTTTCAAACGAATAAAAAATGTCGATGATATCTCACACACACTTTGTTTTATTTAAATTTAAAGATAAGAAGCGCTTAATAAAAGACTCTTTACATTCTATTACTGTTACAAATTTAGCAAACATATGTAAGTATGTACTTATGTATTTGATATTTTATTGTTAACAGGTCCAGCTCCAGATTATTACTTAATTTGCTGACGTAGCGACAGAAAGTGGTCCTTGGCATCTGACTCGAGGAGACAGCATTGCTATCTGTCTAGCATGATTTCTCATCAGTAAGCAGAATCTTCAAGGGACCCAGATTATTTTATTATTATTTTTTTATGGTTTTTGGTACAACATCGGATTCAAATAATCCGTTTGACTTAAAAGTTTTTATTTGTACCTCTATTTTTATTTTTATTTATTTTTCTTTGGTCTTATTCTTGCTTCTTTGGATATACTACGTAGTTTATGTACAATGCATTCACAGTTCGTAATAATTCGATGGAGAACGGGTGTGTACGATGATTTGGTTGGATGGATCTGGATCTGGATCTGGATTGCTACCTTTTATCTTTGAGAGTTCGATAGGGACAGAAGATTTCTAGGGACGGCTAGTAGAAAACACCATGACAAAATAATTTCTACATCCTTGAGTATAGGTTAGGTACCATCAAGATGGTCGAAAAAGGATTAAGAAATAAATGCCAACAAAATTTTATAATCAAAACATTTATTTTAAAAAGAGAAAAATGCATTTTCTGAAAAAACTTAACATTTAACTCACTGATTAGAAGCAGTTTTAGATTCGATTTAAAAATCTCAGAGAAACGGTAAACGACATAAAAATCAAAACAAAAAAACGAATACCAACCCACAGAGTACACACAGAACTAGGTCAAAGTAGCGCACTCTGTATAAACATATTTATTTTAAAAATTGGAAAACTTTGAGCTGCTTTATAATCCTAGAAGTTCACTATTTGAATGAATAGTAGAATCCGGATATAGCGACGATTAGGGGACCGACGACGCACAGTGGGCAAAAATCGTCGATTTGGTGGGCAAAAATCAAATTTCTAGTGTTTCCAAAATATCTAAGTTTAGTTTTTAGTCAATGGAGAAATACATACTTTTATGTCTAAAAATATTCAGGTTAAGAGTAAAAAAAGTTTAAAAGTATAAAAGGGTTTATGGTGCATTTTATTGCATAAATTTAAGGTGTCGGTTTTCGAAAAATCCTTTAACAAAATCATCGTATTATTATACTCAATTTGTCTACAAGTTTTTCTGTTCTTATGCGCAAAAAAAAGAAAAAAAAAATCAAGGCGCTTAGCACCTAAACCTATTGAACTTTAATCCAGTTTTGTAAGTTATATTAGGACAGGAAAAGAATTGACTACTTTTCACAACTTTCATTTTATTACGGAACTAAAATAGAATTTATCTGGTGAAATTAAAAAATAAAGAAAAAAGAATTCAATATGAGTCAGGAGATTGAGGTTGAAAATAATGCCGAGTTCGTTATATCATTCATCGAGAATGTATACATAATCGGTTCTCATATTTTGCCAATAGAAGACCTTTCAAGATAGGCCCTTGAAGTCAACCAAAGAAAGTACCAGTGGAACAACACCTTATTTCTCTTCATTAAACAAATTTCAACCGACACTTACATGTACATACCTATTTTAATTGATTTTAAAATAAAAATAAGACATATATTAAAAATTAAGAATTGTAGAACGACGTTTTTAATTAAAAAAAAAAATATTATCGAAAAATCTCAAACCGTTAAAAAGTTACAGATTTTTGACAACCAAATCAATGATTTTTGACCACTGTGCGACGTTCTAACCGGACGATGCGAACGCACAAAACAAACTGAAAATCTTAACTTTTCTATTGTATGCAAACCTAGCATGTTGTGTTACGTCGCTAAAAGCGGTTAGTCGTTATAAGCGAAGTCGTACTAAACAGATTCCACTGTACCTACACAGGAAGCCAGTTTTTTTTAAATTTTGTTATTTCAAGTGGGGTGAAAGGAGCTCTGGTGGGTACCAGAACACAGAGGAGTTGAAGGCAATGAAATTGCAGATCAACTTGCCAGGAAAGGCTCTTCAGAAAAGCACATAGGTGCCGAACCCTTCTGTGGCATCCCTACTTCCGGGTTCAGAATGAGTCTGGACAGCTGGGCAAAATGGAACCTCTTATCCTGCTGGAACAACATTCAGGGACTTAGACAGGGTAAAAGAGCCATCCGACCCCGGAACAAAACCACTAAAAATATTCTCAACCATAAAAGGGACAATTTCAGAAGACTTGATGGCTTCCTCACCGGTCACTGTAGCCTCAGATATCACTTACATAAACTAAAGATAGTTCAGGAATCTGAATGCAGACTCTACTTAGAGGAAGACGCATCAGCCGAACAAGTACTGTGTGAGTGCGTGGCTGTCTGCAGGGTTAGGAAAAGCTGTCTCCACAAAGAATTTCTAACACCGGAGGACATTAGTAATGCCTCGACTGGAGATATTCTCAACTTTATTAGGAAGATAGAGGATCTCCTTGTCTAACTGGCTCCAGGCACAATAGATCTTTTAGGTCGCAGTGTCATATGCGTCTGTCGCAGAGCCTTACTTATAATAATAATAATAATAATAAGGAGAAAGGAGGATCCGAATATCCAAAGATATCACGAAATCCATCTCATTTTGATTTTTCGCATACCTACGTCCAACTAAGAGCTTCACTATCACTATCAAGCACATCATCTTTTTTCTATTCCATTTGTCGGTATTTCCAAATGCGGAATGTAATAGTTGAGCTTATATCGAATCTGTAGGTAGTTGGGGAACCCAAGGTCTTTATACCTCACCTATTTCTTCTCGCCTACACTAATCAACGAAGATACTTAGATAGTATAGTGGATGATGGTGATGCCTTTTAACACAAACATATTTAAAAAAAAAAACGAAACGATGTTATAATTACCAGTGCAACGAACATAATATTCGTCCTTTTGCAGTTCAAAGAACAACTTGAGAGCATCGTAGATTTCAGAAATCAAAAAAACTATGTAAAACCAGTTCCTGATTATTTGTTTATTTTAAAAAAAATGGTATAAAACAAAAGATCATCATCATCATCATTTATCAACCCTTTCTGTCCCCTGCTGAACATAGGCCTCCTCTAAATGCTTCCATTGGCTTCGATATTGTGCCAGATTTATCTAGTTGTCTGCAGCTTTCCTCTTGATGTCGTCACTCTATCGGGTAGGCGGTCTCCCCCTGTTCCTTCTGTCTTCTCTCAGTCTCCATTCTAGTATTCTTTAAGTCCATCTGTTTTCTCAAGCGATGTGTCCCGCCTATCTGCACTTTGTTATCTGTATACGGCCCATTTTATCGTTTACTTTTGTTCTCGCTCTGATTAGTGTGTTTGATATTCTATCTCTTCTATTGCGTCTACGTATTTACACATAGAACTAGCGCGAAAGTTAAGGACTCGCATATACAGGGTGATCATCGGCAAAATAACCCATTATTCTTTTAATAGCTCTTCGGTTTCGTCGGCCAATATTTTCGCTTGGATTCTCAGCTTTGCCGGTTCCGATAACCGTTTCATTTTCTTACCGATGCATTCTAGGAACAGATCATTCTCATCTCTTTCAGACTCTAATCTACTATTCATCGCAGTTTTGAGTCCCACTATAAGGTCGAGGAAAGCTTCATTGGGATCCTTAAACTTTACAGCACTTTTTTTTGACGTCATCGGCGGAACGCTTTCAAAATTCAAATGGCTCTCCGTCGTTTCTGGCAATAACTGACTAGTGACCAACGTATTTATACCACCGAAGAAATCATTTAATGATTTCTGAGAATGCTTAAGTTCTTCTGAAGATGATCGTTTTATAATCACTGGAGTCTTTTGGGCAGTGTCTTCGAAGAACAATCCATGAGACACAGAGGATTTATCACCATTTACGATTTCTGTTGTCAAAACTTTCGACGTCGATTGAGTGCTTTCATTAATTTCATCGAAAGAGCATGAAGCCGAAATATCCGGAGATAATACATCGTTACAATTTTTGACAAGCGTATAGTTTTCGCCAACCTTCTCATAAAAACCAGTATGCCTGTGTTATAAAATACATAAAACAAAAATTATTATGAAAAATATACATACGATACCCTCTTCTTTGCACTGATGGAACTAGAAATTCCAACGCATCGTACAGTTCCCAACGCTCAAGTCCAGCAGAACAATTACCCTCCTGTTCCAACTTCTTTTTTTCTCTCACAAAACGATCTCGAAGGCTTCTCCAGCGTTGTTTACATTCAGCAACTAAAACATTTTTAAATACACACACTCACACACATGAATTACGTACGATAAGGTTGAAAGAAAACTGTTCTCACCTGGTCTTCTGAGTTCATCACTAATTTTCTTCCACACCGCCAACCTTTGTAGATTATTTTTATTCGACCTGGATTTGGTGTGATACAAACATTTCCTTTCTTTTACTAATTTAATCAGCTTATGCTCGAAGACCATAATTAGAAAAATAATAACAAACTATCTGCAGCTGTTGGTGCGTTACGTATTCAATCCAACCGATGCTTACGCAGCGCATGACTGACTATCGCATTGTGTGCAATTTCATTTTCACTCAAAACGAAATGTCAAACGGACGAACGACCGACATGAGTCGGAAAGGGGTGAACTCGTGTTTAACGTAGAAGGTGAATATTATTATTATAGTATTTGCCTTTGTGTGCGTACATATGGCATAAATAATCGGGCGCTCGTTCGCACACATTCTTAAAAATGCTGAACATGTTTATACCATTTGGTGTGGTGGATACTAATGTAAAAGCAAGTGGTGGTTGTTTCTGCATTTGGTGAGTTTTGAGTGTACCAAGTCAATTTGTTGAATTACATTTGTATACAAATACTCGCTAGGTAGATATGCAAACAAAATGATTATTATTATCTCAAACTCAACATAAGAATGCAGTAGGTACATCGGATTTGTATGTAAATACATAAGAATATATACAGTAGTACCCAGATATGTACTCCCTCGTTTAATTCGCATTGCTTACCAAATAATTCAAGCTCCAAACATTTTCAGCAATGTGAGCCGGTACAGAACGGAGGCTGGAGGCTTTGTGGAAAGTGATAACGTTAGTCTTTACTTTCTCCTAGGTATTTAAGCATCTGTCTTTCAAACGGAGATTTTTGCAATACTTATGGCTGCGAACTATATTGTGGAAAACCAATGGAGGGGACGGAGTATATGCGTCTGTAGCGACAGTCTGGCTGCGATTGAGGTCTTGCTCAACCCTCTTACTGGATCCAAAATAGTTCGCAGGTCTAGTTTGTATTCGGTTGGAAAACTGAATTTGCTAAGACTTGTCTGGGTCCATGGACACAGCGGGATTCTATAGCTCTGAACCCACGTTAGGTGTGCATCTATCTCCGGTTTGGGCTTCTATCGATGGTTGGATTTTTAGCAAGTACAACTGTAGGTGGCATGACTCCAGGATGTTGGCAGACTAAACAGATCCTTCCCGATGACTGCAAGAAGTCCGCCCCATTCTTGCTGTCTCTCAGCAAAAATGACTGCAGACAACATATTAGCGTTATTACGGGACACTTTTCTTGTGCCAAACATCTCAACGTATTAGGTTTAAGTTACACCATTGTCTGCGACGCTTGTGGAGAGGGCGACGAAACTGCGGAACATTTCTTATTGTCCTGCCTTTGCTAGTACCAGGTAGCAGATTTTTGGGAGAGATGTGATGAGTGCTCCTTATCACTGAAGCTCTTAGTCGACTTTCTTAAAAAGACAAAGAAAATACAGTAAAAGGGTTGTACCTGCTGGTACTATAATGGACATGTTTTTGTGTCTGAATGCTCCAGTGTGGTGTTCCAACACCACGACATCACTCGGATCTCCACGGATCCATTATGCTCCCCTTGTGTGGAATATCCAGTCTAAAACCGAAAGAAAAAGATGAAGGACGAAGCGAACTTTTATCTGACTCAGGTTTTGACGGAACAAGGCTGATTCAGAGAGTATCTCTTCAAGCACTGACCCGAAACTATCTCAAACTGTCTATCATATTGCGAAAATGTTTTGGAAAATGCGGAACACTTGTATTTTCATTGACTACGATATGAAACCGAAAGGTCGCAAAATGGAATGGTCCACTTCCGAGAATGTCATAAATTACATGCTTCAGAATGACGAAAACTGGAACATCGTGAGTAAGGTAGCAGTGCGCACACAGAACGATCTTTGCAGCCGATAGTGCAAACGTAATGCGAATAATCCGAATGAAATTGGGGACGTGGTTCAGTACATAGGGACGTACTGGCTGTCCAGTTCACCGGCCGCCAGAATCTTGCATGCCAATAGTTTAGGCTACTGGTATTTTCACCTCTTTGGAGTTAAAAAAAAAAATATATATCTCAAAGCACAAAACCAAAGAAATATTTAACATCGCAATTGCAAAAAATTGCCCCCTAATTTAAAGGCATAAGGCACCGCCAGCAACAAGTTTAGAGAGTCACAGACAACAAGCCATCAGGGATACCGAATCATATCACTTGTCCTTATCGAAATTTGTTTCATTTTAAGAATGTATCTCAAAATAAATGTTATGCGTGAATGCTCATGCGACATTTGGCTCATTCAGGAGATCAATTACTTGGTCGTCCGACAAATAGTCAGTGCCGAAGATGCTGCGTCGAGTTTCCCTTAAAATTGGGCACTTTCCAACAAAATGAAGCGTATCCTCGCATTCTCCTAGATTACATAACCCGCATATGATCGGAAGTTCATCTCCATGGGGAATATAGTTCAACTTCAACAGTTCTCCCCTCAGTTTAGCTATCGTCGATATCTCTTCCACTTTATGCTCGTCCCGAAAATAATTCAGATGACTTAGGTTATGACTTAATCGCCTGTAAATTGACCTATGCAACGAGTTTACGGCTTCCTCTAAAAATTTCTCACGACACTTAAGATCAACATTTGCAATTAGTTGGTATAGCACTGGCTTCCAGGTCGAAGTTTCCGCTGGTTGCAAATTAAAATCAATCCCACACTCTTGGGCTAAGTCGCGCCATTCCCCGAACCAACTGCTCCCGTTGGAAATGATTTTGATGGCTACGTGTTTGGGCAGCCTTTCCTCTGGCATTTGCAGAACTTTGAGCACGTAGTCCTCAATGTTGTGAATGTTGATTTGGTATGACCGCATACGTGATCGAGCAGCGAGTATCGAAATTTGGCATTCTGTCATCAGTGATCGAGTATTTTTTCATTCGATAGGGTTGTTGGTGACAAGTGGATGTATTTTCGAAAGAAAAAATTAAAGAATTGTTGCTATTTTTGTGTTCTTTTCAATTTACTATTTAAAATTTATTTCAGGACGAACCTAAACAAAATAAATCCGGTGCAAAAGGAGATTTTTGAAAATTTCATGAGTCGCCACCAAGACCTAACTAAAAATATTCTCACTTGTGAATCCGATGATGACAAATATAAATGAATATTCCATTTTAATTGCACGAATTAATAAAATAAAAGAATTTTATTTTTAAAAACTTTACAAATAAACAAAAAACTTCACATTTGCAGTAATTCACATGAATGTAGTATTTTGCACTAGTACAATTAGTACATTTTTAAATGTGTACTCGATACGACGTCGCCCGAGAATTGGTTTGTTCCATATGCCATTGGCACTTTTTCGAGAAAATCGCATTTAAAGGTTTGCGTACTTGGTACTCCGAAACTGTGTGATAGGATTTTTATTTTATTTTTTTAGCTTGAAGTTAGTCTTATAAAGAGTTCACCTATCAATTTCCAAAGTGTTTTGCCAAACCGTTAACAAGCTACGTTAATTAACGTACAAGTCTACTTTTTTGACTTGTGTCCCACCTCCTATATTTTGAAACTGATTTTTTTTTTCATACACGTGGAACACAAAAAAATAGATATGGCACAAAGCAATTCTCATCCAAAATATCTAAAAGGCAAGAAAGCATGGAGTTGGATGCTAAAATTTTAAAAGAAAAATCGATTTCATCTTTTTTATTAACAAAGTTTTTATTAAAAAAAATACAATAAAATAAGAAAATTATTCAAAGTGTTTGATATTAAACATTTAAAAAAACATAAACATCCGTGATCGCAAGTAATTTCGCTTTGGCAGTCAAACCACGACACGACTAACTGGCTGAGCTAAGTAAATTATGTAAGATTACGTCGAAAAACATAGAATAAGAATTAAGTTTGGCTTAGAGTACCCGTGTAGGGCCAGTAAGTTAGAATAACATAGTAAAGTTAGTTAAGCGCGAGCAATATTCGGTCAGCTGAAAAAAGTTTTGTGTGGTAGCCACCTGCAGTTGTCTCTGAAGAAAAAAATAATAAAATGTTACGTTTGGTCTACACTTTTGTATGGATCAGAAGCATGGACACTAAGTAAACCAATAATTAAGCGATTGGAAGCTTTTGAAATGTGGATATACGAGTTTTAAAAATATCATGGACGGATAGAATCTCAAACATGGAAGTCCTAAGAAGAATCGAAGCAAAAAGGGAACTTCTGAAGATAATAAAGAAACGGAAACTGGAATATCTGGGACATGTCATCAGAAACGAGAAGTACCAGCTGCAACAAGTAATTCTTCAAGGTAAAGTTGAAGGAAGAAGAACGGTTGGCGGACAAAGGACAACATGGCTGAAGAACTTACAAGACTTGTTCGGTCTTTCAGCAACCCAGCTTATCAGGACCGCAGGATCAAAAGACGAAATAAGAAGGATGATATACAACCTCCTAAGAGGAGAGACGCCATAAGAAGAAGTGTTCAGCAAGTAACTGAATTCATATCTTCATAATATCGAATATCTACACAACTGTAATGGAGGTGGAACAAACCAATACTAAAATTTTGTTTGCGATCAGTGTCCCACATACATAGCTTTTCTTTAACACAAGTGCACGTAGGACAAACCAATTCTCAACTTTGTTAATATTTTCTCTATCTCTTGTCGCCGTGATATGCACGTGGAACAAAACAACTTTCGGAAAAAATTTGCCGAAAATCATATGGAAAATTTGTCCCAAACGCCAAAAAATGGTTTATAGCACAAAACAATTCTACAAACTGTTGATTTTGGTGGATATGGGACAAAATCGACGTTCGATATCTCGGAATTGGAAAGACATAGAGCAAATCGGATCACAGATTTGAAAAGAGCATACAAAATTACCATAGAATCCGTTCCTAACTCAAAAACGACAAAAGTGGCGTATAGAACAAAACAATTCTCAGGCGACGACGTGACTATTCGTATGTCATCATCCCAAAAGAGTTAATCGATCATACGATCACGTATAGATTTCCATCACTCGATCACTGATGCCGAAATTCGACCCCAGATTTATAAGCTTTTCATGACAAATTATATTTATGGATATTTGTCATTGTCTACCGATAGGTGGTGCCGCGAAAAAACGTTCAAACTCGTGTCAGCTCTTTAACCTTCATCTCATCCTTGCGTAGAAAACTAAGCAAACATGACCTTTTTTCCTATTTTTTTCGAAAACCACTAATTGCACACTTCTGGAATTCTCTGACTTTATCACAATCCTTATTTTACGAAAAAAAAAAAGAAGTCCCCATAATTAAAATGTTT
Organism: Criorhina ranunculi; assembly: GCA_951813785.1. Taxonomy (NCBI): domain Eukaryota; kingdom Metazoa; phylum Arthropoda; class Insecta; order Diptera; family Syrphidae; genus Criorhina; species Criorhina ranunculi. Next base: position 51,448,376 of record OX638381.1, on the reverse strand, counting down.
ATAACGGTTGTTATTGAGAAAATTACGTTATCTACCCTCTTGCGTAGATTTCTATACATGGATTTTTTTGACTATCTTGCAGGAACCGTTACACTTCCCGGCATAAAAAGTATCCTTACTGTTGACTCAAGATATAAGCTACCACTATACCAAGTTTCATCAAAATTCGTCCAATAGTTTCCGCCGGATGCGTTCCAGACCCACAGGCACAAGAAATATCTAGAGTTTAATTTTTTTTATGTGCACATGAAAAAAAATTCTTTCATGAGAAATGCACTGAAATCCCATATGCGTAGAAATCTACGCACAAGGGTAGAAAGCGTATTTTTTTTTGAGGATGAGATGAAGGTTAAGCAGTCCAACTCACTAACTACGAAGCTATAGCAACCACCGTAAAATATATATTCTTCTTTTTTACGCTTATTGTTATAACAAAATATCCTTAAGTGTGCAAAATTTTAAGAAAGAATGAAGAACTTTTTCATCCATTTTTTTTTATGTTGTATTCAAACAATTTTTTTTTAAACTTACAGTTGGTCAATTAACTTCCTTGAAAGGACTGTTTTATTACATTTCAGAAAATATCAATCATCTCACCTTGAAAATTTCAACGCAACTTAAAATAGATTTTTGTTAATTATTTTATTTTTGCCTAAAATCAGTCTACAAGAAATTTAGAAACAATCTTAACAATTAAAGTTAAGCTCTTTCAGGCTGACTGCTGATGAGCTTAAATTAAATTACTTCAAATAGTAGTCGCTTGAAGGAATCCGATTTGAAAAGCGAGTCAGCACACCGACCATGTTTGATTTGCACACAATTAAGCTAAGTCTACAGGTAACTCTAGTTAGGTCTTCTTTTATTTAATGATTCAAAGCTTTTTTCACCGTGTCTCCCATTTGTAATGCAGTAGAGATCTTGAGTCTAAAGTATTCCCTAAAGGCTCTCACGATATGGAACTCCACTCTTAATTAAGGAAGATTTTTAGATCTTGGTGTACATATAGGAAGCTCAACGTTTGCACATATTTGTTTTTATTGCTCAATCAATTAGATTTGACGTCTTATATTAGGTGGTGCAATAAGGCACAAAGCAAGAAGCCATGGAGATTAGCCGCATGGACTTTTTCATTTAGCTGTTAACTTCTCTGGTGTGTACACTGGTGCGCCATACTTAAATAGATTAAACTTAATACGGCTATGGGCAGGATTGTGTGTAAAACTTCCCAAGTTGTTGAAGCAAGTTTATAGACAAGGTGGTTTCTTTTTTTTGAATTCGCACATGCATATTTTTTTAAGGTACATTTTGTACGGTCAGGTTAATGCTTATGTATGTTCAATGTACATCCACAGATATTTTGAGTACCAGTTATTTGGTAGAGAAAAATTGCTTAAGAGGTGGCAAGTCATCTCGGTTTTATTAAGGTTCATTTTTAGATTTAATTTTTTTGCAATAATTGTCTAAACAATTATTAAGATCTAATTGGAATTGTATTTTTATTGCATCGTGTCATCGTTTTCATATTTTCTTGTCAACTACCAACACACATCAAATGTGAGATTGAAGTTGTTGATTAGTTTGGCTACTGTCTTGCAACATATTGCTATGAGAAGTGCTTTAAAGATCGATCCAAGCCAGCATTTAACATCATATTTACACAACAGAAGGATCAACAGACACAAACGTTGTTTCATGTTTATTTTGGGATCCTTTTATCGATGCTGGTTCTTAGAGAAAACACTGCATCGAGAAAGTAGATCTTATGAAATACAAAATACAGATATATCTACGTATTTGGCACGACCGCATCAGCGCCTACCTTCTCATAACCATTCATATTGCGTGTGTTATATTTTTCGCTTTTGAATTCTAAGATGAGCTTTCTAGACCACACGGAGTCTTTAAGGAAATATTTTCGTTGCACTCTTAGAAATTGTTTTTACCTAAAAAATATTTGTTCAAAAAAACGGCTAAGAGCTATTTATAATTGTATTTCCCATTCGAAGCTTAAATATTGTATTGCGTGAAAATGTATTGAGGAAAATATGCCAAAAATATCGTCGTCATCCCACTTATCTATTGTTTCGTGATATGAAAATTCTTCCAGTCCATCATTGACATTGTTTAATAATGTTAAAGATGTTCTTTATGAGATCAAATAGTCTTAATTGCATTAATTAATATAATTTCTGATTATAATCTACGTAGAAACTTTTCAAATGTTGTATCTGTCCCCTTTTTTTGTACCACTATTTTTAGTACTTCTTATTTGGTTTCATTTTACCGTCTATATAAGAATTAGAGAATTTGCATTTTCTGGAAAGTTAGAAAAGTTGTAAGGCATTGGCTTTCAGATCTTGATTATGTTAGTTTTATGCATTTTTTCTAATATTATGGTGTAACTTAAGGTTTTCCTTCTTGCATCTTATTTTTTTGTTTTGTTTTTTAAATTGTAAATTGTAAACATCTGTATTTTCTTTAATTTTTCCGTACCAGCGACCACTTAGTTAATAGCCCTAAGCAATTAATAACATACAAACAGCTTCGATACTTGACACCCGATCTCCATCCGTTGCATACCTAGCACTGCCTTCTCCATCAGAGTAATATGAATGAATAATGACATCCGCGAATAAGTGAACATATTAGAATCATATCATCATCATACTCTGATGGTACACTCGGTGCATGGGGCAATGGATATGGAAATGCTGAATTGAGGGCACGATCAAAAATGTCAACTAAGTAACATAAGCAAACGGACCCAAAACGCGTTAAGTTGGTCGATCAGAAAATCGGAAAAGGTGTCAAGAATCGACGATTTTTTATATCGATAACATATTTTTGTATAAAAGACGAGCAAATTTTAATAAAGAGACACTTCTTCACTTCACTTCGGCAAGTCAGAACTGAAGTAGACTACCAACCAGCGTTTTCACTTACTACGAGTAGAGTCTCGAATTCACAAACCCATACGTGATCTGGTCCCTCTACATAACATTTTTCCGGCGCCTCCTACAGTACGCCAGTCAAGTATGGTCCCATCATGTTCATGTTTTAAGAATCGCGAGTATCCGGCGCCGCTTTCTTTGATTCGCTCTTCGAGGTCTGCCTTGGAACGACCCTCTTATCTTGCCTCCGAATAAAAACCGCCTCAACCTCATTAACGTAAATACCCTTGAGGAACACAGAAATGCAGCCGATATTCTCTTTATTCATCGACTGCTCTCAGGTCACGTTGAAAGCGTTTCCCTTCACAAATCTATTTTCCTCAACAATAACCGTAATCTACGAACCCCTCGCCTCATCTAATTTGGCTCGAACGAACCAATCTTCCATATGCTCCGAAATATAAACTCTACCCCTACCATCTTCGACTTCAACCGCTCTACGCTTTCTCTTAAACTCGATTTCCTCCACCACGCCAACTAATCTTAGCTTCTAAGTTTAAGTTTAAGTGAGTTCTTAGTTCATTTAGCTTGTATTAAGCCTAATTAATTGGATTATCGTTTTCACCAAAACTAAAATATTAAATGAATATTTGAAGCATAAAACATTAAAAAAAGGTCACGTATATTATTTCTTGAATTCTGTATATAAAAACTAATATAAAATATTAAGAACTAATGTACATATTTTAATTTATACTAAATAAAATTTCTATCTAGAGATAAAAATTATTTTGTTTAATAAGTTGTACCTTCCTATGCACATGCATACATGCTCGTAGCAACAATACAAATAACCGATACTTTGATTGCTCTCAGATTTTACGATTGATCTAGGGTAGATAAAATAGCCGTGTTTTTTTGATAACTATACTCACTTCAGTCAAAAAAACGATCTATACTCACTTCATCCACAGTAGCAGCCGCACCAACCAATTGGTTTGCGGCTCGATTTCTTTTTCTTCGTTTGACAGTTTGCAAATGTCAAAACCGAGGAAAAGCAACAAATACGATCGGCTTAAGGCTAATTTATGAGATTTTTCGTGCTCTGGTGGTCAACTTATGTAGTTCTATCCTCACTTGCTGCTACTGGGAAATTTATCCCCACTTGGTGTGTCGTTGTTGCTTTGTGTGTAAAATCTTACTGGGCTGGGTATACAGCTATCAAAAAAACACGGCTAATATATTCACTACCAATTTCTATTACCTATGTTCAACTCGTATAACAATTTTTTTTAACAAAAAATCACTTAATGCTGTTTAACGTAATTAGGGTTACCAGACGTCCCCCTTTAGGGGGGACAGTCCTCCTTTTTCATACCAAAATGCTGTTTGTCCCCCCTTATATAAACCACTGTCCCTTTTATTAAATACAAATTCAAAAATGAAATTGAAAAAAACATTGTGAACGCATCCATTTGATCCATTTGGTGTTAAGATTTTCAAAAACATGTTTTATCCCCCTTTTTGAATAATTGTCCCCCCTAGAAAACTTGCAATGTCCCCCTTTTAGTCATTTTTATTCTGGTAACCCTAAACGTAATAGACAACTGCGAGAAATAATTATGCAAATTGGTTGCTGAAATACAAAGAAACGTATACGAATTGAGTGTGGGAATTAATCCAAATGAATTAATGGTTTTATAGTTAATGTGAAACGTGTAACTATGTACATAAAAAAGTCAACTTTGCCGCTATTTATACATCTGAAAACGTTTGTATCCATATGTATAGCCATCGCAGAAATATTGCATCGAATTCGTGATTGCTCTGAATATTTTAAAATTTGGCAATTTTCAAAACCGAATAAATCTTTAATTTTTTTGATGGTAGGAGCTGTAAGCGATATTATCAAGGTCATTGATTTTTAAGTATTTAAGCGGCATGCATGTATATAAATATTAATGTTTGCTATAGTGAGGTGATTCTAATAGTAAAAACCAGATAATGAAAGACAATAAGCAGCTGATTTCCCACTTTCTCATTCAAGAGTCAAATTTAAAAAAATGTGGATCCTCTATCATCAAAAAAATACGAAAACAACTGAATTCTGTATCCTTTTTGTGGTTTAACGAGTTCGAAAATGTATCCGATCAGAAGTTGTCCAACTTGCATACGATAAAGGACTTACACTGTTGAACCAAACATAAATCAAGTACTACGTCAATAAACGATACTTACTCCACCTGGTCCTATCTGATGACGATATCTATTCATTTTATTGAAAGTTTAGCGAAAAATGGGGCAAGATCCTTAAAATTAACAATTCAAGAGCTCTTTTCAAATCCCTCTTACTGTTTCAACTTTGCTTAGTTGTATTGTAAGACAACTGATTGCTTAAGTCTTTGCAATATTTTAAGAAAGAATTCAACACCTTTTTGTGCCGCATGGGAGGTACCCTGAATAGTAGACGCGACTGAAAAACTGCAGACCTGCAATGATAAGTGTAATCAGCTGGTTATAAGTAACAATTCTGGAAACGGTTTCATCAGGACCGGCAAAAAGAAATAAAACCCGAACATCGAAAATGTTCAAAGACAACAGTGTCAATCCCGTAGAATGGAGAATTGGAAAAGTTTCTGAATGCTAATGTAATCGTAAAGAGGTTCGGAGATTAGATGTAGAGACATCGAAGGGGATTGCCGTGCCCTTCTTCTAAACGCAGTTGGTTAGACTTTTCTTCGTAGCGATCGATCACCAAATATAGTTAGCAACAAGCCTAAGTGCTTAATTGATTGTTCTTGCATTTGTTGACCATGCAGGTGGATGCTGAAAAAGAACCTCTGATCGCAACTTTAATGCCAAGGCATCCAACTTATTAAGTTTTTTATTGACTATGCCATGGGCAAGTATGGGTTTGACTACCACAAAGTTTAACTAGTGCTTTGTCTTTGAATGGAAACCACATATTGTAAAGGTCCTTAGTCCCTTATCACTGTGGTCGCAAGTGGGCCTATTGTGATATCCTCTTCTTAAGAGCTCGTCCGTGATGCTGGAGTGCGCGATGAAACCGGAGATGTCTTTGGGTGTGCTGGTGGTTATGTTTTCCGCCGTTAAGTAGTGGTTACCCAGAAAACGATGACGTGTTCTTAGGAGATAGTTGCAGTGGCATAGTATGTGTTCTGCTTATTCTCCGCCTTCGTTGCACATTCTATATGTATTTAACTAGGTAAGGGTAGGTTAGTGGTCGCCTAGCGACTCAGGTGGCTACTCGCGTTGACCAACATTTGGATCCTGCCCATTAATTGCTATTATGGGAACTTAAAAAGAGAAACCGTTGAGTAAGAACCAACTCGCAAAAGATATTAATCTAGTGCAGATTCTTTCCTCGCAAGTTTATCAGCTCTTTCACTGCCCATGATAACCATATGACTCGATACGTCATATAGGGTCACCATATCAGTTCATTCGTAGCATTCGCCAAGTTCCATTAGCATTGATTTAACTGTTGGCGATTCCAGAGCCTGAATGGCCTCCTATAGGCAGGTAGGTAGAGGTGGCGGTTCAACGATAAACTCAAGCAGCACTAGAATGTGCCTTTTTGTTACCACGACTCGTGTGACCTGGTTGGTGATGTGTATTGTTGAGGATTTGGGACAGTCGGTGCCTCGATCCACCCTGTGGAGTCAAGAAAGCCGATTTAGTCTCTTATCCCTTTAACCGAGATGTCATTTAGGTCATCGAAGAATGATTGGTTTAGTGCACGCAGTCTGGCTCTTGCTAGTGCGGGACATTTGCAGAGGAAATGGGAGAGAGTTTCTTTCTCATTTTCGTTCCCGCAACTACGGCAATGGGGGTTTTACGAAATGCCTAGTCTGGCCGCATGGTCTCCAATTGGCCAATGCCCCGTGGTTGGCGCCATGATTCTGGCGATATCTGGGTGGGTTCTGTTTATAAGGTCTTTTGCTCTATTCTTTTCGTAGGTAGGCCACATCTTCCTTGATATGGCGCAACTGGTTAAACCTTTCCATTGGAGGTTGGCCTTCTGCAGTAAGTGTGAATAGCCTCCTAGCTGTCGATATATAGGGGGTGGTTCTCTGGATATGAAATTGAGTTTGCTGATCGTGGGAGAGACTCCGACCTTGGCTTGAAAAAAACTACAATCAATGTGAATTCTAGCCCTAAAAGTTCACAAAAGACACCATTCCAAGTACAAACGTCCATGGACCCATCAGTAAAAAAGGCCAGCTCTTCATAGTTAATGCCAATCCGGTTTGTCAAATCACCTCTGTCAGAAATTCTTCTTTGAACCCAGTATCAAATGTCAATACCACCAAAAGATAGTGAGTTACGGATAAGTTGTCCAATGCCATCAACCACGAAAGATATGGTTTGACTTATGCTGGGCTAAAGTGACACCACCACCTGCAATACTGACATAAGGTGATCTCTATCGCAGCATACATTGTCACTAAATTCTTTGTGCCCTTACACTTTTCATTATTTCCGTCATAATAACTCACTCTCATTTCCTAATATTTCATTGCCAATGCAATGACCCGCCTTGACTATGCCTTAGAAGCAACTGATGTCGGATGTAATAAATACATTTATAGATACATGACCGATAATTGAAACTCAAGAGGCAAATTCTTAAAGTTAAACTCCATAACAAAAAAATCATGCAAACTTGTAATTATACGCTTTAGTCCACATAACGTCTTAACACACAACAACTAATTCAACTCATTAATATGAAATATTATGTCAGATAATCCAATTCTTCGTCAACCTTAAACAAATTAGTTAAATTATATTTTTCTCTATTATTAATTATTGTGACACAGTTGTTTCACTATCTTGCGTCCAAAATGTTATGGTTCATTCAGACAAAAAAAAAAAACCAAAAAAAAAGTTTGGATCCCATTTATGGTTCAATGCCTTTAGGTTAAGCTATTAAGGAGGTCGCAAGAGGTTCAAAAGTAGCATTGCAATATGTAACTTCTGAAACGTCGTCGTCTAATGGTAAGTTTATGATATCATCAAATTAGGTAATTTTGTGGACCCATCTAAGTGATACATTTGTGAATTTGAAGGTGCAAAGTAAATGACCCTCTTTAATGCAATTGCAATTAAGAGAAATGAGCATATTGATTTTTGTGATAGCGAAGAAGCCATTTCTCCATATCATTTATCGATGAAGTGGACAAATGCATGCAGGACTGGTTTAAACGTTGCAGCTTTCACTATACGAGTTCCCGTTCGGCTGTTAACCGATTTTTGTGCACACTTTGCTATAAGTTCGCACTATTTCCGGGCTTAAGTGTAGTATTTCCGCATGAAGTTATATATTTTTATTACTGGATCGATCCAGGTGCATTGTCCTGTCTTTTGTTAGCAAAAAATTCGGCTAATCGACTAATTTACTTAAACTTGTTATATTTCTATTATCAAAATCTATGCTTTTCTCTTTTATTTGTACATGTACACATATATTTATTTATTTTTTCTTTTACTTGATTATTCATTTACTTATTTATTTATTTATTTTTATTTTTTTTTTGTTTATTTATTTATTGTTATCTTACTTACTCAATTATCTATTATTTATAAGTCCTTTATTTGTTAACTTTAATGATACATTTAATATTCACGTGTTGCTTATTCTTGTATTTACTTATTTTTTTATGTCTTTATTTATTGTTCTTTTCTTTCTCCATTATACATAGAGGTACCTATTAACTTGCTATTCATGTACCGTTTTCGTTTCGTTTTAAATGCATTTTTATTATTTTTAATTCATTTACTCTTACATGCTAGACAAAAAACGCTTAAAATTAGCTTAATTAACTTAACTCTAACTTAACTCTAACTTACTGGCCCTACACGGGCACTCTAAGCTAAACTTAAAACTTATTCTATGTCTTTCGACGTAACCTAACTGAATTTACTTAAACAATCCAAGGACTTTTTTTTTTTTTATAATTCACTAGCGCTAAAGGGGTTATGAATACCCTTAAGATGCTATTTTTATTTATTTTTTTTGTAATTTTTTACTATTTTATGATTTTTTTGTGATTTTTGATTTTTTATTATTTTTTTTTGTATTTTTGCACTGTGTTTTGTTTTTATCTTAAATCTACCTTAAAATAAACTACCTACTCTTAAACTATGTAAGCCGGCCATGGCCAGCTTTGCCCACCTATGTGAGCTACCCCGGATCGAGAGGGTCCGACGAGGGAATTCCCTCTCTTTCAGACAGCCACCAGAAAGTCTGGTGCTGCCGTCCAACATCCCTTTTATCGCGCTCCGATACCGACCTACTGAACCGGAGGCGCTCCTCAGTGCTCTCAACGATGGCTCGACCGTAGTTGAGTCGCCTATCCACAGTTGTCCGGGCAACATGGAAGATTAGCGGCACCGCTAACCTTTTCTGGATCAGGCCTTCCTTGTCAAAATGCAGAAAAGCCTCTGGGGGGACGAAGTCGTTAAGGCGCACCCTCTCATGATACATTGGATTGGGGTAGTAAGCCCCAGAGATCAGGTTGTTGACCGAGTTCATTGCTCTTGCAATGTGCCCTCGAGTAAGCTTCACAAGGAAATTGTCCACTCTGATTAAGTCCGCCTTATTGTACAGGACCTCATTGGAATAGAATTTTCTGTATTCAGACTCTGGTGTTCTGTATAAGCGAAGGCAAAGCCTAAGGTAAGCCCTCTCAAACACCCGAATCCTTTCCATCAAGCTTGCCCGCACTTTGAACCACACGGGACAACCATATGTTAACATTGGCCGGATAAGGGCCGTATAGCAGACTCCCTTCACCCTCGCATCGAGTTGGCTGTTGTAAAACAGTCTCTTTGTAAGGGCAAAAGCAACTATTCATGTACCATTTGTTAACCAATGTATTTTTTATCGTATTTTCCTTCAAATTTAAATTAAATTTCCTAAAATAATCAATAAAATTAAAATAAAATAATGGTTAAGTATCTATCTATCTAAATTCGGCTAATTGAATGAGCAAATAACTCACTAATTAAGAACTTCCTTTGAATGCATTTTTTTCCATTTCAGTCGCGTTCAGTCGCTTTTTTTTTCACAGCTTGTAAGTTATAAAATAATTACTGCATTTATTTAAACACACAATAATTGAAAAGAAAAATTTCAATCTATGATAGTTATATTTGTCGGCGCGTTTTGACATCCTTCGCTTGTAACTTAAAGATCGAAGAGAAAAAATAAATATGAAATAATAGGTATTGAATAAGAGTGACATTTATTTTGTCATCTAAGTATAATCGTGTTTTTCTGGTTTTCTTGTTGAGTTATTCTCTGTTTGAGTCATTATAAAGTATTAGGTGAAGTTTAGCCTGTTAAGTGCCATTGAAAATAGTGGAAACAGGACTGTTCGTTCCTACTGTCGGTAAAAAAATAAAATAAACAAAAATGGTCGTACATTTTCTGAAACAATAATAATATAAGTTTATCCTATGTTACCGGCTTAAAGTACAGAAGTCCAGTATCACGCTGTTAGGTTAGATCTTTGGGATAACTACGAGATGAACTTGTTGGATTACTGGGATCTCAATGCGGTCTAAGTTTGGTAGTTACTTATTAATTCCGCTGACCTTGCAGACGACACTTTGAGGATTATTCTGGTGAGGCAAAATAGGTTCTTATTCCCTCCTGTGTCCGTTGTCCCGCTGCGCCTGCAGAGGTCTGTTGTTTTCTTTTTTTCATAATTAGCACGCTCTAAAGTGAGTATGACTACCCTAAAACTTCCCCTTCTCGATCCCTACCTTGCCGTGGTGGAGAGGCTTAATCTAGTGCCTGCAACTAGACGACAAACCGAGAGAGAAAATAAAATCTAGTCTGCGGCTTGACTGACAGGGAAGTTTCTAGAAACCAAAAGGCGATCACCCAGGGCAAGGTACGACGCGCCGAGGCCTGCATGGCTGGGGTGGAGCTCAGTCGCTAGCGCAAACTCTGGATACCTGGGGACCTCCACTTTTAACCCTAATTCCCTGACGAAGAATTAAATGAGGACACTCCACATTTTCTTTGCCACTGTCCAGCGCTCTACCAAATAAGATTCAAAATCCTAGGAAGACACTTTTTTTTAGGCCCTAGAAGAACTGTCCGACAAGTCTGTGGTCGACATACACAGATTTATCCGCGCCTCGGACTGGCTCGAAAGAACAAAGGCTTATGGTTCCTAGTAAAAAAGGTCGAATCCCCTGGGGTACCACGATGGGTCTACATTGACCTAAGTGTGGCGGAGATAGGACTTCCTTTCCCGTCAAACCTATTACCTAGAGCACGGGTATTGGGGAAATTAGAAAAGAGACGAAGGAGGTACCGATGCAAGTTAGTTAGGCTTGACCACAATCAGATTGTGATCAATTATTATAATTATTATCAGCAATGTCAGGTGTGGCCTTCTTAACGCAACGAGGTGGTATGTATGTGTTACTTTTGTTAAGCTATATCCATAGTTCCCGTGATTAGCGGCATAATGTGAGAGTTATAAGCTTTTGGATATCCGCAGGAGGTTTAGATTGTGTGGTGGACGATTGTTTCTTGATATTTTCTAGCAAGTTCGTCGACCTTCTCATTACCGAGAATAGTGCCATGTCCTGGGATCCAACAACGTGTAACGTATATTGTATATCTTTGCTGCAACGTTTGATAAGTTAAATTGATCACTGTTAATGATATGGCAGCTTTATTGACCGGGAAATTGCAGGTTCGTCTAAAAATATTCCCTCGTCTTAACGTTCTGGATTAGTTCGAATGACACTGGTGTTACCTACATACTCATTAAATGGGTTGGAAGTTCAAACGTCGCTATTATTCTTTTGACGTTACCTCTGTTTTCCGTGGTTAACTTGCAGACTACATCTTATGGCCCACTTGTTCAATATTTTAAGTGCTGATTTTATGAGCGATTCCATAACGTCTTAAGGGATACGCCTGGAGAACCAGAGCTTGTGATTACAACAAGTCTCCTAGTTATGGGTTGATACGTACGGTTTTAAGCATGTACCTTCTCTATTCAATTCGAAAGTAGAGGCAATGTGCCTTATGCACATTTCCATATTGCTTAAGGCGCAAGTCTAACAAGTTAGGGACCTGCAATTTGAAAGTTTTGTCAAAAAAAGTAAAACAAATGTCCAATGGCTATAAGGCCTTAGCAGAAACCTGCAGATATAGAAAATAACCCTCCTAGCAGAGTCATAATCGGTACGGAGAATATGGAAGAGCACTTTTGTAGACCCGTGACCAACATTCTGATGTCAACACTTTTCTCAATAAGACAAGGATGAAGTGAAGATACATACAAACATACATAGATTAAGTCTAACAATCCTGCTAAAACTGACTCTTTTACGCTTCAAACATTCTTTTAAAATACGTATGTTCAGATGAAAGCATGCCTAACAAATGGTATTTTAGTATCTTTTGCCCGCAACGTGGTCCCAGCCGATTACAGAATTATCAGTCTAGGTTTTGAGAAAATGTCTTAAATATTTGACTACCCACTTTACGATGCCAAAAAGAGATCCAATCTTTTTTTATTTCACCATATGCACATAAGTTGTTTCTAAAAAATCATGAGAAGGCAGCAGGCTTTTGCTGCGTATATTGCATTCGTGACCATTGTGACGCAAGCGGAAAAAATGGAATTAACCGTCGAAGTGTAATTGACAAGTTTTAACTAATAATCCAAAGTAATTGTGCGAATACAAAGAATTCATATGTTGCAGTCATAATGTTGTGCGCTCAGTTTTGTCAAGTTTCGTTAACTTTGAGTTACTTAATTCAAGACCAATTTTATTCGCCCATTACACCCTGTCTACAAAAGACATAATTAATGTTATAAAATGGGTCATGCAATCGAAGAGTCTAATGGACACCGAACATTTTCGGAAACAATTTATTTCCCTACAATCATTGTTGACATAATTTTGACATTTTATGACAACGTGATGTCTTCACGCATCAAATGAACTTCTAAGTTGCTAAGTTTTCTTTTCTCTGCGTCTGGAACCCCGTTTCTACCCGTTTTGAAATAATTCATTCATACTTATTTATAATGCAAGCTATTAAGCTACAGCAAAAGCTTTGTATCGATGTGACCGATGTAGGAGTACTGATAAATAATAAAGTTTAAAAAAATGAACGCAACAAATAAGAACAAACAAACTTTTGATGTAAAGTTTGACATGCAGGTTAATAATAATATTTCTCTTGACAAAGCAGTGTTAGGTTAGGTTAGGTAGGAGGGTTGACAGGGAAAGAAAGTCCATTCCACGTCGCACTTAAGTCAATGAAGACGAATTGTGATGCCCTGGTGTTGCAGCCCCTTTACATGGAACCATAAGCCTATGTTCTATCAAACCAGTCCAAGGCGTTGATGAATCTGTGAAAGTCAACCACAGATTTGTCGGACAGTTCTACTAAATCCTGAAAAAGTATTTTTTTTTGGGTCTTAAATCTTACTTGACAAAGCGCTGGACAGTGGCAAAGAAAATGTGGAGTGTCCTCGTCTACTTCTTCGTCACCAAAACCCCTGTACAGTGTATCCGCGTTCAATCCCAGTCTTCTTGTAGGGTGATGATACCTGCTAAAGAAGAATTGTTTATCCATTTGCAGGGTTCTCTCAATTTTCGGTTTGTTGTAGAATGGTCATTGTTGCCTAGTTATGACACAGGAGCTGAGCACATTCTATCTGTCGTTTGCAGTCTGCTGAATTTTGTTCCCAACCTCCTATTTGAGGTTACAGAGTGGGGTTTTTGCGATGGTATTGGCTTGATCAAGGTCTTCTGAAGATCCATCCCTTGCTAGTGCATCATCTATCTCGTTTCCAGGCACTCCTTTGTGACCGGAGACCCAGCAGTCTTAATTTGTGCTGCCTGCCAAGAACCCCTAGCTTTTCGCCACAGCGATTTATCAGCTTCGACTATCTCTATGGCAGAAATCGCTCTTACTGCAGCATGGCTGTTGAAGGAAAGGGTGATATCATCTTGTGGTAGTGTCTTCATTGCAGCCTTTGTCACTGCCAGAACCTCCACTTGGATGACACTACTGTAGTCTGGGAGTCTGATCGATCCGAACAGTCCGAGAGTTTCGGAAAAGAATCCAACACCCACGCCTGTGTCAATTTTGGATCCATCCGTGAAGACGGAAGTTGTTGTGTCATTATTTAATATCTGATTAGGTTGCCCTTCATCACTTTCATTTATCAGTTGATTCAATCCTTAGACAGTTGCCTCCAGTTTCGGACTTCAAGTTGGTTGAGGCATCGTACCAACTGACAATTCTTACTTTAGATACAAAGGGAGTTTTGAAGTCATTTATATAGCCAGACCTAAATAGCAATGGTTTCCAAGGCTGTATCTTCGTCGAATCTTCACTAGGGTGGCACTCGTGGAGTTGATGTAGATGAACTCCTTAACTACTTCGAAGTTTCAGCTGTCTACGGTGGCATTTTGTTCAAAGCGGTGTAGGTCGATGGTACTTCCTTTTTTGACAACTCGTTTCGCCTGTTCAACAATTGCCATGAAAACCTCTAAAACGGGAGCGACGAAGATCGTAGGTATGCTCCAGGACAAGATGGACACATGAAAGCGCGTCAACTTGCCGAAATCCAGTGCAATCCAGCCGAAATTTCGAACTTTGCCCTGTTAAGCTCAAGTTGGTTAATACTAAAGGGTCTTCCAATAGGGACTTCCGAACTTTGATCGTTGATAGCGGCCATATTGATGAAGCTACATGTGTCAAATTGGCTGTCATTTATTCAGTCTGTTTTGCCAAATCACCATGGATGGATATAACGTTCAACAACGCGTGCAAATAATTAAATTGTTTAATCAAAATGGGTGTTCTGTTCGGGCAACGTACCGCGCGCTTCGCCCATTTTACGGTCGCCATAATCGTCCTTCCGAGAAGACTATTCGCAGTGTGGTGGATAAATTTAAGTCCACTGGCTCAACCAACACCCGTACGTCGACGAAACGCAAGATCTGCCGAAAACATCGCCGTTGTCCATGAGAGTGTGCCGGAGACACCGAGGCAGTCGATTTCGCGTCGCTTACAAGAATTCGGTCTTTTGCAGACCACAACTTGGCGAATTTTGCATCGTGACTTGGGTCTGCACCCGTACAAAATTCAACTGACTCAGGAGCTGAAGGTAAACGACCATAGACAACGACATGTGTTCGCTGAATGGGCTCTGGAGCAGTTGGAAACTGACTCTAATTCTCATCGAAAAATCATCTTCAGCGATGAGGCCCATTTCTGGATGAATGGGTACGTCAACAAACAAAATTGTCGAATTCGGGACAATACCAATCCATATGAGATCCAAGAGCGTCCAATGTATCCCGAAAAAGTCACTGTTTGATGTGGATTTTGGGCTGGCTGCGTCATCGGTCCATATTTCATTGAGAACGACGTTGGCCAGGCCTATAGGTCGATGATTACAAACTTCTTTTGGCCTGAATTAGATGATATGGACACCAACGACATGTGGTTTCAACAGGACGGCGCTACGTGCCACACAGCTCACGCCCCATTGGAAATTCTGCACGAGCGATTCGAGGGCATGGTCATTTCATGTGGAGGTGATGTGAACTGGCCACCGAGATCGTACGATTTGACCCCGTTAGACTTTTTCTTGTGGGGTTTTCTGAAGTCGCAGATTTATGCGAATAAGCCACAAACCAGAGCGGCCCTCAAAGCCAACATAACCTATGCCATCGGTCAAATTCAGCCTGATTTATGCGCCAAAGTCATAGAAAATTTGACATTTCGGATGCGCACCATACAGAGAAGCCGCGGCGGACATTTGAACGATGTTATATTCCATACATAATGGCATCGATAGGCCTTTCAAACGAATAAAAAATGTCGATGATATCTCACATACACTTTGTTTTATTTAACTTTAAAGATCGGTGCACATAATGAAAGACCCTTTGTCATATCCGGCTATAAAGACTTTGAAAAGGTGGTAATCCATCGCGGCTGGTCGAATTTCTTATCATCAGGAGTTTAACCTGAAACCTTCAGCGTGGCAAGCGATGATGCTTACCACTGCATTATGCCCATCCATAATACTTTGGATAGGATCTTGTATGCGACATTCAGCAGGGATGTGCCTTGATAGTTGGCACAAGACATAGAATCGCCTATGCTGATATTCTAGTCTTCGGTCATACTTTTGTCCTTCTATGGGTGCACGCATCCTTCTAAAACAACACCTCCGCAACTAGCTTTTGGCAGCAGTTCACGAAAAACGTTCACGTGTTCACGTGTTGTCACAAGCTCCTTCCTTGTTTCAGAAACAGAAAACATTGCTGACTGGAAGAGGCTTCGTTCGAATGCCGAGGCGATTGGGACTATAATCTGCTTTTTGGAGCAATTTCAGTAGTCATTTTCAAAAGATAAGTCAAAGAAACGTTGGACAGCATTACGTTTCGAGAGCGTTAGGTATGTATTCGTATGCTAAATTATTAACAGTCATATATGCATCCACATCCATGTACTTCATCATGTTTGCCGATTTAAATTTTACAAATAATGAACAAAGAATCAGATTATGTTCTTGACAACATTTTTCTTTCACAATTCAAGAGTTGGATGACTATAAACATGTGCTTAGATGCTTGAAAGAGAACATGAAGCTCCAGGCCATGTAGATACGTACATATGTATTAATAATCTTGATTCACAACCACAAGTCAATGAATGAGAAGTCAACTGTTTCGTAACAAATTTTAAGCCCCTTGAACTCCTCATTCATCATTTCAGTGTATCGCTTGTATAATACATATGAACATAGTTTCGCGGTTTTCATTAATTAACGAAATAATAAGATTGATGCTGGCTTTGCAAATCCAAAGCGAGGAAAATTATATAACACTATGATGGAAATTATGTATTAATGATCGCTATATCTAGATCTACACAAGTGAAGCACATGATACTGAGGACAAACTAATTAGAAAATTGTAGCAGTTGTCGTTAATATATCGCTTGTGAAAGCGAAATATGTACTCATGTTTTTTTTGCAACGAGGCGACAATCCTGGAAAACATTGTTGAAATGCATTACGTCTAATTGATGCTATTAATCTAATTGATTGTTTGCTGATCATAATTGATTGTTTGCTGATCAGAGGGATGTCAACGTTCTCAGTTAACAATTAATAAGCGAAAGTCTAATGACACAAATGATCACGTAAGGCACAGTAGGTAGAGTGAAGTTGTTTCTAAGGAATTAATGCGCTCTAAGTCCATAACTTTGTACCAAATACTAATTGACTCTCCAGTTTACTTTGCTTTAAATTTGGTGTAAGGCCCAATGCACACGGAGCAACTGGAAAAGAACTAAACCGGTTGGCAACTCGGGCTACAGACCAGTTACGAACTCAGCGGTGACTTGACTCCACACACGAGAAAACTCATCACCAATCAAAATCACTAGTTCGTCCAGTGTCGTCACGGATAAATGTCTTCGGAAATGTCCCCCACCAGCAACTAGTTGGTCTGTTGTTCGCTCATTTTCGACAAACTAGAAACTGAAATCAATAGGCAACCCGACATGCAAATCAACAGACGACTGGTTCCAAACCGGTTTTTGTGAATCGCAAACGAGTTTTCAACCAGTAGCGTCGTGTGCGGCGTCCCATTTGATTACACAGGGTATGCGTATGACCCAAAGCAAATTAGTTGCCAATTCGCATCGCGGATCAGTTTGTTTCCAGTTGCTCCGTGTGCATTGGGCCTAAGAGAATACTATTTTAACTTTTGATGCGAAATACTATGAGATTCTTCTGGTTTCTGCTGCATTTATCTACAAAAAGGCTAAATATTTAATTCCTTCGGGTACTGAATGATTACCGTTAAATAATTTATCCATCGACAAAAATAACGACTTAAAATTGAAAATGCAATTACAATTGATAATGACTAACAACAAATAAGCGTTGAATGTCCTTACACAACGCTGATTGTCATAATTTAATGTCGAAGCTGAATAGCCCTTGAAGAGCATCAAATTTTGTGTACATAACATGTATCGTTGATGGTACCACAAAATATGCGAAGCAGGCCGCAGCAGATAGTAATGTTTATATTTTAGCAAGGCTTACCGCAGTCGCCCTCAATTTTTAAAAGAAATCAGCACAGCAGCTATGTTGAGTTCCTTTTAAAATGATTCCAAGCATGCGTTGGTGGCGTAAAGACTGGTACGTAGGCGGTGGGATTGGCCATTATGCTGTTAATCCATTCCCTATTCAAAGTCTTGAGTTACGAAAATTCCTAAACTCCTTGATTTTATGGTGCATATGTATGTATTTATATCTTAGAGAATAATATAACCAATCTCTGAATCAATGTGGTAAAAGCAGGATTATTGTACGTACTAGACAGTGTTTGGCATTGTGCTATTTTGCTTAAAAAGAGTGAATTGATATCTAGATTAGAAGTAGTCTTTAGCGGCATTTAATTCAAGTTGCTTTGGAGGTTTTCAAGTCTAGAGTTCTTTAAATAAGTGCTTTACAATCTCGCTTTTATGAGATTTAGAGCTCTATGAAATACTAAGGATTTCTTAAAACTGCTATGTGATCAGGATTTTTGATTCCTTAGGATACAAATTGTTTATTTTTGATAATGTTTTCATTTAATCGGTTATAGAAGGAAACAGCCTTATCCCTGACCACCAGTTTGGGTTCAGAAGTAAGCATTCGACCATTGACCAGGTGCATAGAATTACTGACGTAATCGAGAAAGCACTAGAAGAAAAAAAGATATGCTCAAGCGTATTTCTTGACGTCTCGCAAGCTTTTGATAAGGTGTGGCACGATGGCCTTAAATGCAAACTACAACGGTTCTCCCCGCATGCCCATACGATATTCTAGAATCGTATCTCGGGAATAAACTCTTCCATGTTAGACATGGAAACGAATACTCGGAGCTTAAAGAATTTTCTACCGGCGGAGTACCACAAGAAAGTGTTCTTGGGCCGCTTCTCTATCTGTTATATACTCGTAATATACCGAAAGAAGATTGAACTACCCTTTCTACGTTTGCCGATGACACCGCTATCCTTGCAGTAGGTAAAACAGTCGAAGAAACGACTGCAAAACTGCAAAGCGCACTGAATAAAGTTAACGAATGGACTAGGGACTGGCGGATTGCCCTCCTCGAAACTAAATTTGTCCACATGAATTTCACATATAAAAAAACGAATGACTTGCTAATTTTTTTAAACTTGGCCCAATTACCTTTTGCCAACGAAGTCAAATTCCTGGGAATGACACTAGATGCAAAGCTGAATTGGAATTCGCTCATGAAAATGAAATGCAAAGAACTCGAAATGAAATACAGAGAAATGTACTGGTTACTCGGAAAACATTCCCAACTCTGTACCGAGAACAAACTGCTTCTATACAAGCAAGAGCTAAAGCCGGTATGGACCTACGGTATACAACTTTGGGGTTGTACCAAGAAAACGAATGCGAATATCATACAAGCATTTCAAAATAAAGTACTTCGAGATATTGTCCAAGCACCCTGGTATTCCAGAAACGACGATATCCACAGGGATCTACAAATTCCTGCAATTGAAGCGGAAACTACAAGCTTCGCGCGAAAACATAGAAACCGACTAATGGGACATGTTAACAATATAGTCCTAGCAATTTTGGATGATAGCAATTTATTTCGCCGACTACAAAGGACAAAACCCTCCGACTTGGCGAGATAAGGATTAACCGTGATTTAAATCCGGAACATGCAAGATCTTTCATAAGAAAGTAACCTGCCAAACGTTTTATTTCGTGACAAAAAAATTGCTTGACAAGATATAACTTAATTGCAATATCTTACGAACTTATATCGAAGGGAGGTGTTTTTAGTCAGTAGGAATCTGACACTACTATGAGACACTATCCTCATAGTGTCTATGTAAGACACCTACCGTCGGGAAAAAAAAAAAATAAATAAATAAATAAAATAAATAAATAAATTTGAACGTTCTAATACGTAGCCTTATACCTTTGTTCACCATAAGTAAAAACTAAAATGTGTTTCCAAGTTTTGTGCACAAAATTTGAAAATGCAGGGTACACGGCGATGGTAACGTGATGGTTTCGGGTGTGTTTTCTTAACACGGTGTTGGGCCAATTATTTACAACACAGTTGAATGGATCAACACGTTTATAGAGAAATATTGAAAAATATTTTGAAACCTTATTAATTTTAAAACAAGATCGTCACATACTAGAGTGATAACGAAATAAGAGACATTTTAGAATACGCAGATTTTTCGATTCTGTCACTGACATCTGTGTTAAGTTTCATGTCAAAATTTGCATTTGTTCCGTAGTTACGCACGTGTCTGATTTTGTTGAGCAAAGAAGTTGTATTACATTTTGTTTGCGGAATCAAATTTCTGCTGCAGAAACATTGAGAATGTTACAGAAGGCCTGCGGTGACCAGGCTATGTCACAATAAAATGTTTACAAGTGGTACAAAAAATGCAGAGAAAGCGTTGAAAACAATCATCGCTCTGGACGAGCATCAACATCAACTGATGAACCACACGTCAAGGAAATCAAAGATCTGGCGCTCAAAAATTGTCGATTGACAATTAAAGACCTCGTCGGTACTGTAACCATTCCATTGGGATCAGTCCAGACCATTTTGAAAGATGTTTTGTGCCTGAAAAAAGACAAATCTCGTTAGCTTCCAAAAACACAATTTTTTTTTTAAAAAGAGCGTCGCATCTGCGAAACAATGCTTTCTGACTATCAATCGGTTATGAAACGCATCATTACGCCTGATTTAGCACCGTGTGATTTCTGGCTATTCTCAAAGCTCAAAATCGAATCGCTGCCCACTTTGAAGGCTATTCTGGAAATCGACTTTAACAATTGTTTCGAGGATTGGAAAAACCGTTGGCATAAGTGTACTTTGTCATAATTGTAACTTTGAAGGCGATAAAATAGATTAATTAGTCTTTAAAATATATGCACAATTTCACCTTATTTTTTGATTGTAGAGCCGTAAGCCTCTGCAGCTGGTGCTCCTCACTATTAATGTACGTTTTTTAATCATATGTTATTAAATTATAATAGTAATATTTTTTGATCACGGTAGTAAATTTTCCAGCATAGTAACGATCCCAAACACACTTCACGGTTAGTAAAGCATTTAGTCTAGTTATTAACATTTTGCTGCAATGGATTGGTCCACCCAGAGCCCGGACTTAAATTCGATTGAAAACTAATGGGCGAATGACAAAAAAAGGTCTAAAGGACTGAAAAGCCAAAAATTCTTTTTAAACATCGAAGAAAATTGGAACAATGTACATTCCATTGTATAGATTTATTAGAAAGTATTCCAAAAGATATAACAGCTGGTATTCCAAAACAAGGTTATTCAACTAAATACTGAATGTACAAACATATATTTTGTAATTAATTTTAATCGATTCGGATAAAAATTTTGAAATAAAATCTTAAATTTTGGTATCGTTTCTAATGACATGTCTATTTCATTTTCCACATTTGAAGAACTATATACCATTACAACTATATTTACTGTTACTTGCTTTGATCGTTTGCATAATCTAATTATACGATTTCCAAATAAATAATAAGGGCATCTACGAACTTCAATGAATGACCCAACAAAAAAGGGTTTGGTAGCATGAAACCAATTTAGAATGATCCTTTCTAATTATGTGACCACCACTGCATCTTACTTTTTTTAACGTTTACGTCTTTTTAATTAGAGTCCAATTTGCAGGAAGTATGTGCATATGTCTGTATATGTATATTATTTAACTTCATGAGAATGTTCACATATAATAGAAAAAATATGGGCATTAAGCCTTAAAACTGTTCATTCGTACTTTACTAACGTTGATTTCTTTCGTATTTGAAAAACTCGTTAAAATGTATTGCAACACAAATTTTATTTTATTTTTATGATTATGATTATGATATCTGCTTTAAATAACAAACTTTTCATATACAAAGCTATTATTTATTACTTATTACTACTTATTTATTTATTTATTTATTATTTAGCAATTATTTGTCTACTTAGTTATTCGTTTATGTTTATTTATTTATATATTTACATATATATTTATCTACAAATATAAATGTAAATATATATGGTTTATAATTATTGATATATTAAGGCACTACTTATTTTTTTGTATTGAAGGTTTTTTCCTTCAAGCTTGTCCTGTTTTCCTTTCCAATTCGGAAGAAAGGTTAAATTATTTCTAAAATCTGTCCTCTTTGTTAAAAATTATTTAAATTTTAAGAATTTATTCAATTTCAATATAAAAATTCTTCTATAAACGCACACTTGTAACACCTGTTTTAATAGACTCGTCCTCGTAAAATTGTTTTGATCAATGGCTTTCCTAATCTCAACAGACACAAGTTTCCGGAGTGTTGGCTCATAAAATTAACACGTCTTCTAGAGTTTGGTAAATTTTCCAACGGAAGTGTTAAAAAAAAATCCCTCGACAGTATATAATTGATAAATAAAAGTGAAGGTATTACTTCAACCAACTGGATTTCCTTACACAACAGGATCATACAAATACTCGTACCATGTATCATTTCCAAACTCAAGGAAGACAACCAGCCAATAAACAGTACCAAATTGTATCCATCCCACCGCTTAACATCGGATTGCAAAAAGTCAAAGTACACCATCAACAACTGACCAGATACACCAGCCACAAGCATACATTTGCCGCTTCAATGAGTTAATGTGGATTCATTATCAAAACTATGCAATATTACCCTCTATAGTTAAATTCAGTTTGTTTTTCTGCATCATAGTTATGCCATCACGGCCGGCCACTCACTTTCAAAGTGAATCTCAGGAAAAAAAAAAAACCTCAACTCCGATTAGGTTTGAGAGAGCAAAAGGTGGGGGCCTTTCTCTGAAGCAAGCATTCACACGTCAAAGCCATTTGGTTCGGTTTCCTCTGCCATGTGCGTTGTGGTATGAAAAAACTTGTGCACAAAAAGAGAGCACACACATCCGAAATCCACCGAGAGTGGTATTTCTTTTAAAACCAAGACTCACCGAAAGACATTGATACAAACGATTTAAAGCAGTAGCCGAATACGCACGAGATGTAACAAGAGAAATTTTAAAATAAACAACAAAAAAACTAAAAGTTTATCGCGTTCGCTTTGGGACTAGTGTACATTTCCGATAACCTTTTCTAAAAAAATTTAATATATTTATTTACCTGTGAATAAAAGAATACCTGTTGTGTTAAAATAAATTATTAAATTCAAAATCAGTGCATGGTGCGCAAAATTCGTTTTAAAATTAAGTGATTTAACACTAGGCGAACGACTCTATTTGGAATTTAATTTATATAACAACTTTACAAGATGAAGGTAAGATTGCAAGTTCAATTTTTAAATTTATTGAAAAAGTGAAAAGTATCTCTCAGTGCATTGGTACCTTGGAACTCTTATTTTTTTTACGGTCGAAGTAAAATGAAAATTCTGCGAACCCATCGATGTGTCACAGTATCAAGAGAAAGTGAATTGTACTTTAATTCCTTCCGTCGTCAGTGAAACCGAAGGGAAATACAACACCAAAAGTGAACTGAGCTAATGTATCTGCTTTGGATGCAGTGAAATGGGTACGGGCAAAATATGTATCTTTTGCAAATACAATTATGTTTTATGCTTTATCGATAAGTGTTCTGTGAAAAACTTTCTGTTTCTGCACCTAGTAAATGGAAATTAAAATTGTTTTGCATCATGTACATTTGTTTGGATATGGTCTGCAAGTGGTCGAATGAAAAGTGAGACGAGCCACCGTTTTTTTTTTTTCGAAAGTGTTATTTGAATAAACCGAAGAGAAGCTGATGTAGTAAGAATTGATAGTAAAAGTAGCGAATGTGTTGTTAACCGTAAACGGCGAAGAAGATTTTTCTATTTCTTTTTTAAAATTTTTTAAGGCACTTTTTTAACGACTTTGTATCACATTTGTTGTTACAGTCTTGTTATCAAAAAAATTAAATATTGCGATTGAATGCAAATTTATCAGCAAAATGGATTAGTTAAGTATTCATGACAAGGAGGTGATCAGCTCAAACTTTAAGTGGACTAACAAAATGTGTTTGATTTCAAAATGATCCAAACATCTGTATCGGCATTAATGTTTCCCAAGGTCATCTGATTGCATTTAGAATAGTTTCTTCATCACCGACCACTCAATGAGGTCAATGAGTTGAATGCAATAAGACTTACATTTTCCCACTCTGAGCAATATTAACAAAAAATATTAGATTGTCTCATTAGGTTACTTCTGATTTTAATCAAAAAGTTTATAATTGCAACACATCTTCGTTCAACTGAAGTTGATCGTGTTAATCAACTAGATTGAACTGGATTGATACTGAGGGTGAGAGCTAGTTTATTATGATATCGTCAACTTTAGGACTCATGATTAGTCAAAAAATCAACTAGGCAGGGATGTAATATGCTTCAAATGTATTCGTATTTGATTCCATTCTGTGGATTTAAGGAAAAATATCACAAAGCGTCGAGATCTGACCGAGGTCGTCGAAGAAAAGGAGTTTCCTTCTTGTACTTACTTTTGCAACTAAGGATGTGAGCACTGTTCCTTGTTTGACTGGATGGTATCCAATACTAATACTCCGTGCTGCCCTAGTGGTTTTTAGGAAATGCAGGTTATTTTCGCATTGTTGTTAGCTTTGAAAAAAATATCTTCCTTGATATGTTACAGTTTGGTTAGTATTTAGTAAAAAGTGTCCCTAACAGAATACAGACGCTTTTCGCAATTAAACGGTGCATGCTCGTTTTCTTTTTAGGCGGAACCCATAGCAGGTTATCGATTAGACAAACAAGTTCATTGCGATATTCTTGCATTTGTTTACAGGATGTTATAATCGCATCAATGCAACATGTTTGAGGTGTCTGCAAGCCTTTCACCTTAAATATGATCGGTATGGATTTGCTATTTTTTTTATGCTGAATAAGCACATGCACAGACACTACAATTAATATTTGAGCCATCGGTGCAAGTTCCTGTGCCAAAGTGTTTTACCACTTTACCCGTTCCCACTTTGCTCTGGAAAGCCCACATGGAAGCTTTGAGGCAGTTTAGTTTGTGGGGTGACCATGGTGTAGTGGTTGCATCATCGCTTGTCACGCTGAAGGTTCCAGATGTCGAAAAAAAAGTCGATCAACTGCGAAAAAAGCTGACGTCAACTCTACTGCGTAGGCATTATACTGACACCGGGATGTTTGAAAGAAATACTGTGAATTATAAGCAATGGCAACAGTACCAAGAATTCTCCCCAGTAATTCTGGACACCACCCTCGGAGCAAAAAGACTGAAACCTAACACTACCTGAGTTTCGCAATCACTACATCAACACTAGCGCTGTGTGCATAGCATCATAAGGGTATCCATAGCCCCTTTAGCGCCAGCGAATTATAAAAAAAAAAATTGGTAACGTAACCATCTCATTCGGTAGCTAATCCATGATGTTGCTGTGGCCGTAGGGCTTTAAAGTTTAGCACTCAAATTTTTTGAGTCTTATTGCTCTGCATACTACGATGTATTTAATGTGAAGAACGAGAGTCAAAAGGTGAAAAGCATTGTAAGGGCATCCGACTTTAGGACTCTCGTTGTACCTAAACTTACCACTTTTTGAACCCTTTTAAGTTAAGCCAGGTTGTCTTTATTGACCGAACTTTTGAATACGCCGAACCTTCCACTCTGTTTATTTTTTCTGCGGAAGTGGTCCAAGCCAAACTGCTTTAGTAGAGATGCTTGTATTTTACATATTTCCCTACGCATTTTTAATTGTTAATTACTTCTGTTGATGTGTGTAGAAACTTAATAAGATTCCAGAAGTCCCGCATTCGAATTTTAACGTTAAAGTCAAATTAGTAAATGCATCTATCCAAAGGGGTCTACAACCGTGTAAATGAAAATGTAATTTATTCCAAGATGCGTTCGGCTGTAAAAACTTTACATCGTCGAAGTGCACACATATTGTTGTTATTATTGCGTTTTTATGCTTCGGTGGTTGAAGTTAAAACATTTTCCGCTTTTATGAACAAAAAGATCCAGAGGCAAAGTATTTTGGTTTTGAATAGGTGAATTTAAATGTCAACAGAGAATTACGAGCTACATATATTTTCGTCTTCCTGAACATAACTTTTATTTTTTTAATTGATGTAAAAAAATAATGTACATCATTCTACCACCGTGGTTTAATGGTTAGTGCGTTGGATTGCTAAGCGAAGTATGTAATAATCGCTTCAGAAGAATAGGCTAGAAACTAGATAAAAGTATCTGAGTCATGTTAAAAGTCCGGTACCTTTAAAGTACCTCATTTTTATATCTTTTTCTATGACGTAGGAGTTATCCACGCGTTTTATCGACAAGCTAGTAGGAGAAGTAGAATGAGAAGCAAAATATTTCTCATATAATGACAAAGTATCGAGCGTCAGCAAAGCAACCAAAAATTGTTCGTGGCAATGACAAACCTCAAAAGGACCATGTGCCATGAAAAAGCCCCTCAATCTGCCGTCTGAAGTCGGCAATAAAACTGTTGGTCCCTTTCATTCGTGCGATAATTATAACACGCTCTCTATCTGCTGTCGCGCTAGATATTTGTTTACCTTACAGTCTAACTTACATCTTAGATTTGAGAAAAGTTTCTAGAAGCTAGTCAGTCCTCCGAAAGTGTAAGTATAAAACAGCAACTTCAAACTCTACAACTCTCTCTTTATAATTAGCGCTGTTTCCTTGCTGTTTAGGCTGTGCGACCTGAAAGATCTATTGTGCCTGCAGCCAGATAGACAAGGATATTCTCTATCTACCTAATGAAGTTGAGGATATCTCCAGTCGAAGCATTACGAATGTCCTCCGCTGTTAGGAATTCTATGTGGAGAAAGCGTTTCCTAACTCTGCAGACAGCCACGCATTCAAATAGTACGTGTTCCGCTGATTCGTCTTCCTCTAAGCAGAGTCGGCATTCAGATTCCTGAACTATATTTAGTTTATATAAGTGATATCTGAGGCTGCAGTGAACAGTGATGAAGCCGGCAGGCCTCCTGATATCGTCCCTATTGTGATTAAGAATATTTTTTGTGACTTCGTTTATGGGTCGGATGGCCCTTTTAGCCTGCCTAAGTTCCCTAAATTGTTGTTCCAATAGGATAAAAAGTTCCACTTTTTCCAGCTGTCCAGAATCGCTCTGAACACGAAAGTAGGTATGCCGCGGAAGGGTTTAGCACCTAGCACATTCCAAGTCCCTTTGAGACTTTGTGATTAGGGCCATAAATACCGGCTCCAAAACCGGAGTTCATCTTTGATCCGTCGGTATACCACACTAGTCCTTTTAACTTCAGCAGCAGATCGCCAGTTTCCCAAGAATTGCGGTTCGGGATCGCAATCTCGAACTTTCAGCCCAAAACAGAGTGTGTTGAACATAAAGTCGGATACCGTACTGATCGTTTTAAGCTAGCGAAAGTCAGAAAAGATAGCCATGACTTTCGGGTCAGTTTGCTTGGCTGAATTACTGTAGAGCGTTGGAGGTTAACTGCACCGCATTTCACCACTTTTTTGACAAAGATGTGCAACGGAGTAAGGCCAACAAGTGTCCCTAGGGCTGCTGTAGCATAGCTCCGGTGATGCCGAGACATGCTAATCTTTGAATTCGTTGTAACTTTTAGATTGTGAATTTTTCATTAAAAGAGAACAACATTACAAATGTATAAGTTGCACTTATCCGAGTGTTTTTTGGTAAATCCAATATTTTCGGTGTTCAAAATGACGTGCACTTACAAGACATTTGCATTTATACGTTTTGCACTTATCTTAACATTATTGTATGAAAACTTTGCGAATTGACAATGGGTTTTTGAGGGCATTGCACTAAGACGGTTTTTGTTTTCTGTTTTCTGTTTTCGACTGTAATGCCTTTTCACAATAAAAAGGGGTTAGGTCTTGTTAGAGTAGTGTCTTGATGTTGAAAGATATTCTCTCCGCCAATATGATGCCTAAATGGGGATGTTGGAATCCCTTATTCGGGAAAGCAGTCTTTTAAAAAAAAAAAAAATACGGCACTCCTTGGATTTTGAAACAACTCTGAATTTCCTCAAAAGGCTTCTTGGAATGTACCTACATGTATGCCCTTAAAAAATTGTTGAACTCAGGTTCTGAATCTCAGGTGCTGAAGAACTGAGCAGTAACAGAGAAAGTGTAGGGTGTCTTCCTTCTCTTTTGCATCGATGCAGCTTTTACACCGATCATTTTGGTACAATTTAAATTTTTTCTGTGGTATCATAAGACGTTGTGTCCAATGACGATGTCTACTAATGCGGAGAGGAATTTTGCATCCCTTTGTATGATTGTTTTAATTCTAGTTTTATTATAGAGCGGCCAGAGTTGAACGCGCTCCATCGGATGTTAGTTGCCTCAAGTATTTTATTTTCCACTTGTTGCTCAAGATGACATTTTAGAAATTAAATCGATGTATTGACATGATATACTCGTAGTTCAAGTGAGTTCAGCAGTGTCGTACTTTATGCTTCGAGCTGCGATAGCAACGCATAAGACAATACATCTTTATATAATTTAATTTTAATCATTTAATTTAAGTAACTGAAATTGATGGAAACTTAAAGAAACTGAACGAAGCTGAACATTATGGTCGGTTCATATAATTTGTAAGTTGACTTGTGTCTGTGACGGTTGGGCCTTAAGAAGCCACCAAAAGCCCTTCTAAAATTCATTACGAATTCGGGAAGGTCCAGGTAGGCCGAACGACCACCAAACAATTAATACAGACCTTCATTTTTGTCATTCTCGTTCAGACTGGACATAAGAAATACCCTAGGGGAATACAGTGGATCCTTAGATATCCAAGTGAAGGCTGCATCGTACCTACATTTTGCTTACCAGGCTATGCTTATTGAGACACTTAACCTCCACAAGTTTATCTATTTACCTATACAGTCTTCCCCGCTTAATTTAACCCACCATTTTGTCCGATTTTTTCGATCAATTATCCGAGTGTTCAATTAAAGAAAACCCGTTTAATTGCTTCTATAGTGCAATTAAACGAGATTTGCTTAATTGAGCCAGTAAGTCAATTAAACGATGTTGTATTCGAAAACTGTGATGAAAATGGGTCCGTTCCGATTTCTAGACCATCTGAAGTTTCAGATAAAGAGAGCATTCTGATTCGACAACAGCCTGAAATTTGACAGATGAGCAAGACAACTTTTTGTGTGGTAGTGGACTGGATTGTTAGTCTAAAAATTCTTGCCTTATACTGATTTGAAATTTTTAAATATCTTGTCAGTTGAAAATTGTCACAAAACAGCTGTTATGCCAAACGTATTTTTACAAGATTGCTGAACTTTGGAATTAATTTTTTTCGTACTTGGACGAATATTTGTTTAATAGTTTAATTTTCATAGTTTTATTGTATAATTAATTGATTTTGAAGTCTTTAGCAAATTGTTAAGATCAAATGATTACACTTAACCTGTGATATAAGTATGTAAACTGCTTTGGAAAAGCGCATAAGTGTATGTATTACTTTCATAAAATGTTATCTTCAGAGCAGTTTGTGTTTTATTATTATGCGCAGATTAACAAGTTACAAAGCAACTCCAATGCGAGAACAGAAAGTAAAAATGTTGTTTTGACTTGGATGTCATATCTGACGTTGTCTTGATTTTCAGTCAAGTTTCAGCGTTCCGTATCTAGTCTAGTCTATCTGAAATTTCAGATATCTAGAAATCAGAACGCACCCAAAAAGTTTTGTTGTCAAATGAATCGCGCTACCAGAATTGGAACATGGCAAACTACAGCTCGCTGCCATCTGCTGTGAAAACAGCGTTCCGGAATTACTACAATTTGCGCATCTTTTTGTTATAATTTTTTGTTTGTCGCCGATCAATTAACCGAAAAATTTGGATGCATTTAGTTTGTTTGGTATATATTTGTATGATCAATTAAGCGGGTAAATCAATTATACGGGACTCAATTGACCGGGCAAATACGTGTACAACTTATATAGGAAATATTCGAGCCCACTTTTTTTGTTCAATTAAACGGGAAAATCAATTAAGCGGGGATCACTGTATATAGTTTTAACATCTTAATTTGTCCTAAATGTAGCTTGAAATGTTATATCATAGTAATTGTATCGGAAATACTACGTCTACCAAGCTTTATCATCATCAAAAAAAAGGCAACGATTTGCATCAATACATGACCTTGCAGTTAACACATGTGTCTTCTTACATATAAAGCTTTGTTCTATAACTTTGCTGCACATCTGTTTCAAGTTTTAGGCTTCTTCAAGTAAAATTACTACAACTTGACAGGCACTGGCTGAATGGTTATATTCCTCCTAGCACAGCAAAGCAATAAAAAACAAAACTATGTCTGTCAGCAATAATTGTTCATACTTCATACACATATGTACATTCAAGTCGCCGTATTGAAAGTTTTAACAAATATGTATAACATAAATAATATGTGGACTACCAACCTTAAATTTACCACATACGGTAAATTGTGACCGATAAAAAGCTTTGTTCACATACGTAATTGCTCAACAAATAAACTGTGCGCCAGTGATACGATGGTTTAGCTGTCATGCTTCTCATAAATGTTTTTTTTATTCATCTCCGCTCTTACTAAACCGTCTTTTGTTCATGTGCTATTAAATCTGTGGCAGTAGAAGTGGTTTTCTTTTCATAAAAATTAATCGAATTGCACTTACATATTTCGTTAGTTATCATAGTTATGACGGGGATTGATTGAAGTTGATACTTTATTATTTGTAAAGCACCAGAAACCATTATTTTCTCGTAAACCATATTTTATTAGTAAAAAAAAACTAAAAATCTTTAAATTTACTTAAGGGGTTGGGTCAGGTTCGTAAAAAACCAATGAAAAAAGGGTGATTTCAATTCGATGCCGCAAAGGCACAATTGCAGCTATTTATTTATTTTTGTTGTTGTTGTTTTACAAATTTTATGTAGTTTCATATGGATTTTTTCTGTCTCGCCTCGATCCTTGCGCATGCGCACAGCTCCCGTCGAGCACACACATGAAAAAATATTATCCTCGACTGGTGGGAATTGTAGCTCGGTGCAAAAATATCGTAGAGCAAAAATTCCAATTGAGTTTTAAAGTAGAAGGATAAATCTATCGAATGACACAATTTGAAAAAAAAGAAATGGCGCAGTTTTGAAAATTGAGGTCCGAAAACGGTAAACAAAATTCGGGGAAAAACGTGTGCAGCATTGTGGAAAACTCGAATTTCCACAAAAGCATGTGTCATTCGATAGCCAACAATGTACAGAATAAAACAAAAAACAAATGTTCAAAATCGGTCAAAAACTCTGGTGTTGGTTATTCCCACCAGTTCAAAAAAAAAACACGTTTCGAGAAAAACGCGTTCAAAGTTTGAGGAGCGGTTTTCTCATAGCAGAAATCAAATAAATGACTCGACCCTCGTGATTTTCTATTCTTTCATGTTTTAAGAAAGTCAGGAAAAAATAAATTTGAAAATCTATCGATCAGAATTCGATTGGTGCGCGATATGAGCTAGAAAACCGAGCTTCGCTCAAAACCAAGTCCTAACGATGCAGCAGGTTTTTCATAAAAATCAACTCTGACACGGCTCGGCGCGCGCTCGTAAAAGCCGTGTAACTTCGGTTCTATGGGACCGATCATGATAAAATTTGAGTTACAGACTCTCAAGACCCTACAGAATCCAAATCTTACAAAATAAAAAAATGCCAAAATCCAAAAATTTTTACGAACCTGACCTCTTAAATGAACTTGTGTTATGTTGGAATGTAAAACTAACAGCGAACCTTTTAAATTGTAACCCAGTTTTCGTTTCGGTTGGTCATCTATTGTTTTTACGATTAAAACATGGAATTTTTGTACAAAGGAATGATGACTTATTATTATAAATCATAAGAATAGAGTCAATCAAAAAGTCTGGGTAACAGGTCCGACAGGACATACTTCAATCTATGGTACTTAGGCAATTTAGTAAATATAGACTACACAACTAACTAAAATTTTGCTTACAAGTCGGCCATAGCCTGATCCGTTTCCATCTAGACAGATGGCTCCGAATTAAATGTAGGCTCAGATGTTTTCTGCCGCCCAGGAAGTTGGAATAAGAGCAATACGGGTAATACGATAGCAAGACTGTATTAAAAGCTATTTCTGCTGTAGACTAACATCTGACAATTAAGTGGCGAGCAAATGATATGAATTTGAATTTGTAAACTGTTCGTCTGTGGACCCTTAAACAATTCCCAACCTTTTCGCTGAATTGTTCAGCCAACGTCTGCGCATGAGTAACGACGTTGAGCCTGACCTGAACTACTTCAGCCATTCGTGGCTGCGCTCAAACCTCTTTAACATCCGTATGTTTAACTTTATCATCAGTAGCTGATAAATTAAACCCCCTTAAGGACAACTATTCCTCTGGTCCTGATGGACTCCCCGCCCTCAGTTTAAAAAAAAATGTTTTTTAAAATAATCTCAGCCCCTTACTGGTCTGTTCCAGCTTTCAATCGCACGTGTTTTTTCCCCTAAACTATGGAAGGACTCATTTATTATTCCCATCTACAAAAATTTCCAACTTTCGACCCGTTGCTAAAGTTGCTTGCATTCTAAAGCTCTTTGAGAGTATAATTTATGATGCGATGCCTTTCCATTGTAAATTAGTTTTCTTCCCCAAGTAACATGGATTTTTAAAGGGTAGATCTACAAACCTAGCTCAATTTGTTTCCAAATCATTATGTGCCTTTGCTTCGGCAAAATCTGCCACAAAGTCATACTTCTCAAACTTAAGGCGCTCGGTTTCCTACCATGGTTGGCTTCATGGATAAAATCTTACTTAAAAGATTGCAAGTACAGCGCCCTTTTTAGATCTCCTGTTCCTAACCCAAATACAGCGTCCTCAGGTGTACCACACGGGAGTCATTAAGGAACT
This sequence comes from Criorhina ranunculi, assembly GCA_951813785.1. Lineage (NCBI taxonomy): Eukaryota > Metazoa > Arthropoda > Insecta > Diptera > Syrphidae > Criorhina > Criorhina ranunculi. The sequence continues at coordinate 51,415,403 of OX638381.1, read as the reverse complement.
CTGATCTGCGATTTGACCATAAATGATGTTGAGCATGTAATTTTACTATCTGACCTTGCACTGCTGACTCCCTCTCACTGCAAGCCGATCACCTGAAGTCATCCAGCGAAGATTTATTCGCTTTGCCTTCTGTGGACTAGACTGAGATGACCTATACAACTTACCACCCAACGAGTATTGTTGAAAGGTGCTTAATTTTCAGACCCTAAGGACTCGTCGTGTTGTCGCGGCCTTTCTCTTTGTGCCTCAGTTATTAGCTGAAAAAATTGATTGTCCTTATTTGCTTCCCTTATTCCGCCTTCCCCATCACCGTACTGACTATGGCATGAACAAACCCCTTAACAAAAATACTCCGTAAAGCAAATATGTTTTGACACCACTTAAGCAAAATTTTCGTTCGATTATGACACTAGCATAAGTTGACCAAAGTCTATTATGGTTGGGCCTTTCGATAGATCATCCAGGTCGTTGAAAATGTATTCGCCAAGCATGTGACCACAGCTTCTGCATAAGGGCCACCAATAGATTGTGGCCTATGATAATCCCCATGAAGAGCGTTGAGTGTGGTTTTTTAAAGGAGTAGATACTATGAGAGGCAATACTCACTAATCGACTGTTGATAGGTCCTATTCTGAACATATCCTAGCACGCCTTTTCATTACCGTGGATGTCATTGTGGCCCTGTACTAATGTTGTTTTCGGCTTGTCACGGTAACCTATACGCCCCCCGTAGTTGGCTTAAAAGGTTTTTTATTCGGTTTCTATAAGAAGATAAACATAAAAATCATTTATTAAGAATGCATATCTATCCCAACTAAATACAGCAACCGCGAGTTGCTTTAATTTATTTCGAGTTGGTACCATAATAACAAAATAAATAGGTCAAATAAGTAATTTTATCAGATACAAACATTCGGCTTCCATTAGATGCAGCCTTAGTGTTTCCAAGCGGGTTAAATCACGTTGCCCTTTAATCAATCTTTATGCAATCGAAACTTCACATCTGCCACCGATCGCTGCACTTTCAGGATGAATATGATAGATGGCTGTTCTTGTATTGAATCTAGTATCGAGTTGCCTAAAAATGAATTCAAAAAAAATGTTTTTTTTTTCATTGTGTGTTGTGTAGCTTAGCTAGAGATCCGCCACAGCCACAAGAGTCACTGAAGTGTCGGTAAAGAAATCACTTTAATATCACTGTACAAATAATTTGTGCGATGGGATTACATTCAAACTTAAAAGTGATTTCGCGCATTTCTTGCCTGTGGATTTCTGCTAAATCTTAATTGAGAATAGTATTGTAACCCTAAGGTTTAAACTTTCAAATTAAAGATGTGCCATGCTAAAGGGTCTTCCAATAGGGACTTCCGAACTTTGACAGTTGATAGCGGCCATATTGTTGAAGCTATATCTGTCAAATTGGCTGTCATTTATTCAGTCTGTTTTGCCAAATCACCATGGATGGATATAGCGTTCAACAACACGTGCAAATAATAAAATTGTTTTATTGGAAACTGATCCCAATTTTCATCGAATAATCATCTTCAGCGATGAGGCCCATTTCTGGATGAATGGGTACGTCAACAAAGAAAATTATCGAATTTGGGACGAAACCACTCCACATGAGATCCAAGAGCGTCCAATGCATCTCGAAAAAGTCACATTTTGGGCTGGCGGAGTCATCGGTCCATATTTCTTTGAGAACGACGTTGGCCAGGCCTATAGGTCAATGATTACCAACATCTTTTCGACTGAATTGGATGATATGGACACCAATGATATGTGGTTCCAACAGGATGGCGCTACATGCCACACAGCTCACGCCACATGGGAAACTCTGCACGAGCGATTCGAGGGCATGGTCATCTCACGTTGAGGTGATGTGAACTGGCCACCGAGATCGTGCGATTTGACCCCGGTAGACTTTTTCTTGTGGGGCTTTCTGTAGTCGCAGGTCTATGCGAATAAGTCACAAACCACAGCGGCTCTCAAAGCCAACATAACCCATGCCATTGGTCAAATTCAGGCAGAGTCATGAAAAATTGGACATTTCGGATGGGCGCCACCCAGAGAAGCTGCGGCGGACATTTGAACGATGTTATATTCCATACATAATGGCATCGATAGGCCTTTCAAACGATGATATCTCACACACACTTTGTTTTATTTAAATTTAAAGATAGGAAGCGCTTTATGAAAGACCCTTTAGTACTAAACTTAAATAAATAAGTGCATTGTTTTGAAAATTTCCCTCACTATAGTGTTTTTTCAATTAAATTATTACTTATGGACTACTTGTGTTGTCTTGCATTTATATTGATTCCAATTAGATAGCCATACTTTAAACTTCATCTAGCAAAACACATTTTATTGCGTGAAAGGGATACGGACGAATGTACACATAGTACGTTAGAAAGATTTAAAGAGAAATTTACAGTTTATTCAATTACCTTATAACAGTCTTTCTTTCACTTTTGTTGTCATCGGCTAACACTTGTACTGCAAGTAAACGAACCGTGATTCGATTGTGTAATTAGTGTATATCTATTTAAGATCTTTTTTTTGTTTGTCCACGACATCGTGCATGTATCTTAGCACAATTAAATGTGTACAAATGTTCCAGACGAAATACCAATCTTAAAGTTGAATAACTTCCTAAGAACAGGTGTGAATTTTAAACCTGCTCTGCTTTTAATGCACCGTTGCATTACATGCATCCTACATAATGAATAGATACCTTTAGACCGTAAAAATGCATTTAATGATGTTTTCGTTACTGATTTCCACAGTAATGTAAATGAGAATTAGGAAAACGAGGAAAATTTTCTATAACGCAATTCTTAATCTTTACAAAGTTTAAATTAGTACGGTGAAATTCTATTTGACCTTCAAGTCGCTTGTACTATTAGATATAAAGTAGTTGCTGCGGTATCGCCAAAGGTTAAGGTGGAGCTCTAGAGTTTCTAAAAAGGCGTGCGAGGAAAGTGAAATCAAGTTAAAGATAAACAGATGCGCATGATAAATGAATTAGTGATAAGAATACATTATGAACTACAAACTTATCTTACACACTTAGTAATGCAAAGAGCAATTACTTGCAAACCAACAAGATGGGGAACTTAGCTTTCTCAATTTGTTTGGTAAATTAGAAATGGATCGAAAATTTAGAGAAAATGATTATAAGAACTTAAGAAGGTGATGGAATCGATAGAAATCCGGAAAGGTTACGGAAATGCAGGGTGGTCATGATGTAGTGGGACCCACTTAGGCCAGTACGAAGGCCCATTGTGATACCACGTGTAGAAACCGGAAACCAGCATCAGAAACCTCACATGTGGAATTTCCTTTAGAAAAAAAAAAGGATTAGAAGCTCTGGGTAACCGTATCGGGGTAAATCCTATCCTGTGCCGCACTAAGTGCAGAACCAATTAGACCCACATACAAAACTCTTAATTCTAAAGATGTCGAGTCTGGCTAGGTTGTTGAGGTCATTGAAGAAGTACTCTCCTAGTGTTTTCCTCCTCAGCCTTGATCCAGCAGGGCATGTACAAAGAAGGTGTGCAGTCGTTTTTTCTTCCTTCTCGTCTCTGCAGCTTCTACAAAAATCATTAGAAGGTACACCCATTCTAATGGCATGTCTGCCAATTAGACAATGCCCCGTAAGGACTCCTACTATAATTCTTATAAGATTCCTGTTCACGGACAGAAGTTTTCTGTTCTCCTCAAAACCAGGTTAGACCAGATCTGTTTCGACAGAGGACAAGTGTTGATATTATTCCACCTGCTATAAGCTATTCTTCTAGCTTCACTATCAAGGTGAGACTTTATCGATTCTAGAGAGGCCCTCTATTTCCAGACAGGATCCGACCCGTGCCTTCCTTAGTTAGTTCATCTGCTCTGCAGTTGCCCGGAACATCCCTCTGTCTTGGAACCCTGCACAGGGAGACGTCGCATCTGTCAGCGATCTCGTTCAGATACCTACGGCATTGAAGAGTTGATTGTACTGAGTAATGATAATGACATCAGGAAGTTGAAAAATAATACTGTGAATTATAAGCAATGACAAAAATAAGTAAAATGCTCGCCAGTTATTTTGGACACAACCCTTGAAGTCAAGACTGAAACCCACAACCACCGGAGTTTCTAAAACCACTACACCAACACTCGCTCTGTGTGTATTCTTTGGATTCAGCCATATTCCTTTTATGGGGGGTCAGCTCTCCTAGTCCTTAATCGTTCAGTTCCTCTGTTCTGGATTGTCATTGCCTCGATTGCATTCTTTCCTAGATCGTTCTTAACAGTTCTTAGCGATGTTGTTAGGAGTCTTCTTCTTCTCCTTGCTGGTTCTGATATGTTAAGTGCCTCGTGGACAATATGGAATACAACCGGAGCCTGCTTTCCTGTACTTTTTCGGAGAAGGGTGTTATTTTCCTCATCCATAGTTCGAACTTTGTCTCTTTTCAGCATACGCATCTCTTCCATATGCTATATTTTTGGAGACGTTATTTTTGCACTTCCCAGCGTACAGTCCCGTACATTAGTGACGGTCTTACTGCACTTTTGTAAAGCTCTCTTATTAATTTAGGTGGCATCTTTTGATCGCAAAAAGAGTAAAGCTCGAGGCTGATTCTCGGTGGACTCCCACCATCGAATCGATTTGTTCTTCCGGCTGGGGTCCTGATTTGTGTCGATGTAACTTTATGTCCACCTTAAGTGGTTCTATTTTCTGCTACTTGCCAGATCAAGTAGTTTTAAGTTTACCATTGAAGAATTCTAATGGTACCGTTGCTGATTCGTACACCTTTTTCCAGTAGTTTAGAAAATCCTAAAAATGTAGCTTTTTCTGCAACAAAAGTCCAATTGACTTAGGAATTGAAGCAAAACGAGCACCCACTTGGTTAACGCGTCTCTGTTAGGGCCTTAGAGCAGCTTCAAATTGACGACAATTTTGCTTAATTTCCATCTCGGTGGCTACGTAAATAAGCAAAATTACCATATTTTGGGCCCGGAAAATCCACACGTAATCATAGAGATCCTGTAGTCATTGCATCCTGAATATGTAACTGTTTGGTGTTGTTTTTGGAGTGGCGGCCCGTTTTTCTTCCAAGACGACAATGGAAGAAACGTTACAGTCATTGGAGAGCGCTACCGAGGCATGATAACCGATTTTTTATGGCCAGAAATAGACAATTTGGACTTTGGCGAGCTTCAGTTCCAGCAAGATGGCACTACATGCCACACAAGCCGTCCAGCAATCGATTTATTTCACACTAAGTTCAATGATCGTGTAATCAGTCGTTTTCGTGATGTTACTTGGCCGCCACGGAGCTGCGATTTGACTACGTTGAACTTTTTTTTTTTGTGGGGTGCCATTAAAGATCGATGCTATGCAAGAACAATATTGGTCAAGCTATCCATAAAATTGGGCCCGAAACCATCGAAAATGTATTGAAAAATTGGGTTGACAGGATCGTCTTCTGCGAAGCTAGCCGAGGCAGTCATTTGAATGAAAAAATATTCCATAATTAATCGGAAGGTTTACCCTTTTCAATAAAGCAACAATTGTTGAAAAATATTGAAGTGTTTTTTAATAGCCTTTTTAAAAAGAAACCAACAGATGGCCCACCCTTTGCAAGGCGACGTCATTGCTAGATCCACCCTTCCAATTATAGTTGCACAAACGTTGGTAATTTAAAGTTTCTGAAGAGTGAAAAAACGACCCATTATGGAATGGGTGGGAGGGGTGCTCGAAGACGGACTCCAGCCGGGCACAGCCGGCTTTCACCCCAGGCAAGCAACTCTACATACGTTACGTACACAATTTAAGTGGGTTACGGTGGCTGAGTAGCATCATTTTAAGTAAAAGCTCTTGGTCTAGTAGGCTGGTAAAAAAAGGTAACATGCTAATTTTAGTAACGTGCTTCCACGCAACAGAAGTTTATATGACTTGTCATGTCATATTGCCACTTACATGATGTATGGAAGTGACATGTGTGCGGCGTGTATGCTGCACGGTGCCTTACGTACTGTAATAAGGAGAATGCCTGCTGGGTATGCATTTCCAATGCCCCATGTTCCAATGTCGGTCTTCAATGATTCAACTGAAAACACTGGTACCGTAACATGTTTTGAAACATTAAGTTCAACCAGCAACTGTTGCAAATTTGGTTCTCAAATGATAGGAGCACAACTATAAAACACTTCCATCTATTAGCGCCAGCTAACCTAAATATTAAACTACATAAATGGGGTCCAAGGCAAACATGAACGTGGAAGCCCAAATGGAAATAACGAATGTCCTGTTCTAAACCAACAGAATTCTTTCTTAAACAAAATGAACAACCAGTGTTTTAAGTGAAACACCTTCTTTAAAGATATCTCTCAACGTATTTGAAATAAAAGTTATAACAAAAGCAACCCCAAGTGATACGAAGGAGGGAGGCAAACAAGTTATAAAAGGAATCAGGTGCTGTGAACTGTAAGATGAAAAAAAGAAAAAATAAAAAATGTTTTTGCCGTCAATGTGCTCAATACTGTCAAGTCGAATTTTTCGTAATGAAAAAAATAAAAAAATAAAAAAAAGGAAAGGCATCCATCTGGACAAGGAAAGTGACATTTAAGCACCCAGGAGTTACCTAGAGCAAGTATTTTGATGTATGTAGTTTTCAACAATGATAGTCCTTGAATAAAATATTAATTTGTTTCCCAAAAAGTGCAACATAGCTCAAATTTCACGTGGATTTAAATTCAACTCTTTGGCGTCTTTAACAATATACGTTTTGCTGAAACGACTTCGAATTTTTATTAATGTACTTCAAGATTATTACAAGTTATAATTTACAAAAATCATTGGGCATGGCATTGTCGTCTGTCTGATTGACAACAGACAGACCTTTAAAATAACAAATGGTCCCTATTTTTATTTATATATTTATTTACATATTTATTTCTTTATTTTTTTATTTATTTCTTTCTTTTTTTATTTGTTTATTTATTTATTTATTTATATGTTTATTGATTTATTTATTTACCCGTTTATTTGATTAGAAATCGAAATAGAAATATAGAAACCGTCATTGTCTATTCTTTTCCGATAATTAAGCGCAGTTACAAGATAGCTTTGACACGTTCATTTCACTGAAGAGCTTTAAGACTTTGTCCACCGACTGGACATCACTTCCGAAGATATACTTCCTTATTTTCTTTCACAGCTGGGCACTTTCCGACAAAATTAATGACATCTTCCACCTCCGCCAAGTTACACAGGTTGCAAAGTACTAGTAGGTTTTCTCTATGAAGACTGCTGCTTCAGCAGCTCTCCCCAAAGCTTGAAGACTGCCGATTTTTGCTGGTTGCTGTATTCATCACGGATGTACATAGTTGGTTCCAAGCAGGTCATGGTTTAGGCAGCTATTAATCGTTTTGCGCAGTGATCCTGCAGCTTGCTCTAAGTGCGTTGATCTAGCCTGGGCCCCTACTCTGTACTGCGATTCTAAAGTTCGAATTGTTCGAAAGCGGAAATTCTGTATGGATTTTATGAATTTCGTTTCAAATTGCCCATACAGAATGTCCGCTTTCGAACGATCCTAACTTAAGAATCGCAATACAGAGTAGGGGCCCTGTTCATCTACACTTTCGATAAGGCTTCCCATATTACTGAGGTCCAGATCTATCTCACAGCAATTCTCGGTACCACCCTGTTTTGGATTGTATTACCTGTAGAGCAGCTTTTTTGGCAATCGGCTATCCTGCATTTTCAGGACTTGCAGAACGTAGTCCACGTGTAATTTAACAGTTTCTCAATAGCCTCGTAATTCCTAACATCTCAGCGGATTTAAAGCAGTGAAATGACATATATGTGGAGAAAAGTACGATTAATACAAAAGAAGTCAATCAGATCCATGTTCCTCTTTTCTTTTCCATATCAATGAAACAGTGCCAAATTTTTTTTTTAAATAAACCCCACAGAGACATGAATACATCCACCATCTTATATTCCCTTGAATTATTTTCTTTACCTCACATCTCAATAAATAAAAGTAAATGGATGCCAATAAGATTAATAAAGTGAATTTTGTATTTGCCTTACAATTTATTTCCTCCTTTCGATGGGTAGGTGTGTGTATATCCAAAATATCTTGACGACACACAGAAAAAATAAAACTCCAGGGGGAATACTTTTTAAAGGTAAAAATTGTGCACTTAACTGGCTTCTTACACTCCATTTATTGCAAATGGAGCAATTTGTGTTCCATTATCAGTGAAAATAAAATGCCTTTGAAATTATTCTGTCATCAATCGTATTCCATTACAATATCTATCTTAAATGTCTTATAGTGAAACCAACTTAGAATGTATTGCATGCAAAAGTAAAATATTTAAGTGACTTAAAGCTTTGCATACATAAATGTTCGATTAAGGATTATTTGTCTGTAGCATTCGAAAAGGAGATATACATACTGACATATGTATGTACACATGTAAATTAGTGGTGAATTAAAGCATCTGTAATATATATAATGTACCTAACACGCTCAACACGAGATAGTCGCTACAGTTTTTTTTATTTTTTATAATTACTAGTGCTAAAGGGGCTATGAATGCCCTTATTATGTTATTCACACAGCGCTCGTATTGGTGTAGTTATTTAGAAACTCAGGTGGTATTAGGTTTCAATCTTTTGTCCGAGGGTGGTGTCCAGAATGATTGGGGAGAATTATTGTTTTTTTTTTGCCATTGCTTATAATTCACAGTATTTCTTTCGAACATCCCGAGCCAGATGACAACTCTACTGCCAGTGGTATGCCTATGCAGTAGAGTTTACGTCAGCTTTTTTCGCAGTTGATTGACGTTTTTTGACATCGGGATTCGAACCTGGAACCTTCAGCGTGACAAGCGATGATGCAATCACTACACCATTGCCACCTTTATCTTCAACCAATCGTTCTCAGGCCACATCCTAGAACCGGATAACGAACTTTTTTCTTATATGAACAGTTGTGCCCAAACGTCCTTAGTCTCGATGGATATAACCTTACCACAGGTAATAGACAAGATAAATAAGCTCTCTCGGCTCCGGTCCTGATGGTTTACCTGCCATAGTTGTGAAAAAATGTCCCAAATATCTGGCTCGACTCCTCACTGCTTTGTTCCAACTATCCATTTCGCAGGGAGTTTTCTCCCAAAAGTGTAAGGACTCTTTTATAATCCCTATCCACAAAAATGGTCGCAAAAATAAAGTGTCCAACTATCGCCGCATCGCTAAACTTTCTTGTATACCCAAGCTCTTCGAAAGCATTGTCTTTGATCAAATGTTTTTTTCACTGCAAATATATCGTTTCTCCTCACCAACACGGCTCTCTTAAGGATAGATCAACAACCACTAACCTCACTGAATTCGTGTCTAGAACCCTTTGTGCACTGGAGGATGGTAAAGAAGTTGATGTTGTTAGCACCGACTTCTGTAAAACCTTCGACATAATTTCACACAGCATAATTCTCCTAAAACTCAACGCTCTTGGTCTTCCTTCATGGTTCATTACGTAGATTAAATCTTGCATGATAGATCGCCAGTTCAAAGTCTTTTTTCGATCTTCCGTGTCCGATCCTATTAAAGCCACCTCTGGAGTCCCGCAAGGCAGCCATCTTGGACCAATGATATTTATCCTGTCAATCAATGATGTTGACAATCTACGGTGACGATATGAAAATCTGCAGGCACATATCATGACTCGCTGACTGTCGTCTACTCCTAGATGACTTAAGTAGATTCTCAGTGTGGTGCCATAAAAATTTCTTGCAGCTCAACGAGACTGAATGCCAAGCAATTACATACTCTCACAAGCGTCTCCCACCACCACCCAAACCCAACTTTATACACAACGAGCCTGTTCCCCTTGTCACATCTTTACGCGATCTAGGCGTTATCTGTGATAGGAAACTCAATTTCCGTTCCCATATAGATAACATCATTAGTAGGGCCAATTCTTGGCTCTGTAGTACGTTGGTCTAAGGAATTCCATGATCCATACGTCACTAAATCCCTTAACATCACCTTCGTAAGGCCTCTCCTTGAGTATGCCAGCCAAGTATGGCCTCCGTATTTCATATTCTGAGAATCGTAGCTGTCCAGCGCAGATTCATTAGGTTTGCCTTACGCGGCCCTCCTTGGGTCGACAATTTTAACTTACCGCCCTATGTAGATCGTTTGAGACTGATCAACCTACAGTTCCTCTAAAAACGTCGTGATGTTGCCGATATACTCTTTATCCATCAGTTATTAGCTGGTAGCATCGTCTGCCCCGCACTGCTGCAAATGATCTCGAAATTGTCGCCTCTGCGGTACTGAAAATCCGCGTGTGGCTCACAAAGTCACTGGTTGGTACGGCGTTTACGGAAAAATGTGATTTGCTCAACGACGGCGTCGGCAACACTGTTACTGTGACTGGTGAGCGCTACAGCAGTGCGACTTCAAGAACTTATTGATGCCGTAAATTGACGAATTAGGTTAGGAGAACATGTGGTTCCAGCAGGACGGTGCAACCGCACATACGAATGACAGTGGGCATTCTCCAGCTAACGTTTCCCGGCCGCTTAATTTGCACCGGCCCTCAAGATCAATTTAACCACCCAGTCTTCTTTTCCTATTTTTTAAAGGTTTTTATAAGTCACAGGTCTATACACACAAGCCAAAGACCTTGGCGACTTTAAAAGAGGACATCCGACAAGAAGTAAAAGAGTTTTAAGAAAAGCCGTAGAAAATGTTGTGGAATGAGCGAATGGACACAGAACTAATTCATGCTTCTTCGTTTGTCGACAGTATGTATTGAGCCTTGTCCACGTTGACTTCAAGACTAGATTAGGTAAGGTTAGGTTGAAGTGGCTGCCAGCTGGTTGCCAGAACATTTAGACCAGTGATAGGTCCATTGTTATACCAAATGGATCTGAAGAGATCTCCTTACCTATTCGAATCAATTGGAGCTTCTGATGAAGCGAAGGAGGATTCTGACATCCGTGTTTATCAGATCGCTTGGGTTGCTTAAATAGAATTCTTCTTTTACGTGAGGGAGCTGGGCAGTTACAAAGGTGAGGAATAGTTCCCTTTTCCTCTTCGTCCATGCAGCTTCTACAAAAATCGTTTGAACGAGCGCCAAGTCTTGTTGCATGCTTGCCTTTTAGACAGTGTCTCGTGATGACACCTATTACTGATATGCGATCTGTTGAAGAAATTAAATTCCTAGAGCGTTTCAGATCCAGCCGTAGCCAAATTCGCTTTGTCGCTAGATACGTTGTACCATTTGTCCACCTGCAACGTGTTTCTCGATAGCATCCAGCGTGGGTTTAAGTTTACATGTAGCGATCGGTATACCCAGGGTGCTCTTTTATGGAAGCACAGGTATAGTTGTTCGAGATCTGGTAAGTTCGTCTGCCTTACAGTTTCCTGGGATGTCTCTATATCCCAGCACTCAACAAAGGTGAATACTAAACTGCTCCGCCATATCTATAAGAGATGATCGGCAATCTAGAGCTACTGATGAATTTGGAGATTGATTCCAAGGACCTGATCGCTGCGAAAAGATACACATATCAGTGGAATATATCACGTTCTTCTTCAGCCAAGATAAGACTCCTTTGATCGCCAATATTCCCGCCTGGAACACGCTACAATGATTTGGAAGACGGAAAGAGAGGCTGAGACTAGGCCTTTCGAAGTAAACACCAACACCTACACCTTTATTGGTTTTAGATCCCTCGGTGTAAAAGTGGATTGAGTTGGCTTGTAAAAATGCCTCATCCTCCCAGAATGATCTGGAGGGAATGGTGGCAGGAAATTTTAATTGAGGCGTGGCCAAAAACGTTGGTAGACCTCTGTGAAATTGATTTAAGGCGAACGGCTGAACGACCAGCCATTTGTCTGCCAAGGATGTCGAGGGGTGTCAAATGAAACAAAATGTATACTTCAAGACTAACCTCGTTTCATCTTTTCATTGAATTTTTCTTCTCCAGCTTCTTGATAGCTGCAGATGACACAGTAACGTCATCTGAGTTTTCGCGCCCCTTAACCCGGTTACGCACTATATGGCACCCGAACAGTAGAATCCGGATATAGCGACGGTCGAAGGACCAGCGACATTAAGGCGTTTTAACCGGAAACGAACTGAACATTTTAACTTTTTTATTATAAGCAAACCTAACATGTAATTGTGTCTACGGCGCTACAAAACGGTTAAGCCTACAGTTCACAACATGGAAATCGTTGCATGTACATGCGACATTGACGTCATGAAAAAATGTCGCACCTAGGTACACGTTTGTTCCATGCGTCTAGTCGTTGCATGCAAATAAATATAGATAGTACACGACATGTGAATTTTGTGCCAAAAACTCGCATGTTCCCATGCGACGAAGATGTCGCTTGTGAACTGATTTCAAATATGATTGCATGTACTTTGTCGCATATGCAGCGCTATTACACGACATGTAAAACAGTTCGCATGTGTAGCATGCAAAAAGGGAAAAAGCTGCATGTACATGCCACTTGCCAGTACACGACATGGAAAATGGAAAAACTAGGTTTGAAGAAATTGAATATTAAAAATACAAGGTTAGGTTAGGTTAGGTTGAAGTGGCTACCAGCTGGATGCCAGCACACTTTAACCAGTGACTTAGGTCAAAATGGAATCGTGGCCAAAATTTTCGGTAGACCACTGAGAAATTGATTTGAGGCGAACAGCCGAGTTAGCAGCCATGTGTCTGCCAAAGATGTCGAGGAGTGTCAGATTAAACAGAATATCCAATGCTGCGGAGGGTGTAGTGAGAAGTGCTCCGCTCATGCACAGACAAGCGGATCATTTAATCTTGCTCAAATGATCTCGGTTTATGGCCGTATCACCAAATTCCAGAGAAGAGGTGATAGAATGCCACCTTGTGGGGACCTCTACTAACAGATCGTCTCGCAGATATCCCGCCCAGCTCTGAGTTAATAATACTTCTGGAGAGCAGGGAGCTAATCAATGCGCCAAGTGAGCTTTCTACTTTCAAATCCGCTAGTGCATCCGCGATTGCTGATTTAGCGAATCTTCGTTGGAGGTTGTCCATGACCCATCTGTTTTCTTTAGATAGCTGGGCATTACTGGATTAGTAGAGAGAATTTTTCTCAGCCTTAACGCTTCAGAAGATTTTTCAATTTTTCCACAAAAGAGTCTCCAAGATCTACGTTTGGCTTTTCTCAGTTCTTTTTTTTATGTATTAGGGCATCTTTATACACGTCCCAATCTAGCGCACTTTTTGAGCTTTTAGCAATGTTGAGAAGTATCCTACAGTCATTTCTGAGCAGACCAAAGTCTGACCACCAATGGGTCTTTTTCTTACCCCTGAGTCGAATTAGAGGGCAAGAAGAAGTCATCGCCCAGGGGGGTCTAGGAAGGCCAGAGTTTACTAATTCCTTAAACAAAATTAAAGCTACGTTTTATTCAGTGAAAATATAGAATAGTTTGACTAATTTTCATCGAAAAATATCAGAAATTCGTGTCATCGCATGTATTTTCCATGCGACATATGCATGCAACAACCAACGAAATGTAGCACGTAGTCACAAATCACATGCGGTTTGCTTGTATACGACTTGTGAAAAAGTCGCATGCTTGCATGCGAAGGAGTGTCGCAAGTGGCTCACATGTACATGCGACCGTCACAAATATGGGTATTACCGTATATGACGTCAATTTCGCTTGTACATGCAACAATTTCCATGTCGTGTACTATAGGCTTTAGTCGTTATAAACGAAACAATAAATCAAAGTGTTTTTACATTTAAATTGTACTTTCATATTATGTACTGATATTTTCATGGAATCCCAATGCTCCAACTCCTTTCTCTAACGAAGAATAGTTCGATGCGAAGTTTTTTTGTTTTTGAATGCTACTAATAGCTTCAAAGAGAAATAAAATGGATTTTTTCAAAATATTTAAAAATAAAAGCTTGTTGGGATACATTTTATGACCTCCTCATTTCTTGGCGATAAACCTTATTTCGTTTGGCAATCTCAAGGAAGAAGATTAAGATTTTCTATTGAAAAAAAGCGTGGGCACGCAATTCAAAGTTGTCCGTGTGAAAAACACTGTTCACGTAAATCTACACCACCATAGATGTTAAATGACTGCCCTTTCACTAGTGGCACCGTTGCTTAGGAAATTGTGTAATTTATATATTTGAAGATGACTTCCTTTACATAATTTGGGCGGATTTAAATTGCAAACTTTGGAGGGGTATTGCATCATCGAAAAACATAAAAGTGAAATAAAGAAAGCAACCTTTTGTAATTTGTATTGTGGATCGAGTTGAAAGTGGACGTACAGACAGACAGACTGGCACGTTTACTCGGATGACATTACTTACCACAATTTCGTTTTGCTTAAGATCTTGTGTCGCTACCTTTTACATTCGCTTCGTAACAGACGCTCTGCATTTTGTTGACATAGGCACTTCTCCTTTGGGGCAGCATTTGCACTTTTTGTTTTGCTTTTTTCCTTTTTGCTTAAAAAAAAAGTTACGTGTATTTACCAATGACAAACGTGACCACTTCCTAGATATTTATCCAGTTCTGTCCATGCGGCATTTGTTTCATTCTTTTCCGGTCCCATGTTCGGCACTGACCCATGCTCAGTTAGAATTCAGTGGTATCTTTGAATATGACGTTTTCAGACCATCAGCCTTCATACAATCTTAAAAAAGGTTGCGCCATTTAGATTAGATTATTTGATGAGGTGAGCCTTAGTCCCTTATCACTGCGACCACTTATGGGCTTATTGTGATGTTCTCTTCTTTAAAGCCCCGTCCATGATGCCAGAGTGAGCGAAGAATCCTGTGATGCCTTTGGGTGAGTTGGTAATTATATTTTCCGCCGTAAGGTCGTTGTTACCAAGAAAACGATAAAAGGCCATGTGACATAAAGAAGGACTTGTATGGGAACACTTTATAATTCGAGATTGATGCCTTTTAGCCCAAACAAACAGCCATTGGCAAGTGATTTTTGCATTTAATCTCAGCACTGGTGTTGTTCATGTGGAACCAAAGTAAGGGTATGTAGACATTACGAATGTAACTCGCTCGTCCAGGTTGAATGGATCATTCTATTTGACAGCGAAATTCAAATCGTCGTCCCTGTTTTTCAGTATTAAAAATGTGTCCGTTGCCTATTCATCTTTCCTGGCTGCGATTCGGGCTTATTGGCTTTGACTTGTTCGTTTTAACACTTAAGTGAAACTTCTGAACGACGGTTCTTCCATCGCATGCTTCTCATACAAATACAAATATTTAGCGCGACAGCTCATAAAGGGACCCTGACCCTAGCTTCTCGCCACCGTTCATGTTGTGCGTGTTATTATTTTTTACATGAATGGAAGGGACCTACAGTTTTATTGCCGACTTCAAACGGCGATTCGAGAAGCTTTTTCATGACAGATTATATTCTTGCCGGTTTGTCATGGCTGCGAGGAGGTGGTGTGGGGAAAAAACGTTTGACATGCTTCTGCCCTAAGATTCCAAGATCTAAAGGTTGTAAGCCCGATACACAACCTTAAACTGGGAGACTCAATTCACTTTATAAAGCGTTAACAAAGTAGCGCTACAGTCCGGGGTGGACCTGGGCCTCAACCAACAAGCGTCTCCAGCCAGCTCGATCATTAGCGACCTGCCTTCAGTATCGCACGCTAAGTTGGTTGAGGTCCCCTTCAACTTGCGTGCGCCACCTGAGTCGCGGTCTTCCTCTACTGCGCTGTCCCTCGAGTGCGGATTCGAAGATTTTTCGGACCGGAGCATTGGTGTCCATCCGCTCTACATGACCCGCTGCCGTCTGGATCCAAAAAATGGTGAATTAGGGGAAACACTTATTCCCGTTTGTAAGCTGCCCGCTAATAGCATTCCAAGTGGAAAGCCAATTGAAACTCAATCTCCATTTAAGGAACTAGTCACGTGGATATGAGAGCACGACTTGATAGATTGGTTAGGAAAAACCTGTGAACGCTTATGTCCTCTTGCTCTCCCCTTCGAACACCTGTATTTATTTTTACTAACTACAATACAATATCTATTTCTACTTTTAAAAAAAATTATTTATTTCATTTCAGCAAATATACATACTCCTTTTTGTATTGCCACTGCTTTGCCATACATATCCTGTGGATGATGCGAGTTCTGGCGAAGATAGTGAACTGGCAGAAAGTGATCCGCAAATATCGAAGCGATCCGGAGGTCTCGACCTTCTTACACATTTAAAATCTGTAAATAAACCGTAAAGTAAATATTTTTTGTTGCACTCTTATTGAAATTTCTGTTGTAGGGTCTATTATCTAGTTTGGGAAAAGCATCAGCATCAATAGCATCGGGAAGTTCTGGTAGTAGCAGCGGCTATAAATCTATTGACAGTGGGCATGTAAGTATGCAAAGTATTTTATAAAACTATAATCAATTTATTATTTATTTATTTTTAACTCACAACTATAGTTGAAAACATATTTTTCGATTCCGGAGAAGCTAAACACCTAAATTGTGTTTGATGTTATTTTTTGTCCATAGGATGTCTTAACCTTTCAATGAGAAATCTTTAGGCAACGTAATATCCCATTTGAATTTATTTTCGAGTCTATAAAGTATAAGTAACGAAAACATACGATGGTATCATTTGATAAGTGCAATGTTAAGGGCGTCTGCTAACCGACGAAAGTCGCCAAAAACGAAATGTCAAAACAGAAAATTTAGCTAATTGAATTTCTGGCAACTCTGGTGGATTCACATTTCTCCAATTTGGAGAAAAATACACAGAACTTGGTTGGATGTACTTATTAATTAGTGCTCACCTCTTATCTAGTCACTCGTTACAGATAGCCTCCGTCAGTACCCAAAAAGTTTACGCACTGACACGATTGCCTAGCCGACTATATGACAATAGTCAGCAGTAATTTTGAATTACACGTCAGAGCGATCATAAAAGAAAAAGAAACTAAACCAGTGTTCGCCTTCATTAAAAAAACTTAGAAGAAGTAAAATATGTATCTTTAAATTAGATATCTTGGACATTAATGAAACCATGGAACCCACAAATAAACTACATCTCAAATAGGGCAATTAGATCTTTGTGGATCTACCAGTGAATTTGCATAAAGAATTTGGGCCAACCAAAGTGTTTCAATGGAAAAAGCGTTAGTCTAGTCCTCAACTCTGGGGGAATCCCCTGAAAATGTCTTCAAAACTTACAAACCCATGTTATTAATAGGACTTTGTCTCAATAATAAGGGGTTCTAAAATAAAGACAGGATCAGGAATACCATGTGCATCAACCTTCGGAAACTTTTTAATTAGCCTTGACAAGGCTTTCCTTTCACCTTGGGAGTGTAGTGGTTAGCATTCTTACTTATCACGCTGAAGGTTCCAGGTTAAACTTAAGATGTAAAGAAAGTCGAAAGTCTGCTGTAGCGTGGTCATATGAACTGTTGGTCATATTGATTGGTAATAACAACAGGCTTTTGAAAAACCACTAAATCAACACTAGCGCTGTGTAAATAACATCATAAGGGTATTCATTACTTCTATAGTCGTCCAAAAACCATCCTTACAGTGTTCGACTGTTCTCACAGCGCTTAACTTAATATATGTATATAGTTCTCAGATCTCAGCCCAGGGGTGGCCATGGTGTAGTGGTTGCATCAACGCTTGTCACGCTGAAGGTTCCAGGTTCAACTCCCGATGTCAAAAATAAAAAAAAATTAAAAAAAGTCGATCAACTGCGAAAAAAGCTGACGCCGGCAGTAGGGTGGGCATATGACTTGAAAGTGTTGATCGTACTGAGTAGTGATAATGACATCGGGATGTTCGAAAGAAATACTGTGACTTATAAGCAATGGCAAAAAAAAACCAATAATTCTCCCTAGTTATTCTGGACACCACCCTTGGAACAAAAGAATGAAACCTTATACCACCTGAGTTTCAAAATCATTACACCAACACTAGCGGTGTGTGAATAGCATTATAAGGGTATTCATAGCCCCTTTAGCGCTAGTGAATTATTTTTAAAAAAACTCTAACGGTCTGAGGCTTTTTGTGGAGCCATTCAACATCCATATTACGAAATTCTTTCTGCAAAAACTAAGAAAATGTTATTAGGACATCTGGTGCGACAACCCTTCTTAAATACCCACGATATAGCACAATAAGCCGTGTGGTTTTTTTTCGTAGCCCTGGTTTGTAGCTCTTGTAAAATGTATGAATGTCCAAACCTATTTTGGAGAAGTTCAACAAAGTTCAGAGCGATGTTTTATCAAACATCCCTGAAAGTAGTGCACCGCTTTGTGGCTTTGTTAAGTACTTTGCTTCGAGTGCTCATATGTGTAATTTTACCAGAATAGTTTATTGTGGAACTATATGATTGTATGCCACTTTAAAGCCAAATTAAGCTTTTAAGACCTTTAACGTTCCCGACATCTGTAGGTATCTGATAGTTGTTTAAAAAAAAAATTCCTTTACGAAGGACATAAAGACAGATCTTCTCGTTCCTCCTACAAGAACTTGTTGTGTTTTATTAACCTTATCGGTGCCAGACTGTTAAGGCATTTCTGATTGAGCTAATGTTAGAAATAATAAAAACCCGCTATGCTTGGTTCTATTCATTTTATTCAACGGAGATTCCTTTCCTCCGATCGAATCTGCACAGTTGTGCCATGTTTGATGAGATCATCAGCCTTTCCCTTTAGTTCCCTCGGATATACTATCACTTCCCACCCCATCACTGGCATACGCTGAATTCTTTGTTAGATATCTCGTAAGAGACGAAGGAGAATATTGTGAGATCGCTTACATGGAAAAGATCGATTTCAAAGATTCCAAACAGGATATTGAATTCCAGTTCATCTAAATTAGAACCCTCGCCCAATCGCCAGTTTTGAGAGCAGCCCGTTTCAATGTGTAATGTTGGGTTAGCTTCTTTTAATATTTGGTGAACCCTGCCTAAAGGCAAACATTTCCATCAAAATAGGATCGCACCTATCCGCCACTGTTCAAATGAAAGTCACGATGTCAATGTCCCTTAGAGGAGTTTTTCTTTTTTCAAAAAACATGAGAAGTTCCATATTAAGTATTTCTGACTTGTCATCCAGAGTATTTGCACTATGGCTTCATTTTCCTCAACATCAATTGAGTGATTCATGTTTCTTATTTGATCACTTAGGTAAGAGTTGAAGACTAGAAGTCTTCCGCGATCATTTTTGTCTAGCCTGAAGATATCCATGTTCCCAGATTCTGATTCAATTAGCATTTTATCTATCTCAGCCGCTGTGGCTCAATGATTAGTACGTTGGACTGCTAAGCGAGGGGACACAGACTCGAGTCTCAGCAAAAACAACCACCTCTTGGCAGGCAATGAATAGTATCATGCAAAAGCGTCCCGATCCGTCATTCCCTTCCGTTTGTCCGAAAAATGTAACACATACAACGTGAATGGTTGGTTATAAGTTATCACGTTGTAGATTTTGACGGGACAAGGCTGTATAATTTTCAAATTTTAGGGTTTGGTACCAAAAGCTGACCACTCTGACTAGGCTGACCACAGGCACGCAAACTGCACGGTTTCTGCTTTTAGGTACTGCGCAATGGATTCAAAATTCTCCTAGTCGGAGAGCTGATGCCCATTCGTTTTCAATCATCGTATAAGGACTCTTTTCACTGAAAAGAAGTCACTGAATAGCCCATAGAGTTTGTCATTGTATTTTTCTTCTCCACTCGCTTCCTATCCAACTTAAACCAATTTTTAAGCTTTACAAGTTGATCAAAAAAGTTGAAACTAGTTAGCCCTGGAAAACCCAAGATTTAAGAATACAATCGTTATAACTTAATTTTATTTTTATACTTCAACAACAGGCAAATTCCGTTGAATTTGATCCGTGGTCGCTAAAAAAATCGGTTCTAAACACAATTTTCCAAGCTGTTAAGGCTATAACTGGTGGTGTCACTGCACTAAAAGGACAGTTGATAAAAGGAAGCGGTTATGCTTTAAGTGCTGGTGGCAAGGTAAGTTTATACATTTAACACCAGAGATAAACAAATCTTAATTTGTTTCCAATTGCAGTTGGTAGCAGCGTCTGGTGACAAAGTCACAGACGTGGGCAAGTCTATAATAAACTCTGCTCAATTATCACCTCAACCACAATCCCACGGGTCGTCTCACCCTTTTAAACTTAGCAGCTTGTCAGGTGGTTCATCTGGCGGTCATGCTCCCGGTCCTGTAGTCCATACAGAAAGTAAGCACACGTATTCTCTTTTATAATCTTCCATACAAAACAAAAACTACATAATGAACCACACAAAAACCTGTATTCTGCATGAATGCATGTACAACACACACTTGTACAAGCGGAAGGAAGTTGAAAAATGCAAGCGAATAAAGAAACGCACGAAGAGAGTCATTACGATAACTAGCTGCCAATGGTATTTTCATTTTTTTCGAGTCCACTGCACCAATATTAAGGCCATGCGAAGCAAACTATCGAGTCCAACGACCGAATAAATTGCAAGACAACTTTCATTTTCATCTTAAATACCGGTTTATACCGATTGCATACAACTGTTGTGGTTTGGATCAATTATTTAACCCATTGGTTACTTTTGTTCGAGATTCCTACAAGAAAAAAAACATTTAAACTTCAACTTTTCTTACAGCTATTACAACATATGAAATACCAGCTGGTCATCACAACTATGGCCCGCCATCGAAACCACCATCGTTTAGCAGCGCAACACATCAGTACCTTCCCCCACAAAGCTACTCAGGTGGAGCACCATTTGCGAATCATGCAGCGTTCGAAGCACCATCTAATAACTATCTGCCATCTAAATATGGCCCAACATACGACGGTGCGTAAGAATACTAACTAAGTACACGGTGCCTTAACAAATCTAAACCTCATCGACCATCTATCATTTAAACTAATAACATTTGCTTTTGTATATAAATTACTTACTATGTCCGATCTCATGCATTATCGCCCACCTAAATTAAACGAACAATGATCCAATTCATTGAAGTGCATCACCTCCATCGTCGAATCTTTTCTAGGCTTCCGCAATCGATGCGGTCTTGTATATACATATTTATAATATAAAAGAAAAAAACAAAACGTTCGGGCATCTTAAAAAAAAAATAACGAGAAATGTTTATATAAGTAAATTGTATTTGCCTAGCGGCGGATGTGCATATGTATGTAACTCCAACTAACACTTTCAAACCGCGCGTGATTATCAATGTCTCACGTTGTAGAAAGTAGAGAGACATCAATAAGTATTAAGATACATAGCAACGAAAGTGAAAGTTCAAGAAAGTGACGGTGGTGCGGTTGAACGGATGAGTTGGGACCGCATATGAATACGTAATGATGTTTAAAAAAAATTTTGATTGCGCAACTATTTTGTCCAAAATGAGATCATACGATAAAAACAATAATATGTATCTATGATATTCAATTATTTATCTATTGGAATTTTTATATGTAGAGTAATTGAATTGAGTATTGCAATAATATGATAAGCCAGATTTTTTACAAAACTAGATTTTAGTTGCATTCCACTCAGGAATACCGTAGCTAAAAATTCTCTCACTCACCCGCCCATGTATCTTTACTATTGTTTTAAAAATAGTTAGAAGTTCAAATGTTTATTTCCCTATTTTCCCTTTAAAACGCATTCTCTCAATACTTTGCTTTTGTGGCAAATCATGCGATAAGCCCTTCAATTGCATTTTGTAAGTTTATATCATTTATTATGCTTGATAGATACTATTTTCGGTTTTTGACTTTTTGCATCCACGGTATAGTACCCAAGATCTGACAAGCAGTATTTTTTTAATAAAACAGGGTATAAGTCAGAGTTATCATATTTTTTTTTGAATTCATACAGACATAGATACATAAAAAAATTATGCACGTAACACAGTATGTACGTACTGTGGTTTGTGACTTATTCGCATAGACCTGTGACTTCAGAAAACCCCACAAGAAAAAGTCGAACGGGGTCAAATCGCACGATCTCGGTGGCCACTTCCACGTGAGATGACCATGCCCTCGAATCGCTCGTGCAGAATTTCCAATGAGGCGTGAGCTGTGTTGCACGTAGCGCCGTCCTGTTGAAACCCCATTTCGTTGGTGTCCATGTAACCCAATTCAGGCCAAAAGAAGTTGGTAATCATCGACCTATAGCGCCGCCAACGTCGTTCTCAAAGAAATATGGACCGATGACGCCGCCAGCCCAAAGTCCACACCAAACAGTGACTTTTTCGGGATGCATTAGACGCTCTTGGATCTCATGTGGATTGGAATCGTCCCAAATTCGACAATTTTGTTGACATTTCCATTCATCAAGAAATGGGCCTTATCGCTGAAGATGATTTTTCGATGAAAATTGGGATCAGTTTCCAATAAAACAATTTTATTATATGCACGTGTTGTTGAATGCTATATCCATCCATTGTGATTTGGCAAAACAGACTGAACAAATGACAGCCAATTTGACAGATGTAGCTTCAACAATATGGCCGCTATCAACTGTCAAAGTTCGGAAGTCCCATTTGGAAAACCCTTTAGTTCAACCAAATGTCGAACATAAAGGCCTACGACACTTCTCTTTCATTTTTTAATGAATGTCGTATCCCATGGCCGCTCGTTTCATTCGGGCTATGCCCTTCTGAGTTATCATTATGTTACAGTCGGAATCGGATAAGTGCACAACTCGTCGGGCCCGATTCAGTGTGGACTTATCAATTTTGCCCACTAGTCCGTAAGTGCAACCTTATTCACTAATTTGTAAACAATTCAGTTTCCGTGAATTCATCTGTTTGAAAGAATGAATAGACTGAGATAGGTTAGGTTAGGTTAGATTGGGTACCTATTCCTGCTAGGGACGCACTTAGGCCAGAACCAAAGACCATTCTGAGACCATGTAGAGAAATCGGATAACCAGGATAAGAAATCTAGCATGTAAAATTTCCTTACAGGAAAAGAACGATGGGTAATCGTATCGGTGTAAGCCCTAACTTGTGCCGCATTAAGTGTAGAACCAGTTAGACCCACATACGAAACGTAGAAGATATGCTCTGAATGGGTTTTCTTCCTCAGCCTTAATAGAGCAGGGCGGGTCCAAAAAAGGTTTGTAAGCTTTTCTTCCTCCTCTTGATCTATGCAGCCTCTATAGAAATCGTTAAAAAGGACACCCATTCTAATGGCATGTCTGCCTATACATTTCTAATTCACGGATATACGTTTTTCCGTTCTTTTCAAACACTACTTCACCTGCTATTAGCTATTCTCATTCAAAGACCTGCGGTATTAATTTACCAACTTGGATCGTACTGCCGGCTCAGACTGCCGTAATTTCCGTCTGAAATACACTACAGTGATCCAGCAGTCGTTTGCCAATATTCAAATCAGTTGCACTGGAGAAGACTCCTGCTGTTTTAGACCCATCTGTGTATATCTCTACTCTATCGCAGATTCGTCTAAAACTCCTCCAGACTCCCAAACACTTCTGCTTGGAGTTCTTGTCTTGTATTTGACGTTGAAGTCAATGATATAATCCCTATTACTTGGAATAGTTATATTTCTGTCAAGGATCCCTGAGTGACCCGTATCAACACTGGGTTACTGAGAGGAAAACAATTTATTTGCTTTAAAAAAAAAAAAACATTTCTGATGTACAAGCGGCACTTATCCGAGTCTTTTTTGGTAAATCAAATATTTCGGGTGTTCAAATAACGTGTACTTACAAGAAATTCGAACTTATACGTTTTGCACTTATCCAAACATGAAAACTTTGTGGATTGGCAAGGGGTTTTTCAATGCATTGCACTAAGACGGTTTTTGCATTTATCCGGTGCATTTTCGACTGTACAAAAAAATAAATGTTCCACATTTTGTAACCCTCCGATTTCTACTACGACTAAAAGAGTTTCACTTTAAAAACAAATTGTTTACTAGTCATATTGTTATTCGAAACGCAAACAAAAATCGACATTTCCTTCCGAATAATTCAAATGTGTAAAAAAAAAATTGTAAACTAGTTTCTAACCTATAAAAAAATAGTAATGAAAGAAAAATTTAATTAATATTTGCTGGGAAAACTCTTTAAATATTTTACTTTAGAAACACATTTTTTTTCGGAGGCTTTCTACTAAAGTATATTGTTGGTGATTTTACTTAGGGATTTCTTTATTGTTTAAAAAAAGTTCATTTTTATTTTTCGAATATATAACCGGATTTTGACAACCATCCATCACTTTCCAACTCCTGGCAGACAAAGCCTCAGGTAGAAGCTAGTATGTTTATAAAATACAAGTGATTACAACAATTGCTCAATAGCTCATCCTGTTTTAGGTGTTGTGTGGTCAGCACGCATTATTCCATGCTTTAGCTGCATTAAGTACGGACTACGCTCGAAACGACTTGAACTACATCGTCACCTTAGTGCTAGAACTACAATAGTTAACTTAACTTGTAATACGTAAGATTTTAACAGAGCTTCACATTACGGTACACTAAAAATGATTTGCATCCATTGAAGTGATGTCTGTTTAGTTTTTTTTTTTTTTTTGAGTGCGCCTATGGATGTAATCTTCCAAAGATATTTGCTATACTACTTGTGCTTCCGCTTCTGCTATCCTTGCCTTCTTGATACTTCGAAGCTCTTTTTGCACATTCGTTATCAGTGTGCAAATTTCCATCCAATTTTCCTCTGACCACACCATATAAGGAACTGTGCATTCGGCAGGTAATTCCTTCATTCTTCGAAGCGACTGTAATAGAATACTGCGTGCTCCGTGTCTTCTTCTTGATCTGAACATTCTGGGCAGTAGGCGGAGCTGTCGTGTCCAAATCGGTGCAAGTATTTCCGATAGCCGCCGTGACCAGACAGGAACTGCGTTAGTGGGCAGTTGCAGCTGCCGTGGGATCGGTTTGTCCATACTTCGATGTTCAACTGAGATCAACTTGTAGGTCCATCTGCCTTTTGTAGAGTTATCCCAATTAGTTTGCCACGTAGCTATTGAAGCTGCCATTTCTTCTTTCTTAATTGTTTTTATGTTAGCAACCTCTTGTCGACCTTAGGCTTTCCTGGTTTAGATTCTTTGAATCTCATCCGTTAGAATGTCGATGGGAATCATTCCGGCTTTAACGAAAGCTGCTTCGTCTGAGATTGATCAGAAGCTGCTGATCGTTCTTAATGCGCAGAGTGTATACGATGATTTTAGTTTACTTCTTGTTTTCTTTTTCGCTAGTGTCGCCGCCTAAACCGATGCGGCATTTAGGAATACCAAACTGACCACCTTGGATAGAAGGATTCTTGTTCTGTATCTTGGATCTTCGGTGTTTGGCAGTATCCGAGAAAGTGCTACCTGCAATGATGGCGCCTCTTTGCTCCCGAAGTCCACGTGTATTTTAAAATTAAGTCTGTTGTCGAGCATTGCTCCAAGATATTTAAGCGATTCCTTTGGCCTAATTGTTTGAGTTTCAACACGGATGTTTATATTTTCCACAATCTTCCGAATTGATATGAGATATGTTTCGGTCTTATGGTCAGCTATTTCTAAACCGGCAGATACTAGCCAATCCTTAATTTTTTTCCTGTGTCGTTAAGAATAAAAAAGCAATATCGATTTATTATTGTATAATGTAATTACCGTTATCTCAAGATGTTGACATTTCCACTGAATGTTAATCCATTGTTTTTTTTTTTTAGTTTTTGTACTCCCCAATAGATGGCAGCAACTAAAGAAAATGAGTTGTCCAGTCATTGAAACCTATTCTTATCGAATCCACGTAACCAAAAAGTGACCTAAGTCAAATCCCCCTAAGGAAGATCCTCTCATTCATCAATAACTCCAAATGGTTTTACTGGTAGAATTCTCCTTCAGGGAATTCTATAGGCAGCACAACGGGCTCTGAGTCTAAGTGAGTCCCATGGGACGCCTATCCACCTAACCTAACCAAAAAGCCAATTATCTCGAAATAAAAATAAAAAACAAGTTATCTAGTTCCAGCACTCAGGTGACGATATGTGTATAAAGATCCTCAGGAAAGTTTGTTTTGATGCTTTGGAAAAAAGTTGTGCGGTTATTTCGTAATTGTACTCTAGGTATATTTTATGTGGTTACATGTATTGGTCACTAAGAGTAGTCTTCAATACTTTGGCTGTATTACGCTGACCGTTGACAGCATTTTTGAGTCTAAAAGTCAAATTTTATGTATTTAGGACTGATATTTCCTTTTATTCTGTACAAAGACTAACAACACTTACAAACTAAACGAAAGGAATCCTATCTTTCTATCCTACTAATATTATAAAAGTGAAACGTTGTCCGTTTGTTTGTTTGTTCATCTGTAACACGAAAACTACGGAACCAATCAACTTCAAATTTTGCACACAGAGTGGCTGTACCTCGGGTCACTGTATAGGCTACTTTTGGTTATTAAAATGTAACATCACAAATTATAGGTGGGCGAAGCCGCGGGTAAAAGCTAATTTAATATATTTTTAAGAAGAGCAGACATGTTCAACAAAAAATTTCGACAGAATACAAAAGTGACGAAGAACGTTATAATTTTCTTAGTTTAAAATGAAAAAATAATAATAATAAATGTACAATATAAAATAACAGAAACAAATTGATACATATTTGGGAAAATTGACTTTTCCTCTCTTTAATAATAGTAGTCTTGGAAAGAATAAAACCCTTTGCACTTAATAGTGAATTTTGAGCAACGTAAACCCATGAAAAGTTTAATGTCTTTCGGTTCCCAACACAGAAGTAGTGGAAGTGTACCGATTATAATATATGCTCTTCATATTGAATATATACTGGCATATGTGCGAAACATTGCAACATTTGTATAAACGAATTTCACTTAAAGCCCTCTGACTTATAAGTAGTATCCATTTTTGGAGTCATAGTGAAGAAAACCGTTTTATCGCTTATATTTATTTTATATATAGCTTGGTTCGTTATACCAATACAGTGAAAGCTCGTTAATTCGGAATGGTTGGGAGGAAGGTCAGTCCGAATTAATGAGAGATTTTTTTTTTGTACACTAAAACGCGTTGATAGAAAATGCAAGAATGTAAAACGAAAAATTATTTTATCAACACAAAAGATTGCAAATAATACATAGGTTAGGTTAGGTGAATAGGTGTCCCGTGGGACTCAAATTGTGATGCCTATAGAATCTCTCTAAGAGAGAATTCTACCCGTAGAACCATTTAGAGTTGTTTAAATTTTGCGAAGGAGTATTTGACCAAGGTCACTATTATCATCAAAATGATAGTCCCCAAGAAATCTTCTCCTGCTGTGGGAGAGCGCTGGACAATGGCAGAGGAGATGAGTTGTACTTTCTTCCTCCTCCTCATCCCTACAGCTTCTGCAAAAATCATTGAAGAGTGCCCCTAATATTCTGGCGTGTTGTCCTAGTAGGCAGTAGCCTGTGATGACACCAATTATGGTGCGAATTTGTGTTCTGTTGAGAGCAATAATCTCCCTTGACTTATAGTCATCAATTTCGGGCCACATAATAATACATAAAATTTATTAGAATTCATTTTTGTAACTAAAAACATTGTTTAACTGACATTTTCACCTAAATTATAATTAATTTTTATTTATGCAAAAATATGTATCAACTTTGTGCTTAATGACTACGATTTATATTTATCGCCAACATAAAATGTACTGGTGTTTTCCCAAACAACATCTAAATGTGAATTGCCAGGACTCCCCCAATAGACATTGTGATGATTTGTTCCGACTTCTACATATTTGAGATCTATTTCCTACCTATACGTGTTCAATCATTGCGTTATTTAATTTTTGCTAATTTAATTTAATTTTTACATAAAACAATTGAAAACCGACTCTCATTTATTCGGAAAAATCTCTTTAATTCGGGAAATTTTTTTTTCCGAATAAACGAGTTTTCCGAATTAAAGGGCTTTTACTGTATTTCCATTTTTTTTTCACCAGTTTCTTCATTTGAAGGCCATTAGTTAAAAAAATAACGAATAAAAGTGACAACAAATGGATTTGTCTTCTTCTTTGCATGTTATGAATATCGCTATGCTCAGATTCTGCTAACGAGGGTCTGTTTACTGAACAAACCAATGATTCTCACGGCGATACGAAGTGTATTTTGCTGCACCGAAGTGGTCGCCGTGCTGTAGAGGTTAGTGTATTGCACATAGTTTCGAGCCTCAGCAAAACAACCAAACACTTTTTAGCACCACCAAGTAATGACAAACAATTTCAAGGGCATAATCCGTGATGAATAAATGTCTCAATCAGTCAATGAGAAATACTACCCGCAAAACCAGCCGGAGCTTGTTATGAAGCGCTGGAGGCTGCATATGTTTATATCAGCCAGTTCACTTAGGTTGTGGAAGAAGTTGGCTCCTAAGTATGCTCTTCTTCGAGCTGAGAGGGCGGGACATATACAAAGAAGGTGGAGAATCGACTCCTCCTCCTCTTCGTCCATGCAGCTTCTACAGAAGTCGTTGTAGAGGAGGCCCAATCGTGCAGCGTCCCGCTATGACACCGACTAGGATGCTTATTAGCAATCTTTTTCGTCTGTGGGACGTTTGAGATCCAGCTTTGGCCAAGTCTGCTTGGTGATAAGACAGGTGTTACCTACTGTCCATCTTTGATTGGCGATGTTGATCGCGTTTTTGTTAAGGAGCAGTTTGCAGGTGGCGAGAGGCGAGAGGCATGCTTAAATTCCCCTTTTCCGGAACAATTGATAGAGTTGCGCCCTCTCTGGCGAGTTCATCAGCCATGCAGTTCCCTGAAATGTGCCCCCTCTGTGCTCCGGCACCCATATTAGGTGAATTTTGAATTTCTCAGCCATCTTGTTTAGGGACACGCGGAAATTTAGGGCTGTTTTTGAATTGAAGGCGACAGATTCCAGGGATTTTATCGCGGCCTGACTATCGGTAAAAATTGTGATATCCCGAGTGGATTGTACATTATACCTCAGCCACGATAGGGCTTCCTTAATTGCCATAATCTCGGCTTGGAAGACACGGCAATGGTCAGGCAAACGGAAGGAGATGTTTACGTTCATATCCTTTGAGAATACACCCCCACCTAATCCAGATTCTGTTTTAGAGCCATCTGTGTAGAAGCAGATGGATCCCTTTCGTTGTAGCTCAAAATCGTCCTTCCAGTCAAGTCCGGAAGGGATAGTGGTAACGAAGTTTTAGTCGAATAGGAGTTGTTGAAGGGTGCAGTCGGTGCTTTGTGGAAGGAACTCTAAATCGTTAAGAATGGTGGAGTGTCCAACCCGCAGGTTGGACCAATAGTGATGTTCTTTGATACGTATGACTGCGCTGGCTGCCACTTGTTTGCTGTAGATATCTAGAGGAAGCAAATGGAACAGAGTGTTAAGAGCCGCCGTGGGGTTGGTTCTGAGTGCTTCACTGATACCTATACAGGCCGACCTTTGCACTTTACAAAGATGGCTACGATTGGTGGCTATGTCCAAGGCTTTCCACCAGACAATTACGCCATATGTTAGGATTGGTCTGATAACAGATACATAGAGCCAGTGAGTTATACGTGATTGTACTTCTACTTCCTATTGCTTTTTTGCAGCAGTATCTCATAGTACTTCACAGTCTTTTTTTTTCTTTCTGTTTTTAAGCTAAACTTGTGATGTTTACTTGGAAGTTTTTTTTATTTTTGTATATGAATGTGTAAAAGATTGATTTGTTTACACATGTTAATATATAAAGCCAATGCGCCTGGTTATTCGCCGTTATTTTCATTGAACATTTTTTGACTTTATTGCTAAGGTTTATAGAGTTTTGCGGGCTTAGAGCTCTTTAGACTCTTTAGTAGCTCCCAATCTTTTATCAAAATAAGTTAAAAAGGATGCCAATTAAATAAAAGATTCATTACATAGAAGTATATTCTCAACACTCGTGTCTTACATATTTGAATGATTTATAATTAAATAATTTCTTGTATTATATTAATTTACATTTAAAATTTATTTAAGTTTTAAAAAAAAAAGACCAGAATATATACCTACTCTACTAATTCATATGTACAAAGGAAACGAAGTTCACTGCGGACTTCAATGTAAATTTTTGTTTATATGTATTTGCTTACTTATTTTGTACATAAACGACAATAAAATTGTACATTCAACAAGAAACTCTCACAAGAAATGTACATACTGCTACTTACATTCATTACTTATACAAAAATTATTCCATTATACTTAAACAATTAGAACATTATTTCACACAGGACACGATGCATTCAATATATACGGACGACATACGAAACTTTCAGAAAAAGAAGCACGGAAGGCTGCGGATTCCTTGCAGGAAATTCTTCAATTACTACCCGCAAAGACAAAACCAGAATTGACAAAGACAGTCACTATTGAAAAAGACCAGGAGGGTTACAATTACCCGGACACTAACGACTACAGTCAATACGATATACCCCCGTTACGGCAACTTGAATCAGTTTCACATATCGAATCAATAACGGCGGCCTATGGCCCTCCTATACCTTACAAATCAGCTTTAAGTTACAATAGCTTAGAGAATACAAATCCATCAGATATTTACCGTCAAATGGCACACAAACAAAAGGAGAGTGGAAATGATGCCCCAAACTCTGCTGCACCTGGATACAAATACCCAAATCCGAGCAGAGAGAATTCCCTAAATTCCTATCCGCCCCCTAGTCATCCTATGTTGCAAAACATTGTGAAATCCACCAGTTATCAAGTGAACCTGGAACCGTATCGACCATCCACTTTGGATGTTGGTCCGAATCGTCCGCAACAGTCAATTGCACAACAACAATACACGTACTTTAATCCCGCACAGAATAAAATCGACATTCCATTCGATCGCAGACGTGACTTACGGCATCAAAACCTTAAAAAGTTCGAATATATCAGAAATTCTAGGATAAGGGACGCAGCAATGTTTAACAGAAACATGATGATGTAATTGATTATTTGAAACAGTGAATCTAAGTCAATCACGATTTACATACATATATTTATTTATTTATTTTATTAGCCTACAAACAAAAAACTAATATTTAAATCTACAATTATGTGATAATGTAAGAATAATAGTAAGTATACAAAATGAAATATTTCTTTTATTGATTTTGTAACGCATTAGCTAATATAAGTCTGCGAATTTCTGACCCACTTAAAGGTAAATGGAGTTCATCTGTGGACATACATATGATTGATTAAAAATTCGATTTAATTTCACTAAATATTTCTAAACACATAAATAAATTAATGATTTTTATTTGATTGATTTTACATGGTTTCTTTTTGCAGATGAATATTACTGAGGTGATTATCGGGTGATAGCATAATGAATTATATTAATTTTAAACAGTGGCATATAGCCTTACAAACAGAATTGAATATATATATCGGCTTGCAAGGTGTACAAATCGAGATGGCGACGAAATTGGATATCCCCGAAATTTTTATATTTGCATATATAAGCGACTGACTTATTAGTCTTATTTACTTAAGTTTCATTTGTAGTGACTAAAGATGTTTAATATAGAAAATGTTGTTTTTATTGTTAGGAATTTTATAAAAAAAAAAAAACACACACCTGTAACTAATGTTTAATTGAGTGAATAAAATTATTATATTTATGCCATTATTGTTAATTTTGCTTATGGATAAAAATATTGAAATACAAATTTGCTGACTATGAAAACTACGTTTCCGTTGTTTGAGATATGAAGTTACAAATGTAGGATCATCTAACAAAAGGTATCCGAAATCCTTCCGTCCTATAAGTCTCATGTCCTTTATACTCAAAAGCATGGAGAAAATTGTTGACACACATACGAGGAAACGCTCTTCTTACGTCTCCCCTATGCACAACTCAACACGCATACCAACCAGGTCAATCTACTGAGTCTGCACTCCACGACTTGGTAACCAAAATTGAAACCTCCATCTATAGAAAGGAGATATGCCTTGTCGCCTTTCTAGGCATCGAAGGAGCTTTAAATAACACGTCATATGAGTCCACATACAGGGCGTTAAACAATATGAACATATCCACCACAGTTTGAAGACGGATTATTTCCATGCTGAACTCGAGAATAATACAAACGAGTATTGACGATGTGGATATTTCGGCGCTTACAACTAGGGGCTGCTCTCAAAGAGGAGTTCTCTCAACTCTTCTCTGGTCTCTGGTGGTCAACAGCCTACTTCACTCTCTGAAATCTCAGGGCATTGAGGCGGTGGGTTATGCGGACGATATAGCGATCATTTTCAGAGGTTAATTTGAAAGCAGCGTTTCAGAGGTGCTACAATACGCACTATCCAAAGTACAGAGTTGGTGCATTCGCGAAGGCCTCTCTGTAAACCCTAAAAAGACAGTAACTGTTTCTTTTTCAAATAGAAGAAAGCTCAATCTTCTTATTCGCCCCTCTCTATTTGACGAATCTATCCCATTCTCACAAGAAGCTAAATATCTGGAAAGCATCCTGGACAGCAAAATGTCCTGGAACCCCCAGATCGACAGAGTAATAAGCAGAGCTACTATATCACTATTTCATCCTGTGTTTACCACCACTACGAATCTTCATTCGAATGGAAGCCAAATAAGGCATCCACCGACTCTTCCACTCAAGCAATCTTGACCCGAAGTCCTTTAGAGGAGGGCACTTATCCCTGCTTGCAAAATTGGAGCAAGACATGATCTTCAGCATGCCTCCGGACAACATGCTACCGAAATGCTGCTTCAACAAAAATTTCTCAATAGCTATCCCATCAAGGGAGGACTGGGAAAACCACAAACCCCAAATTTCGTCTTCTGACCTCGTCTGGTATACGGACGGATCCAAAATGGAAACAGGAACTGGTTCCGGAATTTTCGGAGAATCAACAGGTGCGAACTTCTCAGTCAGCCATAGTGAATTCGCGTCCATATTCCAAGCCGAGGTCTTTGCCATCAACCAACGCGTGAGACTGAATCAGTCCTCTCACATCATGGAGAAAATCATATTTATATTTTCAGACAGTCAAGCTGCCCTTAAAGCACTCGACTCGCCTGTAATCAAATCCAAACTAGTCCTAGAAACCCGCAAAATTGTTTCGGACCTTGCTAGCAACAATATGGTCATTCTTCACTGGATTCCTGCACATAGTGGATTCGCGGGTAACGAAAGAGCAGACTCACTGGCGAAAGACGGTACGGCAACAAAACTCTTTGGATCCGAACCCTTCTGCGGGGTCAGCAAATCACTCTTCGCGAGACATGCAAAAAGTCTTTGCATGCAAGAATCTAGAGAAGCCTGGCTCAATACACCAGGACAAGTATGTTCAAAACTGCTATTCCCGGTACCGTCACAAAGAAAATCAAAATTCATTGTGAATATCGATAGGAGTAACCTTAGAGCACTAGTTGGACTTTTCAGCGGTCATTGCCGCCTGAACAAGCCCTACATCTCATGAATTTTACAACAGATTCAAGCTGTAGACTCTGCCTGGAGAGTGAGGAGATCTCTCTTCACATCCTAACGGAATGCCCAGCTCTTTTTCATCTCAGAAAAAGAATACATACTAGGCGGCGAATTTGTCTCTACTGAACAGCTTGCTGCCAGCCATCCAGAGAAGTTCATTATCTTCCTGATATCTTCTGGAGTGAAAAACTCATTTAGGAACATTAGGGAAGGCACAATAGGATTCGTCAGAAACCGAAGTGCCAAGGGCTGTTCAGCTCTCCCGAACAACAATAATAATAATAATAACAAAAGGTATGATTTTAAGCTTTGTGACATTGTGGAACTGTCAACACTCAACTATCATTGTGATGGCTTTTGATAAACAAAAACAACGAGGTTATTATATATGGATCGATACACACTCGCATAACGTGATGAAATAGTGAAAGTTCATTACAAAAACGGTGAATATCGCGGAAACGTTTACGGGTCATTCAACGAAGGTTCGACCGATGTTCTGAACGATCCCCTTTTGATTTGGTTCGAAATTGGTGGAACTACTTTTTGGGGTGGAATAAACCTTATGGCATTTTACAGAATTCAATATACATTGCTTCCTGTAATCCCCTCGATTGTACATTGAAGAAAAAGTAATAAAAAAGAAAGGGGGTGACTAAAGAAGAGTAATAGAACATAAATTATCGATTTTTAGAATTCTTTTCTGTCTGTCTGTCGGTCTGTCCGTTTGTTTGTTCGCGCACATCTCCGAAACTACTGAACGGATTTTCATGCAGTTTTCACAGGTGGACAGAGCGTAATTTGGAGCATATATGTAGGTTTTGTTTTTTTAAAATCGGACGTCAGAAAGAAAAGTAATCGTCATTAAAGATTTTTGGAATTTACTTTTGTATGTTAAAAAAAGTTAGATGTTAAGGGTTAAAGTCCTAAAGACGTCACGAATGATTGTTTTAAAGAAAAACCAGAAAACTTTGGTAAGCAGGTGGCGCTGTTCTTTATTAGAACGCACTATAGGAATTGGGCCTCCTCCAAATATTCTCCTCTAACCTCTCCGAAGGTGGTATAATCGGGGGGAAATTGCTTTCAAATGCGATGAAATGACAATTTGATGAAGTGAGAAGTGCACGTAAACCAAAAATGTTCAAGTTTTCCGATAGGTGGCGCTGAACACTCACGCTGTTAAATCATGACGATCCATTTTATTATGTTGGCCAGTGTGTAGTTCTTGCACGATCTCTGTCCACGCTGGGTATGTACTCACAGCTGGTGAGATGGCATGGAGAGGGGGTAGCACCGTGTGCTAGCATGGCTTCAGTTCACATTCAAGGTTTCTTCGTCATACCTTTCAACAAGTCCCAAGTCGCTGATCGACCTGGAAGCTGTAGTCTACCGGCAAGTTCAAATTTAATATAATTTAACGCATGCGGAGCTGCGGGTACAGCTAATTGGACATAAAGTCGATGATTTGCTCTGCGTGCAGGAAAAATTGGATATTGTACTATAACGCCATCGTTCCTAAATGTTCAAATTGGATTTGACGAAATCCATGTCGATAAAGACGATGCATTAAATTTGATCAATGAATGCCTGCAGCATATTGGAGAAGATGCATCCGACAAAAGAAGACTCGATGACGTGAATTATGTAGATTCAAAGTTGAAAAAGTCTATGCTGAAAATTGCAGAGAAAGTTTTCCCTTCGAATCTTGAATTCGATGAAGATAATTCCAGAAAGGAAGAATACCTTGTTGACAAAATTAATGAAAATTTTCAAAAAACTACAAGCAAAGACATCAAACTTATCTTTTTGTCCTTACTTTCCGACGAATTGAGCGTCGACAAAACTATGAAGGAGTTTCCAGGATCAACGAGTTACATGATTAAAAAATTAATAAAACTTGAAGAAGATCAAAGCGTTTCAAAATTAAGAAAAATCTTTGACAACGCTTTTAGTAATCACTTCATAAAAGACGTAACTCACCATCAGTGGACCCACACAGACCGATCGAAATTGGAACTGAGAAGTGAAAACTCTGATGAATTCATACAGACCTTTTTAAAACGGTTGGGTGTTTTAATCCTTAACGTTTTGATAACAGACCAACAGAACAAGTACATAAAGGAAGTCAAAACACTTTTAAGGAAAACGGACATACCTGTTTTAATGGACTTTTCTGAAAATTATGGTTTTGTTGTGCAAGATGCAGTGATACCACTAGACTAATGAACAGACGACGATCCACCCTTTAGCAATACATTACCGGAACCAGATGGATGAAATTCAAAATGACAGTTTTGTGGTAATCAGCGACTGTTTAAAGCATGGCACTATAGCAGAACACTTATTTCAGCGCCGTCTTTTAGAGTTCCTGCATAATAAATGCCAACATTTTAACAAAATTATTTATTTTTCTGATAGATCTGCTGCTCAATATAAGAACAAAAGGAATTTCTTTAATTTAACCATGAACAAGAATTCGAAGTGAAAGATGAATGGAACTTCTTTACCACCTCTCGTGGGAAGAGTAAAAAGACTGGCTGCCAGAGCTAGCCTACAGAGACTATTTTAACCCCGGACAGGCTAGTGATGTGAAGACTCCAACTCGTGTTCACCCGGCAAGGTCAGTTGAAAATATCGCCGCCATAGATGAGAGTGTGGCTGAAAACCTACCGGCCATTTCGTCCCTCATTTCGAGACGAACCAATTGGGTTCATCCGCACCGTATTTTGCATAAAGATCTTTATTCTTTATCTGTGCTCAAAGTTTGTGCTTCAGAATTAAATAAAAATATCATCACTTTTTTTATTAATTTAAAATTACATCTCTTGTTGGATGGCTCTAGACATTTTTCTTCGGAATTCGCCTAAAAGCTAGCAAAGAAGTAAACAAATATGACAATAATTACAGCCTATTTTTAGGGTTTCCGATAATTTAAACGTGCATAATTGCATAATTTTAGGAAGCAATTACAGATCTTACACACTTCTACAAAAAGTGTTTTAGCGAAATAGCCAGCTGCATTCCGTCCCTGCAAAATTTCACCCGGAATAGGAGTCATGCTTCGAATGCACATCAGTTTACCCTTAAGCCTACTTTCGGACGTACTGTCAAATTAGAGATTCTTTCTTTTGCCTTACCACACGAATGTGGAAGGATCTACATAGCTCTGTGTTCCCTCATCACTACAACCCACAAGCATTTAAAGCCAACGTGTATCGGTGCCTCCTTCGTCTCCCTTCTAATTTCCCTAATGCCTTATCTTAAGACAAGTCAACTTAAAACATTATAAGACATAAGGATAGCTGCCTTGAGAGTTTTTCTGATTTATTTGGGCACTTAAAAGGGGAAGTTACCTATCCGTACCGTATTTAGTTAGCAATCTGGGTAATGCAGCTTAGCGGGGGAGTACCGGGTATTACTGTACCACTACTAGGTAGTTAGAAGTGGCTGTCTGGTATGGTCCTACCAGAGACACAAGTAGCGCGGTTGTGCCGTTTTGATACCATGACTCACGTGACCAGGGTGTCGACTATGGGTGTGATTAGGTGTAGTTTTTCAATTCCATCTTGCGGAATTCAAAAAATGAATAATGTTGCTGAATCTTATTTCAGCGATCTCTGGTTATTCCTTAAAGAAGGGCTTGCCAAGTGTGCGGAACCTGGCTCTAGCTAGTGCGGGGCAGTCACAGAGAAAGTGGAATAGCATTTTCTTTTCATGTGAGTTGTCGCAACTACGGCAGTGAAGGTTGAACGGAATGCCTTACTTGGCAGCATGTGGACCAATTGGCCAATGGCCCGCGGTAATTGCTGTGATTCTTGTTGTATCGGTTCGGTTTCTATGGACTAAGTCACTCGTCCTGTTTTCTTTATAGACGGGCCAAATCTGCCTGGACATGGCATAAGTTTCTAGATTTTTCCACCTTAAGTTGGCAATGGAGAGGAAGTGTTGGAAAGTCTTACCCTTGATGAGTCCCATTGGGGAGCAGAGTGAGTCCGCAAGAGAGGCATCAAGGGTAGAACTACATCTACCTAGCACGTCGGCTCTCTCATTCCCCTCTATGTTACTGGGGGCCGGAAGCCCAGAGAAGAGTGATGTTGAACCGAGCGTTAGTCTGCGTAAGAGTTCCACTAAATTGGAGGAGAAAATGAGAAAGTGAAGCGCTTTGACGACAGCCTGGGTATCAACAAAGCGTGGGTCAAGTATCTTGCTTAAGAAGGTACTCTCTAATAGCTAGTACCTCCATCTGGAAAACACTTGAGGAGTCTGGGAGGCGGTACGATTTGGATACGTTCGGTTCCACTGAGAAGACACCTGCTCCAATGCCACACTATATCTTGGAACCGTCGGTGAAGATCGATACTTGGTGCTTCGAAAGGGGTGAGTTGTTGTCCCATTCCGTTCTATCCGGAAAGGGGACTTGAATACGATTATTGAATTTGAGTTTAGGCATTGTGCAGTCAGTCATGATCGAGTACCGCTACTAAGACAAATCATAATGAACCAACAGGTCGCCATGAAAGCACTTTTAAGTACACAAGCACTCTAACTTAATTGAACCTATGTAATTTCCAAGTCTACAATACTGTCCCGCAACAACAGGAGGTGGATTTAGCACCCCCCTACACCATGTCTAGATTTCTAGAACCTAATTCCTTACTTTCTTACTTAAGGTGGCGCTACAGTCCGGAGTGGACCTGGGCCTCAACCAA
Source organism: Criorhina ranunculi (assembly GCA_951813785.1). Classification (NCBI taxonomy): domain Eukaryota; kingdom Metazoa; phylum Arthropoda; class Insecta; order Diptera; family Syrphidae; genus Criorhina; species Criorhina ranunculi. Next base: position 51,377,143 of record OX638381.1, on the reverse strand, counting down.
CAAGCGTCTCCAGCCCGCTCGGTTGGGTGCTGTAGAAATAGAGTAGACAATGAGAGGTGTCAACTTGGTGATGCCCAGTGTTGTAACTGTTTCTACACATCAATTGTGCTTATTTTACCCCCAAGTGGTAACCATCGGGTACTGGTCAATGTCCATCCGGACTCAACTTGCCAAACTTATAAGAGCGAGTGCTGACCAGCAGACAAAAACAGCAGCACTATAAACGGGACAACGGATGAATTCCCCATATGAAATCAAAGGCGAAGAAAAATGCCGGAACTAAACAATTAAGACCTTATCCGGGCTACTTCGACATATTTGGAGCTAAGGCCGGTAAGAATTTCCGAGACTAAGTCACGGTCTTGGAAAAGAGATGGTGGCGGATGAGCCTTTAATGGAGCAACGGCAGCGCTCACATCCCCGAACGGGTTACTGGTTTCTGTCTAACCGACCCCTCGTCCTTGGGATTTCAATAATGGAACTGGCCCTCCAGGTTGGGGGGTTGTGCCGCCGGGGTAACTGCCCAGCTATAAAAAAAAAAAACATCGTTACGAAGCAACAACAAGCCTCGGATACAGACGGATTTACTGTTAACAACCCCTGCAAACGAAATAAGAACCTTATTACTTACTAGAGTAAAAAAGATATTGGTGCCATTAAACTCCGTTACCACATCATTGAAGAACTGATTCATAAGTCAGTATTGAAAACCTGACTTAAAACCAAGCTAATACTCATTCAGGGTCATTGCAAATTGCTTAAACCGCTGCCAACGAACACTTTACGCACCATGTCTGCTGGCTACGATGTATTGGCCTTGATCATAGTTATGGAATGCGTGAGTATGATTGTCAAGTGGTTAACCACAGTTGAAGCTTTATCTGGTTAAACACGTTAGAATCATTGACCTTGCAACCTAGTCTGCGACATTTTAGCTTATAGAATTGAAAGTTTGCAAGGCTTGACCTTAGAAAAAAAGAAACACACGGTCTCCAAAACTGTTTATCTCTATTTTATCATATATTTCGACTTATTTCACCGTACTCAATTAATTTTTATCAGACTCTTCCTAAGCTTAGACATTTTTTTTTTTTGTTTTTTTTTTTTAATAGTAACCAAACGAAATGTCATGCAATGGCTGCGCGTCACTCTGTGGCAAGGCGTAGTCTTTCGCCAACTGGTCAAGGAGACTTGTACTTCTACCTTGTGATTGCGGCTGTGGCCTATAACTAGGCTGTGGTGGTGGTTGAGCTCGATTCGATGGACTATACTGAATCGGTTCCACAACTGGCCTAATAGGCTGTTGATTCAAACTATTACCACTAGGTGGTGGAGAATACGAAGGTCTGGAAAGTTTGAAATTTGATGAATCCCCTCCGAATGCCTGTAAAATGTTATTTTTCATTAAGACTTGGCAATATAACAAAGCTACAAGGGCTACCTCGCTGTGGGAGTAGTGAGAGTCTGGACGTGCCGGTCGCTGTTGAGGAGAATACACTACATCTGTTTGCTGAGCACCGGGTATTTGTAATCTTGGAGGCTGTGGCGCTGGTTGAGGTGGTGGTGAGTATTGTTGACGTCTTGGAGGTTCTGGCTCTAAATCATCATACTGTGGATATTGATGTCTCGGTTGTTGCTGGATTGGCTGCGGGCGTGGAGCTGGTTGTGGACGATTTTGACGTGCCTAGAAAACCATACAATTAATTCAATGAAAAGGGAGTTCAAAAAACCAACAAATTTACTAACATATGGACGCTGAGGTCTGGGATCGTCTTCATAGTCGGGAATTTCTCGATTTTTATTTGTAGTTTCATCGACCAAAGTAGGTGGAGCAACGGTTATTCCTTCACCAGAAGGTTGGAAACCATACTTGTTAGCACCGTATTCAACAACTCGAACTTTGCCTGACTCTTCCACGTAGCCATACTTTCCCTTGACTTCGCCAGTCGCAAGCTTAGTTTCTATTTTAAAAGATCCATCAGCACCTTCGTAGCCGTAGGTATAGGAACCATCTTCGTTGTGTCTAAAATTAGTGTGAATTTTAAATCTCCACCAGATAAGACACAAATGCAATAATCACCTATTGATTTGTTTTAAAATTGCAATTGGTTCAACCCTTGGGGCATCGGAACCACCACCACCACCTCCACCATTTGATCGTATCCGTGGAGGTGCGGAACGTGGAGGGGGTCCATAGTCCTGATAGTCTTGTGATACAACCGAGCTCACAATGGAAACCAACAATATTCCGTGGAACTGAAAATTGAAAGGTAACTTGGTATACAACTTTTCTGAACAAGCCATGTCTGTTGATGAAAAGTTATTCTTCCCACTTGGTTACGCTATTCAAACTTAATTAAACGGACAAAGAGCTTTTGTTAAGAATCACTAACACAAAAACTTCTTCTGGTTTGGTCCAAGGAATTCGCTATTATGTCACTACAGCTAAATACATGCAAGAGTAACTTGCATCAAAAAATCCACTTCACCTCTTTTGCAATGTTCGCAATACCTGCATAGTGTATAGGTACAACCAACGGAATCAGGTTAATAAAATCCAATTCACTCTCACTCTCTGGTGGGAGTTTTTCACTGCAGATACTTCTGCGATATAGCCTTGATCACATTGCGCACATATTCAGTTTGCTCATGCCACCGAATGCGAATTTTTTTATTTAATTTTTTTTTTATAATCAAAATAATTGAAGCGTTAAACAAAAGGGAAAAAGCATTAAAGCACCCACTTATTGTTTTATAGTTTAGAGCACATGCTTCAGCTGTCGTTAAAGGAAATTATATTTTTTAATTTTTTAGCACATACCAGACTCATTTCTGGATATTAATCCCTATCTGCACCTTTCACACACTTTTGGAGGTTGTTTTTTCTTTAAATTGTAGGATACAAAGGAAAATAGTTTTTCTTTTGTTCCTGTTGGTATATATTATATTCGGTATTGTTGCTTGGCGCTAATTAAACTAGCAACCACCGTTCACACTTCATATGATATATAAATCTCCAATATAACTGAACACTTGTAAAAGTCTCTGGGGGCTTTTATACTTTGATATACGCGCCTTCGAGTCGAATACCATAAGATACAGTGATTTGCAGCCGGATAGTATGGATACATACAGTGAAAGCACGAATGTAAGAAGTAGGTGGGTATTGGTAGCCTAGAAGTACGAGTAGTGTAGTGGAAGTACTGCCGTAATGTTTCGGTTTGTTGTTTGCGTATGACCAGAGGTTGTCAAACAACTGGCCATATACATATACATAATTGTCCATTGACAAATATCGAATAATAAGAAAATTGGTATTAAAAAAAAAATTGTTTATCAAAATTTAGAACAGAAACGACATACGGGAACTGAATTTGTATGTAGACTAGGAAGTGACGGACTAGAATGGCGTCAAAAGGATGACTAATCCATGAAGTTGAGATAAAGAAAAAAATATTAACAAAATGTAAGAAATAAAACTTGCAGTTGGACTGCTCCCAACCGAATGGACATTAACACAGACTCGTTCTAGGCGTAGATCTTTGTCATGTACATGTATTTTCATGAAGTTTATAATTACAGTTATCGTTACCACAAGCTGTTGCTATATGAAAATTTGTTGAGAAAACATTTTCTACAAAGAGGAGGCGCACCTTTGCACAAATTTGTAGAAAAGAAAGGGAGTAATTTTAATATTTCTGAATAAAGCCAGCCCCTCTACTTTTTGTGGCCTTAAAATATGTCGTTTCAGTACTCTGTGACTGGAAGGTCGTTGGAGAAAAATTTGTCTTCATTTTCGATCTGCTGCACAGATTTTTGGTCGGAAACGGATGAGTGCAAACCGGATAAGTGCAAAAACCGCATAAGTGCCATGCCTTCAAAAAACCCTTGTCAATTCGAAATTTTTTCATACAATAATGTTTGGATAAGTGCAAAACGTATAAGTGCAAATTTCTTGTAAGTACACGTCAATTTGAGCGACCAAAATATTTTATTTACCAAAAAACATTCGGATAAGTGCAATTTGTACATTAGAAATGTTGTTCATCAATTCAAAATCTAAAACAAACAACAGCTTACGGCCTTAAAGTGGCGATACGTGCAGCGTGGCAGCTAACCTCCAACACTTTATAGGAATCCAGCTAAACAGTCTTACGGATCATATGGCTATCCATTCTGACTTTGCCGGGCTCAAAATGATCAATATCCAACTTTATCCCCAACACACTTTGTATTGGCCGAAAGTTAGAGATTGAGGTCTTGCACTAGTTTAATATACTGATGGATCAAAAATGGACTTTTGAGTTGGAGTTGGTATTTTTGGCCCTTATCACAAAGCCTCAAAGGAATGTGCCCTAGTGTTTTTCAGGCAGGACTACATGCCATTGATATCTGCGCCAATATTATTCTTGACTCTGGCATTAAGGGGACAACCTTCAACAGATGCACCGATAGTCAAGTAGCACTCAAAGCATTGAGCTTCTATTACTGCAACTCAAAGACCATTTCAGGTTGCTTCAATGCTCTTCAACACCCCTAAAAGAGGAATATAGTCGAGCTCTGATGGGCACCAGGACACAGAGGCATTGAAGGCAATGAAATTGCAGACTAACTTACCAGAAAAGGTGCTTCAGAAACCTTCTGCGACATCCCTACTTCCACGTTCAGAACGAGTGTGAACAGCTGGGAAAAACTGACCTTTTCATCCTATTGGAACAACATTCAGGGACTTAGACAACTCTTTCTCTACACGAAATTCCTAACACCGTAGGACATTCGTAATGCCTCGACTGGAGATATTCTCAACTTCATTAGGAAGATAGAGGATCTCCTTGTCTAACTAGCTATAAATCTTTCAGGTCGCAATCCATATGCGTCAGTCACAGAGCCAATCTTTTTTGTTTTTTCTAAAGACGAATTCACGGAAACTGAATTGTTTAAAAATAAGTGCACAAGTTTGAACTTACGGATTAGTGCACAAAACGGATAAGAGCACACAAAATCGAGCCCGATGGGTTGTGCACTTATCCGTTTCCGACTGTAGTTATTTTTTAATAATTAAGTAAACGGTTTTTTCAATAAGGACATAATAATTTTGTATTTAAATAAAGCACAGGATAATTGAGTTATGAGGCTGAAATTTATTCCAAGTGTAGCATACAGGTTAAATTTAAGAATGGAACTCGACGTCATTTATATATCCACCGCAAGCACGTTTGCAGCGATCGTTTCTTTAGAGTCAATTTTCTACCACTCTTCCACACACATCGGCCGGAACGTTGGCAATTTCGTGTTCGATATTGTTCCTGAGTTCCTCGGCTTGTTGGCATAAACCAACGACTTAATATAACCCCATAAAAATAAATCTTACGGCCATTCGACCGGACCATTTCTCAATATCACAAGATTACCGAAGAGGAACTTTAATAAATCCATTGTTTGACCAACTGTGTGGCTTGTGGCACCATCTTGATGGAACTACATATCACGGATGTCAAGTGCATCCATTTCTGGCCAAAAATAGTCTTCCAGCATAGCAGGATAGCGAGCTCCATTGAGCGTAACATGGCGGTCATTTTCATCGAAGAAAAAATACGGTCCAATCACACCTCCGACATAAAATCCACACCACATGGTCCCTTTTTGAGGATGCAATGGAGTGTCTTAAAGCACATGTGGGTTTTTTGCTGTCCAATAACTGACGATGATTTTTCAATGAAATTCAGGATTTTTCTTCAAACTTTTGCAAAGCCCAATCGGAGAAGTTTCGGGGCTTCAAATGATCAAGAGGCTTCAGTTTTTGAGTTAATTTGATCTTGTTAGGGTGTAGGCCAAGATCTTAACACAAAATGCGCCACAATGTGGACTGAGAGATTCCCAATTTTTGTGAACGACGCGCGTGGAATCGACTGATTTGGCTCATTTTGAACTTAAGTACTTCGACCGGTGTGTTGTCTTACTGGCACAGGAACATTCAGTAGTGAATATGTTCACTCGAATTTGTCCACTACAGCACGCACAATCTGTCTGATGGGAGGACTATTACGACTGAAAAATGGAACCGCTCTTAAAGCTGCGACCACCGACTCGGAATTTCCATAGTAGGTTAGGTTAGGTAGTAGTGGCAGGCTGCAGGTGCACCCTCACTTAGACCAAATAAGGTCCTTTGTGTTCCCACTCGGATCTGTACTTCACCAGAAATGCTACCCGCAGAACCAGCCGGAGCTTGCTATGAAGCGCTGGAGGCTACCTATTTTGATGTCAGCCAGTTCACTAAGGTTGTTAAAGAGTTCCTAAGTATGCTCTTCTTCGAGCTGAGAAGACCGGACATGTACAGAGAAGATGGAGAATCGTCTCCTCCTCCTCGTCCATGCAGCTTCTGCAGAAGTCGCTGTAAAAGAGGCCTAGTCTATAGGCATGTATGCAGCCATTTTGTTAAGAGACAAGTGACATTTAAGGGCTGTTTTTGAGTTGAAGGCTCCAGGGATTTTACCGCGGCCTAATTATCAGAAAAAATGGCAGAAAGCAGATGGAACTGTATATCGAGAGCCGCCGTGGGGGTGGTCCTGAGTGCTCCACTGATACAAATACAGGTCGATCTCTGCACTTTGTCCAGATGGTTACGATTGATGGCTGTATCCAAAACTTTCCACCAGACAATCAAGATTGGTCTGATGACAGATACATAAAGCTAGTGAGTTATACGTGGTTGTAGGCCGCATCTACTTACTTTTTTTTTTTTTTATGAATACCCTTATGATGCTATTAACACAGCGCTAGTGTTGGTGTTGATTTCTGAAACTCAGGTGGTATTAGGTTTCAGTATTTTTGCTCCGAGGGTGGTTTTTCCAGAATGACTGGGGAGAATTATTGCCATTGCTTATAATTCGCAGCAGTACAGAGCTGTGGTGGGTTTCTTTACTCGCTCGAGGACGTAAGGTTTCCAGCTGAGCTTTTTGTCGAGAATGAGACCCAGATATTTGGCGTTGTCTGAAAGAACAAGACTTGTACCGCACAGTTTAGGAGGGTCGAACGGGGGAATTTTGTATTTCTTAGTGAAGAGGACGACCGAGAAACTTAAAAAAACTTTAAAAAAAAAAAAGGTTTGTTTGATTTATATATCTAAGTCAAGCCGGTATGTTAACCTGCAGTACACGTCTTGCTTGAACCTCCATCATTTTACCCTTAAGGGTGCTTTTAAAAGTACTTTCAAATATACAGATTCTTACCGCAGATACAATGCGAATGTGGAGTGATCTAAAAAGCTCTAGGTTCTCTAAACCTCTAGAACCCACAAGCATTTGAAACTACTGTGCATCCACTCTCCTCTAATTTTCCTAATGTCTCTCTTCCTAGTTTAAAGCTAGAAGCGACTTTTAAAAGCAACCGTGGGGCTTAGTAAAGGGTGACCAGATTAGAACGATAGGAAAAATAATTTAAATAAAACAACAACGATGTGAGATATATTCATGCCATTATGTGTGGCATTGCACATCACTTAAATGGCCGCTTCCCCTTCACTGGCAGTGCTTCAAGCTATCGGTCCACTTTTGATGACTCGGTCTAATATGTACGGCGTTATTTCAGCAAAAGCGTCTCGAATATTGACCTCGAGCTCGTCCAAAGTGGCCCCAGAGAAAATAATCGAGTGGTGTCAAGTCACATGATCGCGGCGGCCAAATTGATGAACGCTCGCCCAGTCGCCAAATTTCTCCTTCACAACTTCGAGCGTTGCGTCGCTTTTATGGCATAAAGCGCCGTCTTGTTGGTTGGAACCACAGCTTGAATATATCGATGTTGTCAAGCTCTGGCCACAGAAAGTCGGTTAACATCGCTCTATACCTGACCTGATGATGCCGCCATGCCATAAACCGCACCAAACAGTCAATCTTTGTGGTGTTGATGCTTGATCGAGCACTTGTGAATTGTGTTCGCTCCAATAACAACAATTTTGCTTGTTGGCATAGCCGCTGAGCCAAAAATGGGCCTCGTCCAAGAAGATGATTTTTTGGCCAAAATCCGGATCCCGGCCAACATTTCTAGCGCCCAATTAGCGAACTGACGGCGTTGTCTATGGTCGTCCGGCTTCAATTCTTACGTCAGTAGAATCTTATATGAACGTAGGCCTAAATCTTACAGCAAAATAAGCCGGGTTGACTCTCCGGCGATGCCCAATTCAGCTGATCGGCGCCGAATCGACAATTCTGGGTCTTCTTCGATACTGGACGCTACGGCGGCTACGTTTTCTTCATTTCGCACCAATGTCTGTCTGGTTGATGACTTAATGTCCAAAAGAGTGTACTCACGCTCAAACTTTTCCACGGTGCGACGAATTGCCTGCACACTGAACCCATGATGACGACCGACCTCACGACGAAATTCACGTTGCGGAGTTTGGTTAATATTTTTTTAATAATTTCTGCACGTTCGGCAAGTGTGATGAAATGGCAAACCTAACTGAATATTTTGACAGCTGGATGTCATTGGTAACTTTGACAGCTGCTGAAACATAACAAGTATAATTGCTATCTGGTCACCCTGTACTATAAAAAGCTAAATTTGTCCACCATTTTCAATTTCCAAATTTGCTAACCCCAAATATCGCCCTCTCAGCTCGAAGAAGAACCTTCCTAGGAGCAAACTTCTTCCATATGCTGGCTGCCACCAGCATAATTAGTCTCCAGGGCTTCATAGTAAGCCCCGACTGGTTCTGGGAGTAGTTTTTCTGGAAAAATCACAGATCTGAGTGTGGTGGCTGTGGAGGTTCTTCGAAGAATTTTAAAATATTTTAAACCAAATCCTTAAGTGTAGTGTGGGACATTCCTTATTCTTGCTTGTGTTCGCCTACACATACTACTCTCTAGGTGGTGATGAAACATAATGCGACTCGCAAAAGCGATTATAAAGGCGTTGATTCCAACAAAAAATAATAATAACTTTGCTCCCGGCTGCAGCAGTTTATTCACCAATTCAAATTGTTTGCTGTCTCTGGCATGTGTTATGAACCAGCCCAACGGTGCTACAACCATCTAAAACAAACCGAAATAGGCTTTGAAATTTAATTCCGTCTATTCACGTGTGAAGTTTTTTTTTTATTATTCTGTAAAATTATCTTAAAATTCGAGTAATTAAAAGCGATGCTGGCCTTGAACAACAAACCGCAAACCGAAAGAGATAAACAGAAAAACCATGCAAGTGATTGACCATTTATGTAGGTTAGGTTTACATTTGCAACTGAACTTCCACAATATTCAATAATGGCATTCTAAGATGCACAAGGGGTGTAGGTATCTATTAATGACTAAACGTCACCTCCTGACCAATGGCATTACCTGTTATATATGTGGCAACTTATTTACTTAAAACTGTGTGATGCATGAAATCCGGAGACGCTTGTAAATCAGAGATGTGTGCTCATAATACACAGTGTGTCTGACTCAATGCATGGGAATCCATTCTTTGTTTTTAATTAACGTATAATGAGCTAATTTGCATTATATATGTATGCTAATAGAAAAAGAAACAATTTCGAATACAATGGCTCAAAAGGCGAATAGGTATTCTATGTCATATGTAGATCCTAATGCGGAACTAGTTCTTAATTACGAAACCATTGTCTCAGACTATAAGATTTGAGTCAAAGTATATTGCTCGTGCAAGGTTCTCAAAACTTCAATGCCTGTTGTACCAGAAACCAGTTGTTTTTAAACGGAAGATGGCTCTAATACCAGAACCAGGCATGCTGTTGAGAGCCCCAGTGCAGCCGAGACAAAAATTCTTTGGAGTTTAGTGAAAATAGCAGTCACCTCGAAACAAGGAGGCCGCCGTCTATGTTTTTGGGTACACTAAAAATGCTTTTGAATTGCACAATCACAATGATGGTGATTTAGTTACCGGAAATAGTATTACCACACGTCATAAAGACGAGATGAAAAGTTGGCCAAAAATGGGAGCGCCTTGTGATATACCCAATCCTTAAAGATCTCCTACAAATCAAGCAGGAATGCGGACCACTTCAATAGCCTTCTTGATCACTTTGAAACAAATTTAAAAGAGCACTTCCGTTTTTTTTTCTCACAAACAGTTAATGGATTATTGACCTGTTAATATATTTTCAGATGAATTTAAATCTTAGGTGAAAGAAAAAATCTTAGGAATATACGTATCCAAGTGAACTTCCTGATTACCCAAGTCTGCATGTAAAAGGTCTTCCAATAGGGACTTCCGAACTTTGGCAGTTGATAGCGGCCATACTGTTCAAGCTACATCTGTCAAATTGGCTGTCATTTACTCAGTCTGTTTTGCCAAATCACCATGGATGGATAAAGCGTTTAATAACACGTGCAAATAATAAAATTGTTTTATCAAAATTAGTGTTCTGTTCGGGCAACGATCCGCGCGGTTCGCCCATTTTACGGTCGCCATAATCGTCCTTCCGAGAGGACTATAAATTTGAGTCCACTGGTTCAGTAAACTATCAACCAACACCCGTACGTCGACGAAACGCAAGACCTGCCGAAAACATCGCCGCTGTCCGTGAGAGTGTGCAGGAGAATCCGAAGCAGTCGATTTCGCGTCGATCACAAGAACTCGAACTCGGCCTTTCGCAGACCACAACTTGGCGAATTTTGCATGGTGACTTGGGCCTGCATCCGTACAAAATTCAACTGACCCAGGAGCTGAAGGTAAACGACCATAGACAACGACTTGTGTTCGCTGAATGGGCTCTGGAGCAGTTGGAAACTGAACCTAATTTTCATCGAAAAATCATCTTCAGCGATGAGGCCCATTTCTGGATAAATGGGTACGTCAACAAACAAAATTGTCGAATTTGGGACGATACCAATCCACATGAGATCCAAGAACGTCCAATGCATCTCGATAAAGTCACTGTTTGGTGTGGATTTTGGGCTGGCGGCGTCATCGGTCTATATTTCTTTGAGAACGACGTTGGCCAGGCCATCACCGTCAACGACGAGCGCTATAGGTCGATGATTACCAACTTCTTTTGGCCTGGATGATATGGACACCAATGACATGTGGTTTCAACAGGACGGCGCTACGTGCTACACAGCTCACGCCACATTGGAAATTCTGCAAGACCTATTCGAGGGCATGGTCATCTCACGTGGAGGTGGCCACCGAGATCGTGCGATTTGACCCCGTTTGACTTTTTCTTGTGGGGTTTTCTGAAGCCGCAGGTCTATGCGAATAAGCCACAAACCACAGCGGCCCTCAAAGCCAACATAACTAATGCCATCGGTCAAATTCAGTCTGATTTATGCGCCAGAGTCATGGAAAATTGGACATTTCGGATCCGCGCCACCCAGAGAAGCCGCGGTGGACATTTGAACATTTGATGTTATATTCCATACATAATGGCATCGATAGGCCTTTCAAACGAATAAAAAATGTCGATGATATCTCACACACACTTTGTTTTATTTAAATTTAAAGATAAGAAGCGCTTAATGAAAGAACCTTTATAAAAGCGGAATTGCCAACGATCCGGCCGATATGGGTGGAAGAGTTGTGGAAAATGGGGCCAAAGAATCGATCGCTGTAAACGTGCTTGCGGTAGTCATATGAACGAGATCGAGTTCCATAGTTAAATTTAACATGTGTACTACACCTGGAATAAATTTCAGCCCGATATCCAAATTATCCCGTGCTTTATTTAAATAAGAAATTGTTATGCCCTTATTGAAAAACCCTTTGTATGTACGACATCTTTACTTGAATTCCATTTATTCATAAGATACTGGAGAGAATCGTAAGCCTTTATGTACTACGACCGACAGAGTTTTCTGTCCTTGTAGTGGTGTGTCATCCGGGACTGAATGATTCAATTGAAGCGCTTCAGTAGAATGAATGAATGATTCACTTCATTCTTACGCTTCAATGCTTCTATTGCTTCACTCATTCCTACACTTCAATTCATTCAATCTCGTTCTTCGCTTCTTTTGCTTCTCTTACTTCAATTCACACCCAACACTTCAATTCATTCTTCGCTTCTTTTTGCTTCTCTCACTTTAATTCACTCCCTAAACTTCCATTGCTTCACTCACTCCTATACTTCAAATTGTTGTTAGTTTCTTTCGCTTCTCTTTCACTCTTTACCAATTTTTTTCACATATGGGAGAGAGGGTTCATTTTGTAAATTTATTTCCCCTACAAAATATATTCGATATTCATTTTATTGGTATATTTTGTTTTTGTTTTTTGTTCGATCGGAGCAAACAGATCAGGGTGGAATATAATTCTTTCTCTCAATAGGGATAAGATTTCTCTCTTTCAGATTTTTTTTTCTCCTTTCGTTGATGAAGATTTATTTCACATTAACAGGGTGTTATTTTAGTTTGTTTGTCGTATTGACAATTTTTTATAGATAATCTATATATTTCTTTTAATTTATTATATTATATTTATAAATTGATTGATAAACAGTTTAGAGTTATGTTATATCGTCACTTCAGTGATAGTACTTGATAACTCGGCTTTTTATACTTTCGAAAAATCGGCAAAATCGACAATATTCATTAATTTATTATTGTATAATGTGGCTACGTTTATCTCGAGATGTCTACTTCGTGCACTAAGTGTTTATCCACTGTTTTGTTTTCAGTTATTGACTTCCCAATAGATGGCCCCAAGTAGGGAAAATGAGTCATCCAATTATTCAAACCCATTCTTAGCGAATCCAGGTAGACAGATTAGCTAGTTCTAGCACTCAAGTGACGATATTACATACATACATGTTAAATAATTCATTATTCCTCGATTTGTCCTTAAACAGGAATCTTCATAACGAAACATAAATTTGTCACTAGTAAAATACATAAAAACGCCCCGTATCAGTACACCCTGCATCCAGAAAATTTTTGAAAATGAACGCTTCAGTGAATCATTCAGTGAACGCTTCTTTCAACTGAAGCGGAGTGAGTGAAGCACTTCAGCAGAATGAAGCATTTTCCCCACCTCTATGTCCTTGTCCAAAAATATGTAGCTATAACCGCATTGTTGTAGATTTTTGTTGCACAGATATGTACGTTGGGCCGTATATCGGCAATAATGCGGCGAAAGTCGTCCATCGTCTCTGGTTTCCACAGAAAATAATCCAGAAACGTTTAATCACACGATTTGGGAGTCCAATTCAAGGTCCATTATGCGAAATTATACGCTCATCGAATGATTCCTTAAATGAAATGATTGTTGCACGCTGTGTAGCATGTTGCGTCGTCTGTTGTTAATGCAAAAGAAATGTGTATTTCATATTTAGAAAAATACGCACCATAAATTCGGCAAACTCATTGGGTTTGAACTATCCCTTATCAATCTGCGAATAGTTGCCAATTTTTGAGGATCTTCTTCCACATGTATGTGGTCATCAAAGAATAAATCAATTGAGTTCATTATTTTTTTTTTTTTATTTTCTGGGTAATTTATTGCTTGTTTTTATCGATTAATCTACACTTTGATAATAATTTGTAGCTTTTGTTTTATGAAAGTTTGACAGTTGCCTATTTTGAAGTGCGATGCCTTGCATTCTCTAAATAGAGAGTCGTATTCAACGAGTGATAGGAGAGGCGAAACAGTGACTGTGACTGATCGTAAAAGGTGGGGGTTAATGATCAGAGAGATCTATTGGAGAAGATGAGGGCAATCTATGGTTCCAGTTAATAACTGATATACAAATAGTATAGGATGCGGTGACGAGGAAGTAGATGAGGATGCTCCACACTTCCTCTGCCATTGCCCGGCACCCTGCCATACTAGATTTAAAATCCTAAGAAGATACCTTTTCCAGGATCTAGACGAACTGTCCAGCAAGTTCAGATTTATCAACGCTGCGAGCTGGCTTGATAGAACTTAGGCTTATGGTTCCTAGTAAGGGGGCTGCAACCCCAAGGGCATCACAATTTTTATTTATTTTTTATACTTCACTAGCGCTAAAGGGGTTATGAATACCCTTATGATGCTATTCACACAGCACTAGTGTTGGTGTAATGATTTTGAAACTCAGGTGGTATTAGGTTTCAGTCTTTTTGCTCCGAGGGTGGTGTCCAGAATGACTGGGGAGAATTATTGGTACTGTTGCCATTGCTTATAATTCACAGTATTTCTTTCGAACATCCCGATGGCATTAGTACGATCAACACTTTTAAGCCATTGCCTACCCTACTGCCAGAAATATGCTTATACAGTAGAGTTGACGTCAGCTTTTTTCGCAATTGAACTTTTTTTTTTCTTGTGACATCGGGATTCGAACCTGGAACCTTCAGCGTGACAAGCGATGATGCAACCACTGCACCATGGCCACCCCTAAATGGCCTTAAATGGGTCTAAATTGACCTAAGTGTGACGGGGAAAGGACTTCCTTCCCCGTCAACCCTCCTACCTAACCTTACCTAACCTACAAATAGTATCTCAGCCACAACACAGCGTGTTTGAGCACTGGAGGCTTTATAATTTGGGTCGGTTCTCATGGGGGGGTAGAATAGAGGGGTCATCTCAGCCCAAATCACGGAAAGCAAAGCATATGAAACGACGCTGAACAGCTTCGATTCTCTAAATGTGGACTTGATAGTAGAGCGACCAAACCTGACAGGCATATTCAAAGAGCGGTCTGACGAAGGTCATGTATAGGGATTTAGTCATGTAAGGTTTAGAGAATTCTTTCGACCAACGTTTACCAAAGTCGAGTGCTGTGTTAGCTCTGCTAATTACGCTGTCAATGTGAACATGGAACTCAAGTTCAGTGTCACAGGTGATGCCCAGATCCCGCATTGAGGTTAAAGTGAAGACCAGCTCATTGTTAATAAAGTAGATTACTTGATGCAGGGGAAGGCGCTTACGAGAGTAAGTGATAGATTGGCACTTTTTCAAGGACATTTTCTACCACCAGATGAGGAATATATTTGAATCTTTCTGAAAAGCGCATTTTTTACTTGTATAACCCACGATTAAGGGAAGCGTGGCCAACCCTTTAAAGTGTGAGATATAGGACCGCCTTAAGAATGTATTTAGATCAGCCTGAAACGAAAAGGAATCGGCAGTGCATGAAATTTGCTTAGATATTCTCATATCATTTGCATATATTTTAAGGTTAGAATGCGTAATGACAAGCTCTACATCGTTTATAGTCAGTACGAAGATCAGAGATCCCAAATGGCTACCCTGTGGAACTCCTGAGATCGCATTGATTGGATTTGAAATGCAAGATCTGAAAAAAACTGCAGATAAAACTAAGCCTAGCTTTAAGCTTTAAGTTTAATGAGCACGATCTGGTGAAAGATTCTATCAAATGCTTTACTGAAGTCAGTCGCCACGACATCAACTTCTTTACCACCCTCTAAAGCCCACAGTGTTTTTGAAATATATTAAATAAGGTCATTGGTTATAGATCTGCCTTTTGGGAATTCAGGCTGCTTAGGGAAGAAAATTTATTTGTAGTGGAAGAAGAGTGAGTCATAGACAATGCTCTCAAAGAGCTTAGTTATGCATGAGAGTTTAGCAATAGGTCTATAGTTGGAAATGTCACTCTAACAGCCTTTATTAAAGATGGGGATGATAAATGAATCTTTCCACAGCTTTGCCGTATTTAATTTACATATTATTTTCTCTTGGTACAGGGTGTACAATTGTTACCATTATTCTTGTTTGGAAAAATCGCCTTAAAAGTCTATTTCTGTCTATCTTGGTTCCACATGTACCTCGGGAAACGCCAGTCTAGTGGTCAAGCGGAGTATTACTTATGCTAATCGCTGTATCTTTACACAAGAGAGTAATGATCCCATTTAAGTATTTTTTCCGTTTCCGAGAAAGAAGATATTTTGCCACTTTTTGGGCCTAGGAGAGGACGAAAATGAAATTATGCGGGTTATACAGCGGATCCAGGATCCAACGTCACAGATGTCTATGACACCTAACGCACACAGTTTGAAAGGGACCTCCACTATTTTTTTGTTTGAAATCAGAGACAGATGTTTAAGATTAGCCGTGTTTTTTTGAGAATTATACTCACTTCAGTCAAAAAAACGATTCCACTCACTTCATCTACAGTAGCAGCCGCACCAACCAATTGGTTTGCGGCTCGAATTTTGTTTTCTTTATTTGAGAGTCAAAACCGAGGAAAAGCAACAAATACGATCGGCTAAAGGCTAATTTATGAGATTTTTCGCGCTCTGGTGGTCAAATTATGTAGTTCTATCCTCACTTGCTGCTACTGGGAAAGTTATCGCCAATTGGTTGTTATTGCTTTGAGTGAAAAATTTTACTGGGCTGGGTATACAGCTCTCAAAAAAACACGGCTATTCTAGTTGAATGACTCCATGTTATGCATTGCGACAAGAACTATTAGGCAGCATACTTCGCAGTCCAATCCACTAACTACCAGCCCAGTGACCAGTCACCCTGTTACATATGAGACACCTTTTTAGTGCTTGATTCAGAGATTTTTTCAAATTATTATTCCGGTTCTGCGCCTATGAGTATCCGGATGATGCCACGGCCATGGCGATATCAATGTACGTTTTCACCCAATTGACCTTGAAAAGATCGCTTCGCCTGATCTCGTATCGTAAAGTTTGTTTTCTCTGCAAACAAAATAGAAGTCAACACAAACAAAAAGCTTCTATTCGTCAAAGTTTCTGGCAATTGATATCACACTGCTATGGAAAGCTCTACAATTTATGTAGCACGCACTTTATGTTATGTACGTTCTCGGAGAGATATCGAAAGAGAACATCGTTTTGTGGGTGCGTTTTCGTGTCTTTTCCTAAAACTCGAACCTAAGCCAGCTTGCTCAACCACACTACCGACTTCAATATTACTATCGAAAGTCCTTGTTAGATTTTGCAGATTTTCTTACATTTTTACATAAGTCTCGGTGGCGCCTCGCATGGTTTTTTGAAAACGATGATGTTTCCCTCCTTTCGAACAGTTTTTGTGCTCATAACTGCACCACTCTGTAAGCCTCCTGTTTTGCAACATGCGCGTCCTCGCAATTGTCATCAGCACAGGAGTTTCTTTGTGGTGACAACAAGAAACTCAGGCATCATAGGTGGACTGATGGTTTCTCGACATTGAAGTACTGATCTTGAAGTCAAAAAAAGTAAGGTTCGAGTTAATATTTCGTAGCATACGGGAGATCCATTCATTCGGCGCCACAGGATGTGTGGTGGGTTGGTTGATAGAAGAGACGACGGGTTCGTAGATTACGAGGGTTAGTGTTGAAGAAAACAGAGTTGTGAAGTGACGCACATTCAATGTGACCTGCAAGTAGTCGATGAAGGAAGAGAATGTCGGCTGCATCCCTGCGTTCCTCAAGGGTGTTTAAGTTAATGAGGTTGAGGCGGTTTTGATAGGGAGGGAGACCTCAGGGCAGACCTTAAAGAGCAAATCGAAGAAAACGGCTCGATTCTCGAGAGTCGAGGAGGAGATCGCTGACGCTTATGAGAAAAGGTGATGGATTGGCATTTGGCTATGTTTAGTTCCAGGCAATTTTTGAGGCACCAGGTCGAGGTCTTGTTGAAGGAGGATAAAGTCGTGGGACGAGGAAATGGTTTTGAAAAATCTTGTGTCATCGGCGTAAAGGGAGACGGACGGTTAATTGTTAGTATGAAAAGAAGGGGACTTAGATAGCTGCCTTGTGGAACACCAGAGGTGGCTTTAAAAGGAGCAGAGTGGGTGGACCTAAAACGAACACCGTTTTACATGATTCCAGGTAAGAAGATATCCATTTCAACAGTATGGGTTCGAAGCCGATAGCAGACAGTTTGAAAAGTATTAATTGATGGAAGATTTCATCAAAAGCCTTGCTAAAGTCGATACTAATGACAACGGGATGTTCGAAAGAAATACTGTGAATTATAAGCAATGGCAATAGTACCAATTATTCTCCCCAGTAATTCTGGACACCACCATCGGAGCAAACAGACTGAATCCTAATACCATCTGAGTTTCAAAATCACTACACCAACACTAGCGCTGTGTGAATAGCATCATAAAGGAATTCATAACCCCTTTAGCGCTAGTGAATTATAAAAAAAAAAAAGCTATAACGTCGACTTCGTTACCATTCTCGAGGGCTGAGAGGGCAAAGGATATAGAGCTTCATACAAGCGACTTTCAAAGAGTTTGAGTGTATGAGAGAGTTTAGCAATGAGACGATAATTGGTTATTTTATTCTTCGGTCCTTTTTAGTGGATCGGAGTTATGAAGGAGGTTTTCCAAACCTGAGGAAATTCTCCTTATAAAAGGAATAGATGAAATAGATAAGAAAAGGCGAGGGAAAGAATGGAAGAACATTTTTTGAGAAATATGACGGGGAGGCCATCTGGGCCGGGTATGCACTCGTCGTTAAGTTCTTGTTACTTATGTTCGATAATTGACGAGTCGAAGCTATGAGAGAGGAGTGGGCCAGTGGAGAAGTTCAGCAGGTGTCTATAAGTCGTTATTGTTGTAAAAGAGTCGTAAAACTGAGTCGATATCCGGGGTACCCTACTTTCCTATGTCAGCGCCAAAATCGAGGAGTTGACAAGAAGACCAACACTGCAATCAAGAAATAGCTTCGAAAAGCAACCAATCTTAAGATGAGGTCAGCCAGAACAAATTTAAAAAAGCTGCAACCCAACCCAAAGCAAGTGAATCGTGGGCGCCCCAACCAACGCATACCATTAGAGATGTCGTCAGTGTTAAACGTGCTCTAAAGATTTACAAATTAGAACTTTCCGTAACAACACTCTAGGCCACGCTTCAACTCTTAAGTTTTGCGCTTCATTGCCGATGTACGGAACTGTTGAAATAATACAAAACTGGGCGTCCATTTAATCCACTTTACAACACGAGCACGAGTCTGATATCCGTTTCGTCGATCGAAACATTTAACCGTATACATTTAATAAAAACACGAAGTTAAGATGTTGAAATCCTTTTTTTTTTAATTGATGTACCGTATGCAGATGAAGTAATAATCGCTGGCTATTAATATAGTCGACACCATAAGCAACTGGAGCAAGAACTTGTTTGCAACAAATCGAGGGAGTGTTTCCTTTACCTATGAATTGCATTCGTAACAAATTCCATAAATAAAAAAAAAAACAAATATCTCTTTAGTAGCTGTCCTGTCAAGAAGAAAAAGTTGTCTTAGACAGACGAACTTAATTCGCTAATTAATCGACAATCTAATTCAATTTTTACGATTGTAGACAGAGACACAATCTTTTCATCTCTGACGGCCAATCGAGCCGGATTTCCGGTAAAATTAGTTGTTGTTTATGTAACAACCAAAACCACATAGAAGATATTTATTTATATGAAACAACTAGCAACTAGTCGAACATTCCTTCATTTCCTCTTTCACTGGTCAAAATGCATCTCATAGTGCCCCGTCATCTGACTTGATTGCACAAATGACCATGTAGGCACGGAAATTGGTCTATATACTCGACTCGTAACAGCTTAAAACTAAAAATATCTTTCAAATTGTTTCAATCTATACCATTACTGAAGCCCACACTGAAGTAACTACAAAACCATGCAAATCGAGAGAAAATATTTGTCTCTGATGCAAATCCTTTTGCAAAACAATGGAGACCGTTGACCATTGTGTAAAAACAAAAAAAAAAAAAACAAACACTTACCTTTGCAAGAACCTGTTTGCATCGAATTTGTTTAAAGCCACTATGTACATGCTGTTATTGTGTTAACGTCGATTATGTATGATAGTTTCTGTAAGTGTGTATAAGATTAAACAACTTAAAGAAACTACCACCGGTTTAATCAACCTTATTCCATCAGATACAATGTTCTGACTGAATCACTTTAGAGAAAGGAATGACGTTAGGTAGAATGACATATTAAATAAAATTTAAATTCGCTGGCGTGTGGTATTTATTTATGACACACTCACTCGCATTCTTGAAATACTTTTATGTTGCAACAGTTTTTACATGTTGCTAGCCTTGAAGTGGATGCTGTTTGCCGTCCACTTCCGCAAGGCCACAGCCCATATCCCGAACTATTCAACTTTCGTTATGGAAAACAATTTTACTATACAAGTAAGTTTACCTCTACATGTGTATATCGATTTAGTTTAGACCGAAAGGTCTTAGGAAATAAATTCACAAATACACTTGCACAGCGCGCACAACACTTTCAAAAGACTTCACGAAAAAAGATCACCGGTTACAGTTGAATTGTTATTGAATTTCGATGGTTATCCGCTTGGTCCCGCCAGTGAAAAGCTTGTGGGCTTTGTACTAAGAATGTTGTTAGAGAAAAAAATAACGTAGTTGGGCGTTGTATTTTGGTTACGTGCATGCATATTGCACAAAGTGCCCAGGGGGGCGGTGGAAAAAAAAACTAAAAGCAAAACAAAACTAATTTCAATATTAAAAATCACATATTTTAATTAATAACGTCAAAAGTAATATATTGCAGCTCTTAAACATTAATTGACACACAGGCATCTTAATTTAAATCGTTTGGTTCAAGTCTTCGTTAAATATTAAATAAAAAAAAATGTTTATAAGTGGGTTAAGTGGGTTTCTTACTTCCTGCCTGTGTAGTCGATGCTGTAAGAACCACTGGCAATGTCCAAATTTTTAAGCGCAGGATGATGATGAGTTGGAACGTTCGGATAACCCTGTTGATACGATGGTTGAGATGGTTGATACCTTGGCTGTGGGGGATTGTAATACTGAGGTTGTGGTGGTGGTGGTTGATACCTCGGCTGTGGAGGTTGATAATATTGAGGACTGGGATTTGGTGGAGCCGACCATTGCGGACGTGATGACTGTTGAAGGCCATCGAGACTGAATTTGCTAACTGGAATATTCCTTTGAGGTGGCGGCGACCACTGGGGAGGAGGTGGTGCTTGGTAGTTGTTCTGATTATACCTAACCGGAGCAGGATTTCTGTTACTGTTGTAATAGACGCCTGGATCTTCACGATATTGTCCGTCATCTATTTCATTTGGTCCCAACGGATAGGGGTTATTGCTTCTCAAAGTTGGCGGAGCAACATTAATATCGCTTCCTTTAGAAAGAAAACAAAATAGGTTATGAGAGAAATTTGGTATGACGTTTGATTCTTACCTTGTGGTTCAAAGCCACGCTTACTTGCTCCGTATTCAACTTCACGCACTTGACCTTGATCGTCAACATATCCATATTTGCCGTGAACTTCACCATCAGAGTATTTTGTCTCTATTTTGAAACTTTTATCTGCTGCTTCATATCCGTAGGTATAAGATCCATCAGCATTGTGACGGTTTATTTGTTTAAGAATTGGCACTGGGGTTGTATATTGTTGGGAGTTGACTTGTGCAACAAGCCAAAGACACGCAATAACCATCTGCAAGTAAAGAATCAATTGATGAATGAAGTTTAAAATTGCTAAGCTATATCGGATGGCTATTAGATAAATAACACTTCGTTACGACGATGATCCATTCAGATGGAATCGTCCTGGCTCCTGCCTCGAATGTAGCTTGTATTTGAGTTCCAAGCAATATTGAGTGCGGTTATGTTCGATGACATTCTGATGAGCCAAAATCATCGGCAATCTTTTAAAGTTCTTCAAACTTGATTTGTTGGCTATCTTTCTCTCTGCCGTAAATATATATGGCACACGCAGTACTAAATAAGTATTTTCTGGGACACCCAGAATCGACGAATCGGAAAGAACATCGTAGACAGCTGTAAACTCGAGGAAATAAGGGACTTTGTCTACCTTGGCTTTGTTATCCCTTCTGAAAGCGACACCTCATCAAAAATGAAACAGAGAACAACTCTTGCCAATCGCTGTTTCTTAGACTGAGAAGGCAATTGAGTAGTATGGCCATATCCTGAGGGGACTCCATACAAGACCTTTATCACCCCAGTCCTACTTTATGCGGTTGAAGATAACGAAATTTTTTCGTAAAACATTTGGTCCCATTTGCCTTGACGAACTTTGAAAGAAGAGATTCAACGACGAACTATACAAGCTGTACAGAGATATCGACCTAGTTAAAATAAAAACTGCACATTGTCGATTTAGATGGCTAGAACATGTAGAGCGAATGAATATGCTTAAGCCCGGAGAGTCTTCGAATCTTACCTGGAGGGACAATTCAGTTTGGCAGGTGAAGTCAACAATGAGGGATTAAGAATAAAGCTGGACAAGGCAACTATTTCCACATATGCAACCACCCTGCATCTGGTAATTTCCAGGATAAGACGAGAGTTTTCACGGCACGATTTTGACTTACTGATTCGTCAGAGTATGGGTCAAGGAATGAAAACAAGAAAAGAGTGACAAAAATACCAACACAGGTCCAAAAATGAGTAAAGAAAACTCGGTCAGTTACAATCGTACCGTGTAAAGCCGATCTAAGGAGAACCAGGTTGCAAATAGTGACAGCACACCCCTCATGCGTGCAGTCCTTCGATATGTTTTAATCCAAGCAGGCGTTTTACTGACTGCACCTTCAATGTCAAAGAAGGCCACCATTCTAAATTCTTTGGGTGGTAGTGATTTTTTAAAGAAGAATGCTTTACGTTTTGACTTCTGTATAAGCTAAGCATGTTTTATTAGTCAGTCTATTGCTGTCTACAGAGCCTTTGATGTAGAGAACTAGAAATCCCTTGATAATTGTTAGCAGAAAGAGTTTCAAGTTAAAGAAATGTGGCATTTGATCAGGTATCCCCTCAGTGGAACTAAAAGTATCCGCATTCCAGATTCTTTTTGTTTACTCCAGGCAGAAGTATTAGCAATTAGAAAGGCATTATAGAAAGAAAGAAAGAAAGATACTATTTAAGTCTCAGTATCAGAAGCAAAAACAATATCGGAATCTTCATTGACAGTCGGGCTTCCATCATACAACCCGAGACAACAAGAATTTGACAAATTATCACATCCCACCGACTAATGGAATCTGACGCCGTCAAGTTAGGCATACCTTTTAACGCTCACTGCCGTAGCTGCAACAATACCCAAGAATAGGAAAACCCTTTCCACTTTCTCTGTGACTGCCCGGCACTAGCTAAAAACAGGCATCTCACGCTTGGCAAAACCTTTTCCTGATACAGTAAAACCCGGATAACTGCCTCGTGAACTGCGCTTAAGCGGATGAGGTAGCTATCCCAACCCGCTACTTGTGTTTCTGGTAAGAAATACCAGACATTCAGCTCTACCTGTTATATGAATACCACTTTGACCTCAGCTCGTGCCTCAGCATTCAAATTGTTCCACTCCTGGGACATGAGGGTGACTTTAAAAATGATAATTGAAGGATCTGAGAGGCTCACCTTCACACAAAAACTTGAAGTCTTCGAAGTCTTTCCGACAGCATCAAATCTATAGTGGAAGCTGTGTTTAACTATTAATAAGCTTACTTCACATGATTGGTTGGTTAGTGCTGTAATTGAATACGTTAGCAAAGAACTTCGTTCAAATCATCCAATTCAAATACACTGAGCAACAGAGCTCCTACAGATATTGCTTGAAAAAGGAGGTATTTGAATGCAATTTGGTAAAAGATAAAATGAAACTCAAAATAAAGAGTTCTTCAATAGGGACATAACAATTTTGTATTTTATTTCGAACGCACCCTTAAGTTTATTGTATAACCTGTGAATGTCAAAACGTCAGTCAAAGTTTATGTTTTTATCGTGGTGAAGTTTACGAACGAGCAACGTTTGAAACTCATAAAAAATTGCTACCGAAATTTTGAGTCGGTGGTCGCAACTTGAAAAGCGCTTACTCCAATTTCCGGTCGTAATAATCGTCCCGCCAGACAGGCTGTGCGTGTTAAAGTGCATAAATTCGAGTCAACATATTCACTATTAAATGTTCCTGTGCCAGTAAGACAACGCACCGGTCGAAGTACCGAAAATATCGTGCTTCAGTTCAAAATGAGCCAAATAAGTCGATTCCACGTCATTCACAGGAATTAGGAATCTCTCAGTTCACATTGTGGCGAATTTTTTGTAAAGATCTTAGCCTAAACCCTTACACGATCAAATTAACTCAAAAACTTAAGCCTCTTGATTATTTGAAGCCCCGAAACTTCTCTGATTGGGCCCTGCAAAGGTTTGAAGGAAATCTTGAATTTAATCGAAAAATCATCTTCAGCGATGAAGCTCATTTTTGGCTTAATGGCTTTGTTATTGGACAGCAACAAACCCAAATGTGCTTCAGGAGACTCCATTGCATCCACAAAAAGTGTAGATTTCATGTCGGAGGCGTGATTAGTCCGTATTATCTCCATGTTACTGTCAATGGAGTTCACTTTTATGCAATGTTGGAAGACTATTTTTGGTCAGAATTGGATGGACTTGACATCAGTGATATGTGGTTCCAACAAGATGGTACCACAATTCACACAGCTGGTCAAACAATTGATCTATTTAAGGGGAAGTTCGGTAAACGGTCGAATAGCCGTTTGAATTCTTTTTTTGGGGTTACATTAAGTCGTTGGTTTATGCCAAAAAGCCAATAACCAACGTTAGAGGAGCTCAGGAACAATATCGAAGCCGAAATTGGCATCGTTCTGGCCGATAAGTGTGGAAGAGTGGTGGCTCCAAAGAATCGATTGCTACAAACGTACTCGCGGTGTTTATTTTTATTTTTATTTTATAATTCACTTGCGCTAAAGGGGTTATGAATACCCTTATGACGCTTATGACGCTATTCACACAGAGATGGTCATATGAACAAGATCGAATTCCATTTATGATGCACAAAACATGTGACGACACTCAATGGTTAAAACATAAATAAATCCCCTTGTGCTGGTAGATAAATAAATGTGTACCCTTCCACTGCTTTTGATCAAAGTCTAACGACATATGACCGTCGGAATTCTCTGCAACTGCGTTTAATTGGACCAGCTCAACCAGCTTAGCTCAGTTGGTACTTTTGTTACTTTTCAATTTCGTTGCGGATTAGTGTGAACTCGTATCTCATACGTATACTAAGAAGTCGCTTTTATAGTGACATCCTGGTTTGTCAAGGGTTGTGATGTAGATGGGTATGCATCAACCTTAGTAACAATTTGAACAATCATCAGTCATAGAAAGTGGACACTGGAAAAAAGTATCTGTACACATATATAGAACGCGTTAGTCCCATGAGGGTATGCGACTATATTATTTTGTTGTCCTTATGTGTGTTAGAACATAAGCATACTGATTCAAGATTCAAGGCAATGGAAAGTAGCCAAAGGCATTATAGTTCCGAAGCCGAGGAAATCTGCAAACGACAAGAAATCATTTAGGCCCATTTCGTGTCTGCCATTAATATTTAAGGTCTTCGAGAAACTTCTGCTAAAACGTTTACAACCACTATTGGAAGAAAGACGCTTGATTCTGGACCATCAATTCGGCTTTCGGGTCAAACATTCCGCAGTCGATCAAGTGTATCGAATATCGAACGAAATTGAAAAAGCTCTAGAAGGGAATCGCAAGCCTTCGACAAGGTATGGCACAAAGGCCTAAGGTATAGGCTAAGGGTAATCTTACCGGAAAATTTGTATAGAATATTGGAATCTTAGCTTGAAAACAGACTCTTTTATGTTAAACACGTGATTGAATACTCGAAGTCAAAGAAATCCACAAGGAAGCGTTCTTCGTCCAAAGCTGTTCCTGCTCTACACAAGAGATATACCACATTAGTGCCTTAAGAATACACCAATCTGACGGCTGGAAGTCAAAAACAGTGGCTCACATCACGATCCTCCAGAAATATCTAGGTAATGCGTCTCGTCTACCACTGACTGCACTACGTCATACCTAGACTTCGAAAGACCATTCTTAAGCGCCTTTCCTAGCCGGGAAGAATGGAAAAGCTGTCAAGCACCCAATACGCAATCAATAGTCGTCTACATCAACGGATCTAAAGGAATCTTCTCCGAACCGCTGGGAATTAGAAAATCTGTCCGCCTTCCAAACCACAACAGCGTTTTCCAAGCGGACAACAGCCGCCCGTGAGACTGCGATGAAAGCAATACCGCGCAATGATATTACCTTTTTCATTGACAGCTAGACAGCAATAAAAGCAATTTCTGCTTTCGAAATAAAATCGAAGCTTGTGAGGTGCTGTCGTAAAAATCTGGGTCTAGGTGGTGTCCTTAAATATGTTTTGATGGCACGTGCGGATGTCATGTTGAAACAGGATGCGCTGCTGCTGCTGGATCTGGGCGGGGTACTTGGAGAAATTTCAATAGTAGGACTGCTTCGGGGTGGGATCGCTGTGTGCCTGTTGACGCCGCTTCTTGATCTAATGAGTATGGTCAATATGACGCCTATAACGGCCACTGCTCCTACGGTACTCATTGATATTAAAGAGTACCGATGAAACGAAATCTCCCAACCTTGATCTGCACCGCTCCTTTCGGTCTCCAATCCATCCCAGTCGCGTTGAATACCTTCTAAGAATTCCTTTCCATATAGTAAGTCGCTTGCGATGTCTTTGTGGCTGCCAATTTGTATGCGTATTGGTTTCGGAGTACCTGGAACCTTAATCCTTCTCGAAGACTCCTTCAACGCTTCTAGCAGGCCCGAATGGTTAACCTCGGGTTGTTTGACCTCGATACTAGTGTCAAGACTCTGTTGGTAGACGAGCTTCATTTCCTTTGTGCTGCCTGCTCCTTTTAATGTGGCCGTGTAGTGCGCTCCACACAGTTGAGGTTAAGAGTCGACGGGTTTTTTAGACTGAAAAGCCATTGGTTGGCTGACGTCATCTTGAGGACTATCCCCTCGTTGGCTGGCACTGCTATGTACTTGCATAATACGGCAGTAGTGGCTGCATGTTGGAGGAGTTCCACAAGGCACTGGATGGATCCTGACGTTAGTACCGGACCATCATAACCGCATATTGCAATGGAAGACTCAGAGATCGTATTAGTCACCAACGCGCACTGACGATGTTGCTCATGACTCAGCATCACAAAGGAGGCATGGTTCTCTGATTCCGCAATATACTCATATAACGAAGCGGATCCGACGAAGAGGTTATCACCATTTGGGAACACTGACGTTTTGGCTGCTTGGTGAAGAACGAATAGGTCTCCATATCTTTGTTTTCCTCTTGTGGTCGGTAGAACATGGGTGATGTTGGCTACGTCAAGTAGGAAGGGATGGAGACCTATTCGTTCTTCCTACCGGCTGCGCCAAAATGTAGAGGTTTTATTATTTCGAAAAAGAAACACCGCCGCGTTTCGTTGACACAATTAGACTCCATATTTGTCTCCAGTCCCAGTCGGAACGAGCTGGATCAAATTGCACGATCGGCATTTCCCCGTTGCTTGACCTATGCATCGAGGAAATCCGCTCGTGCCAAAGTCCGTTGGTTGACTTGGTAATTCGACACTACAGTTGTTTTGTTGCTTGACCCATCAAACCATTACCAAAGCAAAACGTATTTCAAGGTAAACAATATGTTTTGATAGGGCAATGGCTTTGATGAGTTCAAGCAAAGCAACAGCTGCAACTGCCGAATCACCAAGGCACAACAACAACTAGGTCCATGTGCTATCCCGCTGTGACGAGGGACGCAGTAGAGTTTTAGATTGTGCTGCGTGCCAAGAACCTTAAGCTCTTCGCCGTTGCTCTTAACAAGCTTCGGTGTTATCTGCGTAGCAGCTATCGTCGCCTGACTGTCAATGTAAATTGTGATATCCTCCCGTGATATTGTCAGGATTGACGGCAGTTGGGCGGCTTTTATCACTGCTCTGCTAGAACCTCCGCTTGGAAAACACCGCTGTGATGTGGGAGTCGTATGGAGCTGCTTACTTTAAGTTCCTCTGAGAAGAGGGCAGCTCCTGTACCTATGTCCACTTTTGACCCATCGGTATAGATGAATTTGGAATCCTCGGATACTTCATTTTTCTCTCACTGTTCTTCTCACTGAAGGGTCTTTCGAAATCCAAGTATAAGACAATGTAGTCTGAGGTGACATTACCGCTGTGATAGTTGCTAAGTATCTTGGCGTGTCCATATGTATTCGGTCTCCTGTAATATAATCTTTCTGGAACGGATACAAGGCATGGACCTAGTTACCTACAGTACCATTGCTGCATTCTGGCGGGAGGGTTAGGTTAGGTAAGGTGAATAGGTGTCCCGTGGGACCCACTTAGGCTGATAGCCCATTGTGATGCCTATAGAATCTCTCTAAAAGAGAATTCTACCCGTAGAACCAGTTGGGAAACATTTATAAATTTTTGACACAAAACAACAGTTCCCCGTCTTTCAAACCAAATTTAATCAAATCTAAGAGTTCAACAATTAACACTCGTTAAAGAAACGTCTCCTAAATCGTCTTAATTGAAGTCCAAAGTCCAAGCTCCTTTTCATAAAAAGTCGTGTTGTAATTACAGGTGCTAAACAATTTCAAAAACGTTCAAGTAAAAGTTGAAGGCACATGATTTCCTAGACGTAATCTGATCAAGTGCAAGCACTTTAGCCTAATTTTTCAAACATGCTACTTGACAAGAGCATAAAAAAAATAAAATAGTCATTAAACATGGTATGTGGGTAAAGCTGCGGTACGCACTTAACTCTTAAACAGGATAACCTTGACGTGACAGAACTACCCGGTACTGCTATTGAAGAAAAAAAAAATAAATAAATTGTAAAACTTGTTCTGAGCTCGCCAAGTTCTAAGAATGCAAGAAGCTCGTTCATTGTAAGAATTCTCTTGTAAGTTCTTATGTGTGTAAACATTTATCTATCCTACACATGCATGGATAGAAAGAATGTTGTTTAATGTTTACAAATATGAACTTGACATCATTGTTTCCTTAATATGATTAATGTTTTGACGAGAATTCAATTTGACCACTTAAAAGGAATATTTCAAGGGCTAACCCGTGGCCTATTGTCGTCTTTAATTAGAAATAACACATTCTTTCGATGACGCAATAAGTAAAGGTCATTTAAAAAAAAAACACAATTTCACTCATACCATCAAATATCCCTTTTAACGAAGAACACTTGTAAAATTAACACAACACCTGCCACTGATAACTCAAATTCCAATTACTACACCTGTCACCAGATACTTCAATTAAATCGAGAGCAATTGCATCACATTGTAGCAAATTCATCACGGTTATTCTCGGTTGTAGTGCAATTTAAAAAGTACAAAGCCTTACCAACATCGCCATGTTCAATAGTTTTGTTCCCTTTCCTTCGGCAAATTCGTTGACACGATTAAAATTTCCTCTTAACTGTTTATGTATCTATTTAAAGCACTTTAATAGTTGTTTAACCGCACTTTGTTAATTTGCGCCACTTAATTGTTTTGTGAGCTTAACGCAGTTTTCCAATTTCTTTCGTTTGCAATTCGCACTTACTCGAAACTCTGTTAACCAACGGACTCAAAAGAAACCTCAAGTGTTGCTCGCTTTTATACCACTTCCTCTAGCTACTATGGTAATGTCTCAGAGTTGCCTGATGTAAGTCGATTTATTCATTTTTTTTTTTTTTCTCAAAGTAGTTGTGAAGTTCACGCCTTGGAGGAAAGAACCAGAAAACGAAGCTCTTTGGTTGCAGCCTTTCAGACTAACGTGCAGGCGTATACATGTGCATTCTTGTATAGATAAAATGATAGAAATAGTTATTGGAGCAGCAGCAGCACCAGCTACGACGACAGCAGCAGCCAAGTTCCAGGGAGGTTTTGATTATTTTGACTATGTCAGAGATACTTGGGTTAACCAGTTTACGTTGATCAAGACGTACATAGGTATGGTTTCGATTTTCATATTATGCGGCATATTTTAAGGAAAATTAAAATTCCACACGGAATAGTTTTGATACTGATTTTGTTTTCCGGGGAGTAGGTGAAAATCTTGCATAGAGGACCGCAGACGCGTGCTCATAGTAGTGTGAGCACTACTAAACACCTGCTTCGATGTAAATTTGTTAGTTATTTCAACTATGTAAGGACTTATCAAGCAATTTTTTGATCACGATTTAGAGACGATTGGCAGGTTCCTTTCTAATGAAAGTTCCTGCTTGATCCGATATTTACTTACTTACCAACTTACCAACAAGCTTTTCCAACCACCTCGATCTTTAGCTAGCTGCCTCCAATTTCGCACGCTAAGTTGGTTGAGGTCCCCTTCAACTTGCAAGCGCCACCAGAGTCGCGGTCTTCCTCTACTTTTTCAGACCGGGGCATTGGTATCCATCCGCTCTACATGACCCAGCCATCTCAGTCGTTGGACCTTCACTCTCCTGATTAAGTCGATGTCGCTGTACAGCCCGTACAGTTCGTCTATGCAGAGGGGACCAAAAATCACTCGAAGAATTTTTCTCTCGAAGCAGCCAAGAGCACCCTCGTCCATTTTTGATAAAGTCTTTGCCTCTGCGCCGTAGAGTAGGACCGGGATTATCAAGGTCTTGTATAAGGTCACTTTTGTTGTTCGAGAGAGGGCTTTGCTAGTCAATTGCCTTCTTAGCCCAAAGAAGCAGCGATTGGCAAGAGTTATTCTTCGTTTAATCTCAGCGTTGGTGTCGTTGTCTGAATTGATAGCGGGTCCTAGGTAGAGAAAGTCCTTAACTACCTCACGGTTATATCTGCCGATGGAGACGTTTTGTCCGAGACATCGGTGTTGGTTGTCCTTTCTTGTTGACAGCATATACTTGGACTTGCCCTCATTTACCGTTAAACCCATCTCCGCCGCCCCTTCCATCTCAATATTGGCGAAAGCGCCACTGAGATCACGCTGCTTTCTCCCGATTATGTCAATATCATCGGCGTATGCGAGTAATTGGACGGACTTTTGAAAGATTGTGCCTCTTGTGTTGGTGCGTGAGTTTTGCACTATTCTTTCAAGAACGATGTTAAAAAAAATCACATGACAGCGCATCGCCTTGTCTAAAACCTTTTTTGACATCAAAGGTGTCGGTAAGTTCTTTACCTATCTTGATGGAGCAGCGTGCATTCTCCATCGTCATCCTGCACAAACGGACGGGTTTGTTAGAGATGGCAAAACTAGACATAGCTCTGTATAGCTCGTCTCTATAGATGCCTTCATACGCGGCCTTAAAATCGATGAATAGATGGTGTGTATCGATTTGGAGCTTCTGCCTTTTTTTCCAAGATCTGCCGCAGTGGAAATATTTGGTCGATGGTGGACTTTCCTGGCTCAAAGCCACACTGATATGGACCAATCAGGTTGTTGATGAATGGCTTCAGACGTTCACACAATACGGCTGATAGGATCTTGTAGGCGATGTTAAGAACACTAATGCCTCTGTAGTTGGCGCAGTTCAGAGGGTCTCCTTTCTTAAGAATCGGACAAACTATGCTGAGGTTCCATTCATCGGGCATACTTTCGTCCAACCATATTTTACAGATGAGTTGGTGTATGCTCCTTACCAAGTCATCGCCTGCTGCTTTGAAGAGCTCGGCAGTCAGGCTGTCCGTTCCAGCAGCTTTGTTGAACTTCAGCTTAGATATGGCTATCTAGTCTTCACACAGGTCGGATAGACGGAATTGTTGGTCTACATCATCCGGGGTGAAAAGATCATTCTGCCTGTCAGCGGTATTTGGTTCGCCATTGCCGTTACACAATCTACAGAAATACTCCTTCCAAATCCTCAACATCGAGTCTATTTAGACCAACGAAATTTCTGCCTTGGTCAAGGCTAGGTTTCACATTTAATTCAGTTTAATCATTAATGCATGTAAAAAAAAAATCGTTTTAATCTTTTAGAAGATTTTCTTGTTCAGCGCCATCCATCGGCGAACTTGATTTACGTGCACTTTTCACTTCATAACAAATTATATTGTGTAAGTTTCGTTTCAGCTGAATTACTTAGATGGTTTGTTTTCGAGTTTTGCGAGGACAAACATATGTACGTAGGCTGAATTTTTATATACATATATAGATGGGCAAGCGAGTAACTGCTTGTACCGATGAGTGATACCTCTAACCATTACAACGATGGCATAATTTGCAGCTAATTCAGTTTTATTTTATCCATCGTCTTCCAATCCTATGGTTTCTCCATTATTTCTTAAAAAAAAAAGATGAGTTTTCAAAGAAATCTAAACAAGTTAAACAATTAGATATAAACTATTTCTGGCAGACTCTGTAATGTAAGTTTTAAGGCATTAAGTATTGCCTTGGGAAATCCAGGTCCAGAAGGTAAATTTTCCGTGAACCTAGTTAAGGTTTTTTTAGATGGTAAATTGAAATTATAGTTTGACCTCTTTTAACCGGAGTGATCGGGATCGAGCTAGTTCCGAATAATCGATTTTTACGGATAATGGAGGTTTAAGAAAAATAATTAATTCAACAATTTCGTCGTCAGTTAAATGGGTGCATACAGGAGCATCCAAATCAGAGTTTATCCAATCGCATACAATATTTATAGTCAAATTATTAGATATTGCTTGACAAGCATCCATTGAAGTTACACAGTTTACGAAGTCATTAATTACACGCTCCTGTTCTGCAGAATCATATTGCTTTCTCCATTATTGGTAAAAGATTGTTCTAGGTATTTTTCAAATTGGAGGATCCAACATTATTCAAGAGCGATTGAATGTCTTATGAAAGTTTTCATAGCTGTCCCTTTCTTCGTTATTTAAAATATCACCTTTCATTTCTTTACGGTAGGCTGGATTGATGAAGAACTATTAGGAGGTAGGTACCTGAATGTCACATTTTCACTCTTGCAAAGCTCTTCATTGGGGTGAGCTGGATAAATTGTCCAGCAAAAGAAAAATCTTACAATCTGCTAGCAATCTCACTTCAGTGCAATGTCTCCTCGCTTCAGGAATGAAGAAGTTGTCATACCAATCGAGAAATAGCATCTGCGTTTTCCAAGCCCGATTGCTTGCCTTTGAAAAGCAAAAAACTCATTTGTTGTACATGATGCATCGCATGTACATTTAAAATTTACGTTGTACGCCACTGGTTGCTCCTTAATATTTTTTAATGCTTTCGGACGTCCACTTTAACGTGCCAATTAATAAAAGTTTGCACTTATGAGTTCCTGCTGCGTTTGAAGCTGTAAGTCTCTCCTTAGAGTCTTTTGCACCACTTATCGAAGACTCAGTGCTCAGAGCCAAAGTTTGTTTTGGCAAACTCCTCCAAAACGCTCCAGTCTCATCGGCGTTATAAATTTGGCCATTCGTCAAATTCTCAGCCTTCAAAAAATCAGCCAAATCGTCTACAAAATGTACTGCAAGCTTCGTTATCAGCGAAAGCACTTTCGCCCCATGATCTTGAACCTATATCTCATGTAGGTTTTTAAATTTTTGAAGCCAACCAAGAGAATAATTACACTCAGCTTTAATTGGACCAGATATTGGAACACATTCATAGCGTCGTTGACGAAACCAATCGTACAGTACCTCGTCTAATGTACCTCGACTAAGCTTGCCGCATAGTCTAACGACTTTTCATCTTCTTAAAGGAGTCGCTTTCCGCATAAATCTTCTTAAGGGCATCCTTATTATTTTTGATATCATAGATTGTAGACATCCCCAGTCCATATTTTTTCGAGAAAACGCTCGCACTGACTTACTTAAGGTGGCGCTACAGTCCGGGATGGACCTGGACCTCAACCAACAAACGTCTCCAGCCAGTTCGATCTTTAGCTAGCTGCCTCCAGTTTCGCACGCTTGAGTTAGTTGAGGTCCCTTTCAACTTGCGTGCTCCACCTGAGTCGCGGTCTTCCTCTACTGCGCTGTCCCTCGGGGACGGTTACGAAAATTTTTCGGACGGGAACATTGGTGTCCAACCACTCTACATGACCCAGCTACATCAGTCGTTGAACCTTCACTCTTCTGGCTAAGTCGATGTTGCTGTACTGTTTCTTACACCTGTTAACAATGTTAAACTCTTCAACGCATAACACCAAATAAAGCATGCACTGTCAAGTAGGCTATTCGCAAAGAAGAAACAGATGTTGAGACCAGACATTATGGTTAAGTTCATAGGGTGGCAACCAATTTTCTGATTATAAGTAGTTTCTTCGGATAACAGACGTCAAAATTTAAAATACAAGCTCTGTGAACAAACTACGGATAATAGAGGTTCCCGGATATTGGAATTCCGGATAAAAGAGGTCAAACTGTACGTTCTAAAAAGTAACAGTTACATGCAATGAAATATACACTTAAGACAAACATTTTTAAATCCGTTAAAGTAATTTACACGTGCTAATTTAGGAGGTAACATATTTTTTGTTTTTTCCAAATAAATACACGGCTTTTAAAAACTTTTCCTTTTTCAACATTTCAAGTTCTTTTTTCAACTGGTCACACTCTTTTTTTAAATTGAGTATTTCTGCTTCTTCCTTGAAGGACGTCTGTGTGGATTAAGTCTCTGTTGATGGTTTTTCCTCTTGTTTAACCGTTACGTTGAATAATTCATTAATATGAATATCGTCTGTTTCCGCTCCTTCAACGATCGCGTCGATTTCTTCCTTGATTTGGGTAACTTCATTGGGAAGCACTACTTTAGAATCATCCGCTTCCTCTGGCGCGTCTTCTGAGTTTTCATTATAATCATCAGTTTTATCTAAAAAAAATAAAATCATTGGCTCAGATTTATGTTTTTTTTCCTTTCGATCTTAGTTTTTACCTTCTGTAGTATTGCTTATATTTTTTAAAATGTCCAAACTAGGTGTCGCCGAAAATTTTAACCGATTCTTGGATTTGGAATACATTTCTTCCGAGAAATGCTTTTCGCAGACCTTTAAATCCCTTGAAGTCTTCTCGTGTAATAGGTGTGGTTTCTTAATGGAATTAAGCCAATTTGCTCTTCTAGAAATGAAAAAGATAATATGCTTCTAATATAAACACAATTTCAGTGTTTACCTCTCACTATTTTTTGGTATTGTAAAGTATTTTACGACAGAATTTTCCTTGTCCTCGCTACCGCA
The DNA here is from genome assembly GCA_951813785.1 of Criorhina ranunculi. Taxonomy (NCBI): domain Eukaryota; kingdom Metazoa; phylum Arthropoda; class Insecta; order Diptera; family Syrphidae; genus Criorhina; species Criorhina ranunculi. The sequence goes on along the minus strand of OX638381.1, from coordinate 51,342,251 downwards.
CGCTAAACATTTGTAGTAATGTTTACCCATTTCTGAAGTTTTAAAATTGTGCTTTTACTTATTTAATACACAGAACACTCTGATAGGAATTCAAGTCAACACGCCTTTATAAACCATAAAATGTAAACAACAGTCACCCCAATCAGCCAACATAATTAGTGTGACCAGCTACCATAAAACTTAGCAGGTAGAAAACGATGAACTTGAAATCAAAAATCGTTAAATATGATATACAGTAAAACCCGGATAACTGCCTCGTGAATATTTCCATCTGTTTTGGGCACTTAATGAAGCAGATATCCGAATTCAATTGGAATAAGAATGCATGACAGATTTTAAGAATTGTGTTTCTAAACCAACAAGAGACGGAGTGAATATGTCATTTTTTTTGGCATACAGAAATGCAACGAAGTCTGCTGTGATGAATTTTTTTTGTTTGGAATGAGGTACTTACACGAGTTTAATTCGAGCAAATTACGGAAATGAAACCGATAAATAGAGGGTACTAAACCGGTTTAGGCCCTTAGGCAAAGAGTACTTATCGGTGCAAATTTACTCAGAAATGCATAGAAAATACATGAACCTAATATTTTCGGGCACTTAAGCGGTTTGGGTACTTGAGCGTGAAGCACTTAACCGGGTTTTACTGTACAACAATGTGATAGCAAAGTACAAATGTTTATTTTCACATTTTAAAATGAAATATTTAATTTGAAGATCCCTTTTTTATAAAAAAAAATAAAAATAACAGCTATCTACAACTAAATTTATACGGTGGCAGAGGGAGAAAACTACCACACACACGATCAACTGAACCCGCCTTTAGAGAAGCATTATGGGAGAACCTCATTTATATTTCTTGCATAGGTTGTCTTACAAATGTGGCAATTTTGGTAAAATGTATTGCGGTCCCTTTTTATTATTAGCTATCGCAAGTACGGATAAAGATCAATATTTTTGACCTGCTTTCGCTTATTGTGGGTTTTGCTTCGCTATAGTAGCAAAAGCAATGCATATAGTAGTAGGGGCACACTCACTGTAAGTAAATTTACTCTGGTGTAGATCAATTCACTGCTGTGTGGTACATGGCTTTCTGGCTCTCTTTGTTGTCACTCACTGTGCTGTATTTAAGGGATGAAAGCCGGAAAAGGGCACCTGAGATGGCGATGGATTTGATTTTGGCAACAGACGTGTAGGAAAAATATATACATAGTTATAGTCTCTGTTGCCAAATGCGAAACTGAGTGTAGAGAAAATGCCTGAAGTATAGATTATTATTCTTTTCAGTGAACATGGTAATGACAATTTCAGATAATTTCATTGAACATGTTTACTTCTCACTTATGGCGTTGAAAAGAAGAAAGAATGTTTTGCTGATATGAGTTTGACTCGAAAATATGAATTTTAAACTTTGAAAAAATCAAAGCAATATGTTTCTTTTTGTGTAAATGTGTACCAATATATTTATTTATTTATTAGCTAAAACGGCTGTAAACCTCATGTGGAGAAGCTTCTTTGCGAACAAACAAATTGACAGTTCTTCGAAATTTAAGGTATTTAATGCTACCATAAACGCATGCCTCTGCTATATAAATCAAGTCTATGGCTATCAATTCTTCGACGAGTGCGAAATTGTTCAACGCTTTTTCTTCAAGCGCATTTTTAAACTCCCATCCACAACTCCAACCTATACCATTCACGTTGAGTCCGGTCTTCCTCAAATACATCTGCGAAACTTAAAAGCTAATGCCGACTACATAATAAAAGTAATGCGCAGATCAAACGATAATCTCCAGAAGCGGTTAATGAAGTTTGCACTCCAATGTAACTTATCGTCCTTCAAAGACTGGGATGAGCCTGCTTCCTCGCATAGCATTGCACTCGGCCTCTCACAGGCTAATGTTAATGAGTTTGAAAATAAACTCTACGCTTGTATAAACAAAATCGACGATGTAAAGTACGCAGAGTTTGTTCGCAGGGCCCGAACGTCTTCATCGAGGGTAATTTATAAATCTCTAAACCTCTCTCTGGGTCCCAATAATTATTTTAATAGAGACCTGAAAATCGACCAAATAAGCCTAATATTTAAGGCGAGAACCGAGCTTTTAAGTCTTAACTATAGGCCACATAGACCAGACATTCACTCCATTTGCACACTTTGTAATCGCAATGAGGTGTCCCAGTTTGGCCAATTTTACTCGAGCTGCGTTAACTGTATTTCTCTAAAGTGTCTCTTACACTTGAGGAAACCAAACAACTCCTTAATGGAACTCTGGGGTGGAATCTGCTTTTTCGGTTTTGTAATCATGCCTTGAATTATCGTTACAACTTTATAAATTTGTAACGTTGCCTTTGTATGTTTTGTACATCATTGTTTACTCTGGTTAAGCTATGCTCCACTTTATTATCCATTTTCATAAGTATTGAATTTTAACGTAATGTCAATTCTCGACAGACGGCACATTGCCATGTTAACTTTTCTTTTGTTTTTTTTTTTTCTATATTGTAAATTAAATGAATGTTAATAAAGAATGAATAATAATAATAATAATATTTAATTATTGGACTCTTTTTTATTACACATACAATTATTGCAAGAAGTACTTAAATGTTGTCACAAAAAGGGACGTGCACCAATAAAGTGGTTTGTTCATCGGAGTTCGATTTATTCCAAGTTAAACAGGTACGTGTAAGTAAAAATCGATTGGATAAAATCTGAAAGCAAATCGAGAAAGTTCGGCCAATTCGTAAATGTCATTTTCCAGTCAATTTTCGTTGCTGACTCTGTGCAGCTTTCCTTGTCGTTTTTGATTTGAAACGGACTATAAACTGTGTGCCGAGAGCATTCACCTTGGTGCTCAAATTCCGATGCTCCGTCTGGTTAACGAGGTAGTGTCGATCAGAGTAAATCTACTTAGAGTGAGCAGGGACACTCTCTATACATATGGATCTCGGACTATTGCAAAGCAAGACCCATAACAAAAACGTATAATAAGCGAAAGCAGGTCAAAAGTATTGATCTTACTTGCGATAGTTAATAATAAAAAGGGACCGCAATACATTTTACCAAAATTGCCAAATTTATAAGACTACCTGTGTAAGAAATATATATGAGGTTCTCTCATAATGCTTTTCTAAAGGCGGGTTGACTTGATCGTCAGTGTGTTAGTTTTCCCCTTCTGTCATCGTATGAATTGGTGTAATTAGATTTACTTCTGTGAAATTGGTTTCATTTATGGTTTTTGTTACTTTTTTTTTTTATGAAAAAGGGTTACTTACGGCCATATTATTCACTCACTTTAATCCGGTTTAAAACTTACACCCGGATTAAAAGTGAGTTTAACTCAAAAATTAAACCCAAGTCCATAATATTCACTTGAACATAAACCCACTTTTTTAAACTTGACGGCGTTTAATCCGACTGAATATAAACTGCACTCCGGAGACCAGTTTAAGTTCTTTAACTCGGGTTAAAACTCAATTTCATAATATTCACTCTTTTTGTTTAAGTCAGTCACATTTTTGACATTTCTTCACTCGCAGGAGGCAGGAAATAAGAATTTGAAATAAAATATAAAAAGTAGCAAGACGCTAAAAAAAGGATTTTATTCGTGATATTGACGAAATGTTGATGCCTTTGTCGTCAGAAGACGAATTAATCGAAGAGCTTTTGGAACAGTAGATGGTTAGTCAACGTCGTCCTCGTCGTCGAATGTATCGAATGCACAAGCGGGCTTGCGTCAACGATAACGATGTCGTGGATTTCTTTTCATAAGTATTTCCGGCTGAAAAAAGAGGCATTTTGGTGGCTACATTCGATGATTCGATAGGAATTGGATGGTGATGAACGTCGGTATGCTATCCAATACCTACATATCGTTATCGTTTCAATCAATTTCCAATTAAAATATGACAAACAACAACAAAAAAAAACATATGTATGTCATTTTATGTGAAATTTGACATTACGTTGGTTTAAAATGGCCCGTTACGGACCTTTAAATGAAATGTTTTATTCTAAAACGTGAAAATATACATTTATACTATGCTATCACTTGGTTAAATATCGTATTTAGCTATTTTTCAATTGAATGTTCATTATTTTCCAGCTGCTAAGTTTTATAGTAGCTGGTCACACTGTTCGTATAGTCAAATTGGGGTAAGGGTTGTTCAAATTGTCTATGCAGTTCTTTTTAAAAGCGGGATGACTTGAATTCTTATCCGTCTCGTGAGAAAGTCATCAGGCAAAATATTAAAGGGTGTTCCGTGTATAAAATGTTAACTAAAATGTTAAACCTTTTGAAATTGGTACAAATTATTATAAATGTTTGTCGTACGGTTGGGAGGTTGAAAATTCTTGCGTAAAATACTTTAAAATACCAAAAAATAATTAAAGGTAAGCAATAATCCAAAAAAAAAGTCTCACTAAAATTATGTCCATATTAAAAGTAAATCAACTCTGGCCTTTGCTTTATTTTATTCCTATTTATATACAAATATTTACATGAACTATGCTGACGCAAATACAAAAGTACATAAATGCGCTGACCGAAATGAGGTCATAATATATGAAACTGATAGTGTCTGGTTGCCGTCTGTGTGTTATTTTTTGACGTGATGTCTGGCTGCAATCCAGGTGTATCTCTCGATGCCCGTGGGAACTGTTGGTTTCCTGTATCTGTACAAGCATTTGTACAAAATGTAAAAGAAAAATATAAAAATATTACAGAAAGTATAAATGAAGATCGATAGGAGAAAAACATAAAACGAAGTCAATTATTTAGCCTAACACATATGTGAATGCTTATATGAATTTTTTTATTAAATGTTTAATAAAAATGATTAAAAAAAATAATACTTTGATTTTTCTTAACGAAACACCCTGTGCAGCATTCCAAAATAATTTTTCTGTTCTTTTATCTTTCTTTCACTGCCGTCTATTTCTCGTGTCTGTGAGATTACTGATAACAATTTTTAAAGGAAACGGAGTGTCCCTACTCACTGTAAGTAGATTTCCTCTGCTCATCACTGATGTGCTGTATGGTACATGGCTATTTAAGGGATGAAAGGCAAAAATGCAAAACCGAGAGAGCAATGGATTTGATTTCGGTAACAGACGAGTAGGAAAATCAGTTGAACAGTCTGCCGACTATCAACTTATTGCTCAACGTTCGTCTAAATACTTCGTCTTGTGTATCAACGCGTGTATCAAGTCGTTCACCAACCACACCAAAAACGCAATTCATCAATTCGAGCAAAAGATTTGTTTGCCCAAAATACACAAGATGACCAACTTGGTGTACGAAGACATTCAACAATGAATGAATGTATCAACTAGGTGTACGAGAGCATTCGATAATTGAATGAATTGTACCATTAGGTGTACGGGCCTCGCAACGCAACGCGTTTAAAACAAAACGTTTGAATTTTAAGTCGAACTGCGTTGGTTAAAGCGAACAACATTAATTTGTGCACTAGTGTATGAAGTTCTGATATTCGTTGAGTTGAATTAAAAATTTAGTGCACTTGGTTGATTCAGTTACGCACGTAGTGTATGACGGGCGTACGTTATTTAAAAATTGTAAATTATTTGCTTCACGCTAGGAAGCAAACGTTCGCCTCATGTCCATGAATAGCTTGGAGGAAGAGAAATTATATGACGGTGGCTAGATGCAGTCCATGGGAGGATGTTTTATCAACAAAAAAATTTTTATGAAGACTTAGGTATGTATGTACAGAATTTGTTTTAAATTGTTAATATTGTGTACTAATGTATTGTCCCCTTAGGTTCTGAATCCCCAAGTTTAACGGTGTGGATCGCAATAAACGAAACCGGATGCATTAGAACTGCACACTGCACTTGCTTAGCTGGACTGGGAGAGTGCTGCATGTTCGAGCTACTCTGCAAAAACGCCACGAGGACTCGAATATTGTAAGTATTTTTATAATTTCATGCACTCATTGATAAAATGTATTATTTTGTTTTACAAAAATCAGAAACAGATGTTGCAGTCTATTAGAAAATTCCCTCATGCTAACAGAAACTACAAATTTCTTGTACGCAAATTGAGTGGACAATCTCTAAAAAGCGTTCACGACTCGCAACATATGAAGAAGCACCACCAACCGAGAACGCAGTTGTAGATTTCTTCAAAACACTAAGAAGCAATGGTGTTGAAGCAGTAAACTCCACCTTATACGAAGAGATGATCCCTTCAAACCTAAATCTAAAGAAAGGTCGTGTTGAAATTGGTTTGTTTATCATATCATATCATATACATATAATAAAACAGTAGAACCCGGTGTTTCTGTACATTGAAGAAAAAGTAAAAAAAAGAAAGGGGGCGACTAAAGAAGAGTAATAGAACACAAACCAGCGATTTTTTGAATTCTTTTCCATTTGTCTGTCTGTCTGTCCGTTTGTTTGTTAGCGCACATCTCCGAAACTACTGAACGGATTTTCATAGTTTTCACAGGTGAACAGAGCATAATTTGGAGCAGCATATAGGTTTTGTTTGATTAAAATCGGATGTCGGAAAAAAAAGTTATCGTCATTTAAAGATTTTTACTTTTTTATGTTAGAAAAGTTAGAAGTTAAGGGTTGAAGGCCTATGGACGTCACGAACGATTGTTAAAAAAAAAAAAAACCAGAAACCTTTGGTTAGAATTATAGAGCATATAAAATGTAGTACATCAAAAATCAACAGGTGGCGCTGTTCATTATTAGAACGCGCCAAAGACATTTTTGCAGTAATTACTACAAAAATTGTGACTCCTTCAAATATTCCACTCTAACCTCTCCAAAAGGGGTATAATCGGGGGGAAATTGCTTCCAAATGCGATAAAATAGCAATTTGATAGGTGGCGCTGAACACTCACGCTGTTAAATCATGACGATCCGTTTTATTATGTTGGCCAGTGTGTAGTTCTTGCACGATCTCTGTTCACGCTGGGTATGTATATGTGTAATTAAAATCGGTTCAATAGTTTTAAATTCACAGCTGGTGAGTTGGCGAGGAGAGGAGGTAGCACCGTGTGCTAGCAGGGCTTCAGTTCACATTTAAGGTTCCTTCGTCATACCTTTCAAGAAGTCCCAAGTCGCTGATCGAGGCACTTGACCTGGAAGCTGTTAATGTAGTTTACCGGCAAGTTCAAATTTAATATAATTTAACGCATGCGGAGCTGCGGGTACAGCTAGATTATTTTTATATGTCTAATTTATTCAAAACTAAATATTTTGATAAAGATAAGATTAGTTTCCCACATGTAATTGAGGACATTGATTTCGAAATGTTTGCGAAAATTGTAGACATTATTGAAAAATTAAGAAGTGCTCAACCAAGTTGCGAGTATTGGCATCTAAGACAAGTTTGAGTTGAGTATCCATGAGATTACTAAACCAAATTTATTGTCCTCAGTCAGTTTCGTCACCAGCCATTAAGTACGGCTGTTGGCATGAGGCGGATGCAATTAAGTAAGCGGTTGAGGAAAGTAAGCACAAGCATTTGGAAATCAAAAAGTGTGGTATTTTTGTTCTCTTGATGGATTGTGGGTATGTGTGTGCTGTGGTGAAGTAAAATGTCCATTTTGCTTAAAAAACGGAGATAACTCAGCATCATTTCGAAGTCAAATTGTCCAATTATTTTAGAAAACGGAAATGGGATTTTAAATAAACAGCACGCATATTGTTGGCAAGACCAAATACAATACGACATTTTCAAATTCCTTTTCTGATATTTTTTTTGTTCAAATTATTGTTCTTAAAGTAGAATTCGATGAATCGTTCTTCAATCTTGAAATTGCTAAGACTGATAAGTGTTTTTATGAACTTTTAGCTCGTTTTTTTTTTAGTCGATTTTTACGTTATCTGTGATACTTACGTTGCTTTTTTCGTTCTTCCTTTTGTTTATGTTTACTTATTGCATATTGTGAAGTACTTCTGTTTATTTGTTAATTTTTTGTTTTATTTTAGCAATGCAATTAATGTTTTTGGGAAGTTATTTGAGTATAAATAGTTTTGTTTCTTTGTTTTAATAAATTGCGTTTTTCTTGTACATGTTCTTGCTGATTTATTTATTTTCAATATAAATCAAAATATAGGGTTAATTTTAAAGAATTGTATGTTTTATTTTATTAAAATATTCACTATGTACCACCATCACACTTATGACACATTCTACATGTATTCTCACCTTGGCGAAATTCTGGTCCTCTCAATGTCCTCTACATCCATTTGATTACGTCCGTCCCCGAAAGCAGGCATCAATAGCTTAGCGCCCTTATCTTTGATGACTTGATGTATAAGCATTCTACGGTCCGATGGAATAACAAAGTGAAGTTCAAAACTGCATCATTTGACCTGAATTTAACGGACCACTGCTTAACGAGTATTCAAATGGATAGTTATGTTCCGCGTACCAAACCAATTGAATGTGAAACTTTTGATAAAATCAATTTTAATGTTCTCAGAAATCGCTTGAATTTTGAATTTTGGGAAGAAGTTTTTAGCGCAACTGATCCCTCTATAGCCTTCGACTTATTTTTAACGAAACTGCAGTCTCACATTTCGAATAGAAAAAAAACAAGAAGTGTCATAAACAACAATAATAAATGTCTGAAGCCATGGATGACTCCTTCTCTTCTGAAAAAAATTCGAAAGAAGCACAGGCTCTGTCTTCGAGTTAGAAAACACCCAAATAATATTAGACTTAAACGGTATTACGATAAGCTAAACAACGAGCTTAAAGTGGAAGTTCCTTATCACAGAGATAATTATTTTCATAATAGATTAACAGCAAGTCTCGGCAATTCAAAAAAAAGAATGGCGAGTTGTTGGTGAAATTTTGAATACAAAACCTTCAGAAGTGGATTTAGTTTTGAACGTCAACAACTCGATTATCTCTGACCCTTTGGAAATTGCGAATTTATTTAATAATTTCTTTTGTAATATCAGTTCCTTTCAGAACTCACCAAACAACAATTTCAACTACAGGAGTAATATTGACTTAGTAGATATGGTGACTCAAACAGAGAGTTTTTTCTGGGAACCATTCACTGTTCTGGAGATCCATAAAATAATTTACTCTCTTAAAACTTCCAACTCTACTTCTTGTGATAGGATCTCAAGTTTTATGTTGAAAAAAATTTCATTCCAAATCTCGGATGTTTTATGTTTTATTTATAATAACAGCATTCAGTTAGGAATTTTTCCGCAATCTTTAAAGACGGCAATAGTAATGCCACTTCATAAAAAGGGTGACAATACCATTTTAAATAACTATCGTCCTATATCTTTGCTATCGGTATTCTCAAAAATATTTGAGAGGGGTATTAAAACACGAATACTGTCGTTTCTCGAAAGAACACACTTTCTCAGTAATTGTCAATTCGGTTTTAGAAGCGGAATGTCTACTGAAACTGCATTGCTAAAACTTAATGGGGAGTTATATCATAGTGTTAATTCATCCGAGATTCCGGCTTCATTGTTTATAGATATCACTAAAGCTTTTGATATGGTGGATCACTCAATATTATTAGATAAACTTTTCCATATCGGGTTTAGAGGCTATGTTTATGATTGGTTTGTTTCATATTTAAAAAATCGCACGCAAATGGTAAAGATCAAGAATATTTATAGTTCTCCGAGGAGTGTTGTTATTGGTGTTCCACAAGGTTCAGTTTTAGGTCCTATTCTGTTCTTAATATACGTAAATTCTTTGTTTATTCAACCTTTTAAAGGTAAAGTTACTGCCTTTGCTGATGATACTGCACTTTCATACTCAAACAAAAGTTTGCTGAATGTTTTCTCGGATGTTAACTATGACCTCGATCTACTGAGAAAATGGTTTTCAATACACAAGCTCACAATCAGTGATAAAACGAAATTTATGATATTCAATACAAACAGTAAAATTTGTGATGATTTGCCATTATTCTATCACTCCCCGAGTTGCACACGCTTTTGCTTATTTAACAACGAAGATTATACTTTTTCCTTCAACAATTTAACGTCTTGTTGTAGTAAATGTTTCAAAATTGAGTGCGTCGACAATTTCAAATATTTAGGGATTGTCTAAGATAATAAGCTTAGTTGGTACAATCATACAAGTTATCTTAAACAGTATCTTAACAGAGTGGTAAGACAACTGTATCACCTAAGCCTTTATTATCCACAATCAATTTTAAAACTTGTATATAATGGTCTATTAAAATCTAAGCTGGAATATGGTATCTCTTGTTGGGGTGGTGCATTTTTTATAAAAACCGAGCCTCTATTAATAAAACAAAAACATGCTATTCGAATCTTATGCAGAGCAAATCGCAGAACTCCAAGTTCTAATTGGTTCAAAAACCTTGATACTCTTCCTTTAAGGCATCTTTACTGCTATAAAGTCCTAAAAATATTTTTCCAAAATGCGGGTTTTTATTCAGTTAGAAATATTGAAAACTATAATTTGCGAGGAAATATTAGAAATTTTGTAACAGTTCCTTTAGTTCATAAAGTTCACTTTGGACGTTTCTTCTTTGCTACCGCACCCCGTTTGTTCAACCTACTTCCAGATACTATGAGATGTGAAACAGTGAAAAATATATTTCTTAATGGTATTAAAAAATGGGTACTGTCTTTTGACTACTCTGCTATAAATAGTTTATTTATCAATGAATTTTGTTCTTTGAATGTCTAACTATTTCTTTTTATTTTGATCTTTTCAAATATTGTAATTCAAACTTTTTTTTTTTTGCCTCAACATTGAAACTCCCCCTCAACTATCTCAATATTTTGATTATTTTTTTTTACTGTATGACTTGGTACTTTCAACTCTTGTCATTTGGACAACCGATTGTACCTATCTATTTCATTTAAACAATATATTGTAAATCAAAGATTTGTAAACCAAAATAAAAGAATAAGTGAAATAAAGAATAATAATAATAATGTCGCCTACTTTTGTTAAGGAATTTGCAACATTTCACAATGGTTTTATCGCTGCATCTTCCGTCGTAACCCTTCGATACGAAGATGATTGCTGCTGACGGTGATATGGCTACGAGGTATTTCATCGTGTTGTGGTGTTTATATGACGAAAATATGTACTTCGGAGCGGGCAAGAGATGGACCTGAAGTTATAAACAAAAGTGTTGTTTCAAAATATGCCGAAGAAAGAAATTTGTTTTTAAGTATACCTCAATTTTCGATGAATATTTCAAGGCTATCTGTAATAGCAGTAAATCTGATGTCTAGTAGGCATATTGGTTATTTTTTATTGGACCAAGGGACAACATGTGTGTTAAACTGTTGGTACTGTGATGGCAATACTTGTTTGACAAATAGGTGAATGGCAAATCCAAACGAAGTTTCATCAGAACTATTAAGAAAGTATCAAACACGTTGATTCCCTTCAGTAAGGAATCAGTCAAATGGTCTTATGTAAAGTGGAACAAGGTTTTCAGCTCGATAAAATTTGAGAGTCCAGTTAAATATAAAGCCTTGGTGTCATCATCGTTGAAGCCATCCATAGGCATATCTTGCCTATTCAAACTCTGCCTCTTACGCTCTTCTTTATACTTATTTGAGAGCAAATCCGAAAACCTGTTGTTCTTCAGCAGTCTCTTCAGTCACAGAAGCTAAATTTGCGTTCGCCTCTTCTAAAGCTCTTGCTTATGTTCTCCGTGTCATGAACCTTTCGTACCGCGTTGCGCCCCCGTCTTTGTCCGATAACCCATTCTCTTATTCGGAGCTCAGTGCGGATTTGATTTGTCGTTGGGCTGTGCGGGATGTCCTGTAAAGAAAAATATAATTATCCACCTTGAGAGCTGCAAGAAAGATGAAAAGCATCCTTAGTATGGAACTAAAAAAAAAAATTTAGTTCACAACTACATTTTATAATTATGTTGGTGGTCTTGATATGGTTGTCGAGTCCTTTCCCAATTCGTCTGATTCTTGCCTTTAAATGTCCAAACGCATTTTCTACTACCCGTCAGTATTTTGATAAGGAATAATTCAATGTTAAGGGGTAAGGTTTCATGAGAATGTTGGAGAATCTGAACCCAGAATCTCCAATGAGGACTACCGGATCACCGCAAATATTTCGGGTCATGTTACTTAAATTGGGTTTCGATGTCGTACCCTAACGGAAGAATCTTAAAAAATTTGAGAATCGTTTCAATGGTTTGGACTAGCAACATTTATGAAAATAAAGAAGTTGCAGTGCATTCTCGATTTTTGCAAACCTCGAAATTTGCAACCCACGCAGTTGATTAGGTGTATTCGGTTTTTGCAACAAATCCAAAAAAAATTCTCAATTTTCGCAACTTTGTTTGTACGACACAAAATACATACATATGTGTGAATACGCATACTATGCAATGTTGCAGGCAAGAACAAACTCTTGACGACATCATAAATCGTCTAGAAGACTCTAGACGCAGTTCTGTTGCTATCACGCGTCTAAATTTTGAATTTTTATTTTTGTTTTGAGTGCAAAAAAATAAGCTTCTGTGAATTTGGTTTTTGCACTGAAAAAAAAGTTATCAGAACTCCTGATCATTGAGAGAAGATTGCGTTTCGTTGCGTCTAATTCGAGATCTAATTTTGTCAGAAAGATCTTGCATCACAGCAATGCTTAACCAGATGTTTCCAGATGAGAACTTTGGCAGCGATGTCGTATCTAAATGGATCTCCGAAAATCTTCAAAACGTAGAAGCCCGAGAAGAAGAAGTTTCTGTCGATAGTGCGGAAATGGATATACAGCCCAAAGTAAAATTAGAAGAAATTAGAAGCAATAAAATGCTTCCCCACATGTTGGTAGTGGGCAGAAGAAAATGGCCCCACCATTGAAGAAATGATGCAACTGCAAAAAATGCGAGATAGCGCTGTTGCCAAGCAACTTTCCGCAAATGAGCTGCAAACTAAATTTTCTAAATTTTTCTTTAAAAACTTAACACATAAATATTTATTTATTAACTTGCATCTGAGTTTTGTTTTTCCAAATTTCCGTTCCTCTTTCATTACGCACAGCGCCTGTCAAACCGTTCTTATAAAAAATCGAAGCTCGTTCAGGAGACATAGCAAATAGTACAATGTGAAAAAGTTTTCGGGATTTTTCACATTACAACACTACTTGTGCACTAAGTCCGATTATATTGCTGTGTTGTGTGCGACTGACGACACACTATATGGAATTACTGATCAGAGATACCCATGGCAGGACAACTACCAGAACTTTAAAACGTTTTGGCTTACCACTAATAAAGATCTTGCTCATCGATGGAAAGATGAGTTTTGAATATTCCAAACTACATAAATGATCTATTCAAGACGCTTATGAAAGGACTCCCAAGATCCGCTTGAACTGACAAATACTGTGGATATTCAGACAAAAGGAAAATGCAAAAAAAAAATCGTTTAATTTCGAACAAATCAACCACCTCATCCTGAAAATTGTGTTTCCTTACGCAGATGTTGGTGAAATCGACGATTTGTTGAATGGCTTGGTCTTCGAGGAACAATGCGACTCCCAGAAATCACACCTCCTAAATCATACCTGCGACACGTTATCCAAACTTGAATTGTCAAGATCACTTGTAGTTGCATCCATTGATAGCTCGTCTTCGCCGTGCTCGAGTTTGTTTGATTTTGGTTGCATAAAACCGACTTCCGGCGATAGATAGATAGATAGATAGACAGATAGATTTGTTGGTGTGGAGCATAAGCCACATTACAAGAACTGGACGCCTTCGAATCTTCATCATCCTCATCATCGAATTTCTGTTTGGTCGAGAGCCTAGAATTTGACAGATAAGCAAGACAACTTTTATGAGTTTTGCTCCATTGGTATTCCAGCAGCAGACAGTGAAAATAGTGATCCTCAAAGAACCACATGCCATTGAAGTTCGATGCACTAAGAGTGTGTGAAGTCGATGGCATGAAAGGATTATCGGGATCACTGTGGTTTACTTTTTTTTATGCTCGAAACGTTGCTCGGAAGTACATAGTGGGTTCTTCCGCGCTTCATGTGTTTTCTGGGTACAGTCCATCCAAATCCAAATCCGTTCAGCCGTTAAGGCGTGGTGGAGCAACAAACATCCAAACTTTCTCTGGGCACTCGCCCATTGTATGAATTCCTCTCCGACTGTTTCGAATCCTTTTCCATCTTCTTATCAAAACGTTCGAGGATGCATAGGCAGCCTATCGGGCCTTGAGACTGAAGCTCAATTGATGCTCTTCTATGTGTAGAGTGTCGAGAACATCGCCGGTGATAGCGTCGTTGCTGATTGATGTTGGTGATAGTGAGGTTAATAGATTGTTTTTTGTTGAGGTCCGGGATCAAACTTTGGTTTTTCGCTTCAATTGAAAATGATGACCCCAAAAGTAGCTGGGAAAAGGGTGGACAGTCTGCACAAAGCACCTCATTATGCAGATAAGGCTAGTTGATCCGGAGGTCCCCAGCCGATAGTTGTGCAAAACATAACCCTTAAAAGTGTCATAATTATCATTTGCTGTTCAAGACACACCAGATAAAATTTAAAAAATTCTGTGCCACATGGTCGATTCATGTCCGAGTCGAAGAAGTAGATGAAGATACTCCACACTCTCTTTGCCACTGTTCAACACTCTGCCAAATTCAATTTTGAATTCTAGGAAGACACTTTTTCAGGTTCTAAAAGTATTGTCCAACAAATCTGTGTTTGTTGTTCACTTATATAGGCTTATATAGGTTCCACAATGGATCCACATTGATCTAAGTGTGAGCGGGGATGGACTGCCTTGCCCTGTCACCTAACTAACCTAACCTAGACCTGAATCGGTTTATTAGGAATTAAATATTTTTCTCTAAATTGTATGAATTTAGTCTTATTATTAATAAATATAAATACAAATTGGCGTTGTTTTCTTTCTTTGTTTTCTTTTGGCACAAATTTCTTGGGAAAGCACCAGTAGATTATATCACATTATAGTGAACGACTGGGTTTGGAAGCATTAAGGGCTATTTTGTTCAATATTTCATCAAGATTCTTAACCAGTTCCTCCAATCTTTTTTCCAGTTTAGCTACTCGCTTACCTAACCTATTTAAACAAATTATTAGATTATGAGTATCTTTTTTCGATTGATTCATTAACTTACGGGTCTTCATCCATATCTCTATCTAAAACTTCAAAGTATCTGAAATTGATGAAAACAAAAAAAATTTAAAAAGTAATATTTTTTGTAAAGCAGTAGGAAGTAGGGTCTAAAAAAAATGTACTTCTCAAAACACCAGATAAATCGTTCCTACATAAATGTGCATACCTACATATGTAGTGACATGAACATGTCCAATCAGAGAAGGCGAAAGATGCAAACATTCAAAAATCCACATATCACTGCTGTTTTAACGTGAAAACGTTTTACTGGTGGCATTCTATGGAAAAGTGTGACACAAAAAAGATCTCGGACTTCTAGTACAGCTAGAAACTTGAACTTTGGTTTGCAGGTAGGTATTACCTCACATATATCCAAAAAATTGTGACATCCTAAAATTTCCCCCTCTAACCCCCCCAAAAGAGGGTAAAACTGAAATCGTAAATTCGATTAAACGGCAATTTGATCAATTTACAGTTAAAAATTTGAAACTTTTAATTATTTTTTCCTTAGTTATATTCCAAGGCCTACCTATGTACCGTGTTTCAAGTTCCTAGATCTGTTAGAAGTCCCTCAAATGGAACTAAGCACGTCGTGGCACGAAAAAGATCTCGGACTTCCGGTACCGTTAGAAACTTGAAATTTGGTGTGCAGGTAGGTCGTACCTCACATATACCCAAAAAATATTCTTCTTCTTCAAATTTCCCCCTCCAACCCCCCCAAAAAGGGTTATAATCGGAGCAAAATTGCTTCTTTTTCAATTAAATGGCACTTTTACCACTTTACAGTTATATGTTTGGAATTTTCAGTAATTTGCCTTTTGTTATATTCCAAGGTTCCCTTATGTACCGAATTTACAGTTTCTGTGTCCACTAGAAGTCCCCCAAAAGAAACTGGGAACTTCGTGGCACGCAAAAGATTTGTTGATTTTGTTAAGTATAATTTAAATGCGAGTACAGCCAATAAGAAGCATAGTTCTTGACAATCTATGGTTCCTCCAACTAATATAAATACCAAATAATTCAATCCCAATCGCGAATAAACTAAAGCAATATACAACGCTACGAACTGTAAAGCATTCGGTCTTCGCAAATACGTTTTCACGGAATTCACCGGCTCCAAGGAGCAGCATAGTCCTTTTTTTATTATATGTACAAAATGTTCCAGACGGGTACCGTCATACAAAAAGATCAGTCTACAGGGACACGCCGCGCCGTAAGGTGGTGTGCTATCACCACTGCTTTGGCTTATTGTTGTGAATGAGCTGCTTAAAATCCTAAGAGAAGATGATATTGCAATAGCTGTACCCGAAAAGTTTCATTTAATAAGAGACTTGATGGAAGCGGTCATCAGTAAATTAGCGAAGTGGACGGGTTAGATCGGTCCTTCAGTTAAGGCTTCGAAGACCGAACTGGTCTTGTTCATAAGAAGGTACAAAATAACACATTTCATCCCTCCAAGGTTAAATAACACTGAACTCCAGTTCGCGGATTATGCCAGATACTAGTGGGCATCCTTGATAAGAAGCTCAGTTGGAGGCTTTATACACTGGACCGTGCCAGGAAGGCCTCTGTTGTCTTTTATTCAGAGCTTTAGGTCCGAATTGAGCCCTGCAGCCCAAAATAGTACACTGGATATCTGTACAGCAGTAGTGAGGCCTATCCTGATGTACATACTCCGACATAAAGGGAGTAGCCATCAATATATTCACCGATAGCCAAGCAGCGCCCAAAACACTGAGTTCTCATTACTTCAACTCAAAAGCCGTTCTAGGCTGCTTCAATACTCTCCAAGACTTCTCAAAGCGAAATAAACTTAAGCTCTGGTGAGTACTAGAAGAAGCATTGAAGGCAATAAAATTGCAGATCAACTTGCCATTACGATCCAAGTTGGTTGGGGTGGCCATGATGTAGTAGTTGCATTATCTCTTGTCACGCTAAAGGTTCCAGGTTCGAATCCCGATGTCAAAAAAAAAAATAAAGTCGATCAACCTCGAAAAACAACGTGTCTAGCGACAAAGCACATTTGGCCACGGCTGCATCTGAAACGCACTTAGAATTTAATTTCTCTCAACAGATCGCATATCAGATCCGTAATAGGTGTCATTACAGGGCACTGTCTAATCGGCAAGCGTGCAACAAGGCTTCGCGTCCATTCAAACGATTTTTGTAGAAGCTGCTTAGACGAAGAGGAGGAGGAAACTCTCCCATAAAAGAAGACGCCATGTAGGAGAATTCTACTTCAACGACTTAGGCGATTTGATAAATACAGATGCCAGAAACCTCCTTCGCTTCATCAGAAGCTCCAATTGATTCAACGAGTAGGTATGGAGATCTCTCCAGATCCTTGTGGTACCACAATGGGCCTATCACTGGTCTAAGTGCGCTGGCTGCCACTTGAACCTACCCTAACCTAACCTACGAGCTTCGGTGTAACCGACCCCTTGTCCTAGGGGTTTCTATAATGGAACTGGCCTTCCAGGTTGGGGGTTGTGCTGCCGGGGTAACTACCCGGTCCTGGAAAAAACGTATAGTCGGATTAACTTTTTTAAAAAACCCCTTCAAACGAAATCGAGCTGGCTGGATACACTTGTTGGTTGAGGCCCAGGTCCACCCCGGACTGTAGCGCCACCTTAAGTAAGTAATTGCCTCTATTATGTTCAAGTAAGCATTACTTATTTAAAATCTCCTCCCTAGTTTTTGGAATGCTTTCTTCAGGATCGCGAAACTGGACTGAAGGCCTGGAAGCTCTCTCGGACTTGGGTTCTTCTTCTGTTTGCTTCTCCAAATCATTATCCTTCTTCTTACCCAATGGCAAATAACTCTTTAATTTCGCAAGTAACGACTTTATATATTCTTCCAACATATTCACATCCCCTTCTGTTATTTCCGACTTAACATCCGAATAAGTGTCGTTTATGATGGCTAAGAACATATTCTAAAACGGAAGACAGTTGAATAAATTTAATTTCATGAATTAATCAGCAACACTTACCATTAGTATGAAAAACACAAATAAAATATACGACATGAAAAATATGGGTCCCAACAGACGATTGGCTGCTTCTAGTTTATCATAGTCAAAGTCACCCAAGATTGTACGCATAAGGGCTATGACCGACATTGGAAATGTGCGAAAATCTATATGAACCGATCCGAACAACAAGAGTGCGAGGTAGGCGAAAGCAATCAAGACAATCGAAAACATTATGCTGAATCCGAGAAGATCCCAACCACACTGCTCAATACATATTAGATAATTATACAGTTATGTGCAGTACATGTATGTATTCTTACCCTTTGAAGAGTTATACTGAACTGCAGCATAGTCTTGTTAAATTTTATGTATTTTAATATTTGTATCCATGCAATGAAAACAAAAATGCCCATTGTATCAATGAAAAGCAAGTTCCACAAGCATATTATGTCCAAGCTGAAGTATTGATTAGCGTTTTCTGCATAATTGTCCAGTATTGACCTTAAGTATAGGGTATGCCAAACTATATAAACCCCTGATGAGAAAACAATCTGCAAAGACATTAAAAAAGTTTTTTTTTTTTTTTTTTAGAAATGTAACGCACTAACTTAAAAGCTGGAAGCATACGCCTCTAAAGGAACACCTCAAGGCGGGGTTATATCCCCACTGCTCTGGGTAATAGTTCTAAACGAGATACTCCAGCAGCTCAAAAACAATGAACTAAGCGAGCAAATTAGACGAGCACTAAGGAACCTAGATCAACCCCCAAAAAAACCGAGCTGGTACTCTTTACCAAAAAATGGAAAATACCAGAGCTTGTTATACCTTCTGTTGGGGGTACTCCCCTCAGGATCTCAGATAGTGCCAGATACCTAGGACTGGTGCTGGATAAGAAACTCAGTTGAAGACTGAACATTACCGAGAGAATTAAAAAAGCCACGATAACGTTCTACGCGTGCAGCAGAATATTTGGCAAAAGCTGGGGACCAAATCCCAAAATTATTCTGTGGATGTACAATTGTACACGGCTATAGTGAGACCCATTCTTATCTACGGAAGGCTCGTTTGGTGGCAGGCAGCCTGTAAATTGACCAATCTAATGGCCATCACGAAAGTACAAAGACTAGCGTGCATTGGCACTACCAGTGCAATGAGAACAACATCCAGAGCGGGACTCGAGGCCATCCTTAACCTGCTGTCCCTAGATATCTTTATACAACAATCAGCGACCATTAGTGCCTTAAGAATAAGCCAATCCGACAGCTGGAAGTCAAATACAGTAGGTCCCACCACGATCCTCTAGATATATCGAGGTAATGCACCTACCACTGACTACACAACGCCATACCTAGACTTCGAAAGATCTTGAAGCGCCTTTCCAAGCAGGGAAAAATGGAAAAGCGGTCAAGCACCTAATACGCAATCAATAGCCGTCTATACCGACGGATCTTAATAAGACATTGGCATTGGGAATAAGAAAATCTGTCCGCCTTCCGAACTACAGCAGTGTTTTCCAAGCGGAGGTCTTAGCAGTGACAACAGCCGCTCGTCAGACTACGATGAAGGCAATACCACGCTATGATATTACCTTTTTCATTGGAAGCCATGCAGCAATAAAAGCAATTTCGGAGCTTGTGAGGCGCTGTCGAGAAGAGCTGAGGGTTCTTGGAACACAGCACAAGAGTACGCTTTGCTGAGTCCCTGGGCATGAGGACATACCAGGGAATGAGAATGCTGACGAATTGGATAGAGAGGGCCCGGCGCTAAGTCTAGAACAAGCCGACCTCGTTGGGAATATCCCGCTTTGCTCATTGATGCTCGAAGCAGAGAACAAGGCTCAAAGAGAGGCAAATGGCAGATTGTCCTCATTAGACACTTGTGCCATTGCAAGGAAGTTATGGCCTGTATCTGATAAGGCTAGGACCGCCAGACTTATACAAAAGGATAGAAAATCCCTCTCCACCCTTGTAAGTGTGATTATGGGTCATAAAACTCTGCGGTACCACATGAAGAAACTCATTGTTACGGAAGAAGACCATGAGGACACAACCCACTTCCTTTGCCACTGCCCCGGCTTGTACCACCTAAGACACAAATTCCTCGGGCGTCATTTCTTCCGGGATCTCGAAGAAATATTTGACAAACCGGTGAACGATCTGAACGGCTTTGTCAAATCCACAGGATGGTTTGTACCTCTGACGCAGTAAGTAGTTACTAATACACTTCTTATGTGGGTAACGTTTAAGGGTGAGGGTCTTAGAGATCTGAGTGTGGCGTAGAGGAACTCTCCTTCGCCGGCCCACATACCTAACCTAACCTCACTTAAAAAAATAAATAAATTTAAATAGCAACAGGGTGTCACGTTGTGAGTCATTATTTGAATTTACAAATGGAAACAGCTTGATAGTAGCTCAGATGTCGAACTAAATCAATTTTTTCGCAACGCACAATATGCACTTCGCAGACAGCTCAACGCTTCCAGATTGTGCTCTATTTCCGCTTCTACTTGAGAGCGTCCAACCATCGATAGAAGATACGGCCAAACCTTACGTGGGTCCAGGCCCGAAGAAGTTCTCATCTGATCCTTGCCTGGCAGAACTCATTTCCACTAGTCCCGCTGTGTCCAGGAACCCTGACCAGTCTTAACAAATTCAACCTTCGAATCGAATTCAAACAAGACTTGCATTCTCGAATTATTTTGCTTCTAGTAAGAGGATTGAGCGCAGCCTGACTGTCGCTGCAGACGCAGATTTCCCAATATAGTTCGCAGCCATATATATTACAAAAATCTTCGCTTGGAAGGCAGGTGCATACCTAGGGGAAAGTACAGTCTAGCTTTGTCGCTTTCCATAAAGACTCCAGCACCTGAGCCATACGATCAAACTCAAACGCAGCGTATTATGTGAACTACCTGACTTCTCACCCTTTTCAAGCACACAGCACCCTCCTTCCTACTAAATTTTTAGACTTTAAGACATTTTTAAAAGTTCTGTAGTTTTACACGGCTTTACACGGCAGTAGTAAGACCAATACTAACCTGCGGTAACCTAGTGTGGTGGCAGGCAGTGCGCAAAACTACTATTAACAAGATTCAGAGGATAGCCTGCATTAGCATTGATAACTACCCCCACTGTGAGGCTTGAGACAACACTCAGCTTTATTTACTTGTGTAAGAATCAGCAGCAATAAGCTAAACTGGAAACTGAGAACCCAGTCTGTCAGGGTATGCAAAAATCTTACGTAAATTTGTGGGCAGACTACATGATGCCTTACTTAGACTTTGATAGACCATTCTCAACCTGCTCTCCCAGCTTGGATGAATGGCAACCCAATCATGTGTTAAATAACGACACAACAACCTCCATCTATACGGATGGATTCAAAATGAACACAGGCGTGGGTTCTGGATTCTTTTCTGAGACACTGTCCGGATCGATAAGACTCCCAAACTACAGTAGTGTCTTCCAAATGGAGGTCCTGGCAGTGACAACGACTGCCTTACAGGTTGCAATGAAGGCACTACCACAAGATGATACTACAAGGCGGCAATAAGACCGATTTCTGCCATTGAAATCTTGGCAGGCAGCACAATGTAAGACTCTGCTCGGTCACTGGCTATAAAGGGGTGCCTGGAAACGAGAATGCCGATGAGAAGGATCTTCATTAGACCCCGATCAAGCCGACACCACCGCTTAAATCCCACTCTGTAACCTCAAACAAGAAATTGGAGGCAAAATTTAAAGGACTTCCATTCCCCTGTCAACCCTCCTGCCTAATCTAACCTAACCCCAAACATAACCAACAAATAGTTTGAAAAAGTTCCTTTAAGAGCTGATAGTCAAGCTCAAAGCAGTTATGTTCTGTACATCCACAAGTTCTTACCAAAATAATGAAAACGTCCAAAACATGAAATATAGATCGAAAATATTCGGTGCATCCAATCGAGCGGATTCCCCGGACTGTTTCAAATGAGTAGTAAAGTATTAATCCGAACAGTATCACTGAACACATAGGAAGAAAATATCCCCCAGCATTCCACAGGGGTGAGTATTTTACAGTCTGGAGTTGACTTGAAGTAATAACACCACCGGTTGCAGGCATTTCAGCTAACAATCTATGGAATTACTAAATTTTATTCGCAAGCAATCAACAAAAGTTCTTACCTTACTTTGCGTTGCAAAATAAATTAACATTTGCATTGTACAAGGCAAATTCTATTAGAACTATCCGAGTAGCTTTGTCTATCCACATTGCTTCCTTCAGCTCATTTAAAAGTTCTACATTCGTTTCTCGGTCGGGAGTCAACACTTCAATATAACCAGCTCCAATGTAGTATTTTAACAATCCCCAGACAGTGTGAGTATTGAGCTCGTCTCGGGAATAATGTGTCTTACTGTAAATAAATGGAATCGACTTGTTTACCGATATGTAACCCTGTACTCACTTTAAGAATTCTTCGTCTTCCTCTTTCCATGGGAAGTAGTGTCCATAACAAGTTTCAAATAATTCTTGAAAAACCTCATCAATTTCGCACTCCTCACTCTGTACTCTAATCTGTCTAAATCTTGGTAGTCCAAATAGCACATTCCCTCCCGTGGTCATGTTATTCGAGTCCTGGATCCCAAATTGGGATATACTGTCAAGAAATGTCACTTCAGCAAATGACCACCAGTCGCCCAGTGTCACCAAACTTTCAAATGTCAACTGGTTGAAGGTGGCCCGTTGCAAGAATAGTCTGTCAATCGTATGATTGAAGTAGAACATGCCAATTTCCCGTGATGAAACTGTGACTAAAAAAACAACAAAAGGATAACTTTACAATGAATCGAGGTATTTATAGACACGAAACACACTAATGGTTGTCACCGATAAGAACACAAAATAAATACACAAATCCTTAAAAGCGCGCTTTGCAGATTCCTCGTCCTCAATCAGATCTTTTTTTGTTAACAAATTGTCAGATACATTTTCTTTTGTATTTTCCATTTTTTAAATTTTTTTTGAATATTCACACTCGGATAATGTGAATCTTAAAACAAACAAAGCAAAAGTGATTGTTTTTCAATTCAATTTCAATTTATTTCCATTAAATTCATAAAAAAGGACTTCCGAACTTTGACAGTTGATAGCGGCCATATTGTTGAAGCTACATCTGTCAAATTGGCTGTCATTTACTCAGTCTGTTTTGCCAAATCACCATAGCGTTCAACAACACGTGCAAATAATGAAATTGTTTTATCAAAATGGGTGTTCTGTTCGGGCAAGGTTTCGCGCGCTTCGCCCATTTTATGGTCGTCATAATCGTCCTTCTGAGAGGACTATTCGCAGTCCACTGGTTTAGTAAACGATCAACGAACACCCGTACTTCGACGAAACGCAAGATCTGCCGAAAACATCGCCGCTGTCCGTGACTCGATTTCGCGTTGCTCACAAGAACTCGGCCTTTCGCAGACCACAACTTGGCGAATTTTGCATCATGACTGGGGCCTGCACCCGTACAAAATTCAACAGACCCAGGAGTTGAAGATAAACGACCATAGACAACGACTTGTGTTCGCTGAATGGGCTCTGGAGCAGTTGGAAACTGACCCTAATTTTCATCGAAAAATCATCTTCAGGGATGAGGCCCATTTCTGGATGAATGGGTACGTCAACAAACAAAATTTTCGAATTTGGGACGATACCAATCCATATGAAATCCAAGAACGTCCAATGTATCCCGAAAAAGTCACTGTTTGGTGTGGATTTTGGGCTGGCGGCGTCATCGGTCCATATAGGACCGATATAGGTCGATGATTACAAACTTCTTTTGGCCTCAATTGGATGATATGGAACCCAACGACATGTGGTTTCAACAGGGTGGCGCTACGTGCCACACAGCTCACGCCACATTTCAAATTCTGCACGAGCGATTCGAGGGCATGGTCATCTCAAGTGGAGGTGATGTGAACTGGCCACCGAGATCGTGCGTTAGACTTTTTCTTGTGGGGTTTTCTGAAGTCGCAGGTCTATGTGAATAAGTCACAAATCACAGCGGCTCTCAAAGCCAACATAACCCATGCCATCGGTCAAATTCAGGCAGAGTCATGGAAAATTGGACATTTCGGATGCGCGCCACTCAGAGAAGCCGCGGCGGACATTTGAACGATGTTATATTCCATACATAATGGCATCGATAGGCCTTTCAAACGAATAAAAAATGTCGATGATATCTCACACACACTTTGTTTTATTTAAATTTAAAGATAGGAAGCGCTTAATGAAAGACCCTTTATAAATATTTTTTTTTTATCCGAGTTTCTCCATCTCAGCACGGGTCCGAACCAGAGATAACACAACCCATTTGACGATACCCAGTGATTACGCCTGTAGACAGAGATCCTTCCATGCTACTGCGATCTTGTTTTAATATGTACCTACATATGTGTAGAAGAAGCAGGCAACAGATGAAGCATGTAAGAAGACGTTGCAAAGAACAACCCGGGCAACGTGGGACAAGTACAGAGCCAAAAGAAGGGAGGAGAAAAAGATACTGCGGAAAAAGAAAAGAGCCTTCTCAGTCTCCCAGCTCAAGGATATCGAAGAAGGCAGGAGGAATAACAAAATGCGAAGCTTTTATGAAAAAGCTAAAAGCCTGGCTGCAAGCTACAGACCAGGAACTCTGGCGCTTCGAAACAGTGAGGGTAATCTTGTCACCAACCCGCAGGGAATTCTGGATAAATTTAAGCAGCTGCTTGATGGGCATGTCGAGGAGAGAGTGAAGAAAACTCAACTTCAGTCAATGAAGTAGTTCTCCCACACAGCCTAGAGGAAGTCGGCACATCCCTCAAAAAGATGAAGAATAACAAAGCCGCCGGCTCGAACGGATTAGCTTCAGAACTCTTCAAAGCTGGTGGCGATGTTTTGATAGGGAGTATGCACAAGATCATCTGCAAAGTATGGTATGGGACAGGACTATCAGCTCTATCTGCCGCTCTCCATGTTTTTTTGCATGTCTTTTGACTTCATGTTTTACTAGTTCCATACCCAAGTCTCTGTGGAGGTGCTCATTCCGCACGTACCAGGGTGCATTGACGATATTTCTCGCTACTTTGTTTTGGAATATTTGGATGATGTCCATGTTGGTCTGTTTAGTACAACCCCAGAGTTGAATCCCATATGTCCATATGGGTTTAATTACTTGTCTATAAAGTAGGAGTTTGTTAGAAATTGATAGGCAGGAATGTCTTCCTATTAGCCAGTAGATCCTTCTATATCTGATATCGAGCTCCTCTCGTTTTTTCTTGACATGAGCCTTCCAGACTCATTTAATTTTATGCGGCATTTTCTTGTCCAACCTTGGATTTCCTGGACCGCATCTTGCAGTTATTCTGCAGAATGAATATTGCTTTCTGCAACTGACATTATGGCTGTTTCGTCCGCGAATGAAGCAATTGTGTTATTTTCCAAAGATGGGATATCGCAAGTATATAAAAGGTAAAGTACTGGTCCAAGTACGCTACCTTGGAGCACACCTGCTTTAATTTCCTTAAGTTCCGAGTACGCACCCTGCTCTTTTATACGAAAGTATCTGTCTGTAAAATAGGATTCCAGGATCTTTGTATGTTGTTTGGGGAGAGCCTTTTTCAGTTTATAGATCAGTCCTTCGTGCCAAACTTTATCGAATGCTTGCGCTACATCAAGGAAGACTGTAGAACAAACTTTTTTCTCTTCTAGTGCTTTGGTCGATTGTGGAATGGTTTTTTCGGAATCCAAATTGATGGTTGGGAATATGTCGTCCCTCCGAAGATTCGAAACATTTTCTGGACCAGAGCGCTGGTGTGCATCCGCTCTACATGTCCCAGCCATCTCAGTCGTTGTAGTTCGTCGTTGGATCTCCTACCAAACACACTATTTTTATTTAAACGAGACCGTAGATCACCGGAAGGATTTTTCGCTCAAAATAACCGAGGGCAACCTCATTCATTCTTGCCAAAGTTCATGCCCCCACGCCATAAATTAGGACTGGGATGATTTAGGTCTTATATGGAGTCTCTTCAGTTGTTTAAGAAAGAGCGTTACCTTTTCTGCTGTTTTTAGTTGGTCTTTTTTTGATCTCGGCACTAGTATAGCTGTTATATCTGTCGACGGTAACATTCTGTCCCAGACGTCGATCGTGGCCATCTTCTTTATTGACAGCATATACTTTGTTTTGCCCTAATTGACCGTTAAATCCACCTTGACCGCTTTCGCCTCAATGACAATGTTAATATCGTCGGCTTATGTCAGCAATTGCACGCATTTTTTGTCATCAAAGGTCCCGGCGGGGTAATTACCGATCTTGATGGAGCAGCGTACATACTTCGTTGTCATCTTGCACGGTCAGACGAGTTTTACAAAATGGGAATATATGTAATTGTCATATCTGACAGAACAGTAACTCCCATAACATACTTGACCAACGACAAGAATTAATGCTGAAACATCGTCTAAACATCTGATGGTAAATGCTCCGATACTTCCACCCCACCTGCTTGTGGTGTCTGTTTAATCGAAGTGCAAATGTGGCATCTACTGCTCTGCTCAGTACTGTATTGATCTTTGCAGCTTTTTTGAATGCAGATTTGATCAGCTGCCCCTGCCAATATGTACGTGTGTCCAACCTTACTTCCAATTCCAAGTGAATACTTTACTCAATCTTCAAAGGATCTGCCTTCTAGTCAGCAAAACTATCACCATTCTTAATTACTAGGCTAAGTCTATGCCATGCTTGGTTGACCCGTCTTTGGGCATCTTTGGTGTCTCCTGCGGTGATCACTCCCACGATGTTATCTGCATAACTGACCAGCTGCGTATATTCATGCAGCTCCAATCTTATAAATTAACTCTCTGTCTCCTAAGTAACTTTTCATTATCCGTAGTTGGTATTGTAGTACGTCAAAATGGTTCTCCAAGGCGTTCAGCATATTCCTCCACCCGGCGGAGTGAAAAGCGTTTCTTACATCTAACGAGAGTTTCCAGTGTGACCATTTTTTTTTTTTTTGAATGGCGGCAGCGGCGTTCGTTGAAGGTCCTTTCCACCCCCTACTGCTTCAGTGTTAAATTTCCTTTTCTGAAGCTATATTGCAAAACGGATAGAACCCCTGCACTCATAACTGCTGCTGGAATTCTTAGCTTGACCATCCTGTCTAAGAGTTTTCCTGCTGTGTCTAGCATACATTAGGCCAATGGGGAAACATTGAACATACGAAATGCATACAGTCATCTCATCCTCCATCCTTTCATCTCAAATCTTGAACTCTTTTCTAAACTCTTTTCCTTTCTGTTCATCACAGGATGACTATAAACTTCGTAGGACACTGTTCTAAGTGATGCAGGCGACTCTTCCCATCTCCTTTTTAAGGAAATGAAAAATAAATTTAAGAAAACGCTACAATGGGACGAACATAATGTACCGAGCTAGAAAAGTTTAATTAGTGAAATGAAGGACACTATCTTCAATAAAATGTTTGTCCCTTATATGAGAGAAATACATACGTATGCGGGTAAAGTAAGGGAAGGAAGGACGATCGTAATCAAACAAAAAGGAAATCAACATGTAGATAAAACAAAAAATAAATTGAAATCGAGTATTAATTCTCAGGATTGCGGAATTCGAGTTGGGGGGTATAAAGGAATTGAATAAAGGAGCCATGATAGTGTCCTGCATACATTTGATTTTTATTCAATGTTCAGCCCTTAGGACAAGACTACTCGAACATTCTTTGAAGTTTGATTATACCAAACGATGGAGAAACGGGAAAAGATATTGATTGAAGCAAAAGATTAGTGTTGGATAGGTGGGAGAGAGGTTACGACGTAAGAAAACTTGGAATCTTTTCAGATTAGAGAAATCTAAAAGGTTTTTCAATAAGGACATAACAATTTTGTATTTAAATAACGCACAGGATAATTCAGATATCGGGCTGAAATTTATTCCAAGTGTAGTACGCATGTTAGATTTAAGATAATGGTTAGATAATGGAACTCAGGCTCATTCATATGACCACGTATGAGCATGTTTGCAGTGATCGATTCTTTGGAGCCAATTTTCCACCACTCTTCCACACAAATCGGCCTGAATTTGTTATTGTTCCTGAGCTCTTCTAAAGTTGTTGGCATAAACCAACGACTTAACGCAAACGCAACGGCGTTAAATCGCATGAGCGAGGGGTCCATTCGACGGGACCATTTCTCGAGATTACACGATTACCGAACTTTTCCTTCAATAGGTTAGGTTTAAGCGGTGGTTGCATTGAGTACAACCTCACTCGGATCTCCATGGATCCATTGTGTTCTATTCCCCTCAATAGATCAATTATTTGACCAACTGTGTGGCATGTGGCATCATATTGTCATCTGATGTCAAGTCCATCCAATTCTGGCCAAAATAGTCTTCCCAGATGGCATGATAGCGAACTCCATTGACCGTAACATGGCGATCCTTTTCATCGACGAAAAAATAAGGTCCGCATTCACACTTACTTACTTACTAACTTAAGGTGGCACTACAGTCCGGGGTAGACCTGGGCCTCAACCAACAAGCGTCTCCAGCCAGCTCGATCTTTAGCTAGATACCTCCAGTTTCGCACGCTAAGTTGGTTGAGGTCCCCTTCAACTAGCGTGAGTCATCTGAGTCGCGGTCTTCCTCTACTTTTTCCGACCGGAGTATTGGTATCCATCCGTCTTACATGACCAAGCTATCTCAGTCGTTGGACCTTCACTCTTCTGGCTAAGTCGATGTCGCTGTATGACCCGTACAGCTCGTCGTTGTATCTCCTTCTCCACTCACCGACTATGCAGACGGGACCGAAAATCACTCGAAGAATTTTCCTCTCGAAGCAGCCAAGAGCACCTCATCAATTTTTGATGAAGTCCATGCCACTGCGCCGTAGAGCAGGACTAGGACTATTAAGGGGTTATATAGAGTCACTTTTGTTGTTCGAGAGAGGGCTTTGCTAGTCAATTGCCTTCTTAGCCCAAAGAAGCAACGATTGGCAAGGGTTATTCTTCGTCTGATCTCAGCGCTGTTGTCGTTGTCTGAATTGATAGCGGAGACTAGGTAGACAAAGTCCTTAACTACTCAAAGTTATATCTGTCGAGGGAGATGTTCTGACCGAGATGTCGGTGTTTAGTATCGTTTCTTGATGACAGCATACCGTTAAACCCATCTTTACTGCTTCCATCTCAATACTCGCGAAAGCGCCACTGAGATCACGCTGCCTTCTTCCGATTACGACGGATAATTTTGCAGGTTTGATTATCGCTGCCTATTTTTATTTCGTAGCCAAGGTATGTATATTCAGGACTTGTCTCCTTCATCTGTTGTCAGGTTGTTACTCGCCACCAAGTTGGTCATGAATTTTGTTTTTTGAAAATTTATATTTAGTCCAACTCTTTCAGTCTTTTCCTTTAGTTCTCTCAACATTTGTTGAGCATCATCTAAGTTGTCACTAATTATAACTTAATCGTCGGAAAAACGGAGGTGGTTCAGGTATTTCCCATCTATGTTTATACCTTTGCTAAAATGTTTTGGAGAAAAATGTAGCAAAGAGGGAACAATCATTATGATTGAAAGCGATATGACTAGGTCGGAGAGGCTGAAAAAACTCGTGGTGTTTCAAGGTCATTAAATCACTTGATGTGGATTACGAAAGCTACAAAAGGGCATGGATGACAAGTAAAATTTATGAAAAATTACTTGTAAAGTTGGACAACAAGTTTGCCTCTCAGAAAAATTAACATTCGACTTTTTGTTCACAATATTGTCCATCGCACCCAAAGGATATACGACATAAATTAAAATTAACATATAACTTGCATATTTTCCCCTAAACATGACTCTTTGTAATAGCCAATGGACTAGGGCATAATTAAAAATGAAAACGGATTGTATTGAAGGTTTTGGCCAATGTGTTCCTCCCTTAGTAAATCATGGAATGTAAAACAACAAACATTTGTTGGAAAGTAGGGTTTTTCTATAGATGAATTGCTGCAAGATGATGAAAGTTGGGGTGAAGATTTTTGTTCACTGTCCGAATTTAATGTTCTGTGGGCCTCTTATAAAATTGCAGCTGATATGGATGATATTACTTCCTTAATGTCGATTCACGGTAGTAAGGCCCATTCTTACCTACGCCTCCGTAGTTTGGTGGACCAAAGTCAAGGAAAAATCCACCATCTTAAAGCTACAGCGACTTCAGAGATTAGCATGCCTCGGCATCACCGGGGCCATGCGAATTTGACCTACGGCAGCCCTTGATGCACTGATTGGACTTACCCCGCCGCACATATTTGTCAAAAAAGTGGCAATACGCAAAGCATTTAACCTCCAACGGGTCCAGCCAAGCAGATCTACAGGTCACATGGCTATCCTATCTAACTTCCTCGAGCTCGAAACGATCAGCACGGTATCGGACTATATGCCCAAGTCACTCTGTTTTGGCAGGAAGTTCGAGATTGAGATCCTGAACCGTAGCTCCTGGGATACCGGAGACCCGTTGCTGAACATAAAAGGACTAGTGTGGTATACTGATGGTTCAAAGATGGACTCCTGTATTGGTGCCGGTATCTATGGCCCTAATCACAAAGTCTCAAAGGCACTCGGAATGTGTCCTAGCTTCTTTCAGGCAGAATTACATGCCATCGATACCTGCGCCACCATCATACTCGACTTCGGCATAAAGGGGACAACCGTCAATATATTCACCGATAGGCAAGCAGCACTCAAAGCACTAAGTTCTCATTACTTCAACTCAAAAGCCGTTCTAGGCTGCTCCAATACTCTGCAAGACCTCTCAAAGCGAAACAAAGTCAAGGTCTGGTGGGTACCAGGACACAGAGGTATTAAAGGCCAACCAACTTGCCAGAAACGGTGCTTCAGAAACCTTCTGCGGCATCCGTATTTCCACATTCAGAACGAGTCGGGACAGCTGGGAAAAACGGACGTTATTATTCTATTGGAACAACATTCAGGGACTTATGGGATAATTAAAGTCTAAGAGGTAT
This sequence comes from Criorhina ranunculi, assembly GCA_951813785.1. Classification (NCBI taxonomy): domain Eukaryota; kingdom Metazoa; phylum Arthropoda; class Insecta; order Diptera; family Syrphidae; genus Criorhina; species Criorhina ranunculi. The sequence continues at coordinate 51,311,127 of OX638381.1, read as the reverse complement.
TTTCAACTTCATTAGGAAGCTAGAGGATCTCCTTGTCTAACTGGCTCCAGGCACAATAGATCTTTCAGGTCGCAGTCCATATGCATCAGTCACTTAAAGCCGGCAATCTTTTTTTTTTTATTGGCGCCCATGGATGTGGTAATCTTCGAAAGATACTAGTAGCCCGGGCTACCAGCATGCCCGATTGGCAGACCGGAGTTACTCGATGCCAGGAATGCGCCTATGTGCTAATCCACACCCAGCACACTTCAATCACTCTCCCCGCGGGACTGCCGTTGGGTATAACTTTGTGGGGATAGTTAGCATTTTGCTATACTTCGTGTGTTTCCGCTTCTGCTCTTCTTGCTATTTCGATACTTCGGAGCTCTTTTTGCACATTCGTTACCAGTGTGCAAATTTCCATCCAGTTCTCCTCCGACCGCATCATATGGTCCATGAGGACCTATGGATTCGGCCGGTTATTTCTCCATTCTGCGAAACGACTGCAATGGAATACTGCGTGTTCCGTGTCTTCTTCTTGATCTGGACAATCTTGGCAAAGTCGTCAGCTGTCGTGTCCAAATCTGTGTAAGTATTTGCGAGAGCCACCGTGACCGGATAGGAAGGTGGTCCCCATGCACCCGCTTTTTCCAGGCTTCGATAATGGGGATCAACTTGGAGGTCCATCTGCCTGTCGTAGTGTTCTCCCACCTGACTTGCCATATAGCTATTGATGTTGCCTTCTCCTCTTCTTTTATCCTCTTGACAACACCTGCCTCTCGTTGGCTCGATGCTCTCCTTTCGTTGATCCTAAGTATCTCGTGTACGAGGATATCGATCGGGATCATCCCGGCTATAACACAGGCCGCTTCATCCGATATTGTTCGGAAGCCGTTGATTGTTAGTGAAAGGGTGTGCACAAAATGGATAAGTGCACACAAAATCGAGCCCGATGGGTGGTGCACTTATCCGTTTCCGACTGTAATTTACCTATGCCTAAAAAAAACACCTCAAGACAAATTTGATGCGGACTAGCAACAATCGAAGAGACTCAATGTATAAGCTCATTTTATTTTTTAACTAGTAACGCCGACATTCTGGATCAAGGAAATTAACTCTTGATCAAAAGCTAGATCTGGAATGGAGTTAACAAATTTTTTTTCTGCAGAAGACTCCTGCGAGTTAGTTCCATTTTATGTTTTGGTGCAAATCATCATTAGCGATCCTTCTTTGAATTTGAATTAATTTTGTGAAGTATTTCATCATGGTACTCAACCAGTTTCTCTAATACCTGTTCCAAACTTGTAATTCGTTGCTTTAACCTGTTTATACAAGGAGAGTTAGTGGAAAATTAAATTTTGTCGAGAAACTTACTCCTCATCTTGTTTTTTAGTCCTTGGTATCGAAAGTATTTCAAAATACCTGCAAATAAATTAAAATCGAATGATATGTTTGTATGTATGTAAATTTCACAATTTCAAAAACAGATCCTGCTAAGACGGAGTGCAGAAGTACCTTATATCAGGAGAAAAACCACAGGGCTTATTGCTAGACCCGCTGCTATTGAATGTACATGTAACGACTGTGTTATATTTGACAGAAGATTCTTCGGCAAAAACCGATAACTTAGACCCGCAATAACCTTATGAATGTATTCCGAGATCGTCAGACCCATACTCACATACGGTGAACTGGTCTAGTGCCACGCTGCCACCAAAACTACGAACCGCAGAGCTATGACCAAAATACAGAGAGTAGCATGCACCGGAACAACCAGTGCGAGAAGAGCAACACTAACAGTGGGGAACGTCGATCATCCCCTCAAGAGACAAGTGGGCCAGCGGGAAGGCTATCAACTCGAAGAAAATTTCGATTCTCACAGACGGGTCAAAAACCGAAAAAAGAGTAGGCTCTGGGATCTACTTACTAAAACCCAACATGAAGCGGTCAATAAGACTTCCAAACCAGGGACGTGTCCTAGGCATCGCCGATGTTGCCCGTGAAGCCAATGACGCTAGTCAATAGGAAAACTATCGATATCTACATAGACAGTCAAGCCGCTATTAAAGCCATTTCATCCACAGTAGTTAAGACAAAAATTGTGAAACTTTGGCATGACGAGCTCAAACCATCACCGCGAAGCATAACGTAACACTCTGGTGGATACCGGGACACAAAGGTATCAAAGGAAGGGCTCGGAACAGGACCCATCACTGGTCGACCACTCAGTTCTGCCCCCCTAGCTTTCGTCAAGTCTTGCATTGCACTAGACTTCCAAAGACAAGCTGATGAGAGATGTAGCGCACTCTCATCATGCCGCATCTCCAGCGAACTCTGGACAAATATCAACAAGATAAAATCGGGGCACATTCTAACGCTAAACAGATCAAACAAAGCACTCTTCATAGGGATCAATCACAGATAACAACCTACTAGCGGCTCACCTTAGAAGAATGCGTTTAAGTGCAGACGAGTTATGCAGAGGCTGAAGAGAACACAACCCACTTCCTATGCGAATTTTCCAGCCTACACAGAGCAAGAAGGGCGGCCCTCGGTGAATATTATTTCAACGGCCTGGGCGACCTGTCTAAGAAGCCACTAAAAGCCACATTCCACTTCAGAGGAACACCACGTGATGCATGCACCTCTTCAACCTACCTACCTAACAGCGTGGATGGAAATTATTCTTAACTTTTTGCCTCTAGACCCCTATATATGTACAAGAAGTCATCAATTCCGTATGGACATGCCAAGATACTAAACAACTATCTTGGTGCTAATGTCAATTGAAAATACTCCGTCCCGGACTGCGAGAGATCCTTCTCATGAGTCTTTCCAAGCAGAGACTAGTGGGAGAACAACGAAGTGGCTAACGAGTGTAAATCCGTTTAGATTGATAGCTCAAAAAGGGGCGTAGGAATAGGAGCGGGTCTTTTCTCCGAGGAGCTAGGACTATGTTACCGTCGTTTCTCCGTCCGCTCCGCGATGTCGCACGGAAGGTTGCTCGGCCAACTATCAAGAGTGGCCGTGGGTGGAGATGTTGAAAATGGGCGCCACGCGATTGCCCTCCGTGAAACTATCCCACTACTTGAATCGCGACTAAGGTGTGGGATCCGCGCTAGTTGTAAATAAAAATCACCACTTCTGGATGAATTCACAAATTTAACTTATAAACTTGAAACTAACTTAACTAATACAATATTCGCTTACTTACTACCCTACACCCTCGCCTCAGATCGCCGACCTCGCTTTAAGATTACTCTAATCGTTTCCTTTCGACAAATTTTTCTTAACGCAGTCGCCAGAAGAATAAAAAAAAAATAATAAAAAAAACGATACGGAAAAAAAAAGAATTCCCAAATTCCCGACACCGAGGATTGAACTCGTAACTTCCACGTCTGAGCCGAACACTCTCTTTCGTCGCCAAACCACGATCTTATTTTTACTGTCCCCAACGATATTAATTAATGAGCCACGGACTCTACTAATGCTTCCTAAGTCGCGTTTATGTAATCGGGTCTCGATTAATTACTAATCACTCATTAGTTAAAAATAAATAAAAATAATGCGACTTATCTTATCAGAAATGGGGGTTCGCCCCACGGTACAGCGTATTCGTCTGGGGTGCTCCTCAATCCTTCCGCAACTCTTTGGCTCGGGCACTCGATGTTACTTTTTTTTTTGCTTCGGCTTGGGGTCCTCCGGAAAAACCTCGAACAACGGACACTCGACTCTACAGGAGCAAAACCAAAGGTGGTGTTTAAACACTAAGTATAAGGGCTACCAAAAATCTCCTCACCTGTATAGCTCCTTAATCAAAAAAAAGAAAACCACTTCACACTTGTTCACTTCTATGTATTCCACTGTCTGTATCTCGTTTATAAACTTTGTAAACTTTCCCTTACGCACGTCCGATCGGCTAGATGTTTGCTTCCGTAGTGCCTACTCTTCTCATGGTCCTGCACTTGGTACCCAAGTATTCTGTGCAGACCCCTGACTATTCTACAGACCACTCTCAGAATCAGATGAGTTTGCGGATGGCCTATGTACATACCACGCCACATGGTATGTACATCAAGGTCCGCTAATCAGACCATTCTTCCGTGACACCTACTAAGGGAGTTCTCTTCAGACAGAGAAGCCTCCGGACTCGAAAAAGAACAAGTGTTCGAAAGATCTCACACTCGGATTCGAACCCTCGTATGGGGCGAGACCTCTGCTATTACGCCAACCTGAGCTTTTCTGGAACTTCGCAATTTTGGGTGCTCATACGACCCCATCTTCTCGCTATTCTTCTGCAGACGAAAACCTTTACCAGCGCACCCATAATAACTAAGCAGCTCCATAAGACTCCCAGATCACAGCAGCTTTTTTTAAGCGGAGGATCTAGCAGTGATTTGTCTCAATGCGAACAATATCAACACTGACAGTCAGGCGGCTACAGAAGTTTGTAAAGTGTTGTCGCGAAGAGCTTAAGGATATTGACACGCAGCACAACATAAAACTCTAAGAGAGTAGAAGAGGAACTGGTAAAGTGCGTTGGAATATTCAATTTTTCGATGAAAAATCTTCAAGCTTCTTCGCAAAGTGAATTCCGGTTATAGTCACGACACATGATAGTTTCGATACACACCGATGAAATGTTTTCAAAAGCTGAGAAAACAGAAGCCAAATAAAAGTTTTTATTAGGTCTATAGACACCGATAGGCCTATTCGACTTACATCGATAATGCCAGGGTTAAACGGAACTGCCAAGTGTAGATCCTACAATTTGATCATCTGCCCGATCAAATTCGGCTTTCGATTTCTTTTTGTTCGGCTCTACACTCAGTCAAGTGTTTTTGTGTTCCCGTAACTGGTTCACCCATTGGCTTGGCCAGTGATCGTACCACCAGGGGACACACACACCAGATCCGGCACATAATCGATCGAATGCACATAGGCTGTTCATGTTTATGTTAGCATATGCATTACATAAAGAGAGTATATACGCACCTATCAAGCGATAAACCCGCAACCGATATTGCGGACGATCGATGGTGTGACAGATCTTGTATGGGTGGCCTCGGGAGGGGCGATCGTACGAAGGGCCCGAGGGGGGTCCGCGAACCAATGGTGATCGTGCGAGAATCCCACTAGGAGAATATTTTTTTTCTCGCACAATAGCGAATCAGAAAAACGGATGATGGTTCCGAACCTATTTTGGCATACAAGAGTACAAGGTTGCCGAAGCAAAGAAGAAAATAGAAGGCAGTCAATTTTTAAAATCAGTCACAGCTACGGGGCTTATAAAAAAAGGGGAACGATCCCAAGTTCGGGTTTGTGTGCTGTGTGGGAAAAACACAAACAAAAGACAACAACTGAAGCTCGTTTTTTTCTGCCAAAGTGTTCGGCCGCGTGCCATACAAAACCAAAAAGTCAAAAGTGCCGCGTTGATTTGCCGACAGCAAAGTAAAAAGAAAAAATAAAGCAAAAAAAAGATTTAAAAAAAAAAAATCTCCCCACAGTGTGCTCCCAATAATCTCCAAAGTGCACCCACATTTTAAACAATGGCCTTAAATGCAACCCCCCTTTTAAAAGAAACCCCACCATCTCAACAAGTGCATGTTCAGCCCCGAAGCACGTGTCTGTTGGCAACCCCTGACCGCAACCCTGAGACAATCTGCCGAACAGAAAAAAAAAACTACACTTGTCGAGAATACCTGTGGCGAGTCCCTCCGGAGAGCTAAGACTTTGAACTACAAGGCATGCACCCCGCTTTCGAGTTATCGAAGTTCATTTTCCCATCCTTTCCCTCAGTCCTTATCTTATGACCCCAAACATTTCTTCAGACTTCTCTCCTCTCTCCACCTCTACATTGCCACACTCCAGTACAATACAACTCTCTTCAAAAATGTTTTTAAATTTTTCAATCTTAGCAAAGGGTCTTCCGAACTTTGACCATTGATAGCGGCCATATTGTTGAAGCTTCATCTGTCAAATCGGCTGTCATTTATTCTGCCAGTTTTGCCAAATCACCATGGACAGATATAGCGTTCAACAACACGTGCAAATAATAAAATTGTTTTATCAAAATGGGTGTTCTGTTCGGGCAACGTTTCACCGAAAAATCATCTTCAGCGATGAGGCCCATTTCTAAATGAATGGGTACGTAAACAATCAAAAGTGTCGAATTTGGGACGATACCAATCTACATGAGATCCAAGAGCGTCCAATGCATTGCGAAAAAACCACTGTTTGGTGTGGATTTTGGGCTGGCGGCATCATCGGTCCATATTTTCATCACCATCAACGGCGAGCGCTATAGGTCAATGATTACCAATTTCTTTTGGCCTGAATTGGATGATATGGACACCATTGACATGTGGTTTCAACAGGACGGCGCAACGTGCCACACAGCTCACGCCACATTGGAAATTCTGAGGTCGCAGGTCCATGCGAATAAGCCACAAACTACAGCGGCCCTCAAAGCCAACATAACCCATGCCATCGGTCAAATTCAGGCAAATTGGACATTTCGGATGCACGCCACCCAGAGATGCCGCGGTGGACATTTGAACGATTTTATATTCCATACATAATGGCATCGATAGGTCTTTCAAACGAATAAAAAATGTCGGTGATATCTCACACACACTTTGTTTTATTTAAATTTAAAGATAGGAAGCGCTTAATGAAAGACCTAATATAAAGACTTTGCACATTAATGTGGCATACCGCATACATAACCGAAGGCTACTACACTGCTTGCACAGAATTTAAAGCATAACATGTAAATGAATTTAAATTATAATTATTATCTTACTTGTCAAAAAACTGCTTTTCTCTTTCTTTTTTCTCCTCTTCTGTAAGGTTTTCATCTTTAAGTGATCTAGGTGGAGATTCTTCCAATTTATCTTTAGATTCCTCATCTTTTTTAGGCCGCACGATAGCATTTTTTAACTTCTTAAGCAAGCCCAGAACATAGGCTTTCATGTTCTTTCCTTTGCCGCGTGTTATTTTAGCCTTCACATCCGAGTAAGTATCATTTATAATCGCCAAAAACATGTTCTGCATTAATAATAGTTAAGTACTTACTCTTTCAATTTAAATAATTTTTACCAGAAGTATGAAGAATACAAATAGCACATATGACAAGAAATAAATTGGTGCAAGGACTCTATTAGCTTCTTCAATTTCCGAGTAGTTGAAATCGCCTAAAACCATTCGCATCATGGTGATAACAGCTGATCTGAAGTTTCGAAAATCAGGATGCATTGTCCCAAACAACACGACTGAAAGACCGGCATAAGCAATAAAAACAATTGCGAACATAAGGGCAAATCCAAATACATCCCCTCTGCACTGCAAACACAGGATATTAAAATTATTTTCTGCAGTTTAAATTTATTTTTACCCTTCTGATGGTAGTGCTGAATTGCAGCATTGTTTTGTTGAGTTTAATATATTTAAATATTTTCATCCACGCAATGAAAACGCATATAGACATCGCAGCTAGAAAGAAGTTATTCCAATAGCATATTATATTCAAGCTAAAGTATGGATCATCCAGGGTGTATTTATGTAAGATGCTGTCTAAATATATTCTGTGCCAAACGAGATAGATAAATGATATATATCCTAGCTGAAAATAAAAAAAAAAAAAAAAAACAAAGTGAGCTTTGACGAGATGAAATAAATAAATTCATGTTTTTTTATTTTAATTTATAGGGGAAGGTTGTGTATCTCGGACCGATTTTCAGAAAACTTATGTTCACTGCTCACTATATTATCTCATCATAATGATGAAACCTGAAAACAATAACCTATTTACTATTCTTTTTAGAATTTTTATTAAATGTTTCGAAAGGGTCATTACTTTTTCTCAGGACCTAAATAAGTGGACATGGTACCATAGTGTACCTTTAACAATAAACATTAAATAGCAAATTTCGTCGATAGCAATAGGTAGGGTAGGTAGGTAGAAGTGGCTGAAACTGGTAAGCCTGCCAGAGACACAAGTAGCGCGGATGCGCCATTTTGATACCACAACTCACGTGACCTGGATGTTGATGGGCGTAGGTCAGAGTGTAGTTTTTCAGATCCATCCTGTGGAGTTAAGAAAATTGATAATGTTGCAGAATTTTATGTTAGAAATCTCAGATAGTTCCTTAGAAAAGGGTTTTCCGAGAGGGCGCTGCCTGGCTCTGGAAAGTGCCGAGCAGTCACAGAGGAAGTGGAATAACGTTTCTTTTTCATGTGAATTGTCGCAACTACGGCAGTGGGGGTTGAACGGGATGCCTAACTTGGCAGCGTGTGGACCGATTAGCCAGTGGCCCATGCTAATTGCCGAGATTCTAGCTGTCTCGATGCGGTTTCTACTGATTACGTCATTCGTTCTGTTTTTATCGTAGGTGGGCCAAATCTGTCTAGATATGGCGCAAGTTGCAAGACTTTTCCACTAAGAGTTGGCAATAGAGAGAAAGTGTTGGAAAACTTTACCCTTGATGAGTCCCATTGGGGAGCAGACTGACTCCGCGTGGGTGACATCCAGGGTAGAGCCGCATCTAGTTAACGCATCGGCTCTCTCGTTCCCCTCTATGTTACTATGGCCGGGAACCCAGAGAAGAGTGATGTTGAACAGAGCACTTTTGCCTGCGTTATAGTTTCCTTACACTGTTCAACTAATTTAGACGAAGAAGAAAGTGAGTGGAGCGCTTTGATGGCAGCCTGGCTGTCAATAAAGATTCCTATGTTGTTAGAGGTAGTAGGACTGAGACTAAATATCTTGCAGGCTTCTCTAATCGCTAGTTCCTCCACTTGAAGGACACTCGAAGAGTCTGGGAGGCGATATGATTTGGATACGTTCAGTTCAGCTGAGAAAACACCTGCTCCAACCCCACACTCCATTTTGGAGCCGTCCGTGAAGATTGATACTTGTCTGGAAGGCGAACCTGAATATTGTTATTGAATTTGAGTGTGGGGGTCGTGTAGTCAGTTATGGTCGACGCTAAATACCTAGGCAGCAGGTCAAGAGCCTTCCTATGGCCATAGGGTTTTGGGGACCAAAGCCCAGATTCTCTGAGTCTGATAGCACTACACGAAATGATGTATTTGATGTGCAAGTCCAGCCGCAGGATATGGAGGAGCACGTTAAGAGCTTCTGACGGGCTCGATCGAATCGCTACTGTGGTCCCAATACCAGCTGTTCGTTGGACTCTACTAAGTTTTGTAATGTTGTAAGCTTTGCTTAAAGCGGGCCACCACACGAGCGAACCATAAGTAAGGATTGGACGAACTTCGGCAGTGTACATCCAGAGGACCATCTTAGGTTTGAGTCTTCACCTTTTACCAAAGGTCTTACTACAGGCGTAGAAAGTGACGCATGCTTTCTTTACTCTGTATTCTATGTTAAGTTTCCAGTGGAGCTTGGGGTCAAGTATGACGCCAAGATACCTTGCACTGGGAGATAGAGTAAGTGTTTGGTTGTTGAGACGTGGAAGCTTGAAAGTCGGTATTTTGTACTTGGTGGTAAATAGCATCCGTTCAGTTTTACTCGGATTAACTGGATAGAAATTTGACATTAACAAGACGTTGTCAATATACTTTAAAGTTTTGTTTGCCTTTACAAAGTTCAAAAGTTCATTAATGCTTAAACTTTCATCTGCGCTGAAGTCTTCATCGTTATCTGATTCTGGGATGAGTGTTTTGAATTTAACCTGCCTGTGCTTTGGCTTTCGAGGAACCATTGGAAGCATAATATTCTCAGCGTCATCGGAAGATTCATCTAAAACTCATTTTTTAAAACAGCTTTTCGTTTTTTTTGGAATAGACTTTTTGACTGCTGCGGACATGATGGCATCTTTTTAGGGAGTGTCTGTGAGTATCCTTGTCTTTCCTTTCTTTTTTCCATGACGAATATTCTGCTGACTTGGCACAGCCTTTGGAAAGGGCTTTATCGCTTCTGGAGTTATAAACATAGGATGTTTTGTTTTTAAATGCATTTTTATTTGTTAAATTTAGTACTCTTACTTGCTAGGAAAAAAAACGCTTAAAACTAGCTTAACTAACTTAACTATGTTATACTAACTTACTGGCCCTACACGGGCACTCTAAGCTAAACTTAATTCTTAATATATGTCTTTCGACCTAACCTAACTTAATTTACTTAAACAATCTAAGGACTAAACTATTGTAAAACTAAGAAAATTGTTTTGAAAAAACTTAGTAACAGGACTTTTGTATGTTTCCTTAAATCTAAATTAAATTGAAACTTAAAACTACCTTAAAATAAGCCTTAACCTAACTTAACTTAACATGCTACGTAATTAAATACGTATATTTTTTTTTTGTATTTTTGTGTTTTTTGTATTTTTTTTTTGTATTTTTTTGTATTTTTTTGTATTATTTTTATTTTTTTTCTTAAATCTACCTTAAAATAACCTTAAACTATGTAAGCCGGCCATGGCCAGCTTTGTCCATCTCTGGACTAGCCCGGATCGATAGGGTTCGACGAGGGAGTTCCCTTGCTTTCCGACAGCCACCAGATAGTCTGGTGCTGCCGCCCAACATCCCTAATGTCGCGCTCCGAAACCGACCTACTAAACCGGAGTCGCTCCTCAGTGCTCTCAACGACGTCTCGACCGTAGTTGAGTTGCCTTTCCACAGTTGTCCGGGCCACATGGAAGATTAGCGGGACTGCCGATCTATCCTGGATCAGACCTTCCTTGTCAAAATGCAGAAAAGCTTCTGGGGGGACGAAGCCGTTAAGGCGCACTCTCTCGTGATACATAGTATTGGGGTAGTAAGCCCCAGAGATCAGGTTATTAACCGAGTTCATTGCTCTTGCAATGTGCCCTCGAGTAAGCTTCACTATGAAATTGTCCACTCTGATTAGGTCCGCCTTGTTGTATAGGACCTCGTTGGAATAGAATTTTCTGTATTCAGACTCTGGTGTTCTGTATAGGCGAAGGCAAGGCCTAAGGCAAGCCCTCTCAAACACCCGAATCCTTTCCATCAAGCTTGCCCGCACGTTGAACCACACGGGACAACCATATGTAAGCATTGGCCGGAATAGGGCCGTATAGCAGATTACCTTTACCCTCGCATCGAGTTGGCTGTTGTAAAACAGTCTCTTTGTAAGGGCAAAAGCAACTCGGGCTCTGGCCAGAGCAGCATCCACATGTTTGTTAAAATACAGATATTGGTCTAGCCAGATCCCGAGGTATCTGACTACACTTCGACTCACTAATGGTCGCCCGTGCTGTCCCACGATTGCGAACTTTCGCCAATTCTTTTTGGTATCCCTAGAGGCCCCAGACAACGGCTTCCTAAACAGAATGGTTTCCGACTTCTGAAAGTTGATCTTCAACTTCCAGTCGTCGCAATATAGCTGAATCTTATCGAAGTCATGCTGCAAAAGAGTGACAATGACCTCGATCTTTGGACCTGATCTGTACGCAACCAAGTCGTCTGCATACGCAATAGCATGATGAAGAGAACCTACGAGATCGCTCGTGTAAATGTTGAAGAGGACCGGCGAATTTACTGCACCCTGTTGCAGACCATTTTTAACTTCGAATGTACCAGCAGAAGTCACATTGCCATTTTTCACAATGAACCGTCTACTGGTCAGCATGTTACATAGCATGTACAGCAGTGGTTTGCTTATACCCAGCCTGCTCAACTTGTAAAAGAGCCCCTCTAACCATACGGTGTCGAAGGCCTTCTCCAAATCAACCAGGCAGGCACCCGTGCATTGTTTCTTGCATTTGTTCCATTGGATATCCGATACCAGTTTAGACGCGGCATGTATTGTATCATGACCCGCCTTGAAACCGAATTGATTATCAGGAATTATTTTATTGTCCTCAACCCACTTAGCCAAGGCTCTATGGACCACCTTTTCGAATACTTTACTGATGTTCGGCAAGAGACTTATTGACCGGAGATTCCCCGGATTGGAGCTATCTTTATCCCTTTTGGGAATAGCGTGAACCACCGCTGTTTTCCAATGCGCTGGATAATGTGCATTATTCAGCGCATTATTAAACAGGGTGATATAAATGTCCACCACTACTAGGGGGAGATGTCGAAGCACAATGTTCGATATTCCATCGATTCCCTCTGATTTCTTCCTTCTAAGTGAGTCGAAGATCGTTTGGAGTTCGACCTTCGATATGAACGGGGGATGAACCCTTTCGTTGGCGACGACATTATTTGCCATGTTATCGTCATTGAACTCGGTGAAACCGGTGTTCTCAGATCGCCAGTTCTGTATATCACTTCGAAGGTAGTGGTTGTGCACAAGGACGCGATTCTCCAGGTCGTGGTTCGGGCGAATGCTAGCATTCACCTTATACACTTCCTGGAAAGTCGCTCCTATGACTTCCACTTTCTCCTGCGGATCCTCGACCACAAAGAAGTTGTCATCATCGACTGCGTTCCCCGGATCAATGCCTGCTGTAATCAGTACTTGTTCGTTGTTCCTCCGAAATATTTTATTTATTTGCGGGAACATACTCGGGTTGCTGGAATTTACAGCCCGAATTCTGTTGTTCCAATGCAAGTTTACAGAAAGTCTGTAGTTTTCCTTAATTAACTGTTGGACGTTTTTGATCAACGACTTTAGTTGCCTTATCTCCGAGTTTTGTCTGTCAGTAAAACGTCTGTACAAGGTTTTTAGTCTCGACAGCAGCCTACTTTTATGTTCGTGGAGTGCGTCAGTTGTTGCATTGCGGAATGTGTCAACGTTGTTAGTGAGTTGGTACCGAGGTATCGTACTGTCCATCGTTCGTTTGATTGTCAGGTCAAGGTCTTTTAGGTACCTATCAATCTCTTCGTTTGACAGGTTCCTGTTGGTCGGTGGGTAGAGCGAGTTCGAAGAGAGTGCTCTTGTCAGTACTCTGGAGAAGCGTGTCCAACGCGTCCTACTGTAATTGTAGGTGTATGCCGGAACATACTCCTCCAATTCCGCAATTTCGTTAGGAATCCTAATGGCGGCACTAAATCCGCAATGGTCACTGTCATACACAAATGTGTGTAGACAGTTTATCGTTTGTTGGTTCGTGTCGGTCAGTTGTAGCCGTGAGTCGTACAGCAAAAGATCCATATAGGAACCGCTTCTGGGAAAAGACGCACTATCTGTAGCTTTCAAATCGAGTCTATACTCGACACTGTGCAGACCCCACCAATTGAATAGTGAGCTCCCCCTAGCATTTGGTATATAATTTCCCCAATCTCTATGTTTGGCGTTAAAATCTCCGGCCAAGAGGTAATAATTCTCCGCCGACTCCAGCTTAAGACATCGAAAAAGTGTCTCGAGCTCTGAAATAAATAAGTTGGATTGAGTAGCTTCAGGTGCATAGACCGAGACCATGTACAATTTCTTTCCACTACGGAGAGAGATGCGCACGATGCACGCTTCCAACACCCGGAACCTTCGCACTTCACCGCTGTACACGACCCTATGTTTCAAGCCTTTCCGAATGAAGATCGCAACACCTCCTCCTCGTATGGAGTTGGGTCGGTTTCTTCTTACAGTTTTATAATCTGTGTGCCTCAGCTTATGTTTCTGAGTTAGCTTAGTTTCGCTAACCAGAAGTACATCAGGGCATCGGTCTTGTAGCAACTTATAAAGAACAGCTCTTCGTTCGATCCTAATCAATGAATTTACATTCACCGCGAGGATCCTTAAGGGAATCTCATCGAGCGTATCCATTACGACTGGAGGTGCGTTAGGCCCGGCAGAAGCGCGTAGATCTGGTCCACCCGCGTCGCCTGCTCTTGTATCTGACTTTGCAGTTGGCCCATCTGCCCTTGAATAGAGAGCAAGATAGCCATCAAGTCACCCACCGCCGCAGGTGCTTTAGGCACGGGGGCCTGTGCAGCAACCTTTGGCTGGTGTTGTTGTACCGTGTTTCCCCGACCTGCCGCCATTTGGGCGTAGGTTGTATGGGGAGTAACGGCTTGAGATGGAATTAGAGCGGGCGCGGGTGAACGTTTCACCACGGTTTTCTGCTGGCGAGCCAGGTTTGCTTTTTTTATGTCCTGGTACTTAGGACAACCCCGATAATTAGCGGTGTGTCCCGAGTTCCTACATAATGCACATACGAGTTGGCCCTTATCCGAAGCACCATCCTTACCCAGAATACAATCTTCTGCTTTGTGGTCCTTACCACACTTCACACATCGAGGCTGCATTTCGCAGTTCGACGCCGCGTGTCCGAACCTTTTGCAGCGAACGCATTGTAAAATGCTGTCGCTCCTGTTTAATTTTTCCCAGGTAACAACCTGGTAGTCTAGGACATGAATCTTCCTCAGACCATCCAGTTTGCTTTTGGGTGACAGCTGTACCAGGAAGAACGGTAATTTCCGCTTCTCCCTTTTGGCCCTTGCTGTGATAAATGGCTTAACCCCTACGAACTCGAGCTCGTCGTTGTTCTTTTCTTTGAGCAACTTAAGGAGCTCCTCAGGTTCAGAGGACGATTCCATCCCCTTCAGCAGCATTGTTTGCGGCTTTTCCCCCTTCGGGGTGAAGGAGAAGAACTCCGTCGTCGTGTCCCTCAGTAGATCCTTGACTTTCTTGTACTGCTCCACTGTGTTACAGTGGATAGCATGCCTATCCTCACTAAGTCTCTACGTAAAAATTTTGACCTATGGCCGACTTACACAGTTCGATTGTGTCCTTCAGCTCAATTTTGTAGGTGTTGATTGGAGGCACCCTCTGCTTCGCTGCTTTCTGCTGTTGTTGTTGTTGTTGTAGTTGCTGCTGCTGCTGTTGCTGCTGCTGTTGTTGCTGCTTCTGTTGCGGCTGCTGTTGTTGCTGCTGCTGCTGCTGTTGTTGCTGCTTCTTTTGCGGCTGCTGTTGTTTTTACTGCTTTGGCAGTTGTAGTTGTGGCTGCTGCTGTTGTTGTTGGGGTTGGAGCATCAGCTGAAGCTCCTTCTCCCTTCTAGCGCTCTGCTTTGCTTTGATGGCTAGAACCCTTTGCTGTAGCTGCCTGATGCTACTGCAAAGAGATTCTAGCTCATCGTCATCCTCTTCTGCCTCTGAGGCCATGAGGGAGACAAACCTGTTCTCCCCCATACCTAACACTTCCCCACCGTCGGAGACTAATGCCGACTCCTCTTGTTGCTGTTGTTGTTGATTCGGAGCTGCTGCTGCTGTTGATGGCGCCCCCTCCCTCACTTCCACTGGCAGCTTTTCAGTGGAAGCCGATAGAGAGCGGCGCTTTACCAGGTTAGGAGACGGCAATAGCCTCATCCTCCGTTTTACGGCACCCTCTGATGCCCCTGTAACTTTGTTGCCAGAAGTACTAGGCACATCTGCTGACTTCACCAGCACGTCACGTGTTTTTTTTTATTTTTGCTGGTCCCGCTACTGAGAGCGAGGACCGTTCACTTTTCTTCATCACTTTTGTTTTTTTTTGTTTTTTTTTTTCACACACTATTTAATTTGAAATTAAAATTTTTTTAAAAAGTATTTGCAAATTTCTGACTCGAACCCACGTTTCGTGGTCTGCGGTCCACTACCCGTTGCACTGCACCAAGTCGGTCTTTATAAACGCACTGCCTAAATCCGGTATAATAAAATTATCACTGAATTGCCAATAGCCGAAACACGTCTTGAACTCGCGGAGATCTATGAACGACTGTTATAAACATTGGACTTGACTGTTGAATGGGCCTGGTAAACTGCTTGCTTCCATGTTGTGCGACTCAGCACCTTGAGTGACTTCATTGTTTGACTCATCAGAAATTGGTCGATCTGTAACAGAGCTGCTCAAAAATTCGTCGTCGGTAAATATGTGGGTGAGTACCAGTAACTTCGAACCCCTTAATAATATTCTGCTGACCAAATGGTTGCAAATATGCCTTGCCAACAATTTGAGCAATATTATATATTGTCATTAGTTTTCCTGCAAACTTCCAGCACATACTCCCAATTTGCTTCTCTCCTGGAATATGCACGGTCGAATTCCCAGTTTCGTCAAAATTATATATACTATCAGGTTCGAATTAGACAATCCTTTAAGTTGTCAAAAAAAAGGTGATGTTTGCTCGGTTAAAGCTGGTTGATCTTGAGAGGATAGTTGCTCTAGGCATCCTTAGCAACAAAACTGGGTGGCGTTTCTTCTCTTGTCCATAAAACTGGAAAAGTTTTCTCATTAGCTGCTGCAAAACGAAATGTCAGCTTTCGTGTTTCGGATTTTGAGAGGCCATAGTGTAATTTAGCTGCTGTGGTTAGATAATCAACTAAAGCAAATTCTTCTTCGCTATTAAAAATTTGTTTGACTGCAATTTTTGAGTGATATTCAAAGGTATCTGCCAGCGGTTCTGTGATATTTGAGATGATGGAGCAATGTTGTCTTTGAAATCTTGTGTTCTTTGGAAGCGCGATATACAGTATGCCCATTGTTAACTAAATCCACTACAGCCTCCTCCAGTGAATTTTTATCGACCAGAGGTCTCTTTACGCCTAATTTACTAATTTACTGCGAAATCGAAAATGGTTATGCAGCTGAAGTAAGCATCCAGGTGTATCTTGAACCAAGGTACACCATGCGCACTTTATTTATTTAAACAATCGTAACTTTTTTTCATTTTTCCCACTTCTGTAACTCAAAGGCCGTTCTAGACTGCTTCAATACACTCCAGGATCTCTCAAAGCGGAATAAAGTCAAACTTTAGTGGGTACCAGGACACAGAAGCATTGAAGGCAATGAAATCGTAAACCAACTTGCCAGGAAAGGCTCTTCAGAAAGGTACAGAGTTGCCGAACCCTTCTGCGCCATCCCAATTTCCGCGTTCAAAATGAGTCTGGACAAAACCTCTTATTGGAACAATACTCAGTGACTCAGACAGGCTAAAAGAGCCATCCGACCCCTGAACAAAACCACTAAGAATATTCCCAACCATAAAAGGGATCATATCAGAAAACTGGCAGGCTTCCTCACCGGTCACTGTAGCCTCAGATATCACAAACTAAAGATAGTTCAGAAATCTGAATGCAGACTCTGCTTAGAGGAAGCCAAACACGTACTATGTGAGTGCGTGGCTGTCTGCAGGGTCAGGAAACGCTGTCTCCACAAAGAATTCCTACCACCGGAGGACATTCGTAATGCCTTGACTGGAGATAAGTATTTGAATTGAAACACCTGATAAAATACTGTGAACTCCATCTATGAACATGACAAAAATTAATCAAAAACTTACCAAAACTACAGCAACATCCAATAAATTCCAAATACTGCGAAAGAAACTGCATCCAATCACTATTATCCTTACAACTATTAGAAACGTGAAGTATAAGACAAATAAATAAAACAACAATGCGCAGATACGTTCAAAATATCCCGTTTTTATAGCAGAATATTGCAGCGGATGTATTGAACTGGACGTTTTAATACCACCACACGGTGGTATTTCTGCCAACAAGCTGAAGAAAAAAACCGGTTATTAAAATTTAACAGAAAAGGAAATACCTACAGAAAATTCAAACTTACTTTACGTTACAAAACAGGTTAGTGTTTGCATTGAACAAGGCAAACTCTATTAAAATTGCTCTAGTGGCTCTGTCGACCCAGGTGGCATTTTTTAAATTTCTTAACATTTCTCTATTTTCATCCAATATGAGGGACAATGTTTCCATATAGCCACCCCCATAATAGCTTGTAACCCTTCCCCATATTGAGTATGAATTGAGCTCACTGTGTTGAAGGTGCGTTTTGCTAAAAATAAAGAAAAAGGGATAAAACAGGAATCACACACAGGTCAGGTAACATGTTAACCTGAAAAATTGAAGTCAGACTTATGTATCTATTAGCAAAAATCGAACAGTCTGTGGTTGGTAGGTAGGCCCTGCCTGGTAAGTCCTATCAGAAGTAGCTTAAGTGCGCATTTTTGGTACCACAACTCACGTGACCTGACTGTTGATGGACATGAGTTGAGAGCTCCATAAAAAAGGCTTTGCCAAGTGTGAGATGTTTGATTCAAGGCAGTCACAAAGAAACTGGAATACGGTTCCCTCGTCTGGTGCATTTTTCCAGTCGCGACAATGAGTGTTAAAGGAAATGCCTGACAGCGAGTGAACCAATCGGCCAGAAGTCTGTGCTAAATGCTACCAATTCTCGCAGTTTCTGTTGATTAGTCCGTATGTCCTATTTTCGTTGTAGGTGTTCCATATCTATCTTGATATGGCACAGTTTTCTAGGCTGTTCAACCTAGGGTTGACATTTGAAGTGCGTCGGCTTTCGCATTCCTATGACTGGGAACGAGAAGATGATGTCGAGAAGTTTGTCGAAAATTTCTCCTACTATACGCCAACGGATCTCGTATTTCAGAATCTCCATTGGCTCAACCGAGTTGCTCGTAGTTTTCACAAGTGGCACTAGTGAGGTTCCAAATCATTCTCTAGAAAACTATCTTGCTAGTCTAACTTTTTGGAGTTGAATGGAGGACAATAAGTAAGACAGCGAAGCAGATCTTAGGATCCTTCGAAAGAAAAATTCTGCGTCATTTGGTCTTGTCTGTGAGAAGGGGGAATGGAGTTGAAGATTCAACCTCGAACTTTACGAACTGTATAGATATAAAGATGTGGATGTAGTCCGGAAAGGAAAAATCCGTCGACTGAATTGGCTCCAGCTAAGCTTGGTTTCCGAAGGAAAGTGACGCTCTACCTCCGGTTTAAGGATTGGGCAATCGCGGATGCTAAAAACCTTGGCCTAGTAAACTTGAAACAGCGCGCCCGTGATGGAAGACAGCGTTAGCTCACGCTCTGACCCTCTAAGGATCGCTTTTTGAAAAGTATGTAATTGAATTATATTTAGGAACTGAAGTCTAACGTTTTTTGTGTGGTATTCAGAAGGTAGGTAGAAGTGGTTGAACTTGATGAACCTCCCAGAGACACAAGAAGTGCTGAAGCGCCATTTTGATACCACAACTCACGTGACCTGGATATTGATGGGCGTAGCTAAAAGTGTAGTTTTCAGATCCATCCTGTGGAGTTAAGAAAATTGATAATATTGCAGAGTTTTATGTTGGAAATCTCAGAAAGTCCATTGAAAAAGGGTTTTTCGAGAGTGCGCTGTCTAGCTCTGGCAAGTGCCGGGCAGTCACAGAGAAAGTGGAGTAACGTTTCTTTTTCTTACGAATTGTCAGAACTACGACAGTGGAGGTTGAACGAGATGCCTAGCTTGGCAGCGTGTGAACCAATTGACCAGTGTCCCTTGCTTAGTGCTGTGATTCTTGCTGTCTCGATGCGGTTCCTATTGATTAGGTCATTCGTTTTGTTGTTATTGTAGGCGGGCCATATCTGTCTGGATATGGCACAGGTTGCTAGACTTTTCCACCTAGAGTTGGCAGTAGCGAGAAAGTGTTGGAAAATGTTGCCCTTGATGGGTCGAATCGGGGACTGAGCAGACTGACTCCACAAGGGAGACATCCAGAGTAGAACCACATCTGGCTAACGCGTCGGCTCTCTCATTCCCCTCTATGTTACTTTGGCCGGGAATCCAGAGGAGAGTGATATTAAACTGAGCGTTTGCCTACGTTGCCTGGCTGTCAATGAAGATTCCTATGCTGTTTGAGGTAGTTAGGCTGAGGCTTAATATCTCGCAGGCTTCTCTTATCGCTAGTACCTTCGCCTGGAAGACACTCGAAGAGTTTGAGAGGCGGTACGATTTAGATACCTCAGTTCCTCCGAGAATACACCTGCTCCAACGCTACACTCCATCTTGGAGCCGTCGGTGAAGATGTATACTTGGTAGTTTAATAGGGAAGGGTTATTGTTCCATTCTGACCTTTCCGGAGAGTGAAAATGAATATTGTTATTGAATTTGAGTGTGGGAGTCGTGTAGTCAGTTACGGTCGAGGCCAAATCCCTAGGCAGCACGTCAACAGCCTTACTATGGCCATAGAATTTGGGGGACCAAAGCCCTCTCTGAGTCTGATAGCACTACACGAAACTATGTTTTTGATGTGAAAGTCCAGGGGTAGGATATGGAAGAGCACGTCAAGAGCTTCTGAAGTTTCAGAAGGTTCAGAAGCTACATTTTACAGATTCGAAACCGACACAGCGTCAAAAACCAAATCACTGATTTGAAATTCCTTTAACTATCAACAAGGACGAATTGGTAATTTGCATAAGATATCTCTAAGCCTACTCACTTGGAAAATCCACTGACATCTTCATTTCCCTCCGAATATAATCCATAGCATGTTCGAAATTGATTTCGAAAAGCTGCATGAATGATACACGTTTCATTTCGAATTCTTATTTGTCTCAATCTTGGAAGACCAATCAAAATATTTCCTTCTGCGTCAGGGTTGACTGTTTCTGTAGAGTTCGTAGGCATAAATAGAAAAATGCAGTCTAGAAATGTCGTCTCAATATATGCCCACCAATCACCAACCGTCACCACATTTGGAAAGTTAAACTCATAACGGTGTTCATTATAAGTAGACCGTTCTACGAAGAGTCTTTCAATAAAGTTCTTGAAATGGAACATGCTAACTTCTCTTGTTGACGTTACAACTGAAACAACAAGCAATCAAATAAAACAATCTAATGTGACAATAAAAACTATACGTACAAGTTGTTGTTACCAATAAAAATAGGAAATAAATGCACAAATCTATAAATGCAGTTCTAATAGTTTCGGCATCCTCATAGTTAATTTTTTTTCCAAACGCTTCTAGCTTAGTTCTACAATTTCGACAACAACCCATTTTTTTGTTTCTTTCCGTTTTGTATTGATAGATTTTTCAATATGAGTACTTAGTCTGTGGGTAAAAGATAAGTAAGTTCTTTGATGTACAGTAAATAATTCTTATGAAGTCCTTTTGAGGGAACGTTTAGAAGTTGAAGACCACAAATGCTCACTAAATGAAACAGTGGATGAAATGCAAATCAACACCTAGGAATGACAAAAAGCCGATTGTAGGGAGGCTTAGAGAAGAAGAGATTGAGGTGCGTTGTTTCCTGGATATAGAAGGTGCCTTCGACAACACAGAGCACAAGTGTTGGTTAAACATCGATAGTCTATCGATAGTATCACTAGTTTTTTACTATCGATACTATCAAATTATTTAAAAAACTATCGATACTATCGATTTAAAAAAAAAAAATGTTTGTTTGCGTATGCAGGATTGTATGGTGTGTGGCAAAAATTGCACAGTTACATGAAGAAATTCGAAGAGTGAAGTGATTACAAAACACACCATATAATACTTAATCAAATATCTAGTTTTGAGGCTATGATAACTACTGTTGAGGGTCAAAAAGTTCTCAATTCGTTGATCAGATCAGTCAATATACGTCTGAAGCCGTATCATATGCGATCGGCTCTCATATTTGCAACGGTTTTAGATCCAAACAAGAAACAAATCAACAAGAGCTAAATGATCCATCGGTAGATAAGCTACCCGAAACTTTGGCCAAAGAGGACCTTGACCTCGCCAATAGGGACACCGATGAGGAGAGCAGCATCGACTCCAGCGAAGAGAGAAGAATACTGGAGGAGGATGACTACATGTCGTGCTCAAGCACCGAAGTTGATGTCAATGCCATCGCAAGAGGGCCGACATACAGTGAGGTCGCTGCCGCCACACCGATGAGGGCCCAAAAAGAAACCATCCCGACTTCTATGTCCATCTCTGCGAGTGAGGCCAGCACATCCCGGGCAACAAAAGTCTCCCGCCCGGTGGATACCAGGCCCCAACCCGAGACCCAGAGTCGGAGAACTATGCTCTCACAAGAGGAAAAATGATTGGCAAATACATACAGAACGGTCCTAAGGTTTGGCAAGGTAGAAGTCGCCTTCGGGGGGCCCAAAAATTAATCTCCAGAGAGAAGCCAAGGGAAGAAAACAATCCTAGAGAGAGGCCAAATGAAAAGAAGGCCAGGGGGGGACAGAGCACAAGCCCAAACCGGGCCCGCCCAAAGCTCAACCCACCCGATAGTTTTACCGACCACCAACCAAAACAGTCGCCGAAAGACTGGCCGTCAGACCGGCCTATAAAGAACCGATAGCGAGCTGTTCCACAGAGCTCGCAATGATTCAAAAGCCACTATGATGACAACGTGCAAAAAGCCAAAGACCTCAGGTCATATGGCCGCCTTGGCAGATAATGCCAAGGATCATTTGCAAGTTGTCGTCATAAACGAGCCATGCCCGGAACAACGTCTAAATGACGAATAATGGGCCTATGTTGAATCGGCGCTAGAAGAGCCGTGTTCTAGCCCAATGCCATTCTTCGGCCAGCTAACGAAAATAAACGGCTTCCGTATATTGGCCTGCCAGGACGAGTTCACCCTCAAATGGCTCAGTGAAGAGGTCCTGAAAATAGTGACGCCATGGGAAAGTGTTAAACTAAAAGTGGCCCTGAAAAAAGATCTGCCAACCAGACCCAAAGCCAGGATCCTTATTTCAGGCCCACGTATGTGTAGGGAAAGGTTAGAGCAATTTTCAAGAAAGCTAAACCCCGAATTCCCAAGCGATGACTGGAAAGGCCTGGAAATGGAAACACCCACAGAAACGGGTCAAGAGGCCATTGTGATGTTCAATCACGAGACAATGGCGATGCTTCCATCAAGGGGCTATAAACTAAGAGTCGGCTTGAATATATGAAGGTGAGGCCCCTTTCAGACAAAAAGGGATCGGCAACGCCATCGTCAACATCCTTAAAGCCATCCTCACACTAGTCCTGGTTAAAAAGTTCTTCTCTCAAATTCCGAGAAGCCATTCTGACAACAAAGTGAACATAAATCGAGCATAAGCAAACATTTAACTTCAAATCAACGAGCTCGTCGTTTTAGCAATCTGTTTTGGATGAAATTAACTAAAAATGTATAGAAAGGTGTTTGACGGTGCTGTTACATTGATTTATAATAGATTTCAACACATAATTTGCTTTTTGGGAACTTTGAAACGGTCTGTAACATAACTGTTGTATGGAGTTATAAAGGGTTAATTTATTTCTCCCATATGTAATATGTATAAACGTATTAAGGGCAGCACACAGAAAAGATAGAAAAACCTATCGATAGTATCGATCGATACTATCAAAAATGGAAACTATCGATGTTTAACCAACACTACAGAGCACTCCCAGATATTCAGATGCATCCAAAACGCAGGGGTAGATAAAACAACAATATCGATGGATCAAAAGCATGTTAGAAGCTGGGAAAATCAAAAGAGCACTAGGAAGCGCAAAACTAAACATCACAGCTGCAAAGGTTGCCCCCTTATTGTGGTCCATCGTAGTGAATGAGCTGCTAGTTATTCTAAGCATATATATATCTATAGCAATCCTTATCAGAGGTAAGCTCGAAGAAACAATCTCGGATCGCCTACAGAGGGCACTAAATCGTGTAGCTAGATGGTACATAAATGTAGGACTTAACATCAACCCGAAGAAAGGCGCCATAATTCCCTTCACCAAGAGAAGAAAACTGGAAAAATGAAGAAAACCAACACTCTTCGGTGAGTCAATAGAATTCTCAAAAGAAGTCAAGTACCTAGGGGTAACTCTAGACTCAAAACTCACATGAGAAGCCCGCCTCAACAAGGTCATAGATAAAGCCAGAACCTCACTATGGACCAGCAAATGTCTCCTATGAAAACTAGGGCTTCAAACCCAAAATGACACTGTTGCTGTACACAGCCATCGTCAGACCTATCCTCACCTACGCTGCACCGGTCTGGTGAGAAAAGACCAAGCAAAAGACCGCACAGCTCAACAAACTGCAAAGATTAGCCTGTGTGTGTACAACAGGAGCGATGGGACCATCTCCAACCGCAGCATTAGAAACATTACTAAATCTTCCACCTTCTCATAAAGAAAGAAGCAACAGTGAACGCCTATATGCTCATCATAGAAGATGAATCGAATTCCAGACTCATTCATTCAGACATTACCCAAGGACAGATGTCTCCCTAGATTTAACTTCAGCAAAAACTTTAAACCTTCATGATGCCAAGACCATTCTGCGGCCTCCCAACAAGTTCAGCTAAAGGCTGTATAAACAATTGGCTAAAAGACAAAGCACAGCATTACTGGACAGAAACGGAAGGTAACAGACAAGCCAAAGGGTTAAAACCAACCTCTTCCCACTAACAAGAAGTCAGATTCGAATCGTCACAGGCTTTCTAACCGGGCACTGCCGGGTTAAAAAACATCTCATGACTATGGGAATAGCAGGAGACAACACCATGTAGGATGTGCAACGAGGACGAAGAATCAGCAAAACACATACTATGTCACTGGAACTGCCTCATAAGAACGCGTCAACATTTTTTAGATAAATACTTCCTCGAAGTGGAAGATATAACCACCAGTTCACCCAAAGCCATCGCCGGTTCCATCGCGCACTCCGGCATTATGGAGGAGCTCTAACGGAAGAGGATATCACAATAGGCTCAGTTGCAGCCGCAGTGATAAGGGACTAAGGTCCACCTCAAACTCGAAAGCGATTACAGAAAAAAATGCTAATTTTTTCTCCGCCTTATCTCGTGCTTCGACAAGGTGCTCCAAGGGCTCGCCTTCACACATGCATCAAATTAAATTTCCCGCCAAGAAAAAAGTTAACGATACATCGTCATCTGCCTCGTCACCTATAGGCCCTCTCTCGATGGTGAACTCTGATAATTCAAATGTTATCTCTGATGACGTCCTGCTCTAAATACTCTCTGCATGTCTACAGAATCGTCAGATGGTACTTGGGAGAGTCATTGTACGCAATCAGCTGTGAAGTCATCTGGTACTTTGGACTCTGAGCACTAACTCACCGATGCTATTCTCATCCATGCTACCGACGCTGCCCAACTGCCTCTCCTTGACGCGGTTGTCATTGCCAATTATGAGGATACTAATGCTGTTAAGCTCACAGATAATTATGCCGGCGACTCACCTAACGCTTATGCCAGCGGAATTCGAACTAAAACTTGTAAATTATTTAATTTGTCTAGTCATCGTGACTATGATGTTACCTATTATTATTATAGAATCATGGTTGTATGTCGATATTCCTGACTCTGAAATTGTTGATGAGCCGCTTTATCAAGTTTTCCGTCGTGATCGGTGTAAAAAGATCGCAGGGGAGGCATACTCGTTGCTGTGCGTCGAGGTATAACCAGCAGTGAGATTTCTTTAACAGATTGTGAAGTGGAGCAAATCTGTTTTTCTTTGGACGTCACAGGTGTAGTGAGTTGACTTATTTTCATTGTAAGTTATGTCCCATCTGGAAGTGGTTTAGATGTTTATGAAAAACACATATTTAATGGCGGGGGTGTCACGCTGAAGGTTCCAGGTTCGAATCCCGATGTCAAAAAAAAAAAAGTCGAGCAACGACGGAAAAGCTGACGTCAACTCTACTGCATAGGCATAACACTGGCAGTAGGGTGGTCATATGGCTTGAGAGTGTTGATCGTACTAATCACATCGAAATGTTCGAAAAGAAATACTGTGAATTATAAGCAATGGCAACCAGTACCAATAATTCTCCCCAGTCATTCTGGACACCACCCTCGGAGCATAAAGACTGAAACCTAATACCACCTGAGCCGGGTAAGGAATGTTGTCGAATTTCCACAGACGGCTCCAAGACCAGTGGAGTCTTTGTGGAAAGCGACAACATTAGACTGCACTTTCCCCTAGGTATTTATGCATCTGTCTTCCAAGTGGAGATTTTTACAATACTTATGGCTGCGAATTATATTGTGAAAAACCAGTGAAGGGGACGGAGTATCTGCGATTGGAGCGACAGTCAGGCTTCGCTTAAGGCCTTGGTCAATCCTCTTACTAGATCCAAAATACTTCGGGAATGCATGTCCAGTTTGAATTCGGTTGGAAGACTGAATTTGCTAAGACTTGTATGGGTCCCTGGACACAGCGCGATTACCGGAAATGAGGTCTCCGATGAACTTGCCAAGGCTCAGAGGAAAACTTCTCCGACCTTAAACCCACGTTAGGTTTGTCCGTATCTTCGGTTAAGGCTTCTATCGATAGTTGGGTTTTTAGCAAACACAATTGTAGATGGCATGACTCTCCAGGATGCAGGCAGACTAAACAGATCCTTCCCGACGTCTGTAAGAAATCCACGGCATTCTTGCTGTCTCTCAGCAGAAAAGACTGCAGACAACTTATTGGCGTTGTGACGGGGCATTTGTTCATTTCCAAACATCTCAACGTGTTAGGTTTAAGTGACACTGTGACAGTGACCACTGTCTGTGACGCTTGTGGACACTGCGGAACATTTCCTATGTGATTGTCCTGCCTTTGCTCGTATCAGGTGGCAGATTTTTGGGGCTGATGTGATGAATGCTGGTAACTTAAGCTCCTAATCACTGAAGCTCTTACTCGAGTTTCTTAAAAAGACGAAGAAAACACAGTAAAAGGATTGTACCTGCTGGTAGTACAATGGACCTGTTTTTGCGTCTGAGTGCTCCAACGTGGTGTTCCAACACCCCTACAGAAAAAAAAAAAAAAAAAACTAGCACAGTGTGAGTAGCATCATATTGATTTCTTATTTTCTTATAATTTGTGTCAAATAAGTTTAATTATAAACTCACAAAATAGATTATTAGATGTAGTTTTTATCCGCAGCGATGAGATAAAGGGAAGCTCTTTTGAAGCCCCTTATTCTCTGTTGAACAATTCTATTTATCACAATGAGACTTCGATTGAAATTGAGGTAAATATATGATTTTTAAAAAAACTGACTGTAATCGGACTGAAACGTTGGATTTTCCGAATGCTAATTTTACCGTTTTGAATCATTACCTCCGTTACATTGATTGGAACAGTATTCTGAGACACTTGTCCCGTCAGGACTCATATAATTGTTTCAAGTCCGCGCTATTTAATGGATTTAACCCTTTTGTCCATTTTAGGTCGAAGAAGAATTTAACGAAGTCTCCATGGTATAATGCAAGGCTTTCTCATCTTAAAAACGCCAAAAACACAAAAATTTCCAAATTTCCAGTTGTCCTCGGGACTATTTATATTTTGATAACCTGCGTAAAGATTTTCTTGTGTTAAGTAAATTCCTACAGAATAATTACATAATTCCAATTGAAAATAAAATAAAAACAGACTCCTATCGCTTGTGGTCTTTCATAAATAGCAAAAGAAAAACTACCAATCTACCTAAATCCATGATTTATCAAAATACCTACTGTATCTAAAGATGTTAATATAAGACTTGAGTTTTAAGCGAAATTTTTTGAATCTGTATACACAAAGCCCTCTGCTCCTAGTTTTGTTCCAGCTACAGAATGTAGAATTGTTATTGGCCTCATCCAACTAAGTCTTCACGACATTATCTTGGCTCTTGATGATCTCAAGCCTAATTGAAAGGCCGGCCCCGATGGTATTCCCACAACAACAATTTGCAATCCTCTTCTTAAAATGTTCAACCTGTCGCTTTTCTCTGGTATTTTTCGTGAAGAATGGAAATTTGTGATTCACAGCATGGCTTCGTCACTGGGAGGTCCACTACTTCTAATCTGGCTTGATTCTCTCATTATGCCATTAATGCTATTGAAGATGGTTATCAAGTTGACTGTGCTTACACAGGCTTCAGTAAGGCATTTGACTTGAAAGTTTTGGGTTTCACTCTGCAATCCTTGAGTGGATAGCATCTTATTTGACTGGCAGAATTCAAAGGGTCAAAAAAGACTATTAATTTTCACGATCTTTTGGGTGCAGTTCAGGTGTACCACAGGGCGGTCATTTGGGTCCGCTGCTCTTTATTATTTTCATTAATGATTTATCGCGTACATTAAAATATAGCCATGTTCTGATGTACGCTGATGACCTAAAGCTTTTTCTTAAAATCAAATCCTTACTCGACAGCGAATTTTCTCAGTTTGATCTAAGGAACTTATCTGAACCATCAAGCCACCCCGAGGAAGGAGCTGATAATTCTGTGAATGTCGAACGCAGACTTGTCGGACAGTTCTTATTTGGCAAAGTGCTGGACAATGGCAGAGAATGTGTGGAGTAGAGAGGCTGATGCTTTCACGTGTATACCACCCAACTCTGAGTTAATGTGTCTGTTCCTTAGCATGCACACTTTCCAATTAATGATAGTACTGTTCATGTTTAGATCTGCTAACGCACTTTTTATTGCATCTGTGTGAACGTTGTTGAAAGCGCCCTCTATGTCCAAAAAAGTGGCGAGTGTGTACTCCTTGACTCTCAGTGATTTTTCTACGGTGCTGACAACGCTGTATAGCGCTTCTAACCTTCTTGTATGCATGTAGATTTGGAGATAAGTCTCCAGGGTTAAAATGGCTACGAAGGTACCGTGACATTGTGCCAAGCGACATTATGCCGAATATAAAAATTTGGTATAATGACCCTTTTGAAAGTTACATTATGTCAAAATTTAATATTTGGCTTTATGACATTTTCAAAAGCGAGATGAATATTACAACAAAAACCAGTTGCTCGTCCCCGATTCTAGACATAAAAGGACCGTAGCAGCGAAGCGGTGTTTCAACGAATTAGCGACATAAAGCCACATTGGCCAGGTGTCACTTTACGAAAGCGACATTATGTTAAATTTTGATATTTGGCATAATGTCGCTTGGCACAATGTCACGGCACCGGCTACGAATGCAGATGTAGATAAACCTTTCGAACGTTTTTCAAACAAAGGACTTTTAAAGGTCTTAAATCGTTCGCTTTGGTATGACTGGGTTTACCAGCGATAGGTATAAAAACTGCCATGACTTAGTGACTTAAGTACCTAATCCCACGTCAATCTATTCAGGAACAAGTTCTATAAGTGTTGGGTTATATATCTTTCGCTTTTTTGTAGCATCATAGGGAAGATGCCATCTCGGGGATTTGTAAGAAGAGAAGGAGTTTAAGGCCCTTTTAATCCGGTTTTAATCTCCGCCAGTGCAACGTGCTACACTAAGGATTCATATTTTGGTTGCGCAGTTTCATTTGAGATAGCATACTTTTTTAATTTTTTCTTTTTTTATTTGTATTTATACATAGCTACCTTTTGGCTCTATACGTCCATAGTCAGACCCATACTTCTTTATGGAGCTTAAGTATGGTGGACTGCACTCGATAAAAGCTTATCTCTTAACATAATAACCAAGGTTCAAAGGTTGGCTTGTCTCTACATAACGGGGGCCCTAAGATCAACCCCCTCTGCTGCGCTAGAGACCATCTTGAACCTCACACCTCTTTACTCCCTAGCCAAACAAGTTGCGGCAAACGCAGCAGCCCGACTGAAAGCAACTTCGCTTTGGAACCAATTACCTTTTGGTCACTCCCGTATCTTACACAGATTCCACAACAAATTTGATAGAACTCTCCCGTTCAACTCCTTTGAAAGGGCATTTAAGGTCACAATTCCCTCACGTGAGAATTGGCACAGATTCCTCAAATCCGTAAATAAATAGATTCACATCTATACAGACGGCTCTAAAACCAATGAAGGTGTGGGCTACGGCTTACACTCACACAAACTTAACCTTAACCAGGCTTTCCCCCTCCCTGATCACTGTAGTGTTTTCCAAGCGGAAATAATGGCGATAAAGGAAGCTTTATCATGGCTGAAGTGGAACATTGTATCCTTCAAGGATATCTGTATCTTCAGCGACAGCCAAGCAGCTTTGAAATCCCTATCAAATGTCACTTACAACTCCTTGACGGTCCTTAACTGCCTATCGTCTCTTAAAGAGATGACTGAGCAGTTTAATATTCACCTTTGTTGGGTGCCTGTACATAGTGACATCCCTGGTTACTGCAAAGCCGACGAACGTGACAGATTTGGTACGACGCTAGAGATTACCTCTCACACCAAAGGCCTGGGTTTACCTAACAGTACAGTGAAACTAATTATCACACAAAATATAACTAGAGAAATTAACTCCAGGTGGAAAGGCGGTCATACGTGTCATTCCACCAGACTTATATGGCCTGAAATTGACGACTATAAGTCAAGGGAGATCATCACCCTCAACAAAACACAAATTCGCACCATTATTGTCATTACAGGTCACTGCCTACTAGGAGACTTGGAGCTCTATACAATGATATCTGTAGAAGCTGTAGGGATGAGGAGGAGGAGGAAAGCACCACCCACCTTCTCTGCCATTGTCCAGCGCTCTCCCACAGCAGAAGAAGATTTCTTGGGCACTATCATTTCAATTACATTAGTGACCTAAGTCAAATCCCCCTAAGGAAGATCCTCTCATTTATCAATAACTCCAAATGGTTTTACGAGTAGAATTCTCCTTCAGGGAATTCTATAGGCAGCACAACGGGCTCTGAGCCTTAGTGAGTCCCATGGGACGTCTATCCACCTAACCTAACCTAGCTTTGATTTTTATTTATTCTTTTTGAAGTCTATGACAAATTACGCTTATAAAATTCAAATAATGAATAAAAAAATAAAAAAAAGGGTCGTTCTGTAGCCATGTGAGACTAGAGAGGAAGGACCCTTTAAGAAAAACTGATTCTAATAATTCAATTAAAATTTGAAGAAAATTTTCAAGGCCGACAGACTGTTCGTGGGGTTCACCACCAAACTGGGTTCTCATAACTAGCATTTGTATTTGGCAGTCATTTAAAAAAATAAAAATAAAACGAAAACCTGCTAAAAGAGTTGCAGATGATTTACTGCGGCGACTTCTTTCCGGTTTCTATAAAACCTGCAAATAATTCGCATTTGTACTTGCCGAGGTCTTTCTTATTTGTTTAGCCTTCACTTTTAATTAGAAGCAATTTTTCTTTATTGATTTTAACATTCTTTTGTAGAATACGAGTAGAAAATAATATAAAATAAGGAAAGGCCTCTCGTAAAAGAGGTTTACAAAATCCGAGTAAATACGTACGTCGAAGCGCCCTCCAAAATAGTACGAGTTTATATGGTCGAGTTTTAAAATTGATGACAGAAATTCCGCTTGCTCGTCCGGAAATTCAACTTATCAAGCTTCCGTCGACAACAAATTGATCAATTCCAGACGAAGACATCCTACTTATTAAGTGTAATCTTGCATACTGATCTTTGTTACTATATCTATGCATAATATCTTAATCCTAATAAATTTGCGACAAAATACACACATATGTTTTTATTTAATTCCAAATCCCGCAAAACGTATAAATCAAACCAGTTTAAGACTAGAAAAAGAAAAAAAAAAAGAAAAACGCCGTTCTTTCTGTCATCAGTTAGTTCAGGTTTCCGTACGGTTTCAGCCCGTTTAATTAAGAAACCAAATCCAACTGTTTAATCTGTTTTCGGAATCCTCCGCACAATATACCTTCCAATCGAGACCGCAATGAAAGAACTATACTTTGTAATTCTCATCGGTCTTTTGACCAAAGCAACACACACTTTGGATTATATTACCGAAAAGCGTAAGTAAAACTTTAACATTTTTATTAATTTATTTAAAAATTAAATCTTTATAAGACTTATTTGAATATTTTGTGGCATTTAATTTCATTTTCATTCACGGAAAATGTTTATTTAAAAAAGTGGTTCCGGTTTCTGTGACACATTAAGTTTTTTCTAATTCTTTCTTTCGGTATTTTTCATATAAGTCTATTCAGCATACCTTACATAAAAAAAAACAAGTTTCTGATTAAGTTTTTCTTGCAGCTGATTACATATCATCATGCAGCATCAAAGATTCGAACTTTGTTCAATGCTCTACGAAGACTATGCAAAAGTTATTTGACCAAATGAGAGAAGGTAAAGGCTTCGCTTTAAATGTCTACAAAGTATTAAAATGTCTTTAAATATCACCGCAGGTATTCCTGAACTGAAGACACTTCAAAGGAGTGATCCTTATCATATTGTTAAAGTTAAACTGGCACAAAATAGCGATGGAGCTAATTTTGCTGCGGAACTTACCAACGTTGAAGTTAAAGGTCTTGGTCATGTTGTGGTCAAAGAGAATGTGTAAGTTCGGAATAAGTTACTTTTTCCCAAATTAATTTTTCACATACATATGCATGCCCCTTATAGCGTCAACGAAAAGGACTATAGTTTCGCAACAAAATTGTTTGTACCAAAACTTCGAATTGATGGTGATTACAAGATGAACGGAAGACTGTTGACAGTAACCTTGAAGGGCCAAGGAAAATACTTTATAGAAATGGGTAATCAAAATTCGGATTTCCGAACATTTGTCTTATGTATTTGTCTTTACAGAATCCGTTGACATGAATTTGGACACCAAAGTGACATTGTACGAAAAGGGAGGATTCACATTTGGTAATGTTACCAGTGTCAAGCTTGATTTTAAAATTGGCGGTCTAAAAGTAAGGCTAGATAATTTGTTTAATGGAGCTGTTGCGTTAGAAGAGAGCTTAAACAATTTACTGAATGAAAATTGGATGGAGTTCCTAGAAGCTTTGCGACCAGCCTTAAGTCAGACGGTAGAAAGCATTCTGCTGGATAATTTTCAAAAGGTTTTCCATTTTATTCCGGCCATTTATTTGATTTCTGATATACCAACTTCTGAGCAGTTATATGGGTAAATGGAAGGGTTGTTCATTGTTTCCTTAATAAAATCAAAAATACCTGAAGACTCTTGTTTTTTTTTGGATTAAATCAGTCAAAGTTTACAATAGATCAAACTAAACACGTCAAGACACTGATGCTGCTCTACAAAAAAGAAGATAAATAAGTCACAACGAAAATCTCAACGTAACCTCTACGATAAGACTGACAACACAGTTGAATCTTCCAAACTTCGGACACATTTCAAAATGCAGTACAATGGCAAAAGTTGAGCAACGAGTTAAAAAAAACCAACATTTTCTCCCTACTGCTCAAGTCAAAAACGTTCATTTTTGCAGTTTTAAAGCCTTTGGACAAGTCAAAACTTAGCATCCACGCAGGAATACATTTTCAGTTGCGAAATAAATATTTAGGGGTTGCAAATGGATGGAAGGTATTTTATTTTTCGCGACACAGCCGTTCAAAAATGTCAAAATTCGGTTGCGCAAGGTATCGGCAACACAGCAGCGCATACTTTGCAGTGATGCGCAATTCATGCGCATTTTTTTTTGCCAGTTTTGAATTCACCCTACGTTAAGTCATTTTTATAATACAACGAATGCCAAGGGTCCTAATGCACCCTAATGAAAAATCTACTAATGGATACTTACTTCCCCGGCTGTAAGCCCGTCACTGCCAAGTAACTTTCTAAATGGACTTGGCTCCAACCCTAGCACTCACAGTAGTATAACAAAGGACCTACTTTTGGGATAAGTGCCAGAGCTGTAAAAGACTGCGTTCATTTGGAAATTCATTCACTGAATGCACTTAATTGAATTCATGCGAAATGAATTCATTCATTGACTTCATTTTTTAAGTCATTGAATGAGCATTCAGCGAATGGGTGTCAATATTTCCATTCATTTAAAGTCTTTTGCATTCAATTGCCATTCCCATTCATTTGCATTCAGTTAAAGCCTTCTACATTCAACTGCCATTCCAATTCATTTGAAGTCTTTTGCATTCATTTTCAGTTTTTGCTAAAGAAAAGTTGTCTTGAAAGTGTTGAGCTTGCTATAGAAATCGCACACTATGCCACATCATGTTGCCCCATACATCTTAAGGAGCTGAGCCTAGAAAACATCGTTGCTATCCATAGAAAAACGAATAAGACTCCGAACTGCCTCCTCCAAAACTGTTAAGCACTGATCCTCGCTCTATAGAAGTTTATCAGAAACCCGTGAAGAAACTAATCTAAATTCTAAAGCAAATAATGGAAATGAATGCAAAAGACTTCAAATGAATGCAAATGAATGCGAATGGCAATTGAACGCAAAAGACTTCAAATGAATTAAAAAAACTTTAAATGAATGCAAATGAATGGAAATATTGACTGCCATTCATTGCTCATTCGATGACTTCAAAATGAATGGTTATTTATGCTTCACCATTCAAAAATGAAGTCAAAGAATGACTTCATTTTTAAGTAAAATCATAAGAATTAAATTCTCAAATGAATGCATTCTTTTACAGCTCTTATAAGTGCACCTCCTCTCAGAAGACCACATCAATCTAGCAAACTAACTAACACAAACGTCATTTCAAGGTTAGAATTTAAATAAAACGCGGGACCGTTTGAGTAGAAGAAGGTTAAACTCTAAGTGCCCAGGTGCCGCAACTTCAGTTGACTTTACAGCTCGGCAATCCTAACATCGATCATGTTCTCAAGATCTGAGTTATCTTCTGTGCCTTTGAGGATTCCTTCGGAAAGTTTACACCACCTTTTCATTTTCTCCGATAACATCACTGTCCTTAAACTCCATTTATTGCGTTGCATTACCGTTGGGTAATACTTTTGTGACTAACAACGTTCCTCGGAATAATAACTGCATTTTGCGTGATGTACCTGTGGATACGGCCTCATTTTCAATAAGAACTAGATAATTTACCTGAAAGTGCAACGGCTTTAGATGTTTCTGGTTGAACTGGTTTCTTTGGCCTCGCTGAAATTTAATAATGTCACGTCGCTAACCCATTTGCTTAGCGTCGGCCAAAGGTTTTTTTCCAGCTCTAGCAAAAGCTTGTTGTATTGTTGTCCAGAATGTCTCTTGTGCGGAGTCACCTTGGTCATAGAGTTTTTTTTTTGCAGTATTGGGGGCCCTTTGAATAAATCATTCGCAGTTCACTGGCCACAATCTTTGCTACTATCGATCCAATGCACACACAAGAGTAAAGAGAAGATCGTCCATCTCCACATACTGAATATCGTTTTCGGTGAAAGCTGTCCAGCGGTCGGTGATGATTCTTCGTGGCGTATCGAAAAAGCCAATGATTTCTGTCAAAATTTTGATAACGCTTCAGA
Source organism: Criorhina ranunculi (assembly GCA_951813785.1). NCBI lineage: Eukaryota > Metazoa > Arthropoda > Insecta > Diptera > Syrphidae > Criorhina > Criorhina ranunculi. Next base: position 51,276,328 of record OX638381.1, on the reverse strand, counting down.
TATCTTAGGTCCTAATGGGTCGAAGTATAGCATACTAAATACAGTTGTCTACAATTGCGTACATGAATAATTGTAAATCTTTAGAGTTCAAGCTGATCTAGGTGTACAGTGTCTGAACAGTGCAATTCCCCTTCAGTCAAACTACTATTGACGTATGCTCGAATGAACCCCGTCATCTTCGGAAACCAAAAGGTTTCGTTGGGCTGTAACGTCGTCTTCCCTTTAACAAGATGTCCCATGTCGTCACGGCAAAGTTTTGGGACGCAGTATTCTTTTTGCAGTTTTTTCTTCATTGATGTCGTTTCTGTCAATCTTAACGTTACACTTAATAGATCGCAATCATGCTGCCACTGACGAGTTCAGGTAAGGTTGGGTGGCCGCCCCCACCACGCAGGGGCCCACTTAGGCCAGAGCAAGGCCCATTGTGATACGACGCGTAGAAAGCCGGAAACCAGCCTCATAGACCTCACATGTGTAATTCCTGCAGATGGAAGTATGAATTGGGCCACCGTATCGGTGTAAACCCTATACTGTGCCACACTGAGTGCGGAACCAATTAGACCCACGAGTTTACATTGAGAATAAATAAGGATGGTTCCTCCAGATCCCTCTCGTTCTCTATCAGCACCCAGTTTGTAGTTCTTGTGTGTATTTTTAATGAAACACCACTTTGATGAGTTTGTTTTGGATGGGCTGCAATTTCTTAAAGTGCGTGTCAATGCTTTCGCTGCAAAGAGGACAACCCTACAGCATGCTATGTAGCTTGATAAAATATTTTTAAAAAAATGTATTACGGTCGTCGCTTACTTCTGTAAAGTTCAATTGCTAGCCGAATATAAGGGACTCCACTGTAACACAAAACGCCAAAAAGTATGCACAGTATTTATTTAAAATTTAACAGCGGATGACAAGCCAAGAACGATGACTTACGTGGCCTTTCTGGATTGAAAAAGTTAATCCAAAATATGTATCACGTTACGAATGCATGTATGTAGAATGTTTTCCAGAATAAAAAATCAAGTGCCCGAGGTGCACCAAAGTATTGATATATTTACCATAAATTAGTCATTCTGTTTTTATAACAGGCTGACCCCTAGTCTGTTAAAACAAGCCAATCATGCACTTCTCACTTCGGATTGGGTTATATCACAGCGAAAATTGTTTCCAATATACACCACAATGTGCTTGCCATGTCCACTCACACCCTATTTTAAAATATATCTTCAAATATCTCAGCATCCGCTGGACCGATTTTGCTCAAAATCTAATCAGATCTAAGTTCCATGCTGACAAATATAACAAACAAAAAACCGCATCAGCGATGGGATACCATACACAAGGGTAGATGAACATACAAACTTATCTTCAGGATAGAACCCTAGATATGTAGAAGACATGGAGAAGTAAACTACCAACTGACGCAATTTATGTCGGGCCACGTCGGCAATCGCCAATACCTCCATAGCATTAGACTCGACGGACTCGCTAGAATGCCCAGCATGTCCGGGATACGACGAAAACCCGGAGCATGTCGTTTTTAACCACCCAAGGTTCCTCGAGGAAAAACAAAGATTGGAAAGTGAAAAACTTAATGCCCCAAATATGATAGAAAAGATGGTAAAATCGGATAATAACGAGGACGCGTTAAGCACATCATAAACCCGTCTTCAAACAGAGCTCAGACAGTCAGAAAGTCGAAGAGAAGAGTGAGGCAAACGCAGACAACGACGGCCATGTAAACCGGAAAACCCTCCCCGCGAAATAATACCTGGTGGAGGTAAAGTTTAGTCAGTAAAAATCTGACACTATCGTGAAACCTGGAGCGCGGTGCCGATGTAAGGTTCCCCCTCCGCTTACTAATAAAAAAAAAAAGACCTCACTTCAAAAATGGGTGCAAATGATTTCTAGGGTATCGTAATGTGAAGCTCTGTTAAACTTTCGACATTTTTTTTTTGCCGATTACAATACTTCCCTATGGAGATGGGAAGTAAAAATGAATCTGAACCTCCACTTAAAGTTCATAAGCCTTTCATTCTCATTCATACCTGCGTGGCTAGGCAGTTGTCTTAAGTGAATTCGCCTACTTCCGTTTCCAGTCTCTGACTTTCTCTAAGTATTCAAAGCTTATATGACATGCATCGTCTTGAGCCGAGCCGCCATATTGGCATGCTGGGCTTCCCCTTTCTTTTCCCCAACCTGTCCGGTAACTTATCATGTGAGGTAGAAATTTACTACTCCATACTTTCGCGATTATTGAGACTGAAGCGGCAAAGATGGGTTTAACGGTAAATGAGGGCAAGACCAAGTATACGCTGTCAACAAGAAAGGACACTCAACACCGACGTCTCGGACAGAACGTCTCCCTCGACAGATATAACTTTGAAGTAATTAAGGACTTTGTCTACCTAGGCTCCGCTATCAATTCAGACAACGACACCAGCGCTGAGATCAGACGAAGAATAACTCTTGCTAATCGGTGCTTCTTTGGGTTAAGAAGGCAATTAAATAGCAAAGCCTTCTCTCGAACAACAAAAGTAACCCTATATAAGACCTTAATAATCCCAATCCTGCTCTACGGCGCAGTGGCATGGACTTTATCAAAAGTGGATGAGGGTGCTCTTGGCTGCTTCGAGAGGAAAATTCTTCGGGTGATTTTCGGTCCCGTCTGCATAGACGGTGAGTGGAGGAGGAGATACAACGACGAATTGTACGGGCTGTACAGCGACATTGACTTAGCCAGAGGACTTAGCGACTCAGGTGGCGCACGCAAGTTGAAGGGGACCTCAACCAACTTAGCGCGCCAAACTGGAGGCAGCGAGCTAAAGATCGAGCTGGCTGGAGACGCTTGTTGGTTGAAGTCCAGGTCCACTCCGGACTGTAGCGCCACCTTAAGTAAGTAAAAAGTAAGTATACTTTCGGTCGGTCCAATACGCGATATTTCCGATCAATCTTGCAGTCCATCTACCCCTAGTTTCTCTACTCCAGCGTTTTTACCCGTGGCACATCGTGATCTGCTTGGTTTCTACTGTTTCTGTTTCCTTTCCAATTTCAGCTTTTTAATGTATTTTTACTCCGCTGCTTAGAGATCAATGGGGATTACTCCTAGTCCATCAGTAGAAATAAGCCTCAGCAGAGTTATCCCTGTCTTGTCTGTTGGTAAATTCAGTCCATGGTGTTGTATCCACAACTGAACTCGTCTCACGACTTGATTTAGGCGCGTTTAAGCATCTTCAACGTCTCGTGGGGTAACTACTGCCGCGAAATCATCAATGTAACCAACCAGGTATGTTGGGACATCCCTATTCGTAGGATTTTATCTTAGAAAATAAAAATATGCATACGTAAGGCAGAAGGTAGTTGAGTAGAGGTGGCGGTTCAGCATGAACCCAAGAAGCTCTAGATGTGTCTTTTTGTTACCACGACTCGTGTGACTTGGTTGGTGATGTGTGTTTTTGAGCGTGTGGAACAGTCGATGCCTAGATTCAATCTGTGGAGTTAAGAAAGCGGATTAGATGTCGTATCCCTTTACTCGAGATGTTATTAAGGTCGTCGAAGAATTGTTGGTTTAGTGCTCGCAGTCTGGCTTTTGCTGGACATTTGCATAGGAAATGGGAGAGAGTTTCCTTCTCATTTGCGTGCCCGCAACTACGGCTGTGGAGGTTGTATGGAATACCTAGTTTGGCCGCATGGTCTCCAATTGGCTAATGCCCCGTGATTATCGCCGTGATTCTGGCGATATCTGGGCGGGTTCGGCTTATAAGTTCTTTTGTTCTATTCTTATCGTAGGAAGGTCATATCTTCCTTGATATGACGCAGCTGGTTATCCCTCTTCAGGAAATGTGAATGGATTTGTCGTTTAACTGCTCCTAGCGGAATTTGGACCCTTACCGGGAATGAGTCATGGCGAGTTTAGCCCTGCCTGGCCAGTTCATCTGCATGCTCGTTTCCTTCTATGTCACCGTGCCCTGGAACCCAGAGCAGTGTGATTCTGAAGCGTTCACCCAAGCGGGCAAACTCGTTCCGGCACTCCTGTACCAGTTTGGAGGATATGGTAGCCGAGTCAATAGCTTTGATGGCGGGTTGGCTATCTAGCAATGTTTTGTTTGTGCGTTGTGTCACGGTGGAGTTGTGTGCAAGCTTCACGGATTGCCAGTAGTTCCGCCTGGAAAACGCTGACAAAATCCAGCAAACGGTATGATATTGATACTTTACGTGATTCCGAGTAGATACCGGTTCATCTTTGAACTATCGGTGTAGATGACCGTGTTCCGAAGTTCTTCACTGCTTCGATTTTCTTCCACTGAGCTCTGATAACAAATCCTACGTGGACATTTTTTTTAAAGTTAAGTTTGGGTGTGATGTTGTCGGTTAGAAACGTGACCATACCACAAGGTAACAAAACCAGAATGTCGCTGTGGCTATAGGACCTTGCAGTCCAGCACTCAGATTATGTAAGGCAGTACCCTTTCTACAAAACGAATGACCAAAAGTAGAAAGGGTTATGAAAGGCAGTAGCCTTTTTATTTTTCCCCACTCGTTTTTTCTTAGGTTTTACACAAATAGGTGCTATTGCAACCTAATGGTTGGTGGGAAACGTAATTCCACCCCTTGAATCGCCAAGGCCATTTGAAGGTCTGCAATTTAGCTATCAAAGTAAAAAAAAGGGCAATCGATGCCTCCCCTGTTGACCTTTCAACATCAGATAACCCTTATAAAAATTATGATTTAAATTAAAATTAAGAACCAAAGAGGATAAGTACTCATGCATACGTACATTTACCTATTAATAAATTAACTGCAATTGTTTATAGGAATATAATATGTATCTCTTTCCGCTTAATAGTGCATAAATTGTTCAATGAAAAAAGAATTGCATTTAATCGATGCTATCAGATTTAATTGGAGCCTATTACTACCTTAAGTTTACACACTTCAATTACTCTTGCATTAATACACCCGAACCATAAGAGCGGTGCTGCTCTTACATAAACATGTTTTACTACGATCGACAAAATGTCGTTAACGCTTCAAAGACAACTTAAGTCTTGACAGTAGAAGTTGTATTACACCCTATGCAACTAGTGGAAATCATCGAAAGCCAGAGTGTAGAACTGTAACCCAAACTGAAACCACCTCTGCATAGAAATCGGCGCTGCATAGAAGAACCAGAGCTGTTCACGAGCTCTATGAGCAGCAGAGGAGAGACGAGCACCGGTTTCTCAGGAGGAAAAAGAAGGAGCATTGAGAGATGCTACTCCAGGAATGAAATTCGGAAGTTTAACCAAAAGCAAACAAAAAAATGCCATCGACACAAACCCCGAACCGAAGCCTGTAGAGATGAGCAAGGGAACATAGTAGTAGAGTCGCAGTCGATGCTGAGAATGTGGAAGGAGTATTTCTGTGGACTATATAACAGCAAAGACGAACCAAATACCGCTGTCAGGCAGAATGAATCTTTCAACCTGAACGATGTAGACCAACAATTCCGTCCACCCGACCTGGATGAAGTGAAGATAGCCATATCTAAGCTGAAGTCCAACAAAGCTGCTGGAGCAGATGGCCTGACTGCCGAGCTCTTCAAAACGGCAGGCGATGACTTGGTAACGCCAACTCAACTCATCTGTAAAATATGGTCGGAGGAAAGTATGCCCGATGAATGGAACCTCAGCATTGTTTGTCCGATTCTTAAGAAAGGAGACCCTCTGAACTGCGCCAACTACAGAGGCATTAGTGTTCTTAACATCGCCTACAAGATCCTATCTGCCGTTCGTCAGCAACCTGATTGATCCATATCAGTGTGGCTTTAGGCCAGGAAAGTCCACCATCGACCAAATATTCACACTACGGCAGATCTTGGAAAAAACCCAGGTTCTCCAAATCGATACACACCATCTATTCATCGATTTTAAGGCCGCGTATGACAGCATTTATAGAGACGAGCTATACAGAACTAGGTCTAGTTTTGGCATCCCTGCCAAACTCGTCTGTTTGTGCAGGATGACGATGGAAAATGCACGCTGCTCCAACAAGGTCGGTAAAGAACTCACCGAGACCTTTTCGATGTCAAAAAAGGATTAAGACAAGGCGATGCGCTGTCATGCGACTTTTTTAACATCGTTCTTGAAAAAATAGTGCAAAACTCACGCACCAACACAAGAGGCACAATCTTTCAAAAGTCCGTCCAATTACTCGCATATGCCGATGATATTGACATAATCGGAAGAAATGTCAGTGGCGCTTTCGCGAGTATTGAGACGGAAGCGGAAGTCGCAGAGACATGGACTTTATCAAAAAAAAGAGGGTGCTCTTGGTGATGTGTGTTGCTGAGGATGTGGGACAGTCGTTGCCTAGATCCAGCCTGTGGAGTTAAGAAAACGGATTGAATCTCTTAGCCTTTTACCCGAGATGTCATTTAGGTCATCGAAGAATGGGTGGTTAAGTGTAGGCAGTCTGGCTCTTACTGCTTCTTTATACACATGTATGTTCCTAAATCTGTCTCACTGTGCGTTTCTATAAGGCTTTGAGTTTCTGTATAAGGCTATGTCTGGCTATGTGCCTGCTCGTGTTCACTGCGCTGCTTCTTGCGTTTTCCTCGCTCTCTCTCCTTTTTCCCTTTAGTCGTCTTAACTCTCAGCATATATATCTTTGGCGTAGGAACTCACTTGGCTCCACTTATTTTCCGAATCTAGCATCTAACATATGTAGGTAAAGTGATGCTCTTTTAACATCATTTGACCTTCGGACCTTATCCTCAGCCATCAAGTCTCTTAACCTTATGTACACAATTTGGTTAAGGTTCCTTTCTACTTCATTATCTTTATTCACCTTTGGTAGTCTATGCTTCGACTTCATTAAGTAGGACTGGGATGATCAAGGTCTTATGTAGAGTTCATAGCGGACGAACTATGTAGAAAACTAAGGCGCAGGTCGGATCCTCTCCGAAAATGGAGGGAACCGCTTGCCTTTCTAGAATCGATAAAATCTCAACTTGATAGTGAAGCTAGAAGAATGGCTAATTCTTGCTTACTTAAGGTGGCTTGGACCTGGGTCTCAACCAACAAGCGTCTGCAGCCAGCTCGATCTTTAGCTAGGTGCCTCCAGCTTTGCACGCTAAGTTGGTTGAGGTCCCCTTCAACTTCCGTGCGCCACCTGAGTCGCGGTCTTCCTCTACTGCGCTGTTCCTTTGGACGAATTCGAAGATTTTTCGGACCCGAGTATTGGTGTGCATCCGCTTTACATGACCCAGCCACCTCAGTCGTTGGAATGGCTAATAGCCGGTGAAATTACATCAACACTTGTCTTCTGTAAGGTCTGGCCTTACCTGGATTGGAGGAGAACAGGAAGACCTCTGGGCGTGAATAGGAAACTTATAAGAATTTTAATAGGAGCCCTTATGGGGCATTGTCCGGTTGGCAGACATGCCATCAGAATGGATGTCCCTTTTAACGATTTCTGTAGAAACTGCGGAGACGAAGAAGAGAAGAGGAAGAAGAAACGCCTACACACCTTCTTTGCTCATGCCCTGCCCTTTCAAGGCTAAGGCTGAGGAGGAAAACACTGGGAGAGTACTTCTTCAATGATCTCAACGACCTAGCCAGGCTCGAGATCTTAAAGAAAACACTAGGAGCGTACTTCTTCGATGACTTCAACAACCTAGCCAGGCTCGACCTCTTTAGAATTAAGAGTTTTGTATGTCGGCCTAATTGGTTCTGTTCTAAGTGCGGCACAGGATATGGTTTACACCCAGAGCTTATACTCCTTTTTCCTAAGGGAAATTCCACATGTGAGGTTTCTGAGGCTTCGTTCTGGCCTAAGTGGGTCCCTGCTCAGTGGAGACAACCACCGAATCTAAGCTTACCTATATAGAGTTAACCGAAACGGTTAGATCCTTACTACTTTGGAACTTTCGTAGCCCAAAGAAACAGCCACTGGCAAGAGTTATTCTCCGTTTGACTCAGGTTCACCCCGAACTGTAGCGCCAACTAAATAAGTTCCCAGATGTCTGTCTGAAATCTCTAGTAGTACCGAAGGAAGTCCGACCTTATTTGAGCCGCTTACAATTTATTTCAATTTCGTTTAAATAGCTTTGTATAATGGCGTTTGCTCTGTTTCCTCATACATCTGCTGAATCTTTATTTGTACTGTCATCAGCTAATAAGACATTAGCCGTGTTTTTTTTTTTTTTTAAAACTATACTCACTTCAGTCGAAAAAACGATTCATACTCAGTAGCAGCCGCATCAACCAATTGGTTTGCGGCTCGAATTTTTTTTTCTCTATTTGACAGTTCTTAAATGTCAAAACCGAGGAAAAGCAACAAATACGATCGGCTAAAGGCTAATTTATGAGATTTTTCGCGCTCTGGTGGTCAACCTATGTAGTTCTATCCTCACTTGCTGCTCATGGAAAAATTATCGCCACTTGATGTGTTGTTATTGCTTTGTGTGTAAAATTTTACTGGGCTGGGTATACAGCTCCCAAAAAAACACGGCTATTGTATCTGTAAAATAAATTAATAAACAAATTAAATAAAATAAGCTTCGTCATAAAATAAAAATAACTCACATTTAAAATTGTAATCTATATCATCATATTCATCTGTTCTATGTTAGAACCGACCATTTATATAAGTCATACCCTACTGTTACAAGTTATAAAAACCAACCTCCAGAGTAATATCAAATGTTTATGTTTCAATGTTGAATTATAATTGTTCAAGTAATTCTAGAACTAAGCAGGTTTTATAGCATTAAAAGATCAAAAATATAATAAATAGGTGCTGCGCTATTTTTCTATTTTGTTTATCTTGAAACGCTTGACGAACACAGTCTTTACAGAAATTCAAATGGATTATACACAATATAAAATAATTATTGCATTCATTGGAACACTACTATATTTTACTAGTATTACATCTGCGCAGGATTTTTTAAAGGACCCACGTAAGTTAATAATAGATTCCTTAATTTAATCTTGTGTTATATTGTGAAACCTTTGAAAAGTGTTAAGTGTAAACTAAGTAGATGCATCTGAAATTGTACACTTCTTTGAATTGCATATTCGTATTTTACTCGTATGTGGCTTTGCAGTTTAGCATCGCAAAGTGTGCTATGTACCATAATTGCTTGTCTTCAACTTTATAGAATCTACAACCACATTAGTTTACTTTAATTTATCGGGCATTATAAGATAAGTGACAAATGTTTATTCATAAATTGTGTCTTAAGTGCTCACTCCAAATTGTGTCAGAAAGTCAATGGTTTTTTCCAAGTGACTGCCTTGTGTAGTGTTTGATAATCAAGGTTAGTCAAGTTCACCGCTTAGTCTAGTGTTACTAATAATTTTTAATTTTTTTAACTTAAATTAATTTTAACACGATAAACAAGAATTTATGAACTTAAGAACCCTCAAATTTAAAAATAAATAAATTTAAAAAAATAAAATCGTAGAAATTCATAGTTTTTTCGTGGCCAACGAAATAGGTGTGTTGATATTTTTGAAATTTCAAACGGTTTTCGTTTTCTTCCCCTAATATCCTGCATATCGTCCCTTATTTGCCTGAACTTTTTCAATTCTTCGTGTCATTGAATCGACCAGTTTTTGACATTCTTTTTGGACTGCTTCCCACAACTGGTCCCTGCTGGTGAGTAACTGACCCACTAATCTCCGTTTCAAATCATTTCACAAGTTCTCAATTGGATTTAGTTGAGGGGACTGACTGGGCCTCGGAATAACAGACACTTCATGATCCCGAGACCAATCCTTTACGAGGACCGATGTGTGTTCATTGTCCTGCTGGAAGTGCAATCGGACGGGCAAGTTTTCCTCGGCATATGCAGGCATGATGTCCTCCATAATATCTCTATACACGAATCTGGTCATGATGCTGTTGATTCGAAATAGGGGATGAATACCATTCCACGAAAAACAACCCCACACCATGATATTGCCACCTACATGTTTGACCGTTTTTTTTTTTATGAATCGGTGGTCGAATTCCTTGCCTTTTGGTCTTTGCACGTTACGTCCAGAATCTGTGCAAAACAAATTAATCTTTATTTCGTCCAAAGGATGTTATGCTATTCTCTACCTTCTCTACTCTTTCAGGTCCGTTTCATTCTTTGTGGTTTAAAGCAAATTCTTTTCGAATCTTAAGGTGGGTAGGTAGGTTGAAGAGATGGATGCATCGCATAATGCAGCCCTCCAGGAATGTCCAGTCTGAAAAGGCATAAGAGAAGGGAAACTTCTGGGTGAGTGCAATTACGATCGTTCGGCTTCCCGGAACCATCCTAAATTTATAGTAAATTTTAGAATGGCTTTTGATGGCTTCTTAGACAGGTCGCTCAAATCGTTGAAATAATATTCACCGAGGGCCGTCTTTCTTGTTCTGTTTAGGCTGGGACATTCGCATAGGAAGTGGGTTGTGTTCTCTTCAGCCTCTGCATATCTCTTCTGTACTTAAACGCAATCTTCTAAGGTGGGCCGCCAGTAGGTTATGGCCTGTGAAGATCCCTATGGAGAGTGCTTAGTTTGATCTGTTCAGCGCAAGAATGTGTCACATTTTTTATCTTGTTATCCAGAGTTTCCTGGAGATGCGGCATGATGAGTGTGCGCTCCATCTCTCATCAGCTTGTGTTTGGAAGTCTAGTGCAATGCTAGATTTGACGAGAGCTAGGGGGCAGTACTGACTGGTCGACCAGTGATGGGCCCTGTTCCGAGCCCTTCCTAGCTAATTCATTCGCCATTTCATTCCCGTGGATACTTTTGTGTCCCGGAATCCAACAGAGTGTTACGTTGTGGTTCGCGGTGAGGGTTTTGAGCGCTTCACGACAGCGTTTCACAATTTTTGACTTAACCTTTGCGGATGAAATGGTTAAATCGAGGCTTGGCTGTATATGTAAATGTCAATAGTCTTCCTAGAGACAAGCTTCATTGAAAGCTCACAGGCTACCTCGGTGATTGCTAGGACTTTGGTTTGGAACACACTTCCGTGGTTTGAAAGTCTTATTGACCGCTTTATGTTGGGTTCTAGTGAGTAGATCTCAGAGCCTACTCCTTCTTCGGTTTTTGACCCGTCTGTGAAAATCGCAACAGATTACCTTCACCCTCGCATCGAGTTGGCTGTCGTAAAACAGCCTCTTTGTAAGGGCAGCAGAAACTCGGGGTCTGACCCAAGCAGGCATCAATATGTTTGTTAAATTCAGATACTGGTCTAGCCAGATCCCAAGGTATCTGACTACACTTCGATTCGCTAATGGTCGCATGTGCTGTGCCATGATTGCGAACTTTCGCCAATTCTTTCTGGTATCCCTAGAGGCCCCGGACATCGGCGGCGTCCTAAACAGAATGGTTTCCGACTTCTGAAAATTGATCTTCAACTTCCAGTCGTCGCAATATCGCTGAATCTTATCGAAGTCACGCTGCAAGAGAGTTACAATTACAATGATGATCTTTGGACCTGATCTGTACGCAATTAAGTTGTCTGCATACGCAAAAGCATGTTGAAGAGAGCCTACGAGATCGCTTGTTTAAATGTTGAACAGGATCGGCGAATTTACTGCACCCTGTTGCAGACCATTTTTAACTTCGAATGTATCAGTAGAAGTCACATTGCCATTTTTCACAACGAACCGTCTACTGGTCAGCATGTTACATAGCATGTACAGCAGTGGTTTGCTTATGCCCAACTTGCTCAACTTGTAAAAGAGCCCCTCTAACCATACGGTGTCGAAGGCTTTCTCCAAATCAACCAGGCAGGCACCCGTGCATTATTTCTTGCATTTGTTCCATTGGATATCCGATACCAGTTTAGACGCGGCATGTATTGTATCATGCCCCGCCTTGAAACCGAATTGATTATCCGGAATTATTTTGTTGTCTTCAACCCACTTAGCCAGGGCTCTATGGACCACTTTTTCGAATACTTTGCTGATATTCGGCAGAGTATTTTTTTTTTTTAATTTTCTAGGAAGAGAGTGCAGTTTTCCTTGCACTTGCACTTGCATTGTGCATAGACGTAAAATAAACCATTTTATACAATTGCTTATACAATTTATACTACTATTTATACTATTTATAGCCTAGGAAAAGGTAAGAAAGATTGATTTCCTTCAGAAAATGCAATCAATGTTGACAGTCCACTGCTTGCGTTAATGTTAAAAATATTGTCAATCACACAACTGAGCGTTTATAAAAATGCAAGATCCTCTTATTTCCAATAACGTTGATCATGGTGTCATGCTTTCTTTAGTCTTTTAATGGGGTGGTGACGGCAGTTCAGCTTACATCAAGTATAAGCAAATGTCCGAAGATCACGGAAGGACTGATGAATATTGCATTTTTATTTCATTCGTGCCAATACAGCTAATATAGGGTCTTTCATTATGTGCTTCCTATCTTTAAATTTAAATAAAGCAAAGTGTGTGTTTTTTTTTCGTTTGAAAGGCCTATCGATACCATTATGTATGGAATATAAAACCGTTCAAATGTCCGCCGCGGACAATTCCAATTTTCCTTGACTCTGGCGCATAAATCAGGCTGAATTTGACCGATGGCATGGGTTATGTTGGCTTTGAGGGCCGCTGTGGTTTGTGACTTATTCGCATAGACCTGCGACTTCAGAAAACCCCACAAGAAAAAGTCTAACGGGGTCAAATCGCACAATCTCGGTGGCCAGTTCACATCACCTCCACGTGAGATGACCACACTCAGAGAAAAACACCGTGTAAAAAATTAACAAGGCTCCTGTTAAATATACACGATGGTTTCCCCCATATTAAGTGGCCGAAAATTTAGAAACTTACATGATTTTCTTAACACTATGCACATTGTTAAATTAACATGGGTATACCGGTTGCGTATATTTCATAGCACGACTTCTTTTTTAATCAAATAACAATGTTAATTTAAAAAGAAGTCATGTTATTGCAACATGATTTTCTTGTAAATCAAAAATGAGCCGTAGAATTTGGCCACCGTGTAGATTTAAACTAAGTTCATGTTATTTTAACATAGAAATAGATTTAAACTTGACCACATAGCCTGTTGATATAACTCTGTATCTGTTTCAATTGAACAGAATATCATGTTTATGCTTCGAATATTTTTTTCATCGATGCTTTACCTGATCACAGTGTTAATTGTACACTGTATCTGTTCATTTGAGCGCAAGTAAACAGATCATCACGTTGGTATATAAAATGTACTGTTATTTCTATCTACCCTTAACCTGAACACATTGTTGATATTGCATTGAATTTGCTTGTTTCAACACGAGAACATTTTTAACGCATATTCGCAGTCGCATTTGGTTCATGGTTTTGAAATGTTATAATTCACACTCACTTCGCGCAACAAATTTAGTAAATAAAATAAAGAAATTGTAAGTCCTTATAATGAAAGCTATAAGATCGCATATGTTTCTTTTGTCTGTTGTAAAATATTTTTTGAGTATGAAGAGCGGTCCTTGTAAAGGTGGACATGGAACCCGGACAACATTACGTGTGAGTTTGGTGTGGGTTTTGGGTTTCGGGGCGTCGGATAGCTTGGTTGCTGAGGCTGTGACAACCTTGCTTCTTTTGGAGACTTTCGTGGCCTCGTCCTGAAAACGGTTTCTCTCGCCTCCCTCCGCCTAGGCAGATTAATTTTGTTGGTGACATGCTCAAGGTCCCTCTCGTGTGCGCAGTACCAGTCCACCTCATTCTTAGCAATCTTGCTCCTCCAATCCCACGTAGAATATACGGGACTCCCATTTTGGATCAAGATTATAAAAATGTTAATTTTACAAATATGCACATTAATTTTATAGTTCATAGGATTAAGTTGGCAAGAGATTATGTTAATTTAACAGGGTGCACAATATTAGTTTAACAGTGAGCACTTTTGAAGTATCAGGATTGTTCACGTTAACTTAACACTTTATAATGTTAATAGCCAAGAAAACAAAATTCTGTCAAAGTCATGTATCATGTTAAAACTTTAACACGGTTACCCGTGTTGAAATTAACAACCTGAGAATTGGTTAAATTCTGGTTGATTTTACAGGTTTTTTTCTCTGAGTGCATGCCCTCGAATCGCTCGTCCAATGTGGCGTGAGCTGTGTAGCACGTAGCGCCGTTCTGTTGAAACCACATGTCGTTGGTGTTCATATCATCCAATATAGGCCAAAAGAAGTTGGTAATCATCGACCTATAGGCCTCGCCAACAACGTCGTGCTCAAAGAAATATGGACCGATGACGCCGCCAGCCCAAAATCCACACCAAACAGTGACTTTTTCGGGATACATTGGACGTTCTTGGATTTCATATGGATTGGTATCGTCCCAAATTCGAAAATTTTGTTTGTTGACGTATCCATTCATCCAGAAATGGGCCTCATCGCTGAAGATGATTTTTCGATGAACATTAGGATCAGTTTCCAATTGCTCCAGAGCCCATTCAGCGAACAGACGTCGTTGTCTATGGTCGATTACCTTCAGCTTCTGGATCAGTTGAATTTTGTACGGATGCAGGCCCAAGTCACCATGCAAAATTCGCCAAGTTGTGGTCTGCGAAAGGCCGAGTTCGAGTTCTTGTGAGCGACGCAAAATCGACTGCCTCGGATTCTCCTGCACACTCTCAAGGACAGCGGCGTTGATCGTTTACTGAACCAGTGGATTCAAATTTATCGACCACACTGCGAATAGTCCTTTTGGGAGGACGATTATGGCGACCGTAAAATGAGCGAACCGCGCGAAACGTTGCCCGAACAGAACACCCATTTTGATAAAACAATTTTATTATTTGCACGTGTTGTTGAACGCTATATCCCTCCACGGTGGTTTGGCAAAACAGACTGAGTAAATGACAGCCAATTTGACAGATGTAGCTTCAAAAATATGGCCGCTATCAACTGTTAAAGTTCGGAAGTCCCTATTGAAAGACCCTTTATTATAAGAGAACCCGATAGAGGTAATCTGGCAAAATGCAAATCCTTCCTCCACTCGCTTGTGTCGACCAATTAAATTTTTATTTTTCAATGAAACGGAAGAGATGTCAGTTAAGGAATTTAATATGATCCGCAGTCAAATTAATGATCTTCCAGACCTTGAGATAATAATTGGTTTCAAAAATTTAAAAGTTAAATAAATATAAATATAAATAATAATAAATAAATAAAAGGGGAGGGATGGACCTCCCCTACCATACGATTTTTTTCTTGTTTCGGTTCAAACTACCCATCCACCCGCAATTCAGAATTTTGTACGTCTAGCATGTATGAAACGGTTCACTGTGTCTCCGGAAAATGTATCTTCATATTGACAATTGTTACAGGTCACTGTTCCTGCTAAGCCATATCTGATGGAATGTACATTTTAGGTCTTAACTGTGCTCTGCTTGTGCTCGTTTAATGATGTTCGGTACATCTATTGTAGTTAAAGCTACGCTGCAATTAGTTCGGTTTGTTAAAATTCTGTCGTATCCGCTTATTAACGAGCTTCTTAATAGTTGTTTGTAGGGCACCTATTGTATGAACTGAGTTTGTTAAATGACAAAATTAACACTTGACCTGCGCAGATGTTAGCGCAATGCAATACGAAAGTGTGATTCAAAATCTATGAATAGGAAAGGAGTAGCTTTAAAAGATTAAAAAACTGAACAAACAGGTTTGTGCATAAGTACATATGTTAATAATTATAAAAACTTGAACTTTTCAGTTTTTTTTTTTGTATAACTCGAGGAAATAGTTAATTCTAAGCTAAAAGCTGGCAATTACTCGTCCATCTACCGTTTTATACATATCCGGCGTTATGAAAGCAATTAAGTGAGGAAAAAATGATTTAAATGAGGTCGTTAATATGTGACTTTGACTGTAAGACAACGATCAATGAACATTTAGACTTAAACTGCAATGCAAAGCTCATTACAACAATCAATGATGTGTAGACAGGTATGTACACATATGCTTCTGTGCTCACACTCAAACTGCTTCTTACATCGACATTCATTTAGGGAGGAAGTTATTTGTGGTGTGATAATTATCTCGGGAGAAGGTGAGATGCCATATTAGAGACTCAGCTGGCAGTATAATGCACAGGTCTCCCAGGTAATGAAAAGGCAGATGAACTAGCCAGAAAATGTTCTGCATCAACCTTCATGATGCCAAGACCATTCGGCGGTCACGGTCTCCCAACAAGCACAGCTAAAGGCTGTATAAACAATTGGTTAAAAGGTAAAGCTCGACATTACTAGACAGAAACGGTAGGTTACAGACCAATCTCTTCCCAAAAAAGAACGAAACAACTTCTACAACTAACAAGAAGTCAGATTCGAATCGTCACAGGCTTTCTTACCGGACACCGCCGGGTTTAAAAAAACATCTCATGCACAAAATAACACGTGTAGGATGTGCAACGAGGACGAAGAATCAGCAGAACACTTGCTTTGTCTCTGTAACTGCCTTGTTAGAACGCGTCAACGTTTTTTTAGATAAATACTACCTCGTGGCGGAAGATAAAACCACCAGCTTCACCCAAAGACGTCCCCAGTTTCATCGCGCATGAAGAGGATATCACAATAGACCCACTTGCGGCCGCAGTGATAAGGGACTAAGGACCACCTGAAATCCTAATCTAATCTAATCTATGGGTCTCCCACTTACCACTGCCAAGCTGAATGTTTTAACCAACTCTTATGGCTTCAGGTCGGCTTCTAGAATTGAACTTTTACTTGTCAGAAGCTGTACTTGTATGCAATTTATTGTTGTGAGCCAGGGTAAAGTCCTAGAGGCAACTTCGGTACAGGTGAGGAAGATGGCAGCATGTTTGTCGTTGCTCGGCTTAGCTCGTAGGACGGGGTTGTGAACTCCGGGTAGGCAGTCCTTCTGCAGGTGAACATGACGAAATTTACAATTATTGTCTGGGACGTGACAACTGACGAATTTTCCACTACGTGACGAGTAGGGTCGTGATCGGCAGGTCTTAAAGAGGCTATCTCCTGCAATATTTGCCTACAACATCTGGCATGTCTCGGATTCTTGGCGAACCTTATCCGAAAGAGATACCGGAAAAGAGAGCACGTTAAGGGTTAAGTTTAATTTAGTCTTAAGATAGTTGGGTCTAGTGTAGGTTAAGCTTTAAGTGTTAGTATAGTTTAGGCTAGTTAGGGTAGTATCGCGAGAATCTTTCCTTTCTTTCTCCAAGGTATTGGCATAGGTCCTTGATAAAATGCCGTTTCCTTTTCTCTCTAGCTTCGCTGTCCTCTTTCTATTTCTTCTTTAGCTAGTTTAGGGTTGACAAGAACCCCCGTCCGATGAGCTGAACCGAGCAAAGACAAGCGTGCCGCCATCCTCCTCACCTGTACCGAAGTTGTCTCCGTAGCTCTACCCTGGCTCACAGCATTATATAGAAAAGGTGAGGCAGAGTTTTTGTCGTGTTGAGACAACTTCGCCACCACGGATTCTCTTTTTGTGTTGCAGAAGGACTAGGCACTCGGTTAGGATGTGTAGAGAGGTGACGGTATCAGGAATAATACCTTTGCGCATGCTTGTCCCGGTGTGTTAGGCGATGCTTCTCTGAATTCTTGCAAGAAATTGATTTGCTTACCCCACTAAAGGGTTCGGGTCCAATGAATGTTGTTGATGCGCCATCTTTTGCCAGTGGGTCGGCAACTCCAAATCCAATGAAAGATAACCATATTGTTACTAGCTAGATCAGATAGGTTTCTAGGACTAGCTTGGATTTGATGAAGAGCGAGTCAAGTGCTTTAAGGTCAGCTTGGCTGTCTAAGAAGATAGATAGATAGATTTCTTTATTTCGTATTAAGATTTTTACATGATATAGTAATCGCACAGCATAAGGTACAGAGATTTGATACATTTATATCTTTCTTCTGAAAAATGATTGCTACAGTATAGACACATTAAATATTTCATATATGAACATAGATTTTGAAGGAAAATACGATGAAAAACCTTCAATATAAGCAAAAAAGAAAAAAAAAAAAAAGAAGAGAAGTATACATATAAATAACTAAAAAATTATTAAAAAAACAAAACACAATATGAACGAAAAGTAAATAAATGAATAAATAAATAGATATATAAATAAGTAAATAAATAATAAAAAAGAAATAAATAAATAAATAAATAAATAAATAAATAAATAAATAAAGATGAATAAATAATAGGTAAATAAGTATATATACATATAAACAAACTAACAAGAAGAATAGATGAATAGGTTTTAATAAATAAATAAAATATATATAAGGACAAATAAGTACAGAAATAATAGTTTAAATAGCTTAGTTGCTATTTGTCTCAAATAGGGCATTGCCAAGGCGATTGTCAGCAAAAGCGCAGGAATTGATAGACTTATTTGTTTGTTTTACTATTTTCGAAGATATCGGTTCAACACCCGCTTTTTTGTGAAGGTGAGAAGTGGGAAAATCCCACGCTAGGTTTAACATAAGTTTTAGAACTTTGTTTTGTGCTACTTGAAGTTTTTTTAGGTGACATTTTGCTGATTTTTCCCATACTGGACAGCCATAAAGAAGTATTGCTTGGAAAATAACTTTCATTATTATTATTTTATTTGGTAGAGATAAAGAAGATTTTCTATTAATAAATGGGTAAAGCATTTTCGTTGCGTTTTTTACTTTATTAACAGTCTGTCTGATATGTTCCTGAAATGTCAGCTTACTGTCAAGGTAAATACCTAGGTATTTAATGGAATTTTTAGATTCCAGATCGACTCCATTTTTCCTGTAAGCTAGAAGCGGGAAGAAAGCAAGCTTTTCTTTTTCGTGTGAAAAAGATCGCTTGCAATTTGTCCACATTTAGCCTAATATTCCATTTAGTGAGGTACTTTAGCAAAATTTCCATCGCATTTTTCAGATTGTTCTCAATATTAAGAGCAAGCTCATGAGATGAAAATACAGCCGTATCATCAGCAAAAATTGCTGCTTCACACCCCGGTAATTCAGGAAAATCGGACGTGTACAGGTTGTAAAGTTAAGGCGCCAAGACTGAGCCTTGAGGTACTCCCGACTTGTATTGTATTAAATTAGACACACCACTGTTGACATGCACTTCAAAACATCGATCAGACAGAAAACTTAGAACTATATTGCACAGATAAGGTGGGAAATTGAGGTTGGTCATTTTGAAGATCAAACCATTATGCCAGACTGAGTCGAAAGCCTTTTCTATATCGACTAAAATCATGCCAGTTGATTTTCCTACTAACCGATTACTTCTTACATGATTGCAAATCCTCATTACTTGATGGGAAGTGCTATGGAAGCGCCTAAACCCAAATTGTTCATCGGGAAGAATCTTATTATCTTCAGTAAATTTAGTGATTTTTTCTTTAAGAATCCTCTCATAAATTTTGCTCAAATTACTAAGTAGACTGATTGGTCGGTAATTATTTGGATCGTCTGAGGGCTTGCCCGCTTTTAATATCGGTGTCACTTTTGCAAGCTTCCACTTTAGTGGAAAATATTGCAATTTTAGACAGGCGTTCATAACGTAAGTTAACATTTTGACACCGATTTTAGGTAGCTCCTTGATGTAAACATTTCTTATTCGATCTAGCCCTCCAGATTTTCTAGTTACTAAATTTTTAATGAAGAACTCGATATCATCTTCACATATATAGGCATCTACTGGTAAATCTATTTCTAAAGATCTGAGCGTTTGAACCGTGCTATCTACCAATGAAACCGTATGCATATCACTCAAATTTTGTGAAATGTTATGATTACGCTCAAAAGTGTGAGCAAGAACATTTGCTTTCTCGATGTCTGTAAAGAAGATATTTGATGTGTTCCTGAGGCATGGTACACGTCTACTTTTGTTTCGAACTATTTTGACTACGTTCCACATAGGCTTCGCGTTAAAGTCTAAATTTTAAAGTTTTTTGTTCCAGGACTCATTTCGCCAAAACGCGATTTCTTCTTCAATGAGCTTACTGAAGTACTTAACTTCATTCCTGAAGACTTCTATTCTGTACCTCTGCCAATTCCTTCTGTACATGTTTCTTATCTTAATGAGATTTAATATATGTGCTGGAAGCTTAGTAGAAAAGTTCTTCTTAGCTACTTTTGGTATGCTTTCATCAGCTGCATCAAGGATATGTTTTGTGAAATCATCCACGAGAGAGTCAACATCCTGTTTACATGTTATAAGATCTAGATTAGTATCAAAATGCCTAAGCTTTTGATTTATTCTAGATCTATAATGAGTCCAATTGGCATTTTTTAGATCTTGGATATATCGAACATGCTCTACTCCAGACCAAAGAAGCTTGCAGAATACCGGGTTGTGATCCGAATTTAATTCGTTAAATGTGATAGGTTGAGTCACATAATTAGGACAGTTTGTAACAAAGATATCTAGCACAGATGGACGACCACGTGAGCCAGCAGGTACATAAGTTGGATGACACGGAAACAAAATGGATATCGGTAACACAACAGAAAGATTTGATAACAAATTACCCCAGGCATTGGCTCGAAGGCAACCCCAATCCTTGTGTCAACAGTTTAGATCACCACCAATTAAATAATCATTATTCATAGAGAACATTTTTCGCAAATCGCTTCTCAGGCTAGTCTTATTAAGCAACGAAACCGTGCTACCAGGGAAGTAAACACAGAAAACTTTAATTGTTTTTTGGTTACTTAGTTTCACCTCGATACCTAAGTTTTGTACCAACTGTGTTTTAATAATTGGTAGAAGCGAGTGTTGAACCGATGTTCTTACGAAGATAGCTATGCCACCACCAATTCCAACAGTTCTATCAACTCTGTAACATTTATAATTCGGTGTAGACAAACGATAATCTTGATTAAGCCAAGTTTCAGTTATTAAAGCTATGTGGATGTCTAAGAAGATAAACATAGTTTTGCCCAGGATATGAGTGCCTGGTTCTTACACACGGATTGATGGCAAAATACCTCGACTTGGAATATGGATGAGTATTAACCAAGTTCGAGCATGGTGATTCTTCAAAAAATCCGGATCTAGATACTGATCCACTTTGGATCCGTCCGTATACCAGACGAGCTGAGAATGTAATCCTTGAGGTTTGTGTTTCTTCCGATCCTCCCTTAGCGGGATAGCGAGTGAAGGTTATGTCCTGCATCAGTACTTCAAGCAAGGATAGGTGACCTCCTCTCTAGATCTTTGGGTCATAATTGCTTGATTGAAAAAGTCGATGGAAGCTTAATTTAGCTTCCTTTCGTACGAAGTTTTGTGATGACGGCAAACCCAGGGCGACATTGAGGACAGCAATTGAAGGTTTCGACAAGGCGCTGGATTTTTTAATCGTAGTTATTTCATCAGTCTTCGTCCACCAGACCATGCTTGTGTAAGAGATTATCGGTCTGACAATCAATGTTTATAGCCAGAGTATCATCTTGGGTTATATTATACTCCCCAGTTCTTCCAGCAGATTCCGCGGCAGGTCCAAAGTGAGGCAGAGTTAGTTAGTGGACCAAAGACACTATAGCATGGAAAGGTTGGTGTTATGGTCTTTGGCTTTTATTTTAGACAGGAAGTTGCGATGGAAACCAAACATCCAAGAAAGGGTTAAGAAAAAAGTAGCCCCGTAATCCTGCAAGAAAGTCTACATTTCTTGAATCATGCTGATTCTCTTAAATAGGATTTTAGTATGATGGACGGCCCCAAAAAGAGTTACTCCACCCCGAGTCGACATATCTAAGAAACTGGTTTGGGGTCCTCCTCAAAGAAAGATAATCCTTCTACACAGAAGACCAAAGATGGATGTTTCTTCCAGCAATCTACATTTGACCTTTCCTTTCTTTCTAAATATTGGAGCGTTCTCCCGGTGGTAATAATGTCGACTAAGGAAGCCTTGTCAAGAAAAATATAACACACCATTGATGATTAGTCTATGGGGCTTGTTTCCTACTAAGAAAAGATATTGATACAGGAATACTTTATATCGGATTATTTTGCCAAAATTCTGACTGAAATCTTTGACTTACCTCATTTCAGTTAAGAAAGCATTATTTTTTTAAAAAATAAAAGAGGTTCTTGATACATACATGATCTTATCTCAGTGCCAGAAACTTAATGAAGAATGCCTTATCTTAATTTGTGGTAAATAAACCTTGATTTATATATCTTGAGACAAAAGTGTCAACAGATACTTATCAAATTCAAATATTTTGAACCGCAGCAAGACACTGCCACAAACGCTGTTCTCTTGTCGAGCCTGCAACAACTGAACCAAACCTCTGTGTTAGAAAAACAACTCTGGACACTTGATAACTTATAACATGCACATAAGTCCAAAGGGATTGCTGTTTTATGTTTCGATTGACTTAACTGGTATAAACCATTTGGTGTGACTGTCTTCCCAAAACAAACATTCCACGTGCCTTGAATATTACTTTGAGTTTTGCCTACTTGTGGAATGTGGAATGTGGAAAAGGGTCAGTTCTTCGTCATAAAGTAACATATACATATATGTAACGTCTCTTCATACATATGTTCGTATGTATGAATTTCCAAGTGCTCAAACCAATTTAAGAACACCAAATCTTTACATGGACGAAACCAATTTTAACTCATTCGTAGCAAGAAAATAAGGACGATCGAAGAAAGGATGTCGATGCAACTAAATTTCCAAGAATTAGCCAGGGTCTTGGAAGAGCGATGGTAGCGGATAAACCCAAACGGGAGCGCTCACGGCGGGCTACTGGCATCGGTCTTACCAACCCCTCGTCCTAGGGGTTTCTACAATGGAACTGGCCCTCCAGGTTGGGGGTTGTGTCGCCGGAATAACTTGCTCATTCAGAAAAATAATAGTTACGAAGCAACAGCAAGTCTCAATGAGTTGCTGTAAGTAACTCCTGCAAACGAAACAAGGATAACAACCTTCAAATACGTAAGTGGATTATTAGGTCCCTTCTGTGGGGTAGGAAATCACTTCTCGCGAGACACGCAAAAGGTCTTTGCATGCATGAATCTAGGAAAGCCTGGCTCAATACACCAGGACAAGTATGTTCAAAATTGCTATTCCCGGTACCATCACAAAAAAAATCAAACTTCATTGTGAACCTCGATAAGAGCAACCTTAGAGCACTAATTGGACTTCTCAGTAGTCACTGCGGCCTGAACAAGCTCCTACATCTCATGAATCTTGCAACAGATTTAAGCAGTAGACTCTGCCTTGAGAGTGAGAAGACGTCTCTTCACATCCTTACGGAATGCCCAGCTCTCTTTTAACTCTGAAAAAGAATACTAGGCGGCGAATTCGTTTCTACAAAACAACTTGCTGCCATCTACCCACAGAAGTTCATTATCTTCCTGATATCTTCTGGAGTGAAACAATTCATCTAGGAACACTAGGGGAAGGCACAATACGATTCGTTAGAAACCGCAGTGCCAAGGGCTGATCAGCTCTCCCGAAACAATAATAATAATAACAATAATAGGTCCCTTAACAGGCCATGTGTAGCCGAACAACTAGCGAAGACCTTACCAAATCAAAAAGGGACTAGACGTGCTATCATAGGATTTCCTTAACATCGTACTTGAAAGAATTGTGCAAAACTCACACGCCAACACAGAGGTAGCACGCCCGCTAGCATTGAGACGGAAGCGGCTATAGGTTCAACGGTCTATGAGGGCAAAACAAAATATATGCTGCCAACAAAGAAGGAAATCAGAACGTCACCCTCGACAGATATATGTTACTTTGAGGTAGATAAGGGCTTTTCCTCCCTTTGCTCCACTATAAACTCAAACAATGACACCAGTGCTGAGATCAAAAGATGTATAACTTTTGCCAGTTCGCTGTTTCTTTGGGATAAGAAGGTAATTGAGTGGCAAAGCCCTTTCTCGAAACAACTAAAGTGACTCTACGTATTTTCTAGTCACTCAATCATCCCGATCTTGCTCTATGGTGCAGAGGCATGGAATTTGTCAAAAAAAAGATAAAGTCGCCATAGGTGGTTTCAAGAAAAAGTCCTTCTATAGCCCCGTTCACATAGACGGTGAGTGAAGAATCAAATACAACCACGAAGTTTATAGGCCGTACAGTGACGTTGACATATTCAGAAGAATTAAAATACAGCGACTAAGATGGATGGGACACATGGACGTGTGCGACCGGAGAATCTTCGAATCTACCCGGAGGGACGTTGGAGTAGCTGAAAACCGCAACTAAAGTGGCGTGCCCTAATTTTTTTTATTTTTTTATAATTCACTAGCGCTTAAGGCGTTATGAACACCCTTATGATGCTATTCACATAGCGCTGGTGTTGGTGTAGTGATTTTGAAACTCAGGTGGTATTAGGTTTCAGTCTTTTTGCGGCGAGAGTGTCCAGAATGACAGTAGAGAATTATTGGTACTGTTGCCATTGCTTATAATTCACAGTATTTCTTTCGAACATCGAATGGAAGGGGACCTCAACAAACTTTGCATTCAGAACTTTAGGCACCTAACTAGCGATCGAGCTGGCTGCAGACGCTTGTTGTTTGAGGTTCAGGTCAACCCCGAACTGAAGCGCAATCATAAGTTAGTCAGTCAGCCCTTTGCAAAACTGTGTTAACCCATATTGTTGGCAACTGAGCTCCAACTTATTCCATGTCCATCATCTGCCTGATTATGTTGTCTGGGGTTGAGTTTTCAAACAATTCTTTGTGGAGACAGCGTTTCCTAACAACCATCTTTCGCTGATTCGTCTTCCTCTAAGCAGAGTCTGCATTCAGATTCCTGAACTATCTTTAGTTTATGTATGTGATATCTGAGGCTTCAGTGACCGGTGAGGAAGCCGGCAAGTCTTCTGATATCGTGCCTTTTATGGTTGAGAATATTTTTAGTGGAACTATTCAGGGGTCGGATGACTCTTTTAGTCTGTCTGAGTCCCTGAGTGTTGTTCCAGTAGAATAAGAGAGAGACTCGTGATGAACGCGGAAGTAGGGATGGCGCAGAAGGGTTCGGCAACTATGTACCTTTCTGAAGAGCCTTTCCTGGTAAGTTGATCTACAATTTCATTGCCTTCAATGCCTCTGTGTCCAGGTACACACCAAAGCTTGACTTCATTCTGCTCCGAGAGGTCCTGGAGAGTATTGAAACAGCCTAGAACGGCCTTTGAGTTACAGTAATGGGAATTCAGTGCTTTGAGCGCTGCTTGACTATCGGTGAATATATTGATGGTTACCCCCTTCATGCCGGAATCGAGAATGATAGTGGCGCAGGTAAAGGGAGTAGATACGGCAGTCTATGAATATAGAAAATCATTAAATACATTCAAGTTTAACGTGTGCTATACTTTTCTTTTATTTTCAGCTTCATATGTACCACCTTGCAAAATTTACGAACCTGAATTTACAAGATGCTCTACAAACAGTATCCAAAAGTTATTTTCCCAGCTTGCCGTAGGTACGATGATACGAAAAAGAGGAGCATATTCGTTTTCAATAACCATTTACGTATGTAGGTATACCAGGCCTAAAATCTGTTGGACCGATTGACCCATTTATGATTAAAAAGGTCATCTACAAACAAGATAACAACCAAGTTGCAACAATAGCTGCAAATTTAACCGATCTTGTAGTGAAAGGCTTCGCAAAAACTATCGTCAAGGAGAGCAAGTGAGTATAGATTAATTTTGGGAACAGTGAGACCTATAATTGTCACTGTAATTGTATTCCAGAGTCAGTAAAAAAGATTTTAGCTGGGAAACAACCTTATTAATCCCGAAACTAAGAATGGACGGAAAGTATAAAATGGAAGGAAAAATCTTGATATTAGCCCTAAAAGGAAGTGGACAAATGTTCATTGAAATTGGTGAGTTTATGCATAAGTATATCGTAAGGGACTAGTAAGGGAATTGTAATAGGAACTCCTCTCATGCTTATGCTAAATACCAAGGCCCTGGAAACTTATAAAAATACAGCTTATTGCTATTAACAGAAGCTTTACTAAACCCTTAAATTTTATCACGAATTTCATATAATTTTCTTATTCATTGTAGACAACTTGAACATAAAAATGTTCACTACGGTCAGACTATACGAAAAAGGAGGATTCACATTCTGCAATGTTACCAGTGTCCGTTTACACTTGGCTATTTCAAATCTTAAAACAAGATTCGATAATCTTTTCAATGGAAATAAGGAAATCGAAAAAAGTACAAATGAATTTTTCAATGAAAATTGGCAGGACTTTTTCGAAGCCTTACAACCAGTTGTAACACAAACTGTTGAAGATATTCTATTAAATATAATGGGCAACGTATTTAATTATATCCCTGCCAACTTTTTCGTCAATGATATTCCAACTTCTGTACAACTTTATGGAAAATTGTAATTTAAATCTCAAACGCTGGCTCTTTTACAAAAAATTTAAAAAATACAAAAAGTAAGACTTATATTTTAAATTAGTAATTTTGTTTTCAAATCTATATATCTGTGGCAACAAGGAGACAACAGCATAAGTCACACACAACACAATACGACTTATGTTGTTTTTCCTTGTGACCACAGATACATCAATTGCCTGTTCGTTTAAATGCTAAGATCTCAAAGACTATAACCATCCGGTTGAGCTGAAGCTTACACAATATATTTGTTATGAAATGAGAAGTGCAAGTAAATTAAAAGTTTTCAAGTTTTACGATAGGAAGCGCTGAACGTTTTAAGAACTCAAAAAATTACCATTTTTTTATGTCTTCATATGAGCGGAACTGCTGATCAGCCAGACTATGTGCCATCGAACAGAACAAGTCATAATCGGACGGTAAAATATCTGGGGACTATGTTTCCAGGTAAGTTTTAACGGATTTGGCAACGTGAGACCGAGGGTTGTCATGCTGTAGAATCACTTTTTCGTGCCCAACGCATGTAATTGCTTGGAAATGGCTTGGCGGGTAACTCCTAATGCTGAAGCAAGCCGTTCTTGCGATTGCCACGGATCCTCATAGAGCAATGTCTCCAATTCAGCGTCTTCGAAGGATTTTCGCCTTCCTTCACGCGGACGGTCGTCAACATCGAAATCACCGTCTTTGAAGCAACGGAACCAATCACGGCACGTTGTGTCACTTAGGGGAGTATCTCCGTAAACTTTTTGGAACTCTCGATGCGCTTCAGCCGCCGTTTTCTTCAAATGAAAGAAGAAAATCAACACTTCCCGCAAATGACGATTATTTGGCACAGAATCAGACATTTTCACACAGCCAAAAGTATATGACGTGAAAATAAAATCACTAATATGTCAAAACGGTTTGTTTACCATATGTCTAAGCTCGGTTCATGACGTTTTGGATATGTCAAAATCGACCAGCACTTACTGCTGGAGCCATTTATTGACAAACAGCGAGAACTTACTTGCGTACCTAATAAAGTGAAAAGTGCACGTAAATCAAAAATTTTCAAGTTTTCAAATAGATGGCGCTGAACACTCACGCTGTTAAATCGTGACGATCTGTAATTTTTTGAACTGGTTTGTAGTTCTTGTACAATCTCTGTCCACGCTGAGTATGTACATGTGCATTTAAATGCGCTCAATAAATTTACAGCTGATATGCTGGGGAGGAGAGGGGCAGCACCGTGTGTAAGCAAGGCTTCAGTTCCCATTGGATTTTTCTTCGTCATAACTTTCAACAAGTCCCAAGCCGTTGACAATAACGCATATTGATTGAAGCACTTGACCTGGAAGCTATTAATTTAGGCTACCAGAAGGTTCAAATTGAATTTGAATTTAACGCGTGCGGAGCTGCGGGGAACAGCTAGTGATAGATATTTTATTTATCAAAGCGCTTCTAACATTGCACACACTAACTGTACCCACGACTTCGTCCGCCTTGACCTTAAATTTCTTGCCGGGAAGAATGAGCCGCCACTACGTTCATGTAGCATAGCTCACAGA
The DNA here is from genome assembly GCA_951813785.1 of Criorhina ranunculi. Lineage (NCBI taxonomy): Eukaryota > Metazoa > Arthropoda > Insecta > Diptera > Syrphidae > Criorhina > Criorhina ranunculi. The sequence goes on along the minus strand of OX638381.1, from coordinate 51,248,442 downwards.
TTATGTGATGTGATGAGGGTTTTTTTTTAGTGGAAAGCATCGAAAGCTTTTGTGTGACACTTTAATCCGAACTAAAACCTCTGCCTCCAACCCCTGTTCCTCACCCCACGGTACTACTCTCTCGTTCTCTCTCTCTCTCTCTCCCTTTCCACGTCTAGGTATGAACATTTGTGCAAAAGAACAGATGTGTGTCTAAGAATAACGTACATGGGTTTATGGTTGTCTCAGAGTGTTTTTTTGGGAATATAAATACATCTAAGCTATATTTGCTCCTTGTCGATCCTTGTAAGATAATGTCAATCTCCTCTACGTTTGGTTCTGTTGTTTATCTCGGGTTTCTCTTCTTTCCCTTTCCAGGCATCTCTGCTCTACGTACATACTTTCGGCGCAAATGCACACTGCATTAAAATTTATCAATATTTCCCGTTGAGTGTAGAACCGTGGTCACTGAAAGAACAAATGCCCCACGTCTTCTACAGTGTCTCCCTACCACTCCCATCAACATCCAAGTCACGTGAGTTGTGGTATTAAAACAACGCAGTCGCGCTAATTGTGTCTTCATAGGACTTTACCAGACAATCACTTCTTCCTTCCTATCTCTATTGTGCCTGCGCAACACGGGCGAATTGAAGAGCCATCGTTATTGAACCGATCAATTTGATTGGAAATAGCAATGTCCCGTTAAGATCTGTGTAACTTAGAAGTCTACTTCTTCATGCTTGTGCCTTGTCCAAGTATCGGTAATAAGGATAAGATGATATGTCTGTCGGCCTTTGGTTGACAAGTTCCAACTCTGCTACCATTCTCTTATGCTCCTTGTTGCTTCCTCATCGTGCGTCACTTCACGTTCCTGTCCACTTCTCTGTAAAGAGGGTGAAATTTACTATCCAAGGGCAGGTCTATCACAAAATTGCGACTTTTTTTCCTTTATCTGACACTTTGTACTTAACAGCAGTACATCCCGATACACTACATTACCGTCGTCGTGTAAAATTCAGATTTTAGAGAAAACGGTCATCTTTAAATGAAAGGGCAAATTGTTGAGTGTTATAGAAATGCGAGGAAATAGTGCGCTCTCTCCTTTGGCCGCTCCAGTGAAAATTGTAGCCTTGATCACATTTCTTTCCAACTCTGTGATGCACACCCTGGTACTATTGCATAGACTTGTAGCATCAAGGTTACGCATCAGCAAAACTGAAGCACCAATTGTTTGTGGCTCTCCGAATAACTCTAAGAAGTTCAAAAACTCTGCTTAGTAGGTGGTAGCGACGTTTGCAGATGTGATCTGCTTCATATTCTCGACGCGTTGGCAAATGTATTTGGAGCAGGAAAAATATATAATACCTAGCCTCAAACGTTTTACTGGGGGCATTCTATGACACAAAAGGGATTTCCGACTTCCAGTACAGCTAGAAACTTGAAACTTGGTGTGCAGGTAGGTCGTACCTCACATATACCTTAAAAATTGCGACTTTTTCAAATATCCCCCTCCAACCCCCCCAAAAAGGGTCATAATCGAGGGAAACATTGGTTCTAAATCCTACCGATATATCGGTTATTTATGAGAAAGTTATTAGAGCGCTAAGTGTTTTAAAGAATAGTAAAGCCGCAGGATCTGATGGAGTTCCTGTTGAATTTTTTAAGTATGGTAATATTGAGTTGAATGAAAGACTTATTATTTTGTTTAACAGGATTTTAGATAGTGGAGGAATCCCAAACGGCTTTAAAGAAGTTCTAATTACCCCCATTTATAAAAAGGATGCTCATTGCAAATTGTAGAGGCATTTCCTTTCTAAATGCTTCTTATAAAATATTCACGGCAATCCTACAGTGTCGACTTGGATTAAGGAGAATAGTCTGCTAAAGGAATATCAAACGGGCTTTAGGCAAGGATATTCTACTATCGACCATGTGTAGTATAAGGAGAATTGCAGAGTCTTTTATTGAAAGGGGTTAACAACTGTTCGTGTTCTTTGTTGACTTTAAGTCTGCTTTTGATTCAGTGGACCGAAATGCTTTATTCTATAAATTCTACTGCATGGTCATGTCGATGAAGTTTGGACAGGTCATCCAAAACCTGTATGCCGATACCAAGTCAACTGTGTGAAATAAAGAGGAGTTATCACCATGGTTCCAGGCGTGTTCGGGGGTAAGGCAGGAATGTTCTTGAGACGAGCTTGTTTGCATTATGCATACATCAAGGACATGTTCCGCCTGGTGGTATTGAATATACAGGGTTGCTCATCAAAGCACTTCTTTTTGCGGATGATATGGTGCGACTGGCGCACTCAGCTGAATCCTTACAACTCATGATCAATAGACTGCATGATTACTGCAGGTTATGGAACTTGATCATCAATTTAAACAAGTCAAAGATTATGACATTCAAGAGAGGGGGAGGAAAAGGCTGCAGAAACAAAAAATGACCTTAAAATGGCGAAAGAATAATAGTTGTTACATAGTTCATTTATTTAAAATGTTTGGGTCCACTAGAAGTCCTTCAAAAGGAACTGGGCACTTCGTGGCACTAAAAAGATTGGTTGATTTTGTTATGTATGTTGTTATGTATAATTTTTGTTTAAATGTCAGTACATTCAATAACAAGCATCGTCCTAATAAAATAAAATAAAATAAATACAATTCGGTCTTCTCAAATACGTTTTCACGAAATTCACCGGCCCCAAGGAGCAGCATAGTCCTTTTTCTTAGAGCGTGTTTCTGTTTCTGGTAGACTGTATTTTATTGTCATCTAGACATTGATACAAATCTTCACCAGTGATATTTACTCATCAAACCAACGCACTAAGCGCTGAGCCACAGCGCTTTACTTTACTTTAGCCGACTAAGTATAGCTGACTTTTGCAAAGGAGGCTGAAGCGATTTGGACGAATACGGCCTGTTTTCTCTCTGATTACCCAAGCTTCAGCAAAAAGAGAAGGATGAACCTCCGATAATACTCGTACTTCCTACTACTATGTCAACATTCAGCTAAGATCCTAAATTTGGGGTGATTCAATGGGTCTTTAACAAAACCAAGCTTAAACTGACCCACCCTACTCATCACATTTTCATTATTTTCATGTCCTTCCACAACGAGGAACACTATGGATCTATTATAATACCTAACACAGTCATAAAAAAACAGATTTGTAATTTGCTTCTTTTTTTTCCACACACCATAAAAACCCTTTTCCCTGTGAATAGCCAGCGAGTTCCGATCATTTAGAGGCAAAGATACACATACCCACTTCAAATAGGAGCAAGCAACAATAAAAAATAAAAAAAACGGAAAATCGACCCTTGTCGCACAAGCGATCATGAGTGCTGCGCAAATCACTATTCAATTCAATTCAATTTATTGGAAAAATAGTTTTACAAAAACTCAAGATTTAAATATACAAAATTACATAGACAAATAACTAAATGGCCGTATCCTAACGAAATATGCATTTTAAAAAATAAATTAAAAATAAATTAGCCTATGTACTAATCCTGGACATAGACTATTTACTCACGAAGTTTCATCCAAATCCGTTCACTCGTTTAGGTGTTACGAAGTAACAAACCTCCAACCATCCAAACTTTCACATTAATAATAATAGTTGGATCGATAAAAATGTGGTGGGTATCCATTCGAAATTCCTGGGTCTTCTATAAGATCTGCCGTAGTGTGCTCGGTGGTAAGCTTTCCTAGCTGAGTCATACTGATATGGATGAATCCAGTAGTTGACAAAAGACTTTAGGCGCACACACAATAAAGCAGAGAGGATCTTGTTTAGGAGACTTACATTTGTATATCTCCATAGTTTTATCAGTTTGCAAATTTTTAATTAAATTATTAACATTTTACTAATTTTTTTGTTTGTTTAGATAATATGCTGATTAAATTGTATACAAAGACAAGGCTCTATGAAAAAGGTGGTTTTACTTTCTACAACGTCACCAGCCTTCGTATAAACCATTCTATATCCAAGTTAAAAGCCCAATTTGATAATCTCTTTAATGGAAATAAGGAGCTGGAAGACCAGACTAATGAATTTTTCAACACAAATTGGATGGATTTGAATGAAGCCTTACGACCTACCATATCCCAAACTGTTTCGGAAATACTCTTAGCTCAATTACAAAATGTTTTCCATTACATCCCAGCAAACTTTTTTATAAGTGATATTCCAACATCTCAACAACTTTATGGGAAGGTGTAATCTTTAAACAAAAAAAAAATAAAAATAAACATTAAATAATGGAATAAAAAATAAAATGTAATTTTTAATTTTTCTGATGCATCCCCTTGTGTGTGTTGTAGAAAAAGAGGTTAAGCCCACAATGGATCTGATAATGGTCGATGGTTTAGTCCTAACCCCATGAGAACCTCAAAAGTCCAGCATCACCACGAAATCTATAAAACTAGCGAACGAGAGATGGACTGCACTCATGTGATGTGGCGACACAAACGCTAAGGAGGACACATTCCACCTCCTATGCAAATGCCCAAGCCTCAGCAGAAACAGAAAGACAACCCTCCGGGAACATTTCTTCAGTGATCTGGGCGATCTGTGAAACAAGCCACCGAGAACCATCTTACAATTCCTTCGGAACTCGGGTTGGTTCAGGGAGGCCAACTGAGAAAAATTATAATTCCATATTTTAGTTATCTCACACCACACCAGGGAACACAATGGATCCATTGTGATCCGAGTGAGGCTGTACATGAATGCAACCACCCCTACAACCTAACCTAACCCTAGCCCACAATCGGATAAATTTTGAATTAATTTATGACAAAAAAAACATCAGGACCAAGTAAATTCCTCGAAGACTTTCCGATTTTACCTCTAAAGTATTGGAATGGCGTTTTAGTTGTACCTTAGGTTAAGTTAGGTTAGGTAGGATGGTTGAAGGGGAGAAAGTCCTTTCCCCGTCACACTTAGGTCAATGTAGATCCATTGTGGTTGCAGCCTCCTTACTAGGAACCATAAGCCTAAGCTCTATCAAGTCAGCCCGCAACACTGATGAATCTGTGTATGTCAAACACAGACTTGCTGGACAGTTCTTCTAGATCCTGGAAAAGGTGCCTTCCTAGGATCTTTAATCTTGTATGGCAGAGTGCTGGACAGTGGTAGAGAAAGTGTGGAGTGTCCTCATCAACTTCCTCATCATCGCATCCCCTGCATAGGTCATCCGTGTTTAATTCCAGTCTTCTTGCATGGCAGTTTAGCATGATATGCCCAGTGATGATACCTATTAGGGAAGATAGGGATTTTTTTCATCCATTTGCAGGACTCCTTCCTTTCTCTGTTTATTGTAGAATGGCCATAGTTTCCTGGTTATAATACATGATCATGAGCTGAATGCATTCCATCTATCGTTAGCAGTTCTTTTAATTTTGCTCCCACTTTCCTGTTTGAGGTTACAGGGTAGGATTTTAGCGGTGGTATCGGCTTAATCGGGGTCTAATCAGAATCTTTTCCTTGTCAGCTCATCAGCTGTCTCGTTTCAAGGCACCCCTTTGTGGCCGGGGACCCAGCAGAGTCTTAATTTGTGCTGTCTGCCAAGAACGCTTTGACTTTACTTCTATGGCAGATCTCGCTCTTATTACCGCCTGGCTGTCGATGAAAAAGGTAATATCATCTGCCCAACAGGTTGCAATGAAGGCAACCTGCAACCTGTTGGGCAGCCGTTGTCACTGCCAGGACCTTTTCCTAGTTTCACCTAATTTCACACAAGTCATACCTTAGAGATAAGATTCTGGCCTAGGATATGAACGATTCTACTTACCTCGACTTTAGTAAATTTAATTGAGGCAATGACCTTCAGATTTGTTCGTGGAAGCGGCTTATAGCTGATCGCAAAAACTGCTTTAAAGCATGATTTTTACTCAGCAAGTGTGGTGGGATGAGCCTACATAAAGAAACTTTCACATCTTCGACAGAGTATTTAGCACAAGGTAGAAATTGCGATTTTTACACAACGAATTGTGTAGTCAACATGTCAACGAATGTCTGATGACAGTTCGCAAAACCAAATTCGAAAAGGGAAGCTGATCAAATCAAAGTGAGCTGATGGTCTGTCAAGGCCCCGCTATTTAAAGCGGAGAGGGATGATTGATGGTAGAAAGTTCCGCAATTAACTCTGAAAACGTCATCGGTGCTGTTATGAATTTGCCAGCCAATCACTATTCCTTTGGGCTAAGAGATACAATATTTCAGGAACGAAAAAGGAGGTTTTTTCTAAGACACCCCACAGTCTTGCTATGTCGCAGAAGCAAAAGCAATTGAAAGCATGAAAGTAGAAAACGTCATATCATAAGCGCTGAAAAGCTGAATTGATCTAACGTTAAGGGTACGAATTCAGCCTTGAAGCACACTCTTCCAAACCGAACCGACAATGAGGCAGAGAAAGATGAAGACGCACTTGGAACCAGCTAGCTAAAGGTTGCTCCCATATCACATCATACTGGCGAAAGAAGTACGCAAAAACAGACAAAACTAAGAAAAGTGGTGGAACCGCTGGAGGAGCTCCAAGAAAGAGCGATGATATCGGCTGATCATAAGAGTGGAAACATGTCTAAACCAAAAACGCAGCTACTAACTGGGAAAGGGTGCTTCCATGCAAACTTACATAAACGTACGAAATTAAACCAAATTGTGCAAATAGTGGAACTTGGTAAGCATGTACTTCTCGTTTAAGTTTCTACATAAGTATATATCATTCTTAATTCAAGTTTAATGAGCAGTGTCACATTTTAAATAAATTTTATTAGAAGGTAGACCAACCTGTTTTAATGAGCTTCAGAATTTTATCGAGTAATTTATGTGTTTATTCATTCGCAAGACAATAATAAAGAGCTTCATAAATCGTATTCAATAATGGTCCTAAATTTGAAGTTTACTTCTACTGCGCGGCGTTTTGAATTCACAAAAAGTAAGATGTGTACATATATCGTTGTAACTCAAGTGGTTACGAGCATTTCGTTGGACTGCCGAACACACTGACTCAGGTTCAAAGTCGAGTTCCAACTAAATAACCTACTATTTAGTTTTGAAGCCATGAGTCATCATCCTATCGGAAGATGCTTTCATTTTTTGCAAATGGCGGCAAATAGCAATTCCAGTTTGACATTTGTGAGGTAAACAGATACAAAATACACGTCATAAAGACATGAATCGCTATACTCCTAAAGAACGTGGAATAATTGTTGCGATTTTTTTTTTTTTTTTGCGGAATAATTCGTCGGTGGTGTTGGTGCAGCGTGGTTGCATCATCGATTGTCATGCTAAAAATTTCAAGTTCGAGGCCCGATGTCAAAAAAAAAAGAAGTCGATCAACTGCGAAAAAAATTGACGTCAACTCTACTGCATAGGCATAGCACTGGCAGTAGGGGTGGTCATATGGCTTGAAAGTGTTGATCGTACTAATGACATCGGGATGTTCGAAAAGAAATACCGTGAATTATAAGCAATGGCAACAGTACCAATAATTCTCCCCAGTCAATCTGGACACCACCCTCGGAGCAAAAAGACTGAAACTTAATACCGCCTGAGTTTCAAAATCACTACACCAACACTAGCGCTGTGTGAATAGCATCATAAGGGTATTCATAACCCCTCTAGCACTAGTAAATTATAAAAAAAACAAAACTTCCGTTACAATGACCAACTGACCAGGGATTCCAGAAAGCCCGATCTAGAAAACATGAAGCAGCGCGTATGTGGCCGAATAGGATAGAAGGTTACAGGGTCCCGGGCATAAGTAAGTTGCAGTTATACTTGACTCATCGGTTAGGCATGTGAAAGTTGCCAAAGCCTAGCTTCATAGTCATATTTAACCTTACCTTGCCTAACGTTATCACCAGTTACTTACTAAAGTACTGGGGAGAATGAGTCATTTCTTTAGGACAATTCCATCCACTTTTACATCGACACGAATCTAAAACCAATGAGGGTGTTGGTGTTTTCTCCAAAAGGCTTAATCTCAGCCTCTCTTTCCGTCTTCTTAATCATTGTAGCGTGTTCCAGGCGGAAACATTGGCGATCAAAGAAGTCTTATCTTCGCTGAAGAAAAACGTGATATCTTCCACAGATATACGTATCTTTTCAGACAGTCAGGTCCCTGAAATCAGTCTCTTCAAATTCGTTAGTAGCTCTTGACTACCTATCATCTCTTATAAAAATGACGGCGCAGTTCAATATTCACCTTTGTTGGGTGTCGGGGCATAGAGATATTCCAGGAAACTGCAGGGCTGATGAACTCGTCAGATATAGAACAACCGTACCCGTGCTCACATATAGAGACACCCTGGGTATACCGATCGCTGCATGTAAACTTAAGCTCAAGCTGGATGCTATCGAGAAAATAAATTCTAGATGGACAAATGGTATTACGTGTCTAGCGACAAAGTAGATTTGGCCACGGTTGGCTTTGAAACGCTCTCTCAACAGATCGCATATCAGAACCGTAATACGTGTCATCACGGGACACTATCTAATAGGCATGCATGCAAAAAGGCTTGGCGTCCATTCAAACGATTTCTGCAGAAGCTGCATGGATGAAGAGGAGGAGGAAACTATTCCCTACCTTCGTTGTGACTGCCCAGCTCTCTCCCGTAAAAGAAAGCTCCATTTAGGGGAATTCTACTCAAACGACTTAGGCGATCTGATAAACATGGATATCAGAAGCCTCCTTCGCTTCATAAAAAACTCCAATCGGTTTAACGAATGCAGACCTCTTCAGACCCATGCGGTATTACAATGGACCTACCACTGGTCTAAGTGTGCTGGCTTTAGTTGGCAGCCACTTCAACCTAACCTAACCTACTTAAGTACTTCTGCTATTTTGATACAACTTTTGATAAGTATTTCAAGTGCTTTCTAAAAATAGATTTACTTATTATAAAACTGTGTAGAACCGGTAGATAGGTCATATCTAGCTAAAACTATCTGACTTGCCACCCGCTATCACCCTCTATCAATAGCACGATCTTAATTCAAGTTGAATAGACTGCCTAGTGATTACGAAAGTCCGATTAGCAAAAGGAAAAGTTATCACATTTTGTGATGTTCACACAAATCAGATACAGAGATACGATTTTCAAAAGAAAGTGAAACGTCTAACCTGCATAAGAAATATTTCTAGATAAGGGGCTACGATATTATTGACATAAGTTTTCTTTTTTGTTTAACCCATGCTCATGCACTATATATAAATGATTTACAGTAGCGCAAATTATTTTTTAGATAAGAATGAGTAAAATATCAAACTTATTTTGTCACTTGGAATGTCCCGATAAAAAAAAAAGTGATTGATTCTATCTCTGTTAACTTAAACTAAATTTTCGGTACATACTCGCAGTTTTTTTTCTAGAAATTATGTCACGTTTCAAACAAATAAATTATACCGCCCCAGCACCTTGGAGTACATGTATGTCATAGTCTACGTTCGAATATTCAAATTCAAATTCTTTGGCTGTTAAAACTTTTTCAGTAATTTACATATGTAGTTATTCTGCTAAAAAAAAATTAGCATGTATTGTATCTTAGATAAATATATAGAATCTATATTTGTTTTATCATTTGTCGCCTATACAAAGTTCTTAACGTGACAAATGTATCGAATAAAATCATATCATTTCGCACAACCTATAGAGAGACTTTGCATTGATTATGAGTTTTGATTTTAACCAGTCTTCCACCGAAAGTCAGAAAGTAAGGCGAACTGACTTCAGTACTTCACATCGGTTGCTGTGTTTTTGAATGCTCCAAGTGCTAAGTTAAAAGTCGTGTTTTTATTTTTTTCTCCCTTAAATAAAAAGTAATGGCCAAGTGCGGTTTTTTTGCAATAAATTTCAAAATGTCAATAAAATGCATACTGGTAATGCAAGTGATATTGTTATCGTTAAGTAAAGGTAAATAGGTTGCTACAAGTGCAATTAATGAAGTGATATCCAATTTAAAAATAGAAAATGTAACACAATCTTTTGTTCAGTTATCACATGGTTTGCGAATGTTCTCGCTACGTAATCGGAAGTAATAAAAAATATATTTCAAATCAAATGTACCTATAATGATTTACAATTCGATTTTTTGTGTTAAAAAAAAAAAATTAAATAAATTATCGGGCAAAGTGATATGTAAGGGGGTATTCAGCCGGTTGAAAACACTTGAAACAATAAAAAATATTAATAAGTTAGTTGTGCTACAGACAGACTGGTGTGAAAGTTTAAAAAAAAAATACAATAATTATTATTTACATAAGAATAAAGGTTTTTCCATAAAACTTTAAAGTTAAATAAAACACGATGCGTATTTGCATTGAAATATATTTTATGAGTTTGTGAATGGATACCCTCGCTGATCCTTCACTTCCTTAAGCCTTGGTTAGGTTTTTTTTTTTTTTCTGTCGACGTGTTGCAACGCCACACTGAAGAACTCAGACACAAAAGCTGGTTCCTTTTACAGTAAAATTCGGATATCTGACTCGTGATTATTTTCATCTGTTTTGGGGAAGAAGCTATCCAAACGCGCTTCAACACCCAATGGAGCAGATATCCAAATTCAAAGGGAATTGGAATACAAGACCGAATTTAGGAATTGCGTTTTGTGTTTTTCTAAACCAGAAAGAGACGGAGCGAATGTGTCATTTTTTGGCATGCAGAAGGTAGGTAGGTGTAGAGGTGGCGGTTCAGCATAAACCCATGAAGCACAAGATGTGCCTTTTTGTTACCACGACTAGTGTGACCTGGTTGATGATGTGTGTTGTTGAAATGTGGGACAGTCGGTTCCAAGATCCACTTAAGAAAGCGGATTAAATCTCTTAGCCCTTTACCCGAGATGTTATTAAGGTCGTCGAAGGATTGTTGGTTTAGTGCACGCAGTCTGGCTCTTGCTAGTGCCGGACATTTGGAGAGGAAATGGGAGAGAGTTTGCTTCTCATTTTCTTTCCCGCAACTACGACAATGGGGGTTGTATGGGATACCTAGTTTGGCCGCATGGTCTCCAATTGGCCAATGCCCCGTGATTGTCGTCGTTATTCTGGCGATATCTGAGCGGTTTCTGTTTAAAAGGTCTTTTGTTCTATTCTTATCATAGGTTGGCCATCTCTTCCTTGATATAGCGCAGCTGGTTTGCCTTCTGCAGGAAGTGTGAATGGATTCGTCCTTTAACTGCTCCTAGCAGGATATGGACCCTTGCCGTGAGAGAGCCATGTAGAGCTGAACCCAGCCTGGCGAGTTCATCTGCATGCTCGTTTCCTTCTATGTCACTGTGCCCTGGAATCCAGAGCAGTTTGACCCTGAAGCGTTCACCCAAGCGGGCAAACTCGTTCCGGCACTCCTGTACCAGTATGGAGGATATGGTAGCCGAGTCAATAGCTTGGATAGCGGCTTGGCTATCTATGAGGATAGCAATGTTTTGTTTGTGCGTTGCGTCGCGCCCGAGTTGCGTGCAAACTTCACTGATTGGCAGTAGTTCCGCCTGCCAAAATCCGGCAGACGGCATGATATTGATATTTTACGTGATTTTGAGTAGACACCGGCTCCCTCACCACAGTTCATCTTTGATCCGTCGGTCGAGATGACCGTGTCGAAGTTCTTCATTACTTCGTTTTTCTTCCACTGAGCTCTGGTAGGAAGTCCTACGTGGAAATTTTTTTTTTTTGAAGTTTTGTTTGGGTGTGACGAGTCGGTTGGAAACGTGACCATTGGCATGCAAAAATGCAACGAAGTTTGCTGCGATGAACATTTTTACGTTTGGAATGAAGTATTTACAAGAGTTTAATCCGAGCAAAATCAAGATATGTACATGTAATAAAACAGTAGAACCCGGTGTGTATGTACATACATTGAAGAAAAAGTAATAAAAAAAAGAAAGGGGGTGACTAAAGAAAAGTAATAGAACACAAATTAGCGATTTTTAGAATTCTTTTCTGTCTGTTTGTTTGTTCGCATACATCTCCGAAACTACTGAACCGTTTTTCATGGAGTTTTCACAGGTGGACAGAGAATAATTTGGAGCAGCAGATAGGTTTCGTTTTATTAAAATCAATCCAAGATACATAGTGTTAAAGTTTGCAGATCTATGGTATACGCAACTGTAGCCATCGGTACATCGATACGTGATCGTGTGTTGTTTTTGTTGTGCCGAGTTGCACAAGGGTAGTTTTTTTTCATTTATTTTTCTTTGGTCGTATTATTGCTTCTAATGGATACGCAACGCAGTTTATTCACAATGCATTCCCAGTTCGTAGTAATTCGAGGGGGAACGGGTGTGTACGATGATTTGGTTGGATGGAACTTCTCAACCGATTTTAAAAATTCAATATTGGAATGGTGACACTTTTTTTACCGTTTATCTTTGAAAATTCCATTGGGACAGACGATTCCTAGCGACTTAGTTTAAACCTTAGTATCTATTTAACACGTGCAAAGCTGCGGGTGAACTGCTAGTGAGAGAACTGACAAATAGAGGGCACTTAACCGATTTAGGCACTCTCGCAAAGAATACTTCTCTAATATTTTCGGGCACTTAAGCGGTTTGGGTACTTAAGTGTGAAGCACTTAATCGGGTTTTACTGTGCTGCCAGCAGGTAAAACCCTTTTACTGTGTTTTCATCGTTTTTCTAACATATTTGAATAAGAGGTTCAGTGATAAAGGGCTGACGTTACTAGCCTTAAAAATCTGCCACCTGATACGAGCAAAGGCAGGACAGTCACATAGGAAGTGTTTTTGCAGTGTCACATAAGTGTCACAGAATGGTGTCACCTAAACCTAACATGTAGAAATGTTTGGCAAAGGAGTAGTGTGACACTACTAGTGTCCCATAGGAGAGCTGTAAAAGAATGCAATCATTTTGGCATTTAATTCATTTGACTCCACTGAGATATATTCCAATTCAATGACTTCAATTGAAAGTCATCTGAAGTCATTGAAGTCTTTAGCTGCCTTTGGTTCTTTTGGAAGAAAAATTCTTCGGAGGATCGCTGAGCAACCCGAACAGACCGGACCTTGGATCACTCGAAGGATTTTTCTCTCAAAAGAACATCGTGTGGTTTTAGTTCTTTGGTGCCAATGATCTGGACCGCCCTTACAAATTTGAGTAGATATGATGGCTTACCATCAGACAATTCGTCGATACGATCGAAGAAGAATTTGCCTGGGATTCAATTTCTTATTTGTCAGAGGTTTGGGCAATGACAGAAAAAAGGGGACGTGCCCTTATGAACCTCCTCATCGCTGCAACCCCCGCATAATATGTAATCATCGTTCAGATGTCATTTCTTTGCATGATACATATGCCAACATGTTGTGGCCGGTAAGCACCCTTACCAATATTGACAACGACTTCCTGTCTTTTTGGAGAAACTTATGGTGGGCGGATAATTTTAAAAATGATATGTGGCCGCGGTAGTGATATGAAATAAAACCGCGCGGTGAAATCGTGATATCCTTATATCATCTTGTTTGCCTTAACACTAATTGGACAGCTCTTATCACTCCGAGAGCCTTCGACTGAAAAACCTACTAACGTACTTATCAGGCCAGCGACTCTTGGAGAGTCTAAGCCTGAAATAATGCTGATTTCCATCCTTCAATGTTTACTTCCAGTTTACTAGACCAAGGTTTCTGACGTCCGCGATTGCCTGATCTTTAAACTGGAAGTTCGGTCTTCCTCTTCTTCGTGAACCAGGTGGCTGGGATTCAAAGATCCTCTTAGCTGGAGCATTCTCGTCCATTCGCTCGATGTGGCCGAGCCAGTGCAGTCGACGGATTTTTGCCTTCCGGACTACATCCACATCTTTGTACAGCTCATAGAATTCGCGGTTATATCTTCTCCTCCATTCGCCCTCCTCGCAGAAGGACCAAATATTCGACGTAGAATTTTTCTTTCGAAGGTTTTTCTTTCCCAAGATCTGCTCCGCTGTGTTACTTATCGTCCAGCACTCAGCTCCATAAAGCAGAACTGGCAAAATCTGGTTTTTTTAGACCATGGTTTTGAACCTTCGAGTAATGAGTTTGGATAAACCGAAGTAGCAGCGGTTGCCTAATGTTATCCTTCGTCGAATCTCCACAAGGGTGTCATTTGTGGAGTTAATATTTGCCCCGTGGTAGATAAACGCCTTCACTACCTCAAAATTATTGATGTCAATTGTTAGGTTTTGGCCTAGACTGTGTTCGACGGATCGGTTTTTGGGAGACAGCATGTACTTTGTTTTATCCTCGTTAATCGTGAGACCAACTCGTTTGGCTTGTTCTTCTATTGCCGTAAAAACCTCAATAATGGCACGCTGGGACCGGGCGATGATGTCGATATCGTCTACGTATCCCAACAACTGGATGGATTTGTTAAATATAGTGCCTTCGGTGTTTACGCCGGCCTTTCGCACTATCTGCTCCAGCACAAGATTAAAGAAGTCACACGACAGCGCGTCTCCTTGCCAAAATCCGGCGCATGTTTGGAATAATTCGGAGGTTCTGTTTCCAAGCTGCACGGTGCATTGCGAGTTCTCTAGCGTCGTGCGACATAACCAGATCAGTTTTTTTCAGGCTCCCGAAAACACTGCTGTGATATGAGAATTTTATGGAACTGCTTGGATCAAGTTCTTCGCGGAAAAGAGACGCTCCTATTCCTATGTGGTCAATGTCAAGGTCCTTAGAAAATACACGGGCACCGACACCTTCGACTGTTTTAGAATCGTCCGTGAAGATAGAGATAGGGCTTGTAGCCCATGTTCAAGGCATTTTCAGTGGGAAGCATGTAAGTGGTTTTAGGAAACCCGTGGTGCATGAATAGGATTTTGGCATGCCCCAAATTTTTCCCAAACCATTGGCGAGTTTCTCTCAACCGCGTAAGTGCTTTGGTACATGCCGTAAATGTCTATTGCCAGTAGGTAGGTAGGTTGAAGAGCTGGATGCATCGTGTGATGCAGCCCTCACTCGAATCTCAACGGATCCATTGTGTTCCTCTGACGTGGAACGTCCATTCTGAAAAAAAAAAAACAAAAAAGAAGCGAAGGTCTGAGTGAGTGCAATCTCGATCGTTCGGCCTCCCTGAACCATCCTAAATGCATAGTCAATTTTAGAATAGCTTTTGATGGCTTCTTCGACAGGTCGCTCAAATCGTTGAAATAATCTTCACCGAGGGCCGTCTTTCTTGTTCTGTTTAGGCTGGGACATTAGCATAGAAAGTGGGTTGTGTTCTCTTCAGCCTCTGCATAACTCTTTTGTACCTAAACGCATTCTTCTAAAGTGGGCCGCCAGTAGGTTATGGTTTGATCTGTTTAGCGCAAGAATGTGTCAGTTAGTGTAGCATGGTTTGAAGCGCAGTTGTTGGATTATTTCTCAACGCACCTTTAGCTTCACATTGACCTGTCTCGAGAACTTTAATGCCGGTTGACTACAGTGTAAAGCCAGTTCTTGCTCATACGGCATAGTGTCTGAATCAGCTAAATTCTTTAGCCAAATCAACCTCTTGCTGTGCAAGAACACGATTCGCTGTTTTAACAGATAGAGCAAACAATTTTTTTTTTCAAATGAAGGCCATTGCTTGATCTACCTAATAAAACGATTTAAGAACAAAAAATAATTAATATAGGTTTTATTCGTAGACACATGTGAATGACATTTTAATACGAAAATAGTTTTGTTATCAATTAACACTTGTTATGCAACCATTCGAACGTTATAATACATTCACATCACATGAGAACCAAAAAATGATAATTTACTTTTTTACTGGCCTAATGCGTATGCCAGGTTTTAATGAATTACCTTTAATGAAATAACTCTGATAATAGTAAGAAAATTATACGGTATGTACTTGCCATTGTGGACATAAATGTTGAATACACTTTTGTGTAATTAATTCTTCAATTCCTATTTGCTGATGATCAATAAATGGGTAATGTCATTAAAAATCCATTCATATTGGATTCTTAATTGCATTAGCAACTATCGAATGGACTGTCGAAAGTGTCAACTGATACTTTTCACATGGCCAAGAGAACTGCTGGAAAGAACACAATACACTTCAATAAAAATTATATTACAGTACCAATGTACTCGCATGCATTTACATGTCTTGACTCCATGTGACGGCTTAGTGCTAATATTAACCACCAAATAAGAAGTGAGTATGTGTTAGACTGGCTTCGGCTTCGCTCGCGCCTATCCTGCCACATAGACTTCTAATTTCGGAAAATCCCTTCCTCCGTTTAGCGCTTTTGGACAAACTGTGTTAACAACCAGTTATTGAAACCCTTATGCCGGGTTTCACAGTGCGAGTTTAAACTCAGTTTAAGATTTAAACCAGGCATGTCAAAGATACGGCACGTGGGCCATGACTGGCGTGCATAAAATATTTGTATGATTTTATCTCACAGGAGAAAAGTATTAAGAACAGAAAGAGGAATTGAAAAATAGGATAGAAAAAAATGAAAACAAATAAACACCTGTGCCTGCGAACTGTCACAAAAATTCAAATTAATCGAACTTTTTCTGCATTGGATACCAACACATATAGCTCTCATGAGTAACTAAGGCTAGCAACGCAGTGTTGTGATTTAGCCTTAGCGTAAAATCGTTTATCTGTTTTCTGTATTTGAGACACTTCCGTGATTAGAGAGACTTTGTTCGGTCTAATAAACTCCATTTATTGAAAACTAGCAGTCCACCCGCGGCTTCACACGCGTTGAAAATCTTTGAATTATGATTACTTTTTTTTCCGACATCCGATTTTAATAAAATAAAGTCTGTGTACTGCTCCAATTTATGCCCTATCTACGTGTGAAAACTCCATGAAAATCCGTTCAGTAATTTCGGAGATGTGTGCGAACAAACAAACAGACAGACAAAAAAGAATTCTAAAAATCGCTAATTTGTGTTCTATTACTCTTCTTTAGTCACCCCCTTTCTTTTTTATTACTTTTTCTTCAATGTACAGACACACCGGGTTCTACTGTTTTATTATATGTATTGTATATGTACCCTTGCAATGTCAACTGAAAGAAAATTTGATAGTGAGTGCCGATTTTTCCGGGCAAAGTGGGAAATTTTTTATTTTTTATTGAATGGAAAGGTAAACCTCTTTGTTTGATTTGCTATTAGATTGTTGCCGTTTGTAAAAAATATAGGTGCCGTGACATTGTGCCAAGCGACATAATGCCAAATATAAAAATGTGGCCTTATGACACTTTCAAAAAAATTACATAAGGCCAAACTTGTTTGAGATATAACACCAAATGAGAATATAACTTAATAACTTTACTGATTTTGGACATAAAAGGACCGTAGCAGCGAGGGGGTGCAATACAGATTCCCAATATTTCAAAGTCTTTCAACGAACTCGCGATATACAGCCAAATTGGCCAAGTGCCAATTTGCGAAAGCGACATTATGCCAAATAGTAATATTCGGCCTTATGTCACTTTCAAATGCGTCATTATGCCAAATTTTTATATTTAAAAATCAAATAAATGTATGCTAGACGTGGCCGATATTTAATTCCCATCACTGAAGCAAGTCATTCAAGAAATACCCTTGGCTAGAATTACAATTGAAAAGCTATGGGAGTCGCAGCTTCGAGAACAAAATCTTTACCATTTCTCTTGCATCATGCAAATCAACGCAGATAAATCAGCAGGTTTTCCAAACCGTTTGCTTGAATTGCTGAATTTGATATGCGTTTTGCAGACTTTTGCGGGCTCAATACTTACGTCTTTCCTCTTTTTAATGATCTATTTACGTTCGATGTTATTAAAGCACCGACTTACTAGCAAATGGAACTAATAGATTTGCAGTGTGATACTGTTTTAAAGAGCAAGTTCAATGAAGTTGATATTTTGGAATTTTACACAAATTACTTCAAAAATCTAAATAGCTATCCCAACTTAAAGAACCATGCATTTTATGCATGTTTGGACGTTCATATGTGTGTGAACAGTGAAGATTAATAAATCTAAATACCGCCTGATAAGTAAGTAAATCTAAATACAGCTTATGACTTACAGATGAACATCTTCGGTCCATTTTGAAAATCAATGCAACATCATTGACATCAAACATCGAGGAGAAAATCAAACGTAAAAGAAAATAATATTTCGGTTTAATAAATCTCTACTGGCCCGCTGTCCTACTCGAAATAAGTTTAGTTTGACACTCCTGGTTTGAACTAAAGTTTATATAATTTTTTGGTTTCACAGTATTCGTATAAACCGTAAATTGGGTTTAATGGTCAGTTTAAGTTAAACTATGTACTCGAATCTACCATTTAAGGCTCGTCTGTGAAATGTGTATGTGAAACATTTTGTTATAAAATAAATATCTATGCACAAAAAGCAGAAGACACTTTTCCGGTTAGGCATACTGAAGAAGTGGTGAATGTTATGTATTCTAAAAGGACCCCGGGGCCGATTCCTTCGTGCTGACTCCAGGCGCTTTTGTACCGGATTTTGTTCCGGCAGCCTATGTTGAAGTCATTTTCAGTGGGCAGTGTATCAGTTTATTTAGAAAGACTGCGGTGAATCAATAAGATTTTGGAATGCCATATGTTTTTCTCACACCATACCATAAATGTCAATTGGCAGCAAGAGCAAGCATGGCTCGAAGCGCAGCTGTTGCAGAAGTTTTCAAAGCTGGTGTATGATACACCAAATTGCTGGTGATTCCCAGGGGTCGTAAAGTGTGTAAGATAGTGTTGGTTAAACAGCGATAGTTTCTATTTTTGATAGTATCGATATTATTAACAAAAAACTATCGATAGTTTTTTTTTATCTTTTCTGTGTGCTGCCCTTAATACTTTCATACATATTACATATGGGAGAAATAAATTAACCCTTTATAATTCCATATAACAGTTATGTTACAGACCGTTTCAGAGTTAGCAAAAAGCAAATCATGTGAGGAAATCCATTATAAATCAATGTTACAGCACCGTCAAACGCCAAAATAAATTGCTTAAACGACGAGCTCGTTTGTTTGCTTATGCTCAATTTATGTTCACTTTGTTGTTAGAACGGCTTCTCGGGATTTGAGAGACTGTGATATCGTTGAAGAACTTTTTAACCAGGAGTAGAGTAAGGACGGCTTTGAGGATGTTGACGTTGCCGATCCCTTCAAAGTATAACACAAATTGTAGCACAATATGACATTAATGTCATAATCCCTTTGTTCACTAATTTTCTATTTAAAAATTATGATTCTGCAATTCTACAAAACACGTGTTTCATTACTTGTGGAAAGCTAACAAAACAACTAGGGCTTTGATATTTTAACGATGTTGAGTTATAAAGGGTTAAGACAAAATTCACAAATATTTGTCCACTTTAGTTTTTATTAAAAATAAAAAATAAAAATCTTTGACAATAAAAAAAACAGAAGATAGTTAATTCTCATGAAAAAGAGAAAAAGTTTAAAGTTACATGCAAAAGAAATAAAAGTTCAAACAACAACAAAAAGAGTAATTGACAAAAGCAATAGGTAAGTGTTAAAAAAAAAATTGAGTTGTGTTTTATAAATAATAAATTATTTAAATTTGTATCCTTGAGTGGATTTCTTCTGTTAGTCGTTATCTCGCCAGCTTTGGAGAAAATTCGTTCAGAAGGAAGGGAATTGAACTTGCTGGAATGCATAAATATTTGAATGCCATTTCTCGAAGCTGACTTGTTGATGATCGGTTCCAATATTCAATTGAACATGAATTTCTATCAATCACAGGTTTTTCCAAGTATTGACGGATATCAATTATTACTTCTGTTAATGGTGTTGCTATTTTTTTTTTCTTTTTTTATAATTCAATAGCGCTAAAGGGGTTATGAATACCCTTATGATGCTATTCACACATCGCTAGTGTTGGTGTAGTGATTAAGAAACTCAGGTGGTATAAAGTTTCAGTCTTTTTGCTTCGAGGGTGGTTTCCAGAATGACTGGGGAGAATTATTGGTTCTGTTGCCATTGCTTATAATTCACAGTATTTCTTTCGAACATCCCGATGGCATTAGTACGATCTACACTTTTTAAGCCATTGCCTACCCTACTGCCAGTGTTATGCCTTACTGGATCTTTACTTGAAAAAAATAGTTAATCATCTAACTTAGATGATGCTTTGGGAAACACGGAACTGCTCGTCAGCAAGTAGATGCTGAAGTAGACATCACTTATTCCTGTGTAGATGCAATCAGCAAATAATATTGTTTCTGCAACTGCTGCATTGCACTATCGGCATCTGAACACATATTTTTTTAATTTTGGATCTAAAACCGTTGCAAAAATGAGAGCCAATATCATGTGATACGGCTTCAGACGTTTATTGACTGAGCTGATCAACGAATTGAGAACTTCTTGACCCTCAACAGTAGTTATCATAGCATCAAAACTAGATATTTGATTAAGTATTATATGGTGTGTTTTGTAATCACTTCACTCCTCGAATTTCTTCATGTAACTGTGCAATTTTTGCCACACACCACACAATCCTGCACAGCAAACAAACTTTTTTTTTCCAATCGATAGTTTTTTAAATAATTTTATAGTATAGTAAAAAACTATCGATGTTTAACCAACACTAGTGTAAGATGTCACTTCTTTCCATATTGCATTTTTGCATATTAATTACAATGAACCGATTTACGATTTTGCTCTACTCCATGACTACGTACTTTGTAAATATGTGACGAATAATATATCTGCCCAATTAAGTGAATGCCTTGAATACCAACTTCATAATGAGGGCATTTAACCTCTGTAACAGTATTTATGACATGACTAGGTATAATATCGCTAAATGCGAAATTTTTCAACGCCGCTTTTTTAGTTTTTCATTTTGTTCATAGAAAGCGAGTTATTTTATGTCTCAATTGAGAGTAGGTAGTTATGTAAAAGAGGAATATAGTTTTTAATTGTCACCTCATAGAAAGGAGGGATAGGTATAGGGGTTAGTTTGAATAAGGGATTTTTTTTTTCCTCGAAAGACGCTACAGTGATTAGAGAGACTGAAGGAGTAGTAAATGTTAAGGTGTCTGCAAAGACACTGGCGCCGATTCCTTTGACTGTTCTAGAGCCATCCGTGAAGATCAAGACAGACTTATTGCAGAGGAATTCGCGCTGATTTCAGGCGATTTATCCGGTATTGCGGGCTTATAGAACATTCAAATGTCTGACAAGCTCAAAAGTGTACCGTAAAACTTCAAGCAATTAGTGGGGGGAAAATATACTACCAACATCGGATGGAGTGGGTTTAGCTGCATCGACAATTAAAAGGAAACTCTGGCAGCTTCATTCCATAATTCTGTCTGAGCACTGTTTTTAAGAAAAAAAGCGTGTGTATAATTTGGACGGACGATTTCTGTGAACAATCCTTCTGCTTGCATTTTGAACGTAAGACCTTGGCTTCAACTCGTTGTTAGCAGAACAAGTAATTTTTGCAAAAGCTGCTCCATTAGATGTCTTATATCTGCGAACGTTTTGGAATGGACAAACCTCTGTTTCAGATCACCATAGACTTACGTCTTGACATCAGTAAATTGGTCGATTTGCTCGAACTCTGTTCGCAATTGCTTTGAGAAATGAGTTTTTCTATGACATTATTGAGTTTTTTTTTTTTTTTCGGTTGCGCCTGGAGGTGAGGAATCTTCAAAAGATGCCAATGGTCCGTACTATTTGGTTATGCCCGATTCACATCTCTGACGTGACAATGTCATTGTATGCCAGTGTTTACCTACGGACGAAACCTCACCCCTCAGAGAGGCACTATGAGGACCGGCCGCGTGTGCTCAAAGTAATAGATAATTTATTCCACTCATTTTTTCATTTTTGTGACAACTACGACTAAGTTTTTTGTTTTCTTTTTATAATTCACTAGCGCTAAAGGGGTTATGAAGACCCTTATGATGCTATTCGCACAGCGCAAGTGTTGGTGTAGTGATTTTTGAAACAAGTAGTTTACGCTTCTGTAGTGTTAGTCGCGTTGGGTAGGTAGCTTTCCAGTGAAGACACCTACTAATACCGTCATTGTAAGTGGTTTTCCTTACGTCGCTAGGTCGAACGGTCTTGTTTTTTGTAGTCGGCGCTCGAAGTTTGTCACTTCCAGAGTGCGGATTATTTCGTTATTGCAGTGAACATGAAGATGAGTGTAAAGTTTGCGAGCAAATATTGTTACTTCGTCCCTCACTGTAGCAATTCCTAAGTCTCTGTGAATATCGCTATTCCTTAAATACCATGGAGCATTCACGATTGCTTTTAGCGTTTTTTTGGAATGTTTGTAGTAGAACTACATTGCTTGGGTTGGTACAGCCCCAAAGTTGTATACCGTATGTCCAGGACGGTTTAAGCACTTGCTTATACAGCTTCGAGTATCTTCCAAGTAGCCAATACATTTCTCTAAGTCTGATCTCGAGCTCGTCGCGCTTCTTTTTAACGTGTGGCTTCCACTTGAGTTTTGCGTCTAGAGTCATTCCTAGGTATTTAGCCTCGTTTGCGTACGGTATTTGTACCGAGTTATTGGAAATAGGCAAGGTGGTTACCTTTTTGTACTTAAAATTGACATGTGTTGACTTG
Organism: Criorhina ranunculi; assembly: GCA_951813785.1. Classification (NCBI taxonomy): domain Eukaryota; kingdom Metazoa; phylum Arthropoda; class Insecta; order Diptera; family Syrphidae; genus Criorhina; species Criorhina ranunculi. The sequence goes on along the minus strand of OX638381.1, from coordinate 51,225,898 downwards.
GTCTCGTTAAGGACGATTCGCCAGGTCTTTGTCCACTCGCATACTTTGTTAAGAGCCCGCTGTAGTTTTCCTGTTGATGATTGAACTGACACATCCGTCGCGGGAATAGCCGAATCGTCTGCGAACATCGCTACGACTGTCTCTTCGTTTTGTGGTATATCTCTTGTGTAGAGCAAAAACAGGATTGGACCGAGAACGCCACCTTGTGGAACACCGGCGTGGATTTCTTTGAATTCCGAGTATTCAGTCCCGTGTTTAACACGAAACAGTCTGTTTTCAAGGTAGGATTCCAATACTCTTTACAATTTTTCTGGTGAGATTACCCTTAGTTTATACCTACGGTCTTGTCGAAGGCTTGCGATACGTCGAGAAAAGCGCTGGCGCATATCTCTTTCTCTTCTAGAGCTCTTTCAATTTCGTTCGTTATTCGATACACCTGATCGATTGTGGAATGTTTCACCCGAAAGCCGAATTGATGATCCGGAATCAATCGTCTTTCTTCTGGTTGTAAGCGTTTTAGTAAGAGTTTCTCGAAGACCTTGGATATTATCGGCAGCAGCGAAATGGGTCTATACGATTTGTTGCACCTTTTTTTCGATGACATTCGTCTCGTTCAGTGCACCTGCAGCCTGCCACTCAGCTGGGGTGATTTCCCCGTATCGCGCTACCTAGCGCTAGCAAAGGGTTGCTCGGTATTCGCTTTTTCCTTTTTCAAGGGCGCCACTCAATCTTTTTGGAGCGATTGAGAAAACTCGAAATACACTTCCCACGACAACAACCGACACTAAAATGAAACTATCGTTTACCACGTCATAAAGCTCCGTGGGAGCGACGGTTGCTTTATTTCTTTTTACGCTGATGGTATTTGCCAAACTATCGTCGTGGACTAGCCCGCTATCGGCAAGTCCCGAATGTACAATTTAGTTAAGGGGTCGCGCGTCCCGTATTCTCCCGGGATATTGCGAAGCAAGAACCTACCGGACGCACACTTTGATTCTACTCGCCCACCTAGACACTTTTAATAATACTTAGCTTTTTCATCCGCTTCCTTCGTCCCTTGTTTCCCTCGCTTCTACTTTGCCACCACTTTCACTCTCGCTTTACTACCGATTTCTTACGCAAAACCGATCACTCGCTCGCTTTTTTTTTATTTTCTTTCAACTCCTAGTAACACTGTCTACACTGATTGCTGGTCAACCAAGAAGTGACGTTGGGATATTTCCCAAGTCCCTTCTTTGCTCCGCTTGACCCGCTAGCCTCACCCACACACGCTCGGCATCCCACTTAGTCAGCCACAACGGCCATCAATTACAGCTTCATTCACAGCACTCCGCTAGTTTGCTGGAGTGTGCCACCGTTTTTGAACCTCTGCTGTGGGTTCATACTTGCTGAGTCATGTAGGTGGGTCTAGCAGTGGCTGCGTTCAGACCTTTTCGCCGCTCTTCTTTGTGCGAGCGAGCCTAGCGCAGTCTGGGCATTTTCCCAGCATTTCACCGCGGTTCTCTCGGAATTTTTGGTGGCAAGGTAGACTCGGCCGCCGCATTCTCCATTATGCTGCGTCTACTCGTTTGGGACCAAGGAAGCGGTTTCTACCTCCCGAAACTACTTCCGGTGGACTCTTGCGCAGATTTGGGGAATAGGGCCTTCGCGATGGCGTGCTAGTCCACACATTGGTGAAATATATAGGGTGGGCACTCGGCCATTGATGCCGTTGGAGACCGCCCGTCTCTTCGCTGGGTTTTGGGCGCATTTCTTCGCTTGGGGATCCGTTCGTCCATTCGCCGCTCGTCTGTCGTTCTTATGTTTCAAGACCGTCCGTCTTCGTTGAGGTTTTTATCTTTGTTTTGTTTCAGGGACCGTCCGTCCCTTCGCGGGCCGTCTGTCTGCCGGGCTTGGGTTGTGTTGGCGCATTGTTTCGAGACCGTCCGTCACTCCGCCGACCGCCCGTCAGCTGGTTTCGTTTGGGCGTGACCTTTCGTCCCGAGACCGTCCGTCTTCTCTCTCTTTCTTTATGAGACCGTCTGTCTCTGGGTTCGATTGCGTTTCTTGTTTCTAGTGTCCGTCGCTTCGCCGACCGTCCGTCTCTTTTTGCGACATCAGGTATATTTTTTGTTTGAGGGACCGTCCGTCCCTTCTTTACTCTGGAGACCGTCCGTCTCCCTCTCTACTCTGGGGATCTTCCGTCTCTTCTCTTTTTGTGACCTGCTAATGGTTGTTCCTCCAAGATGTCATGGCTGCCCTCCACTCTCCTAGAATTTTGGATAAACAACAAAGTAACGGGGACGTGAAGGGAAAAGCAGGCTTGACCTTCGTTGTGGTAAAATTGACCGCAACAGATTTCTTGTCGTTTGCATGTTTCCCCAGTTTCGGAACCATAATGACTCCTCCAACTTTCCATTGCTTTGGAGTTGTTAAAGTTTACATCTAAATACGTTTAAATACGAGTAATTAAATTTCTTTTCAAATCACATTTACATTTGAAACTGAAACCTGCCAAAGTTTGACAGCTCCTAAACGCCATTTAACACCGTTAATGGCAATAGTTGTATCATATTCTTTCATTCATCATTCTTATTTGCTTAAATCTTTCTTAGATGCAAACGGCCATGGGTTTGGATACTCACAGTCAAATCAAAAACGATGGGCGAAACGTCACAGCCATTGCTCTGGAAAGATCCAATCACCGATAGCAGTTCAAAACAGCAAGGCAAGCATTAAGTAAACCGTTTGTCTCCTCTGAATCATATGTTTTTCAAGCAAAATACCGAAATGCGTACCCAACCAATGTACATATCTTCAACATTTCCATATTTTTTTTTAATTGAATAAATATAATCATTCAAATGACTTAATTAATTTACTTTGTAAACACATAATTTTAGGCTGTACCTTTGCATATGCCAGCTATTGACCTTATCGGATATCACAACTTGCTGTCACACCCTCTGAAGTTAATGAATAATGGTCACACAGGTGAGCATAATTATTGGATGGGTGGTCGCTTATCAGTTTATTACAGCAAGTTTGTCATTATGCACACCTACATTATTGTTTGCTTGTAGTTTCAATTTCAATTCCTAAATTCTCGCAAGAGGCCATCGACGAAGGTGACTTTGTTCCCTACATTCGGGGCGGTAAACTGCCCGGTGAGTTTGAGGTGGAGGGTATCCACTTTCATTGGGGTGACAAGAACAATAGAGGTGCAGAGCATGTTATTAATGATATCCGATATACTATGGAAATGCACATTGTTCATCGTAATAAGAAGTATGAAAATATAACTGAAGCCTTGGAACATCCTGATGGAGCTGCCGTTTTAGGATTCTTTTTTGCGGTAAATATTGGACTTTAATTGTGGGGTATGTTTATTTTTTGGATATTTTTACAGTTGAGCGAAACTGAGCACGATGGCTTACTGACAGTTTGCAGGCATTTGTCACATATTGAGAATTCAAATGATTTCGTCTATATGAACGTGACGTTTTCCTTGGCATCATTGCTGTCGAAAATTGATTTGGACAAATTCTTTACGTACAAAGGTAAGGTACATTCTATATCTGTTTTTACATCCCACTTCTAGAAGGATTTCACATTACTACGTTTGCACCCATTGTTTCGCCTTCGATATCTGGAGAACAGTCATAGTTGGAGACCGTCATAATCATATGTATAAGGTCCTTCATTAAGCGCTTCCTATCTTTAAATTTTAATAAAACAAAGTATGTGAGGGATATCATCGAAATTTTTTATTCATTTGAAAGGCCTATCGATGTCATTATGTATGGAATACAACATCGTTCAAAGGTCCGCCGTGGCTTCTCTGGGTGGCGCGCATTCGAAAAGTCCAATTTTCCATGACTCTGGCGCATTTAACCGGTTATAGAAGGAAACAGTCTTATCCCTGACCACCAGTTTGGGTTCAGGAGTAAGCATTCGACGATTGACCAGGTGCATAGAATTACTGACGTAATCGAGAAAGCACTAGAAGAAAAAAAGATATGCTCAAGCGTATTTCTTGACGTCTCGCAAGCCTTTGATAAGGTGTGGCACGATGGCCTTAAATGCAAACTACGACAAGTTCTCCCTGTATGCCTATACGATATTCTAAAATCGTACCTCGGGAATAGACTCTTCCGTGTTAGACATGGAAACGAATACTCGGAGCTTAAAGAAATTTCGGCCGGCGTACCGCAAGGAAGCGTTCTTGGGCCGCTTCTCTATCTGTTATATACTCGTGATATACCGAAAGAAGATGGCACTACCCTTGCTACGTTTGCCGATGACACCGCTATCCTTGCAGTAGGTAAAACAGTCGAAGAAACGACTGCAAAACTGCAAAGCGCACTGAATAAAGTTAACGAATGGACGAGGGACTGGCGGATTGCCCTCAACGAAACTAAATCTGTCCACGTGAACTTCACATATAAAAAAACGAATGACTTGCCAATTTTTCTAAACTTGGCCCAAATACCCTTTGCTAACGAAGCCAAATATCTGGGAATGACGCTAGACGCAAAACTGAAGTGGAATTCCCACGTGAAAATGAAACGCAAAGAACTCGAAATCAAATATAGAGAAATGTACTGGTTACTCGGAAAACATTCCCAGCTCAGTACCGAGAACAAACTGCTTCTATACAAGCAAGTGCTAAAGCCGGTATGGACCTACGGTATACAACTTTGGGGTTGTACCAAGAAAACGAATGCGAATATCATACAAACATTCCAAAATAAAGTGCTTAGAGAAATTGCCCAAGCACCGTGGTATTCCAGAAACGACGATATCCACAGAGATCTCGGAATTCCTGCAATCGAAGCGGAAACTAGAAGCTTCGCGCGAAAACATAGAAACCGAATAATGGGACATGTTAACAATACAGTCCTAGCTGTTTTGGATGATAGCAATTTATTTCGCCGACTACAAAGAACAAAACCTTGCGACTTGGCGAGATAAGGACTAACCGCGATTAAATTGCGGAACATGCAGGATCTTTCATTGGAAAGTAACCTGCCAAACGTTTTATTTCGTGATAAAAAAATTGCTTGATAAGTTTTAACTTAGTTGCAATATCGAACGAATTTAAATCGAAGGGAGGTGTTTTTAGTCAGTAGGAATCTGACACTACTATGAGACACTATCCTCATAGTGTCTATGTAAGATTTTCACCTACCCTCGGGGAAAAAAAAAAAAAAAAAATTTGACCGATGTCATGGGTTATGTTGGCTTTGAGGACCGCTGTGGTTTGTGGCTCATTCGCACAGACCTGCGACTTCAGAAAACCCAACAAGAAAAAGTCCAACAGGGTCAAATCACTCGATCTCGGTGGCCAGTTCACGTCGCCTCTGCGTGAGATAATCATGCCCTCAAATCGCTCATGAAGAATGTCCATTGTGGCATCAGCTGTGGCGCACGTGGCGCCATCCTGTTGTAACCACATCGTTCACATCCATATCATCCAATTTGGACCAAAAGAAATTGATTATCATCAATCAGCTGCGCTCACCGTTGATGGTAATGGCTGTGTCATCGTCGTTTTCGAATAACTACGAACCGATGATGTCACCGGCCCACAATCCACATCAATCAGTGACTTTCTGCACATGCATTGCCACTTGGGAGACCTCTTGTAGATTGGCATCGTCCCAAATCCAGCAATTTTGCTTGTTGACTTACCCGTTCGTTTAGAAATACTGATATCCTTAGAAGCAAAGGTATGCACGGTGATCGTTTATGCGGATGACGTGGCATTAGCAGTCCCAGGAAAGCACCTCAACACCCTAAAAGAACTCCTACAAAGAGTTTTAAATAAGCTAGTTAGATGGACAACTCGGTGTGGTTTGGGTGTAAACCCCCACAAAACCGAATTGGTACTCTTCTCTAGGAAATATGAAATTCCAGTCATCGACCCTCCTTCCCTTAATGGTATAAGCTTGAATTTCTCTAACAAAATATTTGGGTCTTATTTTGGATAAGAAATGAAGCTGGAAACCTAACATCCAAAAAAGAGTAAGGAAAGCTTCAAGAGCCCTTTTCTCTTGAAAAAAGCCATTGGGAACAAATGGGGTTTACAACCTCGTATCACTCATTGGCTCTACCTCTCGGTCATTAGGCCGATACTCATGTTCGGGGTGGCTGTCTAATGGGCCGCCTTAGACAAGGCCATAAACCGAGATCATCTAAGCAAGGTCCAGCGTTCATCATGATTGTGCATAAGTGGGGCTCTTCGTACGACACCCTCCGCAGCACTGGACATTTTGTTTCATCTTACACCCCTTGACATCCTTGGCAGACAAATGGCTACTAACTCGGCTGTTCGCCTCAAATCAATTTCACAGTGGTCTACCAAAGTCTTTGGCCACGCCTCCATTTTGAACAATTTCAAAATCTTCCCTAGAAACATAGACTACATCACACCCAAGCTTAATTTCAATAAAAATGTCCTTGCTACCATTCCCTTCAGATCACTCTGGGAGAATGAGTAATTTCTACAGGACAATTCGATTCACTTTTACACCGACGAATCTTAAACCAATGAGGGTGTAGGTGGTGGAGTTTTCTCCGAAAGGCTTAACCTAAGAAGCCTCAAGATGGATGCTATCGAGAGAACAAATTCTAGGAGGACAAATGGTATAACGTGGCTAGCGACATAGCAGATTTGGTCACGCTCTAAGAATTTAATTTCTCTCAACAGATCGCATATCATATCCTTAGTAGGTATCATCACGGGACACTGTCTAATAGGCAAGCATGCAACAAGGCTTGGCGTCGATTTCTGCAAAAGCTGCATGGACGAAGAGGAGGAGGAAACCATTCCCTACCTTCTCTGTAACTGTCACGCTCTCTCTTACAAAAGAAGACTTAATTTAGGGGAATTCTACTTAAGCAACTTAGGTGATCTGATAAACACGGATATCAAAAAACCTCCTTCGCTTCATGAAAAGCTCCAATTGGAGATCTCTTCGGATCCATGTGGTATCACAATGTACCTATCACTGGTCTAAGTGTTCTGGCCATAGCTGGCAGCCACTTTAACCTAACCTAACCTACCCGTTCATCCAAAAATAGACCTCGTCGTTGAAGATGATTTTTTTTTTTCCTGAAACCGGAGTCCGCTTCGAACTGGTCCAGAACGCTTTTTTGCACGTGTTGCTCGACGCTGTAACTTGGCATGGTGATGTGTCTTAAGTTTTTAAAACTAAAAAATAGAAAATTAACAAATAAACCAACATGGCTGCCATGAACTGTTAAAATTTACCCGTCCCTATTGGAAAAGCCTTTATTGGGAAAAGATCTATTGGGCCTGGAGCCAGTTAGACAAGGAGATCCTTTATCTTCCTAATGAAGTTGACAATTTTTCCAGTCGAGACGTTACGAAGATCCTCCGGTGTTAGGAATTCCTTGAGGAGAAAGCGCTTCCTGACTCTGCAGACAGCCACGCACTCACATGGTATGTGTTCTGCCAATTCGTCTTCCTCTAAGCAGAGTCTGCATTCAGATTCCTGAACTATATTTAGTTTGTATAAGTGATATCTGAGGCTTCAGTGACCGGTGAGGAAGTCGGCAAGTTTTCTGATATCATCCCTTTTATGATTGAGAATGTTTTTTTGTGGATTTTTTCAGGGGTCGGATGGCTCTTTTGGCCTGCCTAAGTCCCTGAATATTGTTTCAGTATGATAGAAAGTTCCATTTTTCCCAGCTGTCCAGACTCATTCTGAATGCGGAAGTAGGGATGCCGCAGAAAGGTTCGGCACCTATATACCTTTCTGAAGAGCCTTTTCTGGCAAGTTGATCTGCAATTTCATTGCCTTCAATTCCTCCGTGTCCGGGTCCCCACCAGAACTTGGCTTTGTTTCGCTTTGAGAGATCTTGGAGGGTATTAAAGTAGCCCAGAACGGCTTTTGAGTTAAAGTAATGGGAACTCAGTGCTTTGACCACTGCTTAACTATCGGTGAATATATTGATGGTGACGCCCTTTATGCCGGACTCTAGAATAATAGTGGCGCAGGTATCGATGGCATGTAATTCCGCCGGAAAGACGCTAGGACACATTCCGAGTGCCTTTGAGACTTTGTGATTAGGGCCATAGATACCGGAACCAACGCCGGAGTCCATCCTTGAACCATCAGTATACCACACTAGTCCTTTTATGTTCAGCAATGGATCTCTGGTATCCCAAGAATTACGGTTCGGGATCTATGAAGAATTTTTTTTTCCATATTTTCAAGACCGACTACGAATTCTTTTGAACTTTTGGTAGAACTTCCGTCCATTGCTTCTGGATAATGTCACTCAATATTGCTATAAACAGTAGTTCCTTTTTTTTTCTTTTTGCTTTCAATGGGTATATGGTCTTTATAATGTGTGTCATGTGTCATATATATGATAATTTGCATTCAGACTATGGTGTAACACTTTTATTTTTAAATTTAGCAGATAAAAGATTTAATTAACACAATAATAATAAAAATGATGACAACCACATCTAAATAGAATTTTTTTATTTTTAACTTAAAACCTAACGACTCGTGATATGACTTCTTATTTAACACTTCATTAGTTTTAATTTTGTCTATTACATATTCGATTTTAATACTTATTTCCAAAATTCTATTATAACGCTATGCACGCTTACTTACCATTTAAAGTTTGTATTCTTAAAAATTAAAAATAAATTTAAGTATTTTCTGACGTAAAAACACCCTGTTCTGGTTGCTAATGAATAACAATATCTTGAACATATTTAAAGGCAGACAACGTACAAGTTAAATGACTTTATATTATTCTTTTAGGTTCTCTCACCACTCCGCCATGCTCAGAGGCGATAACTTGGATACTTTATCCAGATACATTGCCAGTATCACCCAAACAAGTAGGTACATTTAAATAATTCATTGATTTATATTTATGTATATCTTGTGCTCTTTTTACAGATCTCAAGGTTTCGTCAACTTCAAGATACCGTTGATGGTGCTTTGGTGGACAATTTTCGAGCTTTACAACCAATTGGAAACAGGAGAGTCTTCGTACGTGCTGTAAATACACGTCACACCCAAGTTGCCAAACTACAAAACGAGATTAGTCATCGAAAATGGGATTGGTTCCTGTAATATTTTTTTTAAATAAGAATTTGTAGTACTTTTAGAATAACTAGTAATGATGAAACATGTATTTATTTTACTTACATTCCATTTCAGACGATTAAATGTTAGAAGCTGGTAGTTGATTTGAAAATGAGAACCATTTTTATAGATCAAATCGTCACCTGAGTGCTAGAACTAGATATGTAACTCGATTTTGCATACTTACTTACTTATCAGGCCAGCGACTCTTGCAGGGTTTGAGCCTGAACTATTGCCGCTTTCCATTCTGCACGGTCCCGGGCACGCTGCTTCCAGTTTACTAGACCAAGGTTTCTGGCGTCCGCGATTGCCTGAATTTAAACCGGAGGTTCGGTCTTCCTTTTCTTCGTGAACCAGGGCGGTGGGATTCAAAGATTCTCTTAGTTGGAGCATTATCGTCCATTCGCTCGATGTGGTCGAGCTAGTGCAGTCGACGGATTTTTGCCTTCCGGACTACATCCACATCTTTGTACAGCTCATAGAGTTCGTTGCTTTATCTTCTCCTCCATTCGCCCTCGTCGCAGACAGGAGCAAATATTCGACGTAGAATTCTTCTTTCGAAGGATCACAAGATCTGCTCCGCTGTCTTACTTATCATCCAGCATTCAGCTCCATAAAGCAAGACTGGCGAAATCAGGGTTTTGTAGAGCATGATTTTGGTCCTTCGAATTAGGAGTTTGGACCCTAGTTGATTGGACGAACTGAAGTAGCAGCGGTTGCTGCTGTGGAGTTTATATTTGCCCCGAGGTAGATAAACTCCTTCGCTACCTCAAAATTATAGCTTTTTTAATTGTTAGGTTTTGACCTAGACTGTGTTCGACGGATCTGTTTTTGGTAGACAGCATATACTTTGTTTAATCCTCGTTCATCGTGAGACCAACTCGTTGGGCTTGTTCTTCTATTGCCGTAAAAACCTCAAACAGGCGATTATGTCGATATCGTCTACGTATCTCAGCAGCTAGTTGGATTTGTTAAATAAAGTGCCTTCTGCTTTTACGCCGGTCTTTCGCACTATCTGCTCCAGCACAAAAAGTCACACGACAGTGCGTCTGCTTGCCGAAATCCGGCGCATTTTTGGAATAATTCGAAGGTTTTGTTTTCAAGCTGCACACTGCATTGCGAGCTCTCTAGCGTGGTGCGACACAACCAGTTCGGGATCCCGAATTCGGCCTTCGCGTTATATAGTCCGGTGCGATGAATGCTGTCGTATGCGGATTTGAGGTCGATGAAAAGATGGTTAGTATCGACTTGGTATACTTTCGAGAAGTTGACAAAAACAATTGGACCTGTAATTTACTAGACTTTTATAAGCTAATTCCGGGATAACCAAACGATCTTTTTTTCCTGTGCCAGGGGTTGTCGTTAAGAATAAAAATGGAATCTCGATTTATTGTTGTATAATGTGGTTACAGTTATCTCCAGATGTCCACTTCTTGCACTGAGTGTAGCCGTGTTTTTTTGATAGCTGTATACCCAGCCCAGTAAGATTTTACACACCAAGTGGGGATAAATTTCCCAGTAGCAGCAAGTGAGGATAGACCTACATAAGTTGACCACCAGAGCGCGAAAAATCTCATAAATAAGCTCTTAGCCGATCGTATTTGTTGCTTTTCCTCGGTTTTGACATTTGCAAACTGTCAAATGAAGAAAAAGAAATCGAGCCGCAAACTAATTGGTTGGTGCGGCTGCTACTGTGGATGAAGTGAGTATAGATCGTTTTTTTGACTGAAGTTAGTATAATTATCAAAAAAACACGGTTTGTATTACACACTCCAATAGATGGCAGCAAGTAAGTTGTCAATTCATTGAAACCCATGCTAGTCATGCAAGTTGATATTATCCTACCTCAGTGAAAGACAACAGCGCGTGATAGCCAATGAAGGGTCTTCAAGCTTTGTCAAGGTTTTAGCTGGCATACCGCAGGGTTCAATTCTTGGACCAAAGCTATTCTCCCTTTATATCAACGAAGTCCCGCAGATAGCTGCCTTGCGAGTTTTTCTGATTTATTTAGGCACTTAAGAGGGGAAGTAACCTATCCGTACCCGCTTACATTCCTGACAAGTTTTGAAGCCTCAAATTGTTGGTTAGTAATGCGGGTAACGCAGCTAAACGAGGGAGTACGTATCCGGGTATTACTGTATATGCCGACGATGTCCAACTCTTAATAAGCCTCCCTTTTTGCATGAAAGATGAAGCCGTAGTTTTGATGAATGAGGACTTACTATCCATCTTACACTGGTCCATAAATACCTACCCATCTTATCCTAAACCCAATTAAATCGCTAGGTATCCCTTCCTATATATAGAAAACCTTTTGGACCTGACAATCTTACCCTCAATAAGTCTCGGAACTGACGTCATAAACTATGTGAGCACTGCTAGAAACCTTGGAATACTTTTTAATCGCACCCTTACATGGAACGATCTCTTAAGCAGTGCTATTTGGAAAGTCTGTGGGAGTCTTCGTGCTCTTCGGGTCACCCAAAGATTTGTTCCTACTAAGACAAAACTGCTCCTACTTCGAGCATTTTTGTTTGGATGTGAAATTTTCGGTAAAATTGACTCCTCTTCTTCTCGTAAATTAAATGTTTTCTTCAACAATATTACTCGCTTTATTTACAATCTTCGACGTTATGACCACGTATCCTCCTTTTCAAAATGAATCTGCGGCTGCAGTCTCGACAATCTCCTGAAATTCCGTTGCCTGTCCTATCTATATGTAATCATGCGAAATTAACAGCCTAACTACCTACATAAGAAGCTGAAATTCCCTCTGCCAACAAGGTCTCTTGTTCTAATACCATCTCGATGCTCCTATTTCAACACCGAGCGACAGTTCTTTATTCATGCTATCCGCCTTTGGAACTCCCTGCCAATAGAGTTGAGAAGGGTCAGATGCAAAAGGAGATTTAAATCAGGTCTTTTACATATTATATATTATTTCTTCTATCCACTGTTAACCAAGTATGTTTTTTATCTTGCACCACTTTAAGGCTTGCACTACCTTATAAGACTCTTGTCCTAAATTGTAAGCGATTTTTGTTTAAATAAATATAAAAATATAAATATTCCTATTAAATCTAAGAAGCCAAGAAAATAAAAATAAAAATCAAGTTGTCTAGTTGTAGCACTCAGGTGACGAAATATGAGAAAAGTTGTATATCTAGATTAATTGCAAAAGCTCTCGCCGAAAGGTCCTGCAATTCTGAATTTTAGTTAATTTTGCGAAAATCGTTAGGTGGAAAGAAGAAACGCTTTTCATCTTCAAAAGAAATGCATTCGAACCTTCGTTAGAATGTCCACATGTTCGCCAAAAATGCTGGTTTATACATTTTTATTTATCAGATCACTTAGTGGAAATGGTTCACCTGTATATAAATACATCCATACGTACATATTTTCTCAATTTTTTTATTTTTATTTTTTTGATTTTCTTTTTTAATATCCAAACTTATATTTCTAAGTAGAATCCAGTCATCGATGGAACAGACTTAGAGTAAGTGTCCCAAATATGGCCCACCCTTAACTTTTTTGTAAATAAAACAGCCAGTGTTACATAAATTCACTTTAATTAAATTATTTTATTATAAGTCTTCATAAACATAAAACATAAAAAAAAACAGCTTAACAAAAAAATAAATAAATAAAAACCTAAAGAAACTTATTTTAACACTTTTAAATAAAGTGCTGCTAATATGGGCCACCTTATGTTAAATATGGAACAGGGCGGTCCGTAATAAAAACAATTAACTATTCCTATCTATGCATGCAAAATTCACAGATGAAATATTCGTTTCGTTTTTAATGCATTTTATTTTTTTATAATTCACTAGCGCTAAAGGGGTTGTGAATACCCTTATGAGGCTATTCACACGGCGCTACTGTTTGTGTAATGAATTTGAAACTCAGGTGGTATTAGATTTTCAGTCTTTTTGCTCCGAGGGTGGTGTCCAGAATGACTGGGGAGAATTATTGGTACTGTTGCCATTGCATTGCTTTAGGGCCACCTTTCGGTGGGTTGGTGGATTCAACTCCTCCAATGGCACGGAAATGCACATACAGGGTAAAGTCTCTGAATGCACTCAACTAGGTGAGATGCCAGGTACGATCCTTTTCACTATGCAGTTCAAGTTGACATACAGCCTCCACGTGGCGCCCCTGGATAGCTATCTCAGCATCCGCTGAATAGTGAACTAATGTATGCAGCCGTGTTCTAGGCAAGAGGACACGTTTTCTTCTACCCCGACCAGTTTTGGCGGTTGTGCGTGGGGTTAACGGCCCAACCACGTAAAAACAATATTGTTACGAGAGAACTAACTGCCTCGGAAGATAACGGACCCGATATACAACGACAACACGGCGCGAAAAAGGACAACGATTTAAGAGTATGTTCATGGAATGTAAGAACATTATACACTCCAGGAGCTACTCAAAAACTAGAAAATATCCTCACGCAGTACAAGGCGGACATTACTGCGATCCAGGAAGTGCGCTGCATAGGATCAGGAATGACGAAACGAAAGGAGTGCGACATATATTACAGCTGTCACAAAAGGCTGCACATATTAGGATGCGGATTCGTCGTGGGAAAGCGGCTGAGATCCAAGGTCATCGATTTCAAACCGATAAGCGATCGCCTGGCTGTGATACGCATCCAGGGGAAATTCTACAACTTTAGCCTCATATGTGCACACGCCCCTACCAACGAAGCTGAGGACTCTATCAAAGAGGATTTCTACGACCTCTTGGACGGAGCCTACGGAGCCTGTCCAGAGTACGATGTAAACATCGTGCTCGGGGACTTCAATGCCAAAATTGGTAAGGAGGACATCTTTGGCGGAGTGGTCGGAAAACACAGCCTCCACGAAACGACAACAGATAACGGCTTTCGGCTCACTGACTTTGCGGCAGCTAGTAATACGGTGATAAGTAGCACAAGATTTCCTCATAAAAGAATCCACACAGCAACCTGGCTAACTCCGGACGGTAGAACTGCCAACCAAATTGACCACGTGCTGATTGACGCTCGACACTCGTCAAACATCCTAAATGTGCAAACATTTAGAGGGGCAAACGTCGACTCTGACCATTACCTAGTTGCAGCCCGATTCAGAGCTCGTCTATCCAATGAAAGAAAGCTGCACCAGACGACAAAAAAGAGGTATAACATTGGATCCCTGAGCACACCGGAGATAGCCAGAGTCTACAGAGAGCAGCTTAGTGAAAGACTCTGTAATATGCCATTGCCTACCACAAACGCCAACAACATGTGGGTACAATGCTGCACTACTATTCAGGAAGTAGCCGAAACGACTCTAGGCTACCAACCACCGCCGACAAGAAATCCGTGGTATGATGAAGAGTGCATGCAGAAGAAGAAGGCAACAGATGAGGCATATAAGAAGACGTTGCAAAGAACAACCCGGGCAACGTGGGACGAGTACAGAGCCAAAAGAAGGGAGGAGAAAAAGACACTGCGGAAAAAGAAAAGAGCCTTCGCAGTCTCCCAGCTCAAGGATATCGAAGAAGGCAGGAGGAATAACAACATGCGAAGCTTTTATCGAAAAGCTAAAAGCCTGGCTGCAGGCTACAGACCAGGAACTCAGGCCCTTCGAAATAATGAAGGTAATCTTGTCACCGAACCGCGGGGAATTGTGGATGTATTTAAGCAGCATTTCCAGCAGCTGCTTAATGGGCATGGCCAGGAGAGAGTGATAGAGAATGAAGAAAACTCACTTTCAGTCGATGAAGTAGTTCTCCCACCCAGCCTTGAGGAAGTCGGCACAGCCATTAAAAAGCTGAAGAACAACAAGGCCGCAGGCTCGGATGGATTACCGTCAGAGCTCTTCAAAGCTGGTGGCGATGTTTTGGTAGGGAGTATGCACCAGATCATCTGCAAAGTATGGGAGGACGAAAGCATGCCCGACGACTGGACTATCAGCTCTATCTGCCCCATCTTCAAGAAAGGCGATCCTATGTCTTGTAAGAACTACCGAGGCATATCCCTGCTTAATGTAGCCTACAAGATCCTATCCAGTGTACTGTGCGAACGACTAAAGCCGTTTTGCGCCACACTCATCGGCACCTATCAGTGTGGCTTCCGGCCCGGCAAATCGACGATAGACCAAATCTTCGCACTCCGGCAAATCCTGGAAAAGACCAACGAGTTCCAAGTCGATACTCACCATCTTTTCATCGACTTCAAAGCCGCATACGACAGCATTCATCGCACCGAACTATACAACGCGATGGCCGAATTCGGGATCCCGAGAAAACTGATCCGGTTGTGTCGCGCCACGCTAGAGAACTCGCAATGCACCGTGCAGTTTGGGAACAGAACCTCCGAATTATTCCAAACATGCACCGGATTTCGGCAAGGAGACGCGCTGTCGTGTGACTTCTTTAATCTTGTGCTGGAGCAGATAGTGCGAAAGGCCGGCGTAAACACAGAAGGCACTATATTTAACAAATCCATCCAGCTGCTGGGATACGCAGACGATATCGACATCATCGCCCGGTCCCAGGGTGCCATTATTGAGGCTTTTACGGCAGTAGAAGAACAAGCCCAACGAGTTGGTCTCACGATGAACGAGGATTAAACAAAGTATATGCTGTCTACCAAAAACCGATCCGTCGAACACCGTCTAGGTCAAAACCTAACAATTGACAGCTACAATTTTGAGGTAGTGAAGGAGTTTACCTACCTCGGGGTAAACATAAACTCCACAAATGACACCCTGGTGGAGATTCGACGAAGGATAACCTTAGGCAACCGTTGCTACTTCGGTTTGTCCAAACAACTAAGGTCCAAACTCCTAACCCGAAGGACCAAAATCTTGCTCTACAAAACCCTGATCTTGCCAGTCCTGCTTTATGGAGCTGAATGCTGGACGATAAGTAAGACAGCGGATCTGATCTTGGGATCCTTCGAAAGAAAAATCCTACGTCGAATTTTTGGTCCAGTCTGCGAGGAGGGCGAATGGAGGAGAAGATACAACCGCGAACTCTACGAGCTGTACAAAGATGTGGATGTAGTCCGGAAGGCAAAAATCCGTCGACTGCAATGGCTCGGCCACATCGAGCGAATGGACGAGAATGCTCCAGCTAAGAAGATCTTCGAATCCCAGCCACCTGGTTCGCGAAAAAGAGGAAGACCGAACCTCCGGTTTAAAGATCAGGCAATCGCGGACGCCAGAAGCCTTGGTCTAGTAAATTGGAAGCAGCAGCAGGGACCGTAAAGGATGGAAAGCGGCATAAGTTCAGGCTCAGACCCTTCAAGGGTCGCTGGCCTGATAAGTAAGTAAGTAAGTTGCCATTGCTTGTAATTCACAATTTCTTTTCGAACATCCCGATGTCTTTACCACTTCTACCAAGCCATATGACCACCCTACTGCCAGTGTTATGCCTATGCAGTGGAGTTGACGTCGGCTTTTTCGCTGTTGATGAATTTTACTTTTTTTTTGACACAAGGGAGTTGAACCTGGAACCTTCAACGTGACAAACGATAATGCAACCACTAGACCAAGGCTTACATACTTATAAGATCCAGTTGATGCAAGAATTGAAGCCAGCAGATCACACACAACGTCGTATTTTCGCTGATTGGATGCTGGAAATGAATGAACAAAGTCATGATTTATTACACAACAATTTAATGAGGCTCATTTCCATTTGTCTGGGTACGTAAACAAACAAAACTGTCGCATCTGAGGTTCCTAAAACCCAAGTGAAACAACCTCTCCATCCACAACGAGTGACAGTTTGGTGCGGTTGGTGAGCTTGTGGTGTCGTTGGGCCATATTTTTTTATTTTTTCGAAAATTGCGTTACCGAACAATGTTGACTGGCTTTCTTTTGCCTGAAATTGGTGCTATGGACGTGAACGACGTTTATTTTCAGCAGAATGGCACCACATGTCACACAGCTGGTGAAACAATGGCTCTGCTTTATGACAAATTTCCTGGGCGTGTGAATTCTCAAAATGGAGACTTCAATTGGTCGCCTAGATCATGGGATTTAACACCATTCGACTTTTTTCTACGCCAATGTTCCACCAAGAAATCATGCACGAAAATAATATATCAGAACCGTTATTCGCGAAATAAAGCCGCAATTATACGAATACTTGATGAAGAATTTCAATTGGTAGGCAAAGCCGATGCAGACATTTAGCAGACTGACACAGCGCGAGTGCTGGTGTAGTGGTTGTTGAAACTCCGACGGTATTAGGTTTTAGTCTTGACTCCGAGAGTTGTGTCCAGGATAACTGGGGAACATTTTCTTGTATGTTTGTATTCTTGCCATTGCTATATAATTCACAGGATTTCTTTCCAACTTCCTGATGATCAATTCTTTAAGCCACATGCTCCGACACAAAAGAAGTCCCTAGCGAAAAGAGGCCTAGCCTTGTTGCGTTCTTAAATCGTTTCAGATTCAGCTTGAGCCAAGTCTGTTTTGTAGCCAAGCACGTGGTATCATTGGACCATCATAAGTTAATCTCACTGATTGCATCTAGCTAAATTACTAGCATATACATATGTAGCGAGGGGGATACCTTGATTTCGCATTTCTGGTGAAATTTGCATTGTAGAGCTCATCAATCTTACAGTTCTCTGGTATGTCTCTCTATGCTGGCACCCAAAAGAGAATTAACTCATGCCAATCTCTGTTTCTCTGGGCGAAGAAGACAATTGAGTAGTTAAGCTCTTTCTCGAACAACTAAAGGCCTTGATCATCCCAATCCTGTTATAGGGCGCAGAGGTATGGACTTTTTTTTTAATTTTCATAAGTTATTTCGAAAGAAAAGTCCTTCTTCTGCATAGACGGTGAGTTAATGAGAAGATACCACAACGAACTGTATGAGCACATGGACAACGACACCCCTTTTCTCCTAGAGTTCTTGTCGAAGTTGAGCAGGAGTAGATTTAATTAGTGTTTTCCGAAAAGTTCAAAATCAGAGTGTAGCCAGTTTGGATACCAGGTCACTGTGATATGGTTTTTAGTCTTAAGTCTGGACTGTGCTGCCGATAACTTGCAAAAATATATCGAGTAGAGCAGATGAAATAGGATGTCCAATGCAGAGGAGGGTATAATCCTTAGTATTCCACTTATACACAAACTAACCTTTAACCAACAAAGGTATTGACGGAGGTCAACGTTGTCTTTATACCGAAGGCAGGCAAAAGCTCTCACGTAAATCCCAAAGATCTGCGACCTATCAGTCTATCATCGTTTCTCCTGAAAATTCTGGAGAAACTTCTAGAAATATACATTCGCCACAGCATTGATCCTTGTAAGCTGTCGGCCGTCTTGAAACGGCCCTGCACTCGCTTGTACGCACCTTAGATTTTAAAAAATATACTCTGGTGGTCTTCCTTGATAAAGAGGGAGCTTTTAACAACGTTGAACCTGGGGCAATTACGAATGCACTTTTAAGTCTCGGTATTGAAGCCTCGATTGGCGCTTTTATAGTTCAGTTGCTTACAAAAAGGACTAAAACCTCTAAGCTGGGCGATGCTACAATTCGGAGACTTGTGAGCAGGGGCACACCTCAACGGGGGGTGCTCTCTCCTCTTCTTTGGAACCTAGTGGTCGAAGGGCATCAAACCAAAGGAAAAATCGTGGTTTGACCTGAGCTGCAAGGAGGCTATCAGGGCAAAAGAGGTAAGTTTTCGGTATTTTAAAGCCAACCCCTCTGAGGAAAACCGTAAAAAATTTAAACAAGCCAGACATGCCTGCAATGTGCACATTCGACGTGTCAAATTTCTCTATGACCAAAAATTGAGGCAAAAAATACTACAATGTCCCAAGGGTAGTAAAAATTTTTGGTCATTCGTGAAAAACATCAAGAATTCTGCCTCGTCGTCAATTCCAACGCTCATTTACAATGACATTCCAGCTGTCAGCTCCTCAGACAAGGCCAATCTGCTTGCTGCACACTTTGCAGCCAGCTCAACGCTCCCAGATTGTGCGTTGCCTCCACCTGTACTCGAGAGCGTCCAATTCTCCATGGGACAAGTCCACTTTCGCACTCGTACAGTTGCAGGAGTACTTAGAGGTCTCAACATACACAAATCCGCTGGTCCAGATGGTATTCCACCCATAGTTCTGAAGAGGTGTTCTTCCACCCTGGCAAAACCACTGCGTAAGCTTTTCCATCTGTCCTACTCCTCAGGTCTCTTTCCGAGTAGATGGAAAATTGCATTTGTCCAGCCCGTGCCCAAAAAGGGCGAATCTTCTTCTCCCTTCAATTACCGACCCATTGCACTTACGTCCCTTCTTTCCAAGGTCATGGAAACGCTGATAAATCGTCAGCTTATGAAATATCTCGACTCACGGAAACTCCTCAATGACCGGCAGTACGGTTTCCGTAGCAACAGGTCCACGGGTGATTTGATGGCTTATCTCACCGAGAAGTGGAACGAATCTTTACATCACCTCGGTGAAAGTAAGATTGTTGCGCTTGATATTTCAAAAGCATTTGACAGAGTTTGGCACCAAGCTCTTTTGTCGAAAATGCGTGCATATGGGATCGATGCATCTCTTCTTCAATGGATTAGAAACTACCTTTCTGGCCGTTCAATTCAAGTTGTTTTGGACGGTTTCAAGTCTGCAATCCACCATATAAATGCTGGTGTCCCCCAAGGCTCTGTTTTGTCTCCGACTCTCTTTCTCATTTTTATAAATGATCTCTCGTCTGCAACTTCTAATCCAATTCATTCCTTCGCCGATGACAGTACTCTCAGTTTTTCATATTCGTTCCCTAGCTCACGTCCCTGCTCTTCGGATGTAGTAGTGGAGCGGCAACGTATGTTAAACTCATTAAATTCCGACCTTGACAGCATATTAAAATGGGGTTCTACAAATAGAGTGGAATTTAATGCTTCCAAAACTCAATGCTGCCTACTGTCTCTCAAGCGAAACCCTAATCTCGAACCATTATCCATGAATGGTGCCTGCATCGCCGAAACCGAAAAACTTTCCATCCTCGGTATGTGTGTTAACAACGATCTTCGTTGGAATGACCATATATTCGATGTCGCCAAGAACGCTGCGAAATGTTTAGGTTTCCTCAAACGATGCAAAAAATACTTTACCCCTTCTGATCTGGCTTCAATTTACAAGGCGTTTATTCGCCCTAAGCTTGAGTACAACGCTCACATCTGGTCTGGTGCGCCTAAAACCGTCTTGCACATCCTAGATCGAATTCAAAAACGCGCGATAAAACTAATAGGTGACAGAAACATTGCGAAGTCAATAGACTCGCTTGAACACCGAAGAAATGTTTCCTGTCTCTCACTGTTTTATCGATTCTTTTACAAAAAGTGCTCTAGCGAAATAGCCAGCTGCATTCCGCCCCTGCAAAATTTCACCCGCAATACACGTCAAGCTTCGAATGCACATCAGTTTACCCTTAAGCCTACTTTCGGACGTCCTGTCAAATATAGAGATTCTTTCTTTAGCCGTACCACACGAATGTGGAATAATCTACATAGCTCTGTGTTTCCTCATCACTACAACCCTCAAGCATTTAAAACCAACGTGCACCGGTACCTCCTTTCTCTCTCCTCTAATTTCCCTAACGCCCGTGCTCTAGTCCAATAGTTTAAGGGTAGCCATATCCCCTTTAGCGCGCGCTAATTATAAAAAAAAAACTATTAATACTGAAAGAGGAAGGTTGTAGTGTAATTGCCTATGCGGATGACGTTGCTATAGCTGTCTCAGGTAAACACCTCAACACACTCAAAGATCTCCTGCAGATTGCTCTCTCTAAGCTAACTAAGTGGACTAAAGAATGTGGCCTCGGGGTCAACCCCCATAAAACGGAACTAGTTCTCTTCACTAGGAAAAACAAAATTTCCCCGTTCGACCCTCCTAAACTGTGCGGTTCAAAATATCTAGGTCTCATTCTTGACAAAAAGCTCATCTGGAAGCCTAACATCCTCGAGCGAGTAAAGAAAGCCACCACGGCTCTGTACTGCTGCAAAAAAGCAATAGGAAGTAGGTGGGCCCTACAACCACGTATAACTCACTGGCTTTATGTATCTGTTATCAGACCAATCCTGCCGTACGGAATAATTGTCTGGTGGAAAGCCTTGGACATAGCCACCAATCGTAACCATCTTTGTAAAGTGCAAAGATCGGCCTGTATAGGTATCAGTGGAGCACTCAGAGCCACCCCCGCGGCGACTCTAGACACTCTGTTCCATTTGCTTCCTCTAGATATTTACAGTAAACAAGTGGCAGCCAGCGCATCCATACGTATCAAAGAACTTCACCATTGGTCCAGCCTGCGGGTTGGACACTCCACCATTCTGAATGATTTAGAACTCCTTCCGCAAAGCACCGTCTACACCCTTCAGTAACTCCTATTTGATAAAAACTTCGATACCACTATCCCATCTAGACTTGACTGGAAAGATGTTTCCGAGCTCCAACGAAAGGGATCTATCTGCTTCTACACAGATGGCTCTAAAACAGAATTTGGAGTAGGTGGGGGTGTATTCTCAAAGGATGTGAACGTAAACATCTCCTTCCGTTTGCCTGACCATTGCAGTGTCTTCCAAGCCGAGATAATGGCTATCAAGGAAGCCCTATCGTGGTTGAAGTATAATGTACCATCCTCTCTGGATATAACAAATTTTTCCTGATAGCCAGGCCGCGATAAAATCCCTGGAATCTGTCGCTTATCTCTTAAAGAGATGGTTGAGCAATTCAAAATTCACCTCATATGGGTGCCGGGACACAGAGACATTCCAGGCAACTGCATGGCGGACGAACTCGCTAAAGAGGGCACAACTCTACCAATTCTTCCGGATAAGGGGAATCTAACTGTGCCTCTCGCCACCTACAAATTTTTACTCAATTGAAACGCGATCAATATCGCTAATCATAGATGGACAGTTGGAAGCACCTACCTCATCACTAGGCAGATTTGGCCAAAGCTGGATCTCAAACGTTTCCACTGTCTCATCAGATGGAATAGATTGCTAATAAGCATCTTAGTGAGTGTCATTACACGACACTGCACCATCCTTTATAACGATTTCTGCAGAAGCTGCATGGATGAGGAAGAGGAGGAGACGATCCTCTACCTTCTCTGTACATGCCCTGCCTTTTCAGCTCGAAGAAGAGCATACTTTGGAGCCAGCTTTTTCAACAACCTTAGTGAAAGGTTTCGATCTTATTACCGAAATGTAGAATCAATGAGTTATTGGAAGTTGTGTATACGACTTCTGTAGCGTTCTTTGCGATTTCTCTTGTAATGCGCCACTGCTTCAGGCAGAAGCCTCGCACTCAGCCCCAATACTTTTCAATTTCGAAAACAATGGAAACGATGCGATTAGTTTCATTTTGAGTAATTTTACGGTTGAAATGATGGAAATTTATTCATTTATTTAATTTTCACTTTTAAAGATAATTTCAAAGTTAAATTTCACCATGGATGACAGCGGATGTACGTGTGGTACTTGTTGGTACAAGAACAAATTTGATCAGAAGATGAAGAGCTTCTGTGACAAACAAAAAAGGAGTTATGGAATTACATTTTACGCATCTTTAATACCCAATGAAGTGTCGCCCTGCATCAATCCCTTCGTGTACAACCAAACGGGTGAAGGTGCTTTCTGTTCACCACCCGATGGCAAAAAAAAAAAGAATTATCTGGTGTCTGCACAATACAGTGTACCGTCGAGTCTCTTCAAAATTGACACGGATAAGAAAACTGATACAAAGGCTTCCGGTGGAAAAAACAAAAAACGAAAATATCCAACTACTTATCAATCACCTCCACTATCCGATACGGAGTCGCTATGCGACAGTAATTACATGGATGACAGAGATTATCCAGCTACTTCCTATTTAACATTTGCGGTCGAAGATGATACGAAGTTGCTCTACGTCAATCACAAAAAAAAAAAGAATTCAATTGGTTTTCAGCCATCTTCCGATGCTGATAAACCGGAATTCAACAGTAATACCATGGAAGACGACCCTAATCCAGGTGCTTCCTATTTAATAGTCCACAAAAAACAAGTTGATTATTCAAGTGGTTGTGAGCCGTCTACACCGCCGAATGCGAAGTCTATCTGCAGCAATATTTCCATGGATAGCAAAATGAATCAAAGTGCTTCCGGTTCAAGACTCGATGGTAAAAAACAAGAAACGTCTGCACCATCCGATGCGGAGTGTCCCTGCGTTAATAATTCCACAGATAACAAAACGAATCAATTTGCTTCCTTTTTAAGATTCTATGGTGAACAACAAGAAACGGCTTGTCAGCCGTGTTCACCATCCGATGCGGAATCGTCTTGCGTCAAAAATTCCATGGATAACGAAATAGTTCAAAAAACCTCCCGTTTAAGATTCGATGACGAAAAACAAGAAACGGCTTGTCAGCCGTCTTCACCATCCGATGCGGAGTGTCCCTGCGTTAATAATTCCACAGATAACAAAACCAATCAATTTGCTTCCTTTTTAAGATTCTATGGTGAACAACAAGAAACGGCTTGTCAGCCGTCTTCACCACCCGATGCGGAGGGTCCCTGCGTTAATAATTCCACAGATAACAAACCGCATCAATTTATTTCCTTTTTAAGTCTCGATGACGAAAACCAAGAAACGGATTGTCAACCGTGTTCACCATCCGATGCGGAGTCGCCCTGCGTCAAAAATTCCATGGATAACGAAATAGTTAAAAAAACTTCCCGTTTAAGATTCGATGACAAAAAACAAGAGTATTCCGTAGATAACAAAACTGAACAAGGTGCTTCCTGTTTCGGACACGAAAATTTAAGACGTGCTGAACAATTTAAGCCTAAAAACAGTTTTAGAGGCTTCTACCAGTTCGTAATGATGAAATCTACCCAAGAACGTTCCAATCAACCGAATAATAATGCCCCCAGGCAACAATGTAATAAACACCGCGGCGGAAATCGTTTTGATGGTCGGTTGAACGGTATAACTTGTTGTTATCAACATGATCATCTTGGGAAGGTTTTATACAGAAGGCCACTCTTCCAACAAAGAAATAATATGCAAATAGGCGATCCGGATGCTCCAGGGGAATGGGACACCATCAACGCACTATCTTACATGCCATTTAGAACTGTACCAAAGATGCCCATTCGCCAAAAGTGTCAATGTCCACGTCATCGATCTAAGGAACCTGGTGAGCAATATGCATACTAGTAAATAACTATCTTTTGGTCGTGACCTCGTTCGAGCTAAATTCGAAATATGACAAGATTTAAGTGAAAGTATCTTGACACAACTTAACGAATCATTTAACGATGATTTCTTTTGACGAATGTGCCACCCCCCAACCAATCTAATTAGTAAGCGAGATAAAATTAAACGTGAAAAAAGCAATCCTCCCTTAAGTTCACCGAGGCCAAATTTAATGCCTGCCTTTGAGACTTATTGACTGTCATCGTAAAATCGACCTTAATGGGAACTGCAACTTTTTCCCTCAAGAAGCGGTTCATACGCTTAACGTGGTACGAACATAGACTTCCCTCGAGCACACCCAATCAATATTGTGGGCTTGATAAAATTGCTGTTGCAGAGTTTAAGCGGGCGTAGGTTTCGAAGTAACATCTCCTAAAATAAAGCTTACGAATTAGGATTAGACTAAAACATTGGTCGCAAGTGAGGTTACACGCCGAAAGTTACCTTTGTAGCTCTATACGTCCATAGTCAGACCCATACTTCTTTATGGAGCTTTCGTATGGTGGACTGCACTCGATAAAAGCTCATTACTTAACATAATAACCAAGGTTCAAAGGATGGCTTGTTTCTACATCACGGGGGCCCTAAGATCAACCCCATCTGCTGCGCTAGAGACCATTTTGAACCTCACACCTCTGGACTCCCTAGCCAAACAAGTTGCGGCAAACGCAGCAGCTCGTCTGAAAGCAATTTCGCTTTGGAACCAATTATCTTATGGTCACTCCCGTATCTTACACAGGTTCCACAACAAATTTGATAGAACTCTCCCGTTCAACTCCTTTGAAAGGGCATTTAAGGTCTCAATTCCCACACGGGACTATTGGTATAGATTCCTCAAATCCGTTAATAAACAGATTCACATCTATACAGACGGCTCTTGGGCCAATGAAGGTATGGGCTGCGGCTTACACTCCCACGAGCTTAACATAAACCAGGCTATCCGCCTCCCTGATCACTGTAGTGTTTTCCAAGCGGAAATAATGGCGATAAAAGGAAGCTTTATCATGGCTGAAGTGGAACATTGTATCTGTATCTTCAGCGACAGCCAAGCAGCTTTGAAATCCCTATCAAATGTCACTAACAACTCTCTGACGGTCCTCGACTGCCTATCGTCTCTTAAAGATGACTGAGCAGTTTAATATTCACCTATGTTGAGTGCCTGGACATAGTGACATCCCTGGTGACTGCAAACCCGACGAACTTGCCAGATCTGGTACGACCCTAGAGACTACCTCTCATAACAAAGGCCTGGGTATACCTAACAGTACAGTGCAACTAATTATCACACAAAATATAACTAGAGAAACTAATTCCAGATGGAAAGGCGGTCATACGTGTCATTCCAACAGACTTATATGGCCTGAAATTGACGACTATAAGTCAAGGGAGATCATCACCCTCAACAAAACACAAATCCGCACCATTATTGGTGTCATTACAGGCCACTGCCTACTAGGAGAACACGCCAGGAGACTAGGAGATCTATACAATGATTTCTGTAGAAGCTTTAGGGATGAGGAGGAGGAGGAAAGCATCACTCACCTTCTCTGCCATTGTCCAGCGCTCTCCCACAGCAGAAGAAGACAATGACAATAGTGACCTTAGTCAAATCCCCCTTAGGGAAATCCTCTCATTTATCAATAACTCCAAATGGTTTTACGGGTAGAATTCTCCTTCAGGACATCACATCGGGCTCTGAGCCTAAGTGAGTCCCATGGGACGCCAACCCACCTTACCTAACCTAGGATTAGACTGCCGTTTCCATCTAAGGTTTTAGAGAGGATCATGGACTGCCAGATACGAAGGGTTTATAAAAAACAATAACATGTGGATCAACATCAGTCGGGCTTCCGTCCTAAACATAGCTGTACCACACTGCCATAATAAAAGTAGTCGAAGATATTAGGGAAGCTACATATATAGTACATCTGCAATTGCTGATGCGTTGACGTTCTTGAAAGCCCAATTTTTCTTACAAGCGTGTGTAACGCCGTTTCTACTGATGTTCAGATCGTTCACTGGTTTACCAGACAGTTCCTCGAGATCCTGGAAGAAATGTCGCCCGAGGAGTTTGTATCTTAGATGGTATAGGCCGGGGCAGTGGCAGAGGAAGTGGGTTATATCCTCATGGACTTCCTCGTCTCCGCAGCCTCTACACAGGTCTTCTACCGTGATGCGGAGTTTTTTTATGTGGTACCGTAGAGTGTTATGACCCGTACACACCTAAAAAGGTGGAGAGGGATTTTCTATCCTTTTGTATAAGTTTGGCGGTCCTAGCCTTATCAAATACAGGCCATAACTTCCTTGTGATGGTACAAGTGTCTAAAGAGGACCATCTGTCATTTGCCTCTCTTTGAGCTTTGTTTCCTGTTTCAAGCTTCAATGAGCAAGTCGGGATATTCACCGCAAAGTCGGCTTGTTTGGGGTTACATGAGAACATTTACCACCCTTGGGTATAAAAACCACTTTCACTTCTCTCCATACTTGTGGAACGTAGACCAGATCTAGACAGCTTTTCAGAATAATCTCTAGCGCAGGCAAGATGATATCTGAGGTCTTTTGGTGTTCGGCAGGTATTATGCCATCCGATCCGGCAGATTTGTTTGGTTTGAACCTATGTAGCTCCCAAAGAAGTTTATCCTGCGTGACCAGACTATGACTAAGACTAAGGGAGAAAACAGTGCCGCTATTAACTTGGGAGCTACCTGGGAAGTGTGTATCAAGTAGCAGATTTAGCGAATCTTCGCTGGAGGTTGTCCATGACCCATCTGTTTTCTTTAGATAGCTGGGCATTATTGGATTAGTAGAGAGCATTTTTCTCAGTCTTATCGCCTCGGAAGATTCTTCTATTTTGCCACAAAAGAGTCTTCAAGATTTACGTTTGGCTTTTCTCAGTTCTTTTTTATATATATTTAGAGAGTCTTCGTACAAGTCCCAATCTGGCGCACCTCTTGTGCTTTTAGCACTGCTCAAAAGTTTTCCACAGTTATTTCTGAGCAGACTCTAGTCTGCAGACCACCAATGTGGCCCCTGAGACGAACAAGAGGGCAAAAAGAAGACATCGCTCTATTGAGGCAGGTGTTCCTCAAGGATCGACTTTGAGGCTACTACTTTTTTCTTTGTATATCAACGAGCTCCCTTCATGTGCGCTAAATTTCGTCCATCCACATGTATGCTGATGATGTTATTTTTAAAAATGCCCGCATGTGAAATAAATGAAGATCTTGACAAAATTCTTCCTTGGTCACGATCCAACGGCCTATGTCTTAACCCAAAGAAATCTAATTGTTTGGTTATTTCAACAAAAAAAACCCATTGGCACGTCATATTTGCCAAAATACACCTTGATAACGTATCTATCGACTTCGTTGATTCAGCAAGGAACCTTGGTATAACCTTTAACAACATGCTCATATGGAATAACCACATTCGCTTAACCCTAGCTATGCTCTGAGCTACTGAAAACATCACCCCAAGAATAATACTAGCTAAAACCTTGATCATCCCAATATTACTGTTTGGTTGCAGGCTTACCAGGTTTTTGAAATCAAAATCGCCGATCCTAAAATTTATATCGCCAAAAATCGCCAAATTTAAAAATATTCGTCGCCATAAATCGCCAATTTAAGAATAAATAATAAATAAAAAATAACTTTCCGCGTGTCGTTCGACGATTTTGCAATGTGCGAATCCTTGTTTCTTGGATTTCGTTAACCATCCTTTAATGTTTTAGTAGGTTACGAGAAATGTTATAAAAATCCTGTACTAGAATTGTAAGGAGTCTAGTTTTCTTACCTTTAAATGTATTCAATTGTTCCCATTCCTTTTTCTATTTAAAATTTCTTTCTTATTTTGATTTCCCGCTCATTTTCTGACACTATTTTCCTCTTCTTCTTCTTCTCATTGAAACTTTCAAATTTAAATATGTCATTCATTTTAGGGGTGGGTAGGTCATCTCTATATATCGTCGCTCCAAACGCGAAGTGGCGTATCTGCAAAATCGTAACTTTTCAGCAGAGCCAAAACAAAAATTACCGAAATTTTGTTTTTTTATTTTTTTCCTTTAACTGAAAACGTTCAACAAAGTTAACCATTATTTCCAGGAAGTGGTTATTATCATGGGTTAAAATTGTTATTATAATCACAGAGTTATTATAATGACTGGGAACATTTAAAATCATTTACGTCAAAACTAAAAGTATTAATAAAATTAAAACGGTTTGGGATACAGATACGCCACTTCGTGTGATGATAAATAACGAATGGTAGATAATATACGCCAAATATCTCAAAATGTCAATTTTTGCAGATACGCCACATCGTGTTTGGAGCGACGATATATAAAACTCTACCCTGACTGACTGACAGATCAACGCCCAGCCCAAACCGTTAGAGCTAGAAACATGAAATTTGGACAGTAGTTTCCTTTAGTGGCGTAGACACCCACTTAGAAATGATTTTTCGAAATTCGGCTCCAAAAGGGGAGATACAGGGTGTTCAAGTTTGTATGGAATCAAAAATTTAAATTGGAATTAAGAATTGAAATTTTGTAGGTAAATTTTACAATAAAAATAAAGAAATACGTGTTTCACCGTTTTTCAAAATTATATCCACGGGCCAAGATACAGCGTGTTAAAGTTTGCAAATTTATAGTATGCGCAACCGTAGCCATCGGCATATTCGGTTCGTGATCGTGTGTTGTTTTTGTTTTGCCGAGTTGCGCAAGGGTGGTTTTTTCGTTTATTTTTCTTTGATCGTATTCTATGGAATGGATACATTACGTAGTTTATTTACAATCCATTCGCAGTTTCGAGTAATTCGACGGGGAACGGGGGTGTACGATGAGACTACTGAACCGATTTCAAAAATTCAGTCTTGAAATGGTGACATGTTTTGCTTCCATTTATCTTTGAAAGCTCCGTAGGGACAGATGATTTCTAGTGACTTAGCAGGTATTCACCTTAGAAAAAGTATTTAACGCGTGCGAAGCAGCGGGTGAACTGCTAGTTTTGATATAATTGTTAATCGAAATTTTCAGTGTAAATTTGGGTAAGCTGACAAATACTGATAATTTTTCATACGCTGCTCATCTCTATTCCATTTTTTGTAAGCTATGTGTGTATTCAGACGCCTTACATTTGAAAAACTTCAATGAATGCATCCAGCAATAAGACTATAAGCTGTGAGCGGTAGTTAAATGTAAAAATGAAAAATCGCCAGAAATCGCACTTTTTTAAAGGTGTCGCCAAACTGAAATTTTGGTGGCCAAATAAAATAAAAATCGCCCATTTGGCGATAAATCGTCATCTTCTTTCGAGCGCATGTTACATAGAGTGCACTCTGCATTCTCCACCACTGTAGGTGGCATAAAATTCAGATGTAGCAGTTCACGTATGACCTTGAAAATCATTGCAATTCAATCCAAGCCGTTATGGTCACGAAAGAAGTTTTTTGTCTGAAGGTCATGGTCAAGCACTCGATATGTGATCCTAGCTTCACTTTGCTGCGCTTTCACTCTAAAAGCAACACCCGTAGACTCCTCGATAGCAATCAGTAGCTTTGGCAGCGTACTTTTCCAAACTTTTGCATTATAATCTGATAGAGGGACATTATGCTGGTTGCTGAATCTGGACCATTCATTGAAAAATTGTGACTTTCGGTGTATTAGGTGTTATGCTACAATTAATGGGAGGCGGTTACTGAGTAGGGAAACGATGTAGAGAAAATTCAGTCTAATCGTGAATATGTACAAAGGAGGCAGTCCAGTTTCTAAGTGTAACATGTAGTTCGGCTTGTTTCCCGTCAAATGAAACATTTTCTTTAGGAAATATCTGAGCAGTTTCTCCACCTCTTCATACTACGCGACACCCCAGACTTGAGCTGCGTTGCATATGATGGACCGCATGGTGGCTTCGAAGACTTTAAACTTAGCGCTCAAATCGTCGCTCTTTTTGCTCAGCAGACTCCTCCAGTTGCAATTTATAGCCCTTAAGTTTGTCGTTAAGATAAGAAAAGGGGTGACTAAAGAAGTGTAATAGAACACAAATTAGCGATTTTAAGAATTGTTTTCTGTCTGTTTGTCTGTTTGTTTGTTCGCGCACATCTCCAAAACTTCTACACGGATTTTCATGTAGTTTTCGCAAGTGAACAGAGCATAATTTGAAGCGGCATATAGGGTTTGTTTAATTAAAATCGGATGTCGGAAAAAAGTTATCGTCATTTAAGGATTTTTAGAATTTACCATTGTACGTTAGAAAAATTAGAATTTAAGGGTTGAAGGCCTATAGACGTCACGAACGATTGTTTTAAAGAAAAAAAAAAAAAACAGAAAACTTTGGTTAGTACATACAAAAATCAAGAGGTGGCGCTGTTCATTATTAGAACGCGCTATAGAACCTTTTGCAGTAATCCACCTGACTGGCATTATTCGAAAATGCCTCAAAATTCTCACTAGACGTCACTGTCCAATATTAAAACGCGCTATAGAATTGTTTTCAGAAATTTAGCTTGTGGTGTTCACAATTATGAATACGGGCCAATAAACAGAGTGCTACAGTTTGCAGATTTATAGTATGCGCAACCGTAGCCATCGGCACATCGGTTTGTGATCGTGTGTTGTTTTTGTTGTGCCGAGTGGCGCAAGGGTAGTTTTTTCATTTATTTTTCTTTGGTCGTATTCTTACTTCTGATGTGGATACACTACATAGTTTACTTACAGGCAGTTCCTAGTAATTCGACGGGGAACGGCTGTGAACGATGATGGTTGGATGGATCTTTAAGTATCTGCGGAGCTTCTGAACTAATTTGAAGAATTCAATGGAATGGTGACAATTTTTGCTACCTTTTATCTTTGAAAGTTCCATAGGGACAGACAATTTCAAGCGACTTAGTATAAACCTTTGTATGTATTTAACGCGTGCGAAGCCCCGGGTGAACTACTAGTTATTTCTGACTCTTTTCAAAATAACTACAGTGGATCCCCGGTAATCCGGTCCCTTGTAATCCGACATGCAGTTCAGATAGAATCTTATCACTTTGACTTGTAATTTGTCGGATTACAAGGTACACTTTTTCACAAAATTTCGGACTATAAGGGGTCTGTGTCGGTATTGTATAATCCGACAAATTCGATAGTCCAACACCGCCCTGCAAAACGTTTGTCGGATTACCGACGGTCCACTGTATTTTGTTATAATCTCTGTGAATTATGTATCTGAATTTTATATGAAATATAAAATCTAAATCTAAATCTAAAAATCTTAGCTTGTAGAATTTACACAGCCAATTGCTACAATTTATATATATTAGAACTAAGTTAATCGCTGTATTATCAATTTTTATTTTTAAAACATAAGAGCAAAGTGGAGGTCCTGCCAATGCCACCAAGACTATCGAGAAACCTAAAAAAGCCTAAGGAAACCCATACTCATCGTCAGGTTTTGAGTATGTAGAGCAGTTATTTCTTTTATAAAACATTACTAACCATTTTCACTTTTCAGCAAATCTTTACGTCGAATGGAATCGAGATGAAAATTAATTTTCATGTATGGAATACTCTAAAACATTAGCTGGATTTTTTTTACAGTTAGGTTGTATCCCTTAAACGAATTAAGTTGCAAATCGAAGTTCATCATTGTGCCTATGAAAAAAACCATGAAAAAATCGAAAAACTGAAATTAACTTTATTCAAATTTTAAAAGCTGAAAAATAAATAAATCAATTCAAATCTGTTACCAGCAAAATTAAAATATGCGTTAGCTAAACTTGCTTTGTAAAGGGATCCATTTTTGCTTGATAGGTCCCAACCAAAAAGTTTCTCCAGTTAGCCCGGTCCTTAGCTAACCGGCTCCAGTTACGCACTCCAAGTTGGTTGAGGTGTCCTTCTACTTGTGCGCCCCACCTTATTATTATTATTATTGTTGTTTCGAGAGAGCTGATCAGACCTTGGCACTGCAGTTTCTAGCGAATCCTAGTGTGCCTTCCCTAATGTTCCTAGATAAGTGATTTCACTCCAGAAGATATCAAGAAGTTAATGAACTTCTCTGGATGGATGGCAGCAAGCTGTTCTGTAGAGATGAATTCGCTGCCTAGTTTTCTGAGATGAAAGAGAGTTGAGCATTTTGTGAGGATGTGAAGAGAGGTCTCCTCACTCTTAAGGCAGAGTCTAGTAAGGTTCATGCGATGTAGATGCTTGTTTAGGCGGCAGTGACCGCTGAACAGTCCAATTAGTGCTCTAAGGTTACTCCTATCGAGGTGCACAGTTGATTTGAAGTTTGATTTTCTTTGTGACGGTATAGCACTTTTGAACATGCTTGTCCTGGTGTTCTGAGTCGAGCTTCCCTAGGTTCTTGCATGCAAAGACCTTTTGTGTGTCTCGCGAAGAGTGATTTACCTACCCCACAGAAGAGTTCGAGTCCAAAGAATTTTGTTGACACATCGTCTTTTGCCAGTGATTCTGCTCTTTCGTTACCCGCGAATCCGCTATGTGCAGGAATCCAGTCAAGAATGACCATATTGTTCCTAGAAAGGTCCGAAGTTATTTTGCGGGTTTCTAGGATTAGTTTGGATTTAATTACAGGCGAGTCGAGCGCTTTTAGGGCTGCTTGACTGTCTGAAGAGATGAACATGATTTTCCCCATCGTGAGCTTGGACTGATTAAGTCTTACGCATTGATTAATGGCAAAGACCTCGGCTTGGAATATGGACACGAATTTACCAAGGCTGACTGAAAAGTTCGCGCCACCTTATGCGAGGTCTTCCTCTACTGTGTTGTCCCTCCGGGTTGGATTCGAAGACTCTTCGGGCGGGAGCGTTGGTGTCAAATCGCTCTTAATGTCCTAGCCATTTTAAACGACTTATGCGTAGTTTTTTGGACTAGGTCGATGTCGCTGTACAGTTCGTATAATTCGTCGTTGAACCTCCTTCTCCAGAGCCGATCAACACACACGGGACCGAATATCTAACGAAGAATTTTTCGCTCGAAGCGACCAAGGATATTTTCATCCGCCTTTGATAATGTTTATGCTTCAGCGCCATAGAGCAAGACTGGGGTGATAAGGGTCTTGTACAGAGATTCCTTGGTTCTTCGGGAAAGGGCCTTTCTACTCAATTGCTCTCTCAGTCCAAAGAAACAGCGATTATTCTTCGTTTGATTTCTGATGAGATGTCATTTTTAGAAATGATAGCAGAGCCAAGGTAGACAAAGTCCCTTACTACCTCGAAGTTTTATCTGTCTACAGTGACGTGCCTAAATACATTCATCCTATACTACTTGCTGCTTTGAAACGAACGAGCTGGTCATGTTTGCACACATTTTTCTGCGGAGATTGTATGTGACATTCGACTAGCAGTCCAGTCGCACTCAGTAACACTTTTTGCTACTTTTTATCTTGGGAAGTTCCATAGGGACAGACGATTTCAAGCGACGAAGTATAAACCTAAGTATTTCCAGTGAGTTTACTTACGTACTTACTTAAGGTTCAGTCCGGGGTGGACCTGAGCCAAAACCAACAAGCGTCTCTATCCAGTGGGTTTACAGGTTACAATTTTTCCCATTTTATGTTTTAAAAGGGCTTATAGTTATAAAAATTTAAAGTTGCGGGGTAGGATGCAGCTGGCAGGATGATAGCACTCAGTGTAGTAACGTGTGGGACGCGGAGCTAGCGGCATCGTGGTAGGTTGGACTGTCACAAATTTTTTTCACTGCTCTATGTAAGGTGATATTTGTCTTGAATATCTTCGAATCACAGCCCTTAAGTTCGAGATTCCGTGCCTCTGGTGAATACCAGAGCTCTTGGTTCGATGAACTGAAAACTATGTGCCCGGGATCGAAGAGAATGGAAGGCTGCAGTATCAGGAGCCTGTAAAGTAAGTAAATAGTGACTTGTTTTTAGAAACTTTAATCTCGAACTATTCAAAAGCAGAAACAAGCATCTCGTTGTGCTATCCCAGCATCCTCTTTCAGTACTTCAGTGAAACAGAGCTTAGGTAAAAAGCTTTCATCACATCAATCCCAAAAATCTGCTACTTGACATTAGGAAAGGTAAAACAATCTCCACAAGCAACGTAGACAGTGGGTGGTGTCATTTAAACTTAGAAAGAGGATATTCCTCGGACAAGTCCTTCAAAATTCTAGTTATTAGGACGTCTAGAGTCAGTTGCAGTCAGACTGAACACACATATACTCGTATTCATATTATGTGAGCTAGATTGACATATTTGAAACTGAGGTCTATAAGAGTATTTAAAGGAAAAGCTTTGAATTAAGATTTGATGTAAAAGAAACGAGTTACGGAGTTGCTCCTTTCGAGATGACTCTCCAGGTTAATGACTGCACATCAAAATATAGTGAAACGTCTGGATGATCATGCTTCAAAGCCGAGGACAAAATTCAACGTTAAAAACTAAAACGGATATGTACGGGTAAGATTTTTCAGTATGCCGTCAATAATAAAGAACCCCAATAGTAAGTAAATGCTGCGTTGTACCATTCGAAATCAGAATTCACCCTTCAACCACTTCCAAAATAGTTGGGAAATGCAAAGCCCGCCTTATTTCGATTGAAGGGTCTACCGCAAGGAATAGCAAAAATAGGAAATAAGATATTTTGCGAGTTCACTAGATAAAATTCAGAAGAGGATTTTCCAGGTCCTCAACCCACGTTGGGTTCGCCAGAGTTCTCGGTAATGGCTTGGATTGACGATTAGGTTTCTAGTAAATTCAATCGAGAGTGGCATGACTCTTTAGGATGAAGACCTAAAACCGATCCGATGGAAACAGAAGGAGAACACCAGGAAGAAGCAACATAAAGTGACTGTGGCGGAGACAGTCCCATCCCATCCCCAGAAGATAGCTTTCAGAGCATCCCTATAGAGAGTACAGATAAGTAGAGTGTTTTTAGTTTTCTAAAGATTGTAGTAGTAAGAGAGTGCGTTGTTGTGTTGTTCTAAGTCGCGTCAAATAAACCTTCGGCCCGTTCTTTTCATCGTAACCATAGACGGCTACGTAATTGACCGCGACCCCGATTATTAATTGTTCCGCAAGGGAATCCGTAGCGACCCCGTTGGGCTCTAATTCAATTTTATAATCTTTTCTTAGGTAGGTAGGTTGAAGAGGTGGGTGAATCGCGTGATGCAGTCTTCACTCGGATCTCTAACAGATCCATTGTGTTCCTCTGACGTGGAATGTCCAGTCTAAAAAGACATGAAAGAAGGGAAACTTCTGGGTGAGTGAGATTACGATCGTTCGGCCTCCCTGAACCATCTTGAATTCGTAGTAAATTTTAGGTCCAGGTCGTTGAAATAATATTCACTGAGGACCGTCTTTCTTGTTCTGTGTAGGCTGGGACATTCCCATAGGAAATGGGTTGTGTTCTCTTCAACCTCTGCATAACTTGTCTGTACTTAAACGCATTCGTTGGGCTGCCAGTAGGTTATGGCCTATGATGATCCCTATGAAGAGAGCTTAGTTTGATCTGTTAAGCGCAAGAATGTGCCACGGTTTTATCTTGTTGATATTTGTCCAGAGTTTCTAGCAATGTTAGATTTGACGAGAGCTAGGGGGGGCAGAACTAAGTTGTCGACCAGTGATAGGTCCTGTTCCGAGCCCTTCCTGGCTAATTCATCCGCCATTTCATTCCCGTGGCTATCTATGTAAATGCCGATCGTTTTTCTAGAGACCAGCTTCATTGATAGTTTACGGGCTGCCTTGGCGATGGCTAGGACTTCCGCTTGAAACACACTCCCGTCGTTCGTAAGTCTTATTGACCGATTTATGTTGAGGACTAGTGAGTAGATCCCAGAGCCTACTCCTTCTTCGGTTTTTGACCCGTCTGTGAAAATCGAAATTTTCGTCGGGTTGATAGCCTTCCCGCTGGCCCACTCGTCTCTTGAGGGGAAGATCAGGAGATTGTGTGAGGTAGTCCGAGTCAGTTTAAAGTGTTGTCCAACTAACTATCTAGCGATGGCCTTTGTCGCCCGCTTTCCAGGGCACTTTTCACGGCTGCTTCCTTTAGGGCGAGAATAGTTTCCAGGGCTGCAGTTGGGGTAGTTCTGATGGCGCCAGTGGTGCCAGAGTGTTCAGGGCTGACTGTAATAGCTCGGTGATGATGTTCAAAAATTTGGCGGATACCAGAATGGCAACATCGTCGGCCTTAGCGACGACTTGGACCCCGCTGAGCCCTAGTTTCATTAAACTATCATTAAACTACCTCCATGCGGAGTTCCCCTTGAGGCCAAGGCGTGTACATGGCAATCTCCCAGTTCTGAGCTTATGTGTCTCGTATTGAGCATACACTCTATCCCGTCTGCGAGGGTGGGGTTGATGTTAAGTTAGTCTAGTCCTATTCTCATTGCTTCAGATTTCACATTGTTAAAAGCGCCTTCTATGAAAGGCCACTAGCGTGAATTCTTTGTGGTTGAGCGATCTCTCGATTGTTGCTGTCACTTCATGCAGAGCTGTCTCAATAGCCGTGTTGAGCTGGTGAAAGGTCTATTGGTCTTAACTTGGAGCGAATGTGTACATCTCTAGTGTTTTCAGAAGGAAAGAGGTTAGACTTATGGGCCTGAAATCTTTGGGGTTACGAGCCACGGGGTGATATATTCCTTAGTGCTGATAAGCATCATACGTATAATACCATCGGGTGCCTTGTATGGGGAGAAGGAGTTTATCTTCTGTTCGTCCACAGTTGCATCGCTCAATATTAAATTTGTGCCAGCCATAGTGCTTTGGGCACTATCAATGGACTGAGCCTCTATTAAGATGCACCCTAGAAAATGAGTCCTGAAAAGGAGATCTAGGGTCTCAGAGCATGATTCGGTCCAGGCCCGGCAGGTTTTTTGATAAAACCTGGTATAGCGGGTGTTTTTGAGAGGACCCTTCGAAGTCTTGCTGCGTCTTAGGTGGATTCAATTTCACCACAGAAATTCCTCCATGAGGTTCTTTTTGCATAAATTGTTCTTTTTTTGAAGGTACCCTTGCTTTGTTTGTATCGGTCCCAGTCTACGGAATTTGTTGTGCGTTTGGCCAGGTTATATAGTTTTCTGGCGTTTTTGCGTAAGGTCGAAAACTCAGTTAATCACCATGCGGGGTTGAGTTTTGTTTTGCCTCTGCTTAGACGACAGGGCCTTTCAAAAGCTGATCGGAAGCCTGAGGTTAGTACCTTAACTTCTTTGTCAATCTCAAGTTTATTTGTGACGGGCAGTGGTTGAGAGCCCCGGACACCGGCTAGATTGTTTTTAAAAGCACTCCAGTTTGTTTTCTTGGGATTGCACAAGGGTTTGATTCTCTTAGTATTTTCATTTATAGAGAGGTTATGTTTTCTTAATTTTTCGCAATATTCTTGTACTAACCATTCCTGTAATTATCTTCCTCCTACTCCTGCTCCTCCCTTTCTATTGCCTATTTGTTTTCTCCTGGGGATGGGGAGTTTTTGTCGAACTTGAGCAGGAATCGGAGAATGGCCAGTTTGAATACCAGCCCACAAATGGCTTTAACTAGGGCCGTCGCTGAAATGTAGAATCAATGTTATTCGAGACTGTGATCCCCTTTCTTTTTTACCAATGTATACGACAACTGTAGCTTTCTTAACTGTTTGTACTGTGGCGTGCCCCTACTTCTGGCAAAATCCCCACTCAGCCCCAACACTTTTCAGTTTCGAAAATAATGGAAACAATGCAGTAAGTTTCATTTAAGTCAATTTACAGTTTGGATTCTCAAAAATTTTTTTATTTATTTAATTTTCATTTTTAATTATAATTTCTAAGTTAAATTTCACCATGGATCGGTGTGCGTGCTGTGATTGTTGCATACCACAACCTAGCGAAGGGAAGATTTCCTGGCGCGAACAAAAAAGGAAGTATCCAACTACTTATCAGCCAGGATTCGGTGCGAAATGGCCCTCTTCTAATAATTTAATGGATTGCAACACGATTCAAAGTCTTTCCTATATAAAACCCGATAATTGTATACCTCCTGTACCATATAAAACAAGTAATAACGACATGTATCTGCCTATGGATCTGAGAACTACCCAGAAACTTTCCTATCAACCGAATCACCAGGTCCCCAGGATACAACCTATTATACATCAAGACCATGGAATTTTTGATGGTCGAATGGAAAATATAACTACTTACCAAAATGATTATCTTTCGAAATATTTACGTAAAAGGAAACCCTTCCATCAAAAAAAGGAAAAGGAAATAGAAATGGATCGGGCTGTACCAGCGGAACGGGACATTGTCAACGAATTACCTTGCCATGACATGCCATTTGATGACTCTTGCTGCGTTCCGCCATGTATGCCTATGCCTTATCAAGATTGTCAATTTCCAAATCAACGATTTTATGAACCTGGTGAGCAATATACATATACTACAGAAAGTTAATAAGTTTTTCGGAGGCTCATCTTCAATGAGTGTTGAACCTTTAAATGAGTTCTACAGCTTGCCGGCCTGCTCAAAAGTATTTCCGTTTTTTCTAAATTTAAAAAGATGTGTTAAATAACTAACTTCGTTCAGTTTAAATTCGAAAGAAGACCGTAGAAAAGGCGTTAAATAGGCATCGCGTCTAATATTCTGTCCAAGAAAAGTCTTGACAGAAATTAACTAATCCACTTGACGATGATTTCTTTAGACGAAAGTGCCACCCCAACCATTCTAATTGGTACGCAAGATAGAATTAAACGTGTGAAAAGCCTCTTCCCTCAAGCTCACCGAAGCCAAATTTAATGCCTGTCTTTGAGACTTATTGTCTGTCATCGCAGAACATACCTTCAAAGCAACTAAACGTTTTTAACTGAAAAAAAAATCAGCCGTTATACACTTAAATTATTAAGAACACATACTTCTTTTGAGCACATCCGATCAATATTTTGAGCTTAATAATAGTAATGGTCGCCCTGGCTTAGTGGTTAGTGCGTTGGACTGCTAAGCGAGAGACACAGGTTCGATTCTCAAAAACCACCAAACGTTTTTTCGATTCACCACCTCTTCGCAGGCATGACAATCTTGCAAGAGCTTCTCAATCCGCCATTCGGAATCGGCAGTAAAACTGCAGATCCCTTCCATTCAAGCGAAGAATGGTTGTGAGAATCTAGGCCTTGGCCCTCTATGAGCTGTCCCGCCGAATAGTTTTGACCGGTGTAGGTTTTGTAGCCACATAAGCTTACGGATTGGGAGACCCAGCGGTTTGAGAGTGTTGAAAAATTCCACTGGAAAGTGTTGCACTTACCATCAAGTCTACCGATCACTATTCTATTTCCATTGATGGCTTGTCCACATAAGCATTCCATAACTCCATTATGTATGTGGGTAGTATTAGGATATAATTCTGACAACCACATCTTCTACAGTGGTCAAGATAGAGCACAGTTCTGAAGGGATAGCAAATTTACCCTCCGATTCTGATAATTCGCCCTTATCCCTATTTTAAATGGAGTATTCAAAAACTGACCAGCGAAAAGATCATCCCTTATATTCACTCTCATGTTTTTGGTAAATTTGAGTTTGGGTACCGGTGGTCCAAGACAAAACCTCTTAAAATACGCCTTGACTTCATTTGCACGTGTTCCACTGGGCACAGCTTGTAGTGTTTGACGAAAATCGCTATTGGCCGCTTCAGTCTCAATATTCACGAACACGCCGGTGACAGCTCACTGAGTTCTGCCGACGCCAGTAGACTTTTGAATTTTGAACACTGACTTTTGAGAGATTGTGCATTTGGCGTTGCCTTTAGAGTTTCGCACACTTCGTTCAGTTATAATGTCTAAATCCTTTTCTGACATCAAAGCTCTCGACGAGATCGTTACTAATCTTGATGGAGCAACAAGCATTTTTCATCGTCATCTTGCAACGACGGACGAGTTTGATTGGAATGCCAAAGCTGGATATGGCTGTTTTTTTCTGTCGGGGTGTTGAAACACCACGCTGGAGCACTCAGACACAAAAACACGTCCATTGTACTACCAGCAGGTACAAACCTTTAACTGTGTTTCAAAGAAAGTTGAGTAAGAGCTTCAGTGATAAGGAGCTTAGGTTAACAGCATTCATCACATCAGCCCCAAAAATCAGCAAAGGCAGGACAATCACACAGGAAATGTTCCGCAGTGTCGTCGCCCTCCCCACAAGTGTCACAGACAGTGGTGTCACTTAAACCTAAGACATTGAGATGTTTGGCAAAAGAGAAATGTCCCGTAATAACGCCAATAAGTTGTCTGCAGTCTTTTCTGCTGAGAGACAGCAAGAATGCCGCGGATTTCTTGCAGACGTCGGGAAGGATCTGTTTAGTCTGCCTGCATCCTGGAGAATCATGCCATCTACAGTTGTGTTTGTTAGAAACCCAACCATCGATAGAAGCCCTAACCGAAGATACGGCCAAACCTAACGTGGGTACAGGGCCGGAGAAGTTCTCCTCTGAACCTTGCCTGGCAAGCTCATAGGAGACGTCATTTCCGGTAATCGCGCTGTGTACAGGGACCCAGACAAGTTTTAGCAAATTCAGTCTTCCAACCGAATTCAAACAAGACCTGCATTTCCGAACTATTTTGAATCTAGTAAAAGGATTGAGCAAGGCCTTAAGCGAGGCCTGACTGTCGCTAGACGCAGATACTCCGTCCACTCCACTGGTTTTTCACAATATAGTTCGCAGCCATAAGTATTGCAAAAATCTCCGCTTGGAAGACAGATGCATAAATACCTAGGGGAAAGTGCAGTCTAATGTTATCGCTTTCCACAAAGACTCCAGCACCTGAGCCTTTGCTGGATATGGCTTTGCGTAGCTTGTCTCTACAAATGTCATAGGCGTCCCTAAAATTGATAAAAAGCTGGTGTGGGGGCTTCTTGGGTTTTCTCCGGCATCTGTCAAAGTGTGTCTAGCCTGGAACCAAACTTATGGGGGACATTCCAGTTGTTGACGAAGTGTTTAAGGCTTTCACACAATATGGCAAATAGAATCTTACACGCGCATTCAGGAGACTGATTACTCTATAATTGCCGCAGTTGAGGGAGTCTCCTTTATTGTGAATCGGGCAAATGATGCTGGGATTCCATTCATCAGGCATATATTTGTCTGGCCAATTTTTGAAGATGTATTGATATATGCTCTCTACCAAGTCATCTCCAGCTGCTTTAAATAACAGTTGAGCGCCGGAAATCTTGAATGTAACTTTTTAAAGCATATTGTAGCAGTACGTTCTCATAGCAACTCGAAAATTGGCCAAATGTAACATCGATTTCCTGAAAAACCAGTAATCACGAAGAAAATTGTATGCGACTTGAAAGTCTTCAGCCATTTAAGACTTTGCAGTCCCAAGCATCCGGTAATTCAAGTGCTGTGTTACCTTTTGAATCGGAAAGTTCATCCTGAGAATTGTGATTTATATTGATTGTTCCGCTAAACCGATTCGCCACAGCTGAAGTCGTTAGAACGTTGGATTACTAAACGAGAGGACACAAGTTCTAGCCTCAAATCTTTCAAATGTTTTTTTGCGGCACCACCTCTTCGTAGGCATGACAAACTTGCAAGCGTATAATGTCATGGAAAATCTTCTCAATCCACCGTTTGGAATCAACAATAAAACTGTAGGTCCCTTTCATATGTGCGAAATAAATATAACACAAACAGTACAACATAAATGGTTGCGAATGCCACCAGGTAGATCCAGAGAATACCTGCAACTTGGCGACCGTAACAGATTTCTCTTAAAAAATCTCCGTTCGCCAGACTTTCAAATCACTCTGATTGAGGAAACTCATCCTCATTTTCAGTTTTTGAGATGAACATAATGTATGTAGGACAAATCCTTACTAACCATTTTCACGTTTCAGCGATTTTCAACATGAATGGAACCGGGATCAGAGTCGATTTTTATTAGTAACTGGGGCAAAATGAAATATACAGACGAGTATGTATTGAATAGTCTAAAACATAAGCTTAATTTCATTACAGTTTTGTTGTGCCCCTTCAACTAATTAAGTTGCAAATCGGACTCCGTCGTCATTGTTTACTTTTTATACATCTTTTGACATTTTTGAAAAACTGAAATTAATTTTGTTAAAATTTTCAAAAATGAAAAATAAATGAATAAAGTACTAGTCCAATTTGTTTTGTAAATTTTCTTGATTAAATATTCAAAAGTAGCGTGCCTTTGTAACAAAATTGAGATATTAGATGAGATCCAACATGGGGACGAGAACGAGAAAAACAGCGATCTTATTAAATGGAGAAGTTACTTTAACGAACTACTGAACCTAAGAGAAAGAACGATAACAAGCAACGAAAATATTCAAACGGCAAAACCACAAATAGCAAAAAATTCCTACAA
Source organism: Criorhina ranunculi (assembly GCA_951813785.1). Taxonomy (NCBI): domain Eukaryota; kingdom Metazoa; phylum Arthropoda; class Insecta; order Diptera; family Syrphidae; genus Criorhina; species Criorhina ranunculi. The sequence continues at coordinate 51,183,230 of OX638381.1, read as the reverse complement.
CGAGATACAAAAACAAGTTATAGAATAGACCGATTAAAAAATAATAAGACTCCAGGAATTGATCTTTTGCTTGCAGAATAAATGAAAATCTAAACTCCTACTCAAAGCCCCTACTCTGTATTGCGATTCTAAAGTTCGGATCGTTCGAAAGCGGACATTTTGTATGGATTTTATAAATTGCGTTTCAAATTGCCCATACAAAATTTCCACTTTCGAACGATCCGAACTTTACAATAGCAATACAGAGAAGAGGCCCTGTATTCCGATACGATTCTAAAAACCGAAATTTTCTACAGTTAAACCCGGTTAAGCGATTCACGCTTAACCCTTTCCTAACGGCTACTAGAAAATATAACTTCTTGCATTAAATTTTTTTAGACTTCTAAGTACACTTTCCAAAACCTAGACTTTTTTGTACCGTCAGGAACTTTGTGTACCAAAAAGTCTAGATTTTACAAACTTAGGAACTTTTTGGACTTATTATAAACACTTATCTACTAACTAATCGACGACGCCGTGGTATTCTGAAAAACAGTGCTTGCACCCATATTCTGCATTCCACATGAAAGTGGATTGAAATCGAATTTCAATTTCGTAGGAAAGTTTTACGCGGAAAAGCCAATATTTTGGATCTTCCAGAAACAGTGTAAGTGGAAATGTGTAAATAAATTGATTTGAATGATTTGCAGTTTCAAAAGCAGCTTTAGATTAAGCAAAGAAGCCTTTGTTTATATCTTGGGGGAAATAAAATCCGCAATGTAGTCATCTTCAATTCCTTTAACGCGTAAACTTGCTGCAACACTGCGTTTTCTAACTGAAGGAAGCTATCAGAAGTCAGTCGGGAAGAATTTCGATATAGGTTAGCAAGATATACCGTCAGTAAAGTTTGCTCCACAGTTCTTCGACGTATGCTTTGTCTCCCTTGACAAAACCTTTAGCCAAATCTTAATTATTCTCCATATAACTAAGATAGTCTCCTGCCTCTAACTCTTATGTTTTCCCCCTATGGAAATAATTAAAATCTAATAGTAATGCAAAATGATACTTCTTTTACTTACATTATTAAAATTAGGTACTTTTGATGATCGCAAGGGCTATTCAAACTAACGTCTCAAATGGAAGTGAATTCAATTCACAACACCAAACTCAAATGAATTAGTGATGGGCGATATATCAATAACTTGTTAATCAGTAACTTTAATAACTGGTTACTCAATATCGAAATAACTAGTTATTCGAAATAACTAGTTCTTCCAAATAACTCCTAATGATATCGATAACTGTTAGGCTAGCAACGGTTGTTCATCGGCACTCCAGTAACCCTTGAAGGGATTGATTTTCGGCAGCAACTGGTTATTTGGATCGAATGCTAGGAAGAAAATGAGAAAGAAGAAACTGCGGAGTATTCTTGATATGGGGGATGATTATGTCCATTGACGATGGATGGGATACTTTTCTCGTTGTGCTTTGTGTATGACGATGTATTGGGTACATTTGTTGTTGTGCTCTATGCGTAGTATGAAAAAAAAAGGATGGGATGGGTTGATATTTTGTTTTGGTTTTGTTATTAGAAATTGCTTATTATTTTCGCTTGCAAATGTATGTATGCGACAAAAAAAACAATTCTGTGCAGGTGCATGGTGGTTTTAAGCGTCATACAGACGATCAACTTGGTTGTCAACATGGGCATGTTGGTGTCTGTAGATTGTTTGAGAACTTAAATTCTGTGTTGGTCGAACGGTTGGAGTAAAATTAAAGGTTTTTGATATTGGTGTTGGCAAATTGGTTGACTACCAAGTTGGTCATCTGTATGGCACTTTAGACGGTGGCGCATGGGTGTGGTATTTATTTGATCGCTTTATAAAAAAGGTTTTTTTTTTCAACGTGTGCATAGTGTGTGCGTTTATCATTTTAGTATTGTGAGCGCGCATATGGCATATTCAAAAGGAAACGGAGCAATACATCGAATAGTTCGATCTCCATTTAAAAAATTACTGATATTGAATAACTAAACGTTACTGGATAAACGTTACAATAACAGAATAACGGTTATTGGAAAATAACTGTAACTGTTATAACCGTTATTCAAAAATAACCCTTATGGGCGTCACTAAAGTGAATTCAATTCACATGGAACAAAGGTTTTTCGGAATACAGAACACCAATTTTTTCACTTTCGAACATACAATTCACATTTCTTAATTTCGTTCTTAATGCAGAATGTGGTCGCCGTGGCTTAGTGGTTAGTGCGTTGGACTGCTAAGCGAGAGACACAGGTTCGATTCTCAAAAACCACCAAAAGTTTTTTCACGGCACCACCTCTTCGCAGGAATGACAAACCTGCAAGAGGAGTACAATAATCTGTCATGAAAAGCTTCTCAATTCGCCGTTCGGAGTCGGCACTAAACTGTAGGCCCCTTCCATTCGTGCGAAGAATATAACACGCACAACATGAATGGTTGTGAGAAGCTAGGCCTTGGCTCTCCATGAGCTGCCGTGCTGCCAAATACAATGCAGAACACCAAATTTCACTTTTGGTGGTTGAATTCACAAAAAGTGGAATGCAGAACATGGGTGTTAATCAAGTACCTTTCTCAATAATAATAACACTGGGCAACAGTGAAAAATACTCGGACATACTGAATACTGTTTCTCATAGTACTCGATCTGTAGATAACGGAAAAAATAATCTTTTGCTCAGATCACGTACAGCAACGATGAGCACGGCGGGAGGTTCCACCAAGGTCTTACTGCGATAGCGAAACGGTACGAATCACATAATTTTATCTCCGAGTAAAAAATAAATTTTTTTTTTCTTGACCAGTGTAATTAAGAAAAAATAGGTGTATATACAGGATAGATAAATGTTTATTGAAAAATAAATCACACTTTATTGATGTACAAATATAGCTTACTTTCTATATAAATTACACAAAAAATAAAAAATACAAATAAATAAATAAATCCACGCATTACAAACAAATTCTGAATAACTTAAATTGTTAGAAAGCAAAAAACATCAAATTCGTAAGTCTATCAAAAATTCGGGTTATAATTTAAGAATAAAGGTGTTAAGTGAATAAATATAATCACAAAAAATTGTTTAAAAAAAAGCAACCACCAATACAATAAAAAAACCAACAAAAGCGATTAAGGAACACAAGTTAAAAAAAAAAATAAATAAATATAAATTCAAAAATTGAGATTCAGTCTTTGTCTTCTTTTGCTGACATAAAGATCTTTTGAAAGGTAAAAGTCAACTGGCCTGAAAAAAACAAAGATAATTAATAACTTTTCTATTCATTGCTGACTTATTTCGATTACCAATCATATTTTGTAACCATATTGGTTTATTTCGCCATACAATTCCAGCGTAGTAAAATGGCACTCCAATTGCTGTTATTAGAAGACCCATACCGACCTCGTAGGGAGCAACATAGCACGGAACCACAATTAAGAAAGCACAAATTATAACAAATACAATAGGTACCCAAAGTTGAACCTTAAAAAACAAAATATGTTGCATGTTTTAAGTTAAATCTACTTAATAACTTACTTTTATGGGTCGTTCCATATTGGGCCTTTTATATCTGAACCATAAGACAGCTGAGACCGAAAGCATAATGAAAAATGATTCCACTATGCTGCTGTACGTAATCAGTACGTAGACGTCACTTACAAGCAGCATCACGATTGATAACGCACACTAAAAATACAAATTTATTAAGTACAATCTACCGAAAGATCTTTTATTCACAAGATAATCCTAGGATAGGTTATAAAGGCTGCCACCAAAAGAGGTGCATTGTGTACCATGATGTCGAGCGGAATTCCCAAAACTACTCGTCAAACCACTTCGAGCTACAAGAAAAGGTGCAAGATCGCAGAAGTATTGAGAAGAAATCTAGCCTTGTTGCATGTTTGCTTGAAAAACAGTGTCCGGTGATGACACCTATTGTTGTGCTAATGTAAAGTCTACTTAGCAGAATCGCTATTACATCGTCACAAATCCAGTTCTGCCGAATCTGCTTCGTAATGGGCATTAAGTAAAGAATGTAAAAGGCTGATATTTTCTTGCATTTTTATCGGAAGTTTTTGGGTGGCGAACTTAAAGCGTGTACATATGATGAAACCCTTTCAGAACGACCCAAAGCTACCACACTAGGAATCATTTATGAAGTCCATGATACGGCTTTAGATTACATCTGTTTTCACGTTCTTGTACGGCAGCACCTCTTTGTAGACGACGTTTGGATACAAAAAAAAAAAAAAACAGTACGCCTACGCCTTGGTACTCTCTCTCCTTGACTTAATTCAAGTGCACAATTCTCCAGCTTTAGGTTTTTCTGGTTAATTTTTGCTTTTTTGTCAGAAACGCCTGCGATTGTAGAAAACAGGGGCAAAATCGTCTCTTCCGTGATCGTATAACTCGTCACGTAAAAACGAGCATTATTACATACAAAATGATAATTTCTACGTCATAATGATCGCTTTTACGAGTTATACGATCACGGAAGAGACTATTTTGACCCAGACTATTAAAAGCTGCTTCGGAGCGTCAGCAGGACTTTGTTGCCAGGGATTCCTTTCAAGAGATCGTTTGAACAACGTTTCACCTCCGACAAAAGCAAAAAATCAGGAGGAAGCCTGAGGGAAACAACAAGCTTAAAGTCGGAATAAACCTGGTGACAGTAAACCAAATGAGCTCTACCAGAGTGTGGATCTATTTCAAGTAAAGCTTCCGTTATAAGGACCAAGCTTTTACTAGGATGCTTGGCATCAGCATGTCTTGAATCACAGAGGATTGAAGGCTGCCGTGTCTCAGACAGGTAAGTAATAGTTAAGTAAACAATTGGAGTAGTTCACATTACATTTACGAACTGATTTGAGTTTTTATTTTATAAACTAACAGAGCAAAGCGAAAGCGACACACAAGATCACCTTTCTACAACTAACTTGAGATTTTATATGTAACAACAATAGACAGATTTGTGGAGCAATGCAAACGCAAACAAAGTACAAAAAGTCATAAGGTTTTAGACAGTATATCGCCTTACAGCCTAGGTCTGCAGTTAATAATTGCTTTTTGGGTGTACGAAGATGGTTTCAGCTTCACTCTCTACCATCGATTTGCAGCTCTTTCTCGTCAACAACGACCAGGCACCCAACATACACATACAGTAAGTTCGCCATTAAGGTACCCCCAAACCAACGCGATTTAATCGCTTCCACCGCGACGGCAATGAATCTCGGTGATTGCTGTCACTCAAATTACATGGCGGTATATGAGAGAGCCCACACCAACGCCATTATTTGACGCCGCGACGGCGATTTTGTAGCGATTTTTTTGAGTGTCGCTGTGACGGGTTTATCGCAGTTGAAGTGAATATGGCGTATACTGAGAGGTAAGGAAAGAGTGCTTCTTCTTCGTCTGATGAGGAGTACAATACTGCGACAAAACCATCGTTTTGGTGTGGGTATACTCGCGAATTTCTGTCGTCGTAGCCGCGAATTTATCGCCGTCGCGGCGGCAGCGATTAAATCGCGTTGGTTTGGGGGTACCTTTATTCTGTTTATTTTGATTATCATTACGTCATTACCTTATTTTTAGTCTAATTGAAAGTAACAAATGTATACATACCAAAAATACTAAGGAAGGCGTTGGAGTAAATTTGTTTATGTTTATATGAGATAGTAGTGCGGGCATATGTCCATTTCTAGCACCGACAAAACACATTCGAGAGGATGTCATAATATGCACCGACAAACCACCAAATGCTGAGATTGCAACCATTATTGGTATTATAAGTGACCAGACACCTAATACTTTTGTTCCAAAAGTCTGAAAACAAAATAACATGTAATTTATTAATATTTCGTCCATTTAAGTATAAAATGCAAATTAATCTTACCACAGCAATCGCTTCAGATGCAATCATTTGTTGTGGAGTTAACACAGCTAAATATGATAAATTCGCAAGAACATATATCGCTGTTACCAGAGGCAACGATATATAGATGGCACGTGGTAAATTTTTGTATGGATCACGAAGTTCTTCTGTCATAAAATTTAGGTAATTCCAACCAGCATATGAGAATATACCCGAATAGAATGCTACTGATAGTTTTCCGGGATCTGTTTGGGAATTTTCGAACGGTTTACTGAAATTTTCAACATTACCTGTAAAAAAAAAATATTTCTTTAAAAATACTGAATTCTATTAGCAATATAAAATTATTAAAATTGAGTAACACTTTAAATTTAAAGATAAATCTATGATGCGGAAGTATATGAGAATACATCACACTTTCTCTACCAGACTGTAGGCGCGTCTATGTAAAGGGTGGTTAAGTTTTAAGGGCCGATGTTGATTTTGAATAAAACACAAATTATTTAGGAAATTATTGTCATTTCTTTTCATTATGATAATATTGGTATGGTTCAATTATGTTTTGAACAAAATATCGGCCAAATAACCGCCGCGACCTCGGCGGCACACCTCCATCCGATGGTCCAAATTTTCGATGACGCTGAGGCATAATTGAGGTTCTATGCCGTTAATGTGCCGAATTATCTCATCCTTTAGCTCTTGAATTGTTGCTGGCTTATCGACGTACACCTTTTCTTTCAAATAACCCCAAAGAAAGAAGTCCAACGGTGTCAAATCGCATGATCGTGGCGGCCAATTAACATCGCCACGACGTGAGATAACACAGCCATTGAATTTCTCCCGCAAAAGAGCCATTGTTTCGTTAGCTGTGTGGCAAGTGGCACCGTCCTGTTGAAACCACATATCGTCCACATCCATATCTTCCAATTCGGGCCATAAAAAGATCGTTATCATCTCACGATAGCGAACACCATTCACAGTAACTGCCTGACCGGCCTCATTTCACTTCAGCCACACTATCGCGAACAGCAGCAATATTTTCTGCAGTACGAGCTGTACGAGCATGCACTGGTGTTTTCACATCTCCTACAGACCCGGTTTGCTCAAATTTTTGCACGATTTTTCCGATTGTACGCACATTTGGACGATTAAATTGACCGGAAAAATCACGAAGTGCACGATATGCATTTTGATTTGAACGCCCATTTTCATAATAAGCCTGAAAAACTTTAACGCGTTGCTCGATTGTGTATCTTTCCATGGTTCAAATTGAGTTAGTCTGAAATTGAGAAATGTCAAATGAAATGCAGAAAAAAACTTGACGTTTAGGTGTGGTTCGCATTCAACATCGGCCCTTAAAATTTAACCACCCTTTAGATGTGGGCCGCGTTAACCGAAAAGTTAACTTTGCTAATCGTTATTACGTTAATTATCTCGGGAGGGTCACAACCCTTCACAAATTCAACCAGCTGCCAGGATATTCAGACAATATTGACATCATCGGACGCTCCCAGCATACAGTGGGACGTTTGCCTAATCAAGCTGGTCGGAATGAATTGAAGATTGATAATGGTTCCTTGTGTTTGTATATAGAAATGTTGTTTCTCAATTGCAGATATTCGCAGATAAAAACACTTCCGAATGGGACTGCAATGGTGGTAGTTAGTCTTAGTTACAAAAAAAGGGGAGCTTTCCGAAATTGACGCAAAAGTAAATTGGTCGATTGCAATTGGTTCAGACTTTTAAGTTCTTTATTTTTGTAAATAAGAATGCAAATCTGTGTTGAGAGAATCCATATTTAGAGCACGTTTATAAGAAGTAAGAAAACAAATAAAGTACTTGCTTACTGAACGTGAAATAAAGAGAAACAGTCTCATGTTAGGACTTAGGAGGCGCCATAATCTCTTTCCGTTAGATCTTCACCGATCAAAAGAGCAATGGTATTTTAGTGGTTTAAATGTTTCAATCGATAGTGTGTCCTGTCTACCAAAACGGTGCGAATTTTTTTTTTTTTTTTTTTCTGCCGAGGGGTTGGAACACCACTCAGACACAAAAACAGGTCCATTATACTACCAGGAAGAGGGTTGTACCTGCCCTTTTACTATGTTTTCTTCGTCTTTCTAAAAAAGAAAGTCGAGTAAGAGCTTCAGTGATAGGAAGCTTAGGTTACCAGCACTTATCACATCAGCCCCAAAAATCTGTCACTTGATACGAGCAAAGGCAGGACAATCATATAGGAATCGTTCCGCAGTGTGTTCGCCCTCTCCACAATAGGCTGGGCAATGACCATCATTTAAGCTTGAACAACACTGCAATTACTGTAAATTCTGAAGAAATTGTTAAATAATATCTTTTCGCAAAATCTGTCCCTCTCTGTCGTCTCGCTTCACACCGTACTGATTATGGTCACTACGAACCAATGGCTAGGATGCTGGGCAAAGCAAATAACGCTTTACCGATTTTTGACTTTAATAAGAGCAAAAACTCACTCCGCGCGGCCCTACGAAACACCTATTCTTCCCTCTGATCCTATCACTGACTATCCTCAACTCACCTCCATCTATCCCTGTTTACTCTACCCCCACCATCTTCGACCTCAACCACTCCACGTCTTCCCCTCAATTCGATCTCCTCCACCACTCCAACTAGTTTTTATTTTTTAAGTTTAATTTTACGTTAGTTCTAAGTTTGTTTAGCTTGTATTAAGCGTAATAATAAAAAATAAATAAAACAACACCGTCTTCCTTGTGCTGTTTGTTTAGAACCGACAATATAGAAGAGTTCCCTTTGCTATTAACTTGCCAGTTTATCTGATGACGGATCTTCTGTCAGGAACAGATTTATGAGTCAGTAGCTTTGTTCAATGAGGCTGTCCAGCTCAGTCCAGCTCATGAGCTGGACAGGTTTTCGTGTTCAATGAGAAGATTTTCTGTCCAGCTCATGTTCTGCTTTATGTTCGATGACTCTGAGCTGGACAGATTTTCTGCACCTACTCTTGAGGTAGAACAGATTTGTGAGATATGTCAAAATCAGCTGTGAGTGCAAATTAGATTTTTGTAAAAGTAATATTTGTGAATGGATTCGATTTTACGTTGTTTAAAATGGACGAAATCAACATATAATTAGAAAAAAACAATCTGTAGTGGTAGAATGCACCCCCAATCTGATAACATCTTTTAAATCTCAAATATAACTTTTCAAATGCAATCGACGAAAAACATATGTTCTTATTTTTGACAAGTAACATATGACTTTGACTGTATTTTGCTGTACTAACTTGATCTGACATTTTTCACAAATTTGTGCTGCTCTGCCTTGCCTTTTTTCTCATTGAACAAAGCTAGTTTCAACTCTGCCTTAAAGTATGTTGACGCTAACCCTAAACACTTTCTGCTTAATTCTGTCCCAATTCGAATTCATTTAGTAAATCTAAATAAAAAAAAATACTTATTTAAAATGAATTGTTACATACCCATCGCCATCCAAACGACACCAAGAACAATAATCAAAACAAGAGCTGCAATCTTGGTGAACATTATTACATTTTGCATTTTCGTTGTGGCTTTCATATTGTAAGAATTTAGAAAAGTGAGGAAGCATATCGTTACTGCAGCTAAAAGTTGCAAGGCACCATCTGGTATTTTACATTCTTCGGGAAAGAACGGTTGAAGCACATATGAAGCAAACGTTAACCCCATAATCGCATTTGTTGTAGGTCTGTAAAATTAAAAAAAATATATATATATACATACTCGTATAAGCACGGGAGTTAAGACCACATATAACAATTGAATATACATAAAGGAATAAGAAGTAAGCCCTCGTCAGCATACACGCTCTACGCAATCAGAACAATAAACGGTTTCCGAACAATTTTGGACGAAGCAGCCTGTGTTATAGCCGGAATGGTCCCCATCGACATTCTCACCAGCGAAATGCAAAGGGTTTACCTTAGGCGAACCGCGAACAGAAAAGAAGCTATCGCTATCAGGAAGGTCAAAGCTGAAGAAAGGGCAATATCTGTAGCATTGAGGCAAACCAGGTTTGATAACTCGGTAAAGGGCAGATGAATCTACGATTTGATTCCCACCCTTAAGGGTCTGGACAAACAGAGCACGCGAGGACTGCAACTACTACATGCACCTGTTCCTGTCCGGGCACTGTACCTCGAAGATTTGGACGCATTACTTCACCCTTATGCTCAGAATGTACCTAGTAACAATAATTGGATTCGCTGTCGTGACAATAGCTAAACAGATCAGTGCAGTAGAATCAGCTACGAATGAAGTAAATGCTCGGATAGAAGATTGGTTAGTATCTACCAGACTAGAACTAGCCAATCATAAAACAGAAGCTGTCCTTATAACCAGCGGTTAAATACTTAAGAGTTAATGATGGACAAGAAACTACAGTTCAAAACACACTTTGCTTATTGAACCAAGAGAGCACCACAAATGCAATTAGTGGACCTCGAAAAGCTAGAACAATTTTACTTCCCAGAGTTATCACCTCAGTTGTATTAAATGCTTCAGCGACTTTCGAACCATCTCAGACGAGGACGCCTTTGTTGTAGCGAGAATGGTCGACATTCTCACAGATGAAATGCTCAGAATATTATAACAGAAAATCCGTGAGCTAACACGACGCCAATGGTATTAAGATGACCAAAATTGAAGGACAGACAGCGTCAGCAGCGATGTGATAAGCTCCTTGTACGTATAAACAAAATGCTGATGGACATACAAATACGTGATTTCGTAACGATTCTTCCAAAGGAACTGCGGAGGATAGAAAAGCTAAGGAAAAAACAGAGGCAGCTGACACAGCTAATACCACAACTCACATGACCTGGATGTTGAAGGGTGTGCTTAATAGGGGTCGTTTTCAGATCCATCCTGTGGACTTGAGAAAATTGATCATGTTGCAAAATGTTATGTCGGAGATCTCTGATAACTCATTGAAAAAGGGTTTGCCAAGCCAAGTGTGAGATGCCTGGTTCTAGCTAGTCCCAAGCAGTCACAGAGAAAATGGAATAGGGGTTTTCGTTTCCTGTGTATTGTTGTAGCTACGGTAATGCGTATTAAAGGGTATGCCTAATTTGGCAGCATGTGTGCCAATTGGACAGTGATCTGTGCTAATTGCTACAATTCTTGCTGTCTCGGTGCGAGTTCTGTTGCTCCATAACTGTCTAGATATGGCACAGTTTTCAAAGCTGTTCACCTAGAGTTGGCAATTGAGAGAAAGTGAATTCTACCCTTGATGAAATCCCATCGAGGACCAGACTAACTCCGCGAGTGAACCGTCAAAGGTTGAGCCACATCTGACTAGCGCGTCAGCTCTTTACACTGCTCCACTAATTTAGAAGACATAGTGTCAGTGCAATCTGGCTGTCAGTAAAGATTCCTATGCTGTTTGAGGTAGTAGGGCTGAGGCTAAGTATCTTGCAGGCTTTTCTAATCGCTAGTACCTCCGCCTGGAAGACACTCGGAGAGTCTGGGAGGCGGTACGATTTGGATACGTTCAGTTCCACTGAGAAGACACCTGCTCCAACGCCACACTCCATCTTGGAGCCGTCGGTGAAGATTGATACTTGGTAGTTTGATAGGGGTAGGTTGTTGTTCCACTCCGTCCTTTCCGGAAAGAGAATATTATTATTGAATTTGAGTTTAGGAAGTCCAGGGGCAGGATATGGGCGAGCACGTTAAGAGCTTCTGTCGGGCTCGATTGAATCGCTCCTGTGGTTCCAATAGTGAACCGAGTTCCACGAGTGAACCGTAAGTAAACTTCGTCCTCCAAATTAGTAGAACAGTGTAAGAAAATTATAACGCAGGCAAACACTCGGAACATCACTCTCTTCTGGGTTTCCGGCCATAGTAACATAGAGGGGAACGAGAGAGCCGACGCGTTAGCCAGATGTGGTTCTACCCTGCTGCCCGATAGGACTCATCAAGGGCAAAATTTTCAAACACTTTCTCTCTATTGCCAACTCTAGGTGGAAAAGTCTTTCAACTTGTGCTATATCAAGACAGATTTGGCCCATCTTCAATAAAAACAGAACGAATGATCTAATCAATAGAAACCGCATCGAGACATCTAGAATCTTGGCAACTAGTACGGGCCACTGGCCAATTGGTCCACACGCTGCCAAGTTACGCATCCCTTCCAAACCCCCACTGTCGTAGTTGTGACAATTCACAAGAAAAGGGAACGATATTCCACTTTCTCTGTGACTGCCCGACATTTGCCAGAGCCAGGCAGCACACTCTCGGAAATCCCTTTTTCAAGGAACTATCCGAGATTTCCCACAAAAAAATCTGCAACATCATTAACTTTCTTAATTTCACAGGATGGATCTGAAAACTACACTCTCAGCTACGCTCACCAACATCCAGGTCACGTGAGTTGTGGTATCAAAACGGTGCATCCGCGCTACTTGTGTCTCTGGCAGGCTTACCAGTTTCAACCACTTCTACCTACCTAGGCATAATAACTCTTACGCAACAATTAGTCATTTAATAAACTCACAGAGCATTTTTTTTCTTTTATTAACCACAAATAACCCTTAAGCGCTTTGCATTGGAACATATTTTCGTTCTCACGTTTTTTGCGAACTTTTTTACTTTAATTCATTTTCCTTTTATTGGTGGAGTTAAGCAAATTGCACACTGAATACAAGTTACCAAAATAAAAACCGGTCTGCTCCTAATTTTTTTCAGATTCAAAGCAAATGTTCTTTAAAAGTTGAAGTCAACAAAATATCCTGAGGTCATCGTAATATAAAGTTGTTTATATTCCCTCGTTATGAACAATTAAACTTTTGAGGGGTTTATTGTTCGCTTGAAGAATATTTACATTGAGTAGTGCTGATGAGTTTTTGATTTGTATCGCATATTTAGGTGTATAGGCAAGTAACAATGTTAGGTATTACCACGTATTTGTGTAAATGCATACTCGTATGGTTCACTTAAAAGTATGTCACTAAAACTCGGTTTTGAGTCGTTGACTGTTTATTTATTTTTCTTAAAAGTTATTTTCTTAGAAACAGGCTTTACTTGCATATAAACGAGTAGCCTTACAATTCCAAGTTGTAAAACTAACGAATTTGTTTGATTATATCATCCGAACGGTTGACTAACAGTTCATAGAGCAAGTGTGGAAAAGCCGAAACACTTTTCTTGGGTAAATCTTAAAATAAATAAGACGTGATCCTCAATAAAGTACTTTAACAATGTAGGTTCCTATTCGTCAAGATTCTTTCTTCTTCTGATATTTTACTGGATGTATAAATGGTAAAGTAAAACTTATTGTATCAGGTTGTAACATAAGTATTGCGCGATTTTCCAATGCTTAACGTAAAATAACTTGCACCAAATGCAAAAATTGCATCGTCAATATAATTTCCTTCATAATGCAACACTTCTGCCCACCTCTCAGGCAACTTTTTAATGCCGTGACTAAAAAAAATTGTTTGCGCTGACGAAAAAAACACCCCAAGAGCCTCTTAAACAACATCCCGAGATCTAAAATGTTTTCCATCAAGGAAGTTTTGCAGACTTCGGAACAAGGGAGATCTGATGGTGCCAAATCGGGAAAGTATTTTTTTTGTATTTTTTCCCAACTGTGCTCCTTTAACTGTATGCAGGTAGTCCCAGCTGTATGGGGGCGAGCGTTATCCCGATGGAATATAACACCCCTTCGATTAACCAGACCTGGCCGCTTCTGCTCTACTGCCGTTTTTAATCTGCACAGTTGTTGACAACAGACTTCTGCGGTGACAGTCTGGTTATGAGGCAACAGCTCAAAATGGATTATTCCCTCACCATTCCACCATACACTCAGTGAAGTCCATCTCTGGAATGTTGTGCTGGTCGGTCTTCTGGACTAATGTAGAGGTTCTTTTATGTCGGAAATGAAAAACCGCCGCGCTTCGTTGATACAATTATACTCCATCGTTGCCCCCAGTCCCAGTCGGAACGAGCTGGATCATATTGCATGATCGGCATTTCCCCGTTGCTTGACCTATGCATCGGGGAAATCCGCTCGTGCCAATGTCCGTTGGTTGAATCGGTAATTCGACACTACAGTTGCTTTGTTGCTTGACCTATCAAACCATTACCAAAGCAAAACGTATTGCAAGGTAAACAATATGTTTTGATATGGCAATGGCTTTGATGAGTTCAAGCAAAGCAACAGCTGCCAGTGCTGAATCACCAAGGCACAACACTTAGCCATTCGTGGCTAAAGAATCTATTTTTCATCTCCAGTAACGATCCGGTTCGAAAACGGCTCTTGATTGTGACGCGATAGAAGCGCAGTGCAAACTTCGATACTTTACTGAAGATTATTTTGCGATAGGTGGTGTGGTACCCATTTTCCTAGCGTTATGACTTTTCCCATTTTTGTTATGTGTCAGTTCTGCGAGTTCCCTTACCGTAACAGTGGGATTTCTTTTGACGGTGGACTTCAGGAGCTCATCGTCTAGCTCTTCTGGCCTACCCGAACGAAGTTCATCCTATAGGTTAAAATTGCCATTTCTAAACTTTGCAAACCAACGCCGACACTTGGACTTGGTGAGAATACCCTCTCCATACAAATATTGGATTTCTCTTGTGGCCGCACTTCCATTCTGGTTTTCTTCGGAACAAAAACAATAAAATATGCCGAATATGCTCTTCCGATACATCTATTTCAAAATTCAGTTAAAAATGCTTACAATGATGTTAACACAATGAAACTTGCAGGCTAAATGAGCAATATATCCCAAATACTAATTTCAATAACGGTTTCAGCATTCAATTGTTTTTGTGCATTTCATGGCAATTGGAAAATAACCACAGAAAAAAAAAGCGCAAAACTAATGTTACAACCTTATAAGTTATGACTACCCTTAAACTAGAGCACGGACATTCGAAAAATTAGAGTATAGTATAGACGATATACATTAGTTTCAAATGCTTTCGGGTTGTGATGAGAAAACACAAAGATATCTTTTATATAAGAAGTGGCTATCTCTTAAACCTGAATTTAACAGCTTGTTACCTCCGTAGTAATTAATGATGCTTGGCTACTATTCCTCAACATAACACTAAATACTTCTTCAACTTTTATACATCATTAGCAGGTCGACTTTTTAATCGGCTACCATTTGAACTTCGTGGTACTCGTAAATCCTTTTATTTCAACAGACAAATTAAAAACTGGTTGTTTAGTTTTGATTTTAGTAAAATTAATAATCTTGTAGAGTTCTGACTTTGATGATTTTCTGTTTTTTAAATATCTTCTGTTTCTAATTTTTTATTTCAAAAACAAGATGGCGCAATAGTCCTAAAGAACGCGGAATAATTTGTCGGTGGTGTTGGCGTAACGTGAATTTCGGCGCAGATTTCGCGGTCGTCCGACACCAATTGGGCAAACACTACGACGTTTAGCCGCTCGCCTGGAAGAGTATGGGACAACACGAGATGCTGTCAGGTCTGGCCGGCCCCGAAGTAGCCGTTCTGCTGAGAATATCGCAGCTGTGGCTGAAGATGTCGCAAAGGACCCCGGAGTATCAACCAGATGACGTGCCACGCAATTGGGCATCAATCGGTGGTCTTTACAGAGGATTTTGGTGAAAGACTGTAAGATGTTCCCTTACAAAGTGCAGACAGCGCATCAGCTGTTAGCTGTCGACCGCCATGCGCGTCCGTTTCCAGGTCGCCTAATCCCTCGTTTTGGCGGATTATACTGGCCGGCAAGATCGTCTGATTTAACCGGTTCAGACTTTTTTTTGTGGGGTTTTTTGAAGTCACGAGTCTATGTCAACAAGCCTCAGACTCTTGAAACACTCAAAGAGAATGACCGTCAAGAATTCGATGACCTATCGCCGGAAGTTCTAGCAAGAGTCGGCCCCAAATGGTCATCAATTCTGTCGGCGGCCACTTAGCCGATGTCATTTTCTCGACTTAATGGAAAAAAAATTTAAGACATCAAATAAACATAATCCAAAAGCAGAACCAAATTTTTTCATTCATAAAAAAAATTACAGCCAAGGAAAATCGGGTGACAACTTTTAATTTAAATACAATATTGTCACACCACAATAAATTCTCTTTTGGTTTTTTATCTGCTCCATACATCCGCCACTAGTACAGGATGTATCGTTGAATGAAATTTAAACAAAAATATAAACCAAATAAAGAAAAAACTTGTAACTTCCCAGCATTATTGGAAAAGTACAGGCGCTCATCGCTTAACTTTAAAACGATTATCATCCAATCGATACTAAAAACACACTATAGTCGACAAATTGTTTAACTTATTTGCTGTATTGTATTGTGTTGTCTATTGTTTACTTCATGCCCAATTTGGAGGATTTTTGTCTATTATGTTTGTTTATTGTTTTTGTCAGATTAAATTTCAGACCACAGTTCTCAGTTCGTAAAACCAGACTGTTTAGAGCAAATATATACAAGCTGTTGTTACTTTAGCGGTTTTTTTTTGTTTTGTTTATTACTTCCCGAAAGACGCATTTAACTTTAGCCACGCTTAAAAGAATGGATTCATGCAAATAGATTTCTTAGCAAATTCCCGGCGGGCTTTCGAGCAGAATATTCTATCAAATTGACCAATTTTTCTTTTTCTTTTATGGACTTTGTGTTTTAGATACAATAGAGCGTGGGTGCTTTATTCTTCAATCTCTCACAATTAGAAACGTCCTTGAAATTTATCAAAGTTACACAAAGCTCATACAAGATCTGCGCTCACGTTTTTGGGATGGTGAAAAGCTGTCGAGCCACTTGCGAGACCTAGGGCCAATCAAAGACAGAAAATGTGGACTCAGTTCAGATTTTTTCGCATTATTTATCGATGATTTGTCTGAAGGAAGAATTACTTTTGCTGGGATCACTATGGGACTACTCATGTACGCTAATGACATCATCATCATGGCTGAACCAGCTGAGTAATTGTAAAGCAATGCTCTTTTTTTTTGTGTACTGATCTCAAGCAATGGAAACCTAGAAAAGCATTTTGCATAGAAACTTGCAACTCCACAACCGCAGTAAGTGCGTTGAAGTTCATCCATCTTTAACGCGGCGTTGAAGTTGAATTTTAGGAAGATGCTGAAAACATTCTTGAAGCATGCTTACTTACATACTTATGGTGGCGGTACAGTCCGGGTAAACTAGAGCCTCAACCAACAAGGGTCTACAGCTAGGTCGATCATTAGCTAGCTGCCTCCAGTTTTACACGTCAAGTTGGTTGCAGAAAGCAATATTCAGTCTACAGAAAAACTGCAAGATGCGATCCAGGAAATCCAAAATTGGACAAGGAAATGGCGCATAAAATTAAGCGAGTCTAAATCTGTCCATGTAGATTTTACAAACAAAAAGATTGAGCATATACCAATATATGTATATGAATAACCAAATAATTCCATACGCGAACACAGCTAAATATCTTGGTATGACATTGAACGCAAAACTTCGTTGGAAGGCTCATGTCAAGAAAAAACGAGAGGAACTCGATGTCAGATATAGAAGGATCTACTGGCTAATAGGAAGACATTCCTGCCTATCAATTTCAAACAAACTCCTACTTTATAGACAAGTAATTAAACTCATATGGATATATGGGATTCAACTCTGGGGTTGTACTAAACAGACCAACATGGACATCATCCAAAGATTCCAAAACAAAGTAGTGAGAAATATCGTCAATGCACCCTGGTACGTGCGGAATGAAGACCTCCACAGAGACTTGGGTATGGAGCTAGTAAAACACGAAGTCAAAAGACATGCTAAGAAACATGGAGAGCGGCTCCAACTTCACACGAATCCTGAGGCCCTCCAGCTCTGGACCAAACAAACTTAGTTAGGAGATTGCGAAGACGAAAACCCTTCGAATTAGCGCAGCACTTAAAACGTAGAAATTAGAAAATACACATTCTTACGAGCGTTATGGAACAACGAGCGTAGGGACGCTCGGAGTGAATTCTATCCCCCAACGTCTTGAGTGGTCTAAATTCCACTTATGTTCCACTCGCCTAGTGATGTTTGTGCATATCTTCTTTCTCGTGAGCTCATGGGAGACGCAAGTGGGTGGAACTCAAATTTTATGCACATGTAAATTAAAACAAAAGTGAAAGAAAAATTGCTCATTAGTCCCAGAGACTATATCGCAATAGCATGGTAGGATCTCTGTTTACAGGCTCAGAACTTTGCCTACGCACCAGCCGAGTATAATCCCTGGGTTTCGCCACCTGGGATGTGTTATCTCTGGTACGTGCGGACCCGTGCTGAGATGGAGAAACTCGGATACAAAAAGAAATAGAAAAGTTGGTTGAGATCCCTTTCCGCTTGCGTGCGTCATCCACCTGAGTCGCGGCCTTTCTCTGCTCTTGAGACAATCGGAAATACGAAGCAAAAAAAAAAGATGTTCGTGGAGCTCCAGCTCTCGACAAAACCGGCGGTCAGATAATGAGTCTATTGTTTTACAGTCCTGGTCGATCTCTATTAGATGTCCTTTTACGCGGCGTAAAATAGACTTACCGAGCAGTTAAAAACGCAGTTGAACGGAGCCTTAAGAAAAATACATCCCTCTACAATGCATCAGCTTACGGCCACCCCACTCCCGTTTTTGTCTTCCACTATATTTGATATTAATATTGATATCACTCAAAAAATCAAATGTATTACAAGCTTACAAGCTCTTAGTCATATCTTATTTGTTATTAATTCCACAGACATTACACACCAAAGTTTACATAAGAAGGAAGCTTAAAAAATTCAGTGATAACAAATTCTATTGAACTCAATTGATTGATCGACATTGTTTGTTATTTTAATTAATTTATAAAGCAAACAACAGTTTATTGCTTTTTAAATCAAAGCATGTCAATTACTTTAATTTTTCTTAATTGCTTTTATTACTTACACAAATATCATCATTGCATCCCACAGATACAGGAAAGCGGGCAGCGATCCAAACGCTTCAAATATGTAGGCGTAATCTCCACCGGATTTGGGAATAGCTGTACCCAATTCAGCATAACAAAGAGCCCCAATCATAGAAAGCAGTCCGGACAGTACCCACACAACCAAGGAAGTTCCAACCGCTTCCACTTCCCGAATAACACCTTTCGGTGATATAAAGATACCAGAGCCAAAGATTATACCCAAAATAATAGCAACTCCCTCTAATAGACCGAGTTGTTTTTTCATTTGGACTTTTTCCCCTCCAGCATTTGAATGGTGATGTGATGAATCGAAACCCACTGAACTAGGTGGCTGCTCCCCTAGAGGAGTTATTAAAGCCAATTCACTCGGCGATGGGAGATTTTTCGAAGCCATGGTAATCCGGTCACTTTTTTTTTTTTTTTTTTGTCAACCCACAGACTTGACAGCGCGCAAACGAATGATTTCAAATTAGAAATTCTTTAATTGAGACCCTCTTATTTTTGGTTTCTTTTTAAATATCAATTTACAGCTGCATTTCACCCTGTACCCATCGGTCATTAGATATTGAGGTTAAAAAAGATGATAGGTTTGTAGAATGAATAAATAAAATCATTTTCGCGGAAGTTTATGCGAATGCACAATGTAATTTCTATTAATTGAATGATCAATTATTTAACTGAAACATATTTCTTCAGAATAACAGTAACAAGTTATACCACACGAGAAACTCATACGAACCACACGATTACAAAAAAATAACCTAACAATTTACGACAGCCGCTTAACAGAACACGATATGCGAAATGTCTGTTTTTTATGACGTCACAAGAACTGCTTGTCATAAAATAACACGTTGTGTGCATGGGTCAAAATCTTATTATATATGCCACCTGTTATGACAGAAAAATGTTTATTTTTAATTTTTGAACAATTCAGCTCAAATATCTGAAAACAAAATAATAGTACCAAAGCGCTATAGGATTCATGTGTCACATACAATACGACCGGTACACTTTGACCCAATTCCATAAGCCGGTTGCGGCTTGTCTAGCAGTTTTGACAAATGTAGGTACGCAGATAGATAAAGTGCCGTTTTGATTAAAGATATCTATCTGAGACACTGCAGAATTCTGCCCTATCACTCGCGGTAACTTGGTTCTTAAAACGAATGTTTGGCCTCCATGTCGTTTTGAACCTGAGAGCTATGATTCAAGGATCCTCTTGGCTGGAGTATTATTGCTCATTTGTTCGATATTGCCGAGCTTATTTTACTCGTCGTTACATTTACTTTTAGTACAGCTCATAGAGATTGCTGTTGTACCTATCTTCTTCCTCATTGGCACTCTTCACAAATAGAACCAAATATCCGACGAATTATTTTTCTTTTAAATGAGGCCAACATCTGATCTGCTTATCGTCCAGCACTCGGCGCAATAGAAAAAGGAGCTGTTTTCTGTGGAATCTCATCTGCTGTTTCATATACAATGCTATTGTACTAGCAAGTCCTAAATGGACAGTACCTCGAAATGTCCTTCAGAAGAAATTGATTCCATAAAGTTTATACAAATAAGAAAATGTTGAACTCAAAAATTCAATTAGAAATAAATTCGTACAGCAAATATTAGAAGGAGAGGAAGGCAACGGGAAACTACCTTTCTTAGATAACGAAATAAAACTATTTTCTAGTAAAATCATCATGTCAAACAAATCAAATAGCCCTCAGTCCCCGGCAAACCCTAAATGGTCAGAGGGTGCTAATAATCCCTAGTGGTTATTTTAAAACGGGAACTTGGAATGTTCGAAATTATGAGTGTTGCAGAGACATGCAATGGAAAGGAATGATAACAAAAGGCGGCCACGAATTTTACTACCCATACTCGACTAGTCCTATAGTGGGGAAAGAAAGATTGAAAATGTTGACAAAAATGAGAGGCCCAAAAATCAAGAACAAGATTCGAAAGGCCAAAGATCGTTATCTGCAACACCAATGTGAAAAGCTAGTGCGACATGATGGGAATTATGGAACCAGAGTCAGAGGGGGTTGAGATACGCAAAGGAGTGAGACATGGTTGCATTCTATCACCGCTACTATTCAATATACATATATTTAGATCAGATTTTTAAAGAAGCGATATCGGATAATGACGGCGAAATTAAAGTAAACGGAGTAAAGATAAAAAGTTGGAAGCCTTTGAAATGGGTTTATAGGAGAATGCTGCGTATCTCTTGGGTCGGAGGAAGTACTAAGAAGAGTAGGATGCAAAAGGGAGTTCATTTTCACAATAAAATGACGGAAATTAGAGTACCTCGTATAAACGATGAAAAACTATTAACACAAGAATCCACAACAGATTGCCGCGAACTCGGATATGCGCCCTTTCTGAACGAATGCTCGATTAGAACTGCGAGTTGCAGTAAACCTACCCTAAACAGAAGGGATTTCTCTGTATTTCTATCTACTAAATTGTGGTCAACTTGAGTCGGTTTACACTAGGACATGTGCTCAGGAACAATATAATATGAACTGCTGCAAGTAACAATACAAGAGAAGATAAAAGGAAGAGCAGTGGCAAGAGGGGAGAGATTAACATTGCTAGCAAATCTGCGCAGATGGCTCAACTTTTCGGTTGCATCGATTTTGAGAGGTGTTGCAAATAAACAGACACTGAAAACGATGATTTCCAACATCCGTAGCGGAGAGAAACCTTAAGAAGGAGAAGAAACCATGGTAGTTTCAACCTTCATACCTATAAAAGCAAAAGAAATCTCTAGTATTAAACACAAAACAGTATATAATCCTATAAAAAAAAAGGATTTTTTTGGAGTGGAAAGCATACATCAAGTGCCTTTTTTGGGACGAAAAAGAACAACTTGAACCCTATAATGGACCCGAATGTCCGAAAATAAGCAAAGAAGAAGTCACAAAAGCGTCAACAGAATCAGAAAACCGAAAAAATTCCAGATTCCTGGCTAAATCAACATTCGTTACACTTCGAAAAAAGGCAACAAACTGCGCTGATTACAGGACAATACATTTAATGAGTCATACATTGAAGATCTTCTTGAGAATAATTCATAAAAGGATTTACAATAAACTTGGAAAAGGTATAAGTAACTCAATTCAGAAATGGCTTGGAGCACGCCATGTTATATGCTAATTCAGCGTAGCCTAGAGATTAACAAAACAGTGGTTGTATGTTTCGTCGATTATGAAAAAGCATTCGCTAAACTACAATATAATAAAATGGTGGAAATTTAAAGAAATAAAAACAGACAGAGTTATTGGAATCGCAGAGGAGTCAGACAAGGATGCTTTTTATCGCCGTTCCTCTTTAATATGTCTTCAAAACCTTAACAGATAATGACGAAGGAATTAAAATCAATGGAGTCCTAGCATAACCATATGCATAAGCCAACTCAACATTATCATGAATAAACTAAGCGTAGTTTTAAATAAAAACCAAGAAATACAATATTAAGAACTGAAAATAACCAATGTTGAAGTAGAAAGAGTATACACCATCAAAAACTTGGGAACAATAGGGCACATAATGAGAAATACCAACTTGACCAGTTAATCCTAAAAGGAAAGGTCGAAGAAAGACAGATATCGTCATGGTTGTCAGACTTAAGAGAAATGGCTCAATCTTTCAAGAGTAGACATATTTAGAGTGATAAACAATTACTTGCATCGATGATCTCCAATCTCCAGGACGGAGTGGAACCATAAGAATAAGTTTCTATTTTGCTTTCTTGAACTTTTTCTACTTTCTATCCCTTCATGTCGCTAAGTTTTAGGGAAGCTTCGTACTGTCTGTGCATAACCTCCACCGCTCAACTAAATTAAGAAATTGTTTTTCAAAAAGTACATATGTACATCCATGTATAGATATGTATTTATGTATAACAGCTCGAGACACAAAGTTCTGAATGAAATTTTGCAATTGCACGACGGAAGTCGAAAACAAAGGCAATAAGGTGGAAGGAAATGTTTTGGTATAGCAAATCCAGATACGAAGATATAACTACAAATGCGGTGCATACCCGATGTATGAACTTACAAGGTTAATTGTCAAGAACCAAATCCGACGGAGCAGATGCAATACATATGCTTTATGCGTCTTCGGTGTGCTATTATAGAATCTTCTTGAAAAAGCAGTAGCAACTTCTTTTTTTTAATTGATTATTCAATATTCGTATTGAATTATTTATTACTGATCTTTGTAAGCTGGACGTTTTTATGCGCACGTCTTCGTTTACAATTGATTTTACTATAAAATTTCCGTTTTCCACATTAGTGGAAAGTGATCTCTACTTTTTGTCTGCCTTTAATTTTGAATTTATCATCTCCTTAAACTGCGATAAAATTTTATTTTCTCGTTTCTGTCTTTCTTCCTTGCTAAACATAGCCAAAGCTCGTTTCTCATCAGCAGAATATATTTGATTCTCTTTACGTATACGGACCGCTTCCATACGACGATGTCTGTAAACAAACGAAAAAATTAAATAGGTATAACCAAAAATATAAATATATTCATGTTTACCTGCTACCACTCATAACATATCCAACTGATTCAAATTGAGCGATTTCATCAGATGTTAGTCCGATTTCTCCTCTGCGTGGAATTCGCTTACCATCAGCGATATATGCTGCCATTGCTGCACCTTCTCCAGGCAAAAGAGCATGTCCAAAATCTTTCTGAGTTAATCCACTTGTTTGTCGAAGAGTTGGACCAACATCTTCTGCTAAATCATTAGTTTCACTAGGTGCGGCAAGGCTAGATTCCGGTTTTCGAGAATAACTAACCACGTCTGTTGTTGTCCTATCGCTATCTTTTGTTTTTTCAATCCATGTCTCCTTTTCAGAATTGAGACTGTCTGAACTGCTGCTGCTCGATACAGAAGAACTGCGCTTAGACTTCTTTTTTTTCTGCTTCTTTGATTTCTTTTTCTTCAATTTCTTTGAACTACTACTTTTCTTATGTTTTGCCTTTTTCTTTTTCTTCTTTGTTGTGGCATGAGCGTTTTCTAAAACTTGAACTTCATTCTCGCCTTCTTCGTCTGTAAATGGTTCACGTTTTTGAGGGGACTTGCCCCATACTGTGGATATTCCTTCTTCTCCGATTTTCTCTCTTTCGATTCGACGAAAATCCATGAAATTTTCTTCCCTTTGTTTCGTTTGCACATGATGGTAATCGTTTCTTCTTTCGTTTTTTACCTTATACCTATCGTTCGGTCGATGTTCGGCATAAGAATTCTGTGGAGAGCGGGATTTTTTCCTGAAATATGACTGTCTGTTGAAATTGGGACTTCTGGATCTTCTCCTAGGACGTCTACCACCATCTAAATTGCCAACACTTGGAACATCCTTTCGTCTACGTTCTCTGGATATGGAAGACGAACTTCGGCTTCTGCTCCGCGAACGCATTATAAAATGCTTTTATAAATTGCTTGGTCGACTGAAACTCAGTTTGCCAAATATTTTTCAATTTTATTTTAACTACAGCACCAATCACTGAGTATTAAATAAAGAGCACTTCGTGGAAATTGTGTTTTATTTAGTTTAAGGAACACTAATTTATGTTATTAAATCATTCTTTAGAAATATTTTCCACCTGACAGTTCTACTTTTGACATAAACTTGTCACTACACAAATTTCTTAAATGTCATTTCTGTTGCCGACGTCCTGTGCACAAAATATTACAGCGGCTTTTTTTGTAACTTAAAAAAAAACAGCTTCGATTAATTTAAATTAATTTTACAACAAATTTGTCTGTTAGGATAATCTTGGCACAAGTTGGGCTTAGAAGTACTTTAAAAGTTATCTGCAAGACTCCAATATACTTTTCACTTCTGGACACAATGAAATTAAAAAAGAAAAGAAGCGAAGCTGGAAATTGAACAGCAAAGAAGTCAATAAATGCTCCCCTTAAAATAGAAACGTCTCACTTTTTGTAACTGATGAATCTTCGAATTTTTAAACCAAAAGTTGGAGTTATGGAAGAAAAGTACAAACAAACTTTATTCGGACCTTAAGTGTTTTTAGGAAAATGTTAAGGACAAATGTAGGAAAGGCCCTATTTAATAGAAGCACAAAACCACGTCTTTCTGTGGACTGAGTATGTGGGTACATCTGAGAAGTAAACGTCACGACAAAATGCAATCTCGTTTTATGGCGACTGCTCGAAAATGAAAAGAGAAAGAGAGATGGATAATTTTTATAGCTAAAGTGCCTGGCTACATTTGATTTCCCATGAATGTCATGCCCACGCCGAAAATTATTTCTGGAATCTCTACCTGGGCAATATTGCTTCCCCGAATGCTTCCCATCCCTCTCTAGGACGAACTCGAATGGCACGCAAGTAATTTTTTTTTTTTAATTTCTTCATGTGGCTCACGACAAATGGATTTTCGGTGCAGACAACCCTTCCCTTTCTAATTCACAATAAAATCTACCTGCTTCGTGCGACAAGACGTTTATGGGAAGGCAAGTGTAGGTATATAAATCATTATTATCGGTTGAATCTAAGTGAGCTAGCAATATCGCTACAGTCGATGAGAATTTGGGCGGTTGTCGAATTGCCGTGCGTTGCCTTAAGTGTTATTGCGAATCAATAGATTCTGATAACGTTGGGTTCACAATACCTCAGTTCATAACACGAATCAAGTAACAGCTTATCTCTGGTTTAAAGCTAGAAAGCCATGCTATTGCGTGCTATATTAAAAGTAAATTTTAATTTCGTTTAAGGGCTTGAAGGCGGGATCATAAGTATAAAAATGCCCAAATAAAATAAAACGGAGAGCAACGAACTGAACTTAAAGAGAAAGCGCATGGTTCGAAGAATTAAAAAAACCAGCCAAAACGGCGAAAATTTGAACAGCGTGTCCGAGAGAAGACGGTGAGAAATGTCGCAAAATTATCTCAGGCGGCCGCAGAGCCATAACTATTTACTTCCCGGGTTTTCGTTGGGGCAACTCGGCGCAGTATACATCAATATATGAGATTTTGAGTACGAGGCTTATTACAAGCTTACTGATGGCGCATTCCGTGTGATATTCATCAACAGCCCATCTAGCCATGTCTGAACCATATGTGAACGACTTTGGTTTAATCTATACTTGAGCCTCACCATTGCACCGCAAGTGGCCGTGATAAAGCAAGTGTTTGCGTTCATCTACCAGACACAATTTTACGTGAATATACGGAGCATACTTAGGTATTGCTCTTGTGGCTTTTTAACCGGAGAACAAGCTCACACTCGCGATATTGATTTGATAACAACCCGGAATATGTAGAAAATTAATTTAAGGAATCGACAACGAAAAACAATCGTTAAGTTGCTTTTGGAATCCTCATCATTACATTCCCATTAGGCCGACATGGAGATTACATCGTCCATATATCTGTGGCCAGGCCACAAGGAAAAACAACATAAGTCGTACTGTACTATGTGTGTCAGCTCGCTTAGGAGTCCAACGCATAAACCACTGAGCCACAGTGACCTACATATCTGTTGTTGTTTTTCCTTGTGACCACAGATATGTAGGTCACTGTGGCTCAGTGGTTTATCTGTGGTCCCAAGTAAAAACAACATAAGTCGTATTGTGTTGTGTGTGTCTTATGTTGTTTTTCCTTTCGCCCACAGATATGTGGGTCACTGTGGCTCACCTGTTTATGCGTTGGACTGCTACGAAAGCAGATATAGGCTTGAGTCAGCTAAAGAAACAAATATTTTTCTCTCGCCACCACCCCTAAGAAATGACAAACCTCCGGGAGCATAGTTTATCGTGAAACAAGCTTCTCAATCTGTCGTTCTGAGTCAGTAATAAGAAAGATAAGTCACTTTTTTCCGTATGTAAAAACATGTAGAACGTATGTAGAACGTAGAGCTTTTGGTATTTTTTTTTCTGTTCATTTCTAAGCTAAGCTTCTCTAATTTTGTTGCTATTTTACTTTACATATATGTTTGCTAGTATGTCTTCAGCAAAAAGCAAATCTTTTAGATTGTCTTTAAGATATTTCTGAATTCAACGGCGTATTTTATCCAGGGAGCTACTTAGCATGTGTATCGTCCAATTTTAGGTGACGACGATGTAGTAGATAGTGTATTCGCTTGTGACCCAAGCTGTGCAGGTCCGAACCCGATCGAGAAACAACAACAGCAACCGAAAAAAAAGGAGAAACAAGAAAATCTGAGATGCTTCAACCACTACACCGAAAATGGGTTTCTGCCTAGACCGAAATGGAGTAGATGCTCTTTCTCTTCTTATGATGGTGCTACAGTCCGAGTCCTTCTGGGGTAGTAAGAGGGTGGGTCAAGGGCAGGGACTAAAGAACAACAATGCTTCAGCCAATAGGGCGATTCTTCTTTTTAAAACAATGTAAGTAGAGTACTCGGGATGGACAAAGATGGATGACTCTTCTCTTTCTGACAGAGGCTTTTCACCTAGGTTCCAACCCCATTAGAACTTAAAAAGTCCAGCATCACCGCTGGACCATTAAAACTCGCGAACGAGAGATGGATTTCACTCACAACATGCCGGACCTTCAGAATGCTCTGAAAAGAACTGAATAACAGAAAAACAAAAGAAATCATCGCACTCAACAGAAGCCACCTACTACGTCTAATATGTAGATCACAACTTACTAGCGGCCCACCTAAAGAGAATGCGTTTGAGCACTACGGACCTATGCAGAGGATGTGGCGACATTGGCTCGGGGGAGGACACATTCGATCTCCTTTACGAATACCCAAGCCTTAGCACAAACAGGAAGACAACCCTTGGAGTACATTTCTTTAATGATTTGGGCAAATTGTCAAACAAGCCACCGAGAACCATTCTACAATTCCTTCGGAACTCGGGTTGGTTTAGGGAAGCCAATTGATAATATTAATGATCAGTGTTTTATTCATTTTAGGTACCCCATACCACACCGGGGAGCATAATGGATCCTTGGAGATCCGAGTGAGGCTGTACATAAGTGTAGCCACCCCTATAACCGAATCTAATCTTGCCTAGGTAAGTAATAAAAAAAAACGATTGTGTCTGTGCCGCGGGTACGGACAGATGACGTGAATATGTTTGCATTGTCCGAAAGAAACGCAGTTAGGAAATGAACAATAAAACAAATTGACAGCTCATGGCCAACTGAAAGTATGCAGCAAAAGTGAAACAGTACTGCATTCCTTAAAGTATGCATCAATTTGGAAACAGTGGTAGATTTACGTCGAGCGGCGACTTTCTTGCCTCCCGATTCCGCTCAAGACGCTCATATGAGGTTTAACGCGTATTGATTGTTAGCTGGCAAGACGCCCTTTTCAATGCTTTGCGTCTTTTATATTTCAGTTTGGCTTTTGCACGTATTATTGCCGACATTATAGAATTCTTAAAATTAATATTGTTTTATGAAATTGTTCACTTACTAAAACTGGTCAAATGTTTCAATTTACACTTGGACCGTGTAAATCTAATCGCGATCTATAATTTGAAATCAAAACAAACGAGCTAACTGTTCTAAGTGCCAAGCTTTACTGGTTTTAAATTTCCCCGGACGCACAAAATGGCTTCCCCCTTAACCATAGCGCATTTACGTGAAGGTGCCTAGATACTTAAGCGAAATGCCGGTTAGATTGAAAGTAAAATAATTTGTCTCTGAAGACGTTCCCCCTGCCATGAAATGGGAAGACGGCAAGGGAAAGGGGAATAGGGGAAAATGGGTTAGTGGGTAAAAATCCCCCTCTGTTACTGAGCTGAACTGAGTACTGAGTTTCGCCTTTTGAAGATTACCGTCCCAGCTGAAATGAGCTGATGAATTTGCTTAACTTTCTGTTAATTTCATAAATCAATCGAAATCTCGATGATGGATTTTGATTATTAAGTTTTAAGTCCTTTGAAAAATCGACTTCGGGAAGTTCCACTGTAATACACTTTTAATTTAAACTAAAACTTCTGCTCAACTGAACAAATCTCATTTCTGTCACACGAATGTCACAAACAAAGTGGAAATGTCAAATTGATAAGGAAAAAGAGTGAAAAAAAAAAAGTTTCGTAGAAGTGCAAACAAATAAGAAACTTAATGAAAATAAAATGAAAATTATCTTTGAACTTGGACTTTAAAAAGCTACATCAGGTGCTGCATCACAATATTTTCGAAATATTTTCTATTCTAATTATACTCGTACATCTATCATTTAATAAACCAACTTCGCTAGCCAAGATATTTGTCTCATTCTCTGTCGAAACAAATCTAACGTGTAAAATTAAGCTTAATCGTTGTTTTTCACATTTTAAACTGTTATTAAATGAACTGAAAAACGAATTCCATTGTGCACGACTTTCTGTCGCATTCAGTTAGTGTTTTTTTGTTGGTTCAGACGTGTTTCTATTGCCGCTTAACTGCATTAATAAATTTTATTTGCATATACAAATTCATTTATTAATTTTTCTCGCTTTTTTCCT
Source organism: Criorhina ranunculi (assembly GCA_951813785.1). Lineage (NCBI taxonomy): Eukaryota > Metazoa > Arthropoda > Insecta > Diptera > Syrphidae > Criorhina > Criorhina ranunculi. Next base: position 51,153,939 of record OX638381.1, on the reverse strand, counting down.
TTTACTTGTAAATTTGTTTACAAAAAAATAGCAAAATGAGTGAAAAAATTTCGGTTTGCATCGTTGGCTCAGGAAACTGGTAAGAAATTGCTTATGATGCACTTCTTTTTGTCATATTTTACAAGATGGAATGTGCATTAACTTTGCAAATTATATAACACTGAGCGATATTCAATCTCTCATTCTACATTGCAGGGGATCTGCAATTGCTAAAATTGTTGGAGCCAATACGGCTAGATTACCTGAATTCGATAACCGGGTTACCATGTATGTCTATGAAGAAATGATTGATGGCCAGAAATTAACTGAAATTATTAACACCACTCATGAGAACGTTAAATATCTTCCTGGACATCAGTTGCCAGCTAATGTCGTAAGTTTATTTATTTTTTGCTATTAAGTTTAAAAATAACGTGGGTAACTCTTATATAAGGAAAAGAGTATAAGTGCATCACTGCAGATATGACATTGACTGGCCATGGTCATTAGCTAAACTGATTCTTACGTAAAGGTTATCTAATTTGAGCATCGAATGCAGTTGTGTTGTATATGTATGGTATGAACACATGTTTATTTTTCTAATTCAAATGGACTAGGTATAGTGCTGTTGGTCTGAAGTTCAAAGTTGTGAAGATTGGAGATCGTTTTGTTTCGGTCATTTATGATGGTCATATTTTTTTTTTTATTCCTAAATTGCTTTTATCAGCCAGTGTGCAGAAGACTTATTTAGAGCAATGAATTATCTTGCTCTTATATAAATAGAAAATGAACTTTGCTATGCGTTGGCCCATCAATAAGCGATGATAAGAGGCAAGTTTATCTTTGTTATACCTTGGACGCAGTACATCAAATAATGTTTACGATTATAAACTTGTTTATTGGAAACAACGGCGGCAGTGTTGTAAAATTATGTGGCCCAATGGAAAGTTATTTATTTAGATTGTCAATACGAATAGGTATACATATTTTTTTAATTAAAAAAACAGGCCTTCTTGTTTTTTCTGTTTGGTTTTTTTTTTGGCAACATTTCAACAGGTTTCTTTTTTTCATTTTATTTATTTTGCATTTTTCCATATGGAAAGTAAACAACAATTTGATACACACTCACACGCAGTGATTTTTTATTTTTTTATAATTTCCAATCAAATTGAGAACTTGAAAGATAATATTCTGGTTTTATTCCACACCAAGAAAACGCTTTTCCTCTGTCTTATCATTTAACTCTGTCCGTGACATTTTTAGTGTCACAGTTTAGATTTCGTAAACAAGATTGAATTTTAAATATTTCTTGAATTGTTTGCTCTCTAGCGAGCTTCTACACCGTGTGTGTGTAGGTATAGTAGCGTTTAAAAATAATTCCACAGTATTTATTAAATAAATATCTAGAATTTGTTTTCATAGAAAACAAGAGCGATTCGTGATCTTTTTTAATGAGATTAACAACTTTTATTTATTTGCATACGAATAGATTTGTATTTTGAACGATAAAACAGTTTTGCATATTTTAAGTAAATTTTTCAAAGATTTTTATTAGATTCTAAAAATATTAACTTCGATAGCTTTAAGTTTCTTTTAAGCTGATAACTTCTATGATACGTATAAGAATAGTTTCCTTCCTTTGATCTTAAGGTTAAGTTAGATCGTAATGGGAATCAGCATACTTAGACCAAAAAAAAGTCCATTGTGAAACCCGGATCTCGGGGGGAATTATCCAATCAGTTAATTACTTTAGAGACTTTTCTCCTTTCCTCGTTTCCTCCTCCTCTTCGCTTAGCTTAATATTGTTAAGGGCGTTGAAGTTTGACTGTATTATAATCTTTGCCGTGATGTAAGATAGATGTGTTATAAATACTTAGGTATTAACTTGTCATGGCGCTACAATCCGGGATGAACCTGGTCGTTAAACAACAAGTACCTGCAGTTGGTTGAGGTCTCATTCCATACAATACACCTCATCCACTTTTGACAAAGTGCATGCCACTGCGCCATAAAAGTACACCCAAACCATCGCGATTTAATCGCTGCCGCTGTGACGGCGATGAATCTCGGCGATTGCTGTCACTCAAATTATGTGGCGGTATATGAAAGAGCGATTATTTGACGCCGCGACGGCGATTTTGCAGCGATTTTTTTGAGTGTCGCTGCATGGAGCGTTTTTGTCGCTGTCGCGGGTTTGTTGTAGTTGAAGTGAATATGGCGTATACTGAGAGGTAAAGAAAAAGCGCTGCTTCTTCGTCTGATGAGGAAAACATTTTCGCAAATACTGCGACAAAACTATCGCTAATGGTGTGGGTATACTCGAGAATTTCTTTGTTGCCGCGAATTTATTGCCGTCGCGGCGGCAGTAACGTTTTTAAAACGCGTTTGTTTTGGGAGTACCTTAAAGGAGGACTGAAAGGATTAGGGTCTTTTATATACACTACATACACATGTGACTTAAGTTGTTCAAGAAAAAGCTTTGCCACTCAATTGGCAAAATTTATTCTTTATTTTAATAAAGTCCCTAACTACCTCAGGGTTATATCTGTCTAGCTATAGGGTGACGTTCTGATGTCCTTTTTTGCTGCGTTTTACCGACTATGTCAATACTTCGGCGTATGCGAGTAAAATGTTACCTCTGATATTGACTTTTGAATTTGGCACACGCCTTCAAGAAGAATGTTAAATGATGAATGTTGTCTTAATTATTTTTTATGAAAACTTTGACGATGGAGCAGAGCACACTTTCCATCGCCTACCTGCACAAGCGGATGAGCTTGGTGGGGATACAAAAAGTTGACATGGCTTTTAGCAGCAAATAAGATCTTCTAAGCGAGGAGACTTATAAATCTAAAGTTGGTTAGCAATGCTGAGGTTCCATTAATCGGGCATGCTTTCTTCTAGCCATATTTTGCAGTTAAAATTAGTCATTGCCAAGTCATTTGCGGAGCTTTTGTTCACTTCAACATAGGTAAACTCCTGGACTATTTGTTGATAACGAGGTTTCACTTTAAACGGTGGGTAGATGTTTGTCTATCTACAACTTGTATTTGGTTTAGTTCACGCTGAAACTAATATGAAGTCAGGAGATGGTGTGAGATAGTCTGAGTCGGTTTCTGGTTTTCCGCAGTTTACGATCTTTTGGTGGCCCATATCGCCCGCATTCCAGAAGTTGGAGTTAAGTGCAGCGCACTTGGCCCTGGCAGTATCTGCACGAGTTCTTTCTTGGAGTTCCTGTGTTGGCCCAATTATAGAAGGGCCACTTCTTTCTGAGTATGGCATAGTTATGTTGACTGCTCCATCTTGTTTTGGCCTTTGATAGATCGTGTGAGAAATTTTAACCCTTTGAAACACCCAGCGGAATGTAAACTTACTCGGCTGTGAAGCATTGGCCCTTGCCTGGCAGCCAACGACGATTGAGGAATCTGGAAGGCGGTAGGACTTAGATTCTGAAAATTTTCCCACACCGACCTCGCAGTCTTTTTCTGAACAGTCGCGTCGGTGAAGATCGTTGTATATGGGAGTCTTTCATCACTTCTTCATGTTTTCATTCCTGCCTGTTTACAATCAAATCAGGAGTTTTTTTTTTTTAATTTAGTCTGGGTTCTTTAGTAAGGTATCAAGTTCGTTACTATAGGATCCTTCTCAGTTACTTATTAGGTCAGTGACCCTTGGAGAGTCTGAGCCTGAACTAATGCCGCTTTCCATTCTTCACGGTCCCGTGCACGCTGCTTCTAGTTTACTAGACCGAGATTTCTGGCGTCCGCGATTGCCTGATCTTTAAACCGAAGGTTTGGTCTTCCTTTTCTTCGCCAACCAGGTGGCTGGGATTCGAAGATTATCCTAGCTGTAGCATTCTCGTCCATTCGCTCGATGTGGCCGAGCCAGTGCAGTCGACGGATTTTTGCCTTCCGGACTACATCCACATCTTTGTACAGCTCATGGAGCTCGCGGTTGTATCTTCTCCTCCATTCGCTTTGCTCGCAGACAGGACGAAATATTCGACGCAGAATTTTTTCTTTCGAAGAATTCCAAGATCAGCTCCGCTGTCTTACTTACAGCAAGACTGGCAAGATCAGGATTTTAAAGAGCATGATTTTGGTACTCGAGTTAGGAGTTTGGATCCTAGTTGTTTGAACTATAGGAGCTAGTTTCTCTCAATATGACTGCCCTATACGACACAATATTTTCGATATGTAAGAAGATCAAAAGGGAATAGGGGTAAGATTACATTAAAATCCTCAGTCGTAAGCTCTACTTAAAGTTAGCCACCAAACTAGCGACCCATAAGTGAGAAAAGGACGTATCACAGCCAGTGTTTATCCACAAGATCGTTTTTGGTACAAGATTACACATATTTCGAAGAGTATTATGCTGTCCCAGCTCGGTGTTCAATGTTAAGTCTCTAGCTAAGCTTTGGTTGGAGATTAATTCATAAATACCTTGCGCTGGAGAAAAACGAGAGTAATTTGTTGTCTAGCCATCGAAGGGTGAATGTCGGGTATAATACATTTATCTTTATATATTTCTAATAGATCTTGCATGATTTATTCAGAACAATACTAAAATAATTTGTAGGTAGCTGTAGCTGATCTTGTCGAAGCTGCTAAAATAGCCGATGTGCTCATCTTTGTTGTGCCGCATCAGTTTGTTCGAAATTTCTGTGCCACTTTGTTGGGAAAGATCAAGCCTACTGCTGTTGCGATTTCATTAATTAAAGGTTTCGACAAGGCTGAGGGAGGTGGAATCGATCTTATTTCGCACATTATTACACGCCATCTTAAAGTAAGTCATTCACATACAACAAGAAAGATAACAATTAAATGAACTTCTTTAAGATTCCATGCTCCGTTTTAATGGGAGCAAATCTGGCAAATGAAGTAGCCAATGAGAACTTCTGTGAGACAACTGTTGGCTGTCGGGATTTAAAATATGCAAAAATTCTACGAGATTTATTCCAAGCCGATCACTTTAGAGTAGTGGTTGTTGAAGACGTTGATGCTGTTGAAGTTTGCGGAGCCTTAAAGGTTTACTTTTTTGTTTTTGCTAATACCTTGTGAAAATATACAAACAACGAATATGAATTCCAGAATATTGTTGCTTGCGGTGCAGGTTTTGTGGATGGTCTGTCGCTTGGCGACAACACCAAAGCTGCTGTCATTCGCTTAGGATTGATGGAAATGATTCGATTTGTTGATATCTTTTATCCCGGTAGTAAATTGGCAACATTCTTTGAAAGCTGTGGTGTTGCGGATTTAATAACCACTTGTTATGGTAATCACTATTCTTGTATTTGTATTCTTTCGTTTGCCTAAAAAAGTCAGTTTACAACAGGTGGTCGTAATAGAAAGGTATCAGAGGCGTTCGTTAAGACTGGAAAATCCATTAAAGAGCTTGAAACAGAAATGTTGAATGGGCAAAAGTTACAAGGACCATTTACAGCCGAAGAAGTAAATTATATGTTAAAAGCTAAGAAAATGGAAGAAAAGTGAGTACTTAAATTGATTTTTTTTTAAAAGATGCAACCGATTAATTGCATTTTTTTGTTTCTCTTTTAAAATAGATTCCCACTTTTTACGGCTATTCATAGGATTTGTATAGGGGAATTAAAGCCTTCACAGCTTATTGACTGTATACGTTCACATCCAGAGCACATGTAAGTAAACTAGTAGAAAACATTTGAGTGTAGTCTATCCGGATATTTTTGGAATGCTGTTTGCCGCCTTTTTATTACTTTTGTTTTTATTCTTTATACATTTGTATTATAGAAAACAATTGTAAATTTTCTTTTTTTATTTCAATATGCATGGTCTTTCTTTTTTCTGCATATTTTGTTACTTTCTATTATTAGCCGTTTTTTTTTTTATTATTACATATGATGTATATAGATCATTTGTTTGCATTCATTTTAACAATTGATCAAGATCAATTTTCAACTAGATGGCATTTGCTATCCCAAATATGGGTAGCACTGATCAGTAATGACAGTATCTACTTTAAAGTCTAGTAAATCTCTATAAAATATAAAAAAAAATTCAAAACAACTTTGAATCTTAACTAGACAAATGGTAAATATTAGCAAAATGTACACTTCAATTTTAATATAAAAAAAAAAAAACATACAAAAGCAATACATTCCAAGTTTAAATCATGTTTCATTGTGACACTATTCAGTTAAATTTGTCTTAGTTTGGTAAATTTGTTGTTTCACTTTACTTTGCGTCAAATAAAGCTTTGGTGTTGGATTAGCTGTTTAAATTGTTTAAATTAAGTTAAGATGCACTTTACAGATAATAAAAAAAAAAAAACGAGTTACTGATTTTGATAAATATTTTTCTTTCCATATGGCTGTGGGTTGAAATTTGGTAATGGTGTCATATGTTATCACTGCGTTATCATTTTTAATATTGTTATAAAAAAGCCGTTAGAAATAATTAAATAGTTACCGTACGTCAAGAGAGGAACACAAACATTTTCACTAAAGCTTATCTCACGATGAGTCATTAGATGAAAAGTAAACAATAGATATTCAGATTTTTAAGTGGTCATTAAGAGTTCACTCTTAGGCTATGAATTTGTTATATAATGCAATCGTAAGTGCAGGCTCATGTTATTTAGAATATATTAAATAAAAACAGCTAACGCTAAAAGTAAACAATGGTTTGTTGATCTTTGTTTACGAGTGGAGATTTTTGAATGGAATTTGCAATTGCGCGACATATGTATATTAAAAAATAAGAAGTTCTAGTTTTGTCTCTCTAATTTTCCCTAATGCCCGTGCTCTTGGATAAGGGTATTCATTTCCCCTTTAGCGCGCGCTAATTATAAAAAAAAATAAAAAATTAGAGAGCATTTTTAATCTTTGCCAATGTTTTGTGCAGTTAAAAGTATAGTTCTGTGATGATTTATAAAATATGTACAGTGGAAATCGGTTATAACGATGTCGAAGGGACCGTAGAATTTCATCGTTTTAACTGATTCATCGTTATATCCGATACAATGAAAATAAAATTAAAAAAAAAGAAAGCTTTATTAAAAAAAATCGTATCAAATGCTTAAGGAAATTGTCGAGGAAAGAAATCACTAACTTGTGATTGTTTTGTACATTTGGCTGAGTAAAATATTTTTCTAAGAGAGTTGTCCAATGCTTGGATTCCAACGTTTGGATTTGAATTCGAAGTGGCCCATATTCAAGCGCATAAAACGGGCAATGGAAAATGATTTTCGCTTATTTATTGTCACCATCTTAAGAATTATCTACACGCACCACTTGTTTCAAATAAGAATCAACACTTACTGAACACCTCAGATACCAGATATGGAAATCGAACAGGGCATGTGAACCTTTAGCACTAGATGTAGACATGTAAGAACATGCACAGACCATTCACTGCAGTCGCTAAACGAAAATTAACAATTTTCTATATCCTCGTACATGGTATATTTACATACATAATGTCGACACATATTTAGAAGCAGAATGAAAATATCAACTCGTGGAAATGTTAGAACAAATTTTTTTTCCATCGTTATAAACAGTTTTTACACTTAAATCTTGTATATTTTCATCGCTTTAACCGATTCCATTTTTGTATCCGGCATAGTTGTAACCGATTGCAAATTACTCTGAGTTAAACGGAGTTTTGCCGGGGCTTGTTATATACGGTTCATCGCCATATCAGGTATTGTTATAACCGATTTTCACTGTACAAATATCCCCAAATTTACAGACTTAATTAGATGAGTTTTACAAACGAAAATTGATTTTAATACAAAGTTTAGGATGAAAATTTCGAATTCGAATAATTAACCTCACCGCAATATTAGTATTTTAAGCGTGATTTATATTTTGTAATAAAATTCATGAGCCCTTTCGAACATTTCGCACTAAATCGCTCTTAGACGACCCATTTTTGTCCCATCTTAGCTTGCATGCTAAGCAGTCATCACTCTTCAAAGTATGACCAATCCACTAGAATTTTCGTACTTTCCTTTTGATGGTGCTACAGTTCGGAGTGAGGTTGGGCCTCAATCAACAATCCTCCCCCACTTACTTAGCTCTTTTCTGAGCTTACTGCCCTCAGTCCTTTTTGTCCGAGTCGAGTTAACTTTGCCCTCGTTCACTGTCAGGTTCATTTTCCTCGTATCTGTTTCTATGCTGAAGCTCGCAAACGCAGCCAGAAGCTGTATAGATTTTTATCTTACCTCGGGTCTTTCTAGTTCTAAGAATAGCTAAGTATTCGGCAGAAGAGATGGTTGTAGATGTTTTGTAGAAATCCTATGCTGATAAGCGAGCTGTTTTCATCGGTGGAAGCAAAAGATGTTCTATCTTTAGCTTAACACTTGTCTGTCTACCCATCATTTAGCTTTTTTAGACTTGATGCCGTATTAAAGGATGCTAAGCAGATAGCATTATTTGTGGTATTGCTTTCGTTAAAATTGGTTAAATTAATGATAAAAGGCTCGAGTTTTATGCATCATGGAGGGAAGCGTTTTATTTATACTTCTACGAGCACTGGGATGATAAGGGGGCGTTTTGGGATGTCTGTTCCACTTGTTTTACTTGTTAAATAATTGATAGAATGTATTAGCTAGGTTCTTTTTTTAATCATAAGCAATGAGATATTAAATATTAAGCTTTCTATTCTTAAGCTATTGACATAAGCAGTGTTTACGTTGTTAAAAATAAGAGACAGCTTAGTGCAACAAGTATCTAAAGTCTTACATTTATCTAAAGAAAGCGTTACACAAGCCCAAGTGGACCAGCATTCTCGTATATCTTTAAGTGCATTTGGTAATAAATGACTAATACTTTCTTGTGTTTAAACAGAATGAAAGATTGTCTCGGTAAACACAATGATACAATTGTATATGGGTGGAAATGTTTGCACAAATATTGTCAAAGACAATATAACGGATAGTGAAGAAGAAGCTCGTTGATGCTTTTGAACAGTGAAAGCTTAAAGATAAAAAAGAAACTTGTTTGCCTTTCCACAGATTTTTCTGTTGATGAGAAAAGATTTGAAGTTATGTATTTAAGGGCTAATACTTACTTACTTAAGGTGGCGCTACAGTCCGGGGTGGACCTGGGCATCAACCAACAAGCGTCTCCAGCCAGCTTTAAGGGCTAATGCATCACTTTTTAGTTTATTTATCAAGACTAGGTGAATCTTGTATGTTTGTAAATTTGTATACAAATAATATGCATCGGTTCGAAAGAATTTGGATTGGGTGTAAAGTATCTATCTAGCTCTTAAGTTCGTATGACATTCAATTGTATTTGCTCTTTGAATTTGAATTTTCTTGTAGGTATAGGATTATGTAAAGTATGAGTGTTTGCTTCTTTTTTCTTGTTCTCTTTATCTCGTTTTCATTTAACATTTAATTTATTAATCTTTATGTTTAATCATTTTCCGAATGTTTCAGATACCATCCTATCCAAACTCTTCCTCTGTAGCCTTCATTAGCTTTCAAATATCCTTTCCAATGTAAAAAATGTTTAGCATTTATGTTATACTTTGCTAAATTATGTTCTGAACATGAATACCATCTTAATTTTGTAGGGAACGTTCAAAGTCCGCAAAACTTTAAAAGTTGCGCACTCAAAATTGATTGAAGCAATAACAAGCAGAAGAACGCCAACATTCAATGGAATTTTGAAATCATTAAACATGATTAGAGTAAATTTTCGAAAGTGTAATCCCAACATACTCGTATTTTGTTTTCATTCCGTAACATCAATTATGTTGCAAACAATAATATGCCGAGTTAGACTGTCTGTTTAAAATTGTTTGAATATTGATAAAAAAATTATAAGAATTAAATATATTTGTATATATATTTTTTTGAAATTGTTAATAAAACATAAAACATTTTTTTTACTAACACGTTTTTATCATTATACTAACGGCGCCGTGCATAAGACCAAACCATTCCAATAATTTATGGATACAGAAGCGATATGCTTTAACTCATGATGCGCTTCTCTCTTCAGCTGCCTTTCGCGCTAGGAATACAATTATTGTTAATTGTTTTTATTGGCATCGAAATCATATTTCCTTTGTTTCATTTATCATTTTATTTAAATTATTTAGACAATTTAGTTCCAATTGGGCGTAATCATAAAAAAAAGTAAACGAATTGGCAAGATTTTCAAAAAGTGACCTCTTACCATTGCTAATGCTGAACTCAGACAAGAAAATAGGTATGATTTTAGTTTGTAATAATTAATTTTGCATTATTTTAAAGTTTTTACTTTTGATTTTTCTTAAGAATGCACAATATATATTGTCTCTTTGTTTTTATTATTATTACTATCGATTTTCGTTTTGCATAAGCTTTTAAAATGTTTGTATTAATTGCTAAACAATTTAATTGAATTTTTTTTCACAGGCAACAATTGTAATAACAACGTAGTAAATGCAACTTTCAAATATAATGTACAGTTTTAATAGGAAAGATACTTAATCAATTTGAGATAGTACAACGCGGTGAAGTGTTAGTAAACATTATTATTAAACAGATTTTTATCGAAACATATCTGCGTCCGTAACAGAAATAGATTAAATTATTTAAAAAGAAAAGTACCAAACATTTTGTTCTTTCAAATTATTGTCCTTATAATTGTTCAACTTATTTTCAATCACATATTTACACAAGAACTGTGATGGTGTATACAAAATAATCCTCTGATATTATTGCCGAGAGCTTAAATCCCACCACAATATTTATTAGTTTTTAAATAGTCATGCCAAATTAAAAAAAAAAAAACAAATTTTTACATGTATGTACATAATAAGTAGGTACAGGTATATCCTTTGTTAATTAAAATGTATATTCATTTTTTGTTTGAGTTATAAAAATTGATGCCGAGAAGTGTGCATGCAACCGTGGAAAAAAGTGAAAGTGTTGTTGAATCAATAAATTAATAACCTAAAAACTTTGTTTTCATTTTTCTGTGTTTTTTGGATTTTACAGATTCAACGCGAAATCGCTTGTTACCAAACATAAGTTTGTATATTATTTTATTTTCTATTTTCACTATGCGGACTTCGTAAAGGTGGGTCACCCACCAGTGACACCATAAATGTCTAGTGATGAAGGAGGAAAAAATAATGAAAATCGGAAAGCACTTACGAGCTGTACACCTCAACCTTCTATTCTTTTCGATCTCGGGCGCATTTCTGCCAGTTTGCAAGGCCAAGTATGTTGACATGAGCGATAGTTTTGTCTGCATAACTGGAGTTCGACGACCAGTGACGTCTCGAACTTGAAAGTTGCTATTCTAAAATTCTATCGTCCTTAGCATTGTTTTCCACCAATGTAAATGTGACGGAGCCAATTTTGTTTATATGATTCAGTTTTTCGAACTATGTATGTAGGTACAGCTTATAGAGTTCATGGTTGTATCTCATCCTCCACTCGCCCTCCTCAAAAATAGGAGCGAATAGCCGAGAAAGTAAACTCTACCCGAGTAGAGAAGAATGGGTGAGTGAGGAAGTATCAAGCACGCAATCCATAGTCGTTAACATAAAACGAGTTCAAAATTGACATTCGTGAAGGTATCTTTTCTGACTTGTTGAGCATTTCCAAAACAACAAGACAATCGAACCACAGAAGTGTCCTCCAAGGAGAGGAAGGCTGGTAGCCCAGTGTGTATTTGGATACTTCCTCCATAATGGCGTGACAAAGGATCGGTAGCGTTTGTGGCTAATGATGGCACACAAATTCAAATATTTAGCACACCAGCGCGTAGTCGGCCAAAGCCCCTAGTTTCTCGCAAACACATAAGTGTCTTCCAAGGAGAGGTAGGCTGGTAGCCCAGTGTGTATCGGGTACTTCCTCCATAATGACGCAACACTGGATCGGTAGCGTTTGTGGCTGGTGATGGCATACAAATACAAATATTTAGCACACCAGCGCGTAGTCGGCCAAAGCCCCTAGTTTCTCGCAAACACTTATGTTGAGCGTGTTTTATATTTACCACGAATGGAAGGGACCTGAAGTTTTTATAACCCTCTCTGGGCGGAAAATTGGGAAGCTTGCTTAAGACAGATTGTACTCTCGGAGGTTTGTCGTTGCCTGCCTAGAGGTGGTACAGCGAAAAATGCTTGGTTGTTTTGCTAACTCGCATTAACAACTAAATCACAGCGACCACTCTGACTCAGTGGAAAGTTTTCCATTCAGTCGCTCTCTGCAGACTCTAGCTTCTTTAAGCAGTTTCTTTGGGAGGGCCGTAAGTACATATCAGGTTGATGTCAAATATTGCCTTGATGCGGCCGATTTCCCATAACGAATCCGCAATCGTATGTGCAGCCTTTTCTGGCAACTGTAATAAATGTCGCAGCTTGAATCGCACTTATATCTGCCTTAGACACGAAGGGTACAACATACGTACATTCCAGGAGCAGACTCACAAATCGTTGTTTGTTGTCGGACCAGGTCGTGCTACCATTTAAGGGTCATCGATATCCGTTGCTTGCCGCATTCATCTCATAATAATTTTTTTTTTTTTTTCATAGGTGGACAGTTGTCTATCGCTCAACCTCAAACTTGGAGGGCTGGGTTGTAGAGGTAACCTCTTGGACAAAAGTAGTTGCATAAACTCACTCTTACACACTTTGGCTCTTAATAAATCAAAGTAATCGGTACAAGGTGTTCATTAGGTAGTTCAGTAGATGGCAGGGCACTGTTCATTTCGTCTTGAATCTAAAAGAGAGGTTTAACACCGGTAAGTAAGCAGTAAAACAAAAGGCGTCGCATGGAGGGAAAGGAGCACGAGAAGTGCATGATCAGGGAGAAGGACCAATTCTACTACAGGAATGAAATGAAAAGAAGTTTTACCAAAGGATTGGAATAAGATGTCAGAGCCACAAAACCCATACCGAAAGACGAAGAAAGAAACAATAGGTAGTAGTTGTTGTAATCAAAACACTGTACGATCTAAACCATACTCACAAGCAAAGGCGGAATCAGGAATTGGCTTCTATACATTTGTCATAGTTGGAGAAAGCGGCAGGAAGAAAATGGAGAATTTTTACGTTTTTAAAGCCACGTTGTTTGCTCACCATGTTTAGCTTATCTTTAATAAAATGAAACAAACAACTTACGTTTTGATTTTTCTTTAATTTAGAAGAGTAGTAGAGTCCCAGTCGGTTCTAAGGTATATACAACAGCGGCGACAATTCAATTCTTAACTCAAATCCAACAAGGTAGGTACTATAGCTGACAGTCTAACTGATAACCCATTTAAAGCGATAGGAGATGATATCTACAAAATATAGTGGGACGAAACCAGGCCCGTTAAATGAAACCTCTGCATAGTTTTTTCCAAAAAGAGACCCTTAAAACTGGGGAATTATAAAGGCATATCTCCTTAACGCCGCTTGCAAGATCGTATCTGCTGTATTGAGCGCCTGAAGCTTTTTGTCAACAACCTGATTGGTCCATATCAGTGTGGATGTCAGACTTTGGATAGATCCCAGGAATTCCAAAGACGCCGCCTTTTCATATATCGATTTTAAGAGCATTTGTGAAGATGAGCTATACACAGCAATACTAAATTTTCGCACTCCTGCCAAGCTTGTCCGATTATACAGGATGAAAAAAAGGAATCGAGACCTTTGATGTTAAAAAACAATCAAAAAAAAAAAACAAGAATTCCACCATGCATCATTATTCCTTAAAGCATTGTGCAGACTACACACGTCAACAGCAGATACACAATATTTCCGTGTAATTACTCTCTTACGAGAAGAGAGCACGATTTTAGTAGGTCATTCATGAGTATTGGGACGAAAGCAGCGCAGTTGGACTTTACACTCATCGAGAGTAAAACAATGTTGGTGTTGCTATCTGCATAAAAAAGTGCACCCAATGCTTACGCTACTTTTTGGTCGCAAGTGAAGATGAGATTTACTGATTGACATTGACCTAGTCCAAAGAGTCAAAATGTATGGATATCAGGGGTCCTACTCTGTATTTCGATTCTAAACTTCGAAAATGGAAATATTGTATGGATTTTATGAATGGCGTTTCAAATTCCCCATACAAAATGTTCGCTTTCGAACGATCCGAACTTACGAATCGGAATACAGAGTAGGATCCTAGTGCTCTGGCACGGGCGGAAGGTGCACTAAGGGATCAACAACAGTGTGAGCAACTAAAGGCAGCTAGCTGGAAAGGCTTGTTGGTTAAGTAATAGGCAAATGATTAGTATGAAAATGGACCTACTTTTGGTCTAACTAAAGAAAATGAGTCAGCAATATCTAATATCAATTGTACAAAACTCCCTCAAACAAAAATAAACACCTTTTGTATGTATGTATGCATATATATGTAGTTAAAATTTTATTAAAAACTTTACAAATTCGTAAAGAAAATAAGATATAACATAATGTAGAATATAACTGCAATTGTCGGCTGTTTCATTATATCACTTTTCAAAGTTCACTGGAGAAGAAAATTTTCTTGCTTTGTCAGAAATTCCCAATAGTATTTGAGATAAGTTCGAAATTGTTATCGTTAGTAGAATCTCCCGAGAACTCTTGTAGGAAATGACCTTCAACGTGACCACAGAATTGTTCAAATGTAACAACCAAACTGCTGAAATTAGATCCGCACATAGGACAAATTCTACCTTCTTCGGCTGCATCAATCAATTTGCATTGTACGAAATCAATATAATCGGACTTCTGGGCATGTGGTTCATTTGGAGAGCTTTCTTTAATGTCCGTCGATTGTGGCATATATTTACTCATTTCTGCAACGCTATCGTCTGTTTCCAAGCTCTTATCAACCATTTCCGGCTTGCGAGCATTCTCCGCACATTCAGAACATCCTTGAATAACTGGTTTAAGAGGGCGAAATTTAAGTTTTAAAATATTTCAAGATATGTAACCTAAATATAAATAAGCGTACCGAATCTGTTTTCCAATGTAGATAAAGTTGTAGTGATATCAAGTTGTTGCTGTAAAGCTTCAAGTCTTATCTTTTGTAAGCCTTCGATACACTTTTTGGCTTCAATATTGAAATCATCATCTATTGAAGAATGTACATTTAAATAAGTAAAACCCAATTCCGTCTCACACACGCCAATCAAGTCATTGGATTTTAGGTCTCTGTTGCTGCTTTCATCGTCATCGGACGCTTCGACGAGTAAAACTTCTTCTAAGCTAGGATCATCGATATCCTTTTCGTTGTTTTCAAAGTTGATGACTTTCAATCTTAAATTGGGATTTGGTGAATGTTGGGTAAAAGTTCTTGAGCGAACTAAATTTTGATTTGCACCACGTGGACTATCCAATTCATCTCCAGTGGAATGTGTAGTGCTACTTCTATCTTCAGTAGACTGATTTGCGGTAGTATCTTGTTCTTTGGCAATCTGGGATAAACGTGACCAAAGTTTACGGTTTTCATTTGCAACCATGTTGATGTGATCACTCAGCTGTACCTTTTGTCTGCCAAGCTCGGTTACTTGGGAGCGTAAATTGTCCAATTCTACGTTGGTTTGTTGTAATCCTTTATTATTTTGATATGAGTCATGAAAACGTTGATCTGATTCTAGCCGACCACGTAATGATTGATTTTCTTCCTCGACGACTGAAAGTCTCTGTTGCAATGATAAGCAACGCTCCTTCATTGTCTGTAGAGCTACACGCAGAGCTAACTGGGAGACCATGTTGTAATCTGGTTGAATATGATAATCCATAGTTTAAGAAATGTGTATTTGCATTATTTAATACGAAGCACTTTAAAAATAAATTTCGTGGAATGCTGTCCAATTTACAAAATTAAATTTACGTACTTTGCTTTCGTTTTGTTTACAACTGACAGCTGACAGTTGCTGTTGGAGGTAGATGTCAAAAAAAAAAAAAAAACCAAGATGGTTGTTATATACGACTTATTTAAGAGTATTAACGTCAGAATTAATTAAGAGAGATTCAACTTTTCTATCCTCGCGATGCCAATTTGTTTACAATTGATGTATTTTTGTTTTTCCTCGACGAAATCTCATCCCTTGCAATCGAAGGCATAATTTTCCAATTTCCACTCAATAAACATATCGAACCAGCGCAGCGGAAATAGTTGTTGTTTAAATCATTTTGGCTTGATAAAATTAAGTAAAGAATATATAAAGTTTATCTACCGTTTTTCCTTTCATTAATTCCTGATCAAAGTTGGAAATTTAAATATTTGAAAGAAAACGATTGTTATTGAACAGCTCCTCCACAAACTCAAATTATTCGGGGATTTCGGGGTGAATTCGTGGATTTACTTACATTTGTGAAGGAAAAGAGGCAGTATAGGTAAATCTCCGAATTTTATTGAAAAATTGCTTGTAGACACTGAAAAATTGCATGGAAAGTTGAATATCTTGTTATAACTGTTATCTCTGAACAAGGTTACCGTTTGTCCCGTGATTCATCTGTTTCTTCTTGAATAGCAAAGTTGGTCGTTTAACAATCAAATTTTTCCTCTACATGTCGGAAAATGTGTCAGGATCACACCTTTTCTATGAGTGAATGCGGAAGATTTGCTTTTGACGTTGACAAGCTTCCTAAAGTTTAGTTGCTTTCTCTTAATTGAATGCTTTTTACACAGCTACGATGCCTTTCTTATATTTACTAAATTCGTATCTATGTTTATTATTATTATTGTTTCGGGAGAGCTGATCAGATCTTGACACTGCGGTTTCTAGCGAATCCTTTTGTGCCTTCCCTAGTGTTCCTAGATGAATTGTTTCACTCCAGAAGATATCAGGAAGTCAATGAACTTCTCTGGATGGATGGCAGCAAGCTGTTCTGTAGAGATAATTCCCTAGTTCCCAAATTCCCATTCGCCTAGTATTCTTTTTCTGATTTCAAAGAGAGCTGGGCATCCCGTTAGGATGTGAAGAGAGGTCTCCTCACTCTCAAGTCAGAGTCTACAGCTTGAATCCGTTTAAAGTTTCATGCGATGTAGGTGCTTGTTCAGGCGGCAGTGAGCGCTGTGAAGTCCAATTAATGCTCCAAGGTTGGTCCTATCGAGGTTCACAATGAAGTTTGATTTTCTTCGTGACGGTACCGGGAATAGCACTTTTGAACATGCTTGTCCTAGTGTATTGAGCCAGGCTTCTCTAAATTCTTGCATGCAAAGACATTTTGCGTGTCTTGCGAAGAGTGATTTACCTCCCCCACAGAAGGGTTTGGGTCCAAAGAATTCTGTTGACGCACCGTCTTTTGCCAGTGAGTCGGGTCTTTCATTATCCGCAAGTCCACTGTGTGCAGGAATCCAGTGAAGAATGACCATATTGTTCCTATTACTTTGCCGGTTTCTAGGACTAGTCTGGATTATCTATGTTTGCTACATGGTGTTGGGATCAAGGAAACATATTTAGTCTTAATTTGCTGCACGTACATATTTTAATATCGGTTTCGTCTGGGAGCGATCAAAATACTTAGCGAATCGCCAAATAGGAATAGTGGCAGCAGTGGCCGTGGATAGCACAATGGACTACTCAACACACCTCTGAGATAGATAACTTCAATTGTTTATTAAATCGTTAATAATTCATAGTTTCCTCACCAAACAACTTTTATTTGCGTGTTTCCTAGGCAATGCAAAACCTGAATGGTTCTGAGACTTTTTTTTTTGGAATTTTGATTAATGCGAATGCCCTTCGAAATCTGCCAATGCAAACATAGCTTAAGAGTTCACCAAATGTTCTGAGTTTGGCTAGACTGTTGAAATGACAGCGGTCTCTAGAGAAGAAAACGTCAAAATTAAATTGATAATTCTTTTAAAAAAATGTTACTTAAAATATTAGGGGAACTTAATTTTTATAAATATAAAAGAAAGTGTCTTCAGTACTTTCGTCATATCAGAAATTATTCAGTAGATAAGAATAACATAAAAGTAATTTTCTTTGGAACTGACAACTTCTCGTTACCTAGCATCAAAGCACTGTACAATTCGAGGTATATTAGGTCTTATAAGTGATATAATAGTTATAAGTTCGCCAAAAATTAACTCATTAAAAAGTTTAAATAACTCAAAGGTGTCAGCTGTGAGTATTGTAACGTCCTTTAAGAGTCCAGCTAATTGCATCAAGTGCTATGCTGAATCAAACGGAATATTGACATACAAATGGCCTGTAACTGAGCACGTTTGCCGGCAGTATGACCTAGGAATTGTAGTTTCTTTTGGTCATATGATACCAGAACACTTGATTCGAGCATTTCCTCTGTAAGTGAATTGTTTGGTTTTAGGTGTTTGTATTATATTCCTATAAAATGTGTTCTAGGGGAATGATCAACGTACATGCTAGCATCTTACCACGATGGCGAGGTGCGGCCCCAATTATTTACTCAATCATGAAAGGAGACTCCAGGACAGGTGTCTCAATAATGAGAATAGAACCGAAGAAATTTGATATTGGTGACGTAAGTACGTTATGATTGTGTATATAGAACGTAAAATTGGAGAAATGTTCATTCCAGATATACGCACAAAAACAAATCGAAATAGGTCCACATATTTTAATGCCAGAATTGCACCAACGTTTGGCTAAAGAGGGTGCAAGTCTTCTTATCTCAACACTGGAAGCATATCCTGAAAGTTTTGAAAACCCACGAAAACAAAATGATAGCGAAGCAACGTATGGTGAGGCTTATATTAATTTTTTTGGATAGGTACAATGAATTTGACAAAATATTGTCTACAGCACCAAAGATCGTACCCACTGTGGCTGATGTAAGTTGGAAATTAATGGCGGCATCGGAAATATACAACCTCTACAGAGCACTTTTTGGTTACAAACATTTGTCTACTAAGTTTCAAGAATTAAATATTAAACTAGTAGAGATTCAACTTGGCCCAACATTAGATGATTCTCGAGGTGGTCCTGGGTCAATCGAATACGTGCGGATATCCAAATGTTTACGAGTACAATGCAAAGATGATACTTCAATTGATATTCTTAAAGTAAAAGTTGGAGGCAAACGTATTATGACCGCTTTAGAGTTTGCCAATGGATTTCTAAAGAAATGTAAAAATGTTCCCTTAGTCTTTAATTAAAGTATGTATGCATTTTCTTTTTAAGAAGATTTAAAGAAGTATTTCATTCATTGGTCAGAGAAAGTAGTAAGGTAAGTAATATAAATTCAAATGCATACGCAAGTGTCGAAGGGAGGCAGACAATAGTCAGAGTTCACTGAGTACTCATACTGCAGTCAGGAAAGAAGCTGCGGTATCACTTAAAAAAAAAAAACGGCTAGCTAATGAAGATTGATGTGGTGGTGGTGGGAGTGAGGTAACACTTAAGGATACAGCCCGCTTATTTGATCATTTTCCAGAGCTTTTTCACCTCAGACACACTTCTTATGATCTCGATAAACTATTGAGTGATATTTGTAACTAAATACAATTCTCAGGATGGTTTTAAGCGCAGTAGACCATATCTCTGTTTATTGGGTTGGTAAAGCTTCGCGAGCACACAATCTTCCTTCCTCATTAGGCATCACAGTGGATTTACATATATAGAACTGAATGTGGCGTGAAAATAGAGAGATTTCCCCACTAAGATTCGAATCGTGGCTTTTAAACTAATTGTTTGCTCTGGCTGGGCGCTCAACATGGCGAAGCAGGGTACTTTGCTGCTTTGGATGCAGAATGGTGAAGGACATGGACCACTAAAGAACTGGGAAAATGCAGACAAGTCAGGATGGCGATTAAAATGATTGCCGGCTGTTCCAAGAGGAAAGTTATAAGAATAACGTGAGGAACTCTTAATTGGGAAGTTGCATTGTCCACAGGATACGGAAATTTCAGTCAGGTACCATCTGACGAGGATGGGTCTTCTAAAGGGCGAGAAAACAGCAGCATACGAACCGACTAACAGTAGAAATTATATTTTCGAGTGTATAAATTAAGCGCAGAGGATAAGCCACATATCTTTCACACGAATGCTGGCGTTGGCAAAAGAAATCGGGGTACGGAAATAACTGCGGATAAATTTCGAAAGCGCCAAAGAGTGAGCCGACTTGTAGAAGAGAGGAAAGCGGGGTCGATTAGATGATCTCTCTCCCTCTGTCCATATATATCTCTAAATAGTCTAATTGGGTTCAGCTAAATAACTAACATATAAAAAAATGGTTTATCAATTAAATGATTCATATTTTTTATATTTTAAACTTTGAACTGAACATCTATCCCAAGTCAGAAGGCTTAACTTCTTTAGTTGTAGCCGGCTTTTGAGTAGATTTTTGAATTAAATTCTTGCTAAACCAAATGGGACGTGGTTTCTCCATTTCTACAATTCGTTTTCCGTCCAAAAATTCCGAAGGCTAAAAAGTTATTTGGTGAGTATACTTCTTTGAAAACGTTATTATACATGTTTACCTGTTCGTTTTTCTCCCCTTCATACAGCACAACAATTTCTTGTTCGATTGGATTCAATCCAAGTTTTTCCTGAATTTTGTCCTGCATAAGCTGAGTTTCTGTGCGAACTTTTTCATAACAATGCGCTGTAATTAGATGTGATGTGTATATTTAACTTCATTCTTCTGCATTGTTGTTAACTTACGGCAGAGAACCCCGATCTCATGATCATGACCACAATTGATACATGTGCGTAGATGAGTTTTCAATTTAAGTGGTTTCCAAACATATTCAGGATGCCCGAACTTTCGGTTGAGCCTCTTTTCGACAGACCTTCGATGTTTGGGTACGGCCCATAGGATGCCATCACCAATTAAATCTTTCAGACTAAATTTAGCCCCACTTTGTGAAGAAACATTCGGTCCGGCATTGGTTCCGATGACAGCGAGATATTCTGTGAAAATTGTTAAATAAATTAATGTTGATTTTGTTTATGATTAAATAAATACTACCTGGTGGAAATGGACCTCGAAAGAGTTGAGAAAATGCGTTTTCTAATTTGCTAACAAAGTTAGAAATTCTAATTATAATGTAACGAGACATGTCGCGTAATAACTAATAACCTTTTTCTTAAATTTCTTTCATATGACAAATTTTGACAGCGGCTGTCTAATTTTGATAACAAATTTTATACCAGTTAAATAATGTCATATTTGGAAGTCTGTTCCGTAGTGGAAAATTTTAAGCGCCAGGCACTAAGGAATTCGGTTAAACTTTGAAACTTTCAAATCATTCTGCAGGGCTAGTGTTCGCCTGATCTTTACTAAGGTATCAAACGGTATCAAATATAGAGTTTTTGTGTAGTACGTGTCACTCCAACAGACTTTTATGGCCCGACATTGACGAAAATAAGTCAAGCGAGATCATCATCCTCAACAGAACACAAATTCGCACCATTATTGATGTCATCACAGGCCACTGCCTACTAGAACAACACGCCAGGAGATTAGGGGCTCTTTTCAGTGATTTTTGTTAAAGCTGTAGAGATGAGGAGGAGGAGGAAACCACAACTCACTATAGAAAAAGACTTCTTGCTCACTATCACTTCGATGATAACAGTGACCTAAGCCAAATCCTGTTAAGTAAAATCCTATCCTTTGTCGACAACTCTAAATGGTAGAATTCTCACAAGGAAATTCTATAGGCATCACAATGGGCTTTAAACCTTAGTGTGTCCTGCGATCACCTATCTACCTTAACTAACCTAAATATAGAGTTAAATATTTGAAGTTATAGTGGTGATCGAGGCGATGGATAGATGATTTCATTTATCAACTCTTAGAACAATTTGTAAGCATGTTCTCTAATTGTCGTAGAAGCTTCTGACGGTTCGCTGGAAATCCCTAATGTTATCGCTTTTAACCCAGTACCTAAACCGATATGTTGAAGATAGTGTCTTACATATTGGCAGCTACACTATCTGCTGAAGTACGATATTGGAGATGAAAGAAAACACTAAAAGCCGCCTCTTAGTTGGTCGTCTTTTTCTGTAAAACCCTCAAATGTATAGATGTGGTCAAGGGAATGTTCCAGATCCTTAAGCTGAGCTCCAGCGTAGGCCATCTTTCCCATACTTCGAGAACCGATAAACTTATGGACTTTTAAGTCATCCCAAGGCGTTGATAAACACAAACTTTCGAAGTCTACTTTCGTGTTTTTATAGGATTTAGAACCTTAAATTCAGAACTGTGGGGTGCCCTCGTCAACTTCAATATCACTGCGACCTCTGAAATACTTTCCGATGATGATGCTATAGTCCGGGGTTGCACTGGGCCTCAACAAACAAGCATCTTGATGGCTAGCTAGGTGCCTCCAGTGTCGAACGCCAAGTTGGTTGAGATCCTTTTCCATTTTGTGCGCCACCTGAGACTCAGTCTTCCTATACAGCACCGTCCCGTGGGGGTAGATTCAAAGATTCTTCGGCCGGAGCGCTGCTGTTCTTCCGCTCTATATGTCCCAGCCATCTAAGTCATTGTATTTGGACTCTTTTGATTAGGTTTGACTAGTTGGCGCCGTTTAAAGGGTTTCTTTCTTGGGGATCGGGCAAGCAATGCTAAGGCTTCATTCATTGGGCATGCTATCGGTCGATCATATTTTGCAGATGCGTTAGTGCATATTCCTTACAAAGTCATCTCCCATTGCTTTAAATAGCTTTATTGTCATAGCACATGGTATTAGTGAACTTATCGATTTATTCTTAAAAGACGTGAGGAAACTATTTATGCTGTTTGCGAAAACATCGTCAAAACTGAACCGGTTTCTAACGAAATGTTTCACATGCTAAATACTCGAAGATATGTGATCTGCTTGTTGAATTTATAATATCTTCAAGTACTGTTTGACTGTCCGATTTATATTTTCTTGCCTTGAGTGTGGTGTTACAAGAGAGCCCTGACATCACTTAAGACTACAAAAACTTCTTCTCCTTGCCATAGCCAAGCAAAAAGACGCACGGTCCAAACTTACTTACTTACTTACCGTGGCGCTACAGTCCGGGGTGGACCTGGGCCTCAACCAACAAGCGTCTCCAGCCAGCTCAATCTTTAACTTGCTGCCTCTAGTTTCGCACGTTAAGTTGGTTGAGATCCCCTTCAACTTGCGTGCGTCACCTGAGTCGTGGTCTTCCTCTACTGCGCTGTCCTTCGGTGGCGGATTCGAAGATTTTTTTGGACCGGAGCATTGGTGTTCATCTGCTCTTCATGACCCAGCCACCTCAGTCGTTGGACCTTCACTTTTCTGACTAAGTCGATGTCGCTGTACAGCCGGTACAGTTCGTCGTTGTATCCAAACCACATTCAAGAAAATTTACAACTGGCCGAACAGATGCATAATTTGCATCTAATTGAAATGGAAACTGACACATATTTTGTTTAAAATTTTTCGCATATTCGGCATGAATTGGACAAACAATCTTTTATACCATCCGCATGGTTCTGTCATTTTTTAAAATTAATTTCCGTCTCGGAAGTAAAAGAAGATATTTCAACGAAGTCCGCATTTTTGCAATATCTGCCGCACACTAGATTTCAAGTCGAAAGTTGATTACAAAAATTGTGTCATACTTCCCCGTATAAACCCCTTTTGTATCTCAGAATTTGTTTTTTAAAACCCAACATCATACATTGCGAACACACTCGTATTTTATACCAATTACTTATCAGAAATTTTGCCCCGACTATCCGGTCATCAGCTGTTTCTGAAAAAAAATCTGACATGTGTGTTCATATTTCTATTTATTTTGATTTAAATGAATTGGTACATTTACGTAAACACGGTAAAAGACATCTATTGTATAAGAAAATAATTTAAATTCCAATAAGATACCAATAAAAATAAAACATTAAAGCGGAGAATTTACATCAATAAATGAAATCCAAAGACGAAGAGTTAGGTAAATGAATAGAAAATGAAAACAATTTAATACTCTCGTACTAAATGGTAGGGTGTAGCGGCCCGGAATCTATCATTCATCTTTTATTCGAAGCGGTTGGCCCAGTGATAAAGCCAACCATTGAAACATTGAAGCTCGTGTGTGGCTCGTGTGTGGTTCACAGAAATCAAACTGAGTGGTGACGAAAGCAGCGGTCGTGCCTCTGCAATACATTAGCCCAGAGTTTTCCAGAGAGAAATCAAATCACTTAACGCCGTGGTGTTAGCTGTGGTCCGAAGATTCGATCATAAACACTTGGTCGGTACTCCCGAAAGCATCCAGTCGATTAAAATAAGTCCGGTGGAAGTTTAAAAAGGAGAAACAACAAAGTTGGTTTAACTTCTTGTGGTGATTAGCCGTTCAAGTATTTGTGATTTTTGCACTGACAAGTGATTTAACGTCGAGTGTTGTGCATTACTTTCTTTTTTTTTTCTTTCGTTTCTTTTCACTTCGCTTTATCGTCCTAATTTGCGTCATAGACAAATTCGTTAACAGCATAATATATAATTTTTCATTGTATTGTAAGTCCAAAGAAGAAAAGGATAATGGCTTGTTTCGGCAATTCTAGTCTAATGTGCATTCGCCGCTCGCAGGCGGACAAATTTTTGTGTCACTTGTTTTTAAATCGGTCTATCGTGAATAAAACAATAAGCTCTGCAAAATATTTGGCTCCTTCCTATTCAGCCGGTGTTGGAGGTTTGTCTTTCAAGAAATCGTTTCACAACACTAGCTTTTCAGGACGATTATTTGAAAACACTACAGTTGAGCAGAATCCAAAGGTAAGCAAATCGATTTGATTACATAATTTTGTTTTTTTTTCTTTTACTTTTTGGAACTATGTATGTATGTACATATGTACAATAAATGAGTGATAATTGACAGAGCAACATTCAAATCAGTGTTCAGTCTTGTGTACCACATTGCCTGTTTCTTAATTCAAAGCAAAGGAATGTAAACTGATCGCTAAACTCAATGGTGCCTAGCCTATACTTTGGATAAAGCGAAGCAGAAAAAAAAACTTTCGAATTTAAAGCGCGTAACTAGTTCGGATTGCGAAAGTGTCGCAACTGCAACAGG
Source organism: Criorhina ranunculi (assembly GCA_951813785.1). Classification (NCBI taxonomy): domain Eukaryota; kingdom Metazoa; phylum Arthropoda; class Insecta; order Diptera; family Syrphidae; genus Criorhina; species Criorhina ranunculi. Next base: position 51,129,035 of record OX638381.1, on the reverse strand, counting down.
ATATTTTTTTTTCACAAAATCCTGTTCGTTGTGTAATACATTTTTTTTTGTTTAAATATTTTAATGCACTTGATATCGTAAAATCTTGGCATACCTATACTTAATATTTTTTTTTAACTAGTTTATTTGCATTTCAACATTTATGCAAGAGAGGAACATTAGCACATTTGTTTTGAATCGAAATTTGACATTTTATTTTTGTTTTTTAACAACTGTTCTTTGCTTCGTTCTGCGCGAGCCACTTTGCGGACGCTTAACAACAGATGCATTTGATTATGGTTTTTATTTGGTTGGTTAAACACATTACGCAACTCAATAGTTCCGCATTTGATACAGTTTGTTTTTGAATGTGCAGAGATTAGAAGACATTTTATTTAACCAAGCTAATGCAAGTCGACTTGACACACATGTAGTACTTGTTTTTAGGTACCTGTCCCACATTTAAAGTTAGTTTTCATTTTGTTTGTAAACATAAAGTTTATTTAAATAAAACATTAAGGTTTGCCATTTACTGCCCAAAAAAATTAATTTATTAGGATTTTAGTAGTGTTAGTCGAATTGACGTAGCCTTTACGTTCGGTAATAGAAATATTTAAGCCCTTTGATTCTGTTTAAAAATTTCCTCTTGGCTCCTATTCCGATTAGATTGTCTTTGTTAGATATCTACTCTTTCCGAGATCCTTCGGAACATCCACATTTTAGGCTTTTATACCACATACCAGTGTTTTCAGTCGTCTCTGCAACAGAAACTGGATTGCTATGGCATTGTATTTTTTCATTTTGCAGAAAGCTGCTGGAGCCTGTACAGTATAATTCTGCTTTTTCGTTCCACAAATGGATTTGATTTGCGCTTTATAGACACAATCGATAACGACACTGCAAATTTTTATATCTGTATCTGCTATACGATACTTTATGCGTTCTTAAAACAACCATGAATTACTTCTTGAAGGTGGTACTTTTAAGACCATAGTCTCTGGGCTAAAAGTAGGAAAAAGTCTAAAGTAAATATTGGGTTGTTCACTAAGTTCTGCGGTTTTTTTGTTGGAAGTAGTGTTTCATAAAATCTCTGTGTATACCGTTATGAGATTTTTTTTATTTATCCCAATAGAGAGGGCCATTCTTTACATTGTAACGAGAATTTGTTTTGTTCGGACGTCTTTTAAGTGCTCAATATTTTTTATAAAACGGAGGATAAAAAAGTGCATTTTCGGCATATTTTGCTTTTTTTCTTTAAAAAAGGTGTCAAAGCGACAGAGGCACAACGGGAGATTTGCAACTAAAAGCACTGACACTTGTCAGTGTTGGTTTACACGCTTTTGTTCACGAAATGCAGATCTTGCAGATGCTGTTCGCTCTGGACGTCCACTCACCACGGACAATGGTCAGATCTTGGCTGCAGTTAGCGTTGACAGGCATTTGACGACAAGGGAGATCGCCCAGAGGCCCATACAACCATTTCGGTTGGCTTGGAATGTCGAAAAAGATGGATGTTTGGGTTCCCCATGAACTTAGTGCAACCCAAGAAGGTCATGTTGAGCATAAGGTGGGATTGGCGAGGTGTCCTGTACTTCGAGTTGCTTCTACGCAATCAAACAATAAATGCCATTAAATATTACTCTCAGCTCGGTAATTTGAAGCAGGCATTGGAAGAAAAACAGTCAGAGTTGGTGAACAGAAAGGGTGTTGTTTTTCACCATGACAACGCCAGACCACGGATAGCTTTCGTGACAAAAAAAAAGATGAATTCCTTTGGCTGAAAAGTTATGCAGCACCCGCCGTACTCTCCAGACCTTGCGCCTTCTGACTACCACCTGAACCTCTCTCTCCGAAACAATTTGGACGGAAGGCAATTTAATTCCGAAGATAGGATCAAAACGTACCTGGAAAACTTTTTTTTACCCATAAGTCTGGCGAATTTTACAAAAGATGCATTATGTCTCTTCCAGAACGTTGGAAGAAAGTAATAGACCAAGAAGGACAATATCTGATAGATTAAATATAAGCTTTTATACCAAAAATGCATGTTTAACTTTAACCCTAAAAAAACCACAGAATTTATTGAACAACCCAATACAAGAACAATTAGTAGAAGCTAATATTTGAAGTATTTACTAGATTTGATATGCATAAAAAGTAGTTTTGACTTGCTAGCAAATACTTCTAGTAAGTACTGGATTCATTCAAGTAAATACTGCCAGTTCATCCAAAATTCCTAGTATGTACTACGAATTACGGTATGTTTACGTTTCTGTAATTTTTGTACTGGAATCAATCTTTTTAGGCAACCCTTTTAAAGTTACAAGTTTGTAATAGTCGTGGGAAATATTGCAGCTTCTGTCTTAATTTAAATGAAGTTCGTATTAATTTTTAAAATCCTCTATCCAAAAGATGAAATCTGAACTGAATTATAAGTTTGCAGTTAAAATCCATGTCGTGTTGACGGACCATGGAGCAAATCAAGAAAAAAACTTAATAACATTAAAACAGATGTTCATGTTCTTCACTTCCCATTCTCCGTGACAGTTAAGTCGAAAATTCGCGACTAGCTTAATGCTACCCTATTTGCCAAGTTCACGTTTTGCTCTGAACTGCTCTTCATATGTGATAAAAAAGAAATGTCGTCCAATATTAGGTGTTTTCAATTGTGCTCGCTTAAGCGGTTATAAATACCCTTATGATATTATTCCACACAGAGCTAGTGTATTTTTAGTGGTTTTGACAGTATTCGGTCTCAGTCTTTGCTCTGAGGGTGTTTCATAGAATAACAAGGGAACATTTGTTCGGATTGCTGCCATTGCTTAAAATGCACAGTATTTTCTTACAACTTCCTTATCTCATCGTCATTACTCAGAACAATCACCTCTTCAAGCCATATAACAAGTGTAATGGCTACGTAGTAGAGTTGACATCCGTTTTTCGCAGTTGATCGACTTTTTGAATTGAACCTGGAACCTTCAATGTGACTTTTCTACTTATCAGGGTCTCGACCTGTGAATTCTTTGCCTGATAGAGTGCAGCCTTCCTTCAAAGTTGTAGTTGTCAATAGTGAAGCTCTGTCCTATTCCGTGGGCTAATGCTGTTTTATTTCTTGACAACATACTTGGTTTCGACTTCATTGACTTCAAGACCAACTCTTTTCGACTCATCTTCAATTGCCATAAGAGTCGAAATTAACTTTACATTAACCTTCTAGACTCCATACGTAGAAGATTGATTTTGAATGTTCCTGTTCCTGTTGTACTCCTCAGTTTGAAGGTCTTTTACCTGAAATTTCTATGCAAGTTAATGCAAAGGGCATGTATTTCAAATTTAGGACTTATTAGAGCACAGTTTTACAGTTCCAGCAACGGTTCCCAACGGTACGCGTACCATTTTTGGTACGAAAGACAAAGAATATAAAACACAGTTCATACGATCAAACTCAAACGCAGCGTAGGAATTATATGAACTACCTGACTTGATCTCACGTTTTTCAAGCACACTGCACCCTCCTTCCCACTAAATTTTTAGACTTTAAACATTTTTAAAAGTTCAGTGGTGTGCGACTGATTCGTAATACACATGCGTACCAGTTTGGTTACATGAAATTGTCTACAGTTAGTAGTTAATTTTAATAAATTTTACAAAAATATGACACGAATTATACATATAGATCACAAGTCACCGGGCTCTGAGACTGCTGAGCATATAAACATTTTTGGTTCTGCACCAGCGATAACCAAACGTATTTCAGTTTGGCAATAAAAACTGCAAGTGCTTTCCATTCATGCGAAAAATACCAACACGCTCAACGTGATTGGTTGCAAGAAGCAAAATAACTTCGTGGGTATAGGCACCGTGGCTGGCTTTGACAAACCGTATCCTGTCAGTCGATTTTTTCCAACAATTGTACCTTGATCAGTCAATGACGTGAGCTATGTAGTTTTCCCATGGCACAATTGTTGTAGCATAAGAGAGTGTTGAATCTCACGATCTTGGAGGTCAATTCAGAGGTGAATTCTCGAAATAATCTTATCACCAAAATAAATAAGGTCCGATGATGCCTTTAACGTGCCATACGCTCCATATGGTTCGCTTTTCTGGATTTACTGAATCGGCTTACAATTGGTGGCACTCCATAAGGGGCAATTATACTTACTGACGCTCCCGTTAAGCCAAAAATAAACAAAATGTTTTCGCAAAACAGGATCATTTTGCAACTGTTCTTGAGCCCAATCCTCGAACATTCGACGCAAACCATGCTTTTGTGGCTTCAGTTCTTTGACCAGTTGGATCTTTTGCATATAATTTTCCACGTAGTGGACGAACTGAGCCCAACTTGCTGCCAACGACAGCGAATACATAGACAAATTTAAATTATCAGCTATACTTTCACTAACAGCAATATTTTCTTACATTTCTACACTTTGTTGTTGTTGTTACTCATATAACAAGTTGTTTGTATGGAATCTTTCGACGGTTCTTTAAATAGAACGCGTCAGTGGTAATTTTCGTGGATCATAAAATTTACGAAGTTTGCAAGCAGGGCAGGCATTTTTTAAGGAAATATTCAGGATTTGAAGGTGTAAATTAAGGGTTGGGTACGAAAACTCCAAAATTAAAAACCCCAAACTAAAATCCCCAAACCAAAATCTCCAAAACCAAAGTCCCCATATTGGGAATCTGTATTGCACCGCTACCGCTCCGCCTCGCTATTCTGGTCCTTTTATGTCCAAAATCGTTTAGAAGCACAGGTTTTTGTAATATTCCGAGTTATGGCCTTATATCGCCTTCGCCAGGCAAGTAATAGAGCAGAAAAGCGGAGCGGTAATCGCAGGACAGTTTGGGGATTTTTCAAAAGTTGGGGATTTTGGGGTTTGGGGATTTTGCACTCGTGTATTATGTAGGTATCCCGTAAATTAACAGTTAACTTGATAGAAAACGCTATCTTAACAATTGCAGACAAGTGCCTTGTTCTGTGGATATGTAATATTGAGCGTTATTATTTCCGTTTCATTTTCCTTGCCAATGTTTATTCAAAGTGATAGCAAAACTAAAGGCTCCGGATTGAATTGATTTCGTATTCGTACCTGAAATTCGGTTTTGGAATCACTTTTTTAACCACGAACTTCCGTACATTTTAGAAAACTTCAATGCTCATTTGGCATTCAGTTTATTATTTATGCTACCTTCATGATTGCAACAAACAAACGTGTGTTTAGCTAAATGGATGGACATTGTTTTTTCCCTAATTGTGTACAAGTACATAAAGGCTTTAGTTGCTGCTCAGGAAGATGGATTCGTTGAAAAATTTTAAGCTTCAATCGTAGTTTAGCATTGAATAGGCTCTATTAGCCTCGTACTTATGTTAATAAAAAGACTAGACGGCTAGTCTTCCAGCAATTAGAAGGATAAGGAAAAAAAGAAAAGAAAAAAGTAACACTGGAGAGATGGTTTTATGGATGTATCCTGAAAGAGGAACGAAGATGGAACAAATAAGTGTTTCATTCTGACAATATATACGAGTATACGTGCCTGAAGAGTGGCGAAAGTTTAACATTTGAGTGCAACAAGTATTAAAGGATCAAAGAGGTTCGCATGAAATTCTGGTGATCCATTTCAATCCTTAGGTAAGGTTAGGTTAGCGGGCTGATGAGAATGGTTACATCTTCATCACACTTAAGTCCATGTGGACCCATGATTTGTTTCCTACCGTTGTATTATCGTCTTGTTTCTAGCCATTCGGACACCTTGGCAAATTTGAGCAGATTTGACGGTGATCCATCCGATAGCTCGTCGATATGGTCGAAGAAGAATTTGCCCATGGTTCTGTTTCTGAGTTCACAGAAGCTTGGGTAGTGACAGGGGAAATGGGCTGTGTCCTCATGAGCCTCCTCATCACCGCATCCTCTGTAGATATCATCGTCACTAAGACGTAGTTTTCAATCCTTATAAGACATTATTTGCATGTGGAAATAAACTGAACTAAACAATCTACTTAGCAGGAGAGTGATGAAAATCTCAGCTAGAAAAGTATGTAATGTGAATGCAAAGCCCTAAGCTGAAAGCTAGTACGGAGTCATTTTCGCCTTTAAAAAATTAACTATTAATGTTTGTTATCATCAATTTGAGATTCGATTAGATTAGATTAGTTGGGTAACGTTTATTTAGCTTGGGTTTCAAAGTGAAATTTGTTGTGATACTTCTTCAGATAACAACAGAAAGTTTCGTGTTTTTTTTTTCGGAAAGATGACTGTAAGGGTTGTCATGGTACGCTAGCTTACGCTTTCTTAAATAAAATAGAGCGGGACGTTTCGTAAAAATGCGCAGTGGGCTCATAAATCTTTAGAAAAAGAAATTCCTATTGCTTGTGTGGTGGTATTTGTTTGCTGCGATTCTACCCTAAAGGAACCCGCCACATTGCATGTCTTTTAAAGAGTCTTTTACTGGATTCCATAAAAAGTCTTAGAAGTTAACTGCATCGATCGCAAGAAGCATACTGATGTAGAGTCGAGAAACAAGTCGCAACAAGTCAATGTCTGACTTTCATTTTAATGTAGTCAGCTCAAATCGAAACTCACCACTTCAGTTTACTTGGCAAACCTGTCCGATTGTACAGGATAACGATGGAGAATGTACGCTGCTCAATGCCAAAAAGTATTTAGAAAAGTCAACGTGCTGTCATGCGATTTCTTTAACAACGTGTTTGAAAGAATGGTCCAGAAATTCAATGCAATTACTCGCATACGCTGAAATGGAAAGACTGTTGTTGATATGTATTTGAATCTTTCTTTCTTTTTATAATAAACGCACGTCAAAGGGCTTATGACTACTCCTCAACTAGAGCACTTTTCATTAGAGAAATAAGAAGACAGGCAAAGGAGATACTTATGTCATTGGTTTTAGATGCTTTTGGGGTTGTAACAATGTAGATTGTTCAACATTAATGTTATACAACTAAATTAGAATTTGAGGTGGTCCTTAGGCCTTTATCACTGCGGTTGTAAGTGGGCCTATTGTGATATCCTCTTCTTTAGAGATCCTCCATGATGCCGGAGTGCGCTATGAAACCGGCGATGTCTTTGGATAAGCTGGTGGTAATATCTTCCGCCACGAGGTAGTGTTTACCTAGAAACCGCTGACGTGCTCTTATGAGGTAGTTACAGTGACATAATATGTGTTCCGCTGATTCTTCGTCCTCGTTGCACATCCTACACGTGTTATTTTGTGCTATTCCTATAGTCATGAGATGTTTTTTTAACCCGGCAGTGTCCAGTTAGAAAGTCTATGACGGTTCGAATCTGACTTCTTGTAAATTTGAGAAGTTGTTTCGTTCTTTTTTGGGAAGAGGTTGGTATAAAAGCTTTAGCTTGTCTGTTACCTTCCGTTTCTGTCCATTACTGTTGTGCTTCGTCTTTTTACCAATTGTTAAAACAGTCTTTAGCTGTACTTGTTGGGAAGCCGCAGAATGGTCTTGGCATCATAAAGTTCATGTCCATTTTTTTTTACCTTCATATCCGCTATGGTCCGGTACCCAAATGAGATGAACTCTAAAAGTAAACTTAAGGGTAAACAGACGATTATTTGACGCATTTGTAGGTTCAATGTTGAAGGGGAGAAATACAACTTATTATTTCGCTGAAGCACAGTTTGTGAAAGCATCGATAAAACATTAAAAGACAATTAACATGTTTACGTTGTTCAAACGAGTCTATGGACTTCGCATTGCCCCTGTCATCTACGTAAGCGTTGTACTCGAACTTAGGGCGAATAAATGTCATATAGATTTAAGTCGGATCAGAAAGGGTAAAGCCTAAACATTTCACAGCATTTTTGACAACTTCAATTATATGATCGTTCCAACGAAGGTCGTCGTTAAAAAACATCACGAAGATGGAAAATCTTATGGATAATGGTTGAGCAAGCCAGCATTATAATTTTTTTTTTAAATCACTAGCGCTAAAGGGGTTATGAATACCCTTAAGATGCTATTCACACAGCGCTAGTGTTGGTGTAGTGATTTTGAAACTCAGGTAGTATTAGGTTTCAGTCTTTTTGCTCCGAGGGTGGTGTCCAGAATGACTGGGGAGAATTATTGGTTCTGTTGCCATTGTTTTTAGTTCACAGTATTTCTTTCGAACATCCCGATGGCATAAGTACGATGTTAAGGGCGCTTCAAAATCAACTCTATTAGTTCAACTCGACTTTGAAATTTAATGAGTTAAACATATGTCGGTATTAGGTTCAAACGTTGGCGTTCTTTTTCTATATCTGAACAGCAAGGATGTGAGTTAGGAAAGGAATATGGGAAACTTTTATCAGTTGGATTACATTACAGACAAGACGTCATTTATAAAAATGAGAAAGCGAGTCAAAGACAAACTGGAGCCTTGAAGATTACAAGTACATTAATGTGGTGAATTGCAGACTTGAAACTTGAAATTTTGCAGCAATTTTAGGGTCAGTGAGCAGTACTCTTTGCAAATATCAAGTGTATCACGTGTCTGTAAGTGAAGCAAGATATGCCAGCAGAAATCGTTCAGGTCCAGTTTTGACCTTAAAGAAAAAGTTGTTTACGTGACATCGAATATGTAAAATTATATATGCATACAGGTAGTTTCTCAAATGTATGAATAATTGTAATATTTTCGAAAATAGTCATGAGATTTATCAGATTGTTTCAATGTTAAGAAATCATTGATTGGTTATAATGATGTCAACAAGTATAGTGTAGATTGATTATTGAGATGAGGTCTGGTCGCCTCATTACTGCGATGACAAATGGACCTATTCCTAAGAAATTATGGCTCGTTAATGATGCCGGAGTTGGTGATAAATCCGACTAGAGTTGTTTGGTAGGGTAGGTTGGTAGGTAGGAGTGGTGGAAACTGGTGAACCAAGTAGCGTGGATGCGCCGTTTTGATACCACGGCTCATTTGACTTCGATGTTGATGGCTAAGAGTGTAGTTTTCAGATTCATCCTGTGGAGTTAAGAAAATTGATAAAGTTGCAGAATTTTATGTTAGAAATCTCAGGTAGTTCCTTGAAAAATGGTTTACCGAGAGTGCGCTGTCTGGCTCTGGCAAGTGCCGGGCAGTCGCAGAGAAAGTGGAATAACGTTTCCTTTTCGTGTGAATTGTCGCAACTACGACAGTAGGTCTTGAACGGGATGCCTAGCTTGGCAGCGTGTTGACCTATTGGCCAGTAGGTAGTCCGTGTTAATCGTTGTGATTCTTGCTGTCTCGATGCGGTTCCTATTGATCAGGTCATTCGTTCTGCTTTTGTTATAGGCGGGCCAAATCTGTCTGGATATGGCACAGGTTGCTGAACTTTTCCACCTAGAGTTGGCAACAGGGAGAAAGTGTTGGAAAATTTTGCCTTTGATGAGTCCCATCGGGGAGCAGACTGGCTCCGCAAGGGAGGCATCCAGGATAGAACCACATCTGTCTAACGTGTCGGCTCTCTCGTTCCCCTCTGTGCTACTATGGCCGGAAACTCAGAGGAGATTGATGTTAAACCGAGCATTTGCCTGCGTTATAGTTTCCTTACACTGTTCAATTTATTTAGAGGACAAAGAAAGTGAGTGGAGCGTTTTGATGGCAACCTGGCTGTCAATAAAGATTCCTATGCTGTTTGAGGTAGTAGGGCTGAGGCTAAGTATCTTGCAGGCTTCTCTAATCGCTAGTTAGAATAGACTAAGTCTCTTTAGAAAAACCTTTTTGAAAAGTTTAGATAAAATGGGTCTTTAAGATGGTTCATGAGAGTCTTTTCCTGGTTTGGGAATCATTATCACATCTGTAACTTTCCAGTGACAGGGAATATGTTTCAGGTTAAAGCACGCATTCATTAATATTGCTAGCTTGAGAAAAGCCCTTGGTGGCAGTTCCTGTAGGACCTTTTGCGTTTGAGATCTTTTTTCATAATTAATCTGTTTTCCTCTGGCGAAACATAAGGAATTTTTTCATCGGACTGTTCTACTTCTGGCAAAATGTCAACAATTCGAGATTTATTGGGTTGGAAGGTGTCCATTTGGGTTGTCAGTCTTTTCGGCATTTGTTTTAGCCCAAGTGGTTCTTGATTTTAAAGATGGGTTCTGTTGTTTAGGTATTTCGTGGACTTCCAAAGAGAGTATTCTGCTAGCGTATCAGCAGTCAGTTCACTCACAAATCGGTTGGCATGGTTGGATCAGTAGAGAGAATTTTTCTCAGCCTTGATTCTTCAGAAGATTCTTAAATTTTTCCACAAAAGAGTCTCTAAGGTTTTCGTTTGGCTTTTCTCAGTTCTTTTTTATATGAATGTAGGGCATCTTTATACACGTCCTAATCTAGTCAAGTCATTCTGAAGGCAGAGGTGAGGTTGTCCACCAGAAAGTCTAGCTCCTATTGTGTTACAGGAGGGTCTAGGAAGGCCAGAGTTTATAAATTCCTTAAACTGATTAGTTTGGCGAATTTTCATCGAAAAATGTCATAAATAAAAGGCGTTGCCATGGGACACATGCGAGAGTAGGAGTTCGTGTCGTCGTATGTATTTTCCATGCGACATCTGCATGCAACAGCCGACGAAATGTAGCATGTAGTCACAAATCACATGCGGTTTGCTAGTACACGACTTGTGTAAAAGTCGCATGTTTGCATGCGGAGGAGGTGTAGCAAGTGGCTTACATGTACATACATGCGACCGTCACGAACATGGGACCGAATATGACGAAAATTTCCATGTCATGTACTATAGGCTTTAGAGTAAGATATACTGGAGAGCGAATGGAGTTTAAATCTGTTCCGTCTTCTACATACATGAGTTTTTTTTTTTGAGCCGGCAGTGGTCTGTGAGGAATCCCTTGCTCTTCGTATGTGACTCTTCAGTTGTAGGAGTTGTTTCATTCTTTTTTGGCAGATGGTTGGCAGGAAGATTGTTCGTTACCTCCTGTTTTTATACCATTCAGTACCGATGCGCTTTACGTTAATTTAGACTAGAATTTGAGGTGGTCCTTAGTCCCTTATCACTGCGGTCGTAAGTGGGCCTATTGTGAAATCCTCTTCTTTAGAGATCCTCCATGATGCCGGAGTGGGCGATGAAACCAGCGATGTCCTTTCGGTAAGCTGGTGGTTATATCTTCCGCCACGAGGTAATGTTTACCTTGAAACCGATGACGTGTTCTTATGAGGAAGTTACAGTGTGATAGTATGTATTCTGCTGATTCTTCGTCCTCGTTGCACATCCTGCACGTGTTATCTTGTGCTATTCCCATAGTCATGAGATGTTTTTTAACGCGGCAGTGTCCGGTTAGAAAGTCTGTGACGATTCGAATCTGACTTCTTGTAAATTGGAGAAGTTGTTTCATTCTTTTTTGGGAAGAGGTTGGTATGTCTGTTACCTTCCGTTTCTGTTCTGCCAATTGTTTATACATCCTTTAGCTGTACTTGTTGGGAGGCCGCAGAATGGTCTTTTCTGGATAGTTGCGCTTTACTTTTTACCCAATTTTTAATACAGCTTCTTGCTGTACTCCACAGAATGGTCCAGGCACTGGTTAACTGTTTGTTAGTAATTTAAAACTTTTCAAAGTTTTTCTCAACACTAAACTTTCTCAGTAAGATATACACATTGTCAATCTATCATAAATTGTTCGAGCTCACTCACATACCACATTATCTTTTATCTTCCGTTATACTACTATACTTTCATCTTCATCACTTTCGTTTTATTTCCAATCCGTTGCTTGCACCTGTTTAGGTACTGACCCAATTCGAATAAAACAGGTTTTCTGTTGTTTATATTGTGAGATGAAGGAGAAGATGAGAGGAAAAAAAAAAAAAACCAATCGGTTGCATAAATTCTTTGGGCAATTATTATAGGTACTAATTTAAATTTTAACTTGTAAATTTAACATATAGTCGTGATATAACAACGTTTAAAGTTTCGCTATCATCTCATTCCCACATTTGTAAGGTGAAATCTTTTTCAAAAGAAATATTCATGTTATGCGTACCTACGGAGAGAAAAAAAAAAAGGCTTTTCATTGTAAATGAATAAATTTGAAAGTTTTTTTTATTTACAATGATTTTGTAATATGCATTTGTTTATCCCTAAAATCTTTTGACCATGGATATCGTTCGTTATCAAAGTGTTTTGCTCTAGTTTTGAAAATTATTCATCACTAGCCGGTCCTGGAATATTGAATGGAATGAAGCAATTTGAGAAAAAATAACCAGAAATTCTGGAGCAGCAGGCTTAGGTGTAGACAGGTTGGCTGGTGCTTGTGACCTTTGTTGAGTCCATAATTTTATTTTTATTTATTTATTTAAATTGGCTCTGCAATGTGGTACTGCGACCAATAGGTTAGGTTAGGTACGTGGGCCGGCGAAGAGGAGTTCATCTGCGCCACAGTCAGGTCTTTAGGTTAGGTTGAAGTGGCTGCCAGTTGATGCAAGCACACTTAGCCCAGTGATAGGGACATTGTGTTACCACATGGATCTGGAGTGATCTCCTTACCTTCCTTGTTGAGCTTCTGATGAAGCGAAGGAGGCTTCTGACATCTGTGTTTATCAGATCGCCCAAGTCGTTTAAGTAGAATTCCTCTAAATGGAGTCTTCTTTTACGGGAGAGAGCTGGACAGTTACAAAGAAGATGGGTAATAGTTTCCTCCTCCTTGATTTTGAGCTTCAATGAAAGGGATCCATTAACTTTTATACTGCTGGCTCTAAAACAGAATTGGCAGTAGGCGGGGGTGTATTCTCTAAGGATGTGAACGTAAACATCTCCTTCCGTTTGCCAGGAAGCCCTATCGTGGCTGAAGTATAATGTACTAGTCTCTCGGGATATCACAATTTTTACTGATAGTCAGGCCGCGATACAATCCCTGGAATCTGTCGCCTTCAACTCAGAAACAGTCCTAAATTGTCGTTTGTCTCTTTACGAGTATTTCAAAATTCACCTGACAAGGGTGCCGGGGCATAGAGACATTCCAGGGAACTGCATGGCGGAAGAACTCGCCAGAGAGGGCACAATTTTACCAATTCTTCCGGATAAGGGGAATCTAAGTATGCTCCTCGCCACATGCAAATTGCTACTCAATAAAATCGCGATCAATATCGCCAATCGTAGATGGACAAGTGGCAGCACTTGTCTCATCACTAGGCAGATTTGGCCGAAGCTGGATCTCAAACGTTCCAATTGTCTTATCAGACGAAATAGACTAATAATAAGTACCTTAGTGGGTGTCATTACGGGACACTGCACTATCGGCAAGAATGTCTCTAGGCTGGGCCTCTTTTATAACGACTTTCGCAGAAGCTGCATGGATGAGGAAGAGGATGAGACGATCCTTCACCTTCTCTGTACGTGCCCGGTCCTTTCAGCTCGGAGAAGAGCATATTTAGGAGCCAGCTTCTTCAACAACCTAAGCGAACTGGCTGAAATCAGCATAGGCAGTCTCCAGCGCTTCATAGTAAGCTCCGGCTGGTTCTGCGGGTAGTATTTCTGGCGAAATACAGATCCTGGTGGTAACACAATGGACCTCTCTGGTCTAAGTGAGGTTGCAATTGCATCCTGCCATTTCAACCTAACCTTCCTCCTCCTCTTCGTCCATGCAGCTTCCACAAAAATCGTTTGAATGGACGCCAAGCCTTGTTGCATGCTTGCCTACTAGACAGTGTTCCGTGATGACACCTATTACGGATCTGATATGCGATCTGTTGAGAGAAATTTAATTTTTAGAGCGTGGCCAAATCCAGCCGTGGCGAGGTCCGCTTTGTCGCTAGACACGTTATGCCATCTAGAATTTGTTTTCTCGATAGCATCCAGCTTGAGTTTAAGTTTACATGAAGCGATCGGTATACCCAGGGCACGGGTCTTTCTGTGAGCACGGGTACGGTTGTTCCATATCTGGCGAGTTCATCAGCCTTGCAGTTACCCCAACAAAGGTGAATATTGAACTGCACCGCCATCTCTACAGGAGATGATCGGAAATCTAGAGCTACTAACGAATTTGAAGAGATTGATTCTAGGGACACTCAGGTAGTTAAGACCCATTGTGATACTCATATGGGAAATCTTATCCTTAAACGCTTCCCGCATAAAAAGTAAAGTAAATAGCTTATTTACTGCGTCTGTGATAGAAACCATCCTGTGGATGTGATGAAGCTGTTCGAGTCGTTTACTGCTTTGCCTGATAGTTCCTCGAGAACCCGGTCCTGCGACCTATAATATTTATTGTGCCAGTAACCTGTAAGACTAGGAGATCCTCAATTTTGCTAATAATCTTGGGAATGTCTCCAGTCGAGGCGTTTCTATGATTCTCAAGTGTCAGGATAGATTTGAGGAAAAAAGTGCCTCCTGATGCAGCAGAGAGCAACCCACTTACATAGTATGTGTTCCGCTGATTCATCTCCCTCTATAGCGTCTAAACAAAGTCGCCATTTAGTTCCTTGAACAATATTTAGTTCAAAAGGTTGCAGTGCCCAAACTTTCTGATATCATCGCTCTGTTCAGGGGTCGGATGACCCTTTTGGCTTGTCTTAAGCCCTTGAATGTTATCCAAGAAGAACAAGTAGTTCCGTTTTTTCCATCTATGTAGACTTTTTTTAAACACAGAGTAAGGGATGCCGGAATCTTTCCTGGCTAGTTGGTTAGCGATTTCATTGCTTTTAATGCTTCTGTGTCACCCACCAGAGTTTAACTTTGTTTTGCTTTGATAAATCTTGGAGAAGCAGTCAGCAAAGCAGTGCTTTAAGCGCTACTTGTCCATCGGTGTATATATTGATGGTGGTCCCCTTTATGCCAGAGTCAAAGTTGATATTGGCGCAAGTATCAATGGTATGCAGTTCGTCCGGAAAGACACAAGGGCTCATGCCTTTAAGACTTTGTGATGAGGGCCACAAATGCCGGCTCCAAAACTGGAGGCATTCTTTGATCCATCAGTATATCAGACTAGTCCTTTTATATTCAGGAACCGATCACCAGTTTTCCAAGAATTGCGATTCGGGATCCAGATCTGGAACTTTCTGCTAAAGCAAAGCGTTTTGGCCAGAGAGTCGGGGTGAATGACATTCAAAAAAGAAGTAAAAAGATCGTGCTGATCATTTTCAGGTCAAGAAAGTTTAAGAGACCCCTAATTCAACTCGACTGTATTCCTTTAGAGCGCTGGATGTTAGCAGCACAACGTATTGCCACTTTATTGACAAAGATGTGTAATAGAGTAAGTCCCTCTAGTCTCATGATGGATTTTTCTTTGACTTCAGTCCGCGATCCTACAGCGAAAGTGAGGATAGGTTAAAATGTGTCATGGTGTAAAGTGACCTTGGTCTGTAGTACTCAAGACCGCCAGTATAGCTAATGGCGTTATAGTCAAGTGTATATGCCCTTCCGAAAGGTAAGCCCATCATTTTATCTGTAGAATTTCGAAAAAGAATGAGAAATTTGAACATACTGCTCTACAGCCCGGGGTGTTCCTTGGCTTCAACTTACTAGTGTCTCGAGCCAGCTCGATGGTTTGAACTTCATTCCTCTCAGTCAAGTTTCTCGATTTTTAAAGCCTCACTTGATCTGGTGATGATGATGAGCCAAGCTTCAGCGGTATGGGCATCTACCCTGTATCGCGTTGGACTGCGAAGCGAGCTGATATAGGTTCGAGCGAGGAAAACAGCTCGACGGGCAATGACAAACAGCACGAGTATGTGCCACCAAATATTTTTGTTTGTTGTTGACAAATGCTAAAGTGGATTGCCTACAAAATCACCGTAAAGTTCTGTAGCATGCGAAAAGTTATTAAATGTGAGAATCCTTGTAGCTCATCATTCGGGAGCCAACTATATGACTTGAATATGATGATGATAAG
Source organism: Criorhina ranunculi (assembly GCA_951813785.1). NCBI lineage: Eukaryota > Metazoa > Arthropoda > Insecta > Diptera > Syrphidae > Criorhina > Criorhina ranunculi. The sequence continues at coordinate 51,113,221 of OX638381.1, read as the reverse complement.
GCTTTTAGTTTCATGAGAAGACTAGTAGTTGGTCAAGGGAATACAATCATTTGAGCATTGATTAAGAGGCTCCGTATGTATATAGACTGAGGACATTCCTTTAATAAGTGTAGAACTTGAAATAAGAATATTCGCTTCCTCTCAGCACACCAGATGAGCGTATTCTTGTTCCAAGTCGTGGTAAGGAAAAATACACATTCTCTGATTGCCAGTCACAGCATCGTATAGGCTACGTCACTTTGAGAGATGTGGAGTAAAAAATTCGTCATCATTGTCGTCATTTCCGCCTCGTTGTGCTGCTGTTTTTCAAAAAAACTGTTTCACGTTAAGTGCTGAGGATCATGGCGAAAGGCACCTTTCATCTTCTGAGCTGATCCTCATCTGATGTCAGACACTTAGCCGGGTTTTAATTGGAATTTTGATCTAAGATCTATTGTACCTGGAGCCAGTTAGACAAGGAGGTCCTCTATCTTCCTAATGAAGTTGAAAATATCTCCAGTCGAGGCATTATGAAGGTCCTCCGGTGTAAGGAATTCTTTATGGAAAAAGCGTTTCCTGACTCTGCAGACAGCCACGCAATCACATAGTGCGTGTTCCACTGATTTGTCTTCCTCTAAGCAGAGTCTTCATTCAGCTTCCTGAACTATCTTAAGTTTATTTAAGTGATATCTGAGGCTGCAGTGACCGGTGAGGAAGCCGGCAAGATTTCTGATATCGTCCCTTTTGTGATAGAGAATATTTTTTGTGAATTTGTTTAGGGTTCGGATGACCTTTTTAGCTTGTCTGAGTCCCATCTGTCCAGGCTCATTCTTAACGTCCAAGTAGGGATGTCACAGAAGGGTTCGACAACTATGTACCTTTCTGAAGAGCCTTTCCTGGCAAGTTGATCTGCAAATATGTTGCCTTCAATGCGTCTGTGTCCTGGTACCCACCAGAGCTTGACTTTGCTTCGCTTTGAGAGGTCCTGGAGAGTATTGAAGCAGCTTAGAACGGCCTTTGAGTTACAGTAATGGGAACTTAGTGCTTTAAGCGCTGCTTGACTGTCGGTGAATATATTGATGGCTTCCTCCTTAATATCGGAATCGAGAATGATGGTGGCGCAGGTATCATTGGGACACATTCCAAGTGCCTTTGAGACTTTGTGATTTGGGCCATAGATATCGGCACCAACATCGGAGATCATCTCTGAACCATCAATATACCACACTAGTTCAGCAACGGGTCTCCGGTATCCCGGGAGTTACGGTTCGGGATCTCAATCTGGAACTTTCTGCCAAAACAGAGTAACTTGGGCATACAATGCGATACCGTGCTGATCATTTCAAGCTCGGGGAAGTCAGATGGGATAGCCATGTAACCTGTAGGTCTGCTTGGCTGGATTTCTGTAAAGCGTTGGTGGTTAACTGCACCGCGTATTACCTTTTTTTAAACATAGATTTGCAGTGGGGGAGGTCCAATGAGTGCCTCAAGGGCTGCCGTAGGGCAAGTTCGCATGGCCCCGGTGATGCCGAGGCATGCTTATCTTTGAAGACGCTGTAGCTTTAGGATGGTAGATTTTTTCTCGACTTTTGTCCACCAAACTACGGTAGCGTAGGTAAGGATGGGTCTTTCTACCATGGTGTAAATTCAATATGTAACCTCGAGCTGTAGACCCCAGGATTTACCGTATAATCGGCGACATATTGCGACACTGGTCGCTTTGGTAATTTTACTGTTAACGTCAATTCCTAGATATTTCACTTCACCTGAAAGTCTGATAGGCCTGGTTCTAAGCTGCATTTCTAGTAGATACCCATGGACGTTCCCGGTCTTGTTCCCATTGGTATCCGAAGCACCTCTCTCATCTGCCTTAAGCTCCATCTCAGTTTTGAAAAGTGTTGATGGCAGTTAAATAGCGGGAATTTACAAATACGTGGCTTAAATCTCAATCAGTTAAATCGTTCGTCCCGCACCAGTCTTCAATTATGGACAGTGATCGTGATTAACGTTTCATTAACTTTTAATTAGTTCGAAATAATTGAAGAAAGCGTGCAAGATTAGGTTGATAGAGAGAGGCTTCTCTCTTTGACTCAGGTAGTACAACTTAAAATCACTTTCTACACGCTTAAAAACAATCTTTGTATGCAACATCAAGAATCCTTACGCACAATCCTTTTTAATAACATGTTTAGAACGTTTCAAGTGGTCCTCTAGAAAAGAGATAGAATTAGATCAAAATGTAGGTTTATTCTGGTATCCTTGTGAGCGCTTGGGGTGATTTCTTAACATTGGTTAGGTTAGGTAGGTTAGCGGGCTGATGAGAATGGTTACATCCTTATCACACTTAGATCCATGAGGACCCATTGTGATACACATGATTTGTTTCCTACCGTGGTATTTTCGTCTTGTTTCTAGCCATCCGGACGCCCGCCCTGGCGAATTTGAGCAGTTTTGACGGTGATCCATCCGATAGTTCGTCGATATGGTCGAAGAAGAATTTGCCCAGGGTTCTGTTTCTGAGTTGGCAGAGGCTTGGGCAGTGACAGAAGAAATGGGCCGTGTCCTCATGAGCTCCTTAAGGTTTGACCGTGCCATCTGCTTGTTCTCGGTGTAGGGCTGAGCCCTTTCTGGCGATTTCATCGCTGCTTCATTGTCTGGTATCTTACTATGACCAGGGACCCAGCAGAGTTTTACATTGTGCTGCGTGTCAAGAACCTTAAACTCTTCGCGGCAGCTCTTAACAAGTCGTAGGCTCATACCGAACGGTCTCAAAACCATCCAATCTCGTAGTCGCGGGAGTGTCACCCCTATCGATCTCCTGGCGGCAGAGAGAAAGTACGTTTACGACAAAAAGACGGAAATAGGAGTAGAGGCGGCTACAGAAGAGGCAAAAGAGCTTACAAAACAGCATTGGCAAGAGAGATGGAATGCACAGACCATACGTTCTTCGCCTGCAGTAGATGGGAAGCCGAAAGAAGAGCACTGGAATCCGTGATTGGCATTATAAGCTCGGACAACTAGCCGCAAAAATGTTTGCAGAATGAGCAGAATTAGAAACGAGTATGCGCCTTCATAGAAAAGGTACTCAAAACAAAAAAGAGATGGGAAGACCAAACATATCCTCACGAAACTATAGGTAGGTAGGTAGGTTAAAGAGGTGGATGCATCGCGTGATGCTGTTAAGATATAAACGAAACGCACTGGTACAATGTTGAAGAGCAACTAATTCTTTATTATGTAAGACACTAAACGTAAGATATGAGCATACAATGTGAATATGTGTATGTGTGTGTTAAATATAAATCAAAACAAAGTGTGTGTGCATGCAATTCATTATATACTAATTACTAATATTCAATAATATTCAATAGATGCAGCCTTCACTCGGATCTCTAACAGATCCATTGCGTTGCTCTGATGTGGAATGTCCATTCTGGAAAGACAGGAAAGAGTGGAAGGGTCTTGATGAGTGCAGTAACGACCGTTCGGCCCCCCTGAACCATCCTGAATTCGTTTCGAATCTTAGAATGACTTTTGGTGGCTTGTTGGACAGCTCGCCCAGGTCGTTGAAGTGGTATTCACCGAGGGCCGTCTTCCTTGTTCTATTTAGGCTTGGACATTCGCATAGGAAGTGGGTTATTCACGAAACTATACAAACCCGATGAAAAGCCTCACCGGAAAGAAAGAGTAGGAGAAAAAAAGTCGGTCCCCAGTGGGGAAAGAAAACGACACAACTCTGAAGTAATGCGTAATGCGGTCCCGGAGTGGATGGTGTCAAAGTGGGTAAAAAGGAGTTAAAGGAGGTTTTTTAGTGAGTAGGAACAAATCTCACACTACTTGAAACAGAGCGGCACTGTTTCTCGTGCGCATAAGCGTTTCTTCATCGGCCTTAGGACCGTTACTGGCTTGTTGCATATCATAAATGTCTATTGGCAGCAAGTGTAGCATGGTTTGAAGTGCAGGTGTTATAGAAGTTCTCGTTGACGTTACACGGAGAAGATTCAACGCCGTGTATACAAACCCTAAAATGGCTAGATCATGTAGAGTGGATTAACTTACTTACTTACTTATCAGGCCAGCGATTCTTGAAGGGTCTGAGCCTGAACTAATGTCGCTTTCCATCCTTCCCGGGCACGCTGCTTCCAGTTTGTTAAACCAAGGTTTCTGGCGTCCGCGATTGCCTGATCTTTAACCCGGAGGTTCGGTCCTCCTCTTCTTCGTCAACCAGGTGCCTGGGATTCGAAGATTCTCCAAACTGGAGCATTCTCATCCATTCACTCGATGTGGCCGAGCCATTGCAGTCGACGGATTTTTGCCTTCCGGACTACATTCACATCTTTGTACAGCTCGTGGAGTTCGCGGTTATATCTTCTCCTCCATTCGCCCTCCTGGCAGACAGGCCCAAATATTCGACGTAGAATTTTTCTTTCGAAGTATCCCAAGATCTGATCCGCTGTCTTACTTATCGCTCAGCATTCAGATCCATAAAGCAAGACTGGCAAGATCAGGGTTTTTTAGAGCATGATTTTGGACCTTCGAGTTAGGAGTTTGGACCGAAGTAGCAGCGGTTGCCTAAGGTTATCCTTCGTCGAATCTCCACTAGGAGTTTATATTTGCCTCAAGGTAGATAAACTCCTTCACTACCTCTAAATTATAGCTGTCAATTGTTAGGTTCTGTCCTACACGATGTTCCCAGATCTGTTTTTGGTCGACAGCATGTACTTTGTTTTATCCTCGTTAATTGTGAAACCAACTCGTTGGGCTTGTTCTTGTATTCCCTTAAAAGCTTCAATAAGGGCACGCTGGGAACGGTCGATGATGTCGATATCGTGTGCGTATCCCAGCAGCTGGATGGATTTATTAAAGATAGTGCCTTCTGTGTTTACGCCGGCCTTTCGCACTATCTGCTCGAACGCAAGATTAAAGAAGTCACACGACAGCGTGTCTCCTTGCCGAAATCCGGTGTATGTTTGGAATAATTCGGAGGTTCTGTTCCCAAACTGCACGGTGCATTGCGAGTTCTCAAGCGTGGCGATGAATGCTGTCGTATGCGGCTTTGAAGTCGATGAAAAGATGGTGAGTATCGACTTGGAACTCGTTGGTCTTTTCCAGGATTTGCCGCAGCGTGAACATTTGGTCTATCATCGATTTGCCGGGCCGGAAGCCACACTGATAGGTGGCGATGAGTGTGGTGGAAAACAGCTTTAGTCGTTCACACAGTACACTGGACAGGATCTTGTAGGCTACATTTAGCAGGGATATGCCTCGGTAGTAGAGCTGATAGTCCTGTCCCATACCATACTTTGCAGATGATCTGGTGCATACTCCCTACCAAAACATCGCCACCAGCTTTGAAGAGCTCTGACGGTAATCCGTCCCAGCCCGCGGCCTTGTTGTTCTTCAGCTTTTTAATGGCTGTGCCGACTTCCTCTAGGCTGGTTGGGAGAACTACTTCATCGACTGAAGTTGAGTTTTCTTCATACTCTATCACTTTCTCCTGGTCCCGCCCATTAACAGAGTGGACTAACACTAGCTTGATAATCCTACTTAACCTCTGCATACTTACTATTAGGAATGTTTATGGATGTGACAGCCTCAACCGAACTTGGTATTAATCAATTGTTGGACATGGGACATGTGTCGTAAGCATGGTAAGGCCGTTTTTCATTCATTTATCAACATTGTCAGTAAAGTCTCAAAAAAATTCATTAACCGAACTTACGCACGTAGGTGTACTGTTTTTTTTATTGTTCATTACAATACGCACAAATGAACTTCGATTGTAAATTACAAAAAAATTTCACCTTCATAATGAAATCGATTTCTACAGCCTTGTATCGTCTTAAGCTTAAGACGTTTATGATTCATCCGTGTAGCTTACGAGTATTTACCAAGCGGTGAATCAAAAGTCGAGTGATAATTACATTTTAACACTTTTTTTTGTTGCACCACACAAATATTTTTATTTTTTTATTTGTTTCTTTTCACAAAGTTCAATTGAAACATGATTAATGTTGAACGCAAGGTGAAGCCCTTCGTATAACCTTTCCAGAGTTTAAGATGAACCTCAGTTATGTGTTGTACTGTGATAGTGTCAATGCAATAAAACTATTATGTAAATATGTATGTAGTTGCACCTTGACTCTGTACAATAAAAAATAAAAAACAGTTTTGTTTTTGAAATACTTAACAGTCTAATGAAACTTTAATTTATAGCCGCCATTATTGATGTCTTTTATAGTTTTAAGGTGCTTTAGCTTTTCCAATTTATTTCTAGAAATAATAATAATGATTTTATGTGGTCCTTGGACCTTGGTTCGTTGGCTACGTAATAAGCGGTTGAGCCTAGAGATCTGTAAAGGTGATAGCTTTTGAATAATTTTGTCATCTTTATATATATTTCGGGGTTGTATGCGTTTTCCTGATTCAGGCCAAAGTATGGAATTAATTCCTTCATGCATAACGGGTTCAGATGCAGAACTATTGCACTCTCCTATATGGTGATAGTGGATGAGGTTCTCGAACCCTCCTCCAATCCAATTGGCTTGAGAAATCGGAGTACCTTTTTGAGATCCAACGATGGGAATTAAGTTTCTGAGAGCTAGCATGCTCCCAAGGGTGAACTTCTTTGGTGGATTACTACTCCAGGCGTGCAGGGGTCTTCTTAGAATTGCTGCAGAATTTGCATTCATTTGCCTCTATTTTCAGTTTCCTCAGATGGACTTTAAGTCTACTATGGTCCTTAAGAAAGCAAGCTTGCTTAAGTCTGCCGTAGCCTTACTTACTTAAAGTGACGCTACAGTCCGGGGTGGACCTGGGCCTCAACCAACAAGTGTCTCCAGCCAGCTTGATCTTTAGCTAGCTGCATCCAGTTTCGCACGCTAAGTTGGTTGCGGTCCCATTCAACTTGTGTGCGCCACCTAAGTCGCGGTCTTCCTCTACTGCTTCGAAGATTTTTCGGACCGGAGCATTGGTCTCCATCCGCTCTACATGATCCAGCCACCTCAGTCGTTGAACCTTTACTCTTCTGGCTAAGTCGATGTCGCTGTACAGCCCGTACAGTTCGTCGTTGTATCTCCTCCACCACTCACCATCTATGCAGACGGGACCGAAAATCACCCAATCAGCCAAGAGCACCCTCATCCACTTTTGATAATTCCTCTTCTATGCCTCGGCGCCGTTGAGCAGGACTGGGATTATTAAGGTCTTATATAGGGTCACTTTTGTCGTTGGAGAGAAGGCTTCACTGGTCAATTGCCTTCTTAGCCCAAAGAAGCAGCGATTAGCAAGAGTTATTCTTCCTTTGATCTCAACGTTGGCGTCGTTGTCTTTATTGATAGCGGAGCCTAGGTAGTTAAAGTCCTTAACTTCCTCAAAATTATATGTGTCGAGGGAGACGTTCTATCCCAGATGTCGGTGTTGAGTGTCCTTTTTTGTTGATAGCATATACTTGGTCTTGTCCTCTTTGCCGCTTCCGTCTCAACCCTCGCGAAAGCGCCACAGGCACCACAATTGTCAATATCATCGGCGTATGCGGGTAATTGGACGGTCTTTTGAAAGATTGTGCCTCTTGTATTGGCGCATGAATTTTGCACTTTTTTCTCAAGGATGATGTTAAGGAAATCCTATGACAGCGCATCGCCTTGTTTAAATCCTTTTTTGACATCAAAGGTCTCGGTGAGTTCTTTACCGACCTAGATGGAGCAGCGGGCATCTTCCATCGTCATCCTGAACAAACGGACGAGTTTGGCAGGGATGCCAAAACTAGATATAGCTCTGTATAGCTCGTTTCTAAAGATGTTGTCATAAGCTTAGAATCGATGAATAGATCGTGTGCTTCGATTTGGAGCTCCTGGGTTTTTTCCAAGATCTGTGCCTTAGCCTTGGGCGTTTTTTTTTTCCTTCAAACAATGAGTCCATTATACTGGACTGTGACAATAGCTTCTGTTGCTCTTAATTCCTGTCGTAAAGCTTTGGGCGTGAAGTTGAGTTTTCAGCCCAAGATAGTAAACTAAATTTATACAGCAATAGATAGATACCCATGGACGCGTTCCCGGCCATGTTTCTATTGGTATCCGAGGCCCCTCTATGATCTGCCTTGAGTTCCATCTCAGTTTTGAAAAGTGTTGATGGCAGTTAAATCTTAATCAGCAATAATGACGCCCATCTTGAGGTACGGGGTACTAATGTGGGGGACTGCTTTTGAAAAGAAGGGTAACACGCGGGTTTTCTGGAAAAAATCCAGAAACTATCATGCATCTGCACTGGAGACAATGCTCCACTTACTTCGTATTGATATCGATGAGAAGAAAATGGCAGCTAAAGCAGCATTAAGGCTTAGGGAATCCCTACGGTTGGATAACGCTAACACAGGCTACTGTATGAGCCCTCAAAATGTCCCGATAGGGTGTCCCTTCCAACGATCTCTTAAGAAGCTGTAGAGACGAGGAAGAGGAAGCAACGGTTAATCACCTTTTTTGTCCTACAAAGGCTGAGTAGGCAAACCCTCGGAGAGTATTTCTACAAAGACTTCAGTGAAAAAGCCACGCTCGATATTTTCAAAACGTATACCTTTGTCTATGGCTCTAAGTGGTTCTAGACATAGTGAGAAACAAGAAAGGGTCTGCACCCACACGGCCTATAGTATCTTCAATGATAAAGCAAGCTTTCTGGTGTTGGTAATCCGATGCTCCACGTGGTATCCCAATGGACCTACATTCTGTCCTAAGGGTTCTCTTGCTTAAAGATCAAGCAATCACAGACACTAGAAACCTTGGTCTATTAAACTGGAAGCAGCGTGCCCGGGACCGTGAAAGATAGAAAGCGGCATTAGTTCAGGCTCAGACCCTCCAAGAGTCGCTGGCTTGATAAGTTGGCTCCTGCTTAAAGGTCGTGGACGCTTGAAACCTTGGTCTATTAAACTGGAAGCAGCATGTCTGGGACCGTGAACGATGGAAGGCAGCTTTAGTTCCGGTTCTGACCCTCCAATGGTCGCTCATAAGTACCTAAGTATGTCTCGTCACAGCTGTAGTCAACTAGTCATCCGCAACTATCCATGACTTGGCACAAAAATTCCGCATACATGCATCGGATTTCCATTTGCTCCTGAAACTCACAACCATTTGTCGCTGGAAAGAGACTTCAATCGAATGAAGATGAAATGGAGGACTACTCGAGGTCAAGTTCTGTCTAAGGATACACCTCTTTAAGACGATAAATCAAATAATTTCATTTGATAGAGATTTACCTGTAAAAGTGAATAAGAGCTTCATGCTTGGTCACTGAAAATGAAATGACCACCACCTTGATGTCACAGACATCCGGGAGAGTTGTTATTCAACAATTGCATTTCGGTGCTCAAGGTCTTTCGTTCCAGTGGAGGGATTGTACGGGTTTGTTGCTTGTCCACATACCTAGTTTTTCTCATGTCAGCGTTACATCCTCCTTAAGGGCAACTCAATCATCGTTAATACAAGCCATGCTGGGGCTTGGATGGATACCAACAATTTATTACTAATTTTCTCTTAAAATTTTCCTCGTTTTATTTTTTGGACAAGATTTATGGTGTATTACCGCGCAAGTAAAAATGAAAACGATCGGCATTTCGGCTGCTTAAAGGTTTCGTTAACCTCAACCACATGCATATCTGAGATCTGAGATGAGAAGGCTATTTGTTGTCAAGCCTGTGGATTGTGAGTTATGGCAATTCAATACGTGAAAAAATGAACTGCAATCTTGCCGCTTGGGATCATGCTTTTGTGTGGAACTCAGCTTCGATTTATAATACTCGTATAGACTAACAGGTGATGTCTCCTTGGATTTGTTATGAGCCAGGGTCAGGCCAAGGAGGCATCATTGGTGGCTTGCTCGCTATCACCACTGATATCTACTGCGGCTTCTGCCATTTGTTTCGGTGGTTCGTTGTCGATATCTTTCGTCTTGTTATTCCATCCGAGCCTTTGCGTAAGTTGAGATGCTTCCTGTGCATAATGCAGCAAAAGATTTCATGGCCCCTCTGTTGGTCCTTGAACTACTTAACAATTTTTTGGTTTTCAGGTAGTAGTAGTCGTCTGGCTCATTCTCCTCCAGGTACTGCTAGTCCGACCGGAGACTAGGTGATGAAAATTGGCAAACAAGTCCTCTATGCAGAAGAAGAAGCTGTCGGAGGACATGTTTTTTTTATAGCCCATGTTACTTTTGGAGGGTCTTTATCCGGAAGAGCAAGCTCTCGACTGGTTTGCCCTTATTTGGATATGCCATCTGAATAAGCCACCATTACGTGCCATTAAAAGGGCTTGTTTGTGCCGCTCTAATTATTCTCGAACTCTGACAGTGGGCGGCATCATCTTCTTCGTTGTCGTCTGCATCGGGCTCGTGCGTTTCATTGTTGGTCCTCCGTTTCTATGGTCGGGACTCAGGAACGGATCATCGTCGATGGTGGGGTAGGTAGATGTGGCGTTTCAGCATGAACCCAAGTAGCACTAGATGTACCTTTTTGTTACCACGACTCGTGTGAACTGGTTGGTGATGTGTGTTGTTGAGGATGTGGGACAGTCGGTGCCTAGATTCAGCCTGTGGAGTTGAGAAAGCGGATTAGATCTCTTATCCCTTTACCCGAGATGTCGGTAACGTCGTTGAAGAATGATTGGTTTTGTGCCGGACATTTGCAGAGGAAATGGGAGAGAGTTTCCTTCCCATTTTTTTACCTTGTTTCGCCGCATGGTCTCCAATTGGCCAATGCCCCGTGATTGTCGCCGTGATTCTGGTGATATTTGGGCGGGTCGCCGATGGTATTGTCGGGTTCATTTGAGAAAAGCCTAACCTTGTGTGCTTACCTAAAACAAGATCAGATGCCATTCTAAACAAGATCAAGAAGATCTCAGAGCATCTCGGATCCAGCTTGGACTAAATCTGCTTCTTAGTCTGAGATTTGTCCTGCTGATTGCATGCAGCTTAATCAGGTTGTATGTAGCGAGGGGCATACCTAAGATTTCACATTTCTAGTGAAATTGACTGGGATTGTAGTGACGCTATTGACCAAGCTTATAAGCCTTAAAGTTCCTTCTTTGTCTTTATCATAGGACTTCGTCCTTATATAAAATAATTATATCGGTGTTAGTCCGGTTGGTTGTCAACTGACTCCGATGTCCAGCATTCGTGCTATCTCTTCGATGGTCGTCCTTGAAGTGGTGGTCTGTGTGATGCCACCATCTATAGGCATTTTTGTCATTCTGCTTGTAAGCATCCTGCGGACATAGCCTTTTCTTATTCTTCTGGGTTCTCGACCATCGAACTACGTCGTCGATTTGGCAGATTTCTCGGATTTCGATATTGGTCTTTCTATCCAGCGATAGATTTTGAGGTGTTCATCTCAACGGGTATGATGCACGTCTCATTCATTCTCATTCTGCTTCTGGGACTTTTATGTCCAAAATCGTTTAGAAGCGCAGGTTTTTGTTATATTCCGAGTTATGGCCTTATATCGCTTTCGCCAAGCACGTAATAGAGCGAAAAGCGGAGCGGTAATCGCAGGACAGTTTGGAGATTTGTCTTTGGGGATTTTTCAAAAGTTGGGGATTTTGGGGTTTCGGGATTTTGCGTGTTAAGCTTTTCTATAATGTTGCTGAGTCTGATCGGTAATTGTGTGTAGGAATTTTTTCGTGACCAATAAGACAACGTTAGTAGAGTCCATCGAACAGCTGGTATTGGGACTACAGGAGCGACTTGATCGAGCCCGTCAGAAGCTCTTAACGTGCTTCTCCATATCCTGCCCCTGGACTTCCACATCAAATACATAGTTTCGTGAAGTGCTATCAGACTCAGAGAATCTGGGCTTTGGTCCCCTAAACTCGATGGCCATAGTCAGGCTCTTGACCTGCTGCCTGGGGATTTGGACTCGACCATAACTGACTACACAACTCCTACACTTAAATTCGAAAGTAATATTCGAGGTATCTTTCTAGAGAAGCCGGAATGGAACCATAACCTACACCTATCAAATTACCAAGTATCGATCTTCACCGACGGGTCCAAGATGGAGTGTGGCATTGGAGCAGGTGTCTTCCTAGCGGAACTCAACGTATCCAAATCGTACCGCCTCCTAGACTCCTTCGAGGCGAAGGTACTAGCGATTAGAGAAGCCTGCAAGATACTTTGCCTCAGCCCTACTACCTCAAACAGCATAGGAATCTTTGCCTATCCTAACAAGACAACGACAATTGCATACGCCTTGAGAATTGTTTGTCAAGGGCAAAGAAAGCCTTCTCATTCTGAGTTTATGTTGAGTATGCTCTCTACACAGTACGAAAGCAATGTTTAGTGATGTTAGGGCTTTGCTAAGGCTTCTAAGTTTGAAAATCTTTGTGGTCGCTCTGCTTGGAATAACCAAATCTGTCCACCTTTCTAAACGGAGGCTTTAACAGTAATAACAGCCGCGCAACAAGGCGCAAAGTAAAAGCAACTCCTGCTCGTTATAAAATCAAAGGTTGTGAAGTGCTGTCGGGAAGAGCTCAAGATTCTTGGAATACAGCTCAAGTTTAAGTTCGGCTGGGAGGGCATATCAGGGAATGAGTATGGTGACATGAGAATTGACAAGAAAAGATTCGGTACTAAGTCCGGAACGAGCCAATCCCTCAGCGAACATCCCACTTTGCTCATTAAAGCTCAAAGCAGGGAGGCAAATAGGTCGTCTTCTTTTGACACTTATGTCATCCCAAGGAAGTTATGCCCTATATTTGATGAAGCTAGGGTCTCTTATAGGTCTGATTTAACCTAATACTTTGCGGTACCACATGAAAAAAAAATCCGTGTTATAGAAGAAGACCTGTGTAGAGGTTTCGGTGACGAGGAAGTTCATGAGGATAGGTAAGGTTAGGTTGTAGGGGTGGTTGCATTGTGTACAACCTCACTCGGATCTCAATGGATCCATTGTGTTCCCCGATGTGGTGTGGGATACCTAAAATAAATGGAATAGATGTTATTTTCAGTTGGCCTCCCTGAACCATCCCAAGTTCCAAAGGAATTGTTCATGAGGATACAATCCACTTTCTTTGTCACCGTCCCGGCCTCAATAAATTCCTCGGACGACATTTCTTCCGGGATCTAGAAGAGCTATGTAACACAAAGGACCTTATCTGGTCTAAGTGAGGTTGCACCTGCAAGCCTGCCACTCCTACCTAACCTAGAAGAACCAGTGAACGAAAATTTTATAAGTGTGGCGCAGAGGAATTCCTATTTGGCTGCCCACGTACCTAACCTAACCTTGTGGTCATGTTATTCGGGTTATTTGCTAAAGATTTGTAACATCCACGGGCTTATAGCATAGTCGATTTAATTAACAGCTTTGATTGCAGTAAACTTAAGGTTTATCAATCAAAATCAAACGTGTACGTATATAAATTTAATTTCTTCATTCGTAACGACTTGCATGCTTAAAAGTATACCTTCCCTGGCTTCAAATGATAATTTTATTTATCTTTTTAATCAAAAATAACTAAATCCAAGTGAAAATTGTTAAGTTACTCGCCATCAATCTTTAATTCCGAAATTCACAACCGTTTTTTATATTTGTGTTCAGTAAACCATGACCTTATTAATTTTCTGGTAACACACGTCCGTTAATGGAGAACATGTGTGTTGTGTATCGTAGGGTGTAAAGTTAATTATTTTGAATTTAACAGTTTTTTTTTTTTTATAAAAAGTTTGTTTTCATTTTGTAAATGCAATTTGGTATAAATATGTGGATGTGATCCAGGGTTAAACTTTCTCTTTAGCAGGGGCGATCAGTGAGATATGTTTATAAAAATATTTAATAAAACAAGTTTGTAGTTTGTGGATATGTTGACACATCGGCTGGACGCACTCATCCAAATCGGTGCTGTAGTGTCCAAAAAAATATGGTGTAAGGCGGCTAAATATTACAAAACAAAATTTTAATTATCATTATTTGATCTTATTGATCTTAACTTTAAGGATTACAGTAGTAAAATTTAGGACTAGACTTAAAATACATGGACAAGAGTTAAAATTTAATGTTAGACTTAAATGATGGTCAATTTATTTATTTATAATTAGCTTAGGTTAGGTTAGGTTAGGTAGGAGGGTTGACGGGGAAGGAAGTCCTTTCCCCGACACACGTAGATCAATGTAGACCCATTGTGATGCCCTAGGGGTTGCAGCCCCCTTACTAGGAACCATAAGCCTAAGTTCTATCAAGCCAGCCCGCAGCGTTGATAAATCTGTGTATATCAAGCACCGACTTGCTGGACAGTTCTTCTAGATCCTGGAAAAGATGTCTTCCTAGGATTTTAAATCTAGTATGGTAGAGTGCCGGGCAATGACAGAGGAAGTGTGGAGTATCCTCATCTACTTTCTCGTCACCGCATCCCCTGCAAAGGTCGTCTGTGTTCAATCCCAGTCTTCTTGCATGGAAGTTTAGCATGTTGTGCCCGGTGATTATACCTATTAAGGAAGATAGGGACTTTTTATTCATTATCGATTTTCTGTTTATCGTAGAATGGCCATAGTTTCCTGGTTATGACACAGGAGCTGAGCGCATGCCATCTATCGTTGGCAGTTCTTTTAATTTTGCTCCCAAATTCTTGTTTTAGGATACAAGGTGGGATTTTGGCGGTGGTATCTGCCTGATCGGGGTCTAATTAGGATCCTTTCCTTGCCAGCTCATCAGCTGTCTCGTTCCCAGGCACCCCTGTGTGGCCGGGGACCCAACAGAGTCTTACTTTGTGCTGCCTGCCAAGAACCCGTAGCTCTTCACGACAGCGACTAACAAGCTTCGATTTTATCTCTATGACAGAAATCGCTCTTATTGCCGCCTGGCTGTCGATGAAAAAGGTAATATCATCTCGTGGTAGTGCCTTCATTGCAACCTGTTGGGCAGCCGTTGTCACTGCCAGGACCTCCGCTTAGAAGACGCTACTGTGGTCTGGGAGTCTGATCGAACCAGACAGTCCGAGAGTCTCGGAAAAGAATCCAGCGCCGACGCCTGTGTCCATTTTGGATCCATCCGTATAGACGGAGGTGGTTGTGTCGTTGTTCAATAATTGATTACCCTGCAATTCGTTTCTGCTGGGGAGGCAGGTTGAGAAGGGTCTATCGAAGTCCAGGTAAGGCAACATGTAGTCTGTGCACACAGTGCTGCCCACAAATTTGCGAAGGATCTGTGTGTGCCCTGTCTGACTGGGCTCCCAGTAGCCAGTTTGGCTAATGCGAAGGTCGCTTTTTGCTGCTGCATCCAGTACACGTAAGTCCAGCGGGAGTAAGTTGAGTATTGTCTCAAGTCCCGCTGTAGGGGTGGTTCGTAATACTACGTTGGTGCTGATGCAGGCTATCCTTTCAATCTTTGTTAAAAGTTTAAGGTTAGTGGTTTTGCACACTGCCTGCCACCACACCAGGCTACCATATGTAAGTATAGGCCTTACTACTGCAGTGTAAAGCCACATGATGATTTTAGGGCTGGGGCCCCAGGCTTTTCCGAATATTCTGCTATATAATTAGCTTAATACTAGCTATATCCCTAATCACTTAATTCTAAAAACTTGAAGTAATATAAAAATATTAGGTGCGCAAGTAAGTTCTTGCTGTTTGTCAATAGACAAACCAGCAGTAAGTGCTGGTCGATTTTAAGATATCCAAAACGTCATGAACCGAGCCTAGACATATCGTTAACAAACCGTTTTGACACATAAGTGATTTTGTTTTGGCGTCATATGCTTTTGGTTGTGTGATAATGTTTGATTTTGTGCCAAATAATCGTCATTTGCGGGAAGGGTTTGTTTTTTTTTTTCGTTCATCCGAAGAAAATGGCGACTGAAGCGCATCGAGAGTTCCAAAAAGTTTACGGAGATGCTGCCTTAAGTGACACAAAGTGCCGTGATTGGTTCCGTCGCTTCAAAGACGGTAATTTCGATGTTGACGACCATCCGCGTGAAGGTAGGCCAAAATCCTTCGAAGACGCTGAATTGGAGGCATTGCTCGATGAGGATCCGTGTCAAACGCAAGAAAAGCTAGCTTCAGCATTATGAGTTACCCGCCTAGGTATTTTCCAGCGATTGCATGCGATGAGAATGATTCAAAAACAAGGAACTTGGGTTCCTTATGATTTGAAGCCAAGGGACGTGGAGCGTCGTTTTTTCGTCTGTGAACAAACTGCTCGAGCGGTAAAAAAGGAAGGGTTTTCTTCATCGCATCGTGACAGGTGATGAAAAATGGATTCATTACAGCAACCCAAAGAAAAGAAAGTCATGGGGACTGCCCGGTCAAACTTTTACGTCGTTGGCTCGGCCGAATATTTACGCTGCGAAGGTTATGTTGCTTCAATTCTCATGGAGTGGACAATGTAATGGGGCGATCAAACTTGACTAGCATACTTGAGGAGAGGCTTAACGAACGTAGCATAGAGAGCTTTAGTAACGTATGGATCCGAAAATTCTTTTGACCACAGTTTGACAAAGCCTGCTGCAGAGTTGGCTCTTCTAATAATGTTGTAGATGTGTGCGCGAAAGTTGAGTGTCTTATCGCTGATAACACTCAGATCACGAGCTGAAGTGATTACGGGTATAAGCGTGTTGTTTATGAAGTAATCCCTGAGAGTATGTAATAGAGCGACATTTCGCTTAAGGACATTTTTCTGACACCAGACGAAGAACCTGCTCAGGTCTTCCTGCAGAAGATATGAGCCAATCGGGGATGATATGCGTTGAAGGATCTTCATGTCGTCTGCGTAGACTGAATACATGTTTGTTGGGTATAACAGCGGAGTTTTGCTACTTAATTGCCTTCCTAGCTTTAAGAAATAGGGGTTGCCAAGACCTACCTTTCTGACGTAAAGCCACACTGATATAGACTCGTTGACAAAATCCTTTAGGCGTTCACAAAACACAGCAGATGCGATCTTGCAACCAATTTTGAGGTGACTTGTATACTTGCATAGGTGGGACAGTTTAGAGGGACTCCTTTTGTCACGTTGTGCGCAGCTTTGCAACGCATTTCAGCTCCTTAACTGTTCTGCGCCACTTTAGCTTAGGGCGACTCATTCTTCTGTCTGACTGGGTGATTGGATTACATTGCATGGCATACCGCAGAGTGGAATTGTCTTCGTGTCCTAAGGTGTACTCGATTCACTGTCACATCCTTCGTGTTATTCGTCGGGAATGCTCTCCTCCGACCATATTTTGAAGATGAGTTAGTACATGCTACATTACGCTGCTTTAAATAGCTTAGTAAATGGGCTGTCAACAACAGCAGCTTTATTGGACTTAAGTTTAAATATGTAGGGTATATATAGCTATCTTGGTCGATCTATGTAGGCCCATTATCTTGTGTGAAGGCAGGCACATATAGGTACATAGTCAAGATGTTTCAAATAAGATGTCATAACTTGATAATCAGTCTTTTGTTTCAATCTTCTTTAAAGCGTTTAGTTTCTCACGAGCCAATATGGCAACCTTGCCGATTTATTGGTCGCCGCCAGGAAGAGCTCACCATGATGACATCAATGCTTATCGTTTGGTTTTTCTTCTGGACCCTGATCGCTGTTGCGATTTGTGACTTTTCAAAGTTTAGACGATTACGCTGTCGTCTAAATGGTTAAGCATCGTTACAAAATTCTCCCTTCATTTCCTGAGCTGAGCTGAGATAAAAAGGGAACTATCTTGGTTCTTGACGGGGTGGTGTTTTGAGCTACGTCTATCTGTTAGCCCCTTGGTAGTGCTGTTAATGTCCCTACTGCCACACCTTGTTGGATCTTCGGATTATGTTGCTAAGCTAAAGCATTAATGTGGCTAAACTACTGCTCCAGTTCAAACTTCAAGGGGAGTACCTACGCTCTTTGATCCGTCTTCGGGGGTGCCCCGGTAAACAAAACAATTTTTCTTAAAGTGTTTCAGAGGTCATCCATATTTATCCACTTGAAATTGGTCTTTATCGGTTCCTAGGGTAAGATAAGTCCTAAATTGTTGATACACTATGGGATCCCGAAGCTTTTCGTTCCTTACGGATGCAATACGAAGACTACAGTACTTGGGTGCCATCTCGAGGTCACCTCCACGCCTGTTATTGACGTTAAAACATCAGCTGATCGCAATGTGGTCAACCTGGTTGGATGTGCATTGACCATCAGACAAGAGCCAGCTGATCTTGTGTCACGTCTTACGTTCAAACAGTGTTCCGCCAATGAATTGGTGGTTGGCATTGCAAAAGTCCGGAAACCGTTCCCCGTTGTCATTTCGGTTTCCAAAGCCGTGAACTCCCATTAAATCGTTTCCTACCTTCGCATTGAAATACCCCAACACTATTACGATGTCCCCGTTAGGTGTTAAATCTTGCCGTCAATATCCGGTATGAGGCCAATCCCGGATTCAAAGATACTTATGGCTGGTGTTCCAGAGTAAAGCAAGACGTTCGGTCATCTAGCTTCACTCAGTCCCAAAATGTCCATGTTATACCTCGTGAACTATTTCTTCAAATAGTTTTTGGAAGACGCATACTGTAAGGGTATTGCGGTGAAATCAAAGCCATCATTGGAAGAACTTATTGATGAATAACAATTTAGTTACGGTTCGTAAGATGCTAAGTAGGACAAGGTTTCTCCTCGCACAGTAAACCTACACGATCGAACTGCTAATCAAATTGACCAAGATATTTTGATTGCAGAAAATATTTGATAACTCATTTTGTACCCGGAAGGAAGAGTGTAAACACCTGACATCCAGAAAGCGTTAGATATAATTAGCAGGTGATGAAAAAGAAGCTTATGATATACAGATGTAGTTCAAATCAGCGCTTTTGCCAGTTTACTTACTCATTTGCGGGATTCCAAGATCAGATATGTAGAGCTGAAGATATTGAATGCTGTCATATCCGGTCTTGAAGTCGGTAGGTCTAAAGATGATAGGATTCGACTTGGAATTCGTTGGTATTTTCTAAGAGTTGGATAGGATCCTATTAGCGGCATCTAGTGGCGATATGGCTAGGCCGACGCAGAGGTGATGGAGTTTTTACATTTGTAGCGATAGCCAGGCTGCGCTTAAGGTCTTGATCAATCCATTTTTGGATCCAAACTAGTTCGAGAATACAGGGCTGATTTGGATTCGATTTCAAGACTTAATTTGCTTAGTCTTATCTGGGTGTTATGACACGATTAAATTAAGGGATTGTATGAGTTCAGAAGATAACTTTTCCGTCCCTGAAGCTGTACTGTACATATATTGAGTCTGCCACCATCTTCGTCAAAGGCAGATCCTGAAGAAAACTCAGCAACGTGATCAAGAACAGATCAAAGTCTCGTTGGTTATTTCGAAAAGGGTGGAGGGGAATATCCAGCAATAGACTGCGGGCTAAACAGCGAAATTGATCTAGTTAAGAAGGTAGAATCCAGCGCTTATGATGATTTTTTTCGCTGGCAGGTGGGAATCTTTTAAAAACTAAACTGAGCTTGTGGACAGTAACGTATGGAATTTCCATTCTCTGCCCTTTTTCCCCACGGTTCCGCCATCTTGGCATTTCATCATAGGAGGGGGAGCGACACAGCGTGCTCATAATCTTGTGAGGACTTCTTGAATCTGTCACCTCTCTCGTTTTAAGGCTTCTTAGCTGCATCATAATTTGCTTCTCCCCATCACCCACATCGTTCCATGCCTCCTGTGATTCGGTCTTACATTCTACAATGTTCTCGAGGGTTTGTCGTCGTCCTCTCCACAAGCGTCACAGACAGTGGTGTCACTTAAACCTTACACATTGAGATGTTTGACAAAGGAGAAATGTCCCGTAATTACTCCAATAAGTTGTCTGCAGTCTTTTCTGCTGAGAGACAGCATGACTGCCGCGTCGGGAAGTATCTGTTTAGTCAGCCTGCATCCAGGGGAGTCATTCCGAAAAAATTGCCGTCCGAAGAATCTGTGTCTAAGGCGGTACAGGCCAGGGCAGTGACAGAGAAAGTGGGTTGACATGAGACAGTAGGTCCATCGTACTTGCTTGACACGTTCCCCCTTTGTCGCTATTTCATTATACTGCTTGTCCTCTTTGGTAAGTTTGCTTTGTTAATGGAGACTCAATTTCCCAGTTCCTCATTCCATATCATTTTTGAAATTAAACTGACTGCGTCTTATGATATCGTAATATTGTGCGAAATTTATTGCACTCTCCTTTTGCGCAGCACACTCTTTAGTTTGTATGGCTTCAGCCATACCAAGAACTTCCTTCGACTGCATCTCGGTCCTCCATGATGCGCGTAAGAGCATTACTTACTCTCATTGAATGAAAACCTTCTGTCGATCCTGACGCCTAGGTACTTGATTGTGAGTTTCCATGTACATAATCTTGTTTCGTAAAAGTGATTGTTTCCCTCTTCTGCTGCTGATTAGCACCACTTCCATCTTATACTTCGATAATTTTAAGCCCACCGATTCAAGCCATTGTTGGACAGTCTCGATTGTTTCGTTGCTTATTTGGACCCCTCTTCCAGTAGCTTGGCGACCATAACTATCGCACAGTCGTCCGCAAATCCTAAGACCTTTACTTCTTCTTGAATAGGTAGATTGAGTATCCTATCATACATAAATTGAAGGGACGACGTAGCAGGGAAAAATACCATCTTAGGTGAAGCGAGAAGAGATCTCTGGGAAAGCCAACACCGCTAACAAAAGAGTCCTTGAAGTTCTTTACAAACGGTTCCGAAACCAAAAATGCTGTAAGAGGAGGTTTTTCCCCCATGATTTAAACCTTAATCTCTCTTTTCCTTCCAAGACATTGTAGCTCATTCTAGACGGAGATTATGGTGATGAAAGAAGCGCTATATTGACTGTGGTGGAATGTGATATGACAGATAGTCAGGCCGCTATAAAATCTTTTAAATCAGTCTTTGTAACATTAAAAACCATTCTTGATGCCACCCGTCTCTATTGAAGATGAAAAAGCAATTAAACAAACTCCTCCACTGGGTACTGGGACACAGTGACATTTTAGGGGATTGAAGGGCCGATTAACTCACCAAGCTTGCTACTACAATGCAGATTCTTCCAAGCCACATGCAAACTTAAATTAAAGGCGGGTACACCAATCTAAAATGGTCAAATGGTATAACCTGCCAATCAGCAGACTTATTTGACCTTTAAAACGCTCCAAGAGATTGATCTCGCTAAAAAGAGGACTTCATAAAATCGCTATTGGTGATTGCCACTCAACTGTGACTTCTGCAGAAGCTGCATGAACAAAGAAGATGAAGAAATAATCCTCCATCTCTTCTGCACTTGTCCAAAGCTCTTTTAAAAGACGGAACCACCTCAGTTTCTTTTTTTTTTGGCAATCTTGGCGAGCACAACAAGATGCCAAAAATCTAGTTTGCTTTATCAAAAGCTCTCACAGGTTCAAAGAATACGTTGGTGTAGGAGTTCCCCCCACATCCTGAGGTATCACAATGGACCTACTAATGGTTGGAGTGTGTCTGCGGTATACACCGATTTACCTCCTTAACCTAGCCTTCTACGCGTGCAGCAGAATATTTGGTAAAACCTAGGGACCAAATCCCAAAATCTTTCTGTGGATGTACACGGCTATAGTAAGACCCATATTGACCAACGGAGGCCTCTTTTGGTGGCAGGCAGCATGTAAATTCACCAACCTAATGAACATCACGAATGTACAAAGACTAGCGTGCATTGGCACTACCAGTGCAATGATAACAACACCCACAGCGGGACTCGAGGCCATCCTTAACCTGCTACCGCTAGATATCTTTATACGACGATCAGCGGCCATTAGTGCCTTAAGAATAAGCCAATCCGACGGCTGGAAGTCAAATACAGTGGGTCACACCACGATCCTCCAGTAATATCTAGGTAAAGCGCGTACCACTGACTACACGACGTCATAGCTAGACTTCGAAAGACCATTTTAAGCGCCTTTCCAAGCAAGGAAGAATGGAAAAGCGTTCAAGCACCCAAAACGCAATCAATAGCCGTCTATACCGACGGATCTAAATAAGACATTGTCGTTGGTGTAGGAATCTTCTCCGAACCGCTGGGAATTAGAAAATCTGTCCGCCTTCCGAACGTGGGCCGGCGAAGAGGAGTTCCTCTGCGCCACACTCAGGTCTCTAAGCTACCATTGTGCTACCCATAGGGGGGTAAGCTTAACGTTAAACGTTACCCGCATAAAAAGTATACTAGTAACTACTTACTTACCTACTGCGTTAGTAGTACAAACCATCCTGTGGATTTGATAAAGCTGTTCAGATCGTTCACCAGTTTACCAGATAGTTCCTCGAGATCCAGGAAGAAATGTCGCCTGAGGAATTTGTGTCTTAGTTGGTACAGGCCGGGGCATTGGCAGTGGAAGTGGATTGTGTCCTCATGGACTTCGTCGTCTCCGCAGCCTCTACATAGGTCTTCTTCTGTAACATGGAGTTTCTTCATGTGGTACCGCAGATTGTTATGACCCGTAATTACACCTACAAGGTTGGAGGGGAACTTTCTGTCCTTTTGTAAAAGTCTGGCGGTCATAACCTTATCAAATACATCACTTCCTTGTGATGGCACAAGTTCCTAATGAGGACCATCTGTTATTTGCCTCTCTTCGGGCTCTATTCCCTGGTTCGAGCTTCAATGAGCAAGGCGGGATATTTACCGCGAAGTCGGCTTGTTCTAGATTTAGTGTCGAGCCCTCTCTAGCCAATTTGTCAGCATTCTCATTCTCGTCGGTCCCATAATCGTCTCTATATCCGGGTTCTACTGTAATACCTTTTGGAAATTTTCTTGATCTAATTCTCAATATCTGTCTTCGTCCCTATGGCATGCATCTAACCTCGAAATATTTGAAAACCTCTTCCTCCACGGATGAGAAATCACATTCTTTCCTTTCAATTTACGAAGACAGTTCAAGCATAGAAGACGAGTATTTCTTCTGTTTTTTTGCCAGAAAGTGAGCATGAACGCGAAAAGATGATAAATCGCAACAGAAAAGAAAATAACGTTACATTACTCGTAGTCACAAGCGCGAAAAGACTTTCAGTTTTTAATATTCTGACATAAACGAATGTACATACGTCATTTTCTGCATTTGTATTACCAACGCATTTGTGCAAAGGCCACAACACAAGGCCTTGGATGAAACCAAAGGAAGAGGAGAAAATACTTCACCGTTGGTTGAGTTTTAGTTCAACGTTTTAACTTTTGCTTTCAAACTAACCAATACAAGTGTGGTAGTTGGTGGTGGTGTGTGTATATTGGCGTTTGTGGTCGAAGATATTCTTCGTTACTCTCTTTTGGTGCGGTGTCTGTCGTCGCTATGTTTGTTTTGCATGCGAAAGTAAAATCCGTTTCCAGTTTTTTTTTTTGTTGTTTTCTTTTCCTTTTTCTCTTTCTTTTCGAGAGATATTTTTCCGTTCGTTTTCTTCCAAAAAAAAAAAAGAGAAGACAGTTAAGTTTAAGGTTGGCTTGTATCATAATGAAGTTGTGCGTCTACGTCACAGTCTTACGGGTATTTGATGACTTTCACAATATTCAATGTTTATTGACAATTATGTATTGTATTGAATAAATGCATGAGAATTGCATAAAAAGTACTGACATAAGTAATGTGCCATTAGACGAATATGTATCTACGTATCTTGTAGTTTTATTTTTTTTTTAGAAAATGGCAAATTTTCTTTTCGATGATTTTCACAAAAAGGGGTGTTGTCAGGTGCATAGTACAAACGTCATAGTAAAAACAGCCGTGCTCCATTGGTACTAGACAAGTAATTGTTGCGGATGTTGAAACAAACGTACTTTTTCCCTTAACATTTACGACTTGATCTGCTTCTTCTTATCAGGCCAGTGACGTTTGGAGGGTCTGAGCCTGAACTAATGCCGCTTTCCATTTTTCACGGTCCCGGGCACGCTGCTTCCAGTTTACTAGTCAAAGGTTCCTTGTGTCCGCGATTGCATGTTCCTTAAACCGGAGGTTCAGTCTTCCTTTTCTTCGTGAACCAGGTGGCTGGGATTCAAAGATTCTCGTAGCTCGAGCATTCTCGCTCATATTCGCTCGATGTGGCCTGGCCAATGCAGTCGACGGACTTTTGCCCTCCGGACTATATCCACATCTTTGTACAGCTCGTAGAGTTCGCGGTTATATCTTCTCCTTCATTCGCCCTCCTCGACCAAATATTCGACGTAAAATTTTTCTTTCGAAAGATCCCAAGATCTGCTCCGCTGTCTTACTTATCGTCCAGCATTTAGCTCCATAAAGCAGGACTGGCAAGATCAAGGCTTTGTAGAGCATGATTTTGGACCTTCGAGTTAGGAGTTTGGACCCTAGTTGTTTAGATAAACCGAAGTAGCAGCGGTTGCATAAGGTTATTCTTCGTCCAATCTCCACTTGTCATTTGTGGAATTTATATTTGCCCCGAAGTAGATAAACTCCTTTTGTGGCATAATAGAAGAATCTTCCGAAGCGTCAAGGCTGAGAAAAATTAACTCCACTAATCCAATAATGCCCAGCTATCTACAGAAAACAGATGGGTCATGGACAACCTCCAGTGAAGATTCGCTAAATCTGCTACTTGATACACACTTCCCAGGTGGCTCCTTTGTTAATAGTAGTACTGTCTCCAACAGTCCAAATACACAATGTAGTAACTCCCTTAGTCTTAGTCATTGTTTGGTCACGCAGGACAAGCTTCTTTCGGTGCTACATAGCTTCAAATCTGCAGGACCAGATGGTATAATACCTGCCGAACTCCAAACGACCTCAGATATCATCTTGCCTAAGCTAGAGATTATCCTGAACAGCTGTCTAGATCTGGTCTACATTCCACAAGTATGGAGAGAAGTAAATGTGGTTTTCATACCCAAGGGAGGTAAATCTTCTCATGTAACCCCAAAGGACCTTAGACCCATTAACGACTGACTGATATCCATTTACGTGGTAGTATTGATACTAAACTCCTGTCACCGTCTCAATACGCTTACTGCGAGGGTAAATCAGTGGAAACGGGGTTACACACGCTTGTAAGTAAAATTGAATATTCCCTGCATCATAAGGAGTACACTATGGTGGCATTCTTAGACATAGAAGGGGCTTTCAACAACGTCAACGCATCAGCAATCGCAGCTGCACTATCGGATTTGAAAGTAGATAGCTCACTTGGCACATTGATTATATCCCTGCAGGATTATTAACTCAGAGCTGGGTGGAATATCTGCCAGACGATCTGTTAGTAGAGGTACCCCACAAGGCGGCGTTCTATCGCCTCTTCTCTGGAATTTTGTGTTAAATGAAATTCTGATATCCTTAGAAGCAGAGGGATGCACGGTGATTGCTTATGCGGATAACGTGGCTCTAGCAGTCTCAGGAAAGCATCTCAACACCCTAAAAGAACTCCTCTAAAGGGCTTTAAATAAGCTAGTTAGTGTGGTTTGGGTGTAAACCCCCACAAAACCGAATTGGTACCTACTCTTGTCTCGAAAATATAAAATTCCAGTCATTGACCCTCCTTCCCTTAATGGTATAAGCTTAACTTTCTCTAATGAAGCTAACATCCAAGAAAGAGTAAGGAGAGCTTCAATAGCACTTTTTTCTTGCTACAAAGCCATTGGGAACAAATGGGGTTTACAACCTCGTATCACTCACTGGCTCTACATCTTGGTCATAAGATTGGTACTCATGTACGGGGTTGCTGTATGGTGGAACGCCTTAGATAAGGCCGTAAGCCGAGATCATCTAAGCAAGGTCTCATGTTTGTGCATAAGTGGGGCACCCTTTGCAGCACTGGACATTTTGTTTCATCTGACACCCCTTGCCATCCTTGGCAGGCAAATTGCTGCTGACTCGGCTGTTCGCCTCAATTCAATTTCACAATGGTCTACCGAAGGTTTTGGCCATGCCTCCATTTTGGACAAATTCAAAATCTTCCATGGAAACATAGGCTACAACACACCTACCATTCCTTCCAGGTCACTCTGGGAGAATGAGACATTTATTCAGGACAATTCGATCCACTTTTACGCCGACGGATCTAAAACCAATGAGGGTGTAGGTGGTGGCTTAATCTCAGCCTCTCTTTCCGTCTTCCACATCATTGTAGGGTGTTCCAGGCGGAAATACTGACAATCAAAGAAGTCTTATCTTGGCTGAAGAAAAATGTGATATCTTTCACAGCAGCGATCAGGTCACTGGAATCAGTCTCTTCAAATTCGTTAATAGCTCTAGATTGCCGATCATCTCCTGTAGAGATGGCGGTGCAGTTCAATATTCACCTTTGTTGGGGTAACTGCAAGGCTGATGAACTCGCCAATTATGGTACAACCGTACTCGTGCTTACAGAAAGATGCACCTTGGGTATTGCGATCGCTCAAGCTGGATGCTATCGAGAAAACAAATTCTAGGTGGACACATGGTTTAACGTGTCTAGCGACAAAGCGGATTTGGCCACAGCTGGATCTAAGAATTTGATTTCTCTCAACAGATCGGATATTAGATCCGTAATAGGTGTCATCACGGGACACTGTCTAATAGGCAAGCATGCAACAAGGCTTGGCGTCCATTAAAACGATTTCTGTATAGAAGCTGCAAGGACGGAGAGAGGGAGGAAACTATTCCCCACCTTCTTTGTAACAACCCAGCTCTCTCCCATAAAAGAAGGCCTCATCTGATAAACACAGATGTCAGATACCTCCTCCGCTTCATCAGCTCCAAGCTCCAATTGGTTTAACGAGTAGGTATGGAGATCTCTCCAGATCCATGTGGTATCACAATGGACCTATCACTGGTCTAAGTGTGCTGGTATCAGCTGGCAGCCACTTCAACCTAACCTAACCTTTCGGTTTACGTTTGATTTCGCAACTGATCTTATTTTGACTGTCTTACTGACAGTTGTCGTGCGTATTTGGGATTAATGACTCTCTGACGTTATTCAACAAATACATATAAAGGTTTTTTTTTATTTTCATTGTGTCAGGTTGTGATTATTTTGTTGGTACCCACAAATTCGTTGCACTTACGATGTCATTATTTAAGATGTTATTGTGCGAAATTATTCAAATTTGCACCTTCACTTTGCAAATGTTTACTTTAAGTACATGTATTATATTCGTGATTTTGAATAGCTAAGTGTCGCAACATGCACTTGAAAACATAAAAGCTTATTGTCAGAAGATTGAAATAATGTTGCGGGTTGGGTACCTATACTTTTTATGATTTCTTGCAATAATACGTATTGTTGACCGTTTGTATGTGGGGGTTGCAGTTTAATGATTTAGCTTAACGATCTCTAAAGCATTCGCATTCACAACTTAAGGAATGGTATATTCCTTTCAATAGCCTCAAGTAGAAGGTCGTGTTTTGATTTACTTTGCGGTCAATGTAATGTTTTGCTTGTTTGCCTTAATTAAGGCGCAATGACTTTGGTGGACATTTAACAAGTATTCCAATTTTTACAGATGCATATAAAGATTCGTAAGGTATAGATTTGTTTACCCTTTTTTGTTTTTTACTTCAGTTAATATTCTGTCTGCGTTCTTAAGATTAAGCATCGTTATTTATGTTTACGTGACATGACATTTGGCGCCTTTGGTTTTATACATCACGTGCTGTCAGAGGAATTGTGTATTCTGTAGTGGACCCTGAGAAGATTGCATACTTTAACAACTCCTTTTCCTGGTGGTAGTCAGTGATGTGCTTTGTTATTGTAAAGAACTGATGACTACACCGATGATTAACCTCACTAACGTCGCCGAAACTGCAGCAACGAAAAACAAGATGAGAGAGCTACGCCAAATAAAAGGACTCCTCACCAATCAAAAACGCAGCAGGCACCGATTAGAGATTTTAACCGAACATTGCTGACAAGCACGTTGCCTTCGCACTAATCGATAACGTCACTGAAAACGATCTAAGAAGCATAGGGACAGAGGTGGAACCATCAAGCCACCTAGCACAAAGGAAATCAAAAAAAGTCAAGTCGCAGCAGAACTCAGTATTCAAGCCGAGCTATTTCTAGCGGACTCGGTTACATCCTTGGAAATTCCAAAGCATCACATCACTGTAGCATAGTAAAGGGAATTGTTGCTTACATCATCACTGAAAGGCATTCTTTTAAAGGGACGAATTGAGAGGGGCTATTGAGTGCTATTTGTAAGATTAGGGTCTCGGGACGTTCAGGGCAACTGCAGAGCGGACGAGCTAGCAAAGGAAGGCGCAGGTCGGATCCCTTCTGATAGTGGAGGGGAACTGCCTGCTTCCATATAATCGATAAAATCGGACCTTGATACTGAAGCTTGAAGAATAGCTAGTGGCAGGTGGAACAACATCAACACTTGTCTTCTGTCAAAACAGATCTGGCTCAACCTGAATTTGAGGAGAACGGGAAGATTTCTGTACGTGAATAGGAAACATATAAGGAATATAGTAGAAGCCTTTACAGGGCATTATCTGATTGGCAGTCATGCCAGCAGATAAGGTGTTCCCTCTAACGATTTTTGTAGAAGCTGCAGAGATGAAGAGGAGGAAGAAACGATTACACACCTTCTTTGCTCCTGCCCTGCCCTATCAAGGCTAAGGAGGAAAACCCTAGGAGCGTACTTCTTCGATGACATCAATGACCTAGCCAGGCTCGATATCTTTAAAATTAAGAAATTTGTGTGTGGGTCTAATTGCTTCTGCACTTAGTGCGGCACAGGATAGGGTTTACATCGCTACGGTTAACTTTGAATTGATCTTTATTCTTCTTCCCTAAGGAAATTACGCATCTGAGATCTCTGATGCTGGTCACCCGGTTTTTCTACGTGGCCTAAGTGTGCCCCTACTTAGTAAGGATAGCCACTCAACCTAACCTAACACAATCATACAAGTCAGACTGCAATGAATCTAAAAGACTTCAACAAGCCCATACCGCAGCCGTGTCAACTAATCCACGCATAATAATCAAGCAATCCCTGCAGCAGCGTGGATGTTCGTGACCTCAAAAAAGCATTCGACCCAGTCAAATGGGGCGTAATTTGGAAAGCACTTAGGAAAAAGCAGTAAACGAGAGCTCCAAACTAACAGTGCTCCACATAGGTTATGTCAGCGAGCCATTTATTCTGGACAAAGTTCTGAAAAAAGTCACCACATAGAGAAGAGTTTAGAAGTTCTCCAGATAGCTCGAAGAACTGAATTTTACAGATGAACTTTGTTTACGTTCACACATCACAGGGGCACTCTATGTCTTCGACGATGTAACCAACCACAGAATGGAAGGTGAAAAATAGGACAATGGCATGTTGGCTTACATCACAGGAGTGTTGTGGGACATAGTAACCAACTCTGTACCGCGCGTTCTAAAAGAGTTTTGGAGCCTGTAAAGAGTAAGCTAAGTGCTCATGTGCTGGAGTCTTTGTGGAAAGCGACAACATGAGACGGCACTTTCCCCTTGATATGTATGCAGCTGTCTTTCAAGCGGAGATTTATGCAATACTTATGGCTGCGAACTATATTGTGAAAAACCAGTGAAAGGGACGGGGTATCTGCGTCTGTAGCGACAGTCAAGCTTCGCTTAAGGTCTTGCTCAATCCTCTTACTGGATCCAAAATAGTTCGGGAATGCAGGTCTAGTTTGAATTCGATTGGAAGACTGAATTTGCTAAGACTTGTTTGGGTCCCTGGACACAGTGAGATTACCGGAAATGAGGTCTCCGATGAGCTTGCCAGGCAAGGTTCAGAGGAGAGCTTCTTCGGCCCTGAACCCACGTTAGGTTTGCCCTTATCTTCGGTTGGGGCTTCTATCGACGGTTGGGTTTCTGGCAAACACAACTGTAGATGGCATGATTCTCCAGGATGCAGGCAGACTTAACGGATCCTTCCCGACGTCTGTAAGAAATCCGCGGCATTCTTGCTGTCTCTTAGTAGAAAAGACTGCAGACAACTTATTGATGTTGTTACGGGACATTTCTCCTTTTCCAAATATCTCAACGTGTTAGGTTTAAGTGAAACCACTGTCTGTGAAGCTTGTGGAGAGTCCTGCGTGGGTCCTATGTGATTGTCCTACCTTTGCTCGTATCAGGTGGCTGATTTGATGAGTGCTGGTTACCTAAGCTCCTAAACGACTTTCTAAGAAAGACGAAGAAAACACAGTAAAAGGGTTGTACCTGCTGGTAGTACAATGGACCTGTTTTTGTGTCTGAGTGCTCCAGCGTGATGTTCCAACACCACGACAGAAAAAAAAAGATAAGTGCGCAGTTCGACTAAGGTACACGATACACGGCACGGTACAGCTTAGAGTCGACCTGGGTCTCAATCAAAAAGCTCCTCCAGTTGGTCCGGTCGTTAGCGAACTAAAGTTGGGAGCTCCAAGTTGATGAATGTTCCCTTCTACTTGTGCGCGGCACCTAAGACGAGGTTAGAAGTACTTATCCGGGTATAACTGTAGTTGGAAACTGAAAACGACCAAAGATATCTTCATACCAAGTGGTTTGGGTTCTAGTCTTACTCAGTTCCTTTCTCAGTCCAAACAAACAGCGATTGATAAGAGTTATTCGTCTTTTGGGTTCTGATGAGATGGAGTTGAGGAAAGTCTCTGGTTGTTGACTATAGAATTCAGGCGTTCACACAATATGGCAGATAAGAGCTTAAGCGTTACTGAGGAGACTGGAAACTTTTGACTTGGCACAGTAGAGGGGGTCTCCTTTTTTGTTGATTAGAAAAACAATGCTGTGATTTCATTCATCAGGAAAACATTCGTCTGACATATGAGTTGGTGTATGCTCTCTACCAAGTCGTCTTTAGCAGCTTTGAATAGTTCAGCCATTATGTTGTCATGTCCTTGTTGGGTTTTAGCTTTTCTGATAAACTTGGTCTCATAGTATAGATTAGACTATTCGAAAACCGCTGTAAACTGCTGCTTGTCTCTTAAAGATATGGCTGAACAATTTGAGATTCACCTCATTCCAGGAACTTACATAGCCGATGAACTTGTCAAGGTACAACTTTATTGATACCACCAAGGTAGCTGCATGGATGGATCCACACGCTTCATCACCAAATAGATTTGGCTTATGCTGGATCACAAAAGCTCCCACTATCACTATTATACAGAAAAGACTTCTTATCAGTACCATAATGGGAGTTATAAGAGGACACTGGACCACTGGCAGGCACGCCAACATGCTTGGCCTCTTCTGTAATGATTTCAGCATAAGCTTATGGACGAGGAGAAGGAGGAAATGATTCTACAACTTCTTCGTACTTGTTCAGCTAACTCATTTCGAAGAAGAGTCTACTTAGGAGTCAGTTTCTTGTACAATGTCAACGAATTAGCTGACACCGGCATAGAATAGGCAACCTCCAGTTTTTGATAGCAATCTCCAGCTGGTTCTGCGGGTAGTTCTCTGGAGGCCCTTTTCTGGTCTTAGTATGGCTGCATAAAAGCTAGTTCTAGAAATTCTTGATTGGACGTCCGAAACAGGCGAGGCAATGATTGATGACATCGTGATATCACACAAAAGGTCGGACCACTCTGCACATGCTCTGTCATTACTTGGTGTATTGGCTCGACAATTTATATACGAGATTGACGTCGGCATCGGGTTTGAAA
The DNA here is from genome assembly GCA_951813785.1 of Criorhina ranunculi. NCBI lineage: Eukaryota > Metazoa > Arthropoda > Insecta > Diptera > Syrphidae > Criorhina > Criorhina ranunculi. Next base: position 51,081,682 of record OX638381.1, on the reverse strand, counting down.
TCATCGAATTACACGCCTTATTTTCCAGTTTGACTTTCATGACATCATGAGTTGATGATGTGTCCAACTTTCTAAAAGGTCTTCCAATAGGGACTTCCGAACTTTGACAGTTGATAGCGGCCATATTGTTGAAGCTACACCTGTCAAATTGGCTGTCATTTATTCAGTCTGTTTTGCCAAATCACTACGTGCGCTTCGCCCATTTTACGGTCGCCATAATCGTCCTTCCGAGAAGACTATTCGCAGTGTGGTGGATATTTGAGCGATGAGGCCCATTTCTGGACGAATGGGTACGTCAACAAACAAAATTGTCGAATTTGGGACGATACCAATCCACATGAGAGTCAAGAGCGCCCAATGTATTCCGAGAAAGTCACTGTTTGGTGTGGATTTTGAGCTGGCGGGGGTCATCGATCCATATTTCTTTGAGAACGACGTTGACCAGGCCTAAGGTCGATGATTACCAACTTCTTTTGGCCTGAATTGGATGATATGGACACCAATGACATGTGGTTTCAACAGGACATCGCTACGTGCCATATTGGAAATTCTGCACGAGCGATTCGAGGGCATGGTCATCTCATGTGGAGGTGATGTGAACTGGCCACCGAGATCGTGCGTAAGACCTTTTCTTGTGGGGTTTTCTGAAGTCAACGGCCCTCAAAACCAACATAACCCATGCCATCGGTCAAATTCAGCTAGAGTCATGGAAAATTGAACACTTCGGATGCGCGCCACCCAGAGAAGCCGCGGCGGACATTTGAACGATGTTATATTCCATACAAAATGGATCGATAGGCCTTTCAAACGAATCAAAAATGTCGATGATATCTCACATACACTTTGCGTTATTTAAATTTAAAGATAGGAAGCGCTTAATGAAATACCCTTTATAGCTAAAAACATTAAAATTTGCTCTCTGACGTCATTGCTTAAAATAATCGTTTCATGCTGGACTTTTTCAATCAACGTTTACTTGAAAGGTTTCAATTCAATCAAAAAACTTTTCTTTTTTTATAGAATTTAGTGCATTTAGATCCCGAGTCAGAGTCTTATCGTACCGTATGCACTCATTTTCATTTTCCTTGGAAGATGCCCGTGTCAAATATTTTAAACATCATGTACCCATTTATAGGCTAGCATTATTCTTATTTACTTAAACACTTTGCAGAAACATTCTAACTTGAGCACAAGGCTACAGGTCGTAAGTAAGTAGAGAGGTATGAGGTATTATACAATAAATTCCAAATTCATCATCATAACCATAATGTGAAATTATGTTGACATGTGAGACTATTAAGGGTTGCACATGCTTTAGCAAATATTTTTAATTTAGCTTAGATCCAACGAAATGCGCAAATATGTCGCACGTTTATCTTTTTCCAAAACTATTACGAGTATAAATGGAACATTTTAACGTTTAATTCGTTGACATTAGATACAATAACCTATTTTATAACATACTTAGTCCAAAGGTGACTTAATTTTTTTTGTAGAATTGACGTACAGGTTTGTCCTGTGTTTTGACAACAACTAATAAAATTGAAGAATGACTTTTACTACTGGACTTTACAACTTTCAAAGTAACAATAGCCGTGTTTTTTTGAAAGCTGTATACTCAGCCCAGTAAAATTTTACACACAAAGCAATAACAACACACCAAGTGGCGATAACCATCCCAGTAGCAGCAAGTGAGGATAGAACTACACAAGTTGACCACCAGAGCGCGAAAAATCTCATAAATTATACTTTAGCCGATCGTATTTGTTGGTTTTCCTCGGTTTTGACATTTACAAACTGTCAAATGAAGAAAAAGAAATCGAGCCGTAAACCAATTGGTTGGTGCGGCTGCTACTGAGTATAAATCGTTTTTTTGACTGAAGTGAGTATAGTTCTCAAAAAAACAGGGCTATAATCTCCTTGAATTTCAATACACTTGTTCCAGTGATCTTCTAATTTCTAAATTCCATCTCTGAAGTGAGAACTCGGAAGACTGTCGAAATGCGTTTCCACGGCTGCTATTACCTCTTCGTTCGATGAAAATCGTTTTCCACGTATGAATTTTTTGAGATGTGAGAACAGCCAGAAGTCAGAGGGAGCTAAATCTGGTGAATAGGGTGGATGTTGCAACAATTAATACTTTAATTCACTAATTTTCGCGATGGTTTTTTTGAGCTGTGTGGGAAGGTGCGTTGTCTTGATGAAAAATGATTTTTTTTCTTCTGTAAACTAGGTCTTTTCTCACGAATTTTTACATCCAGCTGGTCCTAAAGGTAACAATAACAATCGGAAATTATTGTTTCCATGAACAAAATTCCTTTTGCATCAAAAAAACTGATGCTAACACCTACCTTCTTGGCCGATTTCTGGACCCTACACCAGTTTACACCACTCCTTAGCCTTTTGTTTTGATTCAGGATCATGGACCCAAGACCCAAGTCTCATTCATAGTGATGAAACGACGCACAAAATCCTTCTTATCCTTTCTAAAACGCTCCAAATGTTGCTGAGAAAGTCGCATTCGCATGCGTTTTTGCTCCATTGTTAGCGAATGCGGCATCCATTGGGCGCACAGCTTTCTGAAACCCAAAACTTTAGCCAAAATATTGCTCATACTGTCTAATGAGATGCCTAGGGCTTCTACTAAATCTTTCTCGGTTAATCGACGATCTTCCATTTCTAGTGTTGATGCACTTTTCGACGTCCTTCACGTGGATCGTCTTCAAGACTTGTACGACCGCGTTTAATTTCAGCAATCCATCTTTCTACTGTTTTTTATTGAAGGTGAAGAGTCCTTGCACACTTTTAACAAATGTTCATGAATTTGTTTTGGTGCTACACATTCCAATAATAAGAACTTTATTACTGCACGATATTCAATTGTACTAGTTGACCAAAGCAAAATGTGTCCTTTTTGCTGCGTTTTCCATCACATTTTCGAGCATCTCGGACGGTATAACGATGATTTCGGCACGAATGATTGCCTTGAGCTCATCAATGGTCTGAGGCTTGCTGGCGTACACTTTGCTTTTCAAGTAACCCCACACAAAGAAGTCTGGAGGGGTCAAATCTGGAGTGGATTGCAGGTAATGAGAAAGCTGAAGCTGAAGAAATAAATCACTCTTCGCAAGACACGCAAGGGTTTTTGCATGCAAGAATCCAGAGAAGCCTGGCTCAACACACCAGGGCAAGCGTGTTAAAAACTGCTATTCCCTGTACCATCACAAAGAAAATCGGATTTCATTGTGAATCTCGATAGGGGTAACCTTAGAGCACCAGTTGGACTCCTTAGCGGTCACTGCCGCCTGAACAAGCACCTACATCGCATGAACCTTGTATCAGATTTAAGCTGTAGAATCTGCCTTGAGAGTGAAGTGACTTCTTTACACATGCCAATGCTCAGCTCTCTTTCAACTTAGAAAGAGAATTCTCGGAGGCGAAGTTGTCCCTACGGAACAGCTTGCTGCCATCCACCCAGAGAAGTCCCTTAACTTCCTGACATCTTCTGGAGTGAAACAATTCAATTCATCTAGGAACACTAGGGAAGGCACAATAGGATTCGTGAGAAATCACAGTGCCAAGGGCTGTGAAAACCCTCCCGAGCAATAATAATGCTTCACGGTGAACAAAATACATTGCGGTATGTTCTGCGGAACGTCAAACGAAACCCCTTCTTCTCCTCAATGTCCTAATTTTGGTGAGCTTTAGCTAACTCGAGTCATTTGTTCTTGTTTTGCACTCTAACTAACGCATCTCCGTCCAAACAAGACGCCTTTTAATTGTTTTAACAGACCCCGCAGAATTCTGGTACCATAAGCCTTCGATTACGCTTGCTAGTAACTTAGTGGACTGCTGAGCAAGCGGACACAGGTTTGAGTCCAGCAAAACAACTAAATAGTTTTCCGCGGCATCGCTAACCTCCTCTAATTCTAACCTAACCTCCAAGAGTATAATTTGTTCTGAAAAAGCTTTTTAATCCGCCGGTAGAAGTCGGCAATAAAAACAGACAGTCCTTTCCATTCGTGCGGAAAAATAAAAGATGGACAACATAAATGGTTACGAAAAGCTAGCCCTTGGATCTCTTTAAGCTGTCGCGTCAAATAATTGTTTTTTGGTGTTGCTAAGGTAGATCGACATGAACAAGGCATGTTCGACGAGTTGAACTAAACAACTGTAAGCTTTATGCGGTATACCTCGCCTACACCGACTTTACAATATTTCGGGTCTATCGTGGTAGGCGATTGAAACTATTTTTCCCCAGTCTTTCTGCCTAATAGCTCACAGCTTCATGGTGAGTGCACAGACCTCTAACCAATTATACACATGACAGCACTAGAACACTTCGCAACCGAATGAACATTCTTGGATGACTTACGTAACTACTTTAGAGTTGAATGTTTGTTTAAGTCGCACACTCAATACTGAATTGCTTATCTTCTTTTTATACCGCTGAATGCTTTTAATTTTAGATTTAAAAAAAAAAAGAAAAATCATTTTTGAACTTTTTGTTTTGTTTTTGTTTTTGCAGATATTACCACTTTCAGCCACTGGTTTAAGTACAAGTCACAAATCATACAGTTCTGTGCATACACAACAGCCGGCCGGATCCATTACTGAACAATTGGATCCATATGTCCTCTTAGAAGATGAACTGAAATACTTTTACGAGGATTGCAGAAAGGTAAGAATAATTCAAGATGTAGATACTTCTATGCATGTAAATATATGTACAATTTTCAAATTCTACATCCTACTAATATTGTAAAAGTGAAACGTTGTCCGTTTGTTTGTTCCTCTGTTACACGAAAACTACGGAACCAATCAACTTCAAATTTTGCACACAGAGTGGCTGTACCTCGGATCACGGTATAGGCTACTTATGGTTATTAAAGTGTAACTTCGCAAATTATAGGTGGGCGAAGCCGCGGGTAAAAGCTAGTAAAACATAAGTGTAATTTGTATGTACGTCTGCCAATAAAATCCTTCGGTTTCTAATCCTTTGATTAGGCAATGACCACAAGTTCTCAAATGGATTCAAATCCAGGGCATACACGTAAGCTTGTCAACATGAATGTCATGGCTTTCAAGCCTGTCGATTGTTTTTTTTTTGTTTGAAGTGTGTTAGGAAGCGTTTTCTTACTTGATACGACGCGTCGCCATTGTTGTGAGTCAAGATATGGTCCGAAGGCGGCTTGAGTGCCGGTGAGAAGGAAGCTCTGCTCAGTTCGTGGGTGGTTCTTGTCCAACTCAACGTGCACCACCTGTTCACAGACAAAGTTCTCGTGCCGGTAAGCTTATAGCATAAAATCTTACCTCGATACTTAAGCTAAAAGAATGGCTAATAGCAGGTGGAACAACATCAGCACTTGTCTTCTGTCAAAACAGATCTGGTCCAACCTGGATCTAAAGGAGAACGGGAAGATTTCTGTCCGTGAATAGGAAACATATAAGGTAGGAAGATAGTAGGAGCCTTTACGTGGCTTTGTCTAATTGGCAGGCATGCCAGGAGATTAGGCGTTCCCTCTAACAAGAAAAGAGAAGACCAACGTAGATTTCGGACGGACGAAATAGAACGAAAAGAAATGAAAGTGAAGCCCAGAAGCTATGCCTCTACCCGAGATGGAAGGAATCGCTGTCGGAACTACTATTAACTTACCAAGACTACTATGCTGTACCTAACCTATGTCTTAAGCTACGCTCATTATCCCTAATATAACTTAAAGCCTCCCCTTATCTAACCCTATGACTAAGTGACGGTGTTCCTCTGTCACGTCGTGATGCCCCAGCGTAGCTTCCAACACCGAAATATAGTGTAAGTGGATTTGTTTTTTTTACAGCTCCTAACGGGATATGGACCCATGCCGCGAGTGAACCGTGTAGAGCTTATCCCCGCCTGGCCAGTTCTCCTGCACGCTCGTTTCCTTCTATGTCACTGTGACCTGGAATCCAGAGCAGTGAAGCATCTGAAGCGTTCACTCAAGCGGGCAAATTTGTTCCGGCACTCCTGCACAAGTTTGGAGGATACGGTAGCCGAGTTAATGGCTTTGATAGCGGCTTGGCGTGTTTTGTTTGTGCGTTGTGTCGCTCCCGAGTTGCGTACAAGCCTCTCTCTCGGATTGCTAGTAGTTCCGCCTGGAAAACGCTGGTAAAATCCGGCAAACGGTATGATATTGAGATTTTCAGTGATTCCGAGTAGACACCGATCTCCACACCACAGTCCATCTTCGATCCGTCGGTGTAGAGACTGTTTTGAAGTTCGTTTTTCTTCCACTGAGCTCTTGTAGGAAATCCTACATGGACGTTTTTTTTTTAAGTTTTGTTTAGGTGTGATGTAATCGGTTGGAAACGTGACGATGTCATTAGGTAACGAATCCAGAATGTTGCTGTGGCCGTAAGGCCTTGCAGTCCAGCACCCAGATTCTATCTTTTGTGTGTAGATCGAGAGGCAAAAGATGCAGGAACACAGTAAAGGCATCCGTTGGGTTCGATCTCAATGCACCCGTGGTACCATGCTGGCTGTTCTTTGAAGCCTTTTCAGTTTCATGAGGTTGTAACCTTTGCTCAACGCGGGGCACCATACTAATGAGAATTGGACGCACTACGGCTGTGTACATCCACAAAGTCATCTTCGGTTGAAGTCTCCACTTCTTTCAAAAGGTTTTGCTACAAGCATAGAAAGCAACACATGCCTTCCTTACTCTGTGTTCGATGTTTTGCTTCTTGTTAAGCTTTGGGTCAAGCATGATACCCAGATACCTAGTGCTGGAGGATAGAGTGACTAGTTGATCGTTAAGACGGCTAAGGGTAAAATCGTATATTTTGGTTTTGGTAGTGAATAGCATCAGTTCTGGTTTTGCTCGGGTAAACGTTGAGGCCACAGCTTGCAGCCCAGGTGTTTACTTTGTCTAGAGCAGTCCCCATGATTTCGCTTATCACACAGGGAAACTTCCTTTACAGTTTATTAAGAATAGAAAAAAAATGATTAAGATCCAACTACAAGAATGTATAGGCCCAACTGGCGCCATAAGGACCATTCGGACTGCAGCCCTTGAAACTATACTTTCGGCCGTGAAAAGGGCCTGAAAACTTTTTTGAACTATCTCACACCATCTCCTGACTTCAGCCTAAGCATGAACAAATTTAGCTAAAGAGATGATTGATCCGAATAAAGTCAAAAGCGGAAGAAGGAGTGGGCTTCAGAATCTACTAGCTAAAACCGAACATTACCTGGTTAATAAGCCTTTCGAACCACATAAGCACGTTCCAAGCGGAAGTCCTAGTTATCGCCGAGGCGACCCAGGAATTAGCAATGAAACCTTTGTCTAGGAAATGGTTTAATCCAACAAGACAAGCTGACGAGAGATGGAGCGCACTCTGCCGTATCTTCAGAGAACTTTGTAAAAATAACGCATTCTAACGCTAAAACGGTCAAACTTAACGCTCTTCGTAGGGATTATCAGAGGCCACAACCTATTGGCGGAACACCTTAAAAGTTGTAGTTGGAGTCGATTTACGCAGAGCCTTCGGTGATACAGTCGTAGAAGAGAGCACAGTTCACTTCCTATGCGAATGTTATAGAGCCAAAAGGACAACCCTTTCAACAACCTGTGTGATCGGTCTAAAAAGTCACAGAAAGCCTTTTCAAAATTCATTACGAATTCGGGATTGTTCAGGCCTTATGGGAAGGTCTAACACAGACCCTCCTTTTTCTTCTCTTTCAAGCCGGACAATCCACACAATAGATTCTTGGAGATCCAAGTGAAGGCTGCATCATATGAGATGCAGTCACTCCTTAAACCTTGTTGTAGCCCAATCAAGTCCAATCAAAGTCTTGTGCTTCTTGACAATTGCAAACTATATTACACACACGCAATCTTAGTTCACGAGTATTAAAACATACAAACGGTACTGATCAATGTTTGAAAATATCTATCATGAAGGTTATGTACACCATAAAAAAATATTAAAAAATTAACTTTTCACCTTGAGATTCGGCTCACATAAGGTGCGTCTTACGTCAATAGTTTTAGCTGTCACATTGGATCAAACAGAGGTGATACATTTCACAACACAACTTGATTTAATATTCCGGAAAATGTTTTGTTCCTTATTTACACTTTTGCTGGCCTTTTGGTCATGGACTTGACAAATAAAAAGCGGACTTTGTTCATTTTTTTAATGATTGACGTGAAATTTCAAAACCTAGTCAAGTCGTTAAACGAAAATTTAAGTGAAGACATATGTTTAGGGAAACGGCGATGAGCTCTTACTCATACGCATAATTCAAGTCAAAAATGTTCCACAAATCGAAAGACATGATCAGAGAATGTAAGCTCTTATAGATGGTGATAGCTTTGATAGGGACAGATCAGGAAGACTGCGCTGAATGGTTAGCTTAGGGTAGCTAACCAACCGGTCACATGGCTTTCCTCTCTGACTTTCCCGAGCTGGAAATGATCAGCTAGGTATACGACTTCATGCCTAAATTACTCTGTTTTGGCAGGAGGCTCGAGATTGAGATCCCGAACCGTAATTCCTGGGTTGCCGGAGATCCGTTGCTGAACATAAAAGGACTAGTGTGTGTATTGATGGTTCAAAGATGGACTCCGGTGTTGGTGCCGGTAACTATGGCCCTAACCACAAAATCTTAAAGGCGCTTGGAATGTGTCCTTGTGTCTTTCAGGCCGAATTACATGCCATCATCACCATCATTCTCGATTCCGATATAAAAGGGGTAGCCATCAATATATTCACGGACAGTCAAGCAACGCTCAAAGCACTGGGTTTCCATTACTGCAACCATTTTAGCCTCTTTTAATGCTCTCCAGGACCTCTCATAGCGAAGAATAAAGTCAAGCTCTGGTGTGGTGGGTACCAGGGCACAGAGGAATTGAAGGCAATGTAATCGCAAACCAACTTGCCAGGAAAGGCTCTTTAAAAAGCTATATAGGTGCCGAACCCTTCTGCGGCATCCCTAATTCCGCATTCAGAATGAGTCTGGACAGCTGGGAAAAACGAAACTTCTTATCAAACTGGAACAACATTCAGGGACTTGGACAGGCTAAAAGAGCCATCCGACACCTGAACAAAATCATTAAAAATATTCTCTATCACAAAAGGGACGATATCAGAAGGCTTGCCGGCTTCCTCACCAGTCACTGCAGCTTCAGATATCACTTACATAAACTAAATATAGTTCAGGAAACTAAACGCAGACTCTGCTTAGAGGAAAACGAATCAGCGGAACACATTCTATGTGAATGCGTGGCTGTCTGCAGAGTCAGGAAACGCTTTCTCCACAAAGAATTCCTTACATTGGAGGACATTCGTAATGCCTTGACTGGGGATATCCTGAACTTCATGAGAAAGATAGAGGACCTCCTTGCCTAACTGGTTCCAGGCACAATAGATCTTTCAGGTCTCAGTTCCATATGCGTCAGTCGCAGAGCCTCAATAATAATAATAATAAATAGGTTAGCTAGGAGGGTTGACAGGGAAAGGAAGTCCTTTCCTCGTCACACTGAGGTTAATGTCGACCAATTGTGATATCCTAGGGGTTGCAGCCGCCTTACTAGGAACCATAAGCCTATGCTCTATCAAGCCAGCGCGAGTCGCTGATTAATCTGTGTATGTCGAACGCAGACTTGTCGAATAGATCTTCTAGATCCTGGAAGAAGAATGGCAGGGAAAGTTCGGAGTGTCCTCATCTACTTCTTTGTCACCACTAGTGACTGGATTGGCATCAATTGTAGCGTGGTTTGAAGCGCTGCTGTTGGATAAGATCTCAATACAGAGGCAAGCCAATTGTTGGACTTTTCCAAAAACTTTTATACTGGTTTGGGTTTCTGGAATCAGCCACCTGTCGTTGACAAAGACATAAGAGGAAACGCTCTTCTTACGTCTTCCTTATCCAAAACCGAACATGCATACCAACCAGGTAAATCTACTGAGTCCGCACTTCACGACCAAAATTTAAACCTCCATCAATCGGATAGAAATATGTCTTGTTGCCTTTCTAGACATTGAAAGGTCAACAACACGTCATATGAGTCCACATACAGGGCGCTAAACATATCCACCACAGTTTGCAGATTGATTATTTCCATGCCATTTCGGCACTTACAACTAGAGGGTGCCCACAAGGAGGGCCCCTCGCCCCTCACTATTTGGCGAAACTATCTCTTTCTCACAAGAAGCCAAATATCTGGGAATCGTCCTGGACAGCAAAATGTCGAATCGAAAGAGTAGTAAGCAGAGCCAGCAGTTTACTATGGATCTGTTGTCGAATCTGCGGGAAAAACTGGGGAGTGCAACCCAAGATCATATTATGACTCTATAAACTGATCGTCAGACCAATGATCACATATGCAAGCGTTGTCTGGAGGACAAAAACTAACGAAACTACCACAGTTACGAATTTAGAACGTGTCCAACGCCTAGCCGAAACCTGTATGCCAGGATGCCTTCGCACAACTCCAACTGCTGCACTCAATGTCATCTTGTGTTTACCACCGCTATAAAAATTCGTTCGAATGGAAGCTAAATTAGGCAAATATCACCTTCCGACCTCGTCTGGTATACGGACGGATCCAAAATGGAAACAGGAGCTGGTTCCGGAATTTTCGTAGAATCAACAGGTGCGCACTTCTCAGTTAGTCTTGGTGAATTCGCGTCCATATTCCAAGCTGAGGTCTTTGCCATTAATAAGCGTGTGAGACTCAATCAGTCCTCTCATATCATGGGGAAAATCAGTCTTTGAATGCAAGAATCTAGGGAAGCCTGGCTCAATGCACCAGGACAAGCATGTTCAAAACTGCTATTCCCGGTACCGTCACAAAGAACATCAAACTTCATTGTAAACCTCGATAGGAGCAACCTTAGAGCACTAGTTGGACTTTTCAGCGGTCATTGCCGCCTGAACAAGCACCTACATCTCATGAACCTTACAACAGATTCAAGCTGTAGACTCTGCCTTCAGAGTGAGGAGACCTCTCTAAACATCCTAACGGAATGCCCAGCTCTCTTTCAAATCAGAAAAAGAAAACTAGGCGGCGAATTCGTCTGAAAAGCTCTGTTTTAGATGGCCAAATCTGTTTGTGCAAGAAGTCAGCCAATGTCTGAGGGTACTTACCCGGCATAGAGATGGCGACATCGTCCACGAAGGCAACCATGCAACCACACACCTCACATCCTCTAGCTTCAGAAGAAGTTTTTTTGAGGATGAGGTTCCATAGAAGATGAGATAGCACACCTCGGTGTGGCTTCTTCCTAGCTGAGCTGCTACCAAAAGAGACTTTGAGGACTCGTTGATGCTCCTTCAATGTTTCGGAATGAATGTCGTTAAGTAGAGACTATTGTCCATCATCTGAAAAGAATCAGTGGACGAAGCGGAGTATCTGTAACAACAGCCAAAATATTTTATAAATTTGAGAAGAATTTCTCCTGAACTTGCCTCAGGTCTGTCCGTTTCATCAGTCGAGATTTTCATCATCAGTGGAGTCTCTCATGAATCTCTACCTGAGTTCGACAGTAGATATCGATTGCTGAAGCACACTCTCTCCATGAAAATATGAACTTGCACCTCTTTGTCTTTGCCAAACAAAATCATGGAACGAGTACTACATCTGATCAACGGGTTGTTGCTTTAGGCCTTCATTCCCATCGGCCAGTATTTCACTGACCACTGACCACTTGTTATTAATAGAAGTGAGCCGAGAGTTTGCCCCTGAATACGTGCACGTTCAAGATGTCGGGTGCGTGTTTTGCATTGATTAGAGTATGATCGGTTGGTTATAGGTAGCTCTTCGTCTGGGGCTTTTTAAATGGTTGTGGGGAAACCACAATGGAGTTGCTGTTAGTCGGACAATCCGTTATGAATTCCAATAGTTTCTGGTATCAACTTGTTGATCTCTCGATCTAATTATTGGTGATAACTATTTGATCGGTCATAAAAAAAAAAATTTGGTTTTGGCAGAGTTAGTCCATAATTCTGTGTCACAGGAGGCCAGCATCATCAATGTTGTCAGGGTGATTGCGGTAGGTTGTAAATTGCGTTTAACTGCTTTTCACCGACAAAACACTTGAAACTAACAGCCTAACAACGTAGCACGTGAGATCTTGCTTCACCGTAGGATATCTTGTTAATAACCACCAATCTGCCCACCTACATTGTCGGCCTACATATTGGATGTTGTAGCTGTTTAGACCACATCCACATCTGGATGCAGCTCATAGAGTTCGCGGTTATACCTTCTCCTCCATTCACCGTTCTCGTCTTCGTCCCTGTCGAAAGCAAATCATAGATGGTAACGTCTTGATTCTTGTAACAATGCTTGGCTAATTTGGCCTACCTTCGGTCCTTAGGTTAGGTTAGGTTAAGTTAGGAAAAGGAAGTCCTTTCTTCGTCACACTTAGGTCAATGTAGACCCATTGTCATACCCTACGGGTTGCAGCTCTCTTACTAGGAATTATAAGCCTATGTTAGGCACGTGCGTTTTGTAGTCGTTTGCGGTCCATTTCTGTTAGTTCGTCCCAACGCTTCGTACCTAGTCTTTTTATCGTCAGCTTGCTGCTGGCTATTTTGCTATGTCTGGAAGAGGTGGGCAATCTGGAGAGGTTAGAGCTAGCGACTGAGCAACTGTCGCTGACATCGAGAAGCATGTTCTTCGTGCCAGCAGCGGCTGCTCCGACGTTTTCTCTGTCCCAAACTCCGATATTGGCGAAAGGGTTGAGGAGAAGATTTTCTTCTGTGTGATGATCGGTTGTTTTTATGGAGGTTGAACCACCCGATCCTTGCTTGTACGCTCGTCTCCTTTGTTGTGCTTTTGTTTTTGTTATTATTCTTGTTCATAATTGGTCCCACGAGTAAGGGGGAGAAGGGTCCATCTACACTCACCCCTCTGCATGCAGATAAGAGGAGTTAGGTTTAAAACTAGAGGTCCTTAGGTATCCAGAGTTTGCGCTAGTGACTGAGCTCCCCCTTAGCCATACAGGCCTTGGAGCGTCGAACTGTGCCTTGGGTGATCACCTTTTGGTTTCTAGAAACCTCCCTGTCAGTCAAGCCGAAACGTGGGAAAACATCAAACTGGACGCAGACAAGATTCAGTTTTCTCTCTGGGTTTGTCATCTATTTAACTGGTACTAGATTAAGCCCCTCCACCACGGCAAGGAAGGGATCGAGGAGGGGGCTTAGATCCTTAGAAATCGAAAGTGTTAATTCGACTAAAAAGAGACCGGACTCTCGAAATTAACCACCGTTCTAACAGGGCACTGTATCCTCGGCAGACATGCCTAATAATTTTTGCAGGAGCTAGAGAGACAAGGAAGAGAGAAAATCTAATGTGCGCTTCCTTTGCACTCGTCCCGCCCTTGCGAATATCAGGAAGGATCTGAGCTGACTTTGAAGTCGATGAAAAGTTGGTGAGTCTCGGCATGATATTCTTTGGCCTTTTCCAGTATTTGCCTTGGTGTAAAGATTTGGTCTATCATCTGTCTGTCGGGTCAGAAGCCACTCTGAATCGTGCCGATTAGTATGGATCTCTGAGAACCCGCCCAGATATCGCCTGAATCACAGGGCATTGGCCAATTGGAGACCATGCGGCCAAACTAGGTATTCCATACAACCCCCACTGCCGTAATTGAGGGAATCAAAATGCGAAAGAAACTCTCTCCCATTTCCTCTTTAAATGTCCGGCACTAGCAGGAGGCAGACTGCATGCACTAATTCCACCATTCTTCGACGACCTTAATGACATCTCGGGTAAAGGGATAAGAGACCTAATCCGCTTTCTTAACTCCACAGGCTAGATCTAGACATCGACTGTCCCACATCCTCAACAACACACATCACCAACCAGGTCACACGAGTCGTGGTAACAAAAGGGCACATCTAGTGCTACTTGGGTTCATGCTGAACCCCTACTTCTACCTCCCTAAGGATCTCTTTTGCGACATTTAACCGAATAAAGTTTAAACAAGCCAGACATGACTGCAATGTGCACATTCGACGTGTCAAATTTCTCTATGACCAAAAATTGAGGCAAAAAAATACTACAATGGCCCAAGGGTAGTAAAAATGTTTGGTCATTCGTGAAAAACATTATGAATTCTGCCTCGTCCTCAATTCCAACCCTCATTTTCAATGACATTCCAGCTGTCAACTCGTCAGACAAGGCCAATCTGCTTGCTGCACACTTTGCAGCTAGCTCAACGCTCCCAGATTTTGTGTTGTCTCCACCTGCGTACAATTCTCCATGGGACAAGTCAACTTTCGCACTCGTACAGTTGCAGGAGTGCTTAGAGGTCTCAACTTACACAAATCCGTTGGTCAAGATGATATTCCACCCATAGTTCTGAAGAGGCGTTCTTCCACCCTCTGTCCCTCTGGCCTACTCCTCAGGTCATTTTCCGAGTAAATGGAAAACTGCATTTGTCCAGTCAGTGCCCAAAAAAGCCGAATCTTCTCTTTCCAACTACCGACCCATTGCACTTATGTACGTCTCTTCTTTCCAAGGTCCATGAAAACGCCGATAAATCGTCAGCTTATGAAATATCTTGACACACGGAATCTCGTGTACGGTGTCCGAAGTAACAGGTCCACTGTGGATTTGATGGCTTATCTCACCGAAAAGTGGAAGGAATCTCTACATCACCTTGTTGAAAGTAGGATTGTTGCGCTTGATATTTTAAAAGCATTTGACAGAGTTTGGCACCAAGCTCTTTCGTCGAAAATGCGTGCATATGGCATCGATGTATCTGTTCTTCAATGGATTAGTAACTACCTTTCGGGGGCTGTTAAATTCAAGTTGTCTTGGACGGTTTCAAGTCTGCAATCCACCATATAAATGCTGGTGTCGCCCAAGGCTCCGTTTTGTCTCCGACTCTCTTTCTCATTTTTATAAATGATGTCTTGTCTGCAACTTCTCAGTTTTTCATATTCGTTCCCTAACCCACGTCCCTGCTCTTCGGACGTTGTGGAGGAATGGCAACGTATATTAAGCTCATTTAATTCCGACCTTGACAGCATATTAAAATGGGGTTCTACAAAAAGAGTGGAATTGAATGCTTCTAAAACTCAATGCTGCCTTCTGTCTCTCAAGCGAAACCCAAATCTCGAACCATTATCCATGAATGGTATCTGCATCGCCGAAGCCGAAAAACTTTCCATCCTCAGTATGTGTGTTAACAATGATCTTCGCTGGAACGACCATATATTCGATGTCGCCAAAAACGCTGCGAAATGTCAAGGTTTCCTCAAAAAATACTTTACCCTTTCTGATCTGGGGTCGATCATTCCGACGTAATAATGCACGTTTTTAAGTGACGAGTTACCCGATCACTGATGCCATAATTCGATTCTTGGCTTCAATCTATAAGTAAACGCCTTCGCCCAAATCTCGAGTACAACGCTCACATCTGGTCTGGTGCATCAAAAACCGTCCTGCACATTCTAGATAGAATTCAAAAACCCGCGAAAAAACTTATAGGTGACAGAAACATTGCGAAGTCACCTGACTCGCTTGAACACCGAAGAAATATTTCCTGTCTCTCACTGCGTTCTGGATTCTTCTACAAAAAGTGCTCCAGCTTAATAGCCAGCTGCATTCCGCCCCTGCAACGTTTCACCCAGAATACTCGTCATGCTTCGAATACACATCAGTTTACCCTTAAGCCTACTTTCGGACGTACTGTCCAATATAGGCCGTGCAACACGAATGAAGAATGATCTACATAGCTCTGTGTTCCCTCATCCCTACAGCCCACAAGCATTTAAAGTCAACGTGCATCGGTACCTCCTTCGTCTCTCCTCTTATTTCCCTAATACCCGTGCTCTAGTTTAATGGTAGTCATAATCCCTTTAGCGCGGGCTAATTATAAAAAAAGAAACGAAGTTACACGAAACAGGTTCATTTTCCTGGGGGTTCATCCCCAGCTCACCATGAAAGAGAACAACAGAACTTTATTGTTACGGGAACTGCTTGAGGTTAACCTTGTACTGTATATTCAAAGGAAACTTCTTAAATGCTGTAACTATTATGTACTTAAGACACACTTGACTCTATTTAATGACTTCTTTTGATTTTAATTACTCAATCTGTCATTTCAGATACTGCGGCGGAGCACAAGTCAATGTGAATTGGAAACAATTGCAACTTATTATTTTGATGGACAAGGTAAAGCTATCCGACCAATAATTTCGCTGATGATGGCCAAAGCGTTAAACTATCACATGAATAACGATTCAAGGTGAGATACAAGATATTTATTTCTCGTTACAAACAGCTAGTGAATGGATTTTGTTTTGCATTGACTAGGTGTAGGGATCGCAAGTTAAATTGAGTTAAAGTACTCATCGAACCGATGTAGTGTGTGCACGAGTTAGTGAAACTTAAGGATTTCGACATTTTGCACACTCTACTTCACCGATCAGATGCGTGTTTATGTGTTTCTGTAATCCAAAGCGGATTTAACATTAGGAAATGTTAGTACAGAAGAGGTGGTTTAAGGGGCCTTTCGCATTAAAGCATCATGGTTTCTTGGAGCGAGAACTTCTTGACTTCTCTTACTGTTTGGAAGTCCTTTCGTTGAGTTCCACTTTGAGAGCAACTCTTGGTGCTTCCATGAGTTGAGCTTCAGCTTTATCTGGGTGCGAAAAGAAATGGGCCTATAGAGGTCGATTGAACTCTTTGCCCGGCGAGTTCATCAGCATTGTCCTTGGGTCCGGGGAAAATTTGAACAGCTTCCTGCTTAAGAATGTTAGAAAGTTGCAGCCAAGTCTTACGTTGAAAAGATAGGAATCTTAAGCTGTTATGCCGGAGAATAAATCGAATGCATTTCCTGGGGCAAAGCTCAATTGCATATATGAACTTCTGCCTGAAAAACAAATGGGGAAGCCAAGAGGGATTACACCACTTTGAAGTTCGGTTCGGGTCGTCCACCTTCTACTAGTTTCAGAACTCCATCACCCTTGCCACTGTTGCTTGATGAGCTACACTCCGTTTACACTCCTATTTCAGCTTCACGTTCGTAGACGAATTTCCTATTTCTCGGTACGAGATCTACGGAAGTCACTCCTGCGACGGCTGGTTCCGACACTGTTCGGTAAGAGCTTGCTACTCGGATGGCTCCTCATCGCTGTACTCCTGCCATCTGTTTCCCGTTTTTCTTTTGCCTATGTGGATCGGTCCCGATCTCGCAATCATAAATAAGAAGTTTTCGTTCGCATGCAGTTGGACCACATATATTTTCCATGAGTCTACTGAGTAATGTAGTGACAAGTAAATAAGTGGCAGCTAGTGCAGCCGTCCGGGTTGGACACGACCATTCCGAACGAACTAGAATTCCTTCCACCGATTACACCCTTCAATGACTCCTTTTCTCCCTTCCAGAACTGACTGGAAGGATGGTTTTGAGATACAACAAAAGGGATCCATCTGTTTCTACACGGATGGCTCTAAACCAGAATCGGTAGTGGGCGGGGGCGTATTCTCTAACGATGTGAACGTAAGCATCTCTTTCCATTTGTCTGACCATTGCAGTGTCTTCCAAGACTGGCTGAGATATAATGTACTATCTACTCTGGATATCACAGCTTTTACTGATAGTCAGGCCGCGATATAATCCCTGGAATATGTCGCCTTTAACTCGGAAACAGCCCTAAATTGTCACTTGTCCCTTAAAGAGATGGCTGAGCAATTTAAAATTCAAAATGCAGGCAATTGCATGGTTGATGAACTCGCCAGAGAGGGCACAACGCTACCAATTCTTCCGGAAAAGGGGAATTTAGGTATTCCTCTCGCCATCTGCATATTGCTACTTAAAAGATCGACATCGCCAACCACAAATGGACAGAAGGTAAGACCTGTCTTATCTATTATTAAGCAGATTTGGCCAAAGCTGGATCTCAAACACTCTCACTGTCTCATCAGACAGGAAAGATTGCTCATAATCATCTTGATAGGTGTCATAACGGGACACTGGACCATCGGCAAGCACGCCAACAGGCTGGGCCTCCTCTACAATGACTTTTGCGGAAGCTGCATGGACGAGGCCCTCATGTTCATGTACATGTCCGGCCTCCTCAGCTCGAAGAAGAGCACACCTAGGAGCCAGGATCTTTCACACCCTAAGTGAATTGGCTGATATCAGCATAGGCAGCCTCCAGCGCTTCAAAGCGAGCTCCAGCTATTTCTGCGGGTAGAATTTTTCCGGTGAAATACAGATCCATGTGGTAGCACAAAGCCCCTTATTTGGTCTTAGCGTGGCTGCAATTGTAGCCTGCCACCCTAACCTAACCTTATGTAGTGACCTTTGCATTTTGTCTGCCGCCAAAAAGTGAGTTTGAAGTCAAAAGTCATTCCCAGATACTTCACTGCATTTTTATTTGGCGGGATCTGCATCTCAGTTAGGAGGGCGATCTCTGTCGTCTGTCGCTTGACTAAAGCCATGCATGCGTCTCATAACTTGATTTACCCTTCTCTGTGCACATTCATCCACCCCCGATCCATAAAAAAGGGCCACAGAATGAGATAACCAATTATCGTCCCATTGCTAAACTCTCCCATATACCCAAACTCTTTGAAAGTCTCTCGTATGAAGCTCTTAGCTTTCAGTGCAAATCTTTTATTTCCCCTAAACATCATGGTTTCCTGAAATGTAGGTCAACTACCGCAAGCCTAGTCGAATTTATATCCTTTGCCCTCTCAACCCTCGAGAATGGTAACGAATTCGGCATTATTGCTACTGATTTTAGCAAGGCTTTTGATATAATCTCCCATCAATTTATGCTTTTCAAACTGTCTGCCATCGGCTTCGAACCTGTACTGTTGAAATGGATATCTTCTTATCTAGAAAACCGTTTTTACAGTGTTCGCTTCAGGTCCATCCACTTTGCTCCGTTTTAAGCCACCTCTGGTGTTCCACAAGGCAGCCATCTAGATCCTAGGCCAGTCAAGTGTGGTTCCCGTACCATCGTGTGCATCTCGAGAATCTAAAGCATCCAACGCCATTTTCTTCGATTTTCCCTTCGAGGTCTGCCCTGGGACGACCCTTTTATTCTCCCTCCCTACCGCCTCAACCTTATTAACTTAAACACCCTTGAAGAACGCAGAGATGCAGCCGACATTCTCTTCATTCATCGACTCCTTTCAGGTCACCTCACAATTCTGTTTTCTTCAACACTTACCCTCGTAATCTACGAACCCCTGGTCACTTCTATCTACCAACTCATCACACATCCTATGGCTCGAATGAACTAATCTCCTATATGCTGCGAAAGATAAACTCTAACCTTATCTTTTTTTACTTCAACCGCACCACTTACTTACTTACATATCAGGCCAGCGACCTTTGGAGGGTTTGAGCCTGAACTAATGTCGCTTTCCCTCCTTCACGGTACTGGGCACGCTGCTTCCAGTTTACTAGAACAAGGTTTGTGTCGTCCGCGATTGCCTGATCTTTAAACCGGAGGTTGGGTCTTCCTTTTCTTCGTGAACCAGGTGGCTGGGATTCGAAGATCCTCTTAGCTGGAAAATTCCCGTCCATTCGCTCGATGTGGTCGAGCTAGTTCAGTCGACGGATTTTTGCCTTCCGGACTACATCCACGTCTTTGTATAGCCCTCCTTGCAGATTGAACCAAAAATTCGACGTAGAATTTTTTTTTCAAAGGATCCCAAGATCTGCTTTGCTGTCTTACTTATCGTCCAGCATTCAACTCCATAAAGCAAGACTGGCAAGATCAGGGTTTTTTGGAGCATGATTTTGGTCCTTCGGGTTAGGAGTTTGGAACCTAGTTGTTTGAACAAACCGAAGTAGCAGCGGTTGCCTAAGGTTATCCTTCGTCGTATCTCCACTAGGGTGTCATTTGTGGAGTTTATGTTTGCCCCGAGGTATATAGATAAACTCCTTCACTACCTCAAAATTATAGCTCTCAATTGTTAGGTTCTGTCCTAGGCGGTGCTCGATGGATCGGTTTGTGGTAGATAGAATGCACTTTGTTTTATCCCCGTTCATCGTGAGACCAACTCGTTGGGCTTGCTCTTCTATTGTCGTAAAAGCCTCAATAGTGGCACGCTGTGAACGGGCGATGATGTCGATATCGTCTGCGTATCCCAGCAGCTGGATGGATTTGTTAAATATAGCGCCGGCCTTTCGCACTATCTGCTCCTGCACAAGATAAAATAAGTTACACGGCAGCGCGTCTCCTTGCCGAAATCCGGTGCAAAGTGCACGGTGCACTGCGAGTTCTCTAGCGTGGCACGATACAACTGGATCAGTTTTCTCTCCTCTAGCCTTAAAAATCATTGTAATACGCCCGATGTTGCTATTTCCTTTCAAGTAGTTTCGCTCTTCTAAATTGGGATTTAGCTGGCTGCAGTAAGCCCTAAAAATTGACGAATAAGCTTGTTCTATAAATTGTTCTCTCAACTTGATGTCCAGACCTCGTATGAAAGCGTACATGTTATCCCTCCAAGAACTCAGATTTAATTCCAAATTGTATCTTCGCGCCAGGAGGTGCCATTCTCTGTAGAATAGGGTATTAGTGGAGAGAGCTTGCATGACGACTAACTTTGGTAACCGATTACTAGAGAGTCTCATCGTTCTTATCACATAGTCGAGGTGCATTTTTAGTGTAGCTACAAAAAGTGGTGATAATCCTGTCTCCAAATATAGCGTGTAATTCGGAGAGTTATATGGCAGCTTCTTCAGGAAAAAGCATACCTAGCAATCTTTCGACCTCATCATAATGCTTGTGTTCCCACGCTTGCGCGTCATAGAATAGTACAGTCGCTTCAAAAAGCTTGTATTTGGCTGTTAAATTGAGATCTTTTGAGTCCATACAAGTTCTCCATGTCGAGTTAATCGCTATCTTTGCGGCTTGTAGTCTATCAGATGTGTAGGGTGGTCATATGGCTTGAAAGTGTTGACCGTACTAATGACATCGGGATGTTCGAAAGAAATACTGTGAATTATAAGCAATGGCAACAGTATCAATAATTCTCCCCTGTCATTCTGTACACCACCCTCGGAGCAAATAGACTGAAACTTAATACAGCCTGAGTTTCAAAATCACTACACCAACACTAGCGGCTGTGTGAGTACCATCATAAGGGTATTCATAACCCCTTTAGCGCTAGTGAATTATACAAAAAAAAAACCTTACACATATTTATTTACTAGCTGTTCCCGCAGCTCCGCATGCGTCAATTTGAATCTGCCGGTAGACTACATTAACAGCTTCCAAGTCAAGTGTTTCGATCACCGGCTTGGGATTTGTTGAAAGTTATGACGAAGAAACTACTTTGAATAATGTCTCTTCTTGAATAGACGTACAATTTCATTTCTCCTCTGGTAAAACATAAAACCAAGTGTGTTAAGTAAATTAAATAGTTAAACAAGTGCGAAACAAGTTCTAACATTCGTATATTGCACAATTATTCGAAATTTAAAGTTTGTTTCATACACGACAAAGTGAATAAAAGAACATTAATTTTCTTTAATTTTACTCAGTGAAAAAACTTTACTTGTTTCCCATATACACGTATTGTTATAAAAATACATACACAATTAAATAACACCTCGCGCACACATAACTTTTATTCTAACGTTTCAACGCATTCCACACTCATACTATGTCTGCAACGAGTACGAGATCAAAAACTCACTCATCAAAGCTTCTCTTAACACCCACGCCGCCGCCATCAAGTTCACCTTTACCCACTCAACTCAGTGCTAAAAGCTCAAACCTTACTCTGGAGATTTTCGAACAACGTCTGATGAAGCAAAGCGAATTTCTCATCTTCCGCATAACGGAGGAGATAAGCAAATTTCGCAGCGAAATACTTGACAAAATAAATGACTTCGAGCGCAGCTGGTCGGATCAGCTGGAAAATGTCAAGAGAGCGGTAACTGACATATGTAGTCGCTCGCGTGGAGAATATTGAAACCAACTCGCAATCGACTCAAAATCAATCGCACACACTGAATAAAAAGCTACTCGCTCTTCAACAGCAGCTTGATTTTATGGAGCGAAAAGAAATTGCAGCGGACGCTGTGCTGTTTGGTATTCCTGTGCTTCCTGATGATAATGTTAACTCACTCTTTCATCAACTATGTCGCTCAATTCAATGCAATACACCGCCACTCAAAAACATTTTTCGTTCAAAACAGCGAAACAACACCTCTGCTGCGCCACCCATAATCATCAAGTTTAATTGTGTTCAAGATAGAAACATTGTGTTGACAGCCGCAGCAGCATTCCGTAAAAACAACAATAAACAACTCTGCTTGCGTGACGTAGGGCTAGAGCATGAAGGAGATAGTTTCTGCTATTTGAATGAGAGTTTGAGTCAAATTAACCGCGAGATTCTGCACCATGCTACTCGAATGAAGCGAAATCGGCAGCTGTACTCGATTCACACGAAATCTGGGTCCGTGTATGTAAAACGGTCTGCGCATGCCAACAGTGTGCTGATTCGAAACGTTGAGGACTTAAATGCCACAACCAGAACACCAGAGGATTAAAACCTGCCATCGTAAGCTACGAACACCTAACACAAATTCTTTTATTTTTATTCTATTTTAAAACATATCTATTTCTCAACATTTATACTTTTAAATATCATTACTATTTTTATCTTCTACTCCTGTAATTACTCTCTGGCCAGCTCAATAGATTAGTTATTTTACTACGCGTATATTTTCCTGTGTTCTTCGGGTAGTATGGATGGAAATTTGCACCAAATGATCCGCATCTTAAGCGCGCAAAATAATGGTCTGCAAGTCTGTCACCTTAATGCGCAAAGTTTAAAACCGAAATTGGATGAATTCAACCACTTGTTTGTTGCCTCTCAGGTGGACATTGTATGAGTTAGTGAAACATGGTTCCAAACGGGCACTGGCGACGAAGCTTATAGATTGAAAGGTTTTAGTAAGCCTTTTCGTGCTGACAGAAGGGGTCGAGTAGGTGGGGGCTCTGCAATCTATGTCCGCGATGGACTAAAGTGCCATTTGGTCTGCGAATCAAAACCCGATTGCAGAATGGAGTTCGTGTTTATCAATGTTACGTGTGAAAACAACAACATACTTGTAGGTGCTGCATACCGACCTAACAGGCATGAGGATATCATGCCATTAATAACACTCCCAGAGCAAATCTCATGCCATGCGAGTGATATTATCTTGTGTGGTGACCTTAACTGCAACCTTCTTGATCGTCAGGGCTCCTCAAATTTCCAAAGCAGCTTTATATCACTTAATTTACATCCAGTAAATTCAACCCAGTCCACTCATTTCACAGAAGAATCAAATACCCTCCTCGACGTAATTTTAGTAAGTGATCCAAGCAAAATACTTCTTTATAGTCAACTTTCTGCTCCTGGATTTTCTAAGCATGATCTCCTATTTCTAACCATGGATTACAAACATAAATCTGAAGACGCCAAATACAGCTACAGGGACTTCAAAAACATAAACCACGAACTTCTGTTGCAAGACATACACGGTACGGAATGGAATTTAATGTACCTTTTGCAATCCCCAAATGATCAGGTAGTCTTTCTAGAAGAAAAATTGAATTTTATCTTCGATCAACATGTTCCACTTAAGACAAGAGTTGTAAATCGGGGATCACACCCCTGGCTTAGTGACGATATTAAGAAATTAATGCAACTACGGGACGTTGCTTATGGTCGTTGGAAGCGATTCAAACTCGATGTTCTTTTTCGTTCTTACTGTCACCTTAGAAACCAAGTCGTAACTAGAATTAGAGCCTCAAAATCGGTGTATTATGTTAACAAGCTGAGTCAGTCCACTTCCACCCGGAATGTCTGGAAAACCATTCGAGAACTCGGTGTAGGGAAAGAAAATCCAAAAATCCCCGACGACATTGACTGCAATCTACTTAATAAAAATTTCGTTTCGATACCGACTTCTGCCCCTATTATCAACAGCGCTAGTCAATTTGTACCCACAGACATCTCCTCACCCACTCAGTTCGATTTTATACACCTTTGCGACGAAGATGTTGTTGAAGCACTGCTGTCAATAAAATCACACGCTATTGGTGTTGACAAAGTTGATCCGAGATTTATTAAACTTCTACTTCCACATATCCTCCCGCTCATAACACATCTTTTCAATAATATCATAACTACATCTGAGTTCCCGTCTAGGTGGAAAAAAGCCAAGATTATTCCGATCCCGCAAAAAACGAATGGAAACGTAAAAGACTATAGCCCAGTTAAGTTTTATTAATGCCGTTTAAGTTAAAAAAAAACTTTTATTTTTTTTTTTTCTCTCTTTTTATCTTTTATTAAGGGAAAAATATCGGCTTAATCTTCTGAGTTACAAAATTGAACTGAACTGAATTGAATTACTCTACTTGTTGCAAAGCCATGGGAATGGAATGCGCTTGTTTATAAAATATTCGTGTTTCATGCCCGCGCAATGAAAATGAATATTATTGTTCATCCGCGATGCGCGTGCAATGAAATAGGAGACGTAATGTTTAGGGTTTCAAAAATAAAGGGCGCGTGCATCCGTTAGCCACATGCCTATGGTATGGGGCGGGGAAAAGGGAGATGCCGTTCTGTTCAAGAGGAAGTGACGTGTCCGACGTAACTCCTCCCCCCTTAAGATTCTGCTCCGAAGAATCCGCGTTTTTTACATTTACTTTAATTTTTGTTCCGTTATTGTTTTTTGAAATAAGACTGAAGATGAAAACTATAATTAAGATAATTATGATAACCGAAATTACTCCAAGATTTATGTATTCATGCGCGGTAGTTTTTACTTTAATTTCTTCTATTAAATTACGATTTGCGATATTTTTCTGTAGAGTAGTTCATTACAACTTTATTTATAGTTACATTATTAAGGCTAGGTATGACAAAATTATCGTATGTTATAAAATTTTCATATTTTATGTTATTTATATTTAGCTTACAATTTTCGAATCTTAATAAATTGTTACCCATAACATTTAACGTGAAATTATTACAGTTATGCAAAATTTGGGTATACGGCATGTTTTTTGTTATTACAATATTATTATGGATTTGTTTAATTTCTATATTTTTATTTTCTTTAAAATTACATTCAGGATTTAGTTTAAAAATGTTAGATATGCAGTTATCATTTATAGTTTTTAAGTCATTTATATATTCATAACTAAGATTATCATCTATTATAAACTGATTATACGGTGTTTCTAACTCTAAATTATTATTATTAGGAATTGGTTCTATTAAAATTTTATAAAAATTTACATCTGAGTAATAAGGGATAAATAATATGAATATTATTTGGTCATCGTGTATAATAACAGTGCTTTTGATGTTGCTTAACTTATTAATTGTTATGTTAAAGTTTGTTATTTCTTTTGGTGATAGAATACCTTTCCCTAGAACTCCTAGTTTGCTAAGCAGTAGATTTTCCTTTACCTTTCTAACTTGTTCTCTTAATAAATTTATGTCGTATTGAATTTGAAATGCTTGTTGCATCTTATATATTTCTGAAGATTCTCTATTTATTGCGTTACCTACATCTAGTAATTGGGCTTTTATTTCTAGTTGTTGTTCGTTAATGTGTTTCGTAATATTGTCAATGGCTTCGTTGAAGTGTTGATTTATCCTAATTTGGTCATTAAGTCCGTCGATCAAGTTTCGGTTATTTTTTTTGTTCGTCTCTAAACTGTTTCTGATTTCTTGTTCATCGTCGGAGTCCATCGTTCCTGCCAAGTATTTAAGTCCTCTACCTACAATGTTAACTAGTCCTCTTCTTTGTTTATGATGGTTTTCTAATAGGTTTTCTACTTCTTCCGATAAAAGTTTAAAATTATCTATTATTGCAGGGTATTTGTTTTGGTGATTTAGTTTGTTTATATTGTGTTCTATGATGTCTAGGTTATTCATCCATGAGGTTAAGTTTATACTGTGAAGTATTTTCGTATAGCTTACTATTACTGGAATCTTTTCGTCTCTAATGGTAATGTACCCATGTCCTGCGTTAAGGTTTTGTACGTCTAGTTTTTGTCCGTTTGTTACTGTTGTTGTTAGTAAAATTAGAGTCAGTAATGTCTGAAGAAAAAAGAAAATAATAAATAAACAGAAATATTTCATGTGTTTTCGTACTTATATATTCGTTTCAATTGTTTTTTATAGAACTTGCTTCCTTTACTATCTTTAATATGGTCTTTGTCTGTTACCTCTGCATTTTCCTTCTTGTGAATCGGTTTTAGCTTATTGTTGTTCCTATTTTTGAGATAAAGGTGGTTTGTTTTTGTTAGATCTATATCCTTTTTGTTTTTATTATATTTGTTTGTGTATTTTTCCTTATTTTTCCTTACTCGTTCTACGATATTGGGATAATCTTCCCTTGATACTGATCCATTTGTAAAGTCTATAGGCCTTCTATTTGTTACGGAATGAATTGTTTGGTTATAGATGGTTACAGCTTTTAAGACTTTGTTTCTTAGGGTGTCTTTATTGCTGTCATCAGCTGTGAAGGTTCTAATGTGCTCGTTAAGAGTCGAGTGGAACCTCTCGATATCCGAGTTTCCAGTTTTGTGATAGGGTGTCGTGATATGGAGATCGACATTATTTTCTTTGAGAAATTCTTGAATAAGAATTGAGGAAAATCCTGTCTCTCCATCAGTAACTATTCTATTTGGAATGCCTAGAGTTGCAAATCTATCCCTTAATGTGTTGAGCAAGGACATCCACGTTCTGTGTCTAATTTCATGCACTGATACATGTTTAGTGAATTTGTCTATCATTGTTACGTACATTAAATTTATGTTTGCATACCAGATGTCGATATGAACTATCTGGTTCGGTTTTGTTGGGGTTTCCGTTAACTTTAGTGGGATTTTGTACGGTAGTCGTTCATACTTTGACTTATTGCAAATTTCGCAATTATTAATATACTGTTGAATTTTTTCTTTTAAGTTAGGTGCATAATAAACGTCTCTAATTACCGCGAACGTTTCGTTTATGCCCCTATGGTTTAGTAGTTTATGTGTTTTGGTAATCACCATTGCTAATTCCTCCTCATCCTCCAAGTCGCCTAAGAATTTACTACACTTGACGACTCTCAATAATTTATTTTTACTAAAATACTTTATATAAGTGTTCTGAAATTGGGCAAATAGAGGATCATGACTACAGTAAACTCCTACTATTCCCTTCGGTGGAATAAATTGTTTCATAATGTCCAGAATTAGATTTTCTTTATATGTTTTTAAATTGATAACTATTCTTTTTTTTCTAAATTGGCTGTATATTTTGTGATTACTAGGGTTTTCTGTGGTGTTTAATATTATTTGAGTTTTATAAATGTTCACAGGTGATTCTACGATTGGAATATAGTCACTGTTGTCTTCATCCGCGCTGTGAATAGTAGCTAACATAGATTGGTTATCCAAGATATTTTCACTATTACTATCATTATCTAAAATTTCGTTGCTTTCTGTTTCAATGTTTTCGTTGAAGTAGACTTCCATTCTTGATAAGCCGTCTGCCACTTGGTTATCTTTTCCTTTAATATATTCGATATCAAAATTATATTCTTCTAATTTTATTTTCCATCTTTGGAGTTTGGCGTTTGGTTCTTTGAGCGAACTCAGCCAAACAAGGGGTCGATGGTCGGTTCTAACTGTAAATTTACGTCCATATAAGTAGGGTCTGAAGTAATTCATGGACCATAGGATGGCTAAAAGCTCCTTTTCTATGGTAGAGTAGTTGGTTTCATGCTCGTTTAGCGTTCTGCTTGCAAAGCAGGTTGGGTGTCCTTCTTGGGAAAGAACTGCGCCCAAGGCATAATTCGAAGCATCTGTTGTCAGGGTAAATTTTTTATTGAAATCTGGGTATTTGAGGATCGGTTCGGACGTTATCAATTTCTTTAAATGCTCGAAGCTGTCAATATAGTTGGGGTCATTTAAATTAATTTTTGTATTCTTTTTTAAATATGCTGTCATTGGTTTGGCTACTTTGGCATAATCTTTTATAAATTTCCGGTAGTACCCGGTTATGCCTAAGAAAGACTTAATTTGTTTGGGCGTTCTTGGTAGCCTGTATTCTAGGATAGCCTTAATTTTTTTTGGATTGGGTCTAATACCCTCGGTTGTTACAATATGTCCCAAAAACTCGGTTTCTTTTTTCAGAAACTCGCTTTTATCAAGCTGAACTTTAAGGTTTACTTCTTTTAGTTTCGTAAATATTTTCTTAATCGAGTCAATATGTTCTTCCAAGCTGGTAGAGAAGATGATAATATCGTCGAGGTATACTAGGCATATTTTACCTATGAATTCTTTAAGTATATAGTTCATTAACCTCTGAAAAGTTGCGGGGGCATTTTTCAACCCGAATGGCATGCGAATGAATTCGTAATGACCATGGTTCGTTGAAAAAGCCGTCTTTTTTACGTCTTCTTCCGCAATTTCGATCTGGTGGAACCCTTTCGCCAGATCGAGGGTTGTGAAGTATTGAGCTCTTCCTAGTTTGTCAAAAATGTCCTCGATATTTGGTATCGGGAATTTGTCGTCAATCGAAACTTCATTTAATTTCCGATAATCGACGACAATTCTCCACTTCTGCTTTCGGGACGCGTCTTGCTTTTTTGGGACGACCCAGATAGGAGCAGAATATGGGGAATTACTAGGGCGAATGATGCCCTGTTCCAACATTTCATCAATTTGTCTTTTGACTTCGTCTTTGTGTACCTCTGGGTACCTATAGGACTTAGTGTAGATGGGGATATCATTTACTGTCCTTATACGGTGCTTAATTGCATTAGTAAATGATAGGTCGCTACCTTCTTGATAAAATATGCTGGAATATCGAGAAACTAGGTTGGTTATATTCATTTTTTCCTCTTTGTTGAGGTGAGCTATCCTTATTTGGTTAAGGATTGGCTCCCTACTGGTTTCCGTATGATATATTTCAAATTTTGGTACTTGTTTCTCATAGTCTTCTTCTTCCTTGTTAAAAAATATTGGAATCGCGTTTTCGTCTATAATTAATAATCTTCGCCTGAAGTCAATAATTGCTTCTAACGGCAATAAAATATTATTTCCTATGAGTCCATCGAATACATTATGAAATTTGAATTCGAGGAACTCTGCAGTTTTTTCTTTCTTGAACTCTTTAAACAATGGAATTTTTACTTTTTGCCTTACAAAGATAGGCGTGCTTGTTGTCAAAATTTGGATCGGTTTTTCTAATCGAATTTGCCATTTAGGGTGGCATATCCCCGTGTTTATAATGCTCGTTTCTGAGCCTGGATCGATTAAGATCCGTATATTAGTGTTATTATTGGCTTTAACTACTATATAGGGTAATTTCCCTGAAGGCTTTGTTGTCGAAAATCCGAATTATTCTGTATATTGTTAATTTGTCTTGCGTAGCTCCCGGATAAAGTATCCATGAGTTCTACTTCGTTATTATTTCTAAAGTTGCCTGAGTTACTAATGCGATTATTGCTACTGTTAAAGTTTTGTTGTGCACTATGATTTGATCTATTGAAATTTGAGTTGTTATGATTATTCCGTTGAGGATTCTGATTTTGCCAGTTGTTAAAATTTTGTTGTGTACTGCGGTTTGATCTGTTGTTATAATTACTCCATTGAGGATCATAATTTGGCCTATTATTACCCTGTCTACGGTTGTCGGTTTGTCTAAAATGTATGCTGTTTTCATAGGATTGTCGTCTGTTCTGGTCTTTGTATCTGTCATTTGGTCTTTGAGAATTTTTATTACACATTCTATAATTCAAATTACTTTGATCTTGTCCTATAAAATTATGCACTGTATCTCTAATTTCTGTGATATCATACTTAGACATGATTGCATATGCTAATGACCCAGATGATAATTCTTTAATTTTTTGTACTAACATTCCATTAAAAATATTTAACACTGTTTCACTGTTGTCGCTAAAGGCGGCAAATTCATTTATGTTTTCTACAATATTCTTTATTTTAACATCAAGTTCTTTAATACTACTTACAGTTAATCCCCCGATGTCCTTAGTTATCGTCATCTCATCTCTGGAGGGTCTAAAGTGTTTTTTCAATTTTCCTAAGCATGCATCCCAATCTGCGGGTGGGTTTGTATTAAGAAGATTCTTCGCTGGTCCTTGGATCTTTGTATCATAGATGATTTCATAAACCTGTGGTCTGTCTTCCTCTCTGTAGTTTTCCAGTATTTTATTGACGGAGTTTGCGAACGATGGCAGTGTTCCCGGATCACCTTGGTATATTGTGAGGTATCGGATTTCTTTTTCTATTCTCGATCTCGCGCTGGATGCCTGGTTATTTTGCACTAAAAGTTGGGTCAGTGCAATGAGGCATTGCTCGATGTTATTTTGGGCCATTCTGTCGATTCTTTGTTGATCGAAACACTGATTGCGTTGTCTATTAATTTTGAGTCTCTTATTTTCACGTTCTTCTTGCACGAAGTTATTGGGTTCGGTTTCTTAACGAAACAAGCGTTCACACACTTTTTACACACGTTTGTCGAGTTTCTTTGTCGAAACAACGTTCACACACTGTTAACACGCGTTGGTCGAGTTTCTTTTTCGAAACAAGTGATTCCTTGATCGGAATTTTGAGTTCGCTCGAATTAAATAATAGAAATTAACCGCGATACTAATTATTCGCGTATTCGAGCACTACCGACTGCGCCAGTTAAGTTTTATTAATGCCGTTTAAGTTAAAAAAAAACTTTTATTTTTTTTTTCTCTCTTTTTATCTTTTATTAAGGGAAAAATATCGGCTTAATCTTCTGAGTTACAAAATTGAACTGAACTGAATTGAATTACTCTACTTGTTGCAAAGCCATGGGAATGGAATGCGCTTGTTTATAAAATATTCGTGTTTCATGCCCGCGCAATGAAAATGAATATTATTGTTCATCCGCGATGCGCGTGCAATGAAATAGGAGACGTAATGTTTAGGGTTTCAAAAATAAAGGGCGCGTGCATCCGTTAGCCACATGCCTATGGTATGGGGCGGGGAAAAGGGAGATGCCGTTCTGTTCAAGAGGAAGTGACGTGTCCGACGTAACTGCCCCATAGCAATTCTGCCGTTCCTTAGCAAGGCATTTGAAAAAGCAATTCATAAACAAATCCAAAACTTCCTTATCGAAAGAAAATTCCTGAGCACTTGCCAATCTGGTTTTCGCCCAAAGCACAGTTGCAAAACTGCCCTGCTCTTTGTAGTAGATGAAATACGAAAGTCTATGGATTTGAATCACGCTACGTTTTTAACGCTGTTGGACTTTTCCAAGGCATTCGACACGGTTAATCACAAACTACTATGTCAAAAGCTACAAGATATGTTCAAGTTTTCGAAACAATCCTCAAAGCTCATCTTTTCGTATCTCACGAAACGACAGCAGTGTGTTGTTGCTAACAACCGCTGTTCAAATTTCTTAGAACTTTCTAACGGCGTACCTCAGGGTTCAATCCTTGGTCCGATTCTCTATTCTCTATACGTTAATGAACTTCCTGCATTAGTCCGCTATTGCACGGTGCATATGTACGCTGATGACGTTCAGCTCATTCTGAGTGCGCCGATTAGCCATCTAGGTGAGGCTGGAGCTAAAATCAATGACGATCTGTCAACTTTACTCGACTGGTCAAAAAATAATTTTCTTTGCTTAAATCCGGCAAAATCTAAGGTGCTTGCCATTCACAAGAAAACTCCAGACCTATCAGCATACCCGCAAATTACACTGGGACCTGATATAATACCCTACGTTGCCAGCGCCAGGAATCTTGGCCTTGTATTCAACTCCACTCTCACCTGGAATGAGCATATTAGCGCCTCACTCGGCGCCGTCTATAGCGGGCTCCGAGGACTTTGGACCACACAAAAATTCACACCAATAGCGGTCAGGATAATGCTGTCTAAAACGCTGCTGTTACCAATTATGTTATATG
The DNA here is from genome assembly GCA_951813785.1 of Criorhina ranunculi. Lineage (NCBI taxonomy): Eukaryota > Metazoa > Arthropoda > Insecta > Diptera > Syrphidae > Criorhina > Criorhina ranunculi. The sequence goes on along the minus strand of OX638381.1, from coordinate 51,049,744 downwards.
GATGCGAAGTCTATTGCAATGCTGACTATAACTGCAAAAGAAAACTAATCGTTGCTTACAACAACATTGCACGATATATATACAACCTTCGAAGATACGATCATATCTCTGCTTACTCAAAACGAATATTCAGCTGCTCTTTTCTGAACCTATTAAAATATCGTTCATTATCCTGTTTGCACAATATCATACAGACTCGTCAACCTGAGTATCTCTACAACAGGATAGAATTCTTCCAATCTCGGCGGACTTCTGCCCTAATTCAACCAAGATATACTTGTTTAACATCAGAGCGGCAGTTTTTCGCTCATGCTACTCGCCTGTGGAACTCCTTACCAATTGAGCTCAGAAGAGTCAGGAACACAGTACGATTTAAATCCCGTCTTCTCGAATACCTGGCCAGAGACTAAAAACTTATCATTTTCTTTATGAAATTCATGTTATCTAGTTCATTACTTGCATTAATTTTTTGTTTAATTTTCAAGAAGAAACATTGTACTTAATTTTTAAGGCTCGCCCTACTTACAAGATAAATTATCTTAATGGGCAAGCATCTTTGATAAAATAAATACAAATACAAATAAAATAAACCTTAAATGTGAACTAAAGCCCTGCTAGCACACGGTGTTACCCCCTCTCCTCAGCAGTCCATCAGCTGTGAATTTAAATCGATTGAGTCGATTTTAATTACACATACACATACATATCCAGCGTGGACAAAGATTGTGCAAAAACTACACACTGGCCACCAAAATAAAACGGATCGTCATGATTTAACATCGTTAGTGTTCAGCGCCACCTATCAAATTGCTATTTTATCGCATTTGGAAGCAATTTCCCCCCCGATTATACCCCCTTTAGAGAGGTTAGAGGGGAATATTTGAAGGAATCACAATTTATTGGTTATTACTGCAAACATTTCTATAGCGCGTTCTAATAATGAACAGCGCCACCTGTTGGTTTTGTATGTACTAAATTGTATACGCTCTATAAATCTGGTTTTTTTTCTTTAATACAATTCTTCGTGACGTCTATAGGCCTTCAACCCTTAGCTTCTAACTTTTCTAACATAAAAATGTAAAATCCAAAAATCTTTACATGACGATTACTTTTTATTTTCGACATCCGATTTTAATAAAACAAAACCTATATGCTGCTCCAAATTATGCTCTGTCCACCTGTGAAAACTACATGAGAATCCGTTCAGTAGTTTCGGAGATGTGCGCGAACAAACAAACAGACAGACAGACAGAAAAGAATTCTAAAAATCACTAATTTGTGTTCTATTGCTCTTCTTTAGTCACCCCCTTTCTTGTTTATTACTTTTTCTTCAATGTACAGACACACCGGGTTCTACTGTTTTATTATATGTATTGATATTGGTGATTAGTTTTTATTTTATTCTTTGGATCCTTTTTTAGGATCTCAACACACCCGTACACTCTTAATTATTTTTTTGATTTTGATTTTTATTTTTTTGTATATTTCAGACAAATCCTAAAAATGCAAAGACAAATCGCACTTTTTTCCGAGATGGTTCACTCAGCCAGTTTAGTGCACGATGACGTTATAGATCAGTCAGATTACAGGCGTGGCAAACCCAGTGTGAATGCCCTCTTTAATCATAAAAAGGTTTGTTGTTCATTGTCCAGTATAGTCATTCATTTTTTAAAATGTCATTCTAAATAAAATCAAAACATTTAAGCAATCATTTTACCCCCATTCCACGGATAAAGCTTTCGTAATGCCGCGAAACTACCTACATATGTGGGGCGATATTTTGAAACCGATTTAATGAATAACACTTGCTTCGCACGCTAGTTGTGGTTTCACCATTCCGCTGATCAATCAAGAGCAATTAGCACTATTGATGGTGATCGACTTCTGGCCTTCACGTTGTCTTGACAATAGCCCGAGATACTATTCGTATTTGCGTTTGCGAAATACAAAATACGAATTTGGGTTAGTTAATATGATAGGAAATGTATCTACAGGATTCATGAGTCATTCATTTTGTTGTGTTTGCACAGTAATTTGTGTAGCTTTTCTGTTTGTTTTGCTAATGATGTGACCTAATGTCCAAGAATGTGAACGAAAGTCATTTTAATGTTCAATCGGTGTGCTCATTAATATTTATTAAACAAAATATTGTTATGTGGCTGAATACATAACGTTATGTATGAATGAATATACCCATGTATTTATCAATCCAAGACATGACAGGAGAAAGTTTTAACTGATTAGAGTAGGAGAAAAGCTGATTACATAAATCATTATAATGTTCGCATATCTCGTCTAATTCCATCGCGTTTCGTTTTTGATATCATCCATGACGGACGTTTTTTTTTTTTTTTTAATTGCTTTCATAAATAATTGGGTAGACATGAAGATTGAAGAGGCTTAAGATATCTAATTTGTCTCAATTCAATTTAAAGAAAATTGGAAACTCATTGGAATTGTAAATTGTCATCATAGTAGTACATCGACTTGACTCTTATTCGGACCTACTTGTGTGGTATACTGATGATTCAAAGATGGACTCCGGTGTTGGTGTCCCAATCACAGGCACTTGGAATTTATCCTAGCGTCTTGCAGGCGGAATTACATGCTATCGATACCTGCGTCACTATCATTCTCGAGTCCGGTATGAAGGGGGTAGCCATCAATATATTCACCGATAGCCAGGCAGCGCTCAAAGCACTGAATTCTCATTACTTTAACTGAAAAGCCGTTCTAGGCTGCTTCAATATTTTCCAAGGCCTCTCAAAGTGAAACAAAATCAAGCTCTAGTGGGTACCAGGACACTGAGGAATTGAAGGCAATGAAATTGCAGATCAACTTGCCAGGAAAGGCTCTTCAGAAAGGAACTTAGTCGCCGAACCCTTCTGCGACATCCCTACTTCCAAGTTCAGAATGAGTCTGGACAGATGGGAAAAACGAAACTTCTTATCCTACTGGAACAACACTCAGGGACTCAGACAAATTAAAAGGGCCATCCGACCCCTGAACAAAACCACTAAAAATATTCTCAACCATAAAAGGGACTTGCCGGCATCCTTACCGGTCACTGCAGCCTCAGATATCACTTATATAATCTAAACATAGTTCAGGAATCTGAATGCAGACTCTCCTTAGAGGAAGACGAATCAGCGGAACACGTACTATGTGAATGCGTGGCTGTCTGCAGGGTCAGGAAACGCCTTCTCTACAAAGAATTCCTAACACTGGAGGTCCTTCGTTATTCCTCGACTGGATATATCCTGAACTTCATTAGGAAGATAGAGGACCTCCTTGTCTAATTGGCTCCAGGCACAATAGATCTTTCAGGTCGCAGTGCCATATGACACCCCTCGACGTGTTTTGGCAGACAAACGACAACGACGTTGAAATTAATCACAGTGATTCAGTAACCTCCATTCTGAACAATTGCATAATCTCCCTCGAAAACCCAAACTACACCACACCCAAGCTAAGTTTTGATAAGACCTTCCTAGTTACTGTTCTTCCAGGTCATTTTGGGAGGAAGATGTATTTCATGACGATAAGTCAACCCGACGAGTCAGAAACCACAGACGTGGTAGGAGGGGATGATTCTCTGATAGGTTTAATCTTAGCCTCTCTTTCGGTCTTCCAAATCATTGTAGCGTGTAAAAATATTGTCTTCTCTTGACGTGATATCTGCCTTAGATAACCTCATCTTTTTGGACAGTCAAGCAGCAATCAAGTCCTTGGAATCATTGTCTCTAAACGCAATAGTAGCTCTAGATTGTCGATCCTCTCTCTTAGAGATGGCGGAGCAATCCAATATTCACCTTTGTTGGGTGCCGAGGCATAGATCCATTCCAGAGAATTGTAAGACTGACGAACTGACTGACTCTTGGCTATCGATCGGTACATGTAAACTTACGTCCATTTAAGTTGGATGCTATCGAGGTGGACAAGTGGTGCAATGTGTCTAGCGACAAAAAAGATTTGGCTAAAGCTGGTTCTGAAACGCCTTAAGAATTTAGTTTTACAGCACCATAACAGGCTTGGCGTCCATTTGAATGATTTTTGTATAAGCTGTGTAGACGAAGAAGAGGAGGAAATTATTCTCCACCTGCTGTGTAGCAGCCCAGCTCTCCCTCACAAAAGAAAGCTTCACTTAGGAGAATTCTACTATAACGACCTTGGGCGATGTTAGAAACCACCTAAGCTTCATCAGAAGCTCTAATTGGTTCAACAAGTGGATAAGGATAATCTCTCCAAGATCCATATGGTATCAGAATGGATCTATCATTGGTCGAAGTGTGCTGGCTTAAAATGATTTTAACGCCTAGGTTCAATCTTTCTTACTTACTTATGTAGGTGCCGGGTTAAGCCTGAGTCTGAACCAAGAGACTTGTCTCCAGTTAGCCGTTAGCCTCCAGTTACGCACTACAAATTGGTTAGGGTCTACTTGTTCGCGTCACCTTTCAACGCTAACAGGACCGATTACACTACGAAGAATTTTTCGCTCGATATAGTCAATGCTTCGGCTCCATAGAGTAGGTCTTGTATAGAATCTTCTTATTATTTTTATAGGGCTCTGCGACTGACGCATATGGCACTGCGACCTAAAAGATCTATTGTGCTTGGAGCCAGTTAGAAAAGGAGATCCTCTATCTTCCTAATGAAGTTGAGGATATCTTCAGTCAAGGCATTACGAAGGTCATCCTGTTTTCTGACCCTGCATTCAGATTCCTGAACTAAATTTAGTTTATGTAAGTGATTATCTGAGGCTACAGTGACCGGCGATTAAGCCGGCAAGTCTTCTGATATCGTCTCTTTTATGGTTGAGAGTACTTTTAATGGTTTAATTCAGGGGTCGGATGTTCTAGTAGGATAGGAAGTTTCGTTTTTCCCAGGTGTCCAGACTCATTCTGAACGCGGACGTAGGGACGTCGTAGAAGGGTTCGGCAATTATGTACCTTTCTGAAGAGCCTTTCCTGGCAAGTTGATCTGCGATTTCATTACCTTCAATGCCTCTGTGTCCTGGTACCCACCAGAGCTTGACTTTATTTCACTTTGAGAGGTCTTGGAGAGTACTGAGAGTATATAGAGTCTTCTTAGTTCGTCTTCTAAATAGGGTCTCAGCATTCAGTTGTCTTCTCAGCTGATGAGATGCCTTATTGTCTTCTGTGACATCTTGTCCGATTTGTCGATGATTAATACCCCTTCCTGTTGATAGCAAATACTTAGTTTCGCTCTCATAAGTCGCTTATCTCATTTTGGCCGCCTTTGTCTCAATACTGTCGAATTTCCCGGTGAAAACTTACGCGTGTACTTCCCTGCACAATTCACTCAAATATTATCTTGAATACGTCACATGACAGCGCGTCACATTGTCTAAATCCTTTTTTGATATCAAAGGTCTCGGTGAGATCGTAACCGACCTTGATTGAGCAGCGAGCGTTCTCAATCGTCATCCTGAACGAGGTCGCACGAGTTTGGCGGGGATGTTAAAACTGGACATGGCTCTGTACAGTTCGCTTATATAAATGCTGTCACAGGTGGCACTATGATAAAGAGATAGTGTGTCTCGATTTGAACTTTCTAGGCTTTCTCCAGGATCTGCTGGAGTGTGGACTTTCCTGACCTGAGACCATACTGATAGAGGCCAGGCAAATGGAATCTTATACGCTAAGCTTAGGAAACTGACTCCTTAATAATTAGCGCAGCTGAAGGGTAACAACGCTGAGATCCTACTCATCAAACACACATTCGTCTGACCAAATCTTGGAGATGAGTTGCTCTCTATCAAGTCATCTCCCTCACCTTTCAATAACTAGGTCGGTTAAACGTCCGATTGAGAAGACTTCTTGGATTTCAGTTTAGATATTGCTAAACTGGTCAGGTGGACGGAAGTTTTGGTCATCATCGTTCGTTCTGCCTGACAGCGGTATGTTAGTCTTCGTCGCCGTTATACGGTCGGCAGAAGTGGTTTTCCCAAATTCGTAGCAACGACTGTGAGTCTACTGTGTTCCTTAGCTAACCAAAGTTCAATTGCCTTTAGGAATATTGCGTGGTTATATTCACTCGTAGTTAAATGTTTGTATGCACGGACATATGTATGGCTTTTGAATCCAAAGTCACCGAAAACAAGCTTGGATTGAGTGTTGTAATGCACGTTTTCAGGCAACTCACACTATTTCTTGAGTTACCATTTGGGGTCGTTTGCGTAAGTTCCTATAGTGGTGGTCAATGGATTAATTGGAGCAATGTCTATAGAAGAAAACAATTTTTGAAAGAAAACCGCAAGAAGATCTTCATTCTGCGCGGTGGGGTAACGTGTAAAACCACATCAGCTGTCATACTGTTTACGAAAATGAAAATCCATTTGAAATCTATCTAAGTGTTTGTTTTCAGTCTCTCTACAGTGCAACCATAGACATAACTGCATTTGTTGCCAAAGTATCTTTTCCATGCAGTTAACTTACTATCGAAGATAAATGTTCTGATAAGCGGGATTCCAAGAGTGAAATTTCTGTTTTGAGTTATGAGACCATGGAATCGAATCAATTTTGTCTAATAATTCGGAGAAACTGGAATTCAGAGGGTCTGAAGCACTAGAAATCGATAGGCCGGATGTAGTGTTTTAACCGAGCCGTCATCTAAACGCATGAGGGACGAAGCCAAAATGAAGACTTAAAAGAAAGCTGCCGAGTATAAGTCAAGAAATGCTGAGATACGTACGACGATTTCGCGATAAATGTCAAATCTGCTGCAGGAGCTCTGCTGTAGATCCGGTTGCGGAATTAAATGTTTTAAAGTCTGTTTCATTTTTTGAAATTTCCTTAAGATCATCCGAAGTGTGCGTAGTGTGCGATATCTGGCTCTGTTTAGTGTCGTACACCTGTTCACAGGGCCTGGTTTAGGTTTGGATCGCCCCTAGGCTAATGTAAGCTTGGTGCCCCCATTCGTCTTTTACTACCGAAAGAATAAAAAAAACAGCAACTACAGAGTCTTATTTCCGCAATAAGGTAAGAATGGGACAAAACGTTCCACTGGGTTAGACGAAACATAGTGGGTCATAAAGGTCGGTTGGTCTACATGTGAGATATTCGGAGTAGAATCTTTGCTAATAGAATAATATTTCGCTTGATTAACTTCTGCGATTATTGAGTTTCTAAATTCGTCAGCGAGCAACAAGATAAATTCATCAAAAATAGTTGATGGTAAATCCTTTGTTTCCAAATCGAGCTATGTGCTCAGCCATGAAAGGATCAAATTTGGATATCAACTCAATGCAGCCAAAGACTTCATTTTCACAGTGAAATGACAGTCCACAAGAAGTTAAAAACTTGACCGTTTCTACTACGATCGACAAAAACTGGTTGGAAGCACGACAAAAGACGCGCTGGTTAGGGAAGCTACTTTCGAATAAGAGCTTTAAAAAAAAGTTTGAAGTTTTGGAACCTTTTTTATTCTATTTTCTTTCTTTTCTTCCTTTTTTTTGCCCTCTCTCTATATGCCGCTCCACTTGGCTTTTTACATGGCTCAGCCATTTTCAGCACTTATGAAAGATAACACCTGTTTAGAAATACTATTATAACCGCCGACGAAACCTGTATTTTCTAGTTAGTTACCTTCAACGTTTCAACAAGTACTTTTTTTTATCAAATATCTCAGAGACAGAGTTAAAAAAAAAGCACTAACGTAGTGTACCTTAGTGTTCGGTACACTTCCGAGAACTGTACACAAACATATACCCAACAGATAGTTCACAAACCCTTGCTCGCATAGAACTGTTTGCGTTCATGGACACAAACGATAATCCTTACGATAGTGTTTTGTTCTTTCTACACAAACTTACGTTGCATTTTAGTGTACTTCAAGCTGACAGTCATTCTTGTCACTTCTGATTTTAAGGTTGGAGTATGTAGAAGCAATCGATTAGACGTAGCCTTCATAAAAAATATATCTTTTCCAACAGCCAGCAGCTCTCATTTCTTTTTTATGGGAGCTCAATTTGAGAACCCCGACAGTCTAGAAAGTTAGTTAATTAATTCTCGTATTTTTTCAAGCGTGATGCTAAACTCCTAATGGACTTACCCACTGAACATTGGTCACTCAACGACCATTTCAATAAGCTGGGCATTAGTTCTACGGATATGTGCAGACTCTGCTTTGAGGATCAGGAACCTGCAGAACACTTCGCCAACGGTTTCATCTCCCCAACAGTAGTCAACCACTCATCCGCTTGTGCATGTTAATGCATAAGCGGGGCTCTTCGTACGACACCCTTCGCAGCACTGGACATTTTATTTCATCTGACAACCCTCGACATCCTTGACAGGCGAATGGCTACTAACTCGGCTGTTTGCCTCAATTCAATTTCACAGTGCTCTACCGAAGATTTTGGCCATGCCTCCATTTTAAACAAATTCAAAATCTTCCCTGAAAATATAGACTTCACCACACCCAAGTAAAATTTCAATAAAAACTTCCTTGCTGACATTCCTTCCAGGTCACTCTGGGAGAATGAGACATTTCTACAGGACAATTCGATCCCCGTTTACACCAACGGATCTAATACTTATGAGGGTGTAGGTGGTGCGGTTTCCTCGATAGGCTAATCTCAGTCTCTCTTTCCGTCTTCCAAATCTTGGCTGAAGAAAAACGTTTCAGAACAGCGGTGATAGAAAAATGTACGAAAGGACGAAGGAGATAACGATGCACATTGGTTTTAAATGCTTCCGTGTTATATCTAGTGATGAGGAACAACATATCTATGTAGATCGTTCCACATTCGCGATATTCGCGTTACAAAAGAATATCCGTGAGCACCTAAAGCTTTTTAAGTCCCCTTAAGTGTTTTAAATTAAAAGTGATAGAAACAAAGACTCCTTTGCAGTGCAGTAATGTTCAAACAATCATCATCCATTATCAAAAACGGAGTTGTAATTTCTATTATAAATTGTAACTGTAATTGCTTGTGTATTTCCTTACAATCATCTTCCTGAGGAAATCATAAGTGCTTTTAAATTACAACTTACTTCGATTATTTTAAGTGAGTGGAGGTACTTTTTTTCAACTCTGGCATCGATCCCAGTCAAGTGTTTCAAAAGAAGACACTTGACTTTTTTTTTTTCTTTTTTTTTTTGACGGCCACTTAAGTATGAATTTATTTCAAGCAAAACTTATTTGGCTTACTCGTACGTTAACTCGACCTTACGATGTTTTTTGAAATTTTTTTTTTGCAGGTTACAATGGCAGGTGATTACATTCTTGCAGTCGCATCCATTTTGATTTCACGTTTGGAGAATAACGACGTGACGATTATACTCAGTCAGGTAAGTAATTGTGAATAATTTAATAAATATGTTTAGGAGCATGTGTTAGGAGTTTTATGATGAAATCGTATCGAATTCAGATAGAAACAGACAAGCGATCACAACACCCTAAGTCAAATTTAGTAATAATACTCAAGTCCACTTTCCGAACAGGACGGAATGGAACAATAACTCATTTCTATCGTGATACCAAGTATCGATCTTTAGCGACAGCTCCAAGATGGAATGAGGCGATGGATTAGGTGTCTTCTCAACAGAACTGAACTTATCCGAATCGAACAGGCTTCCAGCCTTGTCTTGTGTATTCCCAGAGGAAGTACCAGCGATGAGAGGGGTCTGTAAGCTAAGTTCGACAACCAAAATAATAAAGGAATCTTAAATGACAGTCAGGCTGCCATCAAAGTCCTCCATTCTCCAACCACATCTTCTAAATTAGTGAAGGGGTTTTCAATAAGGACATAACAATTTTGTATTTAAATAAAACACAGCATAATTGAGATATCCGGCTGAAATTTATTTCAGACTAGCTTTTACCCGCGACTTCGCCCACCTTTAATTTGCGAAGTTATCCTTTAATAACCATAAGTAGCCTATACTGTGATCCGCGGTACAGCCACTCTGTGTGCAAAATTTGATTGGTTCCGTAGTTTTTGTGTTACAGAGGAACAAACAAACGGACAACGTTTCACTTTTATAATATTAGTAGGATGTAGTAGCATGGAATTCGATCTTGTTCATATGACCACCGCGAGCATGTTTGCAGGGATCGCTTCTTTGGGGCCAATTTTCCACTACTTTTCCACACGTATCGGCCGGAATGTTGGCAATTTCGTGTTCGATATTGTTCCTGAGCTCCTCTTACGTTGTTGACTTGTTGGCTATAAACCAACGACTAAACGTTTAATCGCATAAGCGAGGTGTCCAGCGGACCATTTCTCTAGATTCCCCTTAAATTTTTTGACCAGCTGTGTGGCATGTGACACTATGTTGTTGGAATCAAATATCACTGATGTCAAGTCCATCCAATTCTGGCCACAAATAGTCTTCCAAGATGGCACGATAGCGAACTCCATTGACCGCAACATGGCGATCGTTTTCATCGACGAAAAAATACGGTCCTATCGCACCTCCACACGGTCACTTTTTGTGGATGCAATGGAGTACAGTACTCCCCGGATAGCTGCCTTGAGAGTTTTTCTCATTTATTTGGGCACGTACCCATTTGCATTGCTGAACATTTTTGAACCCTAAAATATTTGGCTAGCAATGTGGGTTATGCAGCTAAGCGAGGGAGTACTTATCCGGGTATTACTGTATCTTGAAGGGTTCGTTGCTGTCCAATAACAAAGCCATTAAGACAATAATGAGCTTCGTCGCTGAAGATGATTTTTCGATGAAATTCAAAGTTTCAAATGATCGAGAGGCTTCAGTTCTTGAGTTAATTTGATCTTGTAAGAGTGTAGGCCAAGATTTTTACGTAAAATACGCCACAATGTGGACTGAGAGATTCCCAATTCCTGTGAACGGCGTGGAATCCACTGATTTTGGCACATTTTGAACTGAAGCACGATATTTTTGGTAATTCGACCGGTGCGTTGTTTCACTGGCACAGGAACGTACAGAAGTGAATATGTTGACTCGAATTTATCCATTTTAGCACGCACAGCCTGTTTAGTGGGACGATGATTACGACCAAAAATTGGAATAAGCCTTCTTAAAGTTGCGACGACCGACTCGGAATTTCGATAGTAATTTTTAGTCATTTCCAAACCTTGCCCGTTCGTGAACTTCACCATGATAAACCTTGACTGACGTTTTGACATTGATAGATCATAAAACAAATGTAAGGATGCGTTTGTATAAAACTACAAAGTTGTTGAAAAACCCCTTAGAACAGTGTTAGGAAATTATTACCCAGAAAAACTCTCAGTTTTGTTGATTGCTGATCATCTTTCATGGAGATGGCGTAGAGATACCGAGGCATAGAAATATTTTAAGAAACTGTTAGGCTTACAGCACCCTTATTTGATTTCGGTTTCGATATCGCTACCCGCACTTCCTTTTGATCAGGTGGACGAAAGTGTTGTCAAAAATTCGTTAAAGTGAATCGTTCTTTCTGCCTGACAGTTGGTCTTTTTCGCCATTATACAAGGTTATACAGGGTGTTTAAAAGCGTTTTCAGTTGCTCCCTTAAATCCAGCGAATTCCTCTGTAAGTGCCTTGCTTAGATCAAACAAACACTAAGTTGTGAACTTGAAACGTTTCACTATTGGTCTAAGACATGTTTTGAGTAGTAACCGGCGATTGGACTGGATTTGGGAGCCCGTAAATGGCTGCCGATGAAATTTCTTAAAAAGCAATCAATTTGAAAACAAAAACAAACCTATTTATTCCCAAGCTTCGCTTTCACTTTTCACAACGTGAATCTTTATTAGCGGCGAGTTTAAATCTGTGAACTACCGGACAAATACGTTTTTTTTTGTTATAAATTTTTGAGGTGTAGCATTCCAGTTTTGTTAAGACTTCACTCATTGTCCGCCAACTTTGCTCTCAAACATTGCGCAACAAACCACTTCCGGATGCCAATGGACAAATGGACACACAGCAAAGACGTTTAGTAAGTTTGTGTCAAAAGCCCAAGCTTTGTCGAAGATTGAAATCTACTGTTTGACATTTTCGATAACACGGTACATACTTGTTAATAAAAAAATAACAGCGCTGTTTGTTTTTTTATTTTTTTATAAGTGGAACATGTTTGTTCGAAAATTTTTCATACATATGTTTGAATTTGAATTTCGACATAACATCTGAATTGGCCTAACACAATGTGTTTGTATTACGTGGGAGCCCAACCCTATCTTAATGTTTGTTCTGTCATTGTCGCTTTGAAATTGCTTTTTATGCATTACGCTTTTTTTTTTTTTTGTTGGTGGACACCTTGTGCCATCTACTGGTATACCAGCGGACAGCACCTCTTGTTTGCCCTCAGGTAGTAGGTATGTCTGTTTCACCTGAGGTGGCACTAATGTTAAGTATTATCGGCCCACTAAGCCAACATTTCATAGTTAGTATGCATCTAGTATACCGTAAATATTTGCACGCTTGAAACTCTACGTATGGTCTTTGCTTAAGCCATTATTAACCGCGTAGTCAGCAGGTTTCCTTCGCTACAATCAATTCGAATTCACGGCGGTGGATCTTAAAACGTATACGGAAGTTCAACGTGTTCGACCGACATAATCATAAAACATTTTCAATTGTTATTCTGTTGGGACATGCCGTCGTAAACGTTAAAAAAAATGAAAAAAGATTTCGATTTCGAAAACTAAATTATTTCATTTTCCTGGTACGGCTGGTACCGCCCGAGTTGGTTGGCTTGTTACTTGTTTGTTGACAAAGATGTTGTATTCTTGAAGATTGTGTCGGAAGTGAACATTATTTATTATCATTGGCGTGTGACTTGCAAATAAAGGTTTGGAATCTCAGTAGAAACTTGTAGATTTCTTTCGGTTTTAATTTTTATTTTTTTTTGTTTTGGGGTTTCCCTTATACGAGTATCAACGGGAACGTTTTGCTTGTGTTGAGTTTAAAAAGTTTGTAGTCCATCCACGTGTAGGGCAAACCCAAAACAAATAATAAAAAATCGAGAGTGATGAATACACTCGGAGACAGAAACATTTGACACTCTTACTTTTCTTTTATACGATTTTGTCTATGACAGAGATGTCTATGCTTGATGGCGCTACAGTCTAGGGTGAACCTTAGCCTGAACCAACAAGCGTTTCCAGCCAGCTTGATAATTAGGAACTGCCTTCAGTTTCGCACGCTAAATTGATTCAGGTCCGTTTCAACTTGTGTGCCCCACCTGAATCGCCGTCTTCAACTTCCGAGTCGTCCCTCTGGAGTAGATTTGAATATCCTAGGAGGGGGAGTACTCTACATGTTCTAGCCATCTTAGCTATTGTATTTGGACTCTTCTGTCTAGGTCAATGCCTCTGTAGAGCCCATACAGTTCATCGTTGTATCTTCTCCTCCACTTACTGTTTATGCACACGGGACCATCGACTTTTCTCTTGCAACAACATAGGGCGACTTCATCCATTTTTGACAAAGCCTATGTGTCACCATGGAGCAGAACTGGGATGATGAGTCACTTTGTTCTAGAAAGGGCTTTGCTACTCAATTGCCTTCAAAGTCCAAAGAAACAGTGATTGGCAAGAGTTATTTTTCTTTTAATCTCAGCATTCTCTTAGCTTCTTCAAAGTTATATTTGTCGAAGGTCACGTTCTGTCCGAGACGTTGGTGTTGGGAATCCTTCTTTATTTACAGCAATACTCACGAACGCGTTACTGAAATCATGCGGCGTTCTTCCAAAAATGTCAATATTGTCGGGATATGCGAGCAATTGCAACGGATTTTTGAAGGATTGTGCCTCTAGTGTTGTCGTGTGAGTTTTGCACAATTCTTTTAAGTACGATGTTAAAGAAAGCGCGTCGTCTTGTCTAAATCCTTTTTGACATCAAAGGCCTCGATAAGATCGTTACTAACCTTGATGGAGCAACGAGCATTCTCCAACCTCATCTTGCTCAGACACGAGTTTGACAGGGATGGCAAAACTGGACATAGCTCGGTACAGCTCGTCTTTATAAATGCAGTCATACGCGGCTTTATATTATAATCCATCAAGAGGTGGTGGGGATCGATTTGGAATTCCTAGGGGTAATGCGCAAATTTTCGTCGGTGGTTGACTGTTTTAGTCTAAAGCCACACTGATATGGACCAATCAGGTTGTTGATAAAGGGCTATAGGCGCTCACACAGTACGGCAGATATATTCTTAAAGGTTCTCCTTTCTGGTAGATTGAACAAACTATGCTGAGGTTCCATCCAACGGGCATACTCTCGTCCGGCCATATTTTGCAGATGCATTGGTGCATTTTCCTTACTAAGTCACCCTCCGCTGCTTTAAAAAGCTCGACAGCGAGGCTCCAGCAGCTTTGTTGGCCTTTAGTTTAGATATGCCTACTTTGACTTCATCCAGGTCGGGTGGACGAAACTGTTGGTTAACATCGTCCAGATTGAATGGTTTATTCTGCCTGACAGCTAAATTCAAGTCTTCATCCAAGAATACTGGCATCCGCGATAGCTTGGTCTTGAACCTTAGGGCTGCGACTTATTGCTCTTTGGATTAATAATAGCTATGCCAACTATTCTTAACTGGGTGAGGGGACTTGTCCTGTCCTATGACTCTTTTTGCTTGTTGCTCAGTCGGTAGCTCCTGGAAATGCTCCTTAAAAACGTCAAGAATCCTTAGCAAGCTGGTAGCGTTAAAAAAATCATTTTTAAATGTGTCTTCTGTCTCTTTGGTAGATGCGTGGGCCTACCTTGATCACAGTCGGTTTCCCATGATGAATCCGCATTTGGTTGCTTTGTTCTTCCAATATTCCTGATCCCGTCCATTGGCTAAAAACGAAAATGAACCTCACAACAGGAAAACAGCTATCTCATGTCATGTCTTAGATTCATATCACTTAACATTCGTGCTCGGAACCAGAAACTGATATCATAAACTGTTATGCACCTACAAAAGTTCAGTTGGACGTTGTTAAGGAAAAGTTTTATGAGCAATTAAACAGTTGCTTAAACGCACACGTTAATGGAGGTGACATGCTAATTTAACTACCAAATTTGGATCAGACAACTTGGGAGTCCAGGGGTATGCTGGTGTTCATGGACTTGATCGGGCTGAATCACAGAACAATCAATCAAATTGATTACTTTTCGGTTAAAAATAAATGGCGCCCTAATCTCTAAGAAGTGAGCTCAAAGGGAGCTAAAGACATTGGAAGTGACCACCACCTAGTACTGGGCCGAGTTGAAGTCGAAAACTTTATAAACCGGTTTGGGTCTATAAAAATATAGACTCTGGCAAACATATTAAAAGACGACTTATTTGAGAACCTATTGGAAAGGGATAGGAATCTTCTCATGAGTTTCCTGAAAACAGCATTGCGAAGGACCACCAGCCAATAGAAGAAGCTACTACCGATAGTATTCATTTTTTAGGCAGCTGGTGCAAGGACAATCGTACAGCGAATCGGATTCTGCTTTTAAAGCAGTCGCTCGTTGCTTGATATATTGTTGTGCTCTGGTATACCCAGCAGGGTTCAAGTTTCTCTGCACTTACTTACTTACTTACTTAAGGTGGCGCTACAGTCCGGGATGGATCTGAGCCTCAACCAACAAGCGTCTCCAGCAAGCTCGATCTTTAGCTAGCTGCCCCCAGTTTCGCACGCTAAGTTGGTTGAGGTCCCCTTCAACTTGTGTACGCTACCTGAGTCGCGGTCTTCCTCTACTACTTCGAAGATTTTTCGGACCGGAGCATTGGTGACCATCCGCTCAACATGACCCAGCTACCTCAGTCATTGGACCTTCTCTCTTCCGGCTAAGTCTATGTCGCTGTACAGCCCATACAGTTCGTCGTTGTATCTCCTCCTTCACTCACCGTCAATGCAGACGGTACAGAATCTTTAGGAAGTTTCTTAACTATATATTTTTTTGTTTTCATGGCCGGGTAGTTACCCCGGTGGCACAATCCCCAACCTGGAGGGCCAATTCCATAATAGAAACCCCTAGGACGAGAGGTCGGTTAGACCGAAGTCAGTAGCTCGTTAGGGGATGTGAACGCTGCCGTTGGTCCATTAAGGGCCTATCCGCCACCATCTCTTTTTCAAGACCCTGACCTTACCGGCCTAAGCCCCAAATATGTCGGAATAACCCGGATAAGGTTGTATTTGCTTTGTTCTGGGATTTTTCTTCAACGTTGATTCCATCTGGGGAATCCATTCGTTGTCCAGTTTATAGTTCTGCAATTTTTGTCTGGATGGACATCGACCAGTACCCACTTGGAGGTAAAATAATCACAATTGATGTGAAGAAAACAGTTACAACACTGGGCATCGCCAAGTTGACACCTCTCAGTACAACACCCAACCATCAAGTTTGTCTGCATAGCTTAGGTTTTATTGATGCTGACTGCAGGACTTTGAGAGCTGCCAGTTGCAGCATATTTAGTATAATGGTGACTTCGACTTATAAAACACTGTCACTGCGCCCGTTTTCGACTCTCAAGGATCGATTTATACCTCGGGACTCATAGAGAATGACAACTTCAATTTTAACACCTATTTTGGATCCGTTTGTATAGAATGTTATGTAGCTTTCTATCTATTGTCGAAGTCTGAGATAGGGATGGTATCCGTACGCTTCTCTGTGGTTCAAAATAGAGACGTGACCGAAGGTATTGGTTGAGCATAGAACCACTTCAATCAGTCAAAGTTCCGTTTCTGCCGCTCTGTTGTTGCAGTAGTTGTCTGCTGGAATTAGGTACAGCATTGTTTTCAGCATTTCCACTGCTGCTCTGGGCGTTCATCTTATCGACCCGTTTCCCCCAAGCTAGTCACACTTGCAAGCTAACTTATTTTCAGGCCCTTTCCACCAGACAATCGGAAAATATGTTAGGCTGAGCTAATAATGTCCTGTAGAGCCAGTGTTTGAAGCCCTATGTTTTAAATTTTTTTGTTTGCATGCATTAAGGGCATTGACGAGGTTCTCGATGATCCCTTCCCAATTCAGTTTTGAGTCTCAAATAACGTCGAGATATTTTGTCGTTTTCTTCAGTTTCAGATGAATGAAGATGATCACGCTTTTCACTGTAGAGAATGCAATCCGAGTTTTGGAGGGCTTGACTTCTAGACTTTGTTCGGGGATAGAATTCCACGTTGGGGGTTTCATCGGATGATGCTGTTCTTGCTATTTGCTCTCCCTATCGGTTTAATGACATGTGATTTAAACAACCAATCCATCTGTAAAATCTCATATTAAGCTGGGGTCTTTGTAGGCTGTTAAAGACTGTTTCAGTGCTCACATTAAGGGCGAGAAAGGCCCTGAGAGTGAATTCTATGACAGGAAGTGATTTTCGATCCTGTTAACCACTCTGTTTAGGGCCTTGTCTACCGATATGCCTTTGATATATGCACTCTGTGACCTTGATAGGTAGTTAACGCAAATTGCATCTCTTTTTTAACAGAAAACTGACAGAAAGGAACTTTAAAAACAATCGACTGATTAAGAATGGTTATTAACGAGCAACAAGCAGCAGATGACTATGGATCTTAGAGTGTCTAACTCAGGATAAACTTTGAAACATCAGCGATACCACCTCTCGTCAGAATATGACAAACTTCCGAAACTACAATTGGTCATGAAAAAGCTTTTCAATACGCCTTTCGTAGTCGGTCCTTCCATTTTCCCGAAAATTATAACACGCATTAGATGCATTTTTGCGAGAACGTAAGGCTTGACTATTTACGTGATGTGGCACGGTATATCATTGGTGTACTTGAAAAACTGACCAAGTTCACTTGACCATATTCTGAGATAATGCCATATGAATTCAAAACACGTCGCATAAATCAGGTTAGTTATGAACTTGGTCAATATGATGACAATTTTTAAGGTTATGATAATAATTTGACGGACATTTCAAATCGGTGAGATATGGCCACCCATATAAGGCCTTTGTCCAGTTATTGGTAGGCAAGGAACTCAAATGGATCTCTTTTGAACATTTTGATGATTTAGACTCTAGAGTGTTCAGGAACTGATCTACAAAATAAGTTAAATAATGTCAACATCCTGTCACCCTGTCAGGCAGGGGTTAAGGTGCGACAACAACCCCCGTTCTGAACATAGATGGAAAAGATATTGGGTGTGCAAAAGGTTTCTTACGGTTAGGTAATAGTGGCTACCAGCACGGTGCCGTGAAATAACGCCAAGCGAAATAAGGCCAAATTTCAAAATTTGGCTTCATTTCCCATTATGAAAGCGAAATAACGAATTTTGGGATTCGGCCCTATTTCGCTTTCAAATGCGAAATAAAGCCGAACATTGTTTGCGAAATAAAGCCGAATTTCAGAGAGAAGGCAAGTGAATTAGCAAAGCTAACAACAATAACGGAATGTAACAAAAACCTGTTGCTTTTCACCGATCTTGGACATAAAAGGACCGCGGTAGCGAAGCGGATTGCAGCGGTGCAATACAGATTCCCAGTATGGGTTGTGGTGAAATCGAAAAGTGTTATAAGGCCGACTCGGCTTTATTACGCATTTGAAAGTGAAAAAAGGGAATTTCAAAATGTGGCTTTATTTCGCATTACAAAAGCGCGAGCACAGCACACTCAGATCAAAGGAGGTCTATTGCGTTACCATGATATTGGGGCCGAATTTCCCAATGCACTTGTCGAACCCCAAGGTCGTCGAGCGCGCGCTAAAGAGTTCATGACTACCCTTAAACTAGAGCATGGCTATTAGAGAAATTAGAGGAGAGACGAAGGAGGTACCGATGCACGTTGACTTTAAATGCTTGTGGATTGTAGTGATGAGGAAACACAGATTCTCTTTTTCCAACAGCGGTTGAAGCTCATGTACCACCAGTTTTCAGAGCAGCGGAGATAGAACTTCGCATTGCGTCGTGTCCCTAAGGAGGACCTAATGTTGAAAAAAATTTTGCATTCCAAACTTCGTCATAGCAAGACTATTTGCATAATGCAATTTCACTTTCAGTCAGGCAGCCTTCAATGCATTAAGGTCAGCTCAGCTACGATCATCCTGTTCTCGAATCTAGATACGAAAATCCTTTTGTAGTGGTATTCAACCGACAAATATAAGAGAAATAAAGGGGCTGACTTGCTCACTTAGCCCAGTGCTGCTAAACACTTTACTCGTAGGTAGATATCTCAAATAAAATCCAATGAAACTTGGTCAGAAGAAGTCAGGACGAAATGCCACTAAACTAAGTGTCTAAGTAGTAAACTTGAACAGGAACACCCATCTTTATAATCATTATCGGCGTTTTAAGAATCTCCTTTCTTCTTGGCAGCACTTATATGATTTATTTAAGCATTTTGTTAACAAAAGAGGGTGTTATGTTTAATTTGTAGATACATTTTAAAATATTTCATTTATTGTGTTCCATTTTGTATAATTTATAAAATTTATTCTTTTACAGATCTTAACGGATTTAGTTCAAGGGGAATTCATGCAGCTTGGTTCAAGGGAAACAGAAAATGAACGTTTTGCTCACTATCTTACAAAAACATACAGAAAGACAGCATCACTGGTGGCCAACACATTAAAAGCGGTAATTTATTATTTAACACTTTTGCAGGTTGATTTTGATGGTTTTGACAAAACTTTGATGACGAAAAAACATTTAAAAAAAAGAAGGCGGACTTTTTGAAAATATGTAGGTATCTATGTATGAATTGTCATTAAGGTAAAACTTCTTAGGCCGATAGTATACATGACATGGAAATCGTTGCATGTAGATGCGACATTGACGTCATATTCGGTCGCAATGGTTGCATGGAATCTACATGTCGTGTACTATCTATATTTGCGGTGGTGACTACATGCTACATTTCGTCGGTTGTTACATGCAGATGTCGCATGGAAAGTACATGCGACGACACGAATTCGTACTCTCATACGTGTCCCATGGCAACCCCTATTATTTATGATATTTTTCGATGAGAATTTGCCAAACTATTCTGTATTTTAACGGAACAAAACGTTGCTTAAATTTTGTTTAAGGAATAAGTAAACTCTGGCCTTCCTAGACCGCCCTGTACCGCTCAGAAGCTAGACCAAAGACTGGAGAACCTCACCTCTGCCTTCAATAGGGCGATGACTTCTTCTTGCTCTCTAATTCGACCCAAGAGTAAGAAAAAGCCGCATTGGTGGTCTGCTGATGAAGGTCTGCTCAGAAAAAATTGTAGGAAACTTTTTAAGAGTGCTAAATGCACAAGAAGTGCGCTAGATTGGGACGTGTATAAAGATACATATAAAAAAAGAACCGAGAAAAGCTAAACGTAAATCTTGGAGACTCTTTTGTGGGAAAATTTAAGAATCTTCTGAAGCGTCAAGGCTAAGAAAATTTCTCTCTTCTAATCCAAGAATGCCCAGGGAGATAAATGTTCACCCCACAGGACGTTAGATCCATTCGACTATCTCCATTCCTTCTAAAAACATTAGAACGACTGATTGATATCCATCTACTGGATACTCAACTTTTGTCACCGTCTCAACATGCTTACTGCAAGGGTAAGTCAGTGGAAACGCCGTTACATACGCTTGTAGGTAAAATCAAGTATTCCTTGCATCATAAGGAGTACACTTTGGACTATGGTGGCTTTCCTGGACATAAGAGGAGCGTTCGACAATGCTTGCTTACTGCAAGGGTAAGTCAGTGGAAACGCCGTTACATACGCTTGTAGGTAAAATCAAGTATTCCTTGCATCATAAGGAGTACACTTTGGACTATGGTGGCTTTCCTGGACATAAGAGGAGCGTTCGACAATGTCAACACATCAGCAATCGCGGATGTACCAGCGGATTTGAAAGAAGAAAGCTCACTTGGCGCATTGATTAACTTCCTTCTCTCTAGGAGGATTATTAACTCAGAGCTGGATTGAATATCTGCCAGACGATCTGTTAGTAGAGGAACCCCACAAGGCAGCGTTCTATCCCCTCTTCTCTGAAATTTGGTGATGAGCCCATAAACCGAGATCATCTGAGCAAGGTCAAATGATCAGCTTGTCTGTGCATGAGCGGAACACTTCCCACTACACCCTCTGCAGTACTGAATATTCTGTTTAATCTGACACCCCTCGACATCTTTGGCAGACAAATGGCTGCTAGCTCGGCTGTTCAACTCAAATCAATTTCACAGTGGTCTACCAAAAATGTTGGCCACGCCTCCATTCACTGGTTTAAGTGTGCTGGCATAAAGCTGGCAGCCACTTGAACCTAACCTAGGTTAACCTTGTATTTATAATATTCAATTTCTTTAATCTTATTTTGTACATTTTCCATGTCGTGTACTGGCAAGTGGCATGTACATGTAGCTTTTTCCTTTTTGCATGCTACATATGCGAACCAGTTCACATGCGACATCTTCGTCGTATGGAAACATGAGAGTTTTTGGGACAAAATTCACATGTCGTGTACTACCTATATTTATTTGCTTTCAACCACGTGACGCATGCAACAAACATATGCCCAGATGCGGGATTTATTGTGACGTCAATGTCGCATGTACATGCAACGATTTCCCTTTAGTGTACTATGGGCTGTACGAATTGTAAAGGATCGATAATGGCTTACATCAATTTCGTTAAGTTACATACATATGTTCATATCTGCGATAGTAGTCTTTGGCAAGAAGTTTTAGATAACTCGGACAAATTTGCTGAGTCCTAGTCCAAACAGTCCAAACAGAACTAGGACTCTCTACTAAGAAACAGGAAATTTCTTACATCAACCCTCTTGTTCTGCATGGTAACTGCCTATCTGAGATTTGATTTAAAAGAGAGCCTAAGCTGAAAACGATAAATATAAGTATAAAAATCACCTTGTCTGTTTATAAGGGAATGGCTCAGGATGATGCTCGTTGCTGCACTTAACATTTTCCTTTAAGTGCTCTCTATCTATTTTTGGGCGAGCTAGTGCAATTTTTAGACTTAAAGCCATCTCACAATAGTCCAGTATTCAAACTGTCGTATCTACAATTTTATATAACCAAACCTTTACCGAGAACACTGAAACATTCTAAAAGTTTCCTCACTTAGAACATTGTACATCGGAACTATCGTACAACAAAGTGACTTCAGTGTCCAAAATTGCAACAATTAATAGAGTTAAGCAATTTAAAAATCTAGAATAACAAACTATCATTGCTGTAAGTGCTTTTTGGATGCGCAGGGTACCTTTCGATAAGATAAAGGGCTTAACAGAGGATATACAATCTTTTGGTGGACTGTCCTGAACAAAAAGAGAGAAATGCTAATTAATGTAAACACATTGAATGACCTCCCTGGGCGTTAAAAAGAGACTTCTGCTTCACCTTGTTGAAAGTCCAGGTACTGTAAACTTTTTCTATCAACTTTAGGCACGTAATCTTTCAGTATCACGTAATCAATATCTGGTCGATCTGTTCACCCCTTAAATATGTTAAATATGCAAAGAAGACCATTGGACCATTTTTTTTTTTAGAATTCTGAATGGTCCACTTTGCATATCAAACAGTCACTTTGCGAGGGGTGAATAGGTCGATTATACATTAATTACCCTTTATATGTTAAGCGTGCAATGCCTTATAAAACACAACAGTGTGCTGTCGGCACTTCTGCTATCGTTTTTTTTTTTGTAGCCTTTTGACGTCATTTAATGTCATGCATTGTTCTGTGTCATGTTTAGCAGCTCAAAGTTCTGTAGAGTCAGTCTCGTTTATTTTAAAAGTCGATCAACTGCGAAAAAAAGCTGGACGGTCAACTCTACTGCATAGGCATAACACTGGCAAAAGGGTGGTCATATGGCTTGAAAGTGTTGATCGTACTTAAGACATCGGGAATTTTGAAAGAAATACTGTGAATTATAAGTGATGGCAAACAGTACCAATATATCTCCCCAGTCATTCTGGACACCACCCTGAGAGTAAAAAGACTGAAACCTAATACCACCCGAGTTTCAAAAACACGACACCAACACTAGCGCTGAGTGAATAACATCATATTGGGTATTCATAACCCCTTTAGCGACGTTTTTGTTTAGCCAAGGTAAAGTGTATTTTAGTGCCAATATTTCCACCTGAGTCACAATGAACTACAATGATTTGGAAGACGGTAAGACATTAGGGCTAAGATTAAGTTTATCAGCAAAAACAACCCCATCAACACCGGCATTGGTTTTTGAACCGCCGCGCCGCCGCCGGTCGTTGTAAAAATGGATCGACTTATCGTCTAAAACAGCATCTTCCTCTCAAAATGACCTAGAGGGACTGATTACAAGGAAGGTTTTGTAAAAATTTAGCTTGAGTGTGGTGTAGCATTTGTTCAGAATGAATGCGTTTCTAAAATCGGAACCACTGTGAAATTGGTTTAAGGTGAACAACTGAACTAGCTGTCGTTTGCATTCCAAAGTAAAGGGTCATCCAATTCATGGTCCGAATTTGACATATCTGTTTCAATTACATACGTCAAACCGAACTGTCATCCGAGACTGTACATGTTTAGTTAAAGGGTTGCCATTTTACAATATGGATCGTTTAACAACCGCAGAACGTGTTAAAATTGTCAAAACTTACTACAAGAATAGTGATTCGATAGTTGGTACGTTTCGCGTATTAACGAGCAGATTATGGTCGACAGAACCATCCATCTGAGTGTATTATAGGCCAAACTGTAGAAATATTCGAAGAGACTGTTACAGATGTCTTAAGGCCTATCTATCATCGAAATGCACGCGCTCTACAGAAAATATGGCTGCCGTTAGTCAAATAGTTGAAGCAGACCCAAATCTATCGATTTCACATCGAGCACAGCATTTGGGGTTGTCTTACGACACATTATGGCGTATTTTAAATTTGAATTTGCATTTGCATCTACACCCTTATAAAGCTCAACTCACTCAAGAATTGAAGCCAGCTGACCACAGAATGCATAGAACGTATCCCGTTTGGGTGCTTGAACATCAGCGTTTGAATGACCAATTTTCACACAAAATTTTCTTCAGCGATGAGGCTCACTTTTCACTCGGTGGATGGAAAATTCACATATAACTGTCGAAGGACCACTGTATCCACAAAAAGTCACTGTATGGTGTGCAATTTGGTCTCTGGTGGTGTCATTGGTCCATACTTCTTCTAAAATGAAGAAGGTGTAACCGTCACCGTCAATTCCCATCGCCAAATGTTAACGAAATTTGTTTGGCCTCAAATCGAAGATATGGATCTGGAAGACATGTGGTTTCAGTAAGACGGTGCCACATCTCACACAACACGACCCGTTTTGGCTTGATTTCAAGAAAAATGCGCTGGACGAGTTATTTCGTGTTTTGCTGATGTGTGAACTGGTCACGAAGATTGTGTGATTTGTTGCCGTGGGATTTCTTTTTGTGGGGCTATGCAAAAGAAAGTGTTTATGCACATAATCCGCAAATTCTTGAGAACGATTATTGGTCAAGTTATGGCCGAGTTACTGTCTGATAAGTGTCAAACAGTAATCGAAAATTACCTTGTCAGAATCGAGTCCTGGAAGAAGTCCCGTGGAGGTCGTTTGAATGATTTGCGGAACCACAAAAATGGATGACCCTGTATAATAAACACAAATGACAGCTGACTTGACAGCAATCCCTTTCGATAATTGTGACACCTTCATTTCAATTCAAAGTCGTGGAACACTGACCCTTCATTTAAGAACCCGGAAAAAGCTGACCCAAGTGCATATCCAATTAATGTAAATCAACTTTTAGAAATTAGGGGAAAAAATGTCAACAAAAGTCAGCAGGGGCATGCATAAGTATGTATGTAGGTTACGTAATAAAAATTCGTCTCACAGAAGACTTACGAAACTAATGCATTGATGTTGGGGTCGTGTTTAAAAGGTTATAAGTCAAAAAAACACTTCGTAACAAATCAATACATTAATACAAATCCGAAAATAATGGAAGTTCAAGTGACCGATTACATATTCAACAATCTACCAGTCTTTTGCTTTCCCAAACTGTATGAATGGTCCGTTCTAATTCCGGAATGCTTCTGCACTTGTGGGAACATATCTTTTATTCTAGCTGAGTCCATAAATATTAAATTGAGTCGAGATCAGGATCACCTTTCTAGACATAGAAGGTGCCTTTAATAATGTGCGTACTGAATCCATTTTGAAATCTTTTACCAAGCTTGGCACAGAGGTTTTTGTCAGTAACATGGGTATAATATCCATTCTTAAAACCAGGATCATTCAGTCACAATTGGGGAACAGCCGCATGACCAACTCCGTAGATAGAGGAACTCCGCAGGGTGGAGTTATCTCACCTCTTCTATGGCTTCTCGTCATCAACAATATCCTGACGGATTTCGACAGAATTGGAATCAAGGCAGTCCCGTATGCGGACGACGTGGTTATTTTAGTATCAGGGATGTTCCTCTCAGTGATTAGTGAAATCACAGGGAGGTCTCTGGCTAAGCTAAGCGCTTGGGCCACAAGTTGTGGACTGGTCATTAATCCGAGTAAAACTGAGCTGATGCTTTTTACCACCAAGTACAAAATACCGACTTTTAAGCTTCCACGTTTCAACAACTAAACACTCACTCTATCCCCCAGTGTAAGGTATCTTGGCTTCATACTTGACCCCAAGCTCAACTGGAAACTTAACATAGAACACAGAGAAAAGAAAGCATGCGTCGGTTTCTACGCCTGTAGTAAGACCTTTGGTAAAAGGTGGGGACTCAAACCTAAGGTGGTCCTCTGGATGTACACTAACGTAGTTCGTTCCATCCTTACTTATCACAAAAACATCACAAAACTAAGTAGAGTCCAACGAACAGCTGGTATTGGGACTACAGAAGCGATTCGATCGAGCCCGCCAGAAGCTCTTAACGTGCTCCTCCATATCCTGCCCCTGGACTTGCACATCAAATACATCGTTTCGTGTAGTGCTATCAGACTCAGGGAATCTGGGCTTTGGTCTCCTAAACCATATGGCCATAGTAAGGCTTTTGACCTGCTGCCCAGGGATTTAGCCTGAGGTTTTACCTGGATGACGTTCTACCCTGGATTCCTCCCTTGCGGAGTTAGTCTGCTCCCCGATGGGAAACATCAAGAGAACAATTTTCCAACACTTTCTCTCTATTGCCAACTCAAGGTGGAAAAGTCTAGCAATCTGTGCCATATCCAGACAGATATGGCCAGGTTACAACAAAAACAAGACGAATGACTTAATCAATAGGAACCGCATGGCGACAGCAAGAATCACAGTAATTAGCAAGGGCCACTGGCCAATTGGTCCACACCCTGCCAAGTTAGGCATCCGGTTCAATCGATAAGGAAACCATATTTTACTTTCTTTGTGACTGCCCTGCTCTAGCCAGAGCCAGGCAGCGCACACTCGGAAAAACACTTTTAGCTGCGCCCATCAACATCCAGGTCACGTGAGTTTTGGTATCAAAACGGCGGCGCACCCGCGCTATTTGTGTCTCTGGCAGGTTCACCAGCCTCAACCACTTCTACCAACCTACCTCTGAGTGGGACACTCTAAGACCTTATTTTGCTGGAACCAAGCCTTGCATTTGCTCGCAGCGTTACACTGAGCATTATCCTGTTGGAAAATGGCTTGATTTATTCGATGATGGCGTCCTTGTGCCAAGGAGTCATTTACAGTGCTTTTGTCCACATTCGATTAGATGACTTCACTAAAAATTTGCCAGATTTGGGACATAGAGAATCTTCCAGTGATGCCTGAGAGACTGATTAAAAGTTGAGGGGCCTGTTACACTGCGCGAAAAGCAACTAATTTGTTGTGACAATAATTTCCAAACTGTGTCATCTCCCAAGTTGCCGACAGCCGAATTGGCCTGCAAGATTGTGCAATTTAACGCCGTGTGATTTCTTTTTTCTGGGTTTTTGTTAAGTCTCAGATTTATGCTAACAAATCACGAAAAATTCCCCAAGCTCAAGGCCGAGATCCAACGTATGATTGGTGAAGTCATGACGCTTCTTTTCGCAAATGTCATCAGAAGAATTAACTACAGTCGTGGAGGACGTTTAGCCGTTATGGTTGTTATAAAACTCTTAATTTAAGTGTTGATTTAAGTATTTGAATTGATGATACAATTTTTCACTTTTAGAAGACAAGTCGCCCCCAGCCTCGCGGCTAAAGTTACTCATCCTTTTTCATTTCTTTGCTTGAAAATTGGAAATTTAAAAAAAAAACCCGGTAGTTAACAGATATGTACTTAATTCCATGTCTCTGCGGCTTTCTTGTCAAGAATTACTTCACGTGGAAGGTATTGCCTCGATGGAGGCGAAGTCCGTCCATGTGAATTGTTGCTAAGTCGCTGACTAGGTCCAACACTTTTCGTTAGACAACATATTCCAGGCTTTGCTGTCAGATGTTGTTTCTAAGCTTGTTCTAACCTAATTTCATTTACAAAACAAGAACGTGAAAGAGCTCAAATTCCGTATGAAGCTTCAGTACGAAGATTGAACGTTTTGGACTTTAAAAGTTAGCCTTCGACCACCTATGATGGTTAGATGGTGACCAACCTCTCTGTGTCTTTAATTTATGCACGTCTCTATGCGTGAAATCACGCCTGTACGCAGCATCCTATGATAACTTCAATACGACAAGTCTGTAGGGCGCTTCTATTTTGGCTTTGTAGCTCGTTTTCCTCAAAGCTTCCGTCCGGATTGAAGATCCATACAGCATTATAAATTCTCGTCAACAATCTTTTTCGACTTTGATTTGATCTTAATGAATAAGGCGCGAGTCTAAGACTGACCTTATACTTATACTGGTTCCGGAATCTTTGGCGAATCATCATGTGCGAACTTCTCAGCCAGCCTTGGTGAATTCGCGTCCATATTCCAAGCCGAAGTCTTTGCCATCAATCAATGTGTTAGACTCAATCAGTCCTCTCACATGGAGAAAATCATATTTATCTTCTCAGACAGTCAAGCGCTCGACTCGCCGGTCATCAAATCCAAACTAGTCCTAGGAACTCGAAATGTAATCGAAGACCTAGCTAGGAACAACAGAATTCACTGAAACCGAACCCTTGTGGATTAAGTATATCACTCTTCGCAAGACACGCAAAAGGTCTTTGCATGCAAGAATCTAGAGAAGTCTGGCTCAACACACCAGGGCGAGCATGTTCAAAACTGCTATTCCTTGTACCATCACAAAGAAAATCGAATTTCATTGTGAACCTCGATAGGATCAACCTTAGAGCACTAATTGGATTTCTCAGCGGACACTTCCGTCTGAACAAACACCTACATCTCATGATTCAAACTGTAGACTCTACCTTGAGAGTGAAGAGACCTTTCTTCACATCTTTACGGAATGCCCAGCTCTCTTCCAACTTAGAAAGAGAATTCTCGACGACGAAGTCATCCCTATGGAACAACTCGCTGCCATTCCAGATATAACTTCCTGATAACCTCTGGCGTGAAATACTTAATTCATCTAAGAAACACTTGGGAAGGCACAATAGAATGCGCTAGAAACCGCAGTGCCAAGGGCTGTGAATAATAATACGTCAGTCTTAACGAAAACGTATTCCATATGAAAGTCTTGAGTCTATCAAGCACTTAGGCAGCAAGCTCTTTTTGGTGTAGGGGTTGAAGAAACTCTGATTTTGTTCGTTTTCGTTCTTATTTTTGATGGCTGTTGCTGTTCCCCAACCAGGCTCGAATTTGCACAGCTCGGATCATAAGCGAACATACTACCCACTTCACCATCGGCACCCTCTGTCATTTGGTTAGTTTAGGTACGGGCAGCTGTTTGTGCTTTGGTACACTATGTGATACCCCTGGGTATATCGCTTTTCTACCTACTTGCCGGCTAATTGAACTAGTTCAAGCTTCTGCTAAAGCGCTCAATGTCCAGAAGATCGCTGAGATCGTCGTCAAAAGAAGCAATATTCTTTTGGACAGGGCTTGACCGGTATAAAGAAACTGAATCATTATATTTTCCTTATCCTCATCTCTGCAGCTCCTGCAGAAATCATTAGAAAGGATGCCTAGTATTTTAGAACGTGAATCTATAAGACATTGCCACGTTAAGGCACCAATGAAGGACCGTTTGTTTGAACCGACTTGGGATCGTTAAAGCATAACCTCTGTTACTTTTTCTTTTGGCGATTGTTTAGCGTGGCGTGGCGGAGAAAGGAGGTACATTTGTTCTGAGATCCGGAATATACAGATGAGGCTGGTTAATCCGGAGGTCCCCAAGTATCCGAATGCTCCTTTCGCGACTGAGCTATTTATTAGAATGGTTCCTCAGCCAGGTTGATTGTCGGCACGGGTCGTATGACACCTTGATCCAGCCCATCAAAGGGGATAGGATGGGAGAGGGTGGAAGGGTTGACTACAGCTTAGCTTCTAGGCTCATTTGGGGAGAGATTCCCGAGAATCTTGGATCTATACTCCGCCCCCACACCGCGACGAGTTGTGTTGTCTCGCAGGGGTTTGTGATTGTTACAAGCGTCGCACTCTGTTCAGGGTATGTGTCCAGCTTAGGGACCGGAAAGTATTTTTTATCGCTGTTGTGTACATAAAAACGCGCTGGTGATATTCTAATATGTCTTTATTGGATGACGGGTAAACGACGACAGACTTTACAGAACAAATATTTCGTTAAATGGCTTTGACAGATGACAGGTGTGTTCGTTTTGTCGTCCACAACATTTCCCCTTGAGTTAAACGATACACAGGAATCTTCCGGCTTTCTCGTTGGAAAGATCAAGTCGTTTAGGTGGTCCTCGACGTCGAACAGTATGTGGATACTGTTCCCTTCAATTTATAAAGGATAGCCTTCACTTTCTTTATAAAATAAGAATTGGGTCTTGTCTGTTATAGGCAAATGTTTTAAGTATTTCTTCTACAATGCAATGACTGTTGGAACTTACATATTTACCTCGTTAAATTTGTTAAATATCGAATATAGGAAGTAATTTATTAAATAATCACATTTTTGTTTTGTCAAGGTTTCAAAAAAGGTTTCAAGACTGCTGGTAAAGACTCTTGACGCGCCTAATTGTCGAAAATCAGATACATATGGCAGCAACTTTACCGTGGGTGGCATTCGATTTGTGTTATTCATCAATCAGTTGGTTTAATAGTTTTCGAGCGCATTTTTCAAAGATGTGTCTAGTCGGCGTAGAAGGTTACACCATGGTCAAGGCTGTTGTACTTGAAGTTTTCATTGAATTAGTTGTTAAATTGTTTAACCTTGCATTTCTACTTTAAGTTACGTTAAAAGTTTTGAAGTCAATGAATTACCAAACTGAAGTAGCAGCGCTTTCCTAAGCTTAGTCTAGGTGGAATCTCTGCTGCGGTGTTATTTGTGGAGTTTAATTCTACAACTTGGTATGAGTTGGTCGCTACTTTTCGCTGAGAATGCACGATTATGTCGATATCGATATGAACAGCTCCACGGACTCACGAACTACCTTATTGAGTCAATTTTTGCCTCTCTTCCACGAAACATCTCTGTCAGAGGTGCCCATCAGATTTCTCGGCAGTTCTTCTCTGACAGCGATTTCTCGTCTCAACGGTAATTCTTGTTTGAAATATATTTGGCTAATTCTAACCTTTTTTACTTTATAGCGCTATAGTCCTGATTTGATTTGGTTGTTCGCCCATCTGCAAAAAGCCACGTTGTTGTGTGATTTCGATTATGAGGATTACAGTGCTACTAACCATTGTATTAGGATACCAGCACTCATCATCTGCCACCTGATACGAGCAAAGGCAGGACACTCACATAGGAAATGTTCCGCAGTGTCGTCGCCCTCTTCACAAGCGTGACAGACAGTGGTGTCACTTAAACCTAACACATTGAGATGTTTGGCAAAGGAGAAATGTCCCGTAATAACGCAAGAATGCTGCGGATTTATTACAGACGGCGAGAAGAATCTGTTTATTCTGCCTGCATCCTGGAGAATCATGTTACTTACAGTTGTGTTTGCTAGAAACCCAACCATCGATAGAAGCCCTAACCGAAGATACGGCCAAACCTGACGTGAATTCAGGGCCGGAGAAGTTCTCCTCTTAACCTTCCCTGGAAAGCAAGGTATCCTGTATAAGGATAGGAGCTGTTCAGAAATTGATTGGCCAGAAGCCATTATCTGTAGTCGTGTCATGTAGGCTGTGCTTTCCACTTCCTTACTGATTTTGGAATAGAAGTCGCTGATGGTATCCTCAGCGCCCCTTCGTTGAAAGTATTGGCAAATAATATACGGCTAATGTCACAAATCAAAAGCTCTAAATCCACATCGACATATTTACGGCCTTTAGTACTAGTTGTTATAAATGTCACAGCTTGGTTTCTTAAATTTTCTTGATCTTATCCAACGTATCTTCCTATCTGCAGTACAGTGGAAAAGCTTCTAAGGAACTTTATCAAGAGAATATTTCCTCGACCACCTAGTACGCCGAACTACAGGAGAAGTTCCTCTCTTTTTAAAGACCCTAAAACTCCAGGTGGACTACGTACTCAAAGTTCTTCGAATGCCAGCGGAAAGGCTGCCCAAAAAGGATCAAGTAATAATCTGGAGCTTTTCTCAGACTAAAACAAAAACGTGGGGCGCATTAAAACATGTATAAGAAGGTATAAGTAGGTATACATGTTGGTATCTCATTGCGTCTTTATTTATTTATTTTCTGTTAATTTCTCACAGTCTAAATCCCTCAATACACAGTCCTTCAAATGACCTTATGCGAATCAATGCTACATACGCCTGACCCTCCTCAAAGAGTCTGGAGCCTAAATAGGCTGCAATAATGCAGCGTGGGAGCTCTACTAGCATCGAGAGTGGCACCCGGTAGTCCCCAAAAGCACAATTTTTTTTCAACGACCCCTTACGTGCATTAATGGCATGCATTTTGTTGTTGTCTTCTTCTTAAAAATTCTTTGCCGAATGGGTAGAATGGAGCTTCAAACTCGATGAAAACTAATTCCCGGCCTCACACTTGCAGCCTGGGCGCTGAAGCAGCATCGAGAGTGGTACGCGGTAGACTCCAAAAAAATGATGTTTTTCCACCGAGCCGAACATTCTCGGATAGCATGCATTTGTTGTTGTCTTTTGCATGGTCAATAGTACTACCCTACATTTTGTGGACTGTAGAGGCCCACGACATAATTATTGAAAACATCTTTCTCTTGGCCGTTCCGTGATTAAACTTCGCTGGAAATTGTATGGCTTTAGGATGGATAAGGTATACGCCGTCATCGCATATCAGATTATAAGAGAGACATGTGGCAAATTTTTATTATTATTTCTATGCAGACTTATAATCCTGATTACTAACATAGATTTCGCTATATTGGATTTAGGATAACATCACGTAGCTTATCGTATTCTACTCGAGAAACCCTTTCATTTGATGTCCATATCAAGGGGGTCGTGAAGTAAAAGGTTCGGCCGTCATCTTGGGGCGTCCGCCATTTCGGATTTAGAATGACAACACGTAGATTATCTTATTCTACTTGTCAAATTCTTTCATTTGATATCCATATCAAGGGGGTCGCGAAGCAAAAGGTTCAGCCGCCATTTTGGATTTAGAATGACATTAGATACACTCTATTGCATTGTCTTCCAGTTCTGAGCTTTGTTTTAAGTTGCAAGTCCCCAGCTCATCGGGAAGTGCGTTTAAAATCGATTGGAAGATTTAAATCAAAACGACAAGTGAAGCTAGGGAAGTCTATTAAACTCTTTGTCACCGCTCCAGGATATTCTCTTTCTTTTGACATCTCATGGTTAAGATTGATTGGTTGTAAGAGCCGCAAAAGGTCTCTATGCTACAGAAATAATATATACATATGAAGTTTGTACGTGACGCAGTGAGGACACAGTCTGGGTTGTAAACTGTAAAGCAATGTTCCCATCACGATCCTTGAAGAATTTTTTAAAGTCATTCACCATCAAAACGTTACTTTTTATAGCCTTGCACGAAAAATAATTCATTGAATGTTGCAAAAATGCATTAAAATGCATCAAGATTATCCTCTATATACAGACAGACCTACGTATCCCTATAGACGACGGAATAATATCAAAAGCATTCTTCCAAAGCATATGTAAATTTAATTTCAGAAATTTTTTATATTTTTTTTTCCTAGATAGCAGTAATTGCGGGAGCCGATGAACAAGTTGTTGAAATCTCGTTTCAATACGGAAGGAATATTGGCTTAGCATTTCAATTAGTGGATGACATGCTGGACTTTGTCTCGTCAACAGAAACAATGGGAAAACCAACCGCAGCGGATTTAAAACTAGGATTGGCCACAGCACCTGTCTTGTTTGCATGCGAAAAGGTATTTATCTATTTTTTTTTATATGTTTATGGAATTGGTAAGGTTTTTTTTGTTTTTTACCCCTAGTATTATTTGTAGCTCATAAGAGTTTTGCTGGTTTACAAGGACATTGAATATTCGGAACTTGTAACCACGAGATGTTGAAAGGGTGGAATACAATGGGCTATTTAGCTAGGGTATCAGTTGAGGAAAAAACTATTTTTTTTCCGAGTTTCTCCATCTCAGCACGGGTCCGCACATACCAGAGATAACACATCCCAGATGACGATACCCAGTGATTATGCTCGGCTGGTGCCAAGTTCTACGCCTGTGGACAGAGATCCTTCCATGCTACTGCGATCTAGTCACTGGGACTAATAAGCAATTTTTCTTTCACTTTTGTTTTAATATAAAGGGTCTTCCAATAGGGGCATCCGAACTTTGACAGTTGATAGCGGCCATATTGTTGAAGCTACATCCGTCAAATTGGCTGTCATTTATTCAGTTGTTTTGCCAAATCACCACGTGCAAATAATAAAATTGTTCTATCAAAATGGGTGTTCTGTTCGGGCAACGTTCCGCGCGCTTCGCCCATTTTTACGGTCGCCATAATCGTCCTTCCGAGAGGACTATTCGCAGTGTGGTGGATAAATTTGTGTCCACTGGTTCAGTAAACGATCAACCAGCACCCGTAGGTCGACGAAACGCAAGATCTGCCGAAAGTATCACCGCTGTCGCAGTCGATTTCGCGTCGCTCACAAGAACTCGGCCTTTCGCAGACCATAACTTGGCGAATTTTGCGTCGTGACTTGGGCTTGCATCCGTACGAAATTCAACTGACCCAGGAGCTGTAGGTAAACGACCATAGACCTAATTTTCATCGAAAAATCATCTTCAGCGATGAGGCCCATTTCTGGATAAATGGGTACGTCAACAAGCAAAATTGTCGAATTTGGGACGATACCAATCCACAGGAGATCCAAGAGCGTCCAATGCATCCCGAAAAACTCACTGTTTGGTGTGGATTTTGGGCTGACGGCGTCATCGGTCCATATTTCTTTGAGAACGACGTTGGCCAGGCCTATAGGTCAATGATTACCAACTTCTTTTGGCCTGAATTGGATGATATGGACACCAACGACATGTGGTTCCAACAGGATGGCGCTACGTGCCACATTGGAAATTCTGCAAGAGTGATTTGAAGGCATGGTCATCTCATGTGGAGGCGATGTGCACTGCCCACCGAGATCGTGCGATTTGACCCCTTTGGACTTTTTCTTGTGGGGTTTTCTGAAGTCGCCGGTCAGGTACTGGCCCAAGTACATTACCTTGAGGCCCACCTGCTTTAATTTCCTTAAGTTCCGACTACGCACTCTATTCTTTTATACGAAAGTATTTGTTTGTAATATAGGATTCCAGGATCTTTGTATGTTGTTTGGGAAGAGCCTTTCTCAATTTATAGATCAGCCCTTCGTGCCAAACTTTATCAAATGCTTGCGCTATATTCAGGAAGAATGCAGAACAAACTTTTTTCTCTCTCAATAATGTTAGTGATCCGGTGGACCTGGTCGATTGTGGAATGTTTTTGCGGAGTCCTAAGGCCTGGGGCCTTCTCAGTGTTGAAGCGAATTTTTTTTTTGTCCATGGTTTTAGGCGGAAACTTCCGGGACCGTATCTATCAAAATAACCTTTCACTTCTTGCGCTTTTTTCCTCACAGTACTATCATTTCATCACGTGGAGGGCTCCAGGCTTCTGTATTCAGCTCACGCGTATTCTAATTCTGCTCCTCGATGTTTCTCTTTCTGGCGTTGATTCCTTCCTAATAAACTTAGGGTAGCCATATGCCTTGGGGAGTTGATCTTACTGACTAATGAATAATGACCATCAGGAAATTGGAAAGAATTATTAAGTCCAAAAAAAGTCCCCCAATTATTTTGGACAGTACTTTCCGCGACAAGATCGAAAACTAATACCTCCTGAGTTTCAAAAATCACCACCAACGCTCGCACTTTGTGTATTATAAAAAAAAAAAAGATAAACCAAAAGTGTTGCCTGCTTCCCACTCTTCTTTCATTGACGGCATAGATTGACTTATGTTTTCTGAGCATAAGCCCTCTCCCATGTTCTCTTCCAATCCTCGTTTATAGGTCAATCTGTCTTTGGTGGAATGACTTCATCGCTCCTGCGGTTCTCTTGGGGAAATTCATATTTCCTTTACGTTTCATTTCATCGAACCTAGTGCCTCAACCGCAAGTATATCCATTGGCACCATGCTGGCAACAAAATGCGCTGCATCATCATAATAAGTCGTTCGGAATACACTGCTTAAATTTAGTGCTTATGTAGGTAGGTAGGTTGTGATTCAAAGTAGAACCCAATTAGCGGTAGGATGCGCCGTTTTGAAACCACAACTCATGTAACCTGGTTGTTTGCGGGTATTGAAAGCTTGATAGATGAGCTAGTTAAACCCAACCTTTGGAATTGAGAAAAATAATTAGTTCTTCTATCCTTTTCTTGGACATGTCTTGGAGGTCATCGAAGCTGATTTTGCCTAGATAGCGTTGTCTGACCCTTTTCATGGCTGGACATTTGCATAGAAAGTGTAACAGAGATTTATTTTCCCTGTTGTCCTTGCAGCTATGACAGAAGTTATTGTGAGGGATGCCTAGCTTGGCTGCATGGTCTTCTATCGGCCGGTGGCCTGTATTAGCGACTACGGTTCTTGCCATATCGAGTCTTGGTGTGCTTTGTAGCTCGTGTGTTTTTGTTTTGTAGCCTTGGTCATATCGGCATTTATCTAGCCCATACCACCCTTGGTTGGTTATCTTGAAAAAGTGATGGTGAGTATTGACCCTTTCTGCTGGTGAGTAATTAAGGGCTGACAGTCCCCTACCTCACACCTTTATAGGTTATCCACACACCCACATTGTGGAGCAATAAACCAATAAATCTCCGTTCAAAGAGGATTACATAGCTGTCCACACTAAATCTGTTTGATTTGTAGTCCGTTTTAACTTCTCTCCTGAACGAATTTACCTTCCTGGTTTTGGCCCAAACACTATTGGGATTGTGACTCCGGCTAGAAGAAGCCTTCTGCTGGACATTGGACCACGGATATTGGGCTTAATTTCGATCCGATTCTATGCCCACTTACTCTGACTGTGATGGGTTCTATTCTTTTTCTTCTTCTTATGAGCGTCGATGCTGTTTTTGTTTAGCTTGTCTGAAACCCTTTTAGCTCTTGTAACAATATAGCCAATGGTATTTACTTGTCTCTGGTACTTGCAGTCTTAGCACGCAAAAGAGGACCAAGGACTCAGCTTTGTGCTTTTTACAGTACACAACTACTTAGTTTTCAAAATAGTTCGACGATATTTTAATGTGATACTCAGGCACTTAGGGCCATGACCTTAACCTTTTTCGACACGAGACTGTTCTGCACTTCGGTGAATTGTATTAAATTGGATACAAAAGATCACGGCCTGTCTGGCGATATAAATCACAATATCCGTGACAAAAGTCGTGACTTCGGCTTGAAAAACGCTACAGAGATTAGGGAGACTACTCCAAAGACCGTCTGTAATTCGGTAGTTGTAACCGTAACCCATTTCTTTATGAATGAAGGCTGCCTTGAAGCAATCAAATCTTACCCTGCTCCACATTTTGCTCACTGTATTGGTAAGTGTTAGGGATTCGCTGCATAAATGCCTTTTAACAGTTAATGTACAATAAAGAGAAAAGTCCTCAGTCTTATAAAGTCAACAAAACTGAGACAAACCGGATAAAGTTCAATTTAAGTCGTTTTCGACGGTTTCAAGACTGCTATTTACCATATAAACGCTGTTGTTTACCAAGGCTATCTTTCGTCTTTGACTCTCTCTCTCTCTCTCATTTTTATAAATTATCTCTTGTCCATAAGTTTTAATCCATTATATTTCCTCGCTTTTTCATATTCGTTCTTAGATCCCTGTACAGAGCGCATGTGGCCTTTGCGAAACAACTAATCCACACCAATGCTCTGTCGAAAGCTAACCATAGATGACAACATCTTGACTATTGCAACAACGCTGGGCTTATTTGGCTCGCCCTCGATCCTAAAAACATAATTTGACGTTAATTCGATAAAAAGTGGTCGCCGTGGCTTAGTGGTTAGCGCGTTGGACTGCTAAGCGAGAGACACAAGTTCGATTCTCAAAACCATCAAAAGTTTTTTCACGGCACCACCTTTCCGCAGGCATGACAATCCTGCAAGCTTCTCAACCCGCCGTTCGGAGTCGGAAATAAAAAGTATAGGTCCCTTCCATTCGTGCGAAGATATAACCCGCACAACATGAATGGTTGTGGAAGCTAGACCTTGGCTCTCTACCAGCTGTTGCGCCAAATATATACAGGGTGGCTGACATGAACTGTTACCAACTTCACGTCGCTATATCTGCCAAACTACGAATGACAGCGCGGTTTTTTTTTTGGCTGAAGTTCGAAAGCTGAAACATTTGAAAGTGAATAAAATGTTCCTGTTTCATACCATATCGCGATACAACGAAACCGGCAGCATTGCAAACCGCTATGGTGGTGGTCCAAAAAAGACAGCAGCATCGTCAAAAGTGATTCGGAGTGTAAAGGCCAGAATCGAACGATAATGGCTTCTGAGCTAAACATATCTAGAGAACGGATACAGCACATTTTGAAAAATGAGCTCGGTCTCAAGGCCTTAAAGATCCAAAATGTGCATGATCTCACACAAACCAAAAAAAAAGTTCGAGTGGAAAGAGCAAAGGAGTTGATCCGCTTGCATGCAAGTGGCCAATTACCAAACGTCGTCTTCTCTGATGAGGCACCATTTCCAGTTGAGCAACATGTCAATAAGCAAAATGAAATGATGTTGAGTTGACTTGCCAGAGAGGTTATAAGATAATTTCGTCCAAAGAATGGCCACCAGGAAGCAAGCGCCACCGTTTTTGATGGTTTCAGCCGCAGTGACTGTCGACGGTCAGTCTTCGCTCGTATTTTTGGACCGTGGCGTTAAGATAAACGTGACCGTTCATCGTGAAATTGTGTTGAAGCCATGGGCACGCAAACATTTCGGCCAAAGTCGTTGGACATTCCAGCAGGATTCTGCACCGTCCCACAAAGCCCGAGCAAATCAAGAATGTCTGCGACAAAATGTTCCGCACTTCATTTCCTCGACACAATAGCTATCGAATTCTCCCGATGCAAACCCATTAGACTATTCTGTCGGGGGCATTTTGAAACAACGGACGCGCTCAAGTTGGAGGAATGGAAGAGCATTTCACAGACCCACTTGCGTGCATGTAAGAATTTTTGCACGATCTGCAGGGATGAAAAAAAGGGAAAAATCCATCGTTTCTACCTATACTCTGCACGTGTCCCGCTCTTGATAACGTCAGAAAATCACCTTAAAGGAAAACTTCTTTAACATCCTCATTGATTTGAACGCTGAAATCTACATGGTCTCAGTAGTAGTTTTGATTGGTGCCGTGAAATAACGCCAAGCGAAATAAGGCCAAATTTCAAAATTCGCCCTTATTTCACTTTCAAATGTGTAATAAAGCTGAGTCGGCCTTATTACGCTTTTCGATTTCACCACAACCCATATTGGGAATCTGTATTGCACCGCTCCGCTCCACTGCCGCTACTACGGTCCTTTTATGTCCAAGATCGGTGCGGTGCAACAGGTTTTTGTTACATTCCGTTGTTGTTGTTAGCTTTGCTAATTCTCTTGCCTTCTCTCTGAAATTCGGCTTTATTTCGCAAACAATGTTCGGCTTTATTTCGCATTTCAAAGCGAAAAAGGGCCGAATCCCAAAATTTGGCGTTATTTCGCTTACATAATGGGAAATAAAGCCAAATTTTGAAATTTGGCCTTATTTCGCTTGGCGTTATTTCACGGCACCGTTTTGATCTTCTAATCCTAGGATCTACTTTTGTATTGAGTGAACCTCTTTTCTAAAGGATATCACTCAAAACTAACGAATTATGGACAAAGCCATAAGCGTTTGTCCGAAAATGTTGATTGTTTTATTGTGTCATGCAAAACATAAAAATACTTTTGTTATAAAAATTGTTTACAAGGTGGTTTATTATAAATCTTCATACGACTTCCTTGATCAACCCATATTTGATAGATGAATAACTATTGTGCATAATACACTCGTACACTTTTTAATGCAAACATTTGAGTGAAGTCATCATGTCAATCAAAATTTTCCGATTTTCATTTTGCGTTACACAATATGAACAATCACTCAGTATGCATTACGTTTACTCTAAGCGCATACCTGAGAGTGATAGCAGGTGCCACATGCCCGCTTGATGTTGTTTCTCTCTACACATCCAATCGAAAGTAAAAGAAACCCATGACCATTTGTATTCAAGTCATGCCATCGCGTTTCGAATCAAAACGAATTCTAAATTAACATCAAACCATCGGAAGCAATGAAGCAGCACACTACGGAATTAAAATGTTATGTGTACATTTAATTCTATTAAATTGATATAAATCAGATATAGTTACAACTTGGCATGATAATTCAATACACGTGCAAAAGCGAAAGCTTACAATAGAAGGAATGTGATACTCGAAACTCGACCAATGGCCAAACAAAGTCGAAACAGATAACAATGCTTGAGGAGTCATTAATAGTACAACTGTCTACGATTTTTATTTATTTTGTTGTCATTGTTATTGTTTATGGGATGAGAGCCGTCGTCGGTATGTACGTTTATAGGTACGTTTGAGGTTTGACGCCTTGATATTTGTTGATGTGAATACTTTCTTAGAAATTTTAAGCTTTTTACAGCCTTCTTGAGGGTTTCGAAACATCCCATAGTTAACTTTGGGGATGAAATAGAGGGTCAAGTTCCTTATATTCCTTATGTTGCACTGGAATTCGTAAAGCCTTAATAACAGATTGAGAAGCTTTTTATAACAAATTACATAAACTCTCGAGTTCAAATCAAGTCCACGAGAAAGCAAACCATTTCAACTGCGTCAACTTCTTCTTCTTATGGAGTTTCTCCTCTAAGGAGGTTGTTTATCATCCTTCTTATTTCGTCTCTTGATCTTCTGATCTTGTGTTCCTGAAAGACCGAACCAGTCTTGTAAGTTCTTCATCCATGTAGAATAGAAAAGTCCACAGTTGACCAAATGTTCCCACTTCGATAGATCCTGGAGAAAATCTGAGAAGTCCAAATCGATAGTCACCATCTTTTTACACCCCATTTTAATGCCGCCTTTATAAAGACAAGCTAAACAGAGCCATGCCAAGTTTGAACATCCCTGAGAATACTCACTCCTTCCTTAATTTCGTTAATTACTTCACTAGCATCTTTGATGCCGAAAAAGGTTTTAAACAATATGACGCGCTGTCATGTGGCTTTCTTTTAACATCATGCTTAAACCGATTGTTTGAAACTCACAAGCTAGCACCAGAGACAC
This sequence comes from Criorhina ranunculi, assembly GCA_951813785.1. Lineage (NCBI taxonomy): Eukaryota > Metazoa > Arthropoda > Insecta > Diptera > Syrphidae > Criorhina > Criorhina ranunculi. The sequence goes on along the minus strand of OX638381.1, from coordinate 51,009,056 downwards.
ACGCTTTCAAAAATCTTTGAAACTAACCTAGTGCTTGGTGTCAACCGGGAGGAACCTATAATTTCAAGGCAGTTAGGGACTCTGCTATCACTTCGGACAACGACATCTCATAAGAAATTAAACTCTGTATAAGACTCTTATCGTTCCAGTACTGTCCCGGAGAAAAGTTTCCCCCCAAGCATAGAACTTTTGTTGTAGTCTATACGAGGCCGCTGCATCAAACCCTAACTAAGTCGATTTAAATTTCCAACGGAGTGGCTCCCGATTTTGTTGTTTCGATAGGTAGGTTGAAGAGGTGCATGCATCGTGTGATGCAGCCTTCACTCGGATCTCTACGGATCCATTGTGTTCCTCTGACGTGGAACAAAAAAGAAGGGAAAGGTCTGGGTGAGTGCCGAATGCCTTCCTGAACAATCCTGAATTTGCCTTCTTAGACAGATCGTCCAGGTTGTTGAAATAGTGTTCACTGATGGTCGTCTTTCTTGTTGCGTGTAGGCTGGGACATTCGCATAGGAAGTGGGTTGTGTTCTCTTCTGCGTCTGTACTACCACATAGCTCGTCTGTACTTCGCATTCTTCTAAGGTGGGCCGCCTGTAAGTTGTGACCTGTGATGATCCCTGTGAACAGGACTAAGTTTGATCTGATAAGCGCAAGAACCACCCCGTTTTTATCTTGTTGAAATTTGTCCAAAGTTTCCTGGAGATGCGGCATGATGGGAGTGCGCTCCATCTCTCATCAGCTTGTCTTTGGAAGTCTAGTGCAATGCTAGATTTGATTTGAGAGCTAGGGGGCAGTACTGACTGGTCGACCAGTGAAGAGTCCTGTTCCGAGCCCTTCCTGGCTAATTCATCCGTCATTTCATTCCCGTGGATACCGCTGTGTCCCGGGATCCACCAGAGTGTTACGTTGTGGTTCACGGTGAGGGTTTTGAGTTCTTCGCGGCAGCAAAGTTTCGATAACTGATATCAATAGTTGGGTAACATGCTTCAGCAGGATTACCTCGGTGATGCCTTCTACGTTAATGTGGACATTGATACTAATAAAACGTATGTTAGCCATGGAAAGGTCGTGGAAAGTTGTTACAACAATTCTGGAGAAGACATTTCGATGGTAGGGCAAGTCAAGTATTTTTGAGTCAATCTTGTAAGATCTTCAAAAAGTGAAAAAAGAAGCTAAGAAAGGGTGCACACAATAGCAATATTGCGAAAGTAGGTTTAACCACATCATGAGAACTGCCACGGAATATGGATGCTCAACGTTGTATTCAAGATGATCCTGTCCAATGTAGTGTAGTGTAGTGTAAGATCATCTAAAGCCATTTTGCATCACACTAGTTGTCACGAATCAATTCGTATCTGGTTTCCGGTCTGAAAAATTTATCACAGATCAAATTTGCACAGTCATACAAATCTTGGGAAAACCAACGCGTTTAAGGTTAAAGACGGAGCACCTCTTTCTCGGCTGTAAAGTCGCCTCTGACTAATAATATGATCGCAAGTTCAACGAATTGTAAAAAAATTTACTGCAGGTAAAGAAAAGGCAATGACGGCAAGACCAAAAATATTCTGTTGGCAAGCAAAGATCTATCCGTACGCTGCTACTTCGGTTTAACAAAATAGTTGTGGACAAAGCTCCTTGCACGAAGGACAAAATTGATGCTCCAGAAAATACTGATCATACTAGTTCTGGTGTATGGCGCCAAGTGCTGGACGTTAATCAGAAAACCGAATTACTTCGAGGAGAAGGATATACAAAAGTGTATTCTATGAGCTTTATCAAGATGAAGATGTACCTAGACAGTGCCTAAAGCTAAACCACTGTTACTAGATTTACTTGACAACATCGACAGCAGTGCTTCAACCAGAAGAATCTTCGAAACGCAACCTTTATGTTAGGTTAGGTAGATAGGTGTCCTGTAAGACTCACTTAGGCCTATAGAATCTCTCCAAGAGAGAATTATACCCGTAGAACCATTTGGAATTGTTGTTAAATGGGAGGATTTTGCGTAGGGGTATTTGACTAAGGTCACTATTATCATTGAAATGATACTGTGGGAGAGCGCTGGACAATGGCAGAGGAGATGAGTTGTACTTTCCTCCTCCTCCTCATCTCTACAGCTTCTGCAAAAATCATTGAAGAGAGCCCCTAATCTTCTTGCGTGTTGTCCTAGTAGGCAGTGGCCTGTAATGACACCAATAATGGTGCGAATTTGTGTTCTGTTGAGAGTAATAATCTCCCTTGACTTTTGGACGTCAATTTCAGGGCACATAAGTCTGGTGGAATGGCACGTATGACCTGTACTGTTTGGTATACCCAGGCCTTTGGTATGAGAAGGAATCTCTTGGGTCGTACCAGATCTGGCAAGTTCGTTAGCTTTGCAGTTACCAGGGATGTCACTATATCTAGGCACCCAACAAAGGTGAATGTTAAACTGCTCAGTCATCTCATTGAGAGACGATAGGCAGTCGAGGACCCTCAAAGAGATGTATGTGACATTTGATAGGGGTTTCAGAGCTGCTTGGCTGTCGCTGAAGATACAGATATCTTACATGTTCCACTTCAGCCATGAAAAGGCTTCCTTTATCGCCATTATTTCCGCTTGGAAAACACTACAGGGTGCCGGTTTACCTGTTTAATGTTAAGTTTGTGTAAGTGGATGTCGCAGCTCACCCCTTCATTGGTTTAAGAGCCGTCTGTATAGATGTGAATCTGTTTTTTAACGGATTTAAGGAATCAACACCAATTGTCCCGTGCCCTTTCAAAGGAGTGGAACGGGAGAGTTTTATCAAATTTGTTTGGTAAGTTGTGGAATCTGTGTAAGATACGGGAGGGACCATAAGGTAATTGCGTCCAAAGCAAAGTTGCTTTTAGACAAGCTGCTGCATTTGCCGCAACTTGTTTGGCTGGGGAATCCAGAGGTGTGAGGTTCAGGATGGTCTCTATCGCAGCAGTGGGGGTTGATCTTAGGGCCCCCGTGATGTAGAGACAAGCCATACTTTGAAATCTGGTTATTATGTTAAGAAATGAGCTTTTATCGAGTGCAGTCCACCATAAAGAAGTATGGGTCTGACAATGGACGTATAGAGCCAATAGGTAACTTTGGGCGTGTTAACCCACTTGCGACCAATGGTTCCCTTGCAAGTGTAAAGGGCTACCAAAGCTTTTTTGACTCGGTCAGTGATAGTGGGTTTCCAACATAGCTTCCTATCGAAAATGACTCCAAGGAATTTGGCCTCATCGGAGAAAGTTTGCCTTCTACCGTTGAGTTTAGGAGGGACGGTTACAGGAATTATGTACTTCCTGGAGAAGAGAACTAGCTCTGTTTTGTGTGGGTTTGCATTAAGCCCAGATTTATCAGTCCATCTAGTAAGAATAGAGGGGACGTTGCTCATCAGTTTGTTTAAGATCTGAGATCGCCTTCCTGAGACAGCAATTGCACCGTCATCCGCGTATGCCATTCCTTTTCGGGTCCACAAATAGACTGTTTAGAGCCATGTTCCAGAGGAAAGGTGAGAGGACTCCCCCTTCAGGATTATCTCTACTGACAGATTTTTGCGCCATAACTTCGCCCAACCGAGCGTTGACACCTCTCAACGCAATAAGTGATTCATTAACTCCAAGGTCTGCCAGTGCCCCAGTGATTGCATACGGTTTGACGTTGTTAAAAGCTCCCTCAATATCAAAGAAGGCAGCTTAGGTGTATTGTTTATTTTCAATGGACCTCTCGATGGTTTGAGTAAGCTTGTATAAAGCTGTTTCGGTCGACTTGCCTTTTTTGTATGCATGCTGACAATTTGAGATCAAGTTAAAACGCAACCTTTAGTTTCGAGACAACAAAGAAGACCGAATCTGCGTTAGAAGACTAAGTTCTCATGGATACCACCTGGCGTACTAGAAACGACAATGACCGACTCTAGGGTAGGCAAAGAGCGGTCGTCGTGGCTCATATAGTTGACCCAATTGGGTGACAGTAATAAAAGTTGTACATCCTTTTCGATTAAACATTTGTACATTGCAATTCTACTGATTTTTATTTAAAAATTGAATAGCATTTTATTAAAATTAATTAATTAATATTATTTTTTTGTTTATAGTATCCTGAACTCAACCCAATGATAATGCGACGCTTCAGCGAGCCTGGAGATGTAGAACGAGCGTTCGATTTGGTCCATAAGTCACACGGTCTGGAACAAACAAAGTTTTTGGCAAAAAAACATTATGTCGAAGCGATGCGATTTGCGCAAGAACTGACTGAATCACCATACCAAAAGGGTCTTCAAGTTATAAGCGATTTAGTTATAACTCGCCTTAAATAAGAAATATCTTTATTGTTATATAATATACTCATTTATAAGTTGTGGATTATGTAAATAATTTAAATGTAATACATACGGATATATATCTATTTATGGAAATAGCAATCAAAACAAAACAAAAAAACAAATGACAACTACAAAATGCATCATTACATACGAATATGTTTATTTCTGTTATGCAAAATGCCTGTATGTAATTAACAGGGAGCCCAGTCTATGTAAAGGATAGTTTTTATTGTATACATATATTTATGAAGGAGTTTCTTTACGGTTTTAAAGGATCTATTTTTTTTTTCTCTCTAAACATCTGTACAATTTAATAATAGTGAAAAAAAAATAAAACAAATCTTTGCAGAAAATATATTTGTATTTTCTTTGTACAGAAACAGTTAATATAATTTGTCTTCACAGAAGAAGAATTTGATTTTATACAGAATATTGTTAATTATGTTATTTTCATTGTTGTATTTTTATTTTTTTTTTAAAAGAACTGCGAAAAATGTTTAAACAAAATAAAAGACAAATTTTAAGAATTAAGTCTTGTATTTGCCTTGTGATTTTGTTAGCTATGTATTCCGCTATTGTATTTATAAGCGACTTTATGTATTAACTAGCTGTACCCGCAGCTCGCATGCGTTAAATTATATTCAATTTGAATCTGCCGGTAGACTACATTAACAGCTTCCAGGAGAAATGTTTCGATCAGCGGCTTGGGACTTGTTGAAAGTTATGACGAAGAAACCTTAAATGTGAACTGAAGCCCTGCTAGCACACGGTGTTACCCCTTCTCCTTACCAACCCATCAGCTGTGAATTTAAAACTATTGAGCCGATTTTATAATTACACATATACATACCCAGCGTGGACAAAGATTGTGCAAGAACTACACATTGGCCAACAAAAAAAAAACAGATCGTCATGATTTAACAGCGTGAGTGTTCAGCGCCACCTATCAAATTGCTATTTTATCGCATTTGGAAGCAATTTTCCCCCCGATTACACCCCCTTTGGAGAGGTTGGGGTATATTATTTTAAAGTCACAATTTTTTTGGTTATTACTGCAAAAATGTTTATAGCGCGTTCTACTATTGAACAGCGCCACCTGTTGATTTTGTATGTACTAAATTTTATACGCTCTATAATTCTAACCAAAGGTTTCTGGTTTTTTTTTTAACAATCGTTCGTGACGTTCATAGGCCTTCAACCTTTAACTTCTAACTTTTCTAACATACAAAATTAAATTCCAAAAATCTTTGACAACCGACATCCGATTTTAAAAAAGCAAAACCTATATGCTGCTCCAAATTATGCTCTGTCCACCTGTGAAAACTACATGAAAACCCGTTCAGTAGTTTCGGAGATGTGCGCGAACAAACAAACAGGCAGACAGAAAATAATTCTAAAAATCGCTAATTTGTGTTCTATTACTCTTCTTTAGTCGCCCCCTTCCTCTTTTTTAACTTTTTCTTCAATGTTCAGACACACCGGGTTGTACTGTTTTATTATATGTATTAATTAATCCTCTATCTTTCTTATGAAGTTGAGGATATCTCCAGTCGAGGCATTACGAATGTCCTCCGGTGTTAGGAATTCATTCCAGGCAACTGCATGGCTGATGAACTCGCCAGAGTAGGCACAACTCTATCAATTCTTCCGGAAAAGGGGACTTTATACATGCCTCTCGCCACCTGTAAACTGCTACTTAACAATAACGCGATCAACATTGGCAATCATAGATGAACAGTAGGTAACACCTGTCTTATCACCAAGCAGATTTGGACAAAGCTGGATCTCAAACGTTCCCACTGTCTCATCAGACGAAAAAGACTGCTAATAAGCACCCTAGTTGGTGTCATAACGGGACACTGCACGATTGGCAAACATGCCTATAGGCTGGGCCTCCTCTACAACGACTTCTGTAGAAGCTGCATGGACGAAGAGGAGGAGGAGTCGATTCTCCACCTTCTTTGTACATGTCCGGCCCTCTCAGCTCGAAGAAGAGCATACTTAGGACCCAGCTTCTTCCACAACCTAAGTGAACTGGCTGACATAAACATAGGCAGCCTCCGGCTGGTTCTGCGGGTAGTATTTCTCCGGTGAAATACAGATCCGTGTGGTAACACAAAGGACCTTATCTGGTCTAAGTGAGGTTGCAATCTGCGGCCTGCCACTCTTACCTAACCTAACCTAGGAATTTTTTGTGGAGACAGCGTTTCCTGACCCTGCAGACAGCCACGCACTCACATAGTACGTGTTCCGCTGATTCGTTTTCCTCTAAGCAGAGTCTGCATTCAGATTCCTGAACTACCTTTAGTTTATGTAAATGATATCTGAGGCTACAGTGACCGGTGAGGAAATCGGCAAGTCTTCTGATATCGTCCCTTTTATGGTTGGGAATATTTTTAGTTCAGGGGTCGGATGACCCTTTTAGCTTGTCTGAGTCCCTGAGTGTTGTTCCAGTAGGATAAGAAGTTTCGTTTTTCCCATCTGTCCAGACTCATTCTGAACACTCAGAAGTAGGGATGCCACAGAAAGGTTCGACACCTATGTACCTTTCTGAAGAGCCTATCCTGGCAAGTTGATCTGCAATTTCATTGCCTTCAATTCCTCTGTGTCCTGGTACCCACCACAGCTTGATGTTGTTTCGCTTTGAGAGGTCTTGGAGAGTATTGAAGCTGCCTAGAACGGTTTTTGAGCTAAAGTGATGAGAACTCAGTGCTTTGAGCGCTGCCTGGCTATCGGTGAATATATTGATGGCTACTCCCTTTATGCCGGAGTCTAGAATAATAGTGGCGCAGGTATCGATGGCATGTAATTCCGCCTGAAAGACGCTAGGACACATTCCAAGCGCTTTTGAGATTTTGTGATTAGGGCCATAGATACTGGCACCAACACCGGAGTTCATCTTTGAACCATCAGTATACCACACTAGTCTTTTTATGTTCTCAGCAACGGGTCTCCGGTTTCCCAGGAGTTACAGTTCGATATCTCAATCTCGAACTTCCTGCCAAAACAGAGTAGCTTTGGCATAAAGTCCGATACCGTGCTGATCATTTCAAGCTCGGGGAAGTCGGATAGGATTGCCATGTGACTTTATGTATCGCTGTTGCTACTCAGTGTCGATTTTTATTTATTAAGTTAATCGCCTTTATCCAAAGCTCAATGCACAAACAGAAGGAAGCTCCCCATTTACACCGATGTTCTGTTGAAATTAAATCATGGATGGCTAAGCGAGAGACACAGGTTCGATTCTCAAAAAAACCACCAAAAGTTTTTTCGCGGCACCACCTCTTCGCAGGCATGACAAACCTGCAAGAGTACAATCTGTCATGAAAAGCTTCTCAATTCGCCGTTCGGAGTCGGCATTAAACTGTAGGTCCCTTCCATTCGTGCGAAGAATATAACACGCACAACATGAATGGTTGTGAGAAGCTAGGCCTTGGCTCTCCATGAGCTGTCGTGCCAAATTACATACAACAATGCTAGGCTAAGCTGGTCTGTCCTAAGAGATCGAAAGCGTTAATTCGACTGAAAAGTGATCAGCTCTCGAAACTTACCAACTTTCTGATAAATCATTGAATCGTGTGCTTGGGTATTGTATGCAACGATTTCTGCAGGAGCTGGAGAGACAAAGAGGCTGCCTTTGCAAAAATCAGTAAAACCACCTTAGGCGAATACTCCTTTAACGATCTAAATGATCTGAACACTACCAGCACGGCTGATCTAAACTGCTACGCTAGGAAGTCTAAATGGTTTCGGGAATAGACTATGTGTTGGACATTCGCATCTACAGTGGTATCATAATGAACTTACTTTTGATCTAGATGTACCTCTTCTCAGAGGACCACTCGGAACTATCTTACTAACTAATCGCCTTTACATAATCAAGGTCCAACGCTCCATATAACAGTATGGAGGAAAATAATTTCGCATTCTAGGCGGAAATTCACGCAATAGAACTATGCATCAGAGAGAAAATAAACAGATCCGTATCTAATAAGAACACTTACGTTCTATCTGACAGCAAAGCTACCTGGCTAGTAGTTAACGCCTCCAAAATTACCTTCCAACTAGTCTAGGACTGCCTACAACTGCTACAACTATTCATATCGCTAGCAAACACAAACAGAGTCCATCTCATTTGGGTACCTGGCCATAGTGGATATGATGATATGAAGGCAACGAAAAGGCAGATGAACTAGCCAAAATAGGGGCTCTGCCTTACAATATGTCAATTCCAACCTTCAAAATGATATTTTATTTTTATTTGTTTGTTTTCCATTTTTAATAATATTTAACAGGTTGTGAACAAGAAATATGATGTTGTTAAGTGGAAATTGAAGCAAAACTCAAATTTAACTGTAAATATACCTATAAAATGACTAGAATTTAGGGGTCCTTCCGGAAACTCTAAGTGTTAAAGTATAAACTTTCATTGTTTTAGAGGTTCAACCATTGGTAAGCGGTTTTGAAATCATGTACTAGAAGCTCAACGGTCTAATACTCTAAAAGAACTTAAAGTCCAAAGTGTTATAAATTCAAAGCCATCAAAAGTGCAAAGCTTGAAAAGCTGCTCAACTTAAAGTTTTATGTAAAATTTCCCGTAGCTCTGAAAGCTCAACTTTAAGCTGCAGACTGTTTAACATTTGAAATTTCCCATATTACAGAATACATCTGTTAATAGAAGGAATTATAGTGTAAAATGTCATGCACAGGGGCACGACCCCCCCCCCCCCCCCAGACACAGTTCAGATAAAACGATTCGAAAAAACACTAGCAATTAGATAAACTGCATTATTTCTGCTTGCTCACTCCATAATCAAAACAACACAGACACTTCGCCTATGGGCGAAAATAAACATTTTCTGAAGTTTGTCGAAGTTGTGAAGCTTACTGGTGAAAATATTGCTAACCATATTATGCAGGAGTTGGAAAACCTAAACCTGGACATTACATTGTGCCGGGGTCAAGCATACGATGGAGGTGCTAACATGAGTGGAAAAATAAAAGGTGTACAAGCGTGCATAGCCAACATTCAGCCTTTAGGTTTTTTCACCATTGTGTTAGCCACCAACTCAACTTAGCTATCAGTACAGCTTGCACTGTATCCAGCATAAGAAATGCTGTAGGGGTTATCTCAAATGTTGCAACTTTCTTTCGTGAGTCAGCCTAACGAGTATATTTTCTCAGAGAAGAAATGCAAGCTCAAATGCCAAAGAAAAACAAAATACATTCAAAAAAATGTGTGAAACCAGATGGGTAGAAAGACATGAAGCGGTTTTGACATTTTTGAACGTTTTGCCATGTCTTCCTGGGAGTTTTGCAGAAAATGGTTGATCAAGGAGACAGTCGTACTACACCTACGTTTTCACTGCTCCAAGCTATAATGTCAGCGGAATTTCTTGTGAGTTTGGTAATCCTCACTGATATTTTGGGAATCCCATTCCCTTTATCTCGATCATTGCAAGCCATTGAAGTTGATGATGACTTTCTGTAACTCAGCTTGTCGATACGACCACAGCCAGTCTGCAGAGGCAACGAGCTACTAGCACGGACGCATTTAAAAAACTTTTCGATAAGGTTGATGCCCTCGCTAAAGAAATTGGAACCGAAATCACAGTCCGTAGAATAACCGGCCGTCAAACTAATAGATCGAATATTCAGACTCAATCTGTTGAAGAATATTACTGACTTATAGTGTATATTCCTTTTCTTGATTATATATTAAATGAAATGTCGTCTAGGTTTTCTAGAGCTCAGCTAGGTTTTCTAGAGGAAAGCTGCAAAAGTAACTATCCCATTACTTAAGTGATTATGATATAGATGAAGTTTTGCAAGGCGCTGAAGTATATAAAGAGGATCTACCTTGTTAGAGGCCGATATTAACGTACACCAACACAAGTCTTTATTATTTACTACCACGCGTTTATTTAAAGGAATTCAAAACAACAATAATATACAGAGTAAGGAAGGAAACGATCCGTTGTCGGCGACTGATTTTTGATGACTGCCCAGGATCGTCCTAGGATGAAACTTAATGAATCCTATTTCTTTGTAGTCTGTGTGTGTGCGTGACAGCTCGGCCCTTCCTGACATTGAACCGCCTCGGTTCATTTCTCGGAACCCTCATCTTCATCTGAAGATGACAGAGATAGAGAATCCAAATCGGGAGCAAGTGCACACCACGGCTTCAAATGATCGGTCGAATGAATTGACGAATACCCTCTGGTTGGACCGCCCGCAACGTCCTCAATTACGTACCGATCCTTTTCTACTACGGCTTTAACCACATAAGGCCCTTTATACTTCGGTTCTAACTTTCGGCTTTCCCCAGTGGCAGGAGCAATATTCTCAATGAGAACTAGATCACCCTCCTTGTAGACTGACGGCTTTTTACGCTTACGGTCGAAATAATATTTCCAACGCTGCTGCTTTTGTTCGATGCGGCGTACTACTTTTTCACGTCTTTCTGCGATTGTCGGCGACGTGGACCCGGCATCTTGCAAAGCTCCCAATTGTATCAAACTCGTCGCATGAGAATCACGGTACCCCTCTAGCAGCTTTTCCCGGCCCTGGGTCTCGTCCGTTTTCAGCTTACTATCGCCTTGTACCTCCATCTTCTCCAGTCGACACTTCTGTGGCTCCACAATAAGTCGCACGTCGGTGTTGGTAACAATATCATTTCCCAACAATACTGGCTTCGACATCATGTGATTCCGCACCACCAATAAATTTGCTTCGACCAAGACATCATCAACCTTAATCTTGCTCGGAGCCTTAAATCGTGGACAGTATTCCCGACCTCCAAATCCCTTGAGTAATCGGTACTCCTCACTCTTCATTTCAACAGCGTTCAACTCATCCGCCAACGACTTTCTGACCAAGGAGCACTCACTACCGCTATCCATAAGTGCCTGTGTTTTCACGTCATTGACATATATATTCTTCTCGATGTTCCTGGTCGGTGACACAGCGACGATCCTATTTACTTTTCGCGACGTCCCCGCACGACAGTCTTCTCCCTTATGTCCACTTTGTTGACATTTGTGACATCTCGGTTTCCGCTGCGGTTCTGGACAGGATCTGGCGATATGTCCCTTTTGGAAGCAATTATAACGCTTTAAACCGGGACTATCGGAACTTGTGATAGGCTTTTTAGTCACATCTGTCGAAGACGGTTTCTCTCCACGCTGTAACCCCAAATCATGAGTTTCAGAAAATCGCCTCAAAATCGTCAACAGTCCATTCAGTGATGTACAGGTTACGCTGGCTAAAATATCTTGGAACGGCATGCAATTAATGCCCACCCGGATGTACTTGCAGATTGTCACGTCATCCAAATCGCCCTTCTTTCCTTGCGCACTCATCCTGTAGAAATACTCCTCCAGTGATTCGTCTCTCGGCCGTCGGGAATTTATCATCTTAATATGCACATCGGCCTGGTCGATACAAGTCGGGAACGCATCTAAAAATGCAGCCACAAATACCTCCCACGACGTGAAGACATGCGGAAGACTGTCTACCCACAGCTTGGCTGGACCACCTAGTCTGGTCTGCACCGCAAATAAAAGAGCACAATCATCCCAGTGGTAGGCTCGTCTCAGCTGATCAATCCGACTTACGAACTGTCTCGAACTCAGAGTTGACTCTTGCCTTGGGTTGTACTCTGGTAGGATGTCCATAATCTCTCGAATATTCGTCCTACTCGTGGACTCTGATACATTGCCCACACTCTCGGGAGTACCTCGTCGCTGTTGCTCGTTTGCTGCTAACGCGGCGCCTGACGTTGATGCCCCAGCATGCTCAAATCTTGCCATCTTACTTGGTGAAGACTGATTACTCACGTGCCGACCGCTGGCACTTCCGCGCTCCATCAACAAGTCATTGATCAGAGATTTCAGTTCACTTAACTGCAGCTGCAGTCCCTCGATGTCACTGTTGCCTTCGCTCGGTACATGGATGACATCTTCACCGACAGCGTCTGTTAAACGTACCACTAATTCCGCCTTGGTGCCCTTGGAATCCTGGCCCAATGCAACCAGTTCACGCTTCAACTCCGCAACCTTCAACTCAGTGATCGCTTTCGTTGGCATATTGTAGGCGACAATTGACCTGTAGCCGTTTGCACGAAAACAAACCACACAGTCTCTTTGTTTCCCAAACCAACAACCCTTTATGTTCCCTTATTTGTCCTCTTGTTTTGATCGCAGACGATCTGGTCAAACAAACAACGATATGCACTAAGTCAACAACCAACCAGATAAAAACTACCCTTTTTGTGCAGAAGGGACACGACGCACACAAGGATTGTTCCTTTTTATGACCGGGTGGAATTTTTCTCTCTCTTATGTGCGCGATTCACTTTTCCTTTATTGACACAACGGCACTTTGTTTTTGGATATAATCCCACTTCTGAATTTTTAGAGGCCGATATTAACGTACACCAACACAAGTCTTTATTATTAACTACCACGCGTTTATTTAAAGGAATTCAAAACAACAATAATATACAGAGTAAGGAAGGAAACGATCCGTTGTCGGCGACTGATTTTTGATGACTGCCCAGGATCGTCCTAGGATGAAACTTAATGAATCCTATTTCTTTGTAGTCTGTGTGTGTGCGTGACAACCTTGTATATTAGCTTTGAAGTGAGAGTTACAAATTAAGAAACAGATGAAGGAAAATATTCCTAAATCACCAGCAGAAACTTATAAAAAAGCAACGGATCTGTCAAATATAAGAACCCTATGTATGTCAATTATTGTGCACATTTCCTGCACTGCCGAACGATCTTTTTCCACCTTACGCCGGTTAAAGACATATCTTCGCAACAATATGAGAGAAGATCGCCTGAATGGACTAGCCTTAATGCATATCCATCAAGATATTGCTTCAAAGATGAACCCTGAGGAAGTACTGGATATCCTCAGCAGAAAACATAAAAGAAAACTGTCGTTATTAAACATGTAATTTTTCATTATTAAACCTTTATAAAAAGTATTTTTTATAGTTGTTCTTGTATGTCATTGATAAAGAATGAATCCCAGAGACAAATTGCAATGCAATACTATGGGGTACACTCTTTACCTATCTGGCTTTTGTGCCCCTCCCAGAAATAAATCCTGGATCTGCCGTTATCTGTATCGCCGCAACCTCTATATAAATCGTTTGTACTTTAACACATTCTTGTAAGGTGGACCGCCAGTAGCTTGTTGCTTATGATAATCCCTATGAAGAGCTTTTAGTTTGATCTGCTTAGCGTAGGAATGTGTCCTGTTTTTATTTTGTTTATGTTTGTCCAGAGGTGTCTTCGGATGGCATGATGAGAGTGTGCTCCATCTCTTATTAGATTGTCTTTGAAAATCGAGTGCTATGGGGGGGCAGTACTGAGTGATCAACCAATAAAAGGTACTGTTCTGGACCCTTCCTAACTTATCTGCCATCTCTTGCCCACCGGAGTGTAAAGTTATGGGAACGTTTTAAAATGTTTGACTTTACTACTGGGGATGAAATGGCTTTGACAGCAGCTTAATTGTCTACTTAATATCAATAACTCTCCTAGAGACCAGCTTCGTTGAAAACTCTCGGCGAAGGCTATGATTTCCGCTTGGAACACACTATTGTGGTTTGTTGTATTCTAGTGAGTAGATCCCAGAGCCCGCACCTTCTTCGGTTTTTGACACGTCTGTGAAAATCTTAATTTTCGTTGATGGCTTTTTCGCTGTCCCAGTCGTCTCTTGATGGGATGATTGTCCTTATGCTAAGGCTGAAGTCAGAATACCCTGCGTTCCTCAAGGGTATTTAAGTTAATAAGGTTGCGGCAGTTTTGATAGAGAGGTAAGATAAGAGGATCATTCCAGGGCAGACCTCGAAGAGCGAATCGAAGAAAACGTCGCTGAATACTCTCGATGCTCAAAACATGAACACGGTGATGCGGGGACCATACTTGACTGGCGTACTCCAGGAGAGGGCGGACGAATGTAATGTAGAGGGACCTGGTCATGTATGGGTTGGTGAATTCTTTGGACCACCATTTTACAAAACCAAGTAAAGAGTTGACTTTAAAGATTATCTCGTCCATGTGTGACCGGAAATTGAGTTCCCTGTCACACAAAATGCCCAGGTCGCGAAGAGATTGAACAGGGGAGACAGGTTGATTGTGCAAGAGGTAGAGCCGGCGAGGGGACTGGTGGCGGTTATGTGAAAAGGTGATGGATTGGCATTTGGGTATGTTAAGTTCCAAGCAATTTTTGAGACAGCGAAATGAAAAACTGTCGAGGTCTTGTTGAAGAAGAATGGAGAGCCTTGGGGTAAGGAAATGGTTTTAAAAATGTTGGTATCGTCGGCGAAGGGAGACGGACGAGTGTTTGATGATCCTATCGAGATCATTAATTATTAGTATGAAAAGAAGGGGACCTATATGGCTGCCTTGTGGAACACCAGAGGTGGCTAAAAAAGAAGCAGAGTAGGGGGGAATTTCTCCTTGTGAAAGGGATGGGAGAAATAGATTTGAAAGAGCGGGGGAAAGGACTGAAGAACATTTTTTGAGAAATATGGCGGGGAGGCCATCAGAACCTGTATAAACTCGTCATTAAGTTGTTGTAACTTATGTTCGATAACAGACAGGTCGGAGGTGTGAGAGAGGAGAGGGCCAGTGGAAAAATTTAGCAGGCATTGAAATAAGAGGGGTCTGGTACGAAGGAATCGTTGGTGAAAGATTGTTTAAAAAAAGGATGCACAAAAGTTGGCAATATGCTGTCGCAGGATAGGGAGGGAGGGTAACCATTGGAATTTCTTTTGTAGTTGACGAATTGGAAAAAAGACTTAGGGTCATTTATAAGGTTTGCTTGCGCGTTGTTTAAGTGGGGCTGGTAAAGGGAATTGTAAAGCTCGGTGAAATTAAGATAAGTCCCAATATAGTTGGAATAATCGGAGGTGGATCTAGTGCGAAGGAAAACAGCCAATAGCTTGTTTTTCTTATTTCGCAGAGATCGAAACCTGCGATTATACCAAGAAGGGGATGTAGATGATGACTTACGACGGGAGAGGGGAACATGAAGAGAAAAGATATTTCTCTGTAGAAAATGGAGAGTGCATCATTTATGGTTAGATTGTGGAAGTTAAAGGAAGATCTGCTAAGATAGTCAATGATTTTGTGAAAGTTTATACTCTAAACCCTTATGTCAAACTTTATCAAAAGCCTCTGCAGCGTCTGAGAATATTGTAGAGCAAACTTGTTTTTCTTCTAGTGCTTTTTCTATGTTATGCGATGCAGTCGGTCTATTGTCGAGTGTTTATTTCTAAACCCAAACTGATGGGTGGGAATAAGCCTTCTTTGCTCTATGGCTTTGTCAAGCCTTTTAAGAAGCAATTTCTGGAAAAGTTTTGACAAAAGTGATATTGCCCTGTATGAGGTAACCTCTGATAGAGGCTTACCTTGTTTAGGTAAAACAAGATTTAGATTTTTTAGATTAAGAATTGTGTTTTTATTTCCATACAATAATTTTGTTGTTGTTGTACATTCACAATTGAAGACATGGCATTTGCCGTCAACCAAAAAAGAGAGATATTTATTTGCATGTATGTAGATACTTGAATTAACTAAGAATTAACAAGGATTTCAAAATTAACAACATTAATAAAATTGAGCTAAATTCATTGTGTCTTATTAGAAAGGCTTCGTTAATTATTTGCTGTCAGTATTTCAAGGCGGTTTTAATGTAGCTGTACAGGACATTCCAGTCTTGGCCATTCAGGATGAGGATACCTTCGCTTTCCGAGAGCAGATCTTTTCCCCAATGAGCCCATCTAATGCTCTTTAGAATTGAACAGATTCCGATTAAGTGAATTTCATCTTCTTTCGAGCGCACGTTACATAGAGTGCAATCTGCGTTCTCCACCACTCTATGCGGCATACAATTTAGATGCAGCAGTTCACCTCTGGTCTTGAAAATTAGTGCAATTTGATCCAAGCCGTTATGGTCGTGAAAGAAGTCTCTTGTCTGAAGGTCATGGTCTAGCACTCGATATGTGATCCTAGCTTCACTTTGCTGCGCTTTCACTCTAAAAGCAACACGCGTAGACTCCTCGATAGCAATTAGAATCTTTTGCAGCGTACTTTTCCAAACTTCTGCATTATAATTTGGTAGAGGGACATTATGCTGGTTGCTCAGTCTGGACCATTCATTGAAGAATTGCGCCTTTCGGTGTATAAGGTGTTTTGCTACAATTAATGGGAGGCGATTACTAGGAAACGCCATCACTTTCTGGATGTAGAGAAAATGCAGTCTTAGTGTGAATATTTTCAAAGGAGGCAGTCCAGTTTCTAAGTGTAACATGTAGTTTGGCGTGTGTTCCGGCAAATGAAACATTTTCTTTAGGAAATATCTGAGCAGTTTCTCCACCTCTTCATACTGGGCGACACCCCAGACTCGAGCTGCGTAGCACAAGATGGACCACATGGCAGCTTCGAAGACTTTAAACTTAGCGCTCGGATCGACGCTCTTTTTGCTAAGCAAACTCCTCCAGTTGCAATTTATGGCCCTTTTAGCTTCCTAAAGTTTTTCGTTTAGGTGTTTTTGAATGATAATAATCGAGGTGGTTATGATTACCCCCAAATACTTATACTCCTTCACAACTTCGAGTTCTTCATTTTCCCAAGTTTTCCAAGAATAAAAGTGGGCTCAATAGGCACCCCTGCTTAACTCCCATGTGCGACTCGAACCAATTGGATAATTTGCTACCATCCCATACCGCAGTCCTGTTTTCCTCATAAAGATTTTGAATTAATCTGAGGATTTTCGTTGAAAGTCTTATATTACTCAGCTTATAGAGGAGAGCTTTTCTGTCGATGATGTCAAAGGCCGCCTTAAAATCCACGAAGAACGCGTAGATTTTTTTTCCTTTCTCCAGGTGGGACTGGGCGATGCTCGTTAATGAGAAGATATTGTCCACTGTTGAATAATTTTTCCTAAAGCCCGCTTGGAACTCACTCAGGAGATCATTTTCACATACCCAGTTGGTAACACGTTCTAATATGACTCCTGTGAATATTTTTGCTATTGTGTTCAGAAAGGGTATTCCTTTATCCTTTGCGTCTCCTTTCTTGAATATGGGGAAAATTATGTTCCTTCTGAAGCTGTCAGATATATCAGGTAAAACAATAAGTTCTGCCAGTGATGTAGAACATATCTTTGTGTAAAACAGACATTAATTTATAAGTTTGAGTTTTAACAGTGCTATGTAAAAAATAAACTTATTGGAAAAACAATCCACATTATAGGTACAATTGGGAAACACTGGTTTTGAGAAATCCTAGTTGCTTTGAGGATTCGCTTAGGAGGAAACAATTTGCATACTCAGTGTCTGAATCCAAAAAAATGTTCAGTAGTTTTCTCATGGTTACATTTCAAGGCCTACCTATGCGCAAAATTTCAGGTTCCTAGGTCTACTCGAAGCTGTCAAATGGAAAAATGTGAGGCGTGCCACGAAAAAGATTTCGGACTTTCGGTATAGGTAGTTAGAAACTTGAAATTTGGTACGCAGGTAGGTCTGACTTTACATGTAACCGAAAAATTATGATTTGGTAAAAATATCGTTTTTTTACCCCGCAAAAGGGGCTGAAATTGATCATCGTCTTTATAAAGTTTTTACGAAATCTATCGGCTCCAAGGTCCAATTTTTTATTTTTATTTAATGGAGTTTTTCAATTATTCTTTTGGATTACGAATGTACTGCCAAAAAAATAAGAATTAAATTATATTTAAATAACGCACGTCATTCAGTTATCAGTTTTAAAATACCCATGAGATACATATTTTTTGTTGATGAAAGGGGTCTTAACTTACACCTAATCTTTTGGGTGAATTTGATGGTTTTACATTGAAAGTTCATAGAATCGTTGTTTGCTTTGAATATAGTGTTCCACTGTTCGCATGCCTTATGTTTGATCGATAATTACATAAAGTCGAGTTTTTATTTACATTTACTGGAAATGAAAAGTCCCCTGCACACAAACACGTTTTTCACTCGCGCTCGTGATTACAATGAAAACATTGAGTTGGTTATCTCTAGAATATAACTTGAAGCAAAATAAAAGTGTTTACTCAGCAAAAAATAATAATAATTGTTGTATATCTGTAGTTCGATGCAACGACAAGCCTTATCAGCAGCTAGACACCGAGCGTCGGTTTTAGAAATACAAATTCTGTTCTTTCTATCCGATTTCACTTCATGAATCAGGGGGCAGCGCTTATGCGTCAACATACTTGTAGAAACAAACAAACAACTCACAAAGGGTCAAGTAATGTTCAGTACAGATAGAGATGTTGGTACGGTCGCTACTATTTGCGGCGTTAGCAGTGAGTTTTTGCACTCCAATACTGACATGGAGCATTATTGGCAAATCAGCGATTCAGTTGTACACTGAGAATGATATTAATGATTATCCTGACACAGATCCTGGCGTAAAGGAAGATGAAAGTTTGAGTACTGTGAGTGAATTTAAATATTATTATTACCAAGGAGCGACTCTGAATTTATTGTGTGTTCTACTGTGCAGACGGAATTAATCACGAAATACGGGTATCCGGCGGAAATACATCATGTCACCACTGCGGACGGTTACATATTGGAGTTACATCGGATTCCAAGGCCAGGAGCTGTGCCAGTTTTATTGGTTCATGGCCTTCTTGATGCCTCAAGCACATGGGTGATGATGGGACCACATAAGGGATTTGGTAAGTCTGAACTTGCTAGTAATTAAGAGCTGACTTCAGTTATTTATCAAGACGTCTTATTTGATGTTGTTCTTGTATTATATAACATGTGAATTTATAAAACAATTTTCGATTAAAAACTTCATACTCTTCGTGGTCGTCATAGCTCAGTGGTTAGTGCGTTGGACTGCTCAGCAACAGGACATAGGTTCGAGCCTCAGCAAAACAATTAAAAAGTCTTTTGTGGCACCACCTTTTCGCAGGCACGACAAAGAGTATAATCTGTCATGAAACTCTTCCCAATCCGCCTCTCGGAGTCGGCACTAAGACTTTAGGTCCATTCATGGAAAATATAACCCGCACAGCATGGTTGTTGGCGCTTAGCTTAGCCTTGACTGACTTTAAGCTGTCGCGTCAAATATTTGTATTTGCAACTTCATGTTCTAAAAAAAAATTATCAGAAAGGTTTACCGGACTCTACGAACATATTTCGTTTGGTTAACTTAAAGCCTTCGAAAATGTCCCATCCAAACATGTTTCTTTTGTACTTACAAACAGGGCCTTCCTTATATTGGCGCTACAGTTCGGGCTGGAAATGGGCCTCAACCAACAAACTTCTCCAGCCAGCGCGATCGTTAACCAACTACCTCCAGTTTCGCACGCCAAATTGGGTGAGGTCCCTTTCCATTAGTGCGCGCCACTTTAGTTGCGGATTTCCTCTACCGCAACGTCCCTCTGGGGTAGATTCGAAGATTCTCCGGATCGAAGCGCTGGTATTCATCTTCTCTAAATGTCCAAGCCATCTTAGTCGTATAGGTCCATGTCGCTTTACAGCCTATATAGTTTGTCGTCTGTTGTCTTCTCCTTCATTCACCGTCTCTTTGCAGACGGGACTGTAGGTCATCCAAAGAACATTTCTCTCAAAATAACCTAGGGCCATGTCATTCATGTCCACGCGTGTGCGCTTTAAAGCAGGATTGGGATGCCTTCTTAGAAAGTGCGAATGACAAGAACTATTTTTCTTTTGATCTCAGCACTGTTATCGTTGTCTGAATTTATGGCGGAGCCTTGGTAGAGTCAAACTGTGTGAATAGCAACACAATGGTATCCATAACCCCTTTAGCACAAGTGAATTATAAAAAAAACATTCTGTCCTAGATGTCGGTGTTGGTTGGCCTTCAAAGGCTCTTCGATTTATGTCAATACCGTCGGCAGATGCAAGCAATTGCATGGACTTTTGGAGGGTTGTGCCTCTGGTTTTTGGCGTGTAAGTTTTGCACAATCCTTTCAAGTTCGATGTTAAAGAAGTCGCATGATAGCATGTCCCCTTGTCTAAATCTTTTTTTGACATTGAATTTCTCAGTGAGGTCTTTACCGACGTTGATAGAGCAGCGTGCATTCTGCATCGCCACCCTGCACATTTAGGTAGATTAGCAGAGATGCCAAAGCTAGACAATGCTCTGTATAGCTCGCCTCTATAAATGCTATCAAACGCGGTCTAAAGAAGTGGTGGGTATCGATCTGGAATTTCTGGGTGTTCTCCAAAATCTGCCGTAGGGCTATCCCTTGGTCGGTGATGGACTTTTATAGCTACACTGATACGGGCCAATTAAGTTGTTGACAAAGGGCTTTAGGCACTCATCCAATGCAGCAGATAAGATCTGCAGGTGGGGTTGAGGAGGCTTGTACCTCTATAGTTTGCGCACTTTAGGGGGTCTCCTTCCTTGAGGATAGGACAATGTTGACCATATTTTGCAAATGAGTTCATGCATGTGACGTACATTTTGACTATAGGTATATGACATTGAGTTTGGAGTCTTCAGGCCCAAGGCAATAACTCCCAATTCGGATACATAATTTCTGCACCGTTTCGCTGCTACGTTGAAAATCATGTTGGGCCATAAGCCATTTCTTCCTCCACTTTGGCCGTATGCGAGTTCATTTGGTACGAAGGTAGAAGTAGTTGAAACTGGTGAGCCTGCCAGAGACACAAGTAGCGCGGATGCGCCGTTAGCTAACAGTGTAGTTTTCAAATCCATCCAGTGGAGTTAAGAAAATTGTTAATTTAGCAGAATTTGATGTTAGAAAACTCAGATAGTCCCTTGGAAAAGGGTTTTCCCATAGTGCACTGCCTGGCTCTTGCTAGTGTCGGGCTGTCACAGAGAAAGTGGAATAATGTTTCCTTTTCGTGTGAATTATCCCAACTACGACAGTGGGGGTTGAACGGGATACCTAATTTGGAAGCGTGTGGACCGATTGACCGGTGGCCCGTGCTAATTGCTGTCCCGGTGCTGTTCCTATTGATTAAGTCATTCATCTTGTTTTTGTTGTAACCAAGCCATATCTGTCTGGATATGGCACAGGTTGCAAGACTTTTTCACCTAGAGTTGGCAATAGAGCGAAAGTGTTGGAAAACTTTGGCCTTAATGAGTCCCATTGGGGAGCAGACTGACTCCGCGTGGGAGACATCCAGGGTAGAACCGCATCTGGCTAACGCATCGGCTCTTTCGTTCCCCTCTATGTTACTATGGCCGGGAACCCAGAGGAGAGTGATGTTTAACCGAGCGTTTGCCTGCGTTATAGTTTCCTTTTACTGTTCTACTAATTTAGAGGACAAAGAAAGTGAGTGGAGCGTTTTGATGGCAGCCTGGCTGTCAATAAAAATTCCTATGCTGTTTGAGGTAGTAGGGCTGAGGCTAAGTATCTTGCAGGCCTCTCTAAACGTTAGTACCTCCGCCTGGAAAACACTTGAAGTTTCTGGAAGACGGGACAATTTAGATACGTTCAGTACCACTGAGAAGACAATTGCTCCAATACCACACTCCATCTTGGAGCCGCCGGTGAAGATCGATACTTGGTAGTTTGATAGGTGTAGGTTATGGTTATGGTTCCATTCCGTCCTTTCCGGGAAGTGAACCTGAATGTTATTATTGAATTTCAGTGTAGGAGTCATGTAGTCAGTTATGGTCGAGGTCAGATCCCTAGGCAGTAGGTCAAGGGCTTAACTATGGCCATAGGGTTTAGAGGGCCAAAGCCTAGATTCTCTGAATCTGATAGCGCTACACGAAATGATATATTTGATGTGCAAGTCCAAGGGCCGGATATGGAGGAGCACGTTAAGAGCTTCTGGCGAGCTCGTTCGAATCGCTTCTGTGGTCCCAATACCAGCTGTTCATTGGACTCTACTACTTTTTGTGATGTTGTAAGCTTTGCTTTAAGCGGGCCACCACACGAGCGAACCATAAGTAAGGATCGGACGAACTACGGTAGTGCACAGCCAGAGGACCATCTTAGGCTTGAGTCCCACCTTATGCCAAAGGTCTTACTACGCATGCGACGCATGCTTTCCTTACTCTGTGTTCTATGTTAAGTTTCCAGTTGAGTTTGGGTTCAAGTATGATGCCAAGGTACCTTGCACTGGGGAATGGAGTGAATGTTTGGTTGTTGAGACGTTGAAGCTTAAAAGTCGGCCAGTTTATTTGATCCTTCGGCATCTACTGTGACTCTACTACTATGTTCCCTTGTGTTGTTTCGCCAATGATGGAAGCAAGGATACGGGGAATAAACATTCGTTTAATTGAATTTTATTTTCTAAAACAAAAGAAAAGTTACACTTATGATTTCACATGTTTGAAAGACTACTTACAACCCTAACAACCTTGCTCTATTAATCCAACAATGTGCGGCGACTACAACCCTTAAACCTATAGAAAACAATAACTTATAATTCTCTTTATACATTTAAGATATTGTAATACAAAACGAACCTGTTTCCAGTATTTGCAGAAAATATTATTGTGCATCCAAACGGCCGACTACGTGATCACCAAATGACACTTTGTCGCGCACGTTGTGGACACAAAATTTGGAAACGAGAGAAAGAGACAAATGTATGATCTCATAAGGATGAGGCCAGGGTTGTAATCACTGCGCATTAGGCTCGGTTACAATTAAAATAATTAAGTAGAAAAGAATTCACATCTTAATAATATATACTAATAAAAATGACGAATGAAAGTTGTTTCTTAACATCGGCTCGACAACATCCCGGAGCCCGTCTGAAACTAAGATGAAGACACATCGAGAACAGCGAGCCGTCCAACCGATCTTCTTTTCTTTATAGAACTATTTGCGACTAGGACATCTGCCGTTCTTATTACCCCATCAGGTCCAGGGTAGACTTTGGATACTCGTCCCAACTGCCATGATGAACGAAACTCGTTAGGCTCTATGATAAGAACCAGGTTGCCCTCTTCGACAGGCTTGGTGTACTTATGCCACTTGCTCCTTCGGGTGATCTCTGGAAGGTATTCAGCATACCAACGCTTGATGAACTGAGACGTCAAATGTTGTGCCCGACGACTGTATAGCTTGTTACACGAGTCCTTCTCACAAAACAATCCCGGAGCGGTTACATCTCGAGCATCTTCACCGAATAGCATTGAGTTCGGAGTTAGTGGCTTCGGGTCTTCTGGATCCACAGGAACATGCGTAAGAGGGCGCATGTTTATTTGACCTTGGGCCTCCAGTAGAGCGTTGCGTAGAAGATCTTCTCGGGGGGTGATACCTTTAAGGATGAAATCAATGCTGCGCTTTATAGATTGAATCAGCCGCTCCCAAGCACCACCCATCCAGGGCGAGTAAGCTGGTATAAACCTCCAAAGAATTCCCTCGTACCTTGACGCATGTTCACCTAAGGCTATCTCCATTTCCCTCACGTCCTTTTCCAGTTGATTTTTCGATCCGACGAAGTTGAGACCGTTGTCACTATAAAAATAGCGCGTTACAACACGGTTAATGACGAAACGACGGATGGCCATAGTGCACTGATCCAAGCTTAGATCATTCAGCAGCTCGATTTGCACTGCTCTAAACGTTAAGCAAGTGAATATCATGCCGTAGCGCTTAACGGTACCTCTTCCCAATTTAGCTAGCATCGGACCAAAGCAATCCACTCCAACGTGAGTAAATGGCCTTTGATGAAAGGATAACCGGGCATCAGGCAGCTGGCCCATCATCGGCATCACTGGTTTGGCCTTCCGAAGTTTACACTTATTGCACCTCGAACTAACCCTTGCCACCGCGACGCGAATACTGATGACCCAAGCGCGTTCTCTGATGTCTGAGATGACCGAGGCCGTTCCCATGTGCAGGTTCTTCTCATGATGGTGACTGATGAACAGGTCTACCAAAGGGTGACTTTTTGGCAGGATAGCTGGGTTTCGGGCCGCATAGGAGACAAACGCTCTTTGCGCCCTTGTGCTCATTCTTAACGTACCTTCTTCGTCTAGGAACGGTGAAAAATTGATGATCTTGCTCGAAGAGACGACTTCCTTACGCGCCATGAGTGTAGCTACATCTGCAGGAAAAGCATCAGCCTGTATTTTTCTGAATAACCAATTTTCAGCTCCGATGAACTCGAATGGGGTGACGAAAGTGCACTTCTCAACAAGTCTCTTCTTCAAGATGTCTTTGAAACGAAGTAGAAAGGCAACGACTCGAACTGAAGACGACCATCTGGCCCGGAACCTTGGCTTGAGCTCCTCATAAATGCTGTAAGATGCTAGGCTCCGCTTACTATGCAAACAAATTTTGATTGGCTCTAGATCCTCGAGCATCACCAAACCGCTAGCCCTTTTCCCTGGTGTTACAGGCCAAGAATTAATTGGCGTTCTGATGAACTCAGGACCCTTAAACCATCTCGCATTCGTATCACCAACTGTGGGGTCCATCCACCTGGTAGCATCGTCGGCGACGTTATCTTTGGTCTTCACATGATACCATTGGCCTGGCTTGGTCGAATCCAATATTTCTCCAACTCTACAGGCGACGAAAGATGGAAACTTGAACTTGGAAGAGTTTATCCAGGATAACACCGTGTTCGAGTCCGAAAGATACAGGCAGTTATGAACTTGAATTGAATGGGACCTCTTAACAGTGTCTGCTAATCGCACACCAAGCACTGCAGCCTGCAGCTCCAACCTCGGTACCGACAACTTCTTCACCGGGGCGACCTTGGCCTTAGCCATCACAAGAACTACCTCCACCTTGTTATTTAGTTCGAATCGCAAATACGCCACTGCAGCGAACGCCTGTTCTGACGCGTCGACGAAAACTACTAAACTCACCTCTGAGTCATCTGGGTTCCAAGAGAGGTATCGGCGAGGGATCTTAAGCTTCTCGATGTTTCGCAGTTCTTTGATGAAAATTAGCCACGGGATCTTTAACGGTTCAGCTACTGGTTCATCCCAATCCGACCCTTCGCGCCACACTTCTTGGAGGATGATGCGGCCTCGAATGATGTAGAAGGATATGAGACCGAGCGGGTCGAAAATCTTCATGACCATCTTAAGCATCTCCCTCTTGGTGATTAACGCATCAGGTCTTAGCATCCTTTCTAGGGTCTCGTTGCTCGATAACTTGTAAGTGAACTGGTCCGAAGAGGGCAGCCAGAACATACCCAAAATCTTGCTGACGATAGTGTCACAATTATTCGGATCTATGCTTACCAGCTTAACGTTTACGTTGTTCTCTGAGGTATTCCGAAGAACAACTTGGCTGTTCGATTGGACACCTACCAGGTCAAAGTTCATGGATTTGCAGATACGAATCGCGTCGTTGGTGACAGATATAGCCTCTTCCACCGTATTGTGGCTATTAAAATAGTCGTCCACGTACGTGCGCTGCGTCAAACCGTCAACGGCTTCTGGACACTCTAAACGGAACTTCTCCGCATGATGATTCTTAACGAATTGGGCGCAGGTGGGGGAGCATCTTGGACCAAACATCATGACCTCCATGATATACACGGTTGGCTTTCGACTGCTATCACCATCCCTCCATAAGATTCTTTGGCACTGTTGGTCTTCCTCTTTAATACGAATCCTGTGGAACATTTCTTTCACATCCCCGTTGACTGCAATAGCGCGCTCCCGAAACTTGAAGATGCCTGCATGGAGCGGAACAAGATTATCTGGACCCTTTAAAAGGAAAGAGTTGAGCGAGACTCCCCTGACTTTAGCGGCAACATCAGCAACATCCCTCGGCTTCGGCGATAACTTGTTAGGATTCTCGACTACAAAGGTGGGTGCATACCAAACCCGAGGCCACGACTTCTCCAGCTCTGCAGCAGACGCTATTCTGGCATAGCCCTTTGATATAAGCTCTTTCATGTGATTGTTCTTCCACTCGAGTAAATGGGGTTTATTTCTTAAGGATTTTTCAAGCCCCTTTAGCCTATTCAGAGCCATCGGAAAGCTATCCGGTAGGACGACTCCGTCACTGTTCCACAGTAAGCCAATTTCGTAATGACTACCGACTCGCCTTAGCGTACGCTGCATGACATCGATTGCTCGAGCTTCCTCCGGGCCTACCAAAGAACTACTGGGGGCCTTAACTCCGAAATTCTCCGTAGAAAAATAGTGCTTCACGAGCTCATGAAGATCGGATTCGGATTTAATTGCATCATGAAGGAGAAAATGCATCGATGGTTTAGCTGGTTGGTTAAGGCACGAAATGTTGTATGTAGGAGCAGATTTGCCATAAACTACCCATCCTAAGAGCGTCTTGATGGCACATGGCTCTTCGTCTTTCCCATGTCGTTGACCATGACCCCATAGAAACTTAGCTTGATCAAGGCCAACCAGGATTTTTGGCTTGGCCTCCACCAGATCCGATAGAGGAAGTCCTCGCAGGTGAGGGTATGAACGCTTCAAGTCAGCAGCATCAATTGATTGACTGGGCAGCTCTAGATTCTTGACGGTGTAGACGTTTTTCAAATGATATCGTTTGCGATTGTGGATCCCCGAAACTGCCAAGGAAGAACGAATAGAATCCTCATGTCTCGAAACTCCCTTGGTCCACTGAAGAATCAAGTCCTCAGAACTACCAGTGAGACCGAGTTCGTCAAACAGGTCTTTTTCCACCATCGACAGCGACGAACCGTCGTCCAGGAAGGCATAAGTATCAACATACTTATCCTTATTGCCATAAATGCGAATCGGTGCGATCTTGAAGAGAATATCGGAATTTGTCCTCACATGCGACGAATGAACATGCTGAGCGGGCACGAAGGAACTTGCTGAACTGTTTACCTCGGAGCTATTGTTTGCAGCTGACTGGTGTAAAAGCGGGTGATGTCGTCCTGAACAGCTTAGGATGCCACATGTTGACCTTTGTCGGCACGCTCTCCAGTTGTGCTTTGCCGGGTCTAGACAGGAAAAACACATACCTCTGTCTTTAACGAACTGTAACCTTTGTTCTGCTGACAAGTCCTTAAACTCCGAGCACTGATACAGAGGGTGCTTTCGACCACACCTTGCACAGGCAACTGGGGAATTACTTGATGACACTGGTTTGTGGGTGAGCACTCGACCTAACGCCTTCGGAGATTTAACAAACTTCCTTCCTTCAATCGGATCTGCATTCTTTAGTAGCTCAGGAGGAAGTTCAATAACCTTTTCCGTCAAAAACTTGGCGAACTCGGCAAAGTTGGCGCGTGGGTTCAATGCCTTACGATTTGACCAGTCCTGGTATAGACCAGCACCCAACTTGCCGACGAGACACGTTAGAACATACCCGTTGTTAAGGTCTTCGTCCCTTCTTAGCGACTTGATATCGGCCACAAATCCGTTAAGCTTCACAGCCCATAAGCGTAGCTTTGGGTCGCTCTTCGAAGAAAGTCGAGGCAGGTTTAGCAATTCGGCAGTGAGGTCATGAACCAATACGTCATGCCTACCAAATACCGCTCGCAGGGACTCGACGATAGCATCCGCATCTGTGGAGTACTTAAGACGATCGCTTACTAGTTGATATGCTTCACCTTGTAGCGCCTTGCGCAGCCGCGAAACGTTTTCCTTCCCGCTGTATCGACCTTCGATGGTGGTAGATCTAAAGACTTCCTCGAAATACGGCCACTCCCGTTTGTCAGCCCCTGAAAAGGAGGGCAACTCTTGCACATTACTCCGGTTTAAAATCGTCAATAAATTGGCCATATCTGCGTCACGAAAGGAGGACTCCTTCTGTGGTGATGATGTGAATGGGACGTCACGGTGTGGGGTCGAATGCTCTTGATGATCTATGTTGTCCAACAGCGAGTGATGCTTTTCCTGAATTCTTTTAAACAGCTTAAGTCTTTCCATGGCTTCAACTGATTTCGACTCTAATAACACTGGGTCTTTCAACTCGGAAACAGGAACCTTTGAAGCTTTGGACAACTGCAACTTTAACTCTTCCATTTCTCTACGGAGAGCTACAAGTTCAGTGTCCCTTTGCGCTAACGTTGCTTGCGCTACCGACGCCGCTTCGATGAGCAGGTCCACTGAGATTTCCTCAACGATATGCCCTGCAGTGGTGGGCTGAGCACTGCCTCCTAACTGTGCAGAATTCCTTGCGCCATCCTCATGAGGTTCGCAGCCCTCATCCTCGCAGAACCAAGGAGTGGTGGACTCGTATTGATTGGGGTCAAACTTCGCACAATCATAGTGCCACCATCTCCTACACCGTTCACAAGCCACCATTTCATCGTCGTCAGCCTTGCGACAATTCTTGGAATTACAGCTGTTCACCATGGTAACTGTTTAAATCGGTGGGAATCCAACAACTCACAAATCGGGAACACGTGCGGGAACTAACCTCCAAATGCAGCCCACAGAACGCAACGAACAAAATGGTGGTTCTGGCTGTTTTACACAAAAGGAAAGTCCGATTGGATGCACCAAGGTTAAAATAAAATTCTGTTGTTTCGCCAATGATGGAAGCAAGGATACGGGGAATAAACATTCGTTTAATTGAATTTTATTTTCTAAAACAAAAGAAAAGTTACACTTATGATTTCACATGTTTGAAAGACTACTTACAACCCTAACAACCTTGCTCTATTAATCCAACAATGTGCGGCGACTACAACCCTTAAACCTATAGAAAACAATAACTTATAATTCTCTTTATACATTTAAGATATTGTAATACAAAACGAACCTGTTTCCAGTATTTGCAGAAAATATTATTGTGCATCCAAACGGCCGACTACGTGATCACCAAATGACACTTTGTCGCGCACGTTGTGGACACAAAATTTGGAAACGAGAGAAAGAGACAAATGTATGATCTCATAAGGATGAGGCCAGGGTTGTAATCACTGCGCATTAGGCTCGGTTACAATTAAAATAATTAAGTAGAAAAGAATTCACATCTTAATAATATATACTAATAAAAATGACGAATGAAAGTTGTTTCTTAACATCGGCTCGACAACACCTTGTTCTACAGCACCCGACCATCATAAAAATCCTAGTGGTAAACCATTATTTTTCTTTTAGCTTACATGTTGGCTGATCTGCAATATGATGTTTGGATGGCTAATGTTCGAGGGAATACTTATTCGAAAAATCACACCACTCTTCAACCCAGCAAAGCTGCGTTTTGGCAGTTCACATTCCATGAGATGGGAATTCACGATTTGCCTGCAACAATTGACTACGTCCTTCAGACAACTAACTCCTCACAGTTGCATTACATTGGGCACTCCCAGGTAAGACTTGCTTTAAATCTACACTTCACATAACCTAAATGATTTTGTTTAGGGAACAACGTGCTTTTGGATAATGTGCAGCGAACGTCCCGAATACAATAGCAAAATCATCTCCATGCAAGCACTGGCCCCAGCAGCCTTTATCAAAGGCTGCAAGAGTCCTGTTATAGACTTTTTGGCATTCTTTCGGCACCAGCTTTACGTAAGTATCCATTCAGCATTCAAATTAAAAGAACTAAACAGCCGTTCTGTTATAATTCCAGATTTTGCTTAAAATTATCGGAACTCATGATTTTCTACCAAGCAATAGTTTCCTTAGGCGCTTCAGCGAGTACATTTGCAAGGATAAGTCAGTGGTTCAGGAATTCTGTTCACAAATTATGTTCGTGTTGGCTGGATTCGATGAAGCACAAATGAATCATGTAAGTGAAACACATACTTTAACCATTTGAATGGTCTTTTTAACGTTTATTTGATTGATAGACGATGTTACCGGTGATTTTTGGACATACCCCTGCTGGATCGTCTACGATGCAACTTTTACATTTTGGTCAGCTCAAAGCTTCTGGCCACTTTAGACAGTATGATCACGGATTTATCGGAAACCTAAGGAGGTATGGTTCGCTTTCTCCGCCGGACTATAACCTCAGTAACGTGACTGCAAAAGTAGCTCTTCACTATGGTGCAAATGATTGGTTGACTATACCGCGTGACGTTGAACGGTTACACCAGGCATTGCCAAATGTAGTTGGAAAGTTTTTGGTTAAATTCTCGAAATTCAATCACTTGGACTTTGTTTGGGGCATTGATGCTCGTGAATTGGTTTATGAAAAGGTCACTAAGCTCATGCGATTGATAGAGCTAGGTCTTTTTTAGGAGGAAAATTGTGACATGAGTTTTGTCGTCGAGTAACATAAGTCAACGAGACTTTCGATGAGACTTAAATTTTATTCAAACTTTCTCCGAATTTCGTGAGAAAAATCACTTGCCAAACTTACTGCACATTATTTTCAAACACCCTGTACAAATGTAATTGTATGTAAATAACATAGGTTTTGTACTTTTTTTTATGATTAAAGAAATAAATTAAAAACTTCCATGTATCGTTTTTACATTGAACAACGTTGAGGCCACATATCCGCTGGAGTTATCAAAAGGGGTTTCCATTAGAAGGTGCTTGCCTGATCGAGCAATGAAATGATAAATTTCTAGTGAGTATAATGGGCATCTTCTCGCAAGACTTTATAGTCTGCCGATTAATTGAAACAGGGAAGGATTGTGAAGTACCTTATACCTAGTGATTTCATAAATACTGTTAAGCTCATAGTACACGACATGGAAATCGTTGCATGTACATGCGACATTGACGTCATGAAAAATGCTGCATCTTAGTACATGTTTGTTGCATGCGTCTAGTGGTTGCATGCAAATAAATATAGGTAGTACACGACATGTGAATTTTCTCCCAAAAACTTGCATGTCGCATGTGAACTGGTCTCAAATATGATTGCATGTACATATGCGGCGCTAGTACACGACATGTAAAACAGTTCGCATGTGAAGTATGCAAAAAGGGAAAAAGTTGCATGTATGTACATGCCACTTGCCAGTACACGACATAAAAAATTGATTGAAGAAATTGAATGTTAAAAATACAAGGTTAGGTTGAAGTGGCTGCCAGCTGAATATCCACACACTTAGACCAGTGAATTTGTTCAAAATGAAGGCGTGGGCAAAATTTTTGCCAGACCACTGTGAAATTGATTTTAGGCGATCAGCCGAATTGGCAGCCATTTGTCTGTCAAAGATGTCAAGGGGTGTCAGATTAAACAGAATATCCAGCGCTGCAAAGGGTGTAGTGGGAAGTGTTCCGCTCATGCACAGACAAGCTGATCATTTGGACCTTACTCAGATGATCTCAGTTTATGGGCTTATCACCAAATTCCAGAGAAGAGGGGATAGAACGCCGCCTTGTGGGGTTCCTCTACTAACAGAGCGTCTGGCATATATCCCATCCAGCTCTGAGTTAATACTCCTGCTGGAGAGCAGAAAGTTAATCAATGCGGCAAGTGAGCTATCTCCTTTCAAATCCGCTAGTGCATTCGCGATTGCTGATGTGTTGATGTTGTTGAACGCTCCTTCTATGTCCAGGAAAGCCACCATAATGTACTCCTTATGATGCAAGGACTCGGTACTCGATTTTACCTTCAAGTGTATGTATGTATGTATGTCATTTTCACTGATTTACTCTTGCAGTAAGCATGTTGAGACGGTGACAGAAGTTTTGTATCAATACTGCTACGTAGATGGATATCAATCAGTCGTTCTAATGCTTTTAGAAGGAAGGAAGATAGGCGAATGGGTCTAAGATCCTTTGGGGGTACATGAGAACATCTACCTCCCTTAGCATTATTGGATAAGTAGAGAGAATTTTTCTGAGCCTTACCGCTTCAGAAGATTCTTAAATTTTCTTCACAAAAGAGTCTCCAA
This sequence comes from Criorhina ranunculi, assembly GCA_951813785.1. Lineage (NCBI taxonomy): Eukaryota > Metazoa > Arthropoda > Insecta > Diptera > Syrphidae > Criorhina > Criorhina ranunculi. The sequence goes on along the minus strand of OX638381.1, from coordinate 50,977,001 downwards.
GATTTACGTTTAGCTTATCTCAGTTCTTTTTTTATATGTATCTTTATACACGTCCCAATCTCTCTTCAATCGCCCAATCGCTCTTCTTGTACTTTTAGCAATGTTGAAAAGTTTCCTACAATTATTTCTGCAGGCTACCAATGCGGCTTTTCTTACCCTTGGGTCGAATTAGAAGGCAAGAAGAAGTCATCGCCCTATTGAAGGCAGAGGTGCGGTTCTCCAGTCTCTGGTCTAGCTCCTGAGTGTTACAGCGTTACCACTGAAGATAGCTGCGTATGATATAGGTCTAGCCTTGCTTCTAATGGACTGACATGCCTTTCGGATTGTTAGCAACTGCATCCAGAAGAAACTGGTTGAAGAAATCGGTACGGTTGCTGAAGACCATTTAAAAACCATCGATGAAGTTAAATAGAAGGAATATGAGTATTTTAGCATTTCTTCATGCTTCCATTCCTCCCTGGAAGGCAAGTTTACGATGAAATTTATTTATTTTTTTATAATTCATTCGCTCTAAAAAGGTTATCAATACCCTTATGATGCTGTTCACACAGGGCTAGTGTTGGTGTGGTGGTTTTTTGAAACACAGGTGATATTAGATTTCAGTCTTTGTCTCCGAGGGTCGGACACGATCGACGTAGCTATTCGCTGAAGATGATTTTGCTTGAAAAATCGACAACAGCTTGGTCTACTTGCTTCAAATCCTGACCCAATGAGATCTTAAATGCATGCAGATGCAGATATTTTGATAAAATGCGCTGTGTGGTGCAAACGTCCAATTGCTGGGAACGAATATTGTCACTTACTGTGGCGATATTTTCGCGTGACGGACCCCTATAAGGACGCACCGGTATTTGCGGACCCGGTTCCATCCAATTTTTCCATTAATTGGACATGCATGGACAATGCAATTGAATCACCATTTACCAAGAAGTACTGTCTATTCTTGAGAAGCGTTTAGGTAGGAACATTAAAAATTGTAATGTAAGTATCTATGGAGCTGATCCATTAAACTTAAATCATTAGCAGAAAATTCTTTATAAATACTTACTTAACGGGCTTCCGACCAGTTCAGGGTCTCTGCTTGAGACCCCTGTAGTCATCCATCCTCTTCTATCTAGACTAAAGGCTCTGACATTGGGGATAGCTTGGTTCTTAAAACAAAGATTCGATCTTCCTTGTCATATACCTGAGGGCTGTGATTCAAAAATTCTCTTGGCTGTAGCTTTATTGTCCATTCGCTCGATGTGGCCTGGCCAATGTAGTCGACTTGTTTTGACTTTTTGAACTAGATTTATATCTTGACAAGGCTCGTAGAGTTCGCGGTTGTACTTTCTCCCCAATTCGCCCTCTTCGCATAGGAGACCGAAAATTCGGAGAGGAATTTTTCTCTCGAAAGTGCTAAGTGTCTGCTCTAATTACTTGCTTATCGTCCAGCACTCATCACCATATAGCAGAACTGTAAAGATAAGTGTTTTGTAGAACATGCATTTTGTCTTTTGGTTTAGAAGTTTTGGACCCAAGCTTCAATGACGGCACGCTTGGAACGACCGATGACGTCGATGTCGTCGATTCGTTTAAGATAATGCTTTTCGTGTTAGCTCCTTTCCTACGCACTATATGTTCCAGCAAAAGATTGAAGAAATCACATGACAGCGGATTCCTTGCCAAAATTCGATGAATGTTTGAAAAATTTCAGAAGACTTGTTTCTAAATTGCACATTTCAGTCAGTGTTTTCCAGTGTCGCGTCGCAAGACACAGCTAAATTTACCTTAGTGTGAAGATTCGACCAGAAGCCACACTGGGACGTGTCGATAAGTATGCTGCAGGAGGACTTCAGACGATCAGAACATACGTTGATAGATTCTTTTACGCGACATTTAGTAGGGACATGCTTCTATAGTTGATGCAAAACATAGGATCGCAGATCATAGAGAGCAGATATTCCAGTCATCCGGCACACTTCCGTCCACCCATACTTGGTTCATGATTTTGTGCATGCACCCTAAAAAACATCATCTCCGTATTTGAAAAGCTCTGCTGATAAACCATGAGAGCCGGCGGTTTTGTTGTTCTTCAACTATTTGCAAGCTGCGTCGACTTCTACAGAGATCTTGTTAATTGATACTTAAAGCATATCAAAGTCCATTCCAATAGTCCTAAGGAGCTTCCAGAGTTAAAGCCTGAGGTTATGCGAATAATTTATGGGATGTAGCCCTATTTATGCTAAAAATGTGACGGAAAATTTTAATAGAAGGACGGTGTCATACGTCATACCACATGAGTCGAGGACAGCATTTATCCGCTATTTAGTTCCACATGTGCTTACTGCGGTCACCGTATCTCAGTGGTTAGTGCGTTGAGCTGACATAGGTTCTCCTTCGCCAGCAATTAAAAATCCCCGATGGTAGAATTTCTTATGAAAACGCTTCTCAATCCGCCGTTCGGCGTCGGCAATGAAATTGATAGGTCCCTACCGATTCGTGCAAAAAGAAAAAGTTTTTCAATAGGGACATAACAATTTTGTATTTTAATACAAACGCACCCTTAAACTTGTTCTATGATCTGTCAATGTCAAAATGTCAGTCAAGGTTTATATTTTTATCACAAGTCAAGTTCACAAACGAGCAGAGTTTGGAAATTATTCAAAATTACTACCGAGATTCTTGGTCGGAGGTGGCAACTTTAAGGGCGATTATTTCAATTTTCGGTTGTAGAAATTGTCCCACCATACAGGCTGTGAGTGCTATAGTGGATAAATTCAAGTCAACACATTCACTATTGAACGTTCCTGTGCCAGTGAAACAACGCATCGGTCGAAGTATCGAAAATATTATGCTTCAGTTCAAAATGAGCCAAATCAGTCGATTCCACGCTGGTCACAGGATTTGGGAATCTTTCAGTCCACATTGTGGCGAATTTTGCATAAAGATGTTGGTCTACACTCTTACAAGATCAAATTAATTCAAAAACTGAAGCCTTTTGGTCATTTGAAGCGCCGAAACTTATCCGACTGGGCTCTGCAAAAGTTTAAAGAAATTGAAAAATCATCCTCAGCGATAGAGCTCATTGTGCTTCAAGAGACTCCATTGCATCCTCAAAAAGTGACCGTGTGGTGTAGATTTCATGCTGGAGGTGTGCTTGGACCGCATTTTTGCCTCGATGAACATGATCGACATGTTACAGTCAATGGAATTCGCGATCCTGCCATCTTGGAAGACTATTTTGGCCAGAATTGGATCAGTGATATGTGGTTCTAACAAGACGGTGTAACATGCCACACAGCTCTTCAAACAATTGATCTATTGAAGGAGAAGTTCGGTTATCGTGTACTCTCGAGAAATGGTCCGGTCGGATGGCCACCTCGCTCATGCGATTTAACGCCGTTTCTTTACATTAAGTCATTGGTTTATGCCAACAACGTTAGAGGAGCTCAGGAACAATTTCGAACATGAAATTGCCAACGTCCCGGCCGATATGTGTGGAAGAGTGGTGGAAAATTGGCTCCAAAGAATTGATCGCTACAAACGTGCTCGCGGTGGTCATAGGAACACGATCGAATCCTTAAATCCTTAAATTTAACATTGGTACTACACCAGGAATAAATTTCAGCGCGATATCTCGATTATTCTGTGTTTAATTCAAATCCAAAATTGTTAAGTCCTTATTGAAAAACCCTGTGCGTAATGCGCACATGAATGGTTACGAAAAGCTAGATCTTAGTCTTTACGTTCTTCCATTTCTGTAAAATATTTCTCAACAAATTAAAATCCAACCTCTATTTTGGAAGCCCTTTACAACTGTTAACTGTTATCTATAGGAACATATGTAATTGCTGCCTGAAAAGTCAAGGGATGAAGAATTTTCTGAAATAATCAAATACACAGGGATACAAATTTTCGAATGTGTAAGAGAATTGCATTATGTAGTGCTCCTTCTGACAGGATGAATAACCAAAAGCACTTTCGAAACTATACAAGGAAGTTTCCATTCGAAATGCCCATCAAACTGTGTAATTTAACTCTCCAATTGTATGCTTGGAATAATTATGAGTGTGTATATGCCTAATTAAAAGCTTAAAATGATCCTTTGCCATCCTTTTTACGAGATTCTAGAACTAAATATATTTTTAGGTTAGGTACTTGCAAGTAATATGAATAAATGTTTGCAAATTGCTTTCTATCCTATTAATAGTTGTTTATTCCAAAACGAAGATAAGCGTGACCTACAATAACAATCCGTGCACGTGAAATTTGATTGACTTTGAAGGGTTTAATCGATACTTTTATGAGGCCCCTAAGTTTGTTTCGCACAAAGCTTTCCTTCAGAGGTAAACATTCTCTGGCATATTTACACCGTTCGCACTTTAGCTTATTTCAAAAGGACGAATACCCTCCCGTTGTATATATTTACTGAACAAACTGATAGTAAATCGGCAAAGGAAGCGCAGACACAACAACTATTTGTTTGTCCTACTTCGGGGAAGTCTCCTCTACGTGAGGGATCCCGAACACAATGTGCCTATTAAAGGACGAATAACTAAGTGTATTTGTTTGAATTAAAACTATGCAGACATTTATACACTCCTTAACATATTCATTGCTCTAATAAGCCTCAAGGACCATTCGGATTTAAGCAGCCATAGTCGGCTCCATATCAGGGAAATTGTGTTTGCGCCAATACACTCGGTGCCAGGCACCGATGGATCTATAATGTACTTTTCCATTTTGCCTTCCTTATGGCTTTCGACTGAGCTTCGGGAAGCAGTGTGAGTTTTACTTTTGCATTGCCTACGGATAAGACGGATTTAAGGGAATTATTTTGGTTTCCTTGTATCGAAAGTCGCGCAATTTATATTGGGAACAGTTAAATGGATTTTGTTTTTTATTGTAAATAATAGTTAGTGTTGTTTTAAAGTGAAGTAAAACATGAATTAAGTGGGAGTGTCAGCAATGGCTACGTTTTGCTATGATCACTACGAGCATCCGCTTTTATGGTGCGAAGAAAAGAAACGTTTAATTGAACGCAAAAATGCTGAAGAAAGTATGCGTTTGTGGCGTCGAAAGAAGGCTGAGGAAATGACCAGAAACGAAAAGGACAAACAAGAGGTAAAATTTTGTTTTTAAATAAAAATTTTAATGTGATTGTGAGCAAAGTTTGGTTCAGTGCAACGGAGGGCCAAATTTATTTTTACGGGAGTTACGTTGGAACTAGGTCGAACTATTTGCATGGTTTCACTTGGTTCCAAAAAGGAATAATAGTTTCTGTGCCTATCCTTCCGTGTAAAGGAGACATCAACTTAATGACTACCAATTTCCTACTTTTACCTCTTGAGTCTTTAGAAAGGGCAATTATTTTAAAATCGAATCAAGTTCGGTCTACTCAGTTGGATTGCTATCAGTTATGATAAATCCCATTAGATTGGTTCATTTTTTCGTTTGTCCTTTACAAATTTCGTCGACTTCTAAGCTCTAAGCAGATGATTTGAGTAGAAAAACGATGGTACTTGCAGTTCTTCAAATTTTATTCTAGGCTACTCTTGTAGTCATGAATTACTGTTTACCTTAGTAGTATCCTATGAATCTTTTGAGTCCAACTCTTAGGTCTTTTTTGAGAAGTTGCCTCTATCCATTCAAACTTGATTGATAATTTTGTGCGTATTCGTTTGAGAAAAGCTTCGGCGGCTTTCTCAGCTTTTTGTTAGCTATGCGGACTCCTTTCAAACTGAATTTCTTGTTTCTCTATCTGATGTTCCTTAGGCGGGCTAGGACGGATTACCGTCAGAGCTCTTCAAAGCTGGTAGCGATGTTTTGGTAGGGAGTATGCATCAGATCATCTGCAAAGTATGGGAGGACGAAAGCATGCCCGACGACTGGACTATCAGCTCTATCTGCCCAATCTTCAAGAAAGGCGATCCCATGTCTTATAAGAACTACCGAGGCATATTCCTGCTTAATGTAGCCTACAATATCCTGTTCTGTGAATTGTGTGAACGATTGAATCCGTTTTGCACCACATTCATCGGCGCCTATCAGTGTGGCTTCCGGCCCGGCAAATCGACGATAGACCAAATCTTCACACCGCGGCAAATCCTGGAAAAGACCAACGAGTTCAAGTCGATACTCACCATCTTTTCATCGACTTCAAAACCACGTACGACAGCATTCATCGCACCGAACTATATAACGAGATGGCCGAATTCGGGATCCCGAGAAAACTGCAGCTTGGGAACAGGACCTCCGAATTATTCCAAACATGGACCGGATTTCGGCAAGGAGATGCGCTGTCATGTGACTTCTTTAATCTTGTGCTGGAGCAGATTGTGCGAAAGGCCGGCGTGAACACAGAAGGCACTTTATTTAACGAATCCATCCAGCTGCTGGGAAACGCAGACAATATCGACATCATCGCCCGTTTCCAGCGTGTCGTTATTGAAGCTTTTACGGCAATAGAAGATCAAGCCAAACAAGTTGGTCTCATGATGAACGAGGATAAAGCAAAGTACATGCTGTCTACCAAAAACCGATCCGTCGAACACCGTTTTTTATTTCAAACCTAACAATTGACAGCTATAAGTTTGAAGTAGTGAAGGAGTTTATCTGACACCCTAGTGAAGATTCAACGAAGGATAACCTTAGGCAACCGCTGCTACTTCGGTTTGTCCAAACAACTAGGGTGGGTCCAAACTCCTCACTCGAAGGTCAGAAATCATGCTCTACAAAACCCTGATCTTGCCAGTCTTGCTTTATGGAGCTGATTGCTGGACGATAAGTAAGACAGCAGATCTTGGAGTTCTTTGAAAAAAATAAAAAATAAGTCCAAGGACATATTTTTTTTTTTTTATAATTAGGGCGTACTAAAGGGATCATGACTACCCTTAAATAAGAACACGGGCATTAGGCCCATGCATTTCTACCAACGACTTGCTTCAAACCAAAAATCATATAATGATCTTTGATACAACACACGGGCGAGTGAATCCAACTTTCTCTGAGCTTCTCTGGAATAGCGCGATGCAGCAGATATTGGTGTGGAGCAGGAACAACAGTCTCATACAATTTGATGAACTCGTAGTTGCCCCGTTGCTTTACTTTAAAAGAGTGGTTGTCGAAAAATACGAGGCTTTTCATACGGCCAGCACACACCGAATGCAACAAGTTTGTTTCAAAACAACCAGCAGTGTTGTAATCGATTATTGGTATGGAAGTATTGATCACTATTGTCTGTGGTAACGGATGGAAATGCTACCATTTTTTTTTTTAAATTCTCTAGACATCTTTCATACTTGAATTGTGTAGTAAACCCGTATCTTTTAAGCCGAGGATTTAAAATGGTAGCCTGTGTTACAAGTTCATGGGAGTCTATGTCCTTGAATCTAGACGAAACTAAAGCTGTTAAAATTGATTTGGGCTATTTCAGAATACCGATTTTCTAGGAATTGTTTTGATAAGTGGCTATTTATGGCATTAATCATTAACATTATTTTGGATAATGTAACGTTTTTTTTTCGGCTGATAGGTATTACTTCTGTGATTACTTGAAAAATGTTAAAAATGTCAGTATTAACTTTAAGAATGCGTGACAACATACGTTGAGTTCCACCTTGTTACCCAGTCTTGTTTAAGTTTTAATTCGGGAACTGTTCATCTAATTGTTTGGAAACTGAAATTGAAATTGGTCTCTTAGTAAGTTTATTGACTATTATTTATGTACATACTTATAACATTCATTGCAAATTAATTAGCGTATTTACATTGCCAAGGAACGGAGCTAGTAGCAGAGTTCAAATATGCAGCAAACTGACTGCGTATATTTCGAGCAGCATTTGATAGGCTTGCATTTTGATTATTTTAATTGGTTTCTTCTTGAATTATGTTTTCCATATCTTCTCGCTCAACATGTTTTTTCTTCAAACAAATTTTCGCGTTCTCGAGTGATATTATGCAAAGTTCTCAACGCACACCAAACTAAACAGAAAAGTAAAATAAAAATTGGAAAAAAAGAAGAAATTTATGTTAAATGTGTTCTCGGCAGGCCATGACAAACCTCCGAATGTACCGTTGAACAATTTAAATTTTTTTTTTGTGTAACTGTAAATTGCGGCTGTTGGGTTTTTTTTTCAACAAAAAGTTCGATTGCTATGAACACAACTGACATCTTAATTCAAAAATTCAAATAAATACTGGACGAGAAAAGCTTACTAATCTGCGTTAATTTTGAGATTAATTTTTTCCAATCTCTTTCCGGAGCACTTGGAGATGATGATGCGGAGCAGATTTTGGGAAATCCGAACCTATAGATCCCTTTCCAAACCGGTGTAAAGCAATTACATTTTTGTTTGGCACAACGCTTTGAGTTTGACCATAACACATGCGTATGTGTCCGTTGATTTTTTGTTTTGTGTTAAGCAAATGTGCCATACTTGTGGACTTATTCAACATTCACTTGTTGTATAGTATTGTAGGCCACTTGTCTTTTATTGTTCATTCCAGTTTATTGTATACAGTCAAATTTCTTTATAGCAAATCGTTATATAGAAATTAGAGTGAGAAAAACCACTTTGCTGCCAAAATTATTACTAAAACTAATAGGACTTTCTTCTTGTTTTATTAATATGCGTAACAAGAGACAAAAACGCATGAGAGTTCGATTTCCACCTGTAAAATTTGTTCGTTGCATCTATCTGGTGGTCTCAGAGGCCTGAATCACTTTCAAAGCCTTGTAACATTTGCAAGAGGTACGTTATCGATTTACAATTTTCAGTAGCTTGAGTTATAAACTTAAGCCAGAAAATCCCACCAATTCCTTAGTGCAACGTGCGAGTTTGCACAAAAAGGACGTCTTCACGTCAGCGTTGGGCCTAACAGACCCCACCAGGTTCGGGACGTTCCAAAAATGCTGTAAAGTAGTAGATGTTAGTAGTAACTATGGAGAAAAACTTATTCCAATGACTAAGTAGACATGTACAACTTTTGTTCCTTTTATTTAGTTTAGTATATCTAAAGCCAAAATAAAAAGGTGTCAATTAACTGAAGTCATTTTTTTCATATAACATAAAATACGTTTCTTTTTTATTTGTGCATTAATGCATTTATAAGTGGATTACAACGTCTAATACAGACTTTCTTCGTGATTCTTAAAATAAGCCTTAAAATGCAGAATTTTCTTTCCGAGCCTGATAGACCCCACCAGGTTCTCGGAGGGCTTATATTTTCTCGGACAAATATTTTTCCGAGCCGGTTTACATTGTTAATATGTAATAAATTAGTCAGTCCAACTTTGGCTTAAAAAAGTCTTCAATTTTTTCATCTATAAATCCTTCGAGCTCATTGCACGCATTAAAAAATCTGCTTTACAATGCAAAGAGCATTGAATGTTTCATTAATTGTTGGTTTTTTCAATTCCAAGTCTGCATCCAAACATTCGACATTTAAATCATTTTTAGCGGCTTCAGTAAAATTTATAATATCTTCATCCGTTATATCCCCAAAATAAGGAAGATCTGGATCAACATCCGTTAAAAAAGCGATTTCATGTTGAAGTGCGTGTGAAAAATAATTTTCATCCTCCTCAGCATCCAAAACGGTTTCCTCGTTGAGGGTGTTTGAAGTAAAACCAGATTTCCGGAAACAATTTTTTATAGTTGACGTGCTAACAATTCACTTACTTACTTACCTATCAGACCAGCGACCCTTGGAGGGTCTGAGCCTGAACTAATCCCGCTTTCCATCCTGTACGGTCTTGGGCACGCTGCTTCTAGTTCACTAGACCAAGCTTACAATTCACCAGACCCTTTTTATCATCCTAAAGGCTTGGAGCAAGTCGATTTTTTTGCAAAGCTCGATAAAGATTCTCTAATGTCGAAATGAAGGAGTTGGTTCCTTGTAATGCATCTTCTATAGTGTGCTTTAAAACATCGAATTATTCCTTGATTCATAGGTTGGTTGTGGGAAGTAGTGTTTGGTGGCTGAAATTAAATTTTAATGTTTTCTAACACAACATCGTCATCAAGCTTGTGACAAGATGCATTGTCTACTCAAAGCAACACCTTTCTTTTGCTTGATTTAAACTTTGCGTCGAGTTCTTTCATTATGTCAGTCCATATCATCCATGCTTTGGTGTTTGAAATGTCTTACTGGAATTGCGTAGTTTTTGAAGCATCTGAGATTACGAGGCTTACCTATTTAAACAACAAACAATAACCAAACAAAGCAACACACAATTTTTAAGAGCTTACACACTTAGGCAATAATCATTTTGTTTGTGCCAGGCGAATTGGAAATAAAAACAATGGTAATAGGATCTTTTGGCAATTTCAATGATAAATCCGGACTCGTCGGCATTATTTATAAATGTCATCGGCAACATAATTTTGAAGGTAGTCTGGCCAAATATTGTTCAGCCGATCGTTAGCTGCATGGAAATCCGCAGAATTTTTCTCTCCATGAAATCTCTTTAACCCTCATCTGGATCTTATTTTTACATACAAATGAGTTGCTTGAGTGTAAAATTTACACTGTGTTTGAAAATTGAATTTTTTTTTTTCGTAAAATTAAACAAATTATGGATTTGACTTGTTTAATATAACTTAGAACTTTATTTTCCACAGAAAAAAAAAATAAAAAATTACTAATTCAAATTGGTTTACATAAAAATACATATAAGGAGCGAAAAGTCATAGGAAAAAGAATGGACAATTGTATTTAAATTGGAAGAAAATTAAGAAAAGTTCATGGATTCTGCACATTTCTCACAAATGAGAAATCTATGATTGGGACAAAGGTATTTAACGCAATTATCGCATCGCGTGGAATGGTTATTAGCGTTTGATCGATATGGGCATATATGACAACGAGCTCTTTTCTTTGTTAGTAGTGCATGTGTCAATGACATAGTCGGTGATTGTGAGGATTGTGATCTTTTATTTCTAATGGCATTAACGATTGCAACAGCATTTGAACCACGTGGACTACTTTTCCGTTGCTCGATATATGGATAGCACAATGATCGGCCAACTTCGATCAAAAACAATCTTCTCCTCAAGTTTTTTTGTAAAAAATTCCATTCAGGATTTAATTTTCTGAAAATCACAAAAAAGAAAATGCAAAAAAGAGCTACAGGCCATCTATTCACTTTTCTTTTGCAACGATATGTTCCAACCAACTTATCTAAAACATCAACACCACCTTTGGTTTTATTATAGAATTTTATGATATCAGGTTTCTGTTCTGGATCTGTGACATCAATGTGAACATTCGAATGATAACTGGTAAGCAGTGTTACAAAACGATGTTTTTTTGGAACATATGACAGAATGCAAGCTCGAAGATTGTGATCGAAAACAAATTCCGTATGGTGAAATGGTTTTTTCTTCATGTCAACCAATTTGGGTGGAATTTCTTTCCTATTTTTACGAAGTGTACCAACCAATGTCATTTGACGTTTTTTTAACTCACTAGCAAGACGATGCGATGTAAAAAAATTATCACAGGTTACATTTCTACCGTTCAATCCTTATAAAACAAAGAAAGGAGAATAATTCAACAACAGACATAAGAAAACGATTATAACTCAAATTACCATCAGTCATTTCAAGCACAATGCGTTCTCCTTGGTTTTTTTCAGGAGCGCAATTACGGTTCCGACCAACATAGACTTCAATATTGTATGCATAATATGTCTCAGCATCAGCAGCAATCCATAGCTTTATGCCATATTTGGCTGGTTTAGATGGAATGTATTGGGTAAACGGTGAACGACCACGAAATGGTAGCAATTGTTCATCGACGGTGATAAAATCACCTGGAATATACAATACTTTTAGACGTTGTACCCACTTGTCAAAAATAAATCGGATAGGGGCCAATTTATCCCTTTCGCGATTTCTCTGCTCTTTATCATCGAAGCGAAGGCAAGAATTAATTCTCTTGAAAGTAACCAAAGACATAGTGGCAGAGAAAATCGGTCGACCATTTTTACTATCCCACAATTCTTCAATGGATTCACCATTTGATCGATAAACACCAGCCAAAAGCAGTAAGCCGTAGTATGCACGCAATGTTGGTATGTCAACAGAAGCCCAATCTTTATATCGACGAACACCATACAAGTTCGTCATATCAACAACTGTTTTTTCAATTGGCTGTATGAAGAGCAAAAACACTGATACTGGATCACTGCACTGAGCAGCAGCATATGTCGTAGGACCTATTGCAAAGAATATATTGTAACCATAAGAACGAAATAGAAACAAATGATTTACCTTGTCTACTAGCGAATGAAAGGGAAGACGAAACGTTTCCACGTGATAGAGGTAACGGCTCAATTGAGTATTGGATTGTTTTGTCTTTTGACAATAACAGTACATTTGGTTCCAATACAGCTGATTCTCTCGTTTCGGGCTCAACAAAATCTGCATCTGAATCATCACTAGCATACTCGTCTTCGGTATCTGGCTCATTTGCTTCCGGTATATAATCTTCATCTTCATTGCTTTCATATGAATCACTATCTTCGCTTGCAAGCTCATCAAACCACGAAGAATCCATTTTCTTATTTTTTTTTTTTTTTTGTAGTATAATATGCACCAAAGCACACTGCACAAATGACAAACTGAAACTAAAATTTATCAGTATGCAAAAGCCGCGTCATACACAAATAATCGATCAATTCACTTCAGAAGACAACAGTGTAAATTTTACACTGAACACCCAATTAGGGAAATTTTTTGCAGAGCCTCACCACGGCACTTAGTACTCAAATGAGCATCATATTTTGAAAATTCATATATGATTTACACATTGAGCCAAAATTTTAAATCGATTGAATAAAAAATACCGCAGATATAAGCAATTGAACATAAAAATAGTGTAAAATTTACACTAAATCCGGATGAGGGTTAAACTAATAATTTGTCTTTTTTTCCATCGGTCAAGTCAGCCATTTGGGTTGGCTCAAAGTCTATGTTTAGCATCACAGCAAAAGATGATGCTTCGTCCACTAATTATGGCGTTTTTCGATCGCATATCTTTAAACCATAAAGCGAATGATTTTTCAATTTAATACTTTGAAGGGATCGGCAGTGCCATCGTCAACATCCTCAAGGTCGTCCTCGCTTTACTCCTGGTTAAAAAATTCTTCAACGACATCACAGTCTCTCAAATCCCGAGGAGCCATTCTGACAACAAAGTGAACATAAATCGAGCATAAGCAAACATTTAACTTCAAACCAACGACGAGCTCCTATAACAATCTGTTTTGGATGAAATTATTTACGGTGCTGTAACATTGATTTATAACGGATTTAAGCACATGGTTTGCCTTTTGCGAACTCTGAAACGGTCTGTAACATGACTGTTACATGGAGTTATAAAGGGTTAAGCGGGTTCGACATTCGACTGTAACATCTATCGTGCACCCATCCGTAATGATGGTTAAGTCTCCTAACCCTTTATCCAGAATTTTAATTTTGGTGGGAACGAAAGCCCCCATTTATTCGGCTTAATACAAGCTAAACAATCTTAATCTAACATAAAATTAGACTTAAACTTAAACTTAAAACTAAGATTAATTGGGGCGGTGAAGAAGATCGGATTTAAGGCAAGGATTGGTCCGGTTGAAGGCGAAAAAGGTAAGGTTCGAGTTAATCTTTCGTAGCATACGGGAGATCGGTTCAGCCATACGATGTGTGGTGGTTTGGTTGCTAAAAGTGACGGGGCGTTCGTAGATTACGAGGGTTAGTGTTGAAAAAAAAACAGAATTGTGAAGTGGCGCTTTTTCAATGTGACCTGCAAGTAGTCGATGAATGTAGAGAATTTCGGCTGCATCTCTGCGTTTCTCAATGAGGTTGAGGCGGTTTTGATAGGGAGAGAGAATAAAAGAGTAAATCCGATGCAGACCTCGAAGAGCAAATTGAAAAAAACTGAGCTAGATGCTTTCGATTCTCAAGATATGCACACGATGGTACGCGAACCACACTTGACCAGTGGCGATTCTTGGTGCTTAGTTCTGGGTTGGCTCCAGGATCTTAATAAGTTTTTTTCCAAAAAAAACAACGACGAACGCACAAAAGAATCATTTTAAGGTTTAATTAATAAGAAATATAAGCATTGGCAATATTTATTTAACCGCTATTTAACCTCCTGAGACCCAAGACCAAGTTATGTATTTTTCATTAACAAGACCTATTTTTTATAACTTAATACCACCTATAATTACATAAATTTCAGTCAAAAAAAATTTCCTAACGGAGTGGGTTGGGAAAAGGGGTGGTATCATCAGTGATTTTATTTTTTTTTTGCTGTCGGGGTGTTGGAACGCCACGCTGGAGCACTCAGACGCAGAAACAGGTCCATTGTACTATAAATCAGCGATACTTTGGGTTTTAAATAGTATTAGAAGATATGATTTTAATATATGGAATTAATGCTTACCCTTGCGCAAAGTCGACATGGAGGCAACGCAAAAAGAAATCAAACTTTAACTGATTGCAATTGACGTAATTTGGCAACTAGAGAAATGCCACGTGGCGCAAAAGGTTCTACCGAATTCCAAAAGATAGCATGGAAAAAAATTCTAAACTAAACTGTATCACTGGTGATACCGGGGGGTCTCAGGAGGTTATATATAAAATCAATTCGTCGTTCGACGGATAAAAAATGTTCGATGACCTGATCGTATAAGTCTTCGCTCTTCCTTAACTCCACCAGGTACTCCTTTTTTATTGACATGAGAGCCAAATTGCTGGGAACATTTTCCTATACACAATCAATTTTCACAAATTATGTTGCTAAAATCAAACCAAAAAAATATCTGCGGCGACGATTGTCTATTCCAGCGATTCTCAACTTTCAGGGGGTCCGCGACGGCCTTTCAGTAAAACATCAAAAATACGTCTTTATTATCATTCCAATGTGAAACAAAAAACAAACGTTGTTCACCAAAACGAAAATTATCTTTTTTTACTTATTTCCTCATTACTTTTCATACCATTTTCCTACCCCTCTCAATAACAAATGCATGAACCAAGTTTCAGGTTCAAAAACGATCATCTACCAAACAATTCCACTACCTAAACAAAGTTTCAAAGAAAATAAAGAAGGCACGATAATCGGCTGATTCTCCTTTTTTTTATGCTGGAGTTACGTTGAATCTGGGAGTTACGTTGTTTATTTAAAGTTTATACCGAATGTTATAAGTTTTATTGTTGGGAAGGGTCTGCCGACTGATAAATTCGTTGCTGGGGGTCCGCACACGCTCGAAGGTTGCGAAACGTTTGGTCTATTCGTATCGTAGAAGCTATAGCCACTTGGTGTGTTTCATATGCTTCCAAACCGTGGATGTGTGTGTGTGGAATGTACCCAATCATCCCTCATGCATATCTACAATAAGTGTCATCTTCTACCAAAACTAACAACGCGGGGTAGCGGGCGGCAAGGAGGGTAGCTAAGTTTGTATGGTATCGGTTGGCGACTACAATTAGACCCAACCCAGGATATTAGCGAAATCTCTCGCATGCGAGTCTTGTATTGCACGCGCGAAATTTTTGAATTCAAATTGGTTCGTGCAGTGTATGTGTATTCTGTGCAGAATTTTATTGTAAATATTATGTAATGTTAATGTTACTAAAATGACTTAATGCTGAAACATGTTAAAACTTAAAGAATCGTTGGTTTGGCGGCGCCAAAGTCGCCAACTGAGAGAAATCGCCACTGCACTTGACTGGCCTAGGATCTAGATGGCTGCCTTGTGGAAAACCAAAGGTGGCTAAAAAAAAGGAGCAGAGTGGATGGACCTGAAGCGAACTTTATAAAAACAATTTTCCTGGTAAGCAGATATTCATTTCAACAGTATCGGTTCGAGGCCGATGGCAGATAGTTTGAAAAGTATTAATTGATGGGAGATTTTATCAAAAGCTTTGCTGAAAGCGGTAGCAATAACGTAGAATTCGTTACCATTCTCGAGGGTTGAGAGGACAAAGGATATAAATTCGACTAGGTTTGTGGTAGTTGATCTACATTTCGGGAAACCATGATGTTTAGGGGAAATAAAAGATTTGCACTGAATGCTTAGAGCTTCATACAAGAGACTTTCAAAGAGTTTGGGAGAATTTCGGCTGCATCTCTGCCTTCCTCAAGGGTGTTTAAGTTAATGAGGTTGTGGCGGTTTTGATAGGGAGGGAGAATAAAAGGGTCGAAGAGCAAATCGAAGAAAACGGTGCAGGATGCTTTCGATTCTCAAGATATGCAGACGATGTTATGGGAACCACATTTGACTGGCATATTTTAGGAGGGAGCGAACAAAGGTAATGTAGAGAGACCTGGTTACGTATAGGTTGGTTAATTCTTTACAAAACCTAATACAGAGTTGGCCTTAAGGATTATCTCATCCATATGTAAACGGAAGTTGAGCTCCCTATCACACAAAATGTCGAGGTTGCGAAGAGATTGAACGGAAAAGACAGGTTGATTGTGCAGAAGGTAGAGTCGGGGAGAAAAGGTGATGGATTGGCATTTGACTATACTCAATTCCAAGCAATTTTTGAGGCACCAGATCGAAAAATAATCGAGGTCTTGTTGAAGGAGAAACCGAGCCATCCTCGATTCTTTCCTTACATATCGGTGTCACCAATCTCGTTTTTCATAAGATCCAGAATATTTCTGTGTCCAAAGATAGTTCCTATGAATACCGTTATGATTCGAAATTATTTCACTAACGGTCCGATTAAACGGGTAACGTCATTCTAAAGCGACGTATGTGAATGAGGTGGTCCATGAGCCGAATTGTAAAAGGAAACATGAAAGGAATGCACAAAGAGCTATTTCATTGAAAGCGTCCCAATTAGCAGATTTCACTCGTCTTTGGAGAAGCTTGTGCTTTTGTTTCCTCCTTTTGGTAAGAAAATAACTTTTACCTCGAACTAAATTCTGAGTAAGGACTTGCACATATTTTTCAATGTATCAAATCACTAAGCAAATATCAACCCTCTGGTCTAATACTTTTTCTTTTTATAATTATAGTACTATGACATGTTTATAAAACATTGCCCTTGGGGACGGCCTGGGGGTGGAGCACCCAATGTAGACATCCGCAGAAGGGACATAACTTCAATTGGATTGCACTCAACACCGTCTATTGTAAATTATAAAGCACTCATACTGAAGGTAATTAGGGATTCACCTTTCGTTTACAGAGCGCATTGCACCTGAATCGAGGTTCTTCAGTTCTGTTACCTTGTCGTCGGTACAGCAATTATTTTTCAACGGGAAAACGAAGAAAATGTCATGGAGTGGCCATGACCGAAATTGGTGACATCGCCAATTGTGAGACAAAAAAATACGCAGTTATAGCAGCATCACCCTCATCTGGAGACAAGGTTCACAGCGCAGCAGATGGCTTACAAATAACATTGAAGGATCACCCAGCGATGACATTTCGAAATAAAGGTCATGTGGACATTGAAGTGTGTTATAAAGCACTTCCCAAGGGAAAGCAAACCTTAGACAAGATAATTGTTAGCAAAAAGGATGAGTGTCCTGCTGTTGAAGCGAGCAGAAAGCATCGAGGAGAAAAACCAGTAGGATTGCCTCTTTTGTATGTATGAACCATTTACTAGTCATTTGCTTGTTTTAGAATGCTACAGAGAGTTGGGGGAAACCAGGACCGGGTGGCAAACCATGGCGAAGTTCAAAAGCGGTGGGTAGTTCATTTATGAAATCCTTGGTGAGTGCATGCTGCATGACAAACAAAAAAACACAATTTCATCATTTTTTTATTGAAAATTTAATTTACAGGGTTGGACCAATAAGGAAATGCTCAAGGAACTGGATCAGGATAATCCTGTAACACCAGCAGAGAAGTCATCTTTCAAAAAGCGTCAACCAAAAAAATTTGAAAAATGTTGTGCCTTCTGTACGTGCAAATGTCCAACGAAAGGGTGCAACGGCAGCCCCATAAAATTACCTTCTGGCAAGAAGGATGAGAAGAATCATTCAAACAGAATAGCAAATAAAGCCGATTCCAAAGTAAAGCTATGCCCCAGAGTGTCACGTCACTGCACCATTGCATCGGGCACGCAAGACGGTGCTGGCGTTGAATTAGTTCCACTTTTGGCACGTCGACGAGCCGAAATTCGTCCAATTAGCCTATCCAGTACGGATGTTACAAAACGGACTTCATCCGATCATAGGTACGCCTCAAATAATAAATGTTGCTTAAAGAAATTTACTTTGCATATCAGATAAGCATACTATTCATAGATAACCTAGTTGATTTGACAAACGCACTCCTTGTCATACATATTCTGTATATTCTTTCCAAAAAAAAATTTATTTCATAAATGCACCACCCTTCTACAGATGGACCAATGTAGATCTACAATATTTGAGCGAATTGAATAAGCAAATGTCGCAGAAACGTCGCAGCGTTTCATTGTCCAAGCAAATCGAAAATGACTTGTGCAGTAAGCATTTCGAGACGTTTGATACGTTTTGGGGACGGCCCGGACATGGTGCTCCGACCGATATTAAGGCTAAATTAAAATTGAACGATTTGCTTTATGGCGTGCAAAGTTGTACAGAGTAAAGCAAATAAAGTGCAATTGACACTTTTGTATCTAAAGGAATGGAATCAATATTTTGCCTACTTGCCTTGGATGCAAGTTGAACAAAGTTAGATAAATTTAAATATTAAATGATTCGTATTTGTTATTTCATTTTTTATTTTTAAATAAACTTATTGTTCGTACTGTGAAGTCAGCATCTTGTAAAGTGACATGTTAATGTAAATTATTTTATTAATTCTTTGATGTAAATAAATATAAAAATAAAACTAATTGTGACATCTTTGCATAGGAATTTGAACTTTTTATTTATTTATTTATTTATTTAACCTTCTAATGCATTTGCCCGCCTCAAGGCGGCCATCAGGTTTTGCTTGATTTGTCGCATTCAAAATACGTATTTTTGTAAAGAGAGCGTTTCGAATTTTATATTTTGCTAAACGAATATAGTGGTGTTAGTAAATTTACCATAGGATGCGTAGTTTAATAGTTATCCCTTTCATGCCCGATGTTGCCTATAGGCAAGATTGTATGTTTTAGCTTTTAAGTCCCGTAGTTGTAATTTTTTCGCTAACACCTTTTTTCTCAGAATAGGTTGATGTGCTGTGAAAGTTTGTTGACGAATATTTTATTATAAGTATTGATAAGTAGTGATCACTTTGTAGTTGATTTTGCATAAATCGGATTTTGTTTATGCACTCAAAGAAAAATTTAAGAAAATATATAAAGAAATTTAAGTGCATAAAATAATTAACCATATATAAGAAAATTAGGAAAAAATGAGAAGTTCTAAATAACTTCTATTTTGTGGTCAGTTGCCTGTAGGCAACATTGGTCCGTAATGTTTATAAATCATATAATCCTCTTTTATGCATTAGAGATGCGTCCGACCCAACAAGAAATTTAAAAAATTTGCGATGATTCCACTGATGAGGACAATGGAGAGGAAGAGGAACAAATTATCACAAATCTGGAAAATAATTTTGAAGAAACCCTTACAAAGTGTAATTGAAAGAGATGAAAGAATTTAGGTTGGTTTGATTATATGGCAAAGACAATGAAGTTGAAAATGAAATTCATGGTGAAAAAATGGAACAAGAGGTTTTTGAAAATATCAATTCAGAAAGTTTGATATGGAGGGATGCAGAGATAGGGGAACGCGATGCGACCTGGAAAAGCGTAGTTAATTTCGTGCAAGTCAATCAACCAATCGAATATTTTACCCAGTTCTTTGATGATGAGATAATACAAGAGATCTGCAATGAAACGAATTCACACGCATTACAAACTAGTGGCACAGAATTAAAATGTGAAACCACCGAAATAAAAAGATTAATGTATTACTTTACCTTTGAGTAATAAATATTGCAAATATGCGAATGGCACGGTCGCAAAATTTCAAATTATCAGCAGTAGCGGATGCATTATCAAGAAATCGATTCGAAAAAACAAAGGAACATTTTCGCATAAATGATAACTCGAACAAACCCCAAAAAATACGACAAATTATTTAAAACACGTCCATTTTTGAAGAAAATCAAACAAAAATTTAACGAAATAGCACAGAAGAAAGCGAATATTGGGACAGAAGCGGCCAAAATGGGACTAGCGATCAACGAGGGCAAAACTAAGTATTTGCTGTCGACGAGAAGGGACACTCAACATCGACGAATCGGACAGAACGTCACTATAGACAGCTATAACTTCGAGGTAGTAAGGGACTTTGTCTACCTTGGCTCTGCTATCAATTCTGAAAATGATATCTCATTAGAAATAAAACGAAGAATAATTCTTGCCAATCGCTGTTTCTTTGGGCTGAGAGGGCAATCGAGTAGTAAGGCCCCCTCTCGAAGAACTAAGGAAACTCTATACAAGACCTTAATCATCCCAGTCCTGCTCTATGGCGCTGAAGCTTGGACTTTATCAAAGGTGGATGAAGATACCCTTGGTCGCTTCGAGCGGAAAATTCTTCGTAAGATATTCGGTCCCGTGTGCGTTGACGGGTTATGGAGGAGGAGGGTCAAGCGACATCGACCTAGTCAAAAAACTACGCATTGGTCGTTTAAGATGGCTAGGACATGTAGAGCGAATGGACACCAACGCTACGGCCCGAAGAGTCTTTGAATCCAACCCGGAGGGACAGCGCAGTAGAGGAAGACCTCGCCTAAGGTGGCGCCCACAAGTAGAAGGGGACCTCAACCAACTTGGAGTGCGTAACTGGAGGCGGTTAGCTAAGGACCGGGCTAATTGGAGAAGCTTGTTGGTTGAGGCCCAGGTTCACCCCGAACTGTAGCGCCACCTAAGTAAGTAAGTAAGCACAGAAGAAATACCAAAGCGTGGACAAGCAAATGATTTCCTATAAAGTTAGTCTTGTGTGATAATCGAATTATGTCTAGTAAATATTTATATTTCACTAACTGTTTCGTGACGTGACACAACAATATGTTAGGTTTGCATACAATAGAAAAGTTAAGTTTTTCAGTTTGTTTTGTGCGTCGTCCGGTTAGAACATCGGTCCTGAATCGTCGTTATATCCGGATTCTACTGTACTACGAATAAAAATAAAAAGCAAATGAAGAACAGCAAGCTATGACGTACTGTATTCGTTGTATTTCGTAAAATTGTACTATGAACAATCCTCGCATCAAAACAAACACATTGTAAAAGTTTGAACTCAATCCGACCGCAAGTTTGTTAGTTAAGGGATTCTACGGTTTCCGAGTCGCCAAGGTTTGAAAATGGATTACTATTGATCTTGATGAAATAAGCACAAACAAAGAAGTCAGCAGCTTAAAAAATTTAATTACAACAAACATATTAAGTGGCAGCACCAAACACTAATAAAAAGTGGCATCACATTACAACAACTAGACAGCTAACCCTCCCTTCAAAGTGCCGATCTGGAGAACAACAAAAAGCTCACATCAAGCACACACGAGACAACACACATCAGAAAGCTCCACCCGGAATGATATAAGAACAGATCCTTCGGACATTCGGATTTCAATTGTTTGGAAGTATGCACAGGCATCACATCTCCGATCTTGTCTATCGCAGAGGATTATTTAAATTTATATTTCCAAAACGCCTTTTTATAAAATCCGAAAACGGGAGTTGCTTTTGTGGTGACAGCCAAGGGAAATGTCACTCTACCGTAGCTTAGGCGGCAGCGAAGGAATGGCTACTTATTGGATTTACTTTGCTTTCTTGCCATCTTACGAAGAAAAATCGAAAAGATGGCAATGTTCTCAAATTTTCATTACGCATATCGATAGTCAACGAACTTCGAACATCAAACCGAAACATAGTGGAGCGATTAATTTGCACCACATGGTGGTGTAGTTATAGCATTCCATGTGTATGTTTGCAATGCTGTAAATTGTGTGTTTTGTGTCTGTTTGTGTATTACTACATTGCTACAAATTATTCGAAATTTTCATATTAAGTTTTCATCTTGTTCGTCCTGAGATGAATCTGCAGCTTCAATTCGTTCTTCAAGTCAACATTTTGGGATGTTTACAACAGTCTGTACAATTTTCACCGGATATTTGAGTTGGTGCATCTATTTTCAGCAATTGTAATCCCTTTTGCCTTTCACCATCTACAATTCCGGGATACACTTTATGTAAATCCAACATGAATTCCATGATTTGGGAACCAAGGTGGTGTTTATATTTCTTTCGCAAATGGTGTCAACGGCCAAAATGTAGAACCATGTATTGATGAAGGAGCTTAGGTGTTTTTCTTCACACTATTGCTCGCTTTAGCTGATTGTTTTGATTCTCTACATCATTTATGGTGCTTATGGGGTTATTTTTCTCCACATATTCCCGTTTGCTGTGCACAGTGTCTTTTCTAAAGAAAAAAAAAGAAAAAATTCCACTCCACAATATCTATTGTTTGGCACTATCAGTACAAACCCGACTTGTGTATTTGTCTATATATTTTTGAATATAAGGCCACAAATTCAATTTCTTTTTCGAATAGACGTTCCCTGTATCTTTGCAATACAAGCCCAGAACGGTTATTGCCATTTGTTTCGTTACTCTGCCACGATTGTATTTCGGCTTTGTTAGAAACGTCTCGTCTATCTGGACTGTCTTATCTTCTCCTTCCAGAATAATTAACAAGTCGAATTTGTACTGATAGTGATAAACAGTATTGTGAAGTTGAAAAATTGTTTAGCAAAGATACAGTACAACTGCAAACAAACCACAGAAAAGGGGAATATGTAGAAAAAAAATAACCCCATACATACAATAAATGATCTGGACAATCAAAACAAGCAGCTTAAGCAAGCAATAGTGTGCAGAAGAACACCTAAGTTCCCTCACCAATACATGGCTCTACATTTTTACTATTGCCATCATATGGTATACAAACATCACCTTGGTTCCCAAATCATGGAATTCCTGTTGGATATAGTACAAAAAAAAACGATCCCGGAATTGTAAACGGTGAAAAGCGAAAGGGATTACAACTGCTGAAAATAGATGCACCAACTCAAATATCCGGTGAATGTGAAAATCTAACAGACTGTTGTAGACATCCTAGAATGATGACTGTTGAAGAACAAATGGAAGCTGCAGATTCATCGGAGGACGAACAAAATGAAAATTACACATGAAAATTTCGATTCGTTTTTAGTTTTGTAAATATTACAAACAGACACACAACTTATTAACAACATTACAAACATGCACATGGAACGCTATCACTATGGGTGAATTCAGAATTCCACCACTGCTGCATCGTTGCTTAACGATCTAATGTGCAAAAATTATAATACAGTGCACCTCGGATAGCTGCCTTAAGAGTTTTTCTGATTTATTTGGGCACTTAAGAGGGGAAGTTACCTATCCCTTCCCGTTTACGTGGCCTTTTAAGGTTACTAAACGAACCCTGTTATGGGCCGTATTGGGGCAAGTAAATGAATATTTGAAATGGAAACCATCAGATCTGAAATTCTTTTTGACAGGCAGTCATATTTTAGGTACACAGTTAGCTTAATGAAATTAGGTGTAAGTGGAAAGAAGTGGCTTTTGTCAAAGGCAGCTATCGGAGACTTATAGTTTGAGATTTAGACTTTCATGCTTGCTAATAGAGGGCACTTGAGCGGGTTGGGTAGATAAGCGTTAGGTACCTAAACGGGTGAAATTGTTGTCAATTTGAATGAAAATGTTTGAAGCCTGAAATTGTTGGTTAGCAATGGGGGTTACGCAGCTAAGCGAGGGAGTACGTATCCGGGGATTACTGTACCATCACTTTAAACGTCAAAAGTTCATAACTGGTCGCATTTGATGCCCAAAAATCATGCAAAAAAGCAACAATAAAAGTGAAAAATGGAAGAAAAAAAGGATAAACGTAAATTTATCAAATTAATTCCACTGTTTAACTAAATTATAAAGTGTTTACTTCTAGATGTATATATTCAACCCAATTTTTGTACTGAGCAAAAATAATATTAGATAAAGCTCGGGTATTGTACATGCTGTCGACCAAAAACCGATCCGTCGAACACCTTCTAGGAAAGAACCGAACAATTGACAGCCGTGTTTCTTGCTATGGAAGCATCGCACCGACTTCTCATTTTCCGTGCCGTCAATGTAGCATCTGGAGCCTCTTCATCGAATGTATTTGTCTTCCATCCTATTTTGTTGACTATTTTTCTTGATATATTTTGGTGTCGCCTCTGTTCGTTTGTCGTTACGCACAATGTTGCTTGGTAGTCGCTGTAAATATAGTGAAGTTAGGAAAGTTAGGTTAATGATCGAATCGAATCTATTCCTGCTAAACGTATGTTCATTTCTGCTATTTATAAGCACTACGTCTAGAATCATTTAGGTTTCCAGTAGTCTGCTTCCCCTTCTTGTTTGTCATTGAACAGCCTCATTCCGCAGTCCATGCGTTGAAGTCTCCACCTATGATAACAGATTAGCTTTTCTGCCTATTTGCTAAGGTGTTGTTGGTATATAAGCCAGTGTCAAGTCAGATTCTCTTCAGAGTTGGCAACAATTGGCTCATACCTTATTGCAGCATGCCTGAGTAGGTATTATTACAGACGTCCAAAAAAGCCACAATAAAATTGTCTACGTTTTTTTTTTTTCTTTATTTGGTCATCATTGTCCCGTTTTACTTGAATCAAAATGACTATCATCCTTCCAAAAACCACGCCAAATATAAATACATCATATTAAATTAAGAATTCATCCCTTCTGTGAAACATGCATTTTGTGAGGAAGAATGCCATCCACTGGCACAAGTTGTTACATTATAAAAACAACACCAAGGATACATCAAAATAATAATAATAACAACAACAAAAAATTGAAAACTTTTTACTTATACTCGCCGAGAATGCAACAGCAGAATACGAGAGCGGAGAATCTGTGTGATGCCCTTTTTGCATCGGAAATGAAATATTCAGCGAGTTTTACCTTACCAAATTGTGCCAGCGACGTGGCCAGAACTTTGGATATGCCAATGTCATCCAATCTGCTAGATGCCATCCAGAGCGGTGAGGGAACAAGCCAGCCAGATGTTAGGAATGTAGTATTAAAGGACTATGTGCCGCTGCACTGGGGTATACAATAGTGTAGTAACATAAACCCCCACATACTCACCTATCTATGGATGTGTTGTGGATAGATAAATATTTTGTATCATTTTACAAGGCCTCGTCTGGAAAGGAGCCAAGTTTTCCAATCTTTTTTCTGCTTGTTTAGGTATTTTTTTTTTTTTTTTTAAAGAATTTCCTTTCCTTAAAAGTTCTACTTTTTTTCCTTTTCCTTACGTCAGATGGAGTTACTCGTATGTGATAGGGGTTACAAATTATATTTATATTTATGTGTATGTGTTGTGGGTCATGTTTTATGGTATCATGATATTTTCGCCATTACGTTTCAGCATCGACTTCTTCAGTTGTGCAATTCTCTGTTTTGTAGTACGTTCTTGAGGAAAAAGCAATATCGCATTTCTGTGGTGTTGGAGACGTGATTGCAAGTATCGTTCCTATTTCACACGAACAAGAAACACTTCCTGTTCACTTGGTTGTGTTGATTCAAGTTTAAATATAGTTTTTTTCTTCAGTAGACGACGACGACGATGAAGACGAGGACGTCAGCATCAGCACGTACAAGAAAACATATATTATGTAAATACACTGAGGGTTGTATGAATGTATGGGTCTTTAAATAAAAATGTCCTACCTGTGTACCTTACCTACATTTGTTATGCGAATGGAATTTACTCGTAAAATGTTTAAGTGCTCCATAGAAAGACTTTTTTTATTGGGCTATGGACACTTAAGAACATGTTACATTTTTACAACACCAACATATGCATGTAGATAAGTGTATGTATTCGTGTAATGTAACATTGTGAACTTACTAAGGATATTTAGCAATTAGGGTAAACTTTTTGAGACTGTAATCCTTCAAGCAAATCAGTAGGACCAGATACTGGCTATAAGACTGATAAAACAACATATTTCTTGGGATTGGTTGCCTGTCCATGGGATATGTTTTGGATGAAGTACGTGGGGAACCTAGCTGTGGGCTATAGACCAATAACGTGCTTACGCGAGTAACACCAAGGAATAGGTTAGGTTAGGTAGGAGTGGTAGGCTGCAGGTGCAACCTCACTTAGACCAGATAAGGTCCTTTGTGTTACCACCAGGATCTTCACCAGAAATACTACTATAAAGCACTGGAGGCTACCTGCAATGATGTCAGCCAGTTCACTAAGGTTGTGAAAGAAGCTGGCTCCTAAGTATGCTCTTCTTTGAGCTGAGAGGCTACCTGCAATGATGTCAGCCAGCTCACTAAGGTTTTGAAAGAAGCTGGCTCCTATGTATGCTCTTCTTTGAGCTGAGAGGGGCGGACATGTACAGAGAAGGAGAAGAATGGTCTCATCCTCCTCCTCGTCCATGTAGCTTCTGCAAAAGTCATTGTAAAGGAGGCCCAGCCTGTAGGCGTGCTTGCCGATGGTGCAGTGTCCCGTTATGACACCTACTGTGGTACTTATAAGCAGCCTTTCTGTCTGATGATGCAGTGAGAGCGTTTGTGATCTAGCTTTGGCCAAATCTGCTTGGTGATTTGGCAGTTATTACCTTCTGTCTAACTGTGATTGACGATGTTGATCGCGTTTCTATTAAGTTGCAATTTGCATGTGGCGAGAGGCATGCTTAATTCCCCTTTTCCGGAAGAATTGATAGAGTGGTGCTCTCTCTGGCGAGTTCATCAGCCATGCAGTTGCCTGGAATGTTTCTGTGCCCCGGCATCCATTAAGGTGAATTTTTAATTGCTCAGCCATCTCGGTAAGGGACAAGCGACCAAATAGGCTAGATCCGTAAAAATGACAATAGTGAGTACCTGCAATCAAGAAGTCATTGGATCAGAAAAAAATGGCGCTACTCCTTTAATATGATACATAGCTACGAGTATCTACATAAGGCGCTTTGGACAACCTTCTCTCTTAAAGAACATGACATTATCAAAAATTAGAGGATTGCTCGTTCGATTGAGCAAATATTTAGTTAAGTCGTTCAACAGTGGAAAAAGGGCACGTCAGCTCTACTGCGTAGGCATAACAGTGATGGCAGGGTGGTCATTTAGCTTGAAGTGTTAATCGGTAATGACTTCAAAAGAAAAACTGTGAATTATAAGCGATGGAAGCAATATAAATTATTCTCTCTAGTTATTCTGGACGCAACCCTTGTCGGAGGAAAGACTGAAAATCACAATACCGGAATTCAGGATGCCATCCATTGAAGGTACTCCGCTTAAAGTTGCAGACAGTGTCAAGTATATAGGAATAGTACTTGACAGGAAACTTAATTGGAGCCTCAACATTAAAGAGAGAGAGTAAAGAAAGCAACGGTAGCCTTCTACGCTTGTAACAGGATATTCGGTAAAACCTGGGGTCCTAGCCGTAAAATCATCATGTGGTTTTACACGACAGTACTTAGACCAATATTGATCTATGGTAGCCTGGTGTGGTGGCAGGCAGCGTGCAAAACCACTAACCTTAAGTTAATAACAAAGATTCAAAGGATCAGCACTACTGACGCATTGAAAACCACCACCACAGCGGGAATCGAGACAATACTCAACCTACTTCCGCTTGATTTACTTGTGCAAGAATCAGCTGCAAAAAGCGCCCTTCGTATAAGCCAAACTGGAAACTGGGAACCAAGCCTGACAGTGCATGCATAGATCTTACGCAATTTGTTGGGGAATATTGTATGACGCCTCACTTAGCATTTGATAGATCATTCTCAACCTGTTTTCCCAGCAGGGACGAATGGCAGGACAATGAAGTACTAAATAATGACACAACCACTTCCGTTTACACGGAAGGATCCAAAATGGACACTGGAGTGGGTGCTGGATTCTTTTCGGAGTCTCTTGAGTTTGTCCAGATAGATCATACTCCCGGATTACAGCAGTGTCTTCCAAGTGGAGGTCCTGGCAGTGACAACGGCTGTTGCAATAAAGGCACTACCACAAAATATATTATAGAAATAAAGTCGAAGCTTGTTAGTCACTGTTGCGGTTCTTAGCCACAAAGGTCCGGAAACAAGACAGCTGATAAGCTGCAAAGGGAAGGATCTTCATTAGACCCCGATCAAGCCGATACAACTGCTAAAATTCCACCCTGTAATCTCAAACAAGAGGTTGGGAGCAAAGTTCAAAAGACTGCAAATAATAGATGGAATGCGCTCAGTTCCTGTGTCATAACTAACAGAAAACTGAGAGAATCCTGCAAATGGACAAAAAATCCTTATCTTTTCTTAAAGGTATCATCATCGGGCATAGCATACTGAGCTTCCATACAAGAAGGCTGGGATTGAACACGGATGACCTATGCAGGGGATGTGGTGACAAAGAAGTAGATGAGGACACTTCAGACTTTCTCTGCCTCTGTCCAGTACTCTGTCAAATAAGTTTTAAGATCCTAGGAAGACACATTTTTCAGGATCTAGAAGAACTGTCCCTGAAATCGGTATTTGAAAACACCGATTCATCAGCGCTTCGGGCTGGCTTTATATGGCTTAGGGGGCTACAACTTCTAGAGCATCACTATGGGTCTACATTGACCTAAGTGTGACGGGGAAAGGAGTTCTTTTCCCTTTCAGCCCTCCTACCTAACCTTATCTATCCTAACCAAGTTGCAAATGAATGCAAAAAGTTGCTTAGTTACAGAAAAAAAAAATACAAATGTTTGGCGTGACATTTTATAGAGAGCGGGACCCTAAGCTTCTTGCAACTTTTTATGCTGTGCGTTTTTAATTTTTCGTACGACTAGAAGGAACCGAAAGGCGGATTGAGAAGCTGTTTCATGGAAGATTATACCCTTAAAAGTTTGCCATTGCGTTCTGAGAGATGGTGCTGAGAAAAAGATGTTAGCTCTTCTGCTGAGGCTCAAACTTGTTGGAGCTCGCTAAGCAGTTCTACACTCTACACACTAAGCCAACGATGGTGTGGGGTCAAAGTGAGATATTTCTATAAATAACTCACATTTGGGTGAGATCTCTGAGTTACATTATGTTAGCAACATTTTTATAAAACTTGTCTCCATTAGTGATGATTAAAAAGGACTATCCCCTTTTATTTCCGTCCTACTTACTTTTGTAAGTTTTGTATACACATCCAAAATGGAAACGTGCTGCTTAACTCTGAGAATATCTTAATGGATGTACAAACATAGTAACTTCGTTAATCAAAAGCAGGATATGGTTTACCAAAAGCATAAGTCGATTAACCCCAGTGAAGAGTTAGTTCTCTGTTGGAGGAGGCGATAAACTATTTCCAGTACAAAGGGAGCTGGAAAAAGAATTCTGAAGAGGCGAGCAAATATCATCGGATACAATATTAACAGCATCTACTCAGCGGACAAAAATAGATATAAAAATGTATCTTCCACGTATGTAAGTATGTTTACTAAATACTAATGGATATAGAGTGGTAAAGACTGTGCGGCTTTATAAAGGAAATCCTATTTCATTATTGGACTTTCGAAAACCAGTAGATATGCAGTTTTCTCTGCTGCAAATCGTTATTGAAATGAAAGGTAAGTACAGTAAAACCCGGATAACTGTCTCGTGAACATTTTTATCTATTTTGGGCGCTTAAGCGGATGAGGTAGCTATCCGAACCCGCTTAATGCATAGAAAATA
The DNA here is from genome assembly GCA_951813785.1 of Criorhina ranunculi. NCBI lineage: Eukaryota > Metazoa > Arthropoda > Insecta > Diptera > Syrphidae > Criorhina > Criorhina ranunculi. The sequence continues at coordinate 50,947,265 of OX638381.1, read as the reverse complement.
CATGAACCTAATATTTTTGGGCACTTAAGCTGTTTGGGTACTTAAGCGCGAAGTACTTAACCGGGTTTTACTGTACAATCTGAGGATAGAAAGCCCCCCCTTAGCTGGCACTCTTGTCTTGTTATAGGTTAGGTTAGGTTAGGTGGGAGGGTTGATGGGCAAGGAAGTCCTTTCCCCGTCACACTAAGGTCAACGTAGACCCATTGTGAAGCCCTAGGGGTTGCAGTTTCCTTACCTGGAACCATAAGCCTAAGCTCTATCAAGCCAGCCCGAAGCGCTGATGAATCTGTATATGTGTCAAACACCGAATTGATGGATAGTTCTTCTAGATCCTGGAAAAGGTGCCTTCCTATGGTCTAAGATCTTGTATGGCAGTGTGCCGGACAGTGGCAGAGAAAGTGTGGAGTGTCCTCATCTACTTCCTCGCCACTGCATCCCCTGTATAGGTCATCCATGTTCAATCCCAATCTTCTTGCATGGTAGTTCAGCATGTTATGCCCGGTGATGATACCTATTAGGGGACTATATGGATTTGTTATTCATTTGCAGGATTCTTTCGCTTTTCTGTTTATTGTAGAATGGCCATAGTTTCTTGATTCTGACACAGGAACTGAGCGCATTCCATGTATCGTTGGAAGTTCTTTTAATTTTGCTCCCAATTTCTTGTTTAAGGATACAAGGTGGGATTTTGGCGGTACTGTCTGCTTGATCGGGGTCTAATGAGGATCCTTTCCTTGCCAGCTCATCAGCTGTCTCGTTCCCAGACACCCTCTTGTAGCCGAGACCCAGCACAGTCTTACATAGTGCTGCTTGCCAGCACTTCTATGGCAGAAATCGCTTTTAATATCATCCCGCGGTAGTCACTTCATTGCAACCTGTTGGGCAGCCGTTGACACTGCCGGGTCCTCCGCTTGGAAGACACTACTGTGGTCTGGGAGTCTGATCGAACCAGACAATCGGAGAGTCTCGGAAAAGAATCCAGCGCCCACACCTATGTCCATTTTGAATCCATCCGTATAGACGGAGGTTGTTGTATCGTTATTCAATATCTGATTAGCCTGCCATTCATCTCTGCTGGGAAAGCAGGTTGAGAAAGGTCTATCGAAGTCTAAGTTAGGTAACATGTATCCCCTCCTCGATCCCTACCTTGCCGTGGTGGAGGCGCTTAACCTAGTGCCTGTGAACTAGATGACAAACCGAGAGAGAAAACTAAATCTAGTCTGCGTCCAGCTTGATGTTTTCCCACGCTTCGGCTTGACTGACAGGGAGGTTTTCTAGAAACCAAAAGGTGATCACCCAAGGCAAGGTACGACGCGCCGAGGCCTGCATGGCTGGGGGGGAGCTCAGTCGCTAGCGCAAACTCTGGATACCTGGGGACCTCCAGTTTTAACCCTAATTCCCCTTATTTGCATACAGGGGGTGAGTGCAGATGGACCTTTCTTCCCCCTTACTCGTGGGACCAATATGAACAAACACAACAATAACAAAAACACAAACACAACAAAGGAGACGAGCGTACAAGGATCGGGCGCTCCAACCTCCATAAAAGCCGATCATCAGACAGACGTTTTGACTGAGGAAGAAGAAAATCTTCTCCTCAACCCCTTCGCCAATCTTGGAGTGTGGGACAGAGAAAGCGTCGGAGCAGCCACTACTGACACAGAGGGAACTCTCGATGTCAGTGACAGCTGCTCAGTCGCTAGCTCCAACCTTTCCAGATTGTCCACCTCTTCCAGGCGTAGCAAAATCGCTAACAGCAAGTTAACGATAAAGAGTCTAGGTACGAAGGGCTGGGACGAACTAACGGAAACTGACCGGAAAAGACTGCACAACGCACGTGCCTATCTGCAGGAACAACGCCTCTTGGAGAACAAGCCTTCCGCTCGTACACCGATTGACGCTGCTTCTGCAGGTAGCACCAGCGATAAGATGTTGATGGGGCCACCTGCCCCCCTGACTGGCATAGACCGTTCGGGGGAAGGGTCGCCCCTACCAACCGTCTCGAACACTGAACCCGGCAGGGAACTATCAATCTCTTCACCCAGATGTTGCATCAAGCCTACTGCTCGTACGGGTCTGGTGAAGGGGGAGATAGCCTCTGAGGCAACGAGGGCGTTGTCATCCACTATCCTGATTGGTGAAAACCGGTCTGGGGGGGGATCGGCGGCGACCTCTGACTTACGGACAAACGATAACAGAGGGACAAATCGACCACGGGATCCAACCGGGGTACCATCGGACTCTCCTTCCAGGCGTTGCATCAAGCCTACTGCTCGTACGGGCCTGGAGGGGGATAAGATGGCTCTCGGGGGGGAGGATGAGGGGAGCGCGCTTCCGGGAAACATCTCGAGCCTTAGCTCATCATGCGTACTGGATGTGAGCGCCTCTCACCAACCTGGGGAAAGTAGTCGTGATGTCACTCAGACTCACACAAACTCGACGCTCGATAGCCTAACGACGGTTGTAGAAACTCTACCCTCTACCTCTCACCGTCGTCCATTGGGAACTCCTGGCTCTAACGTTCGAGGTGGGCGTATGGCCAGAAAGCCTCTCCAACAGAAGGAGATTCTGCGCAGACAAAGGCGCAACGCCGTGAGAGTCATCCGACGGCTCGAAAAGAGGGACCCTGAAACCTGCACGGTTGCAGAAAAACAGGCTCTGGAAAGGGCCAGACTTAGGGTCACGACTATACCGGTTACCACACCTACTGACAGACAGGACAGCACCAAACGAACGCGTGGCTCTTGGGCAAAATCCGGGAGACTGTTTGGGATGGGGAAGGAAAGCCTCTTGCTCTCCACCCCAATCGCGGACAGACTTAGGGTTCCCGCAAACGACACGAGTATGGACTCACAACCCATACCTGTGCCGGTTGCGGGTACGTCCAAAAGAGCCCGACTCAACGACTCATCTTCTCCTGCTCCGACAAACGCCCACAAAAGATTAAAACCTTCAATGGTTAAAGTTGCGGGTCAACAGGTTGCCGTAGTCGATTACGGAAATCATTTACGGAAACTTACCGACGACCAATGGCGGCTCATTGAAATTAGAATTCTTGATGAAGTTAATGAAGCCATCATCAAGAATAAGGGGCAACTTCCACTTTTTGGCACCCTTACCACCATCCAAGGCTTCAAAATAATAGAATGTGAAGATGGTTACACTCTCACATGGCTACAAGAATTTATTTCAAAGACCAGTGCTCTGTGGGCAAATGCCGACCTTCGTATCATAGATAGGAAGGAGATTGTCGAGCTTACTCGACCAAAGGCGCGTCTCTTCATACGCGGTCCTTATATCCCCAGAGATAGAATTGAGCGGTACCTCCGCAATCTTAACAAAGATCTTCTCAGCCACAACTGGGAAGTGATAGAAATGGGGGAACATAAAGAAACTGGCACGGAAGTTGTGGTATTACTTAGTCATAAGTCAATGCCACTACTCCACGCGATTGACTACAAGGTCCGCGTCGGTATAAACCGGTGCAAACTCAGGCCATTTGTGGCAAGCAAAGTGAGGGCGCCTAAGAGAAACTGTGATGAAGATAGTTCAAATAAACCTTCATCACAGTAAAGCGGCCAGCGCCAACCTAGTCTACCTCATGGAGGCTAGACAGATAGAAATTGCCCTTATCCAAGAACCCTGGGTCGCAGGTGGCAAAATAAGGGGACTTCACGCCAAGGACCTAGTACTATATAAAACATCACAGGTAAATACAGGCAGCACCTACAGATCATGTATAGTAGCTAGAAGACAGGTTAATCTTTTTCTTCTATATACCTACAGCGACGCAGACCATACGGTGGTCAAGTATGAAAGAAAAGGACTCCCGCCGCTGATTTTGTCGTCCTGCTACATGCCGTATGACGCGACAGAGGGCCCACCATCTGCACTAATGCGCCTACTCGTTGAGCAAGTCAAACGGGAAAAACTGGATTGGGTGGCAGGCTGCGATGCTAACTCCCATCATCTACTGTGGGGTAGCTCGAATATCAACGTAAGAGGTGAGTCACTTTTTGAATTTCTTATCGAAAACAACTTACTGGTTGCGAATAGGGGTAATGAACCAACATTCGTCATTAGGAATAGACAAGAAGTTATTGATATCACAATAGTTAGTAACTCTAGTACGATAGAATTAGAACAGTGGAGGGTAGTGGAGGAGGAAACCTTCTCCGATCATAAGATGATTGAATTTTCGCTTAAAGGTACCAGAAACCTACTCATGCCATACAGAAACCACAGGAAAACTAACTGGGATATTTTCAGTATGGAAGTAGAAAAAATGACTAGAACGTTTCAGACAAGTGGCTCTCACGGGCCTGGTAATATAGACAGGTCCGCGGATGAACTCACTAATATTCTGGATAAAGCACTACAAAAAGCTTGTCCTCTAAGAACAACGAAGAGTAAGTGCAAAAGGACACCCCCATGGTGGTCCAAGGAACTGCATAGCAGAAGAAAAGAGACGAGAAAACTTTTCAATGCAGCAAAACGCACGAACCTTGACAGTGACTGGGAAAGCTATAAGGATAGCCAAAGAAAGTTTAAATCCGAAACGCAGAGGGCAAAGCGCTGCTCATGGCGAACTTTCTGTAGTGAGATAGAGAGCACTACCGAATCAGCCAGACTCAGGAAGGTCCTTGCAAGAGAGCCAGTTGCCTTAGGCTCCCTCAAAGACTCTGGCAGGCGCTGGACGGAGTCCTGCAAGGAGACACTGGAACTGTTGCTCAAAACCCATTTTCCGGGATGCAACTCCGTGGAAATTACACAACCGGGTTATGAGTCCTTTATAGAACATGCTGCACCGGCGGATATTATACAATAATTATACAAGTCATGGCGGGAGGTCAAAGTGGTTTTTATACCTAAGGCTGTTAAGCCCAGTCACACCACCGCGAAAGATTATAGACCTATCAGTTTGACATCATTTGTTTTAAAGACATTTGAAAGGCTAATTGACATCTACATTCGTAGTTATGTGAATCCTATAGATTTATCTCAAAACCAACATGCATATACGAAAGGTAGAAGTGTCGAAACTGCGCTGCATAGTGTTGTCAGCAGCATAGAAGGATCACTGAGAGTAAAGGAATACACACTCGCTGCCTTCCTGGACATAGAGGGCGCTTTCAATAACGTTCACATAGACGCAATAAAAAGAGCATTAACAGATCTAAGCATACAGAATACCATCATCAATTGGATAGTGTGTATGTTAAGATACAGGCGCATTAACTCAGAGCTAGGAGGTATACGAGTTAGCGTATCAGCCTCTAGAGGCACTCCACAGGGAGGGGTCCTCTCCCCCCTACTCTGGGTTCTTGTAGTAAATGAAATCCTAATGAAACTGAGTTTTAGTGGAGTTAAGGTAGTAGCCTATGCTGATGACCTAGCGGAACTAGCAACAGGCAAATTCCTTTCCACTATTAGTGACCAACTAGAAGGCGCCCTGAAGGTAATAAATAACTGGACAAAGCGCTGCGGATTCGCGGTTAATCCGCAGAAGACAGAGCTTGTCCTTTTCACCAACAAAAGGGCAATACCGGAATTCAGGAAGCCTTCTATTGCGGGTACTCTACTTAAAGTTGCAGACTGTGCCAGGTACTTAGGAGTTATACTTGACAGGAAACTTAACTGGAGTCTCAACATTAAAGAGAGAGTGAAAAAAGCAACGATAGCTTTCTACGCCTGTAACAGGATATTCGGTAAAACATGGGGTCCTAGCCCTAAAATCATCATGTGGCTCTACCCGGCAGTAGTAAGACCAATACTGATCTATGGTAGCCTGGTGTGGTGGCAGGCAGTGTGCAAAACCACTAACCTTAAGTTAATAACAAAGATTCAAAGGGAGACAGCACTCAATCTACTCCCGCTTGATCTACTTGTGCAAGAATCAGCTGCAAAAAGCGCCCTTCGCATAAGCCAAACGGACAACTGGAAACCCAGTCTGACAGGGCATGCACTGATCTTACGCAATTTTGTGGGCAATACTGTATGCACAGACTACATGACGCCTTACTTAGAATTTGATAGACCATTCTCAACCTGTTTTCCCAGCAGAGAAGAATGGCAAGACAACCGAGTATTAGATAATGGCACAACCACTTCCGTTTACACGGATGGATCCAAAATGGACACTGGAGTGGGCGCTGGATTCTTCTCCGAGACTCTTGGATTGTCTGGATCGATCAGACTCCCAGACTACAGTAGCGTCTTCCAAGCGGAGGTCTTGGCAGTGACAACAGCTGCCCAACAGGTTGCAATGAAGGCAATACCACGGGATGATATTACCTTTTTCATCGACAGCCAGGCGGCAATAAGAGCGATTTCTGCCATTGAAGTAAAATCGAAGCTTGTTAGTCGCTGTCGCGAAGAGCTACGGGTTCTTGGCAGGCAGCACAATGTAAGACTCTGCTGGGTCCCTGGCCACAAAGGGGTGCCTGGTAACGAGACAGCTGATGAGCTGGCAAGGGAAGGATCTTCTTTAGACCCCAACCATGCTGATTTCACCGCTAAAATTCCACCCTGTAATCTCAAACAGATGATTGGGAGCAAAACTCAAAAGATAGCTAATGATAGATGGAATGCGCTTAGTTCCTGTGTTATAACTAGGAAACTATGGCCATTCAACAATAAACAAAGAACTGATAGAATTCTGCAAATGGATAAAAAATCCCTATCTTCCCTAATAGGTATCATCACCGGCCATAATATGCTTAACTACCATGCAAGAAGACTGGGATTAAACACGGATGACCTTTGCAGAGGCTGTGGCGACGAAGAAGTAGATGAGGACACCCCACACTTTCTTTGCCACTGTCCAGCGCTCTGCCATAAAAGATTCAAAGCCCTAGGAAGACATTTCTTTCAGGATCTGGAGGAACTGTCCGACAAGTCTGTGGTCGACATACACAGATTTATCCGCGCCTCTAAATGGCTCGACAGAACATAGGCTAATGGTTCCTAGTAAGGGGGCTGAGACCCCCAGGGTATCACAATGGGTCTACATTGACCTAAGTGTGACGGAGAAGGGACCTCCTTTCCCGTCAACCCTATTACCTAACCTAACCTAACCTAGGTAACATGTAGCCCTGTCTGACTGGGTTCCCAGTTTAGCTTATGCGAAGGGCGCTATTGGCTGCTGATTCCTGCACATGTAAATCAAGCGGGAGCAGATTGAGTATTGTCTCAAGTCCCGCTGTGGGGGTGGTTCTTAATGCTTCAGTGGTGCTGATGCAGGCTATCCTCTGAATCTTTTTTAAAAGTTTAAGGTTAGGGGTTTTGCATACTGCCTGCCACCACACCCGGTTACCGTAGGTTAGTACAGGCCTTACTTCTGCCGTGTTAAGCCACCTGATGATTTTAGAGCTGCGGCCGAATTTTTCTTTATTTTCTCTCTCTTTAATGTTAAGGCTCCAGTTTAGTTTCCTGTCCTACAAGAACCCAGAGTAGGGGGGAGAGAACCCTTACTCTCACGTGTAACTCTGAGTTAATGTGTCTGTTCCTTAGCATGCAAAATTGATGATAGTACTGTTTATGTTTAGATCTGCTAATGCACTTTTAATTGCATTTATGTGGATGTTGTTGCAAGCGCCCTCTATGTCCAAAGAAGCGAGTGTGTATTCTTTGACTCTCAGTGATCTTTCTATTGCTCTGACGACACTGTGTAATGGAGCGGTAGTTAAAGGAAGAAGAAGTTTCGTATTTTTTTAGGGTCGAGCTGGACAAATGCAGTGTTTCATCCACGTCATCTACGTCCTTAGAACTGTGTAATTTTTTTGATTTATTATTTATTTATTTTTTGATTTTTGTGCTGTGTTTTGTTTTCTTAAAGCTAACCTAAAATACCCTACCTAATCTTTAACTATGTAAGCCGGCCAGCTTTGCCCATCTATGGGCTAACCCGTGTCTGGTGCTGCCGTCCAACATCCCTTACATCGCGCTCCGATACTGATCTACTGAACCGGAGGCGCTCCTCAGTGCTCTCAACGGCGTCTCGACCGTAGTTTAGCCGCCTATCCACAGTTGTCCGGGCAACATGGAAGATTAGCGGCACCGGTAACCTATCCTGGATCAGACCTTCCTGGTTAAAATACAGCAAAGCCTCTGGGGGGACGAAGCCGTTAAGGCGCATCCTCTCGTGGTACATTGGATTTGGGTAGTAAGCCCCAGAGATCAGGTTGTTGACCGAGTTCATTGCTCTTGCAATGTGCCCTCGAGTAAGCTTCACAAGGAAATTGTCCACTCTGATTAAGTCCGCCTTGTTGTAGAGGATCTCATTGGAATAGAATTTTCTGTATTCAGACTCTGGTGTTCTGTATAAGCAAAGGCAAGGCCTAAGACAAGCCCTCTCAAACACCCGAATCCTTTCCATCAAGCTTGCCCGCACGTTGAACCACACGGGACAACCATATGTTAGCATTGGCCGGATTAGGGCCGTATAGCAGATTACCTTTACCCTCGCATCGAGTTGGCTGCTGTAAAACAGTCTCTTTGTAAGGGCAAAAGCAACTCGGGCTCTGGCCAGAGCAGCATCCACATGTTTGTTAAAATACAGATATTGGTCTAGCCAGATCCCGAGGTATTTGACTACACTTCGACTCTCTAATGGTCGCCCGTGTTGTCCCACGATTGCGAACTTTCGCCAATTCTTTCTGGTATCCCTAGAGGCCCCAGACAACGGCTTCCTAAACAGAATGGTTTCCGACTTCTGAAAGTTGATCTTCAACTTCCAGTCGTCGCAATATCGCTGACTCTCATCGAAGTCACGCTGCAAGAGAGTTACAATGACCTCGATCTTTGGACATGATCTGTACACAATCAAGTCGTCTGCATACGCAATAGCATGTTGAAGAGAGCCAACGAGATCACTTGTGTAAATATTGAACAGGATCGGCGAATTTACTGCACCCTATCGCAGACCATTTTTAACTTCGAATGTACCAGCAGAAGTCACATTGCCATTTTTCACAATGAACCGTCTACTGGTCAGCATGTAACATAGCATGTATAGCAGTGGTTTGCTTATGCCCAACCTGCTCAACTTGTAAAAGAGCCCCTCTAACCATACAGCTGAGATTAATGCTGTAAGGAGAGTGGCACAGACGGTCCTTGTATTGCAACTACCAGCGCTGAAAACTCCTATTTGTGTGGACAGTTAAGCATCACTCGAGGTGCTAGACTTCAATCTAACTCCATTCAAATGTATCCACAAATTTCTTTTGGCATAAAGGTACATAGAACAGCACATATGTTGAAGTGGAAGGAAATGAAAAAGCGGATTAACTGAACAGGTTGTCCGCTTTAAACACCACATTCGAATTCTTGTCGGTGAAAAAACTGTCCTGTAGGAGGTAGAAGATATATAGTCAGTTCTCCAAGAACGATAACTGGTATTTGATAGTTATGGTGTCTTAACCAAGATAGCACTACTAGACTTACGATGTACTTTAAGGAAACCCCAATGAGCTTTCTTCCAAAGAGCCTTCCTAGCGCACGTCTTAAAGTTATGGCATGAGTATTTGGTAATTAAATTAATAAATTCCTTTTTTGCAAACATTTGAGCATATCCTCGCATAGCGGTTTTCACAAATTAAGTCAAAAGCCACATTCACCAAACTTGTCTGTGGTATCATCTATAGTCTGCTTCCAGGTCTAGTTCAGTTTATTTGGTTCTTGCCAATGGCAGTCAATGGATGGTAAGTTTGCGAAACATATCCTGCTCTTAGGAGTAGTGCTCAAAAAGTTTCATTACAAATGCCTTCTTGCCGAATTCCAAGCGATGACTCTTATTGCAGTATACACAACACTATGACTACCTAACGGTACAAGTAAAGAAGATAGATACATACACGTACACTGAGCATGCTATGCCAGCCATGTCAGAAGCCTTTTACATGCAGCTCTATGAATGCATCGTGTGCAGTAAATCTTATTTTTCGTATTATCCTTGTTTTTTCTTTCATCCCCATTCTACGTCCGTATCTCTGGCAGTAGGATTGCCAGGATTGTTGTTGGTGGGTAGGTAGCGGACAGCTGCCTTCATTTGCACCACTTGAGAGTTTTAAGTGCAGGAACTTGGATGAGCTTCAACGCAATGGCGTTACAATCGCAACAACTGTGTGTTCAAGTGTTTGATAGATGTTCATTGTCCCAAGTGGGGAGGGCTGGTGGTGACGGTGGTTTTCTGCTTACCCCATGCCTAGCGTTCGCCAAATATATTACTAAACTATTGTTTCCCTTTTGTAACAACTGTGTATCGAATTGCTTTGGATGGGAAGGTAAGACTTCAAACGATGTGCGGATACAATGAACATGGACTTTCGAGAGGATTGCCAGCATTGATCAGAAGAAGCGCGACGATAGTTCGCAGCAATTCCCTCGAAGCTGCATAACAGTAGCAATATAGCTTTATATCCGCTCCAACGGCAAAGTACATGATATGTATCTTTTCATTGTTGCGACACACACACACACACACACCTGCATGTAGTTTATTTTGACGATAAGGTTGCGTGCTGTACCAGGGATTATTTTAATGGGTAGGTAGATTCTACGGTGATACGGTGCGGGCATAAGTTGCAGAACAACAACCCGCATACACGTTTTGTGGTTTGTAGCCTTGACTTCTTGTTTTAAGTGAAAGAATGGGGGCTGCAGGCATATGTGTGTGCATAAGAATTTACAGGGTGTTGCTCGTACGTTTTGACGACGGTTAGATGACAGTTTGGGTCCTTTAAATTTTTGCACACTTCGGTCAAGGCCTGTCAATCTGTATTTAACCCTTTTTCAGAGCAGTAGAAACAATTTGAATATGGTACCAGTGACTCTGGCCAGAACTACAACTAACTGCATTTTCATATTCAGACTTTAAACCAAGAAGAAGGATGGTTGCCTATTAGATAGTGTCCCGCTGTGATGGCACCTATTGCGGTTCTGATATGCGATCTGTTGAGAGAGTGTTTTAGGTCCAGCTTTGGCCAAATCTCTGTTTTGTCGATAGATATGTTGCACCACTTATCCACTTACGAATCCGGCTTAAATGTAAGCTTACATCGGTCTACGCCTTTATCTAGTAGAATGAGTATAATTGTTCCATATCTGGAGAGTTCGTCTACCCTTTAGTTCCCTGGAATGTCTCTATGCCCTGCCACCCAACCGAGGTGGATACGGAACTGCTTCACCTACTCTGTGAGAGGCGATCATCAATCTAGAGTTATGTACTATTGAGTTTAGAGAAGGACTTGATTGTTGTTTGACAGTCCGATACCATGTTTTTCTTTAACCAAGATAAGACTTCTTTAAAAGCCAATAGTCAAGACGGAAGACGAGGCTGAGATTAAGCCTATTAGAGAAAACACCTCTGTCCGTTGGTGTAAAGTACGAAGTACTCTGTTTATGCACAAAAAAGCTGATCGTGTGATCTTGCTTATCTCGGTTTATGGCCGAGATGTAGAGCGTGGAAGATCAACTTCTAGCTAAAATCAAGAGATCTTCATATTTTGCATTGCAATGCGACGAGAGAGCGTCAGCTTCTTGTATTTGTGCGGTTCAGAGACATCGAAAAAAAATTAAATGCAAGAAGATTTGTTGCTTTCGACAACTCTCAAAACCATTACGAAAGCATCGGATATCATGCAAATTATGGACGACTACTTCGAGATACAAGAAATCCTATGGAAAAAGCTTCCAGAAGTATGTACAGATGGTGTTATGATGGATTGTCGATCCGGATTGGCTAGTTTAGTTAAACAAAATAACCCTGACGTTAATACAACTCATTGCTTCATTTATCGACAAGCTTTTATTTCTAGGACGTTTTCAGAAGAATTGAAAACGACATTGAACTTAGAAATCAAAGTGGTCAACTTTGTTAAAAACAACTCGTTGAACACGCAGCTGTTTAAAAAACTAGAGAGGACATGGGTTCCGATTGCGAACACCTACTCTTTTATACCGAAGTGAGATGGCTTTCGAAGGGCAATATGCTGAAAAGATTGGTTGGAAGTCGTTGCGTTTTCGGGCGAAAAGAAGAACTCAGCTCTTTCGCAATTCCAAGACAGGAAAAATATCCTGCGTTTGACGTATTTATCGGACATATTTGAACATCAGCAAGAGTCGGGGAAGGTGAAAGAATTCGCAAGTATTTTTACATACGAAGACAAGATTCGAGCATTCGTCGAAAAGATTGCATTATGGAAGAACAAAATCACCGAAGATAATTTTTCGGCTGAACATCATCCGATTTGCATAGGGATTTTTTCGTTGGATTCGTATTGAACCCATTAAACACACAACGGAGCCGAAAATTTGAAAATTTGACCGGAAAAGTCAGAAAATCGTGAAAACCCTAAATTGATTAATTTCAGTGGTGGATGGTCAACTTTCGAAAGAGACATTAATAATTTAATTAATTTTAGGCGGAACGAAGTTTGCCGGGTCAGCTCGATTTATAATAAAAAACACTTATGCCCGTTCTCACAGTGCAAGCTTAAGTGTCGATCCAAGGATAAACTCAGGATCAGCACAAATTTCGTTTTCACAGTGGAGGTTTAACGATAAACTCCACTTAAATAGTGGTTTAACTTAAACCACCAACTGCCGTGGCTTAAGTGTCGATCCAGGGAGAACATAGTTGCCATTAGTGTACTAAAATAAAATTCACCCCAAAATACATCCGAGAAAACCTACATCAGCAACCAAATATTTTGTCTGGCAGTGCTGTTGCTGGCAAATGTCAAATTAATTTTCCTGTTCAATTGAAAACAAATGGAAGTACATATGTAGTTGCTTGTTTTTCGTGAAAGTAATTAAATAAAATTAAATGGAAGTGATTGACTCAGATGAGGAATATATTAGTGATGAGGAAAACTACCACACTAGTGGTGGTGCATATTTCAAGAGAAAGTTATTCGCACTCGAACAAATCATTGCAACATCTGGGACGATTTGCATACATACACTCTGTCTGTGCTTTTATTTTCAATTATTTTGCGGTGTTTCACTACAAATGTCCAATAAAAGCACTTGACATGATGAAAAAAAATTTTCATTTGACATCTCGTGTTCAATCACAATAACTATTTTTCATAAACGGTTCACAATGATACTGAATCCATGGCTTAACTAAACCACCCTCAAATATTGAGTGTGAAAACGAAATTTTCTTAAGTAAAGTTTATATTCGATACTACACTTATGCCCAGTTTCACAGTGCGAGTTTAAACTCAGTTTATGGTTTAAACTAAAGTTCAACCAAATGTTTGGTTTCACAGTGTTCGTTTAAACTCTAAACTGAGTTTTATGGTCGGTTTAAGTTAAACGACTCGATTCTACCGTTTAACGTTCGTTTAAGTTAAAAATGTGGTTATGACTGCTATTGTTGTGAAATGTCAAATTGTTTTTCTTCTAAAATATTAATAAATAGTGTGTAAAATAATGTTTTCAAGTGCAAATAGTGATTCTGATGATAGGAGTGATGAAGAATATTATAATATCCTGGTTAACGTAAGCCGATAAAGAGAATTTCGCTGCAGGACAAATCACTTTTATTTTTGGGATGATATGGACTTCCTTAACAGAATTCGCATGTCCAAACAATCAGCGTATACTGTTTTCGAGGAAATACGTCCAAAAATTGAACATCCAACTAACTGGTAACTCAGAAAATAAAACATATGTACATGTAATTTGATTTATATGAAAATAAAATGTTTTACTTCAAGGAACAATTCAATCTCAGCCGAAATCAAGTTTTTATTGACTTTGCTTTTCGATAGCATCCCATGCTGCATTTTTCTCCGTCCAATGAATCCTATCAGTTTTTTATTTTCAATTGTGTCATTAAATTTTCCTTTTGGCTATCGGAAAAATGAGTACTTCTTTTCTTTTCATTAATATTATTATATTTTTGCTTCCTCCATTGTCTCTCTTTTGTCTATTCTAAGTGACTTTTACTCTAACGCAAACACCATAATAGGAAAAATTCAAAATAATTTTCAGTTTGACATTTAATTCAAATACTGTGATTCAAATACATCAGTGTAATTCACAATAGTGTGATAAACTTCGTTTAGACAAACTGAGTTTAAAAATACAGTGTGAAACCGAACGATTTAAACTCAAAGTTTAAACTCAGCAGTTAGTTTAATAAAACTCAAGTTTAAACTCACACTGTGAAACTGGGCATTAGCGAAACCCACACTTAAACTCGCACTGTGAAAACGGGCATCAATCTTATTTCATTGCCTTTTCGAAAGAAATTGTTGTATCGGCATTTGCTGATTGATGGCTTGCATGTCTTGCTGAAAGTTTCTCTCTGGTTGAACTTTCAATATTTGGCGAATTTGTTTTGCTCTCCCAACTTTGGCTCCAAAAATCACATCACCTATTTTTTTTTTTTACGTAAATTTTATCTTCTTCCGGCAAGGACCTTAACTCCCAAGCAACATTTTTACCATATAAGTCGCAATCATCTTCTTTCGCATTTAATTTTTCATGCACTTTTTGTAAAACAGCTTGGGCTTGCTCTACAGATATAATTTTAGCTCGTCTTTTACGCGAAAACGGTGTTCTTTGGTCTGCTTCTACCGTAATTGAAGGACTGCTAACGTCAGCATATAACTGATTACAAATTTTGTTTTTCTATTTGCACACAAAAAAAAAACTTACGCTTTCTTCGGACGCCAAATCTGGTAAACTAATAGAAGCTGCTCGGAGTTTCGTGATCTGTCAAGAACAGCAACTCACTGAAATACCATAAAGATGGCTGGTAAGTGTCATCCTCCCCTACTCCTGACTTTTTGGAGTTCTGGATTTCTTTTTTTTTAAATTCCGGCCGAAAATTTGTTCTCGTACTATTTATTTTGTTTTTAACAGCTCCAACTGTGGCATTTTCATCACTTTATAATAGTTTTTCCCACAAAGAAGCCTTTAGCTTCAAATCTTTATTCATGTATTCCGATGATTTTACTTTCCACAAACACTCATTTTCGCGATATATTTGTATAAATTCACTGAAAAATGCCCGTGTATATTGCCGAAAATCAGACAGCTTGGTACTACGATTACTTTTTCACGAATGAAAACATTGACAGGTAACATTGATGCACTCAACACATTATTCATTTTATGTGAATGAAAATTGACGAAAACCAAATCAGTTTTGGTTCTTTTCAATGTAGCAAGGTAACTTGACAAGAACATTGAAGAGCACACAAACGATCAATGTTACTTGAACCATGACTCAATTAAGTAATATTGAAAACTAACATTAATCGTTTGTAGGGCGCTTTAGATGCTATGCACACAGCGTTAGTTTTTGGTGGAGTAATTTTGAAACTCAGATGGTATTGGGTTTCAGTCTTTTTCCTCCGAGGGCGGTGTCCAGAATAACTGAGGAAAATTATTGGTACTATTTTCATTGTTTATAATTCACAGTATTTCTTTTGAACATCCCGATGTCATTAGTACGTACGATCAACACTTTCAAGCCAGTAGATAAGACATCAGCTTTTTTCGGAATTGATCGACATTTTTTGACATCCGGATTCGAACCTGGAACTTTCAGCGTGCCAAGCAATGATGCAACCACTACATCATGGCCACCCCCACCCTTCATTAAAAACAAGCAAAGAAATAGATTCGATGAGCCAGCTGACATGAGATTGGCATTAACAAAAATTTCAGAATGTGTGAATAAGATGCAACATCAGAAGTGGCATTGAAAAACCAACGCTACAGCCTAGGAATTTCTATTTCTTTTACGTACATGTATATAGGGTCTTCCAATAGGGACTTCCGAACTTTGCCAGTTGATAGCGGCCATATTGTTGAAGCTACATCTGTCAAATTGGCTGTCATTTATTCAGTCTGTTTTGCCAAATCACCATGGACGGATATAGCGTTCAACAACTCGTGCAAATAATAAAATTGTTTTATCAAAATGGGTATTTTGTTCGGCCAACGTTCCGCGCTCTTCGCCCATTTTACGGTCGCCATAATTGTCCTTCCGAGAGGACTATTCGCAATGTGGTGGATAAATTTGAGTCCACTGGTTCAGTAAACGAAATGCAAGAGCTGCTGAAAACATCGCCGCTGTCCGGTGAGAGTGTGCAGGAGAATCCGAGGCAGTCGATTTCGCGTCGCTCACAAGAACTCGGCCTTTCGCAGATCACAACTTGGCGAATTTCGCGTCATGACTTGGGCCTGCACCCGTACAAAATGACCCAGGAGCTGAAGGTAAACGACCATAGACAACGACGTGTGCTCGCTGAATGGGCTCTGGAGCAGTTGGAAACTGACCCTAATTTTCATCGAAAAATCATCTTCAGCGATGAGCGTCAACAAACAAAATTGTCGAATTTGGGACGATACCAATCTACAGGAGACCCAAGAACGTCCAATGCATCCCGAAAAAGTCATTGTTTGGCGGCGTCATCGGTCCATATTTCTTTGAGAACGACGTTGGCCAGTCCTATAGGTCGATGATTACCAACTTCTTTTGGCCTGAATTGGATGATATGGACACCAACGACAAGTGGTTTCAACAGGACGGCGCCACATTGGAAATTCTGCACGAGCGATCTGAAGGCATGGTCATCTCACGTGGAGGTGAGGTGAACTGGCCACCAAGATCGTGCGACTTGACCCCGTTAGACATTTTCTTGTGGAGTTTTCTGAAGTCGCAGGTCTATGCGAATAAGCCACAAACCACAGCGGCCCTCAAAGCCAACATTACCTATGTCATCGGTCAAATGCGCCAGAGTCATGGAAAATTGGACATTTCGGATACGCGCCACCTACCGCGGCTTCTACATTTGAACGATGTTATATTCCACACATAAGGGCAATAAGATTGGGAAACACTGATTTAGATTCTTCTTCTCTCTTTTGACATGACTTTGACCTATCAAAGGGGAAAAATCGATAACAATAGCAAATTAGCATGAAACAATAAAGTGATCACGATCACAACTGACAAGGTATCTCACTCAAGATCGATTTTTATGTAAAACAAGTCACGATAAAATATCACGGTTTCTTCTTTTTTTTAAATAATTTTGATCGATCAGCAAAACTCAAGTAAAACACTAATTTACTGATAATGTTCGGAACATTTGGCTGAATAGACTTATATAGTTATCGTTTGATTCTTAAAATGCCATCCACAAAGAGCCGCGCTCCTTGTTCAACACGAAACTTAACACAACCAGGTGTGTTCCTGATAAAATCACACGCATGACATTTAGGTATCATTTGTGGCAATTAAGGATTCTATATAAAAGATCAGCATCACGCAATTGTTAACGAGTTTCTTAAAAATTTACACGCGATCGGACACGTTAGGAATAACAAAATAGGGAATACGATCCACAAAGGGGAAAACTTACTAATAAAGGACTAATTTTTTGAGCTTCGACAATGAAAGGTAGTTAAAGTGAGAATAAAGTGCGCGCTGCCATATAGGATTTGAAGAGTGTCCCTGCTGTGGATTGTGTATTTTGTGATGCGTCATTTTGCTTTTTATTTTTATTCTATTGTCCTTTGGGTCACATCAAACTAATACATATGTACACTATTTCGTTACAGTTGTCATTTTGACGGTAGTGTTAGCTGCTGTGATCAGTGTTCGCGCTCAACAGGTGAGTGAGATTCATTTTGTGGAACGTATTCAAAATTTAATTAAAATCGATTGTGTTTAAATTTCATAGAATGTGTGTGTCGGTCAGCCAGATGGAGCATTCTTTGCCGATGACACGTCATGTTCGAACTTCTTCGTGTGCACCAACGAGGTTGCTGTAAGCCAGAGTTGTGGACGAGGAAGTTACTTTGATAATACGAATTTATACTGCTTACCAGACATAGATAATGTATGCTCTCAACTGGATTGCAGTGTGGACGGAGCTCTTACTCCACATCTTACTAATTGCTCTTCATTCTACGTGTGCTTTGATGGTGAACTTGTGGAACAAACCTGTGGAGAAGGCAGTTACTTTGACAGTACGAACTTGTATTGCTTACCTGATACAGATAATATTTGTCCTCAGACACAATGTAGCACTGACGGTGCCTTTAGCGCAAATCCAACCAATTGTGCTCTGTTCTATGTCTGCTATCAAGGTCAGCTTGTAGAACAAAAGTGTGATCCTGGAAGTTATTTTGATGAAACGAATTTGTATTGTTTACCTGATGAGAATAATATTTGCCCGCAAGCTCAGTGCACTCAGGATGGTGCATTCAGTCCACATCCAACAGAATGTGAATTATTTTACGTATGCTCCAATGGTTTACTTGTGGAACAAACTTGTGGAAATGGCAGTTATTTTGACGCCACTAATTTGTATTGTTTACCTGATATTGACGAAATTTGCTCGCCATCGACGCCAACAACCACAGCGGAACCTTGCACATGCGTAGGAGGATACACCGATGGTGAGTTTGTAGCAAGCCCTGATAGTTGCTATTTGTACTACATATGTAGCGATGGTGAACTTGTGGAACTAAATTGTGGATACGGAAATTATTTTGATAATAACACCAAAAGATGCGAAAGAGATACCAACGGTGAGTGTTGGCCAGTTTCCGATACAACATCAACATCTACAACTCCTGGGCCTTGCACATGCCCGGGAGGATACAAAGAAGGCGAGTTTGTTGCTATCCCTTGCAACTGCTCCTTATACAATGTGTGTACTCAAGGTGAACTTGTAGAACGGAACTGTGGATATGGAAATTATTTTGACGATATTAGCAAAATGTGTGTCCCAGATCAAAATGGAACTTGCTGGACATCAACTACAACAACATCAGCACCCTGTCAATAGCCGTATTTTATTAGTTTTACATGTACATATAATTTACCCGCAAAGCAAAGTGCTTATCTGCAGGTGGTTGTATACACATTTCGTTTTGAAATGATTTTAAATTACAATATTTTCCACTATAAAAATCATTTAGTTTAAGAATGTAATTTTAATTTCGTTGCATCAAGTTCAGATTTGATGATTTTTTATAAATTATGCTTTCTACTTAACGAAGTATAACTGAAGAAAAGCAAGTTTTTACTATTTCCTTTTCCTAAAATTCGGACCTAAAGGGTCTTTCATTAAGCGCTTCCTATCTTTAAATTTAAATAAAACAAAGTGTGACTGAGATATCATCAAAATGTCGATGCCATTATGTATGGAATATAACAACGTTCAAATGTCCGCCGCAGATTCTCTGGGTGACGCGCATCCGAAATGTTCAATTTTCGATGATTCTGGCGCATAAATAAGGCTGAATTTGACCGATGGCATGGGTTATGTTGGGTTTTAGGGCCGCTGTGGCTTGTGGCTTATTCGCATAGACCTGCGACTTCAGAAAACCCCTAAAGAAAAAGTCTTACGGGGTCAAATCGTACGATCTCGGTGGCCAGTACACATCACTTTCACGTGAGATGACCATGCCCTCGAATCGCTCGTGCAGAATTTCCAATGTGACACGTAGCGCCGTCCTGTTGAAACCACATATCGTTGGTGTCCATATCATCGAATTCAGGCCAAAAGAAGTTGGTAATCATCGACCTATAGCGTTCTCAAAGAAATATAGACCGATGACACCGCCAGCCTAAAATCCACACCAAACAGTAACTCTTTCGGGATGCACTGGACGCTCTTGGATCTTATGTGGATTGGTATCGCCCCAAATTCGACAATTTTGTTTGCTGACGTACCCATTCATCCAGAAATGGGCCTCATCGCTGAAGATGATTTTTCGATGAAAATTAGGGTCAGTTTCCAACTGCTCCAGAGCCCATTCAGCAAACACACTTCGTTTACCTTCAGCTCCAGTGTCAGTTGAATTTTGTACGGGTGCAGGCCCAAGTCACGACGCAAAATTCGTCAAGTTGTGGTCTGCAAAGGGCCGAGTTCGAGTTCTTGTGAGCTACACGAAATCGATTGCCTCGGATTCTCCGCACACTCTCACGGACAGCGGCGATGTTTCCGGCAGATCTTGCGTTTCGTTTACTGAACCAGTGGACTCAAATTTATCCACCACATTGCGAATAGTCCTCTCGGAAGGTCAATTATGGCGACCGTAAAATGGGCAAAGCGCACGGAACGTTGCCCGAACAGAACACCCATTTTGATAAAACAATTTTATTATTTGCACGAGTTGTTGAACGCTATATCCGTGCATGGTGATTTGGCAAAACAGATGACAAACAAATGACAGCCAATTTGACGGATGTAGCTTCAACAATATGGCCGCTATCAACTGTCAAAGTTCGGAAGTCTCTATTGGAAAACCCTTTACTTTCCTGAGACTACTTTAGCCACGTCATCTGCATAAGCAATCACCGTGCATCCCTCAGTAACTCTTCTACGCAATATATAACGCAACAAGATTTCAGTTATATATTTTTTTAGATGACAACTGCGCCATATCATCCTGTCTCCGACAACTTGTTATGTCAACCCAAAGAGTCCTATTGTCTCATTAGTTACTCATCTTTTTATTACTTGTGTGTGCACATTGTTTGATCTTTAGAAGGGTTAATGATGTTTCCTTACATTAATGGGGGATTGTGTGCACTTGTTGTAATTATTGTGTTTGTTCAGTTTCAGTTAAAAGCGGTGAGCTTGAAACTTATATAAAAAGAAAAATGCATTAAAAGTCTTTAAGGATCAAATATTGTTGGATTTGATACATAGACTTATAAGACGAAACAAAGAAAGCCTTAGAACTACATATGTATGTATGTATGTGCTACATACATATCTTCTATTCGAATAGAAAGTGAACGACTTTTTCTCAAACATTGCCACAGTCGGCAATGGTTGCTGTGTAGTGGTCACCATCATGTCTTGTTGGTGGAACTAGCAGACCTTGTGGTCGTTTTTTTTTTAACGTGAAAACGTTTAACTGGGGGCATTCTATGGAAAAGTATGACACAAAAAAGATTTCGGACTTCTAGTGTAGCAAGAAACTGGAAATTTGGTAAGCGGGTAGGTATTACCTCACATATACCCAAAAAATTATGACATCATAAAATTTCCCCCTCTTACTCCCCCCAAAAGGGGGTAAAACTGAAATCGTAAATCCGATTAAACGGCAATTTGATCAATTTACAGTTATAAATTTGAAACTATTAGTAATTTTTCCTTGGTACCTGCAACTTCTCCAAATTGCCCCCTCCAACCCCCCCCCCCCCCAAAAGGGTTATAATCGGAGGAAAAAGAAACTGGGCACTTCGTGGCACGAAAAAGATTTGTTGATTTTGTTACGTATATTTTTTTTTTAAATGCGAGTACAGCCAATAAGCATAGTCCTTGACAATCCATGGTTCCTCCAACTAATATAAATAACAAATAATTCAATCCCAATCGCGAATAAACTAGAGCAATAAACAAGGCTATGTACTGTAAAGCATTCGGTCTTCGCAAATACGTTTTCACGGAATTCACCGGCTCCAAGGAGCAGCATAGTCCTTTTTTTACTTGTTTGCATTTTGTTACATTTACCGACCCTCTCAGATTGGAACTTGTCAAAAGCAGCAAATAGTTCGGGACCCAGAAACTCAGAGGCTGCCTCTTCTGCGTTAGATTGTTGGGCTGATTTGTTCCCTACGTGTCCTCTAAACCAAGTCAGTTTCGAGTCATTTCAAATTGTGCAGTCAGTGAGTCTTTCGACGCATTTTATTGCCAACGATGTATTGATATCGTCCTGATCCAAGCGTCTGATCACTGCTTGGTTGTTCAATGCGATTATAGTTTTATCTCATAGTGACTTCCCCAAAAACATTTTCGGCGTATAAACCTCTTAACCTTTAAGCTTCTTAATGAATTGTGTCATAATTTCCATTCTCAGATGGCGATATGCATGATTTCTTTGCAAATATGACTGTCTCCGTTTTTTTTTTGGGATTTTTGAGGCTGAAATTAAATTCGCATTTCTAAGCCCATATACACACATTACGAGCTAATTATAACAACTCTGATAAGTTTGGCAGAAATTTACTTAAGAATAAGTTCGACTACTCCGTCGCCGTATGCTTTAATCTTTACAGCACTATGCCCTTGGTTTTCGTCACATT
The DNA here is from genome assembly GCA_951813785.1 of Criorhina ranunculi. NCBI lineage: Eukaryota > Metazoa > Arthropoda > Insecta > Diptera > Syrphidae > Criorhina > Criorhina ranunculi. The sequence goes on along the minus strand of OX638381.1, from coordinate 50,925,184 downwards.
CTGAGCCGGGTAAGGAATGTAGTCGAATTTTTACAGATGCCTCCAAGACCAGTGATGGCTCGGGTGCTGAAAGCTTTGTGAAAGGCAGCAACGTAAGACTATACCTTCCTCTAGGTATATATGCGGCTGTCCTCCAAGCGAAGATTTTGCAATACTTATGACTGCGAACTATATTGTGAAAAACCGGTGGAGGGGATGGAGTATCTGCGTCTGTAGCGACAGTCAGCTTGCGCTTAAGGCCTTACTCAATCCTCTTACCAGATTAAAAATAGTTCGAGAATGCAGGTCTAGTTTGAATTCGGTTGGAAGACTTAATTTGCTAAGACTTGTCTGCGTCCCTGTACACAGCGGGATTACTGGAAATGAGGTCTCCGATGAGCTTGTCAGTCAAGGTTCAGAATGTAGCTTTTTCGGCCCTGAACCCACGTTAGGTTTGACAGTATTTTCGATTAGGGTTTCTATTGATGGTTTCTAGCAAATACAAATGTAGATGGCATGACTCTCCAGGACGCAGGCAGAATAAATAGATCCTTACCGACGTCTGTAAGAAATTCGCGGCATTCTTGCTTCCTCACAGCAGATTACTTTTTGGGGTTATAACGGGACACTACACTTTTGCCAAATATCTCATCGTGTTAGTTTTTAGTGGCACCACTATCTGTAATGCTTGTGGAGAGGGCGACGACACTGTGCCTTTGCTCGTATCAGGCGGCAGATTTTTCAGGGGTAGATGTGATGTGTGCTGATAACCTGTGCTCCAGTTTAAGGGTAGTCATAATCCCTTTAGCGCGCGATAATTATATAAGAAAAAAAAACCGAAGCTCCTTATCACTGAACTTCTTACTCAACTTTCTTAGAAAGACGATGGAAACACAGAAATATGGTTGTACCTGCTGGTAGTACAACGGACCTATTTTTGTTTGAGTGCTGCAGCGTGGTGTTCCAACAGAAAAAATAAATTATAATGCCCATATCCTGTAAAATGCAATTTGCGACTATAACCCAAAGTAATGGGAACAGTTCTTCTTTTTGAGAGGTATCTCCACAGGCCAAAGCATGACCTTGGCATCCCCGCCTAGTTATGATGAGATTCTTCTTGTTTTAAGGATGCATTTCTCCCAGTTCGACAGTGATGGGGTGCAAGGCATCAAGTGCTTGCGTCGACTTCGACATTGTTAAAGGCTCCATCAACAACTCATACATACATATCTATATCCACTTAGATATTGTGAACTTGAATCGTTTTTTCTAACAAGAAGCTCGGTTGATTGCTTCTATGCCCCTTCAATTTCTAAAAATGCACAGAGTACTACTTCCCTCTTGTCAAGAACACCTTGAATGATTCCTATCAGTTGATATAGAACGATCTCCGAGGATCCGCCCGCTCTGTATGCATGTTGACAGTGGTGAAGAGGAGGTATGCTTAGAACGTTTTGTTGGGTTCTTTTTACCACTTTAACGTTTACAACCTTCAGTCTTCTTCACTGCTTTGGTATACAATAACTCAGGGCAAGATTGCTTTTTATCAGCTGTAGCATTCCTTCATTTTGCCCCACATTTGGTGACTTAAATGGTTAGAAGGAGCTAATTCCCCCTTGTGTTCTATCTCTGGAACAAACATGTGCTGCAATTGCTCAGTCTTCTTTCCGAGTCTCAAATATATTGGTCATGCTCCAGTCGTTATTGCTAGGCGTGCTTCCAAGGAAGTAAGTTTTCATTACAATCTTTAAGAGAAGCTTTGTTTGACGAAATGGAGATCGGACAGCAATCAAAGTGCATAAGCATTCGAATCGATCAAAAGCCCAGCAGATGTATTTATTTTAAAAGAAATATTGCTCAACAAGCCGTTTAGCCGTTAAGCCTGTTGAATTTGTATATTTTTATTAAAATTCAATAATAATCTTCCCATTTATGTTTTTGGCATTCATCCATGAATAGCAATATCCTTACACAGCTTTTCTTTGCCAACAATTTGATTAAGTGTCCTTAAACAACTGTTGTTGCCTCCTTTACTTGTTCTTGTTTGCAAGCAATATTTTGGTATTTTGTAGATATTTGAAATTTAAATGAAAAAGATTTTCCGCTTTACTTAAGAACTTATGCGCTCGTAACTTTCAAGCCAAATTGTAGTGACTTTTGAGTGTTTGAACGATTCTTAAGTGGGTAACGAGGGGTTGATAAATCAATTTTATCGGTTGAATTTATTGATGTGTTATCGCTACTCCGCCAAGCTCTAACCGTTTATCGTAAGAACTTGGTTTTTGAAATGTATCATACATCTTGACCTAGGCACCTTCTTCGGAAGGAATTTTGGGGTGAAAAAGGAAGCGAATTTTCTTATGGGGACACCTACATATGTATGTAAGTACATGTATATGTACAGTGACTCAACAAACTCGTTATTCAACCAAATTAAGCTCTCGTCCAAGAAAACGCTTCAGCAACTGGCGAGGCTTGATGAGGTTATAAAGTGCATTGAAGATCTGAATAGTGCTACTGATCAAGCTAATGATCTGGAAAAGGGTAAATTCGAAATCATCGATAAACAACTCGCAGAGCTAAGTGAATTAAGCTCTAAGAAATCCCGCGACGTGGTCACGAAATCACACCTCAGCGCGGAGCTCACTAAAACAGCCGGTCCCCTTTTCACATTGGTCACAAAAATCGACGAACTCAAGTTATCCCTAACCAGTTCTATACACGGGAACATGCAATATTAAACCAGACCATTAAATCCCTGAAAGATGAGATTTTTCCTGCCATAAATCGCGAGCCAACTCCACCTGCGGTACCTGCCACACATGCTGGACCTGTTTCATATAAATCGCCTCCCTCTGTATCTCCTGCCATTATTCCAACCGTAGCTTCAGCAATCCAAAAATTCGGAACCTTCTGGACTGTAGCCGAATGGAATAGGAGAATCGATAAAATGCATTCAACTGCTAACAACAAGGAGCTCACTGAAACCCACACCTCCCAGGGTAATATAGTGTGCACCACGTTCTTCCTTAAAGGCGCCCCTAAACAAGCCAATGAATCCTGGGTATGCAATTTCTTCATAAATAATTTCTGCATCACTGGTGTAAGATGCTTGCCGATCCCTCGAGCGCGAACCAATAAGTTCGGCTGTTTTAAGGTAATGATTCCTTTGAAATACGCTTGGCCTTTCAACTCTCCTGAAACTCGGTAAAATGACGATGACCATCTGGACTGATAAAATAACCAATAAATCTTACACCCTCCTTCCTTTATAAGTAATAAGCCGGATAGATTCATTAACCCAACTTCTTCCGTAAGTCCAATAATTCTCCCATATCTCTCCTGCCCCCAACTCACCTCGAGCCCGATAATAACCCTAAATCCGTCTCAGCGCTTTCCTCTGCCTCAAAAGACACTTTATTAACGATGAGCTGGTCTCCACTGTAACTTCAATGCGAGATCTGGGCATCACCTGTGACACTGAACTTAACTTCCGTTCTCACATTGACAGCATAATTAGCAGAGCCAACTCAGCACTCGGCTTTGTTAAACGTTGGCCGAACGAATTTTCTAACCCTAAGGTCACCAAATTCCCATACATGACCTTCTTTAGACCGCACCTTCAGGGAATCGAAGCTGTTCAGCGTCGTTTCATACGCTTTGCCTTGCGTGGTTTGGGCTGGGATCACCCTTAATAATCCATCTGTATAACGGGTGCTTTTTGAACAACACCAACTGTCGCGCTGAAGACAGTGCTCCATTTACCACCTATTGATATTTCTGGGAAGCAAATGGCAGCTAAAGCAGCTTTAAGGCTGAGAGAATCCTCTCAGTTGGCCAATGATAATACGACCCACGGGGGTATCCTTTACAGCAATATAACTATCCCTAGAAGTATGGACTATATTCTCTCTTATATAGACTTCAACGTCAAATTCAAGATCAGAATTCCTAGTAGAAGTGTCTGGGAATCTGGAGGGGTCTCAGATGAATCTGCGATAGAGATATACATAGATGGATCTAAAAGAGTTAATTAGACAGGGGCAGGAGTCTTCCCCAGTGCACCTGACTTACGACTGCCGGATCACTGCAGTGTATTTTAGGCAGAAATTACGGCGGTCCGAGAAGCTGCGGCTTGGCTTTCGGTTAACACGGTAGCGCTGTTGTGCTTTACATAGATAGTGAGGCAGCGATAAAAGTCTTGGAATCACCGACAGTACGATCCAAGTGGGTAAAGCAAAGCCGCAGGTCTCTGAATGAGTTCGCTGACAGACGCGACGTTTCCCTGTGCTGGGTTCCAGGACACAGGGACGTTCCGAGCAACTGCAGAGTGGTCGAACTAGCAAAGGAAGCGCGGAAGTCGGATCATCTCTGAAAATAGAGGGGAACCGCTTTCCTCTCTAGAATCGATAAAATCTCACCTTGATAGTGAAGCTAGAAGAATAGCCAATAACATCAACACTTGTCTTTTATCGAAACAGATCTGGCCTAACCTAGAGGAGAACAGGAAGACTTCTGTCCGTGAATAGGAAACTTATAAGATTTAAAGTAGAAGCCCTTACGGGGCATCGTCTAATTGGCAGGCATGCCATCAGAATGGATGCCCCTTCTAACGATTTCCGTAGAAGCTGCACATGCTCTACTCTTTGAAGGTTGAGGAGGAAAACACTAGGAGAGTACTTCTTCGACCTCAACTTCCTAAACCCGAGGATGTTACAGTCGTATTCATTTTTCTTTGGAATTTTGTGATTAATGAACTGCTGATAACCTTAGAAGTTGCGGGATGTACGGTGATCGCTTGGCAGTCTCAGGAAAGTATTTTAACAAATTGAAACAACTTCTAAGAAGAGCTCTAAATAAGCTAACTAGATGGGCAGTTCAAGGAAATATAAAATTCAAGTCATGGATCCTTCCTCCGATAACTTTTTCCAACGAAGTAAAATATTAGCCGGAAAGCCAACATTCAAGAAGGAGTTAGGGAAGCTACAGTAGACCTTTTCTCTTCCAAAATAGCTGTGAGGAATAAATATGGTTGATAACCTCGAAAAACTCACAGGCTTTGCTTGCCGGTTATAAGACCGATACTATGTACGGGATGGTAGTCTGAGCAACCAACCAACAATCAGCTTGCAGCGTCACGCTTTCTTATGTGCATCCGTGCAGGCTGCACCGGGCGATATCTTTTGATGCAGCCATTTGGAGGGAGCTAATATCTTTTTGTTCACTATTTTGTTTGAATTGGTGGCTGCATTTCGAGCATCGGGAGCTGCTCGTTGCTTTTTATCGCTAGCTAAAACGAAGAAGACAGTATGGGGTTCTATATGGGGCGGGAGTGGCAAGTAAGGCACTTCGGAAGATTTTGCACTGGGCGGCACCTAGGAAAGGAGCCCATCCATATCTTCATTTGTATCAACAAGATAAAATCGGGGCACATTTTTGCGCTAAACAGATCAAATTTGGCTGTCTTTACAGGGACCATCACAGGCCACAACCTGCTGGAGGCCCACCTTAGAAGAATGCGTTTAAGTACAGACGAGTTATGTAGAGGTGGAAGGGAACACAATCTACTTCCTATGTGAATGTCCCAGCCTATACACAACAAGGAAGACGGCCCTCGGTGAATACTATTTTAACGACCTGGGCAACCTGTCTAAGAAGCCACCAAAAGCCATTTTAAAATTTACTACGAATTCAGGATGGTTGTTCAGGGAGGCCGAACGATCACCCAGACCTTTCCCTTCTTTTTGTCTTTTCAGAATAAACATTCCACTTCAAAAGAGATCCGAGTGAAGGCTGCATCACGCGATGCATCCACCTCTTTAACCTACCTACCTACCATATCTTCTGCAACACTGGTTATTTGACACCCCTCGACATCTGTGGCAGGCAAACAATGGTCCACAAAAGATTTTTATTTTTGTTTCTCCTTGAGATGCCTACACAAATACTTATTCCTGTTAAGCAATATTTTAGTCTTAGTTTCGTATTTAAAATTTAAGTCCTCAAGAATTCTTGTGCACCCATAACCTTCAAGTCGAAGTGACTTTTGAGTATCTGAATAACACTCGAGTGGGTGGCGAGCTGTTGTTGATAAACAAATTTTATCGCCTCAACTTTTTTATTTGTCATCCCTTAACAGAGGCACAACATATAAACATCCCATTATACTTTGCTTCACAAAAGTATCTACAAAAACATAAAAATTCGCTACGAATGTAAAAAAAAAAAACTTAAAGGTAGTCGTGTTGGATATTTAAAATTCATACAACGTACAATGAAAAACAATAAAGGTACGATTCTCAAATAACAATGCGATCTTTAAATTGTTCAGGAGCACACACACACCTTTAAACACAGGAGTATAGTCATTGATACCAACATATACGCTTAAGGTGGAGTGAGAAGTTTGCGTATTAAGAACATGCTCATTGGGGTAAAAACACACTCTCAAGCACATCATAACTAAAACAAAACGTTCTACCTAGTGTAATACCTATTAACGTTGTTTGAATTCCAAATGCGGTGTTTGCTTAATAAATCTTTCCACCTACTGCTAAAAAATACACGCCAAATAAGCACTGGTATTTGCCAAGGAAACGTGATCCTTTAACATATTTTTTAAGGTATGTAGAACCTTTTAGGTTTGTTTAATCTGGCCAGTGTGAATGTCATCTGGATGAAGGAAGAGGATTTTGCCTATTGGCCTCGAATTGTTTAATTACGCTTTTTTGCCAATAAAAGAAAGCGCAGGGTCATAAGTCCACAGTTCTCAATTGTTCATTGTTAAAAGTCCACATGAAATTTGTGTGGAGTAATTGACTCGTCGATTGTGGTCTTATTTTTTTTTTTTACTAAAAAACCACCTTTAACCCCTTTTTCCCACTTCGACACCATCCACTCCGGGACCGCTTTGCGCATTAATTCAGAGTGGTGTCGTTTTCTTTCCCCACTGGGGACTGGAAGTGACAAGAGCTGCCCAATTAGTGTCACTGTTAATAATATCACAGCGGGGTACCAAGTAATGAAACAAGTGATGAGTTAGCTAGAAAGGCTTCGGGTCTAAACCAAGAGCAAATAGACGGCATGGTTGAACCTGCACCCTGTTATCTTAGGACCAAAATTTAACAAAAATCCTTAATGGAAGCAAATAATATTTGGAAATCAATAACCTCGTATGAAGTATCATGAAGGTTGATGATTAGGACATCTGCAACCTTACCTTGGCTACTACGAGGTAGTGGCCCGAATCAATGTTCACCTCTCAGAATGTTTGGACATCCATTATACTAAACGAGTGACTTGCGTCGATCGCAATGTTATCAATCTGGTGGATCAGGAGACCCCATGCCCTGCTTTCAAGAAGACTTACTTACTTACTTACTTAGGTGGCGCTACAGTTCGGGGTGAACCTGGGCCTCAACCAACAAGCTTCTTCAATTAGCCCGGTCCTTAGCTAACCGCCTCCAGTTACGCACTCGAAGTTGGTTGAGGTCCCCTTCTACTTGTGCGCGCCACCTTAGACGAGGTCTTCCTCTACTGCGTTGTCCCTTTCGGGTTGTATTCGAAGACTCTTCGGGCCGGAGCGTTGGTGTCCATTCGCTCTACATATCCTAGCCATCTTAAACGACCAATACGTTGTTTTTTGACTAGGTCGATGTCGCTGTAAATGTCGTATAATTCGTCATTGAACCTCCTCCTCCATAACCCGTCAACGCACACGGGACCGAATATCTTACGAAGAATTTTCCGCTCGAAGCGACCAAGGGTATCTTCATCCACCTTTGATAAAGTCCAAGCTTCAGCGCCATAGAGCAGGACTGGGATGATTAAGGTCTTGTATAGAGTTTCCTTAGTTCTTCGAGAGGGGGCCTTACTACTCGATTGCCCTCTCAGCCCAAAGAAACAGCGATTGGCAAGAATTATTCTTCGTTTTATTTCTAATGAGATACCATTTTCAGAATTGATAGCAGAGCCAAGGTAGACAAAGTCCCTTACTACCTCGAAGTTATAGCTGTCTATAGTGACGTTCTGTCCGATTCGTCGATGTTGAGTGTCCCTTCTCGTCGACAGCAAATACTTAGTTTTGCCCTCGTTGATCGCTAGTCCCATTTTGGCCGCTTCTGTCCCAATACTCGCGAACGCACCGGTGACGGCTCGCTGATTTCTGCCGATTAGGTATATCAATATCGTCAGCGTACGCGAGTAGTTGCACAGACTTCTGAAAGATTGTGCCGCTGTTGTTGGCTTGAGCGTTTCGCACAATTCGTTCAAGAATGGTGCTAAAGAAGTCGCATGACAGCGCATCACCTTGCCTAAATCCATTTTTGACATCAAAGGTTTCGGTGAGATCGTGGCCGACTTTGATGGAGCAACGAGCATTCTCCATCGTCATCCTACACAAACTACCAAAGACAAATCCGCATCCGAATAAATGCTATATTTGTTGGCGGCAGGACTAGATATCACAGGTTTTAGTTTTCTTTTTGTCCGACCTTTCCCATTGCACTACTTTAATGGAGATTATAGCTGCTTGTCAGTTTAGGACCTCTGCTTATTGTTGACAAGTACGCGGTCTAGTAAAGAACCTGACATTCCATATGTAGATCCGAAGTTGTCCTTATTACATTTGCAGGGGCGATAAACAGTCAGTCTCAACGTATCCGAGAGACGTGTTGTTGCTTTATGACAAGTAGTTTGTTCCATGACCGGGCAGTTACAAAAACTGCACAGCCACCGACCTGGAATGTCAAATTCAGACTTCATCTGCCTTGAATATAGCAGCGTTTTTGACAGTTGCTGATGGAAAGAATGAGTAATGGGAGAGGAACCTGACTCCAGTCAATGACGAAATATCCCCCACTTGTTATAACAGGGTTCAGTACAGCTTTTTAAAAATTAAGGACTAATCTACAGTTGACCAAATCTAACCAAAAGACCAACGTTTCAACTTCAACCTTCCATATTTTGATGCAATAGTTTACGGCAAAAATATGAACTATGCAAATAGACCGCAAAGTAGTCAGGCTGACATGAAAGGAACTACTTTCAACAAGTTCGTCCAGCTTCTGACATGAAACAATGTAATCGAACGCTCCTACCGCCCATGGTAGGAACAGGAGCTTCATAGCAATTGAATTTATGTCTCGTCTATGACAAAACGTCTCTGTACTACATTGTAAGTGTAAACTTCACAAAGGGCACCCTCATGGGGATTAAAAGTATTGCAACTATTAAATTCGTTCCTTCTACATTTGAAAACACCCGGTTGCTTCATTTAATATATTTAAGTGATTCAATGAAGGAATGGTGTTGTAGGTACTTGGAATGGTAATTAATGCTTGTCAAAAGCACACAGCTTCTACGACGACTGCAGAGAATGTGAATCTTCAGCAGGATAATTGAGTGATATCCACAATAATTGAAGGAAATTCTAATCCATTTCTGATGAACATCGAATATTGAATTCCTTTTAGTTTGTGCTGAACTTAATTTTGAAGTGCCCTATCAATTGTTAAGCCGAAACAAATTTTCCTCCACTCGTCTTGTAGTGGTCGCAAGTAATTTAATAACAGTATGTCATGCATTTCCTTCAAAGGATTTTGATTATCCAAAGCCAACTTGTTTCTATTGGTTTCCTTTACAAAGGCGTTTCGACTGATTCAAAAAAAAGGAAATGATGAAACGTGGTCACGTAGATTGAGTGATGAGTGCGTTGGATAATTGAGCATGCTGATTTAGATTCGAATCTCAGAAAAACAACTTTTGGTCGCGCTACAGTTCGGGGTTGATCTGGGCCTCAACCAACAAGCGTCTCCAGCCAGCTCGATCTTTAAATAGCTGCCTCCAGTTTCGAACGCTAAGTTGGTTGAGGTCCCCTTCAACTTATGTGCGCCAACTGAGTCGCGGTCTTCCTCTACTGCGCTATCTGTCGGGGGCGGATTCGAAGATTTTTCGGACCGGAACATTGGTAACCATCCACTCTACATGACCCAGCCACCTCAGTCGTTGCACCTTCACTTTTCTGGCTAAGCCGATGTCACTGTACAGCCCGTACAGTTCGTCGTTGTATCTCCTCCTCCACTCACCGTCTATGCAGACGGTACCGAAATTCGTTCGAAGCAGCCAAGAGCACTCTCATCCATTTTTAATAAAGTCCATGCCTTTGCGCCGTAGAGCAGGACCGGGATTATTAAGGTCTTATATAGAGTCACTTTTGTTGTTCGAGAGAGGGCTTTGTTAGTCAATTGCCTTGTTAGCCCAAAGAAGCAGCGATTGGGAAGAGTTATTCTTTGTTTGATCTCAGCGTTTTTGTCGTTGTAGCAAAACAATTTAGGTTATTTTTTTCGCTGCCCCACCTCTCAATAGGCAAAGACCTTCGGCAATGAAACCGGTAGGTTCGATACATTCGTACGAAAGCTTCAGGAGAAGTTGCGAGAACCATGCCTTCTCCTTAGGCTGCCAATCCGGACGTTTTTTCAAAACAACCATGCCGTATGCATTCAGAAGAAACCATCCATCGAAATCGAAACGAAGATCATCTTGGATATAACAAAATAAGACGGATCGACTTTAAGTTGGTTATCACTGGTCGTCTACGATTCTGTGGAACTTGCTTAAAGTGAGCGTCAATCACTTCAATCTCTAGACCTTTTACGAGGGTCGTTCGAAAAATTTTGAGCCACAATTTGGCCCCACAAATAAAAGCCAAACCGGGCGTTGTTAACGGGAACGCTGCTCTATCATTTTGTGCCGTGAAAATATGTGAAGCTGAATTTAAACGTGGTCACATTAGCTTGATTGATGACTTACAGTCTCATTGCCGACTCCGAACACCGAATTGAGAAGCTTTTTCATGACAGATTATACTCTTGGAGGTTTATCATTGCCCATCGACAGGGGGTGGCGAGAAAAAAGTTTGGTTGATTTGTTCAAACCTGTCTCCGCTCGCTTAGCAGTCTAACGCACTAACCACTAAGCCAAGGCGACAAATGGACTAAAGAATGTGGCCTCGGAGTCAAGCCCCATAAAACTGAATAAGTCCTCTTTACTAGGAAATACAAAATCTACAAAAAGTTGGATCTATCTCCTTCTACACAGATGATTCAAAAACAGAATCGGGAGTGGGCGGGGGTGTATTCTTAAAGGATGTGAACGTAAACATCTGTTTCCGTTTGCCTGACCATTGCAGTGTCTTTCAAGCCAAGAAATGACAATCAAGGATGTCCTTTCGTTGCTGAGGTATAATGTACTATCTACTCGGGATATCACAATTTTTTCTGATAGTCAGGTCGCGATAAAATCCCTGGAATCTGTCGCCTTCGTCTCAAAAACACCCCTAAATTGTCGCTTGTCTCTTAACGAGAATTCACCTCATATGTGTGCCGCAGCACAGAGATATTCCAGGCAACTGCATGGCTGATGAACTCGTCAGACTTAATAGAAACGCGATCAACATCGCCAATCACAGGTAGACAGAAGGTAAAACCTGCGGCATCACCAAGCAGATTTGGCCAAAACTGGATCATAAACGCTCTTACTGTATCGTCAGACAGAAAAGCCTGCTCATAAGTACCACAGTAGGTGTTATTACGGGACACTGCATCATCGGCAAGCCCGCCAACAGGCTGGACCTCTTCTAGAATGACGATGGGGAGGAGACAATTCTCCACCTTCTTTGTACATGTCCAGCCCTTTCAGCTCGAAGAAAAGCATACCAACGCTCTAGTTTCTTTAATAACCTAAATAAACTGGTTGCCATCAGTGTAGGCAGCCTCCAGCGCTTCACAGCAAGCTCCGGCTGGTTCTGCGGGTAATATTTCTGATTGAAGTACAAATCCATGTGGTAACACAAAGGACCTTATTTGGTCTAAGTGAGATTGCACCTGCAGCCTGCCAATCTTACCTTACCTAACCTAACCTATCATAACTATCTTTGCTTCTTTTTAATTTTTTGCTTCGCTTTAACTACTCTTCGGATGAATCTAGTTTTGTTGTACTTCAGATCCCCGCTTAGAATAAACACTGAAAGTGCAAAACTGGGCAAGAAAAGTTGCACCTCAAACACACGTGGAGCTGCAGTCATTTAATATTAAACATTTTTGTGAAACTTTAAGCTTAAAAAAACAACTCGAATCGTAGGTACATAGTTGCTTTCACGGATAAGTCCTTAAAGTGGGTGGCACCATTCACCATTCTTTTTATTTTTCTCACCAGTGACAACCATTCGTCCGCGAAATTGAGTTTATTCCATTTCACGTACTTAAATTATATTAAGATATTCAGATACGAGTATGCATACATATGTACAAGTGTACATAGTACATACATACCTATATGCATTGACTGTGTCGTTTAATCTGTTGGTCAGTGGATTTGGGCGGTTTCCGTATTGATTTTGCAGTTGGAATTGGAATTCCTTGCAAGTATTAAGTTTCCACAAGGACTGAGATAAACGAAACTGATGACAAACAACGTTACATTGATTAAACTTGGATGCATTACTTGTGGAAGCAAAAACTAAGGAGTAACCTCATTGACCACACGAACAAATTACATTGAATTACTAGATTCAATAAGGGTGTTATTTCTTCGGTGCAAATAAGCATTGCAAGATAAGTTTGTAACTTTGAAAAATACCAAAACTTAGGGAACGTATTGGGATCTTCAATAAGTTCTGCGGTTTTTTTCTTGGAAGTAGTGTTTACCGCTTCAAAAAATCTCTCAAAATTCCAAGTTCCAAGGGAGGGTTATTCTTTATATTGTTACGAGAATTTGTTTTGATCGGACGTGTTTTAAGTGCTCAATATTTTTTTTTTTTTTAAATGGACGATAGAGACGTGCATTTTCGGCATATTTTGCTTTTTTTCTTAAAAAAAAGGTGTCAAAGCGACAGAGGCGCTACGGGTGATTTGCAACGTGTATAGAGATTCGGATATTAGCGCTGACAGACATGTTAGCGTTGATTTACACACTTTCGTTCTGAAAATACAGACCTTGCTGATGCTGTTCGCTCTGGACGTCCATCTACCGCAGACGACGATCAAATCTTGGCTGCAGTTAGAGTTGACAGGCATTTGACGACACGAGAGATCGCGCAGCACTATAACATCATCCAAACAACCATTTCGCAGAGACTGAAAAGGCTTGGAATGTTGAAAAAGGTGGATGTTTGGGTTCCTCACAAACTCAATGAAAGAAACATTATGGATCGCAGAATGGTCTGTGAGTCTTTGTTGCGGTGGAACCCTCTTGAGGCTTTCCTGAAAAGAGTGGTTACGGGAGAAGAAAAATGGGTGGTTGACAATAACATTCGGCGTAAGAGGTTGTGGTGCGCTTGTGGTGAAGCAACGCAATCGGTTGGTAAACAAGATCTGCATCCCAAAACGGTCATGTTGAACATTTGGTGCGATTGGCGAGGTGTCATGTACTTCGAATCGCTTCCTCGTAATCAGACAATAAGTGCCATTAAATACTGCTCTTAGCTCGATTATCTGAACCAGGCAGTGGAAGAAAAACGGCCAGAGTTGGTGAACAGGAAGGGCGTTGTTTTCCACCATGACAGCGCCAGACCACACACAGCTTTAGTAAGCAAACAAAAGCTGAATAAGTTACGCAGGACCCACCGTACTCTCCAGACCTTGCGCCTTCAGACTACCTACTACCATCTGTTCCGCGAAACACTCCGTGTGCAGAAGGCTTAAGAGTTGGTCCACTCTAAGTTGCAAAACAATCAGAGCATACGTTGAAATTTTGATGGAAGATTGTAGATGGCATCAAATAATAATGCATAGGGAATCAGCGCCACAAATAAAGAAAGTAATTCACTTTTCGAGGGTGAATAAGTTTGTTAACGCAGCTAAACGCACCAACTTGTACATAGGATGACTATAGGTCCCCATCACTAAACTCAACATGAAGAAGAGAAAATAAGAAAGGTTATCATGATGTAAACATGGTAGAAGCAATACCAGTCGTAGATCGCCTTTCACTCCAATATCAAATAGTTGCTTCTCAAACCTGGCAACACCTTTATGTCAAGTCGTAGAATAACTTTGAAGACAAGCTTTTGCTTACTACAAGAACGTCAATAGTTTTTTTTGTTTCGTGTCGGGTTGTTGGAACTTGGAACACCTTGCTGGAGCACTCAGACAAAATCAGGTCCATTATATAACATTACCAGCAGGTACAACCCTTTTACTGTGTTTTCATCGTCATCGTCGAGTCACAGATAGAAGTGTGACTTAAAACTAACAAGTTGACCTTGTTTGGCAAAGGCGTAGAGTCCCGCCAATAAGTCATCTGCAGTCTTTTCTGCTGAGAGACAGCAAGAATGCCACGGACTTCTTACAGATGTCGGGAAGGATCTGTTTAGTTTGCCTGCATCCTGGGGAGTCATGCCACCCACAGTTGTGTTGGCTAGAGACCATCAATAGAAGCCCTAATCGAAGATACGGGCAAACCTAACAATTCAGGGCCGAAGAAGCGCCCTTCTGGGCCATACCTGCCAAGCTCATCTTAGAACTAATTTTCCGGTAATCCCGCTGTGTCCAGTAACCCAGACAAGGCTTAACAAATTCAATCTTCCAACCAAATTCAAACTAGACCTGCATTCTCGAACTATTTTTAATCTTGTAAGAGGATTGAGCAAAGCCTTAAGCGTAGCCTGACTGTCGCTGTAAACACAGATACTCCGTCCCTTCCACTTGTATTTCACAATATATATCTCAGCCATAAGTATTGCAAAAATCTTCGTTTGGAAGACAGACGCGTATACCTAGGAGAAAGTGTAGTCCAACTTTGTCGCTTTCGACAAAATCTCCAGTACCTAAGCTATCACTGGCCTTGGAGCCATCTGTAAAAATTCGACTACATTCCTTACCCGGCTCAGAATATGGCGACGTTAACAAAGCCAACAGCCTGATCAGCCACTTCCGAAGACAGGATTCAGTTTCAAGGGCAATGGGACATTTTCGTTTTTGCTCTTTCAAACCATTCAGATGGGATTCAAATTGGGCAAGGATCCATAACTTACGCCATAAAACAAAAAGCATCAATCATCCGACTAACAGGCGTGTCAGAGCATTACTATGCTGAACTTTCTTCATTTTTATTCGATACTTAGACGTTCACTCGTTCCTCTCTACTGCTTGGATTGCTGCAATATGAGCTTTTAGTGCTTTTCGCTACTCGATCAGTCCCCAGGGTTCTTCAGAAAGCCACGTGCTTTGTCTTCCTTTGTGATCTGATAAAAATACTTATACATACGTTAACGAGGAAATTCATTGCGGCACAACCCAAGTTACTGCCGCCTAAGTTCCTTACACCTTAGGAACAGAACCTTAGGAAAATATAAGTTCCAAAATATGCAAGTACAGTTGTGTGTTTTAAGACCTTGATTGCAAACTCATAAGATAAGGATGTATGCCAGATGATTTTATGAATCTGAAAATAGTTACAGTGGCCAACTCAACGATCATTGCCTTTCTTTTGAATATGTTAATCTACGTGTGCTTCTTACTTACTTACTTAAGGTGGCGCTACAGTCCGTAGCCTCAATTAATAAGCGCCTCCAGCCAGTTCGATTTATAGCTAGCTGCCTCCATTTTCGCACGCCAAATTGGTTGATGTCCCCTTCCACTTGTGTTCGTCACTTGAGTCGCGGTCTTCCTCTACAGCGCCCCACCCTTAGGTGGTGGATTCGAAGATTTTCCAGGCCGAATATCCTCCTTTTGCATGGCCGTTCCCAACGCACTTTTTGGATGGCAGTGATATCTACTTTTGCAGCAGTCTTGGGCCTCTGCTAGTTGTTCAACTGCACTTGGTCTATTAAAAGATTTAACATTCCACGTACAGATCCCAAGTTCGTTGTCCTTATTTCGTTTGCATGGTTTGTCATCAGTAAATCCGTCCATATCCGAAGCTTGCTGTTGCTGTTGTTTTTTTACATGGCAACCCGATGGACCAATTCCATTCAGAGACCCCCAGAACGAGGGTTTGGTTGGCCGAAGTGTGCTTCAACGGCGTGTTTATACGAACTTTCAACTACTTCTCTAACAAAACATCACACGGGCAATCTAAGCCTATTATATTTCACACAAAGGCCATTCAGTTTTCAGGACGAGCAAAAACAGTTCCGACAATTCCCACCAAAAACTTAGCAAAGCCAATACG
Source organism: Criorhina ranunculi (assembly GCA_951813785.1). Classification (NCBI taxonomy): domain Eukaryota; kingdom Metazoa; phylum Arthropoda; class Insecta; order Diptera; family Syrphidae; genus Criorhina; species Criorhina ranunculi. Next base: position 50,909,035 of record OX638381.1, on the reverse strand, counting down.
ATTCGCAGCCATAAATTGATGCTTTTCACTTTATTTTCACACTCGATTTCGCAAAGATAAAACAAATAAAATTCGTTAAGGAAATCTTAAATCCATTAGAAACAAATCGCATGGCACCCTATTGTTCCAATATAACAACAAAAGGATGCTATGGAATTGAATGAATAAACTGATAAAATAAAGGCTTCATCCGTATCCATTATGTCACATGAACCAAAAATAAAAACAAGTGGTTCGAAGCAAAGTGTTTTAAAGCGTGAAAAGGGTCTTTCAAAAGGTTAAAGTTATTTAAGAAAACAACGAGTGCAAAGGATGGAGCAAAAAATAAAAGAAAAAAGACATTGGTGTTCGAAGGGTAGACAAGTGCATTCAAGAGGACACAAGCGTCGATAGGTTTTTCTCAATCAACCTCTGTCTACTGACTCTTACTCTCACCCGAGTGCTTGGTACCTCCCTTTGGGAAATCGTTGCTGGTATTGTAGCTAATGAGAGAAGGGGGTAGAATGTTGGAATCGAAGGTGGTGTCTACACAGTACCAATCAGGCCGAACTACTTATTGTGAACTTTTAACAAATATGAGTTTCAACGATATATTCGGTGCACAGGCCTATAAGAACCGGGTTATCTGGCTCCTTATCCCAGGAGAACCAGTTTGTGTGTGTGAGGTAGAGGCAGACAAGTGTGACAAAAGGTCTATTCCCTTACTTTTTCAAGTAAGGTCAAGTGTGACAAAGTGTGACATGAGGGCAGGGAGGGGTATAAAAACCACTAAATTTGTGTGACGTAATATATGGACCATCCCCAATGGGAAAAAATTAGGGGATTATAACAAAAATATTCCCAAACAAACGCACACTAGTGGGTAGACAGAAGGAGGCAGGTGGATCTTACCTACAAGTTGATCTCGGTTACCGAAGTGTTGAGACTACCTCACGCAGTTCCTGTCCGGTCATGGCGGCTATCGGAATTACTTGCACCGATTTGGGCATAATAGCTCATCGCTCTGCCCGAGAAGACAGTTTTCTATTGTAGACGTTTCCAACATTGAAGTAATATCCTCCTCAGTGCACCAGTACATATGTATAAATACAGAGAGCATAGCATACAATTTTAACCAGTTCCAGCGGGGAGCTGGAAGAACGCCACAGGGCGGCGTCATTTCTCCTCTACTCTGGGTAATGGTGATGAACAAAATTCTTATAAAACTAGACAGAGAAGGGGTCAAAGTTGTCGCGTACACGGATGGACGTGGTGATACTAGCGTCAGGAAAGTTTCTTTCCGTGATAAGTGAAATCATGGGGACTGCTCTAGACAAGGTAAACACCTCGGCGTAAGTCCGAGCAAAACGGAACTGATGCTATTCACTACCAAAACCAAAATACCCGATTTTACCCTTCCCCGTCAGAACGGTCAACCACTCGCACTATCCTCCAGCGCTAGGTATCTGGGTATCATGCTTGACCCAAAACTTGACTGAAAGCAACACATCGAACACAGAGTAGGGAAGGCATGTGTTGCTTTCGATGCCTGCAACAAAAGAAGTCGGGACTTCAACCAAAGATGACTTTGTGGATGTACAAATCCATAGTGCATCTAGTTCTCACCTACGGGTACCTAGTATCGTGGCTCGTGTTGAGCAAAGGTTACAACCTCATGAAACTGAAAAGGCTACAAAGAACAGCCAGCATGGCACCACGGGTGCATTGAGGTCGGCCCCAACGGATGCCCTCACTGTGCTGCTGCATCGTTTACCTCTCAATCTACACACAAAATACACCGCATTATGTAACTCAGAGAATCTGGGTGCTAGACTGCAAGGCCTTACGGCCATAGCAACAATCTGGATTCGTAACCTAGTGATATGGTCACGTCTACATCACACCCAAACTTAGTTTTAGAAGACATGCCCACGTAGGATTTCCTACCAGAGCTCAGTGGAAGAAAAACGAAGCAGTGAAGAACTTTGACACGGGCATCTACACCGACGGATCAAAGATGGACTGTGGTGTGGGGGCCGGTGGCTATTTGGAATCACTGAAAATATCAAAATCATTCCGCTTGCCAGATTTTGCCAGCGTTGTCCAGGCGGAGCCACCGGCAATTCGAGAAGCTTGTACGCAGCTCGGGTGAGACAAAATGCAAAAACAAAACATTGCTATCCTTGCGGATAGCCAAGCCGGTGTCAAAGCCATTAACTCGGTTATCGCAGTCTCCAAACTGGTTCAGGAGTCCCGGAACGAGCTTACCTGCTTGAGTGAACGTTTCAGCGTCAGACTGCTCTGGGTCCCAGGGCACAGTGACAATAAACTGGCCAGACAGGGTTCAGCCCTACACGCCTCATGCGCAGTAAGGGTCCATATCCCGCTAGGTGCGGTTAAACGACATATCCACTCACACCACATACAGAAGGCAAACCTCCAATGGAGGGGGTTAACCAACTGCGCCATATCAAGAAAGATATGACCGACCTACGACAAGAGCAGAACAAAAGACCTAATTAACAGAACTCGGTCAGACATCGCCAGAGTCACTGCGGTAACCACGGGGCATTGGCCAATTGGAGTCCATGCGACCAAACGAGGTATCCCTTACAACCCCCACTGCCGCAGTTGCGGGAACGAAAATGAGAAGGCAACTCTTTCCCATACAACCCCCACTGCCGCCGCTGCGGGAATGAAAATGAGAAAGAAACTCTCTCCCATTTCCTCTGCAAACGTCCGCTGGGTGCACTAAACCAACCATTCCTCAACGACCTCTTTCTTAACTCCACAGTTTGGATCTTGGCACCGATTGTCTCACACTCATCAACCAGGTCCCACGAGTCGTGGTAACAAAAAGGCACACCCAGTGCTACTTGGGTTCATCTTGAACGGCCACTTTGTCCTTAATGTTCGATTGAAGCGGTTGCCAGTTCAGGCTTGCGAACTAGGACTAGAACTACTCGTTGAACCAATTTGAGGTTATGATGAAGATTTAGGAGGTTTTGACATCTGTGTGTATCAGATCGCCTAGGTCGTTAAAGTAGAAGACTACTGGACGAAGCTGGAACAACTAGAAAGGAGGTACCTCATATTTGTTTAAAAAAAACATTGTAATCAGTATAAACTGTGGAAACACATTGACACTCCCGCCTCTCAAGATAGCAAAGTTCCACTAACAGACAAGGTCTACTTTTTTGGCGTGCCAACTGCCTACAATTATTACACATCAAAACATTCTGCAACGGCTATGGGGACAAACATTGATACATAGACTGCTCTGCATGAACTAATTTAATCATTTATTCACTATGCTTCCAAAAGCATCCTAAATCTGCTCCAAAGGAGCTTTAAATTTCGGCCGCTGTTTCAAAATGGAAACTTTTCAACAATAACACAGATTTATCATCCAACTTTATTTATTCTTTTTGTTTGAAACTTTTTATCGAAACAAATGCACCCTATTATCTCAAGGGATACATAAAGGGAAAAATAACAATTTTCAATTTCTTTCTCACTGATGCATCCGTTGGAAATGCAACTCACATCCGACTGCAGTGTTAGTAGCGTTGCCATATAGCTATCTATTCAGATAGTTAAATCATACAGGACTCTGATGCAAATCTATTGACACTTTTCTATACGTATACGCGTTTTCAAAGTTTCATTATCCTTTGCAATTCGATTTGAATGAAGCCTCACTGGCATGGTGTTTAGTTGTATTCATGAATTAACCAATTCAAGGTAGTCGAAAGCCCAGAAGACCACAATTGTGATAGTTGCTGATTATATGCAAATACACACAGCAAATGGATGTTGTCCCACCGGACGACACGGACGGACGTTCATTGACTGCGAGTTCTGTTTTAATATTTGCACCCAGATTAGTTGGACTATATATGACAGGAAATCATGGCTTCCCCGATAAAATAATAGCAAATACAAACACGACCATGTGAACCGACCACAATTTAGGGTTCAGTGCATAAAATACTCGACGATGAACTTTAATGAAGAATTTAATTAATGGGTTTTAATTGGTAGCAAATGTCATTAGATGGTTGTGTAAATGGAAGCTCGACTAAATAAATTAAAATTTAACGGTGATATCACGCTTTCCATGGGTAAACATTTAATTTTGTATTCAAATTAACGCTCTACTATCCACATGTTTTAACCAAGCTGGAACAGATGCCGTTTAAATAGATTAAGAGGGATATAGCTACCAGATATCCTGACTGTATTCGGAATTAATTGTCAACATTTAAAAAGCGTCGAAAGATAATTTTGATAATTTTAGGTGCTTGGATGCCGAGGCATAGCATTTTAGAAGTGGTTAAACATGAACTTAAACGTAGCCTGACAGTCTGTACAGACACTTAAACCCTTCCGTACTCTTCTTTGGCCACATTCCCTTCTTAGCTCAATTACTGTCCAGATCCAGTTCTGAGCATAAGAAAAGTGGTTTTTACTTAAAGCACCAACAATTATTATTATAAATGATTATAAATGCTGCTTTCAGGATAAGGAATGTACCTTGGATGTGGAAAGTAGCGGAGGTAATTATGATACCGAAACCAGGCAAACCACCTAGTGAAGTCACCTCAAGGAAGCAGCCACGAAAAGTGCTCTGCATCCAATCTTTGAAAAGCGAGCGATAAGGGCCATCGAAAGATAGCAAGTTGGGCAAAAGTTGAAACTAACTCGGACTACCTCACGTCATCTCCTGATTTCAGTCTAAGCATCAAAACAATTATTCCCTTAAGAGACGAGTGGGCCGACGAAAATTTCGATTTTCACCGACGCGTCAAAAACCGAAGAAGGAGTAGGCTCTGGGATCTACTCACTAGAACCCGATATAAAGTGGTCAATCAGGCTTCCGAACAACGGTAGTGTGTTCAAAGCGGAAGTCCTAGCCATCGCCGAGGCAGCCCGTGAACTATCAATGAAGATAGTCTCTAGGAAAATCATCGACATTTACATAGACGGTCAAGCCGGATGGTCATCTCATCCACAGTAGTTAAGTAAAAAATTGTCAAACGCTGGCGCGAATGGCTCAAACCCCTCACCGCGACCCACAATGTAACACTCTGGTGGATACCGGGACACAAAGGTATTAACGGGAATGAAATGGCGGATGAATTAGCCAGGAAGGGCTCGGAACAGGAGCCATCACTTATCGACCACTCAGTTCTACCCCCTATAGCTCTCGTCAAATCTAGCATTGCACTAGACTTCCAAAGACAAGCTGATGAGAAATGGAGCGCACTCTTATCATGCCGCATCTCCAGGAAACTCTGGTCAAATATCGACAAGATTAAAACGGGGCACATTCTTGCGCTAAACAGATCAAACTTAAGACTCTTCACAGGGATCATCACAGGTCACAACCTACTGGCGGCCCACCTCAAAAGAATGCGTTTAAGTACAGACGAGTTATGCAAAGGCTGTGGGAATACAGACGCGGAAGAGAACAGAACCCACTTCCTATGCAAATGTTCCAGCCAACACAGAACAAGAAGAAAGACGGCCCTTGATGAATACTATTTCAATGACCTGGGCGACCTGTCTATGAAGCCACCAAAAGCCATTCTAAAATTTTCGATGAATTCGGGATGGTTCAGGGAGGCCAAATGATCGTTATCGCACTCACCCAGACCTCCCCTCTTCAGACTGGACATTCCGAGAGAAGCCTGCATCACGCGATGCATCTACCTCTTAAACCTACCTTAGCTACTTAGTGAAGTCACCCCCTATCGCCCTATATCGATGGATGTTGGATGGTATTCATACTGTTCTTGGTCAAAAAATCACGAATAAGGATGGCATTATGCTTTATAGTGGTGCCATTACCCACGAGTTGTTTGCCAACAAATCCGTTATTTTTTGGCGAATTTCTTTACGCAAACGTCTCATAACGCCCGAATAATAAACCTTGTTGACTGTCTGATCTTGTGACAAGAATTCATGATGCACAACACCGTTGTAATCCATAAAAACCGTGAGCATCGCCTTCTTTTGCGACTGAAAATGAGGTGGTTTTTTCGACGGACTCACGACCACTTTTGAAGCGTTTGTGTCACACATGAATGTTTGTTTGCGATAGAGTATCGATGCCGAAATACTTCTCCAACATTTCTAAAGTTTTCGCACCGTTGAATCCGTTTTTAACACAAAAATGTATGCAAACTGGTTGTTGGTCCCATTTGTAAAATCGTAAAAAATTGAAAAAAAAAATGGATCCAGATGTACTTCTGACAGCGTAGCTCTTACAAATGTCAAGCTATGACGTAAAAATTGAAAAAAAAAAAAATCGAATCAGATGACTGAAAGCGGCACACTGTGATCATTCCTGAAACTTTTTGATCAAGTTGATTTAACGTCAAATAATTGGAAAGGCTGGCTTCTCCCCCTCCTGCGGTGAAATGCCAAAACGGCCGTAACGTAGGGAAAATGGGAAAAAGGGAGAAGGGGTTAGTGGGCAAAAATTTCACACTGTTACTGAGTACGGGCTCAGTTTCGTCTTAAAAAGATTATCACCTCCCAGCGCAAAAAAAAAAAATAAAATTCTGTCGATATTTTCAACATCTTTCTACGCTCAGGAATATGTGAATGATATCGCCATACTATCTGTTGATCCACCCCATATCAGCTCCAAGGTACTGATGGCTCTTCATGTCATTATCAAATGGAGTACTAGGTATGAGGATTAATTCGCACAAAAAAAAAAATTGGATGGATTGACTCTAGTAGTACTCAAAGGCGTTAGAATCTCAGTTGATAATGAATTTTAAGTCTAAAGCGGGTAGTGCATATGTCAACTGTTTCCGTCCTTCGTTTCTAACTATGGTTCATAGTCGTTCACCAACAGTTAAAATATATACGATGGCCTAGTCATCATTATCAGTGGCAATCACGAACTAAAGGGCTTAGTATAAAGCATAAAAAAATGTTCATCCGCGTTCGAATCTGAAAAGAAGCCAAGTATCTAGAACTAATTTAAGACCAAAAACCTACTTGGAATCCCCATCGTAATAGATGCCACTTCAGCTCTGTTTATGCTATTCCGACAGCCAGCGAACGATTAAAGTTTTGATTTTTTTTTTCGACTTAAGCTTGCTCGGAGTTGCATAAAAACCATGGAACTCAACCAATTGACAATCAAAAAAAGTTCATAAGTCCATCAAACAACAAGAAATACTCACACTAGACACCTCACCAGACACCACTCCGTTAACTACCATCTTGAAAAGCTGGGCATAACTTCTTCGAATATGTGCGGACCAAAAAACTGAAGAGATTATTTTGCGCGAATGTCCTGCCATTGCTCGAAGCAGGCAAAAACAACCATGATCCTTGAGTTCCTCCATCACTTCCGAGTTTTCCTTTATTTTTTCAGTTTAAAGAAACCAAGATCTATATGGTCGCAGGGCTTTTCCTTTTGGTCTCTGCCAGGTAAGAGGTGCTTAAACGGGTTTTTATTCTCTCCACGTAGCCCATCAACTTAAGGAATTAGCATGCGTATGTGGTTTTCATTCACTTAAACTCTTTTACTGCATATGTCATAAAAATTTGAGGTACCAGCTCCAAGATGGAGTATGAATTTGACAGTTATGGTCCGATTCGACTCGAAATGGATATCCGAAGGTTTATGGGGTCGCTGATTATGCATTTAAGGTCAAAATGGTTTGAAATTCAAGATGATGGACAAATTTTATATTTATGGTTCGGACTGAACATTTATTTATTGAAATTTGCGTGGTTGACCAAAATAACGACTGTTTATATGGGTGAAGCACATGAGTTTTTTTTATATTACATCCAGTAGGTACTTGAAAACTTAAAAACAACTTAATTCGCATGAGAAGTAGATGGATAGATGTAATCAGGCATTATCATTAGGAATGATAGATAGATCGATAGATAATTTTTATTTCGCAATTTAAATTACACCAAGTTTTGTTACCCGAGAAAAATCTCCACTTAAATATATGGTTGAAATGACGCGATTGATATATCGTTAAAAAAGTAAAATAAGAAAAAAAACTAACAAGTAAATACAGTTATACTTGTTAATAAACAATTTAATAAATAAATAAGTAAATACCTACAAAGCTAAATAAATAAATAGATAAGCAAATAAATAAGTAAATAGCTAGATAAATAAAAACGTAAATAAATAAACAAATAAATAAATAAATAAGTAAATAAATAAATAGAAAATAAATAAATTTACAGATCAATTTATAAATAAACGAGCAATTAATTTTTGTTTTTAAGATTTTATTTAGCTTCATTTGTCACTTTGATTCAAATCTTGCGACTGATTTTAAACGCGCTTTCCAATGAGCTAGCGACTTGAAACTTAAAACATAGTTCAGCACAGGAGGACAACGCAAAACCGAAATTGGCGGATGCCCCAAGATGGCGACGCCCTTAATATGGGTATCAAATAAATGGGTTTGACCAGTTGTTCAGTTAATATGGCGGACGCCGCAGATAGCACTTAACCCTTTGTTCCCGGAGGTGTCCATTTTTAAAAATATTTTTATAAAACTTTGAAATTCAGATAAAATCTGTTTTATTAATAATGAATTTAAATAAAAAAATTTTTTGTCGACTTTTTGAAATCTTTTATTAATGTTTTTAGAAGTGGTTTCGCCACGTTTCCAGTAGGGCTCGGAGAACTAGGGCCTGATTTTCTTTTTGTCTATTTTAACTGTCTTGCTCCCAACAAGTCCTGAGCAAACAGCTAATCTGAACGCTTTGAGCGATAATGTTGTCGAACTGGCTTTCCCATTGAATAATATTGTATGCATTTAAAAGGCACATATTTAGCAAATACCAAAAAATCCGATGCCACAATTTTTTCGATTTGCGGTCTATTTCATAAATGGATTTTAGCATATCCACCTTATTAACATAGCCCATGTGTTTGTTATAATCATTTACAAGTTGTGAACATAAAACCTCCTTCTTACGGTCATCTTTTTGTATGCCCATTGCTGTTCCAGAAACTGATGGGTCATGAAAGTTACTCAAAAAGTGCACTGATTTCTTGTCCTTCCATTTTAAAAAATGCTACACCGTCCTTACTTACGCGCCAGTCAGTAAATTTTTGTCATTTAGCAGATCAGTGGGTGCATTTTTTCTTTATTTCCGAAAAGTTCCACAGGAGTAAATCATATCTGCTTGTAATTTTTTTTGAAGTTGTATTGAATTGAAAAAATTATCGAAAAAGATACAATGTCCTTTTCCTACTAACGTCCTGGAAAGGTCCTTCACCACACGTGAACCAAGACCTTCTTCGGTACCTATCGTAGTTTTCCCGGTGTAGATCTGAAACTAGCACACATTTTTTCGTCAGCTCTGATCCAAACCATGTATCCTCGTTTTATAGGTTTCAACTCCGTTCTTTTAAATTTTATCATTGATTCATCTATAGATTGAAATTTAGATGGCTTCAGAGGGGGCGCAACTTATAAAGCTTATCAAAATCTTGAGATGTCCTGTCTGGTTGTCGCAAACTATCATTCAAATGAATATGCCCAAGAAGCCAGGCAAAACGATCCCTTGACATGAGTGAACAAATGTAATTATGTATCTCTGAGTTGAGGCATAGATGACCAATAATCGCAATAACTTGGAAGCTTTTTGACACCCATCAATAAGTTTATAGTCAGGAACACTTTGATTTCTTCTTGATTGGTTGAAATGTAGCTTCCACTATTTCCTCCAGCTTTTTGCACGGCATACGAATTTGTTTCGAACGCAGTATGTTCAATTAATTCCATTGGAAATAAATGAAGAAATACATCGGTAGGTGTTTCTAAGTCTTCAGAAATAGCGGGACCTGTTTTTTCTTCAAACTCTTTTTTCGTACCTTGCAAATAATTTCTTGACGTCGTCATCCAGATGGTTCGCTTAGCCTTTTTTTTTTGATCATCTTCGCTAATCCATTCCTCGTCATGTTCTTCTTGAGGCTTGTCAACAAAAACGATTTCCATCGAATTTATGTCGAATAAGATCTTCAACATTTGCTTCAGGATCTTTTGGTTCTTCGCCACTACTTTCAGATTCGATCTCCGATGGAACTTCGTCAAAATAAATCTGAAATTCTTCCGAACCCATCGCCTCTAGGTCACTGCAAAACCACTAGGAACCTTTTTCTTCACGACCCACTTGATATGGGTATCAAATGATAGCGTTTCACGAGTAGAGTAAGATAATTAACGTGATGTTTAAATCCAATATAGCGGAATCTATGTTAGTAATCAGGATTACAAGTCTGGATAGAATAATCTGAAATGTACACCTTATCCATCCTAAAGCCATGCAATTCCCAGCAAAGTTTAATCACAGAACGACCGAGAGAAAGATGTTGCCAATAATTTTGTCATGGGTCTCCACAGTCCATAAAATGCAGGGTAGCACTATTGACCATGCTGTGGCGTATTTAGGCTCCAGACTCTTTGAAGAGGGTCAGGCGTATTTAGCATTGATTCGCGTAAAGTCTTTTGAAATGATGAGTATTGACGAGCTAGACTGTGATAAATTAACAGGAAAGAAACCATGCAATAAAGACGCAATGAGAGAGTTGGAATGGATAAGGAGTTTGCGTCAGGCTTTTATCAGACTAAAATAAAAACGTGGGGTGCATTATAACATGTAGAAGTAGGTATTAATATCGACTTGACTAGAAAAATCTGTTTCCATGCTCGACAAAAAGAAAAATTTCAATGCGCTACACGTTTTTTTTTTAGTCTGATAAAAGTTCCAGATTATTACTTAATCCCCTAACGTAGCGACAGAAAGTGGCCTTTGGCATCCGACTCGAGGCGCCTGTACAGTCATCTGTCTTGCATAATTTCTTACCAGAAATCAAAAGTTTTACGGGACCCTAATTTGTGTCCTTATTACTTTCCGTTTAACTTAAAAGTTTTTTTTACCCTTTTTTTTTTATTTAACTATAAAGTTGGATGTAGTTCGATTTTAACTCATTTACGAATGGATTGCTAGCGTTTTAAAAATGTATGTTTAAGTTTTTTTTATTCTAAAACAAATCAATTTAACGTTCGCCTTATTGTAAAGCTCACCGTAGAATAATGCCAAGATAAATTTAGCATCATTTTTAGAACTTTGTTCTGGCATGTTTGTAGTTTTTTTCAAGTGGCACTTAGCACAATTTCCCCACCCTTGGCATCCGTATAACAAAATTGCATAAAAAATAACATTAGTATAGATAATAATTTTATTGTTAGCTGACAATAGCGACTTTCTAATAATAAATGGATACAGCATTTTGATTGCAATTTCAGCTTTTTTTACCGTCCTATTTATATGTTCGTTAAAGGTTATGTTGGGTTAGGTTAGGTTAGGTTGAAGTGGCTGCCAGCTATTACCAGCACACTTTGACCAGCGATAGGTCCATTGTGATACCACATGGATCTGAAGAGATCTCCAAAGGAGTAAACCAATTGGAGCTTTTTATGAAGCGAAGAAGGTTTCTGATATCTGTGTTTATCAGATCGCCTATGTCGTTAAGGAAGAATTCCCCTAAATGGAGTCTTCTTTTACGGGAGAGAGCTGGGCAGTTACAAAAAAGGTAGTTTCCTCCTTCTCTTCGTCCATGCAGCTTCTACAGAAATCATTTGAATGGGCGCCAAGCCTTGTTGCATGCTTGCCTATTATACAGGGTCCCGTGATGACACCTATTATCGAACTGATATGCGATCTGTTGAGAGAAATCAAATTCTTAGAGCGCTTCAGATCCAGCAGTGGCCAAATCCGCTTTGTCGCTAGACACGTTATGCCATTTGTCCACCTAGAATTTATTTTCTCGATAGCATCTAGCTTGAGCTTGAGTTTACATGTAGCGATCGGTATACCCAGGGTGTCTCTTTCTGTAAGCATAGGTACGGTTGTTCCATACCTGGCGAGTTCATCAGCCTTACTGTTCCCTGCAATATCTTTATACCCCGGCACCCAGCAAAGGTGAATAAAGGTTAATTTGCTGTCAATATATACTCCTAAGGTATGTTTACTCCATTTACCTGCAATGGAACACTGGAAGGGATACACCATGGGTGGCCATGGTGTAGTGGTTGCATCATCGCTTGTCACGCTGAAGGTTCCAGGTTCGAATCCCGATGTCAAAAAAAAAAAAAAAGTCGATCAACTGCGGACAAAAGCTGATGTCAACTTTAACGCATAGGCATAACACTTGTAGTAGGATGGCCATATGGCTTGAAAGTGTTGACCATACTAATGATATCGGGATGTTCGAAAGAAATACTGTGAATTATAAGCAATGGCAACAGTACCAATAATTCTCCCCAGTCATTCTGGACACCACCCTCGGAGCAAAAAGACTGAAACCTAATACCACCTGAGTTTCAAAATCACTACATCAACACTAGCGCTGTGTGAATAGCATCATAAGGGTATTCATAACCCCTTTAGCGCCAGTGAATTATAAAAAAAAAAAAACAAGACTTTCTTCTTTGGGTGAAAAAAAGCTTGCATTTTCCACTTCGCGTAGTATTTTTTCAATATTTCCATCGCAATTTTTGGGTTAAACTCAACTTTAAGAGCAAAATGATAATTGCAGTGTCATCTCATCACTAAAGACGGCAACATCGCAATTAGGTAAATTTGGAAAATCCGACGCATGCAAATGATACAGAATCGGTCCACGAACAGAACCTTGGGGCACACTTGAGCTAACTTGAATTGAGTTAGACACGCCGTAATTAACAAAGACTCTGAAGGAATGATTTGACAAAAAGCTTTGGACTACATTTGATGATACATTTTCAATAGTTTAAGCACCCATAGATTAATGGTGTTTTGTTTAAAAAAAAAAAACGGACGTCTCACTCCATTGCCTGCATACAAAAAGCATTATTAATATACTAAGCGAAGTCAGGCGGAATATCTTTAAGATTCTCACTCAAAGGACAGTTTAATGAAAGCACCAAATCAACAAATTCGTTTTGTCCTTGTTGTCCTAAAACAATCCGTTTTCTAAGCTTACATGCAATTCTTCATGTTTGTACCTTAAAACCTAACATCCAAAATGTGTTCACGTACAGATGAATGGAAATGGCAGATGGTGAGTAGCCTCTTCTATGCTGATTTTGTGTGTGTGAATACTCTTATCTGCATTAATTCATCCTGTTTGAAACTATCCTCAACGGGATGGTGTAAGAACATTTATTGTGATTACACGTGAGTGTGTATGTACCTACATACATGGGTATAAGTACTGAGGTAATATACAACGCATGTACTTACTTACACTCATTATTACTTCAATGAGTATCAAGGGGATATCATGGGCAAGAGTAATACGACTTAAAAGATGTATGCTTCCCAAACAACTCCTACCGTAATCAGCATCAACCTTTCAACATCATACCTTGGCTTTTTGCTGTTTATTAAGCTGATGGCAACCGTTGATGTAATTCCTTTTGGCAATCATTTTGAGGATCTATGACCAAATGTTTTACTACGGTACAACATTTTAAATTTTAAAGTAAGATTTCGGTTTGTTTTCTAGGGGATTTGTAGGAGAGGATATCCTAACGATTTACTATGTACACACATGTATCTGTATGTGGTGTGGTGTTGCTAAATGGCATGGTTGGCTTTGTACGGGTTTGAGAATATTCTCTAACGCACGTCTGTTTAAAGTCACTCTCCGACTACCAGACCACTGTCAAGAGAAAGTGCCAGCAATTTGTGTCCGATATATGGTGAAGCCATTGTCATGAAGACAGATATCCAGGGACCAACAACAGGACCTGAGTTGGTAAAACAATGTCGCGAATCCATTAACGAGATTAAAGACATGTGATACATTACTCTGTAATAGGTCGCAAGACATTGAGACCTACAAAGTGACGACAAAGAGGTATCGACCTCTGAAATGCATATAATAAACCTTTAAAGCCCGGAAAGGCCTAGTGCACCACTCGTCAGTCATATTGAGGTTCATCAGCTCATTGGAGCAGCGTTATTCGCATATGTCGAAGCAAGGATGTTAACAACATCGATGTGACTGCCATTACAAACCGACCACAGTCCTTTTCCATGACTAAGTTCTATTCAGTAGCATCGCACAGCAGTAATTATTTTATCCATGGCGGGTATTTTGACAGAGTTGCAGTAGCTGTCAAAAGTCCCATAGCTGATTTACAGTCTCATTGTCGCCTGGAAAATGATAGAACTGTGACTATAAATGGATATCGAAACATCTTTCAAAATCTTGTTTTGCCTGATGTTGATGGATGCAGTCTGCACCATATGAGAGGGTTGTCATCGCACACTGGTAATTCTTAAAAGACGCATCATTTCCTGGACGAATAATGTCATTGGCCACATCGATCAAGGGGACAGATTTTTCGATGAGGCTACAGATTGCATAAGATGGATGAACTTCCACAGCTCCATTTCCATTTCAATTCATTCTGGTGTCCTACAGAGCTTAGTCCTCACCGATGTTTTCCTCGCAAACTGTTGGTTTATTTTTAACGATTCTCTGACAACAGCCCCAAGATAATGGAATTTTAAACCCAGCGACAGCGAATGTCAATTCAACTTTAAAATTGATGTATGTTATCGGTGTGCAAACAACTGAGTTTAGTTCAATCCAGTATACTGTCTCCTGTCTCTAAAGCAGTAAAAATCTCTGAAGTTTTCGTGTCCTGTTGACAACGCTTCTATCATTTTGTGTTTGGAAGATTTGTCTTGCTGCAGCCGGTCGAGAACTTAATCGCTCTTTTATCCTGTCTGCATATTGCCATGCTTCCCTACCTTCTCAGCATTTCTCTACCCAGGGCAGTCAATAATTCAGAACCCAGAAACTTAGAGGCTGACCAGGTTGTTGGTCTTCTCATTTTATTTGATGCATGTGTGGTCTCTAAACTAAGCCAGTATCAAGTCACATTGAATTGTACCGTCATTGAGTTTTGAACCGTTCTATTGTCAATAATATATTGAAGGTTTGTCCGCAGACTGAGATGGCAAGCTAGATCTAAATCTCTAGAAAATGTACTTGCTCCCCCTCAACCGTCTAAATAGTTAAGTCCTCTAACCCTCTAAAGGGTTTTTCAATTGGGACATTATAATTTTATATTTTCATACAAACGCACCCTTAAACTTGTTTTATGATCTGTCAATGTCAGAATGTCAGTCAAGGTTTACATTTTTATCATGGTTAAGTTCACGAACGAGCAACGTTTGGAAATTATTAAAAATTGCTACCAACATTCTGAGTCGGTGGTCGCACCTTTAAGAACTCCAATTTTGAGTCCGATCAGACAAACTGTACGTGCTATTGTATATAAATTCGAGTCAAGATATTCACTATTGAATGTTCCTGTGCCAGTGAGACAACGCACCGGTCGAAGTACCGAAAATATCGTGCTTCAGTTCAAAATGAGCGAAATCAGTCGATTCCAGGCCGTCCACAGGAAATGGATATCTCTCAGTCCACATTTTGGCGAATTTTGCATAAAGATCTTGGCCTACACCCTTAAAAGATCAAATTAACTCAAGAATTGAAGCCTCTTGATCATTTGAAGCGTCGAAACTTCTCCAAAAGTTTGAAGAAATTCCTGAATTTCATCGAAAAACTATCTTCAGCGACGAAGCTAATTTTCTGCTTAAAGGCTTTGTTATTGGACACCAACAAACCTACAAGTGCTTTAAGAGACTCCATTGCATCCACAAAAAGTAACCGTGTATGGTTGGACCGTATTTTTTCGTCGAAGAAAATGATCGCCATGTTACGGTGTTACGGAGTTCGCTATTGTGCCAGACTATTATTGGCCAGAATTTGATGGATTCGACATCAATGATATGTGATTCCAACAAGATGGTGCCTTATGCCAAAAAGTTGATAAAACAATTGATCTATTGAAGGAGAAGTTCGGTCATCGTGTATTCTCGAGAAATGGTCGAATGGCCACCTCGCTCATGCGATTTAACGCCGTTGAAAACCCCTTTATAAGAGTTTTGTAGTACCTTTCATCGAACTTGACTCTCTCCTTCCGTCTATAGGCATATTAAGATTCTTAATCTCCAGGACCCAGGATATCTATTCATGTCCATAGATTGATCCGCGTCGGAGCCATTTTTTATCTCTGTCCTTTTGGCCGCTTCATAAATAAATAAAGCGACAAGACTCACAGAATAACCTCCATCGTACATGTTAGTGCCGTGGGTATATGATTCAAATATTGTGGATACCGATCTTTTCCAGGTTGTCAAAACAAAAATCCACAAAGTCTCCAAGGCACTTGGAATGTGTCGTTGTGTCTTTCGGGCAGAACTACATGCCATTAATACGTGCGCTAATATCATTCTCGATTCTGGCACAAAGGGAATAACCTTCAATATCCTCACCAATAGTCAAGCAGTGCTCAAAGCACTAAGCGCCCATTGCTGGAACTCGAAGGCCGTCTTAGGCTTCGATGCTCTCCAGGACCTCTCAAAGAGAGATTTAATCAAGGTCTGGTGGGTACCTGGACACAGAGGCATTGAAGGCTATGAAATTGCAGATAGACTTCCCCGAAGAGGCTCTACATATGTGCTGAACCCTTCTGCGGCAACCTTACCTCCGCATTTACAACGAGTCTCGACAACTGGGAAAAACGGAACTTCTTATCGTACTGATACCACATCCAGGGACTAAGACAGGCTAAAAGAGCCATTCGACCCCTGAACTAAGCCACAATAAACATCCTCAACCACAAAAGGGAAAGCTTGTCGGCTTCCTCACCGGTCTCAGATATCATTTCCATAACCTTAATATAGTTCAGGAATCTGAATGCCTTGCCTAACCGGCTCCAGGCACAACAGATCTTCCAGGTCGCAGTGCCATATGCGTCTGTCGCAGAGCCCAACAAATAATAATAATAACCAATCAAAAGGACCTCGCCTTAATCTTCATACAAAATGCTAGTAGAGTTCTGTCATTAGTAAAACTAAAAACCTTGCTGTCGACAAACAGGTCGTTACTGTGCTCGTTCTAAGACACGATTGTATTGCTGGAATACCTTAAGGTTCTGTTGTCTATTTACAAACCAAATGTTTAAGGATGCTCCAAATTAAATAAGGTCTAAACTTTACATGAATAGTTGGTGGTGGTGGTGTTGAATTGTTAGAAAAGGTGTTTCACTTTAATGGGAAGATGGAGTAACTGAAGTTATTATTATATCACTTGACTAGAAAATACGTGATCTACATCGGGTCTAAGAGCTCTGGGCTTGACGGCAGTGGAGTGAGTATCATTTCTGTTAAACCACGGTTTTCTAAAAGTCCATTTTTTTTTTTTTTTGTGGGATAGAGAATGAATCCTGTTACTATGAAAATGTTACATTTTGATGACGCAACTCTACGGCCCTTACGAGAGAATATTCCGGAAGCTCCCTCACCCTAAATTTACATTTAAAAACAAATAAAACCGTCACTATCGCAAAAATGCAACATAAATCACCATATCCACCGGACTACAAGATTCGAATCAAGACAAAGCCATGACCTACTAACAAGTGAAGCGTTTGTTTGCTTGCATTCCAATACATTGACTTTAAATTCTACTAAAACAAAAACACACACTCAAATACAGTACAAGCTTTATCACAGGTTACGTAAACAATAGTTTTGAACTTGAAACACCATCTAGATCCTTTTGTAAAGATGTGAACGCGGTGCCAAACTAAAGCCATTAAATCGATTTTACACTAAGTAACCTTTTGTGATATATATGCACTAGAACAAAAGCCTTATTGTAACTTTCATTGGGGGTGAAATTAGTGTAGAAAATCTGGAAAAATGTTGCCGCCAAACGGAGCCTCTTAAAGGTTTAGTAGAACATAATGCATCGCGTTTAAAGTACATGGAGTATCTACACACGAACGTGCATTATTTCTTAGTGCCACACTTAGCATCACTATTCTGTTTTCAATATGTTCCCGCGCTCCAAACACTCTCTCGAAACGTTGAGTCAGCATCAACTTTGAGCGATGTGGAGTGCCTTGCAGTTGCCATACATACATATATGCACACTCGTATACATGTGTATAGATTAAATTCATAAGGAATCTGCGTTGAATTAAGTGAAGGTAATTGGTATTGGAAGGGAAATAAATTTTGTTGGATTTAATTGTGGGATAAGTATTTAAAAAACGTTAAATGGGAAGTCGTTGAATATACAGGGTGTCATTAAAGATAAACAGATAATTTTTTGAGTTGTTTTCAGTTTGTATGTAGATCCTTTTATTAAAACTTTATTTATTCTTCTAAATCTATTTTATCGCTTTGAAAGTATCTCTCTCTCTCTTCTCAATCACCTTGAAGTCGGCATTGGCGCATGGAGTGTCGGACATAAATTTTCTCAGTCAGTTCAATGTGCTTACATTATTGCACTCCATTATTTTGAATCCCTTGAAGGTAGTCAGCTGTCCAAAAATTGGAAAGGGTTCCGTGCCTTTTAAAAGACCCTCATTCACACCATCAAGAAATCTTATCTTAATCAGCTTCCACTGATCTTCTGTTAATTTTCTATCTGGATTGCCAAAGTCCGACTATGGCGACCCGATGATTGCTTCTGGCAATGTCGGAGTGGGTTCTAGCCCTTTTACTCCCAGGTAAGGGTGGAGAGATCGTTTCGTCGTGCCTACCTCTTTTTGAGCATCCCGCAACTGCCTCAGATTTGGACGTGAGATCCTTACAAGCAACAGTTGGCGGTCGCATAATTCTACCTGCAGCTGAGGCGGGGATGCCTCCCTCCCTCACTGAAGCCAGCCTTCTGCTGGCCCATCCAGAGGTGTGCGCCATAGGTGTCCTTTGTTATGTCCTAGCTACCACTGGCTCCACCCTCTGTTTTGCCCTATCTAGCGCTTGGATTTTCCTCTCTGTGTAGGACGAAGGATCACGCTTGCTGAGTCGCCTTATGTATCTCTTGGCATTGACTCGCTGCCTATATTGCCAGCTGCTTCGTTGTCGAGGGGGCTTGCTGCCCTGCGGTCCTTACCTTGCTCTCTTCAGCGGCCGTTGGAATATCGGGTAAGCCCAAGCCAAGGCAGTGCTTCGGATCACACTGTGCGGAAACGCCAGTGCAATATCTGCCCATTGTGGAGTATGTCTGCTCGTCATCGTTCCCCCCGCACACCCCTGGTAGTGATGGGGTTGGTGCATGTACCCCGTCTGATGGGCGTTGGCTAGTTGTGGAGTTGTCATGCCTCCCCCCTCCCTATCTTCACCACCTGTGAGATTTCCTCACCACCAGCCAGGAATGTTCCAGTAGGAGACTTGCTGCTGTTCCTGCTGCTCCTTTCCCTCACCCTTACCTTTACCCATCACTTCCCCTTCTTCACAGTTGCCGATTTGATCGTTGCAGACCTGGGCGGTCCCATCAGCCCCTCTGTGCCCGAGCCTTCTGCAGACCCTGTGCCTCCCAAGCAGCTAGCAGTTGGCTCACTTTTTCTTGAGGACAGCTCCTGCAAGAAGGCCCTGGCATTGTGAAGCCTTCTCCTATCCCTATCCGTCAGCTCTTCCCATTTTTTTCTCCCTAGTCGTTTTATTGACGGTTTGCTAGTTGCTATCCTATTGCGGTTTAATGCCGTGGACAGAATAGAGAGGTTGGATTAGCTAGCGATTGAGCGGTTGTCATAGCCATCGAGAAGAAGCTTCTCCATGTCAATGTCAATCGCCCCACTGCTTTCTCCATCCGAAGTTGCTACGTTTGTGTGGGGTTCCTGAACAAGGAGTTTCTCTTTTTCATCTGTTATCCTACATTTGGGTTTTCCTTCCCCCGAAGGTTGTTTTTGTTTTTTGTTTTCAGTTCCCAAGAGTTGGCCGGAGGAAAAAGTGACATCACAGCATAGCCGGTTCTAGTGTGATGGGGCGATAGTTACGATAGGCCCTTGCCAGGGCGTCTGCAAGAGCTCGTTAGAGACCGAATTAACCCTCAGCCTTGCATCATTGGGCACGGTTTGCTAAATGCTCACACCATCACTGGAGTCAGGTTAACTACTCGTTAGCTTCAGACCCTCACTCAGAGACCTTACAGCTTGTGTGATTCTGTTGCAGTCGCCCCCTGGGGTCATAAGGACATACTGAGCCTCCACACCAACGTCAAGGTAAGAAGTGGAAGATGGAGGTACAAAGCTCAAGAGCTTAGCGAGAATCACATATGGCGTAAGCCTTGTTTTTGAATTTGATGCAAAATATTACACGTCTGTATCCTTTCAAATACCTTTTGATTAAGTATTTTACCATTGAAAATGCAATAAAAAAAGACTCATATGACTAAACAATTAAATTTAAATTTATTTTCTTATTAAAGTTCTGTCAATGATATTCTAATCAAGCAAGGTGTGTAGAATCATCAATCATTTGATAGCGCTTTTCGTTTTATTCAAACCGAAAAGTGCAGATGTGATGCGAGTAAGCCTCGCGAAGATTGCACATTAAGCATTGTGCAATGCACAAGAAATGAGAAAGGCGAAAAGGAAATCAGGCTAATGGGTTCGTGCATATCGTGTCGGATGTGTGTTCGCCCAAGGAGTTCAGGGACGTTGTGTCTGAGTTCGATTTCAGTTGAACGAGAAATACAATCCGATACGATGACATTGTACAAGTTACACGCGACTAATGGATAAAAAGTTGTTGAAACAGTAAGATTTGCTTTGCACACCATTTCACTCGGTCGTATGAATTAATTTTTTGGATTTTTTTTTTTTCGTTCAAGGGGAAGCCTTCTCTTGATGAGATACATTCTTGGGAAAGTCGTTTTGTCACTGTGGACAGGTTTATTTTTCCAATAATCACTCCTCATAGTATTCACAAGAGGAAGAGCAAGAGAAAAAGTTTCAATAAAGGGAGAGCTGTCTGTGATAGGCTTATCGTCCTTATATCCTTTTGGGGAGCTGATGTAATGTGAATCTGTTCATTGTTGTAATAATAAGGACAGCGCCCAAAATCTAGTATGACGAAATGACAAATCGTTACAGAAACCATACATACGAATGCAAACAGCCACAATTAGAAACTAATTTCGGTCCATAAAGTGCACAGTCCAAGGAAACTGTTCAAATGCATGGTCTTAAGTGGGTTAAATCATAAATCATAAAAAGGATATAAACTCCAACTATGTAACAAAAAGCGGAAAGCTTCATTGGCCTTAAGAGAGGATTAAAATTTAAGCGCTCTTTACAGAAGAGCACAACTGTTTAACACAATTTGTGTGTGAAAGGGAAACTCACTCTATAGCAAAGATGGACTTCTCAAGCCTCAAGAGAACCAGGAAAACAATCCTAAGCGCTTTACTTCTTCAGCGATCCGAGCGAAATGTCAACCGTGCCACCAAAGGCCATTTTACTGGATTAGGGGTGGGTAAGGCAGGAGGCCGAAAAATAACAACTAACTCTTTCTCAATTCCAAACAGCTTCCCGCAGATAGGATCCGACAAGGGGGAACAAGATTCAAGTGAGGCGGCGCACATCAACCCGCCACTCTTCTAACCTAACCTCACTAACTTACTTAAGGTGGCGCTACAGTCCGGGATGGACCTGGGCCTCAACCAACAAGCGTCTCAAGCCAGCTCGATCTTTAGCTTACTGCCTCCAGTTTTGCACGCCAAGTTGGTTGAGGTCCCCTTCAACTTGCGTGCGCCACCTGAGCCGCGGTCTTCCTCTACTGCGCTGTCCCTCGGGGTCGGATTCGAAGATTTAAGATTTTCCGGACCGGAGCATTGGTGTCCATCCGCTCTACATGACCCAGCTACCTTAATCGTTGGACCTTCACTCTTCTGGCTAAGTCAATGTCGCTGTACAGCCTTTAAAGTTCGTCGTTGTATCTCCACTCATTGTCTATGCAGACGGGACCGAAAATCACCCGAAGAATTTTCCTCTCGAAGCAGCCAGGAGCACCCTCATCCATTTTTGATAAAGTTCATGCCTTAGCCTTATATAGGGTCTCTTTTGTTGTTCGATAGAGGGCTTTGCTAGTCAATTACCTTTTTAGCTCAAAGAAACAGCGATTGGCAGGGGTTATTCTTCGTTTGATCTCAGCGCTGGTGTCGTTGTTTGAATTGATAGCGGATCCTAGGTCCTTAACTACCTCAAAGTTATATCTGTCGAGGGAGACGTTCTGTCCGAGACTTCGGTGTTGAGTGACATTTCTTGTTGACAGCACATACTTGGTCGTGTCCTCATTGACCTTTAAACCCATCTTCGCCGCTTCCGTCTCAATACTCGGGAAAGCGCCACTGACATCACGTTGCTTTCTTCCGATTATGTCAATATCATCGGCGTATGTGAGTAATTGGACAGACTTTTGAAAGATTGTGCCTCTGGTTCTGGCGCGTGAGTTTCGCATGACAGCGCATCGCCTTGTCTAAATCCTTTTTTGACATCAAAGGTCTCAGTGAGTTCTCTACCGACCTTGATGGAGCAGCGTGCATTCTCCATCGTCATCCTGCACTGTTAAGCTCTGTATAGCTCGTCTCTAAACATTCTGTCATACGCGTCCTTAAGATCGATGAATATATGGTGTGTATCCATTTGGAGCTCCTGGGTTTTTCCAAGATCTGCCGTAGTGAATATTTGGTCGATGGTGGACTTTCCTGGCCTAAAGCCACACTGATATCAGGTTGTTGACGAACGGCTTCAGACGTTCACACAATACAGCAAATAGGATCTTGTAGGCGATGTTAAGAAGTTGGCACAGTTCAGAGGGTCTCCTTTCTTGAGGATCGGACAAACAAAGGGCACGGTCCCGGGCACACTACTTCCAGTTCACTAGACCAAGGTTTCTGGCGTCCGCGATTGCCTGATCTTTAAACCAGAGGTTCGGTCTTCTTTTTCTTCGTGAACCAGGTGGCTGGGATTCGAAGATCCTCTTAGCTGGAAAATTCCCGTCCATTCGCTCGATGTGGCCGAGCCAGTGCAGTCGACGGATTTTTGCCTTCCGGACTACATCCACATCTTTGTACAGCTCGTAGAGTTCGTGGTTATATCATCTCCTCCATTCGCCTTTCTCGCATACAGGACCAAATATTCGACGTAGAATTTTTCTTTCGAAGGATCCCAAGATCTGCAGAAGGCTATCTATTGATCATTAAACGTACAGAGACCATCAGGCAATCATATGCAAGATTCAAGGGTAACCATAGAGCTATTGATGTGCAACTCTTTTCCTATATTATCGCTTGAGGTAACCAGAGCTTGTGCTACTTATATACTTTTTACACATCCTACTATCATAACTCAAATCCTTTGTAATGTACACCGTGACAAATATATTCGGTCCAAAACTAAAATTAGCTTAAAATAAAAAATCTGTTATCTAGCAAAGTGATTTTATTTTTATTTTATAATTTAGTAACTTATAAATTAATTACAAAAGCTTTTTTTTAATGACACCCCCCTTAGCTTTAAATTTAAGTGACAAACGTCTTTCAAAATCACTGCAGGCAGCACGCACGACCTCTAAGGACATATCATCCCATATTTTTTGAATGACTTGCTTGAATTCAGTAATATTCCCATATTTGTAATCCTTAAGTTTCATTAGCATGTACGACCATACAAAATAATCTAATGGATTAAGGTCAGATGATGATGGTGGCCATTCATCTATTGGTAGAAAATCAGTCAAATTACTCTGACACCAAGCCTGTACCAAGTTTGAGGTGTGTGATGGTGCTCCATCTTGCTGAAAGCAGTAGTAATCACCTCCGAAGATTTCTTTTGTATGTTTTAACACATTTTCTTGAAGAACAGTTCCTAGGTAATATTCAGAGTTGATTTTCACTCCTTTTTCAATGAAAATCATAGGAAATTTGCCTCTTTTACAAACAACAGCCCATACCATTACCGACGACTTATTTTGAAATTTTGAAATACACCTCCGGTTAGCACGAATATCAGTTAGTTTCGCTTCCAATACAGGATCATTCTGATGATTGAAATTTTCTTCCAGGACAAACAGTTTTTCATCGAAAAAAATGAACTCGTCACCAGCGTGCCACTGAAGAGTGACTTCGGCTCGTTTGAACCGTTTATCTTTAGAAGTAGTTGTCAATCCATGAATTTTACTTTTTTTGAAAGGCTTTAATTTTAAGTCATTTTTCACTAACAAACGGAGTGATTAACGGTTCACATTGAGCTGTTTTGCCAGCTTTCAGCATGATTGAGCGCAGTTTCTTTTTACCCGTTTTCGAACAACTTTTTTCAAACCTGGGGTTCTAACTGTCCTTTTCCGCCCACTCCTCACTCGATCCTGAATTGTACCAGTCTCCCTATATCTACTAATAGTGCGTGAAACGAATTTTCTGTTGATACCCAAGTGTTTATAGCGATGGAATATAGAACTTGATAATACCTCGATATTCCTTCATTTTGAATTTCACAGCTATAATTTTTTTTTTCACTTAAAACTTATATGAGTGCTTACCATATACCAACTCTGCAGTTTGTGATATTTTTCCGAAAACACAATTATACAGGACGCGGGATATTTAAAGAAATAGCTTTGAGACAGAATATATTTGTCACGGTGTAGATGTAGATCTATCGTGCCTGGAGTCAGTTAGACTAGAAGATCCTAAATCTTCCTAATAAAGTTGAGGATATCTCCAGTCGAGGCATTACGAATGTCCTCCGGTGTTAGGAATTCCTTGTGGAAAAAAACGTTTCCTGACTCTTCCGACAGCCCTCTGGAATGGTTTTGTTCAAGGGTCGCATGACCCTTTCAGCCAATCTAAGTCCCCGAATATTGTTCCAATTGGATACAAAGTTCAGTTTTTCCCAGCTGTCCCGGAAGTAGGGATGCCACAGAAGGGTTCAGTACTTATGTATCTTTCAGAAGAATCTGGAAAGTTGGTCTGCAATTTCATTACCTTCAATGCCTCTGTGTCCTGGTACCCACCAAAACTTGACTTTATTCCCCTTTGAGGGGTATTGGAGAGCATTGAAGCAGCCTAAAACGACCTTTGAGTTGCAGTATCGGTACATCTGGTGATGGTTGTCCCGTTTATGCCGGAGTCAAGAATAATATTGGCGCAGGTATCCAATGGCAGTTCTGTCTGAAGGACACTAGGGCAAATTCCAAGTGCCTTTGCGTCTTGGGTGATTAGGGTCATAAATACCGGCTCCAACACTAGAGTTCATCTTTGATCCCTCAGTATACCGCACTAGTCCTTTTATGTTCAGCAGCGGATCGACAGTTTCCCAAGAATTACGGTTCGAGATCTCACTCTCGAACTTTCTGCTAAAACATACTGATCATTTCAAGCTCGGGAAAGTTAGAAAGGATAGCCATGGGACCCGTCAGTCTGCTTGTGTGGATTCCTGTAGAGCGTTGGAGGTTAACTGCACTACGTATTGCCACTTTTTTGACAAAGATGTGCAATGGAACAAGGCCGACAAGTGCCTCGAGGGCAGGTTCGCATAGCTCCGGGGATGCTGAGACGCGCTTATCTCTGAAGTCGTTGTAACTATAAGATTGTGGATTTTTCCTTAAAAGAGAAAAACATTTCTAATGTACAAGTTGCACTTATCCGAGTGTTTTTTGGGAAAAAACTGTTTTTTGTGTTCAAATTTTAACATAAATGACCTTATCTGGTCTAAGTGAGGTTGCACCTGCAGCCTGCCACTCCTACCTAGCCTACAACAAATTTGCACTTATCCAAACAGTATTGTATGAAAAATTTGCGAATTGCCAAGGGGTTTTTGAAGACATTGCACTTAGACGGTTTTTGCACTTATCCGGTTTGCATTCAACCGTTTCCGACTGCAGTTTCTTTTTCTAGTGCTATTACCTACATTTTTTGAAAATGATACGAACCTCAGGCGGGCAAAGAGAATAAATTACAAATGTAATCCCAGCAATTAAACTAAACTCTTTTTACAACCCCAAACACACACACACATCGACAAGAATTTCAAGACGATATCCTAGTTGGAAACATATTTTGTTCGTTCAACTTAATTATGCTCTTGGCAATAGTAGTAGAAATGAAAACAAGTTTTCTTTACCCTCAAAGATGCATTCGGAATTGTACAGCGCACGTAGGGCATACACACAAGGATATATTCGTATAATAAATACAGAACTAGTTGACATTTCACAAGTCTCAAGTAACATTTATTATTTATTTTGCTTGGCATAATAACTGCATGCATGACTTTAGAAACCTTAGATGTATTGCATAAATGATGTTCCCTTTGGCTTCCTTTAAGTAATCCTGAACATAAAATATTAAGCAGGTCCTCTTCGTCTTGTTCGCCTTCACTGTAAACACAAGTGATTTATTGAGGACATAAAATAGTCTGTGGTGTCGAATTGTAACTAGCGTGGTCAACGCGTATAATACCCATAAGTACACAGTTCTTACCTCTCTGCTTGACATTATTTATGTATTCATTTATTTTGTTTGGTACGAGTGTATGTTCTTCTTAAAGACTAGGGAAAGCCCAAGGTGGCTGTGTCAGATGGTCAATTTTTTTTGGGAATACTGGTTCGATTCGTTAACGATTTTATGGGATATAAATCTTTTAACTATTTAACGTTGTTTGTATGTAAGCTGGGCACACTTGAGTTTTTGTTACGACCAATTTTTCATCCATTACCAAGATAGATGTACAGGAAACTACCATCTTGAGAGCATCCTTGTTGTTCATGAACGTAAACGGAAGCCTCTTTATTGGGTTCTTCCAACGTTAAGTAGAGGAACGTTTTATGCACTTTCTTGCCAACGTTCCTTTTTAACAGGTTCCTCATAAATAATAGGTCGCTTTATGACTTTGTCATTTAAATTTTTGACATCATTTTCGGTAAACATGACTCATAAAAGGAGATGTACGAGTATTTCCCACTTGCAACTTCAAACGATACTGACAGATGGTGCCGAGGGGCACTTTTACCCCTGGAGGACGCTCTTGCATGGCAGTTGCTATTCGCCAGTAGATGCTTTAAACTATGAAATGTTGTGCTTTTCCGTCACGAGTTAATCATCGAACTAATGACATTTTCCTTTTTTCGTGTTGAGATTCGAAGACAAAAGATACCAGTTGGAGGTTCTATGCTGAAGGAGAAAGCTCAGTCGTTTGCAACTTCGATTCAGGAATTTACTGTCAGTGAAGGGTGGCTGAAAAATTTTAAGAAACGTCACGGCATTATTTTTAAAAAGATTTGTGGTGAAGTTTTCCCACCGCTTGCTGGAACACTAAATATGATCCATGCAACATTTTCATTAAGTATAAGACCGGGCTATTGTTTTTGAATGTCTCCCCGATCGAACCTCGACTTTTCAAGATAAAAAAATCCCACAGAGGTAAACACAGCAAAGAAAGGATAACACTATTGCTAGCAGTGAACATGAACGGATCGAAAAAGTTAGAACCACTCGTGATAGCGTGGGAAGCGTGGTTTAGCCCACGATGTTTCAAGGGTGTAAAATCATTTCCTGCATCTTACCGCTCAAACAATAAGCAAAATTCTGCTATTTTTGGACAATTGCACTGTTCAAAACAACCCACCACTGCTTTCCCACATCGAACTCCAGTTTTTCTCCTCAAACACGACATTTAAGCTGCAGCCATTTGACCAAAACTTTAAACCGTTCTATCACAAAGAGGTTGTGTCCCTGCTGCTGACGCCGTACAGCAATAAAACAATAAAACGAAAGCCAACATAACAATTCTAACTGCCATGACCCTGATTGATCAACCCTGGAGAAATGTCACCCCAACAACAATTTTCAACTGTTTCAGGAAATGTGGATTTGATAAAGGCACACCGATTCAACTGCAACCGGAATTAGTTTTTCATTTTTGTTGGGATCTTCTTCCTGACCAAAGGGATTTGACTTTTAAAGACTACATACATTTTGATGATGCATATATAATTTTTTCCTTGCGCTGTCAAATTGATCTTGTCCTATCTGTCAGATGGATTTCAAGCTGTCACATCTGACGCCTCAGGGATATATCTTGGGACCTTTGTTATTTTCACTGCATATAACTAAACTTCCATCGATTATCAAATATAGCTCAATACATGCTGACGATGTGGAGCTCTATTTAAGCTACCCAATGGGTCTCATCGAGCACGCTGTGAGCTGTGCTAACGACGATCTCGCCCGAAATAGCCCGTTAGTCACAGGAAAACGGTCGTCGGTTGAACCCATTAAAATCAAAATGTTTAACAATCTCTAGAAAGGCACTACACTTGTCATACTTCCCCACCATTACCCTAAACGGTGCTCCAATCGATTTTGTTGATTCCGCTCAGAACCTCGGTGTGACTTTTAACCGTCCATCAATAAGGTTGATGGAAAATCTTATGGCATATTCTGTGCACTTTGGGCCACACAATTTTTCACTCCATTAGATATCCAAATCTTACTTGCAAAAACATTGATCATACCTGTATTAACCTATGATTGTGAAATCTATTTAAAATGTAATTGTGTCAGCAAAAGAACTAAACGTCGTCTTTAACCAATGTATTTGCTATATTTTCGGTATGATCAGGTATGACCGGGTCTCCAGTTTCTCCAGTTTCGCATTCAAAGTCTCCGATATCTTATTAAATCATCAGCCACCTCAAACAGATCCGGACAGTTGATTAATTCTTGTTTCTCCTCACTGTTATCCGAGCGTCAATTTTTTGTCAACAATTTTGGGAACACCTTCCCACGAAGAATAAGAAGAATAGATAACACAGATCAATTTAAATTAAATTAAAATCGTTCTTCTCATCTCAAAACTGAATTACATTTGTATGTACTTGAATTAATTTTTTTTCTTTATTCCGTCTTCAGTTTATTATTCGTATTACCATACTTCTGTTATATATCTAGTTTCCCTTATTTATATATATTTATTTAAGCTTATCAATAACTAAACAGATGTTATATCCTACTTTGTATAAGCATTCATGAAATAAATAAATAAATAAAAAATAAATAAATAATTAAAAGACTCGCAATAATTTGAACTCCTTTCCAGGACCCCAGATATTCAATTTATCGAGAGTCCCCTTAACGTTGCGTGGCTTCGCTATAACGTCTCGTTTAAAAAATAAAAATGTAACAATAAAATAAAAATGTCGCCAATTTTCCTACGGTCTCAAGATCGTCGATAAAATTGTGACAAGATACTGCACGTAAGTCATTCATGTGCCTATAAGCGTTTAAAATGAAATTAAATAACTTAGCGGAGGAGTGTCTGCTTGTGAGAGTTGAGTTGATTTTCATCTTGAAACCGCCATAAGATTGTCAAATTTTGCTCTGTAGGAATATAAAGTTTATTGAAATAACGTTACAAATTTGTAAGCATATTGCTGGTTAAGTAAAAGCTTGTTAAAAATCTACCAGTCTCATATACAATTGTTTTTCTCTGAAATTTTTGAATAATGCGGTTGGAGTCGTGGCTCTAGTTTTCTCTTAAACTAAAAACTACGTTTGTACCAATCAAGCCTCGTTTAATTATAGTTTATCCTGGTTAAAGATATGTAAATTAAGTAAAAACGATCCATCTTTGCATCGCGAGTTTTGGCGTATGAAAAAAGAATATGATTTTTTAAAGACGACAACTATTGAAACTAATATAAAACTCGATTCCAAAGCTTTTTGGTCGTTTTTAAATACTAAGCGGAAATTTCTAGGAATACCTATGCGCCCTTCGCATAAGCCAAACTGAAAATTGAGAACCCAGTCAGACAGGTCCTTCCCAGCAGAGATGAATGGTAGGGTAATCAATTATTGAACAACGACACAACAACCTCCGTCTACACGGATGGATCCAACATGGACATAGGCGTGTGGGCGCTGGATTCTTTTCCGATACTCTCGGACTGTCTGGATCGAACAGACTTCCAGACCACAGTAGTGTCTTCCAAGCGGAGGTCCTGGCAGTGACAACAGCTGCCCAACAGGCTGCAATGAAGGCACTACACAAGTTGATATTACCTTTCTCATCAATAGCTAGGCTGCAATAAGAGCAATTTCTGCTAGAATAGAAGTAAAGTCGAAGCTTGTAAGTCGCTGTAATGCAAAGCTATAGGTTTTTGGCAGACAGCACAAATTAAGACTCTGCTGGTTCCCCGGCCACAAAGGGGTGCCTGGGAACGAGGCAGCTGATGAGCTGGCAAGGAAAGGATACTCTTTAGACCCCAATCAAGCAGATACCACCGACAAAATCGCACCCTGTAACCTAAAACAAGAAATTGGGAGCAAAATCAAAAAAACTGCCAACGATAGATGGAATGCGCTCTGCTTTTGTGTCATAACCAAGAAACTATTGCCATTCTACAATAAACAGAAAACCAAAAAAATCCTGTAAATGGTTATTTTCTCTAATTACTGTCTTGAAAATATTGAAAATCGGCTTCAAGTAGATTGCGTGTATACTGATTTTTTAAAAGCCTTTGATCGCGTGCAACACAATGTTCTTTTAAATAAATTTAAAGTTTTTGGATTACATTCTAATATTTTAAAATGGATTGGCAGCGACTTGTCCAACCGCAAACAATTTCTCAAAATTGGATCTGCACTTTCGAATGAAATTCAAAATTATTCAGGTGTACCCCAAGGGAGTCATATCTTCTCTTTTCTTCTTTTTATCAATGACCTGCCCTCTTTCGTATCAAGCTCAAAATGCCTTTTGAACGCAGATGACATAAAGATCTACAAAGGTTAGGTTAGGTTAGGTATTTGGGCCGGCGAAGAAGAGTTCCTCTGCGCCACACTCAGGTCTCTAAGACCCATTGTGCTACCCGTAGGGGGAAATCTTATCCTTAAACGTTACCCGCATAAAAAGTGTAATAGTAACTACTTACTGCGTTAGTGGTACAAACCATCCTGTGGATTTGATGAAGCTGTTCAGATGGTTCACCGGTTTACCAGACAGTTCCTTGAGATCCCGGAAGAAATTTCGCCCGAGGTATTTGTATCTTAGATGGTACAGGCCGGGGCAGTGGCAGATGAAATGGGTTGTGTCCTCATGGACTTCCTCGTCTCCGCAGCCTCTACACAGGTTTTCTGCCGTGATACGGAGTTTCTTCATGTGGTGCCGTAGAGTGTAATGCCACGTTGTCACACCTACAAGGGTGGAGAGGGATTTTCTATCCTTTTGTATAAGTTTGGCGGTCCTAGCTTTATCAAATACAGGCCATAACTTCCTTGTGATGGCACAAGTGTCTAAAGAGGACCATCTGTTATTTGCCTGTCCATGAGCTTTGTTCCCTGCTTCCAGCTTCAGTAAGCAAGGCGGAATATTCACCGCGAGGTCGGCTTGTTCTAGACTTAGTGCCGAGCCCTCTCTAGCCAGTTCGTCAGAAGTCTCATTCTCTGGTATGCTTTCATGCCCAGGGACCCAGCAGAGCGTTACTCTGTTCTGTGAGCCAAGAACCCTGAGCTCTTCTCGACAGCGCCTCACAGGCTTCGATTTTATTTCCATAGCTGAAATTGCTTTTATTGCTGCCTGGCTCAACTGATAGCAACAATAGGAGACGCTCTCAAAGTAGCACTCAAGCAGTGCACAATCGAAAGAGTTCATTAACCCCTCAAACATCAAACAAAGTCAAGAGACTTTGCTGTCAGCAAGATTGATGCTAAGCTCCTAATGGTCTTCCATAGCAAGCTGGGCCTTACTTCTTCGAATATGTGCCGCATCTGTTTGGAAAATCAAGAAACTACTGTGTCGAATGTCCCGCAATTTCAATCGATAAAAAAGGTCTTGTCTTCCGACTTAGTCCGGGAAGATAGTAATGCTGTGAGAATTGCTTTCAAATGTTACTTATAGGTAGATACTCAGGATATTTTATTCCTTATTTACGGCATTTGATGCTGATTTTTCAAAGATGTAAATCGTTGCTTGCTACGCAAAGCGAAGTTCGAAGAAACAATGTTGCCACATACATAACTTCTGACGTGTAAGAGAAGTTTTAGATTTTGTGTACTATACGACAACATCCCTGTGCAATCCATACAATATTGACTATCACTGTCAACCTCATCACCCGTATTTACGACAATACCACAGTATGTACGTACATACTTTTTCATTTCTTTCGCTTTCGATAGCATCTTCGATTTACAAGTGAAACCACTTCCTTCTACTTTTTCGTTTCGATATCGGACAGGAACAAAATCTGTTCAACAAAAGTTTTACAAAAGTTTCTCTATGCATGCAGTTTCCACTTTCAAATGATAGCGAAATTTTATAAAGTTTTGTAACGCTCCACAACAAAGATAACCTATAAAAAGACAAAAAACAAAAACAGCTAAAACTACTTCAAGAAAATTGTTTTGGATTAGTAATGGCATAGTAAGTTTCCGTAGAAGAATTTATTGCTGAACGATGTACAACTTGTACTTGCATTTGCTAATTTAGTTCCGTTCTTAAGGCAACTGCCGTCAAAAGTGAAGACTTCCTAGCACAAAAGGTTAAGGAAATAATCTTTTGGAGTAAGTCAAAGGGCACCGAATCTGTAATATCAGAATTTGACTATGTCGGGCTTCCAACGTTCTTGACAAATGTCATAAAAGTACTAAAATCAAAAAGACCCCACAACTAAAGAATGTTGTGATCCCGAACAGGATAGTGTTGACAAACACGCGGCAGTCCTTCACTGTCCAAGGTTTAGTTGGGTTAGAGTCGTGGGCGGTTTTTTGATGATTTACAAATTTGTTTTGTTCAAACTGTGAACATTTCTCATGGATTGATATCCTTTATAAATGAAATAAATGACCGTTTTGCGTCCTCTTCTCGCAGTTTCTGTGTGTTTTTGATCTGGAGATCACAGATCATTATATGACAAGATTGCTGGTCATCTCGACAGACAATGTCTACTGTCTCCATTTCAGTCAGGTTTCAGACCTAACTGTAGTTGTGCTACTCCCATGGCCAAGATCTTAGAAGATATCAGACAACAGTTTGATGGTGGACATTTAACTTAAGGGTCTTTCATTGAGCTGGCTGGAGACGCTTGTTGGTTGAGGCCCAAGTCCACCCCGGACCACCTTAAGTAAGTCTTTTATTAAGCGCGCCTTTCTTTAAATTTAAATAAAACAAAGTGTGTGTGAGATCTGAGATATCATCGACATTGTTTATTCATTTAAAAGGTCTATCGATGCCATTATGTATGGAATATAACATCGTTCAAATGCCCGCCGCGGCTTCTCTGGGTAGCGCGCATCCGAAATGTCCAATTTTCCATGACTCTGGCACATAAATCAGGCTGAATTTCACCGATGGCATGGGTTATGTTGGCTTTGAGGGCCGCTGTGATTTGTGGCTTATTCGCATAGACCTGCGACTTCAGCAAATCCCACAAGAAAAAGTCTATCGCACGATCTCGGTGGCCAGTTCACATCACCTCCACGTGAGATGACTATTCCCTCGAATCGCTCGTGCAGAATTTCCAATGTGGTACGTAGCGCCGTCTTGTTGGACACCACATGTCGTTGGTGTCCATATCATCTAATTCAGGTCAAAAGAAGTTGGTAATCATCGACCTATAGCGGCAAACGTCATTCTCATAGAACTATGGACCGATGACGCCGCCAGCCCAAAATCCACACCAAAGAGTGACTTTTTCGGGATGCATTGGACGCTCTTGGATCTCATGTGGTTTGGTATCATCCCAAATTCGACAGTTTTGTTTGTTGGCGTACCCATTCGTCCAGAAATGGGCCCCATCGTTGAAGATGATTTTTCGATGAAAATTAAGGTCAGTTTCCAATGAAACAATTTTATTATTTGCACGTATTGTTGAACGCTATTTCTGTTCATGGTGATTTGGCAAGACAGACTGAATAAATGACAGCCAATTTGACAGATGTAGCTTCAACAATGTGGCCGCTATCAACTGTCAAAGTTCGGAAGTCCCAATTGGAAGACCCTTTATATTATGCCTTTTCGTTTTCTCAAAGCATTTGACAGGGTGAATCACAATATTTTATGTAAAAAAACTGCGTTATTATTTTGATTTAAAAATAAAAAATTAACGTTAAGGACAAAATCAAATCAAGTTTATCTTCATCTTGGTACCTTCATTGGTATCGTCTTGTTTTTGTAGCAAGTGTTTGGACTTGATCTTATTTTTTTAAATTTTTTTTATATCTTTTCACAATGATTTTTTAAACTTATTTTTCACAACGTTTCTTAACTAATAATACGGTATGTTTTTTTTTTATAATTCACTAGCGCTAAAGGGGTTATGACTACTCTTATGGTGCTATTCACACAGCGCTAGTGTTGGTGTAGTGATTTTGAAACTCAGATGGTATTAGGTTTTAGTCTTTTCACTCCGAGGGTTGTGTCCAGAAACACTGTTGCCATTGCTTATAATTCACAGTATTTCTTTCGAACATCCCGATGCGCTTAGGACGATCAACACTTTCAAACGATATGAACACCTTAATGCCAGTGTTACGCCTATGCAGTAGAGATGACGTCAGCTTTTTTTCGCAGTTGATCGAATTTTATTTTTTTTTTTGACATCGAGATCCGAACCTGAATCCTTCAGCGTGACAAGCGATAATGCAACCACTACACCATGGTCACCCTAATATAAAATGTACACTACGATTGGCGACCATGAGGAAATTAGCATAAAGAGTTATAATAGGAATATAGGGTAGGGACCCTGGCTCAAGGGTCCAAGTACCAAAGTACCAAAGAACGTAAGATTACATTTAATGCATGTAAAGTATTTATGACCTAAACCTAAACCTAGATCGTTACTCTAAGGTTTTGGTAATGACAGAATAATTGAGGATGAAATAATTTTTTGACATTTCCTAATGTTGCCCATTTTTAAATATGTACAACCAAACAGTTAAATTACAATTGCAATTCAAATTTAAACTGAAACTCAACAGAGCGAGTAAATTGTTGGTTGAACTTTGAACGTACAATGTATATGTACGTGCATGTATGGTAAGTCCCGTCATTTATGTCAAGAACTAAATTTTCTATTTTAATACCAGTAAGCCTCACTGTTTTAAACACCAAGGCTAATTGTCCACTCTGGAGAAAGAAAATATTTGTTTCATAAAATGGAATGGATGGCGAGAACGAAGAAGGAGATGATATATTAACGTCATGTTTTTTATATTACACTGTGTTGATGCAACGTTCAAGATCCTTGGGAAATTCATTCTTAACTAATTTTGAAAGTTTTTAAAGCCTGCGGCATTTGCTTGAGTACAATGCAAAAAGGAACATTTTTGCTTCTGATTATTATTTTTTAGCACAGAAGTATCTCCGGTCTCCGCAGTGCATCCCTAATGATGGAAGTACAACCAAACTATGTAAGTATTTCTTTCTTTTAAAGTCGTGAGCTTTGTCCAATGGGAATTTTATGTAGCTTATGAACTAGAACAGTGAATATATGGATATTGTACTTTGTGGTGAATAAATAGTAATTTGGGTGTTATGTAAGAGCCATGTAATTTGAACGGACCTACTGGTTTCTGAATTTTTATGGGAAATATATATCTCATGTTTTTTGTTTTTTTTAGCAAATCCAATAATGCAGGGCTTTTCCTACCTACATATCAATATTTAGACTTCGCAAGCACGTACATTTTCGAACCCTAGTCAGTAGTATCTTAAGAACATTCTGAGAAGTCACTTCCTGTCCATCTATTCTGCACTATTTTATGGGTTTTATTTTACTTATTGTGTTGTGTTTCCTGCATACCAATGAGTGAATTACCAAATTGCTTTAAGAATATTCTCAATTTGCAACAATTTATCGCTATTCTATACAAGATTTATGTACATTCATATATGTCCAAGGAGCAGATAATATCATGAACAATACACATATGTACATATGTACACACATAAATCTTTCGTTCTTATTTCTACGTTGTAATAAGTTAATTGCATTTTGTATTTCATGGGAATAGTGAGTGAACAAATGAACAATGATTCGATTTTTTAGATTAGATTTTTATTTTGTGCACTTCAAAATTCATTACAAAATAATGTTAAAATGAAAATGAACAATTACTCTGTTGCCATAATAAACAGTGCTTCCTTCAGTATTTTATTTTCAATTTTTTTTTTATTAAAACTGAGATTAAAACTTCGTATTATATGTTTATACTAGCAGTTCACCCGCTGCTTCGCACTCGTTAAATACATACTAAGGTGTATACTAAGTCGCTAGAAATCATCTGTCCCTTTGGAGCTTTCAAAGATAAAAGGAAGCAAAACATGTCACCATTTCAATATTGAATTTTTGAAATCGGTTCAGTAGTCTCATCGTACACACCCGTTCCCCGTCGAATTACTCCGAACTGCGAATGCATTGTAAATAAACTACGTAGTGTATCCATAGAATACGATTAAAGAAAAATAAACGAAAAAACTACCCTTGAGTAACGCGGCAAAACAAAAACAACACACGATCACGAACCGAATGTGCCGATGGCTACGGTTGTGCATACTATAAATTTGCAAACTTTAACACCCTGCATCTTGGCCCGTGGATATAATTTTCAAAAACGGTGAAACACGTGTTCCTTTATTTGTATTGTAGAATTTACCTACCAAATTTCAATTCTCAATTCCAATTTAAATTTTGTTTTCCATACAAACTTGAACACCCTGTATCTCCCCTTTTGGAGCCGAATTTCGAAAAATCCTTTCTTAGTGGGTGTCTACTAAAGGAAACTACTGTCCAAATTTCATGTTTCTAGCTACAACGGTTTGGGCTGGGCGTTGATCTGTCAGTCAGTCAGGGAAGAGTTTTATATATACAGTCGGAAACGGATGAGTGCAAAAACAGTTTTAGTGCAATGCCTTCTAAAACCCCTTGCCAATTCGCAAAGTTTTCATACAATAATGTTTGGATAAGTGCAAAACGTACATATAAGTGCAAATAAGTGCACGTCATTTTGAACACACAAAATATTTTATTGATCAAAAAATACCCGGATAAGTGCAATTTCTAAATAAGAAATGTTTTTATCTCTTTAAGCAAATACTTTTTTTTTCTACTTTATAAAAGTTTTTTCAAACAGAACTTTGGTACAATGATCTGAAATGATACACCTATTGGTTTTTCAGATGAAGTGAAATATCTAAGTATTGTCTTAGATAAGGAACTAAACTGGAACGCACACATTAACAACAAAATTACCAATTA
The DNA here is from genome assembly GCA_951813785.1 of Criorhina ranunculi. Classification (NCBI taxonomy): domain Eukaryota; kingdom Metazoa; phylum Arthropoda; class Insecta; order Diptera; family Syrphidae; genus Criorhina; species Criorhina ranunculi. The sequence continues at coordinate 50,871,871 of OX638381.1, read as the reverse complement.
CTAATGCTATGTGGGTAGAGTATTTAGCGGAATGTATGGTAAAACACCATGATAGCAAGACTAACCTCACCTACGCCTCCCTAGTTAAGCGGCGAACCTGCCCTACGGCAGTCCTAGAGGCATTTGTTGGCCTTACTCCATTGCATATCTTTGTCAAAAAAGTGGCAATACGCAGTGCAGTTAACCTCCAATGCTCTAAAGGAATTCAGCCAAGTAGACTAACAGGTCACATAGCTATCATTTCTGTCTTTCCCGAGCTTGAAATGATCAGTACGGTATCTGACTTTATGCCCAAAATACGCTGTTTTGGCAGAAAGTTTTAGATTAAGATCTCGAATTGGTATTATTAGGAAACTGGCGATCCGCTGCTGAACTAGCCAGCATTATTCTCGACTCTGATATAGAGGGGGTAACCATCAATAAATTCAATTCAAAGACCGTTTCAGGCTGCTTCAATGCCCTCCAAGACCTCTCATAGCGGAACAAAGTCAAGCTCTGGCCTCTGGTGAGTACCAGGATACAAAGGCATTGAAGGCAATAAAATTACAGACCAACTTGCTAGAAAAGGTTCTTCAGAACGATACATATATATGTAGGTGCTGAACGACATCCCTACTTCCGCGCTCAGAACGAGTCTGGACAGCTGGGACGAACGGAATTTCCTATCCTAATGGAAAAACATTTAGGCCTGAACAAAACCACTAAAAATATCCTCAATCACAAAATGGACGATATCAGAGGGCTTGCCGGTTTCCTTATCAGTCACTGCAGCCTAAGATAGTTGAGGAATCTGAATGTTGCTTCTGTTTAGAGGAAGTCAAATCAACAGAACACGTACTATGTGAGTGCGTATCTTTCTGTAAAATCAGGAAACACTTTCTCCACAAGGAATTCTTACCACCGGAGGACATTCTTAATGCCTCGACTGGAAATGTACTCAACTTTATTAGGAAGATCGAGGATCTTCTAGTCTAACTGGCTCCAGGCATATTAGATCTTACAGGCCCAATCTTAAAAAAAAAAAAAACACGCAGACGAATTCACGCAGACTGAATTGTTGAGAAATAAGTGCATAAATTTGCACTTACGGATAAGTGCACAAAACGGATAAGTGCACACAAAATCAAGCCCGATAGGTTGTGCACTTATTCGTTTCCTACTGTATAGAGATTACACAGGTATAGATTACATTAGTCCAATGCCTTACAATGTTTATTGAAGTTGAAAAAATAAAATAATCTGAATTTAATTATTTCTGTAGTATAGGTACCTAAAACCATTATAAAAGACAGTATTTTGTGCTTTTTGTGTTTTAAAGAATGGAAGACGCAAGCACGCAATGTGAGCGAAGGGTAACAATTGTGCGTATGCCCCTGTCTTTGATTCGATGACGTTTACGTCAAATGTAAAAAAAACTGTCATTTTTCTTTTTGAATTGACCACGCCACCGCGTAGATAAATTGGGCACGCAACCGCTGATCATGATGCTTACGGGAAAACCAATTAAAACAAATAAAGTACAAATTTTCATAACTGAAATCTGCAGCAGCACAGAAGAAAGAAGATGTATTTAAAAAAAAATCCTGATTGGTTGGAAGGATAGCTAGAGTTGCCAAGAGTGGTAGTGCGTTCAGGATGACTACCTTAAAAATTTAAAGAATCGAGCATGTTGCTACGCAAACATTTACTATGAGATGTAACATTTGTGACGCAACATCCAAAGAGTTCAATCGTTTAACAGTCACACAAGAAATTAAGGCAGACACACTTAAATTTAGTTTATCGGTTTTGCATGCTAGAGTCCGTATTTTTCAAAGTTTATTACATATTTCTTAAATAAACTACCGGTAAAGAACTAGCGCGTGCAGTCAGAAACTGACAAAAAGTTGTAGGTACAACAAAGGAAACAGCAAATTCAAAATGATTTTAGAAAGAAACTGGGTCTGATAGTTGATGTACTGTGTTTGGTACAAATTTGGTAACACAAGTGACGGGAACACCAGCCGAAGGTTTTTTATCGACCGAGTTATGGCATCGGAGATAACAGGTGTTGATTTCAATTTAATATATCGATCTAAGGTCATATTGGAAACAATATCTTCTGGACATGAAATTGACACCGACAAATTTTCTGAATTTGCTACGGAAAGAGCGAAACTAAACGTCAACTTGTATCCTTGGCACATAAAATCCAAATTCACGATGCCACTGTTATCCAAAATGCTTTAATGCCTATTGGCATTGTATATGCTATGCCTATTGATTTCATATACAATGCTATTGGTCAACTTTCGGAAACGGAACAAGCATTTTCGACAATATCGTGAACATTTTGTAACACTGACGTACTAAACAGACTACTCCTCAGTTCTGATCCTGTGCTTTCTGGCATGACACCGCTACCAAAAAAGGAAGTCACTAGCGTTTTTTAACGAAACATTAGACATTTTACTTCTAGCTAGACCCTTTACCTGAACCAATCTTCAGATGATGAATGATGTTCAGAAGTCGTCAGATTTTTATTTTTTTTTTTTTCCCCCGGGGTAGGTGAAAATCTTGCATAGACACTATGAGGACAGACGTGTGCTCATAGTAGTGTGAGATTCTTACTCACTAAAAAACACCTCCCTTCGATGTAAATTTGTTAGTTATTGCAACTAAGTAAGGACTTATCTAGCAATTTTTTTATCACGATATAGAGACGTTTGGCAGGTGTCTTTCCAATGAAAGTTCCTGCTTGTTCCGCTATTTAGGCGCGGTTAATTTTTATCGTGCTAAGTCCAAGGGTTTGGTCCTTTGTAAACGGCGCAATACATTTCTTTCGTCCAGAAGTTGTACGACTGTATAATTAACGTGTTCGTTTAGTCGATTTTTGTGCTTTCGCGCGAAGTTTTGAATTTCATCTTTGACAGTAGGAATTCCAAGATCTCTGTGTATATCATCATTTCTTATGTACCACGGTGCGTGGACATTTTCACGTAGCACTTTATTTTCAAAAGTTTGTAAAATATTGGCATTTGTTTGTTTGGTACAACCCCAGAGTTGTATACCATATGTCCATACCGGCTTAAGCACTTGCTTGTATAAAAGCAGCTTGTTCTCAGTAGTAAGCTTGGAATGTTTCCCAAGTAACCAATACATTTCTCTGTATTTTGTTTCTAGTTCTTTACGTTTCTTTTTCACGTGCGACTTCTATTTTAGTTTTGCGTCAAGTGTCATTCCGAGGTATTTAGCCTCGTTGGCAAAGGGAATGCGCACCGAGTTTATGAAGACAGGCAAGCTGTTCGTTTTCTTGTATGTGAAGTTTACATGAACAGATTTGGTCTCGTTAAGGGCGATCCGCCATGTCTTTGTCCATTCGTTTACACTATTCAAAGCGTTTTGTAGTTTGACTGTTGTTTCTTCAGTCGTTTTGCCTACTGCTAAAATAGCAGTGTCATCGGCAAACGTAGCAAGGACGGTGTCTTCTTCTTGAGGTATATCACGGGTATACAGGAGATACAGAAGCGGGCCAAGGACGCTTCCTTGGGGTACGCCGGCTGAAATTTCTTTGAATTGCGAGAATTCGTTTCCGTGCCTGACACGGAAGAGTCTACTCCCGAAATATGTTGTCAGTATGTTATATAGGCCTGTAGGCAGGACCTGACGTAGTTTGAGCTTTAGGCCTTCATGCCATACCTTATCGAAGGCTTGCGAGACATCAAGGAATACGCTTGAGCAGATCTTTTTTTCTTCAAGAGCTTTTTCTATTACATCCGTGATTCTGTGCACCTGGTCAATAGTTGAGTGCTTCGTTCTAAATCCAAACTGGTGATCAGGAATAAGATTTTGTTCCTCGATGATCGGCTGTAAGCGCTCGAGTAATATTCTCTCAAAGATTTTAGATATGATTGGGAGCAGCGAAATGGGTCTATAAGACTTCTTGTCACTCGGCGGTTTTCCTGGTTTCAGTATCATTATTACTTCCGCGATTTTCCATTGGCTGTAATGTAGAGAAGCTTGACTAAAGCTTTTCTAGGCAACATTTTTAGGACTTCTCCGGTTATTAGGTCGTAACCAGGAGCTTTCTTTGGTTTTAGTTTCTTTATTTCTTGTTTGAGTTCCGCTAGCGTTGCACGTGTTATTGTGTAATTGTCAGGTGCTATCTCGCGTTGGACATTTTGAATAAGTGCTCGACCATCGAACGGCTTATATGTTTCTTCCAAATGGGCAGCGAAAATGTCCGCTTTTTCTTTGTCCCCCTTTGCCCATTCGTCATCACTTTTCTTGATAGGCGGTGAAGGGATTTTTGGTCTTTTGGTGCCTTTTACAGCTTTCCAAAGCGAATAATTAGATTCTTTTTCCGCTGTTAAGCTTTCGAGGTAAGTACTTATTGCATGGTTCTTTAGACTGCTTATTGTCTATTTCAGCAAGTTACACAGGTGATTTAAGTGCGTTTTATGCTGTGGAGCACGACTTTGTTGCCATTTCTTACGCGCTTTTCTCTTTTCCTTTATCATTTCTTTTATTTCCGGTGGATATTTTAGGCCGTAGTTTGTGGGCTTTTTTCTTTCGTGAGGAGTATTATTCCACCCGGCGCACTGTACGATTTCAACGAGGCGATCAACTTCGTTTTCAAGTTCATAGGGCGTCTGGAGTGGTACTCCTAGTTCAATGTTGTCTTCGATTTCTTTCCTGAAGATTTCCCAATTAGTATTTCTACTAGTTAGTCTCGCTTGATCTTCTTTTTTATTAAGGGTTTTGTTCATCGTCAGAATGACTGGAGAATGGTCAGAGGAGAGGTCAAAACTTTCGTCAACTTTTACGAAATTGGCAGGTATTCCTTTTAAAATGAAGAAGTCGATGAGATCGGGTATTTTTGTTATATCAGCTGGCCAATATGTCGGTTTTCCCGTCGAATGAAAGTCACAACTGTGCTCCATACCCGCTTCATAAAGCGCTCTACCTTTTTGTGAGATGCATCTTGAACCCCAGAAAGTGTGTTTCGCATTAAAATCGCCACCGATAATAAAATTCGGTCTAAGCGCGTTAAGTACATCTGAAGCTGAAGTGCCATCTGATAAGGAAACGTGGTGAAGTGCCATCTGATGAGAAAACGTGTTTTTAAAAATTGCGGTTTGCGGAAATATTTACATAATTCTGGAAAGAATTTTTCGAACTGTACCGAAGTTTACAGGAAAAAGATTTCAAAAACAGAGCCTATGAACAGTTATTATGCAAATTAAAGGAAATTAAGCCAAACGCGACAGTTGATAGACACAGTAAAAAAAAATTAATAACCTTTGAAGTTGCTATCGAAGGGAGTTTAAAAAAAAAAATTCAAAGAAAGTGAGAGACCTGGGTGTAGTACAGATGAAGTGTATGTAAAGTCCTTGTGGTATTTTGAAGACGTGGGTTTTTTATATGACCAAGAAGGAATTGTCGGTGGTATGTCTTCAATGGACGAGGAAATTGGCACCAACCTTTCCATCGATGCCAAAGAAATTTGTAAAAAAAATTTTTATTTTTAAGTAGAAACAGTTTATCAATATTGCAACAAATAACTGTACATACGTATATATTATAGTTATTCTAGTTCGATATTTATATACTTGTATGCTTTGAAAGTGCCCCGCTTGTATTGATGTAATCACAAAAGTTGTTGCAAATATCCTTTACATAATTTGGCGAATTGTTACTCTTTTCTGGTTGCAAGTTCTGCAATGACATCTCGTTGTTTGCATTTGTGGTTATGTTTTCTATGTCTGTACTGCCCACTTAAAAAGGTTTACTTTGTCTTAAACAATTATAAAGATAACGAAGCGCCAAGACAATATCAGCTACTTTTTCTGAACTTAAATCAATTGTAGTTAGAAACGTGAAACATGGTAGTTGTAGCATTCTTGTTCCCTCGCAAGTCCAGTGCGGCTGTAAGGATTTATAAAAATGTCGACCAAAACAAACATCCTTTTGAAAATTTGGCAGTTTTTCTGGTATCGGTATGTTGTTGACTTTTTCCATAATAATCGCAGAATTTCGTGATTGAATACACACCACCATCCGAAACTCTTCTATTGGTTCCAGCTTCGAACATTGTGAACTCATATTTTCCATTAACGAGTGCCATTCAAACAATGCTCTACGTCTTTTTGTAATTAAAATTTTATGCTCCTAAATTCTGTGCCTTAATTATGTTGAAATGTTTCCCATCAATCGCACCGATACAATGTGGGAAGTTCCAAAGCTCGTCAAATGCGCTCGTCGTCTACTAACTGACAAATATTTTTAATTTGTTGCAGAGTTCCATGAAAACAACAACAAAAAAAGGAATAAAAAAAAAACAACGAGAAGATCTTTTGCGTAAAGCAGTTGAGCATCTTAGATTCCAAAGAAAAGAAGCCGACAAATCTGATGCACTTTATGCGAGTTGGGCAATGCGGTATCGGAAACTTAGCCCACAACAACAGCTGTATGCAAACAAAATGATAGAAGAGGTGCTTTATCGAGCAGCGCTGGGAGGATTGGACGAAAGTACATATAAATACCTGGGCACACACATTCCTTGCTACGAATTTTTTCATCGACATTCAGCTATGGAAGACCACCGCGTACCTCAACATCCCTGACCAATTTTTCCCCATTACCAACTTCAATGAACGATAATTCCAGCCACCTACGGTCACCATTCATCAAAAGCAATAATCCAAAGCCACTTCTTATTTCTGGATTAAAGAAACCACTAATTGTACGTTTACAACCTGACCATCATCAAACATTCGTTTTCCTCTCACCACCGTAGTTAACGTTGAGAAGAAGAATTTCAACAACCACCACAAAAAATTTAAAGATATAATTCCGAAGAGGATTTATTCAGTAATAAGGACCTTTTTTGAATTGTGTATTTTATACTTATCTACCAAAATAAAACTTTTTAAAACTTGTCCTTAAACTCTGAATGTTTCAATAATGTTCTTGAGAGTCGAGTTTTGGTGTTGCGGCCGTTAGCGTTGCGGATAATTGGCGTCTTGCTTCCACAGAGAACCGCACCAAGGCTCGTTCAGGGAACCCTAGGAGGGCACCGGGTTGGTATCTCCCTACGGAAAGACAGCATAACGGACGAAGAACTTCGACGACCACAATTACTACAGCAACTACACCAACAACCTTGACTTTTGTCAGGAATACATCATATTCCCAACGGAAATCCAGGAGATTAGTGAATAGAGACATTACAGTGAATTTGAGCATTGGACATGACGACCTTCGCTTCACTACGCGACATGAAGGGGGGGTGGCCGGAAGGTCTTTGAGGGGCTATCTCCTGCAATATCGGCCATGGGAGATAGCGTAGGTTGTGTCGCAAGGCACGTAGGGCGGGTTGGAAAACATTTGTCAACAACATCTGGCGTGTCTCGGGTTCTTGACGAAACTTATCTGGGAGAGATACCGAAAAGACAGTGCGATTTAGTTTAAGATACACTTAAGATAGTTAGGTCTAGTATTGGTTTAGCTTAAAGTGTTAGTATGGTTTAGGTTTAGTTTAGGCTAATTAGAGTAGTATCGCGAAGATTTTTTCTTCGCTTTCTCCAGGGTATTGACACAGATTCTTGGACAAATGCTTCCTCCTTTTTGGTCCTTTTTTTGTCCGTCTGATGTCTGTTAAGGGTATAAGGGAACTTCTTATTCTATAGCTAGCGTAAAAGGCACGAGATTTTGTGTGCTGAGCAAGTGGTACAAGGTCTTCCTCACCTGTACCGAAGTTGCCACGTGGCTCTACCCTGGCTCACAACAATGGCCGCAGAATCTCAAATCCGAATAACTACGATGGAAGCTGTCAGAACACTGGATGTGATTCCCTTTGTTCTGGCAGCTGACTAAAGAGTGTGAGAGCGGAGGCGCATTCAGCGCATCCCCAATGGCTGAGTTCGTCTCAAGCATGAATGTCAGAGTGTATGATTGAGCTGTCAGCATGGCGAACCTCACCTCATTGTTGACCGTCTAGCAGCGCAAAAACCGAGAACCCAGAACGAGTGGAGAAAACAAAAAAAAGGAGCGATTAAGACAAGAAGACACAAATTAGAAGCGAGGAAAACAATCAACCGAACGAACGAGGAAAACCCACCAACTACCCAAAGAAGACCCGTTACTGCGGCGGAGTAAGTAATTTTTTAAGTTGCACCACTTCAAGGCTTGCTCTTCCTTATAAGACTATTGTCCTAAATTGTAAGCGATGTTGATTGTTGATGAATAATGGAAAAGTCCGGCCAAACCCGGACAATTTAGAAAAACTATGCCGGACATTCCCCGCACAGGCCAAAAAGAGTACATGTCCGGGTTTTCCCCAACGCTAAGCTATTTTATTGAATGGCCTGGCTAAGTACAGCTGAACATTATCAGCATAGAGATGGACCGATGTAGATATGTTTAAAAACAGATCGCAAGTCATTGATAAATATCTATATAGAAAATGATGGAACCAATGATTGATCTTCATGGTACACCCTGCTTCACTGGTCAAAATGTTGCAAAAGAATCGGTAGTTACAACTTTAAAGAAGTCTCACTACACTGTTACCAAAGGCATAGAGATGCTTCAGTTCCCAATTACTGCTTGTGCACGGTGCACCTAAAACTAGTCCTTGTGGTACACCTAGGGTTACATTTATTCCGTCTGATATTGCATCATCTACTTTTGATTTTTTCATACGCCCTTGTAGGTAAGACTCGAACTCTTTCAATTCCCTGACCACCTCGATAAAAGGTCGCTTTTGGACCACACTAGTTGACGACGTGCTTTGTTTGATTATGGCTTTGGCTGTTGTACCTACGGCAACCTTGATTTTCTTCGGAGCTGGGTGTTGGGAGGTCCGCCTAGAGACCAGTCGCACTTCGCTGTCTTGGCTTGTTCTGCAGGTGCTCGTTGTACTCTTTGACGTTTGGTTGGTATTCAACATTATTCGCCTGGTCGTTGTCGTAGATCTTTCCGACCACCTCATTTTTGGCTAACTTACCTGGACCTGGGCCTCAACCAAGAAGCGTCTCCAGCCACCTAAGTCCGTCCGTATCCGAGACTTTTGGTTGCTTCGTAACTATAGGTTTTTTCCATGGCCGGGCAGTTACCCTGGCGGCACAACCCCCATCCTGGAGGGCCATTTTTGGCTATCTTGCCTAAAATAAAGAGGTCCATTTTGTACATGCTCTTCATAGCTTTCCCTGCCTGCTTATTTTTTTTCTGTTGTTGGCTAATTTGCGCTCGGTGTGTTAGCCTTAGCACTCTCGCCGCTTGGTGAACAGACGATTGTCACCTGACTGGAGGCCAGCAATTCGTCCTCTGATAGGCTCAGCTGGTCTTTTGATTTTTTTGTTTTTCTTCTTCTCCTCTTTACTATCCCACGAGTGAGACCGGAAGGGAGCATCCATCCTGGCAGAGCCGTCTTACTTTGACAAGACAGTAATACAACCGAATTTGCCTGTGCATCAGAGGAGACCGTTCGCTTCGGTATTTACTTGCTGCCGATGCAGCCGTCAGCACGGGTGCCTCAACACTTTGGCTTAAAAGTGGAATTTTGAAGCGGGTTTTCTCCCGGCACCCTAATTAAGAAGGTTGAGTTGCAACCGACCCTCTGTTGTTAACCCCTGCCACATGTCTCGAAGACTTACCACAAGCCCTTCCATCCCGACAAGGCGACAAGATAGATAGATGTAGATTTTTTGACACTCAAATCTAAGAATAAGCAGGTTTGAGTATATTTCTTTTGAGAGTTGGAAAAACAATCCAGCCCTTAGTTTATGAATCTATTGTAGGACTTAATTTGAAAATAACTTTTTGTCGGTTCCTACTTCTTCTTTCTTGAGGAAGTGGTCCTTTTTCGATATAGTTCTTTGGAATTCTATTTACTCGGAATCTTGAAACACAAAGGCCTCACAGCTAACCGGAACCAGAAGACCTCCAGAACTAAATGAATATGGGTTCTTTTTTTCTGGTTAATTCACCTCTTCTAACTGCACATGCGGTAAACTCCATGGCTGTGAGCTATATCGCGCGTTTTCTTATAGTTTGCTGGAGAGGAGGCTTTTACTTTTAGGGGTTTGACAGATCGTTTCCATTTTTCCTTGTCATAAGCAGGAAACTTTTGACTTCTTGAAAAATGAAGTTGGAACTCCCAAATGTTAACCGACTCAAGTGACCACAATTGAGAAGATAGAAATACAGAGAAATCCCTTCTGTGTAGGGTAGGTTTACTGCAACTCGCAGCTCGGGTATGCGGAACTTATAGTGAGTTAGTTCAGTTCTAATCGAGCATTCGTTCAGAAAGGGCGCATATCCGAGTTCGCGGCAATCAGTTGTAGATTCCTTGTGCTAATAGTTTCCATCGTTTATACAAAGCAATATGTAAAATATGTTTGCTGATAGTAGTTTGGTCTTTTGTGAAGCAGCATGAACGGTAGCATCCCGTCCATAAGAAGAATAAAAGAACGACATTAAACTGAACACTGGGCCTGACAGATCTGCTGCACTACGCAGAATGCGGGTTGATAAGCAGGAAAGCAGAGATCCTTCACGGCTCAGGAGACCGCTAAGTAAGATTCCTCTCATTCAATTTTGATATGAATTTGGCCAAAAGTTACGTTATTAAAATGAACCCTTATTTTTTGTCACTAAACCCAATAAAAATTTTGTTTTTGTGGAGTTAGGTCTCCATAGCTGTGTACATGTACTCGTAGTTTAACTACATTCAAAATTACAAACTAAATAAATCAAATGCAAAAGTCAGGAAGAACCAGAGCTTTAAAAAACATATTTTGTATGCTCTCTATGTTTTGAAAGTGAAATATTACAGTTTTATACGAGTAGTTTACAATCCCATGTGTGCACTGTACTGTATACGTGTACACCTCTTGCGTGGACACATAAATAACAATTTGTCATGCTAATGCAATTAGATGTGCTTCTCCATATGCTGTGCATGGTGTGATGTTACTGTTTTTTAAAGGTAGATACAATTGTGTTAGCCTTGCATATGTTAAAAGTGTGCTAATATTAAATTAAACACATTTTTTAATGCAAAATCATTATAATAGTTCATCATGATTCATGATATACATTTACTCGGCTTATAAATGAATGCATTCACTGAATTGACCTCAAACAATGCATGAAGTCATTGGACGCGTTCTGGTCTTTAAACAAGACGTTCTGATTGGCCGAGAGCTTGTAAATTTACTAAAAAACCTAATCTATGTGAGGTAGTGGACTAGTTTATTGATCTAAAAATGCCTAAGCTTCTGTGCACTTTTAACTAATTTTACTTGTGCTTGGACGAATTGAATATAGTATATACAGAAGCGGCATTAGGACAGGTCGCAGTTGAGTGACCGCCTACGGTATATTTCTAGGGCCTCCCTTGCGGAGTCAGTCTGCTCCCCGATGGGACTTATCGAGGGCAAAATTTTCCAACACTTTGTCTCTATTGCCAACACTAGATGGAAAAGTCCAGCAACCTGTATCATATCCAGACAGATATGGCACATCTACAATAAAAACAGAACGAATAACCTAATCAATAGGAACCGCATCGAGACAACAAGAATCACAGCAATAAGCACGGGCCATTGGCCTATAGGTCCACACGCTGCCAAGTTAGGCATCCCGTTCAACCCCCATTGTCGTAGCTGTGACAATTCACACGAAAAGGAAACTTTATTCCACTTTCTCTGTGACTGCCCTACACTAGCTAGAGCCAGACAGCGCCCTCTTGGAAAACCCCTTTTCAAGGAACTATCTGAGATTTCTAACACAAAATTCTGCAACACTATTAATTTTCTTAACTCCACGGGATAAATCTGAAAACTACGTTCTTAGACACGCCCATCAATATCCAGGTCACGTGAGTTGTGGTATCGAAACGGCGCGCCCGCCCTATTTGTGTCTCTGGCAGGTTCACCAGTTTTAACCACTTCTACCTTCCTAGGGTATATTTTGACTTGATACACTCTCGGAGATGGTTTAATTTTAGTGATCTCATACAAGATGCACCTCCAGTGTATTACGTGAGCAGCACCTTTAGGGAAAGGTTAGTGATAAGTATTATTTTTTTGTAGTTTTTCGTGTCAACTTTTGTCAACAGAATTTGTTAGAGCTTAACGTGAAAAAATGTCAAGATATCTTCTTCTTCTGCAAACGTCATCCCCTGCCTCAAAGATCATATCACATTAACAACGAGCTAGTTCCCACCGTTTCTTTAATTCGCTCAATCAAATCCGTCCAACGATTCTTTTTTTGCCGGGCTCTATACTTTGTCGAATGCTATTGTGTTCCCGAAACCGGGTTACCCTTTGGTCTAGGCACACACAAGATCGGGTACATAATCAATCGAATGCAGATCGGCTGTTTATGTCTACATAGCCAAATATGTACATACCACTGCGCGATAAGCCCGCAACCGATTTTGCGGACGCTCGATGGTGTGACAGATCTGGGGAGGGGCGATCATGAGAAAGGTCCGAGACTGTTCAGCAAACCAATGCACACCTATCCCGCTGAGGGAATATTTTTTTGTACGATCGCGAATCGGGAAAACGGGTGATGGTTTCGAACCGATTTCGGGACACAATATTTGCAATGTTGGGAGGAAGGCGAAAAGCCGGAGCAAAAACAGTTGCCATTTTTAGTGACTTAGTATAAATCTTAATATGTATTTAAGGCGTGCAAGACCTCTTCTTGAGCGAAGCAAGGCGAGCATGGGTACAGCTAGTTCTATTCATAAATGAATTCAATTTCGGTGATAGTTTTCCGGTGATTCAGTTTTTTGGGGATACAGTTTCTTTCGGTGATACCGTTTTTAACTGCTAAACGGATTTTTGTTTTGTTTGTGAGAAACATGTTTTTCATTTCAGAGTCGTTTGTTTTCCCAATCCCCCTAGAATAATTGGATGGCGTCCTTGAAAAATGAAGAAAAGTAAAAACCGAGAAACCCTTTGCTAGGTAGCTCAACACGATGAACCCACTCCAGCTGAGTGGCCGGCGCAGGCAGCACCCAACAGGCTGCAGTTCCGCTGAATGGTTTAGATCCCGCCCGGGACAATTTTCATTCGCGGAAAATAAAGTGCAACAATTGGCAATAGAGTTCGTCGATTTGTAAAAACAAACCAGATTGGTCTCTGCCTCGGGCTTAAAAAAAACTGTGGGAATGGTCTCTAGTTCAGGTTGGTGCGCGGGTGCGTCAAAAACCGTCATGCACATTCTAGATAGAATTCATAAAACTTATAGGTGACGGTAACATTGCAAAGTCAATCAACTCGCTTGAGCACCGAAGAAATGTTTCCTGTCTCTCACTGTTTTATCGATTCTTCTACAAAAAGTGCTCTAGCGAAATAGCCAGCTGCATTCCGCCCCTGCAACATTTCACCCGCAATACTCGTCATGCATCGAATGCACATCAGTTTACCCTTAAGCCTACTTTCGGACGTACTGTCAAATATAGAGATTCTTTCTTTAGCCGTACCACACGAATGTGGAATAATCTACATAGCTCTGTGTTTCCTCATCACTACAACCCACAAGCATTTAAGGCCAACGTGCACCGGTACCTCCTTCGTCTCTCCTCAAATTTCCCTAATGCCCGTGCTCTAACAGTTTAAGGGTAGTCATTATCCCTTTAGCGCGCTAATTATAAAAAATGAAAAAAAATTCATTGGAAAGAAAGTTACAAAACTTATAAGTCGACATACAATTTTTTAAACCATCCTTCGGTGGGTTGGTGGATTCAACTCCTCCAATGGCACGGAAATGCACATACAGGGTAAAGTTTCTGAACGCGCTCAACTAGGTGAGATGCCAGGTACGATTCCTGTCACTGTGCAGTTCAAGTTGACATACAGCCTCCACGTGGCGCTCCTGTATAGCTATCTCAGCATTCGCTGAATAGTGAACTAATGTATGCAGCCTTGTTCTAGGCAAGAGGACACGTTCTTTTCTACCCCGACCAGTTTTGGCGGCTGTGCGTGGGGTTAACGGCCCAACCATGTAAAAAACGGTTTGTTACGAGATAACTAACTGACTAGGAAGAAAACGGACCCGATTTACAACGACGACACGGCGCCAAAAAGGTATTTCTTTTGCCAAAGTTTATTTTGCTTCGCGTGCCATTAAAACGAGAAAAAAAAGGACGAAAACCCCGTGATCTGCTTCCACCCATGTGAAAGTGCACAAGTTTTTTTTTTTTGTAAAGGGTGGTTAAATTTTAAGGGCCGATGTTGAATGTGAACCACACCTAAACGTCAAGTTTTTTTCTGCATTTCATTTGACATTTCTCAATTTCAGACTAACTCAATTTGAACCATGGAAAGATACGCAATCGAGCAACGCGTTTAAGTTCTTCAGGCTTATTATGAATATGGGCGTTCAAATCAAAATGCATATCGTGCACTTCGTGATTTTTTCGGTCAATTTAATCGTCCAAATGTGCGTACAATCGGAAAAATCGTGCAAAAATTTGAGCAAACCGGGTCTGTAGGAGATGTGAAAACACCAGTGCAGCTCGTACTGCAGAAAATATTGCTGCTGTTCGCGATAGTGTGGCTGAAGTGCCGTCCACCTCAACTTGTCGTCGTGCCCAACAATTGCACCTCTCACGCTCGTCGTTGATGAACATTATGGCCCGAATTGGAAGATATGGATGTGGACGATATGTGGTTTCAACAGGACGGTGCCACTTGCCACACAGCTAACGAAACAATGGCTCTTTTGCGGGAGAAATTCAATGGCCGTGTTATCTTACGTCGTGGCGATGTTAATTGGCCGCCACGATCATGCGATTTGACACCGTTGGACTTCTTTCTTTGGGGTTATTTGAAAGAAAAGGTGTACGTCGATAAGCCAGCAACAATGCAAGAGCTAAAGGATGAGATAATTCGGCACATTAACGGCATAGAACCTAAATTATGCCTCAGCGTCATCGAAAATTTAGACCATCGGATGGAGGTGTGCCGCCGAGCTCGCGGCGGCCATTTGGCCGATATTTTGTTCCATACATAATTGAACCATACCAATATTATCGTAATAAAAAGAAATGACAATAATTTCCTAAATAATTTGTGCTTTATTCAAAATCAACATCGGCCCTTAAAACTTAACCACCCTTTATAACTCACTAGCTAAAGGAGTTATGAATACCCTTATGTTCACCTCTTTTTCCAATAATGTTGGTTTAGTTTTAAAATGTTGTGTCTTCGATGTGTCTTTCGATGTCGAAGTTTCTGTGGTCTGGAGAATGAAAGCAGCCGTTACTGGCACATAGTAGGGTGGGTATAGATATAGACTCGTTAGGAGGACGACCATCTGTTCCTCCCCATCGGTTATGTTAGGCTCCTTCTTTTTTGCAGGGGCCCTACTCTGTATTTCGATTCTAAAGTCAAATCAATCGAAAACGGAAATTTGCTACTCCGTAATTCGAAACGCATTTCACAATTTCCAAAAATCGAATTGATTTTAGTTGCCAACTTCAACTCAATTTTTTTTCGGATAATCGGCACTCGGTATTGCGAAAGTAAATGTCAAACTCGTTCGAATGCATGAAATTTCATTCGATAAGTGTTTTGGTGGTGGAAAACATATCCGTAAGTTTGGAAAATGTAAGTTATTTGTAATTTATAATGGATTTAGAATTAAAATAATGTGTTATTAGCAAGGGATTCACTTAAAAATATGATTACAAAGCTGCGTCAATTTGAAATTCTGGTGGATTTTAGGGTGGCCCACTCTGAATTATCAAAAGGGTATTTGAAAGCTCCTGATTCCCGACAAAAATCTGCGGCTGTTTGGTGTACCTTGTCAAAAAGTTTAAATGCGGAGGGACCACCCATGCGAGATACTAATGGGTAAAAGTAGGTCAACTACGTAATTCATATTAACCGACTCCCGATCCGTGAAATCTCTATCTAACACACCGCAGCCTTCCACACTCTCCGATCCCGACCACGTTTATAGCAGTTCGCTAGACCAAGTATGCTGGTATCTACGATTACTTGGTCTTTAAAACGCAGATCTATCCTTCCTTCCAACCAACAACTCCACATCATATTCAAAGAAAATGATAATTTTAGGTATGGGCGGATTTTAAAAATCACGCGAAAGCTAAGTTGAGAAAGAATACGGCCAGTATATCGGGAACCGGTGGTGGGCCAAGTAAAAGTGTTTCTCTTTGTCCACTTGAAGAAAAAGTTGTTGAATTATTTGACCTGCATGTTGCAGTGAGTGGAATGAATGGATGTTTCAGTTTTGGACTGAGCGAACAGCTACCAGATGCAACTCTTTCTTCAATTATTACTCCAATAGAAAACGAGTATCAATTGGATGAAATTATTTATGCAACATCAGCTCCTGCAATTGAAGATGCAACATCTGCAATTCAAGATGTAACATCAAATATTGAAAACGATGTGTTAGTTTCGTCTGGTCGATCTCGTTTAACACCCAAAAATAATCGCGCTTTGCTTCAGAAGCAAGTTGAAAACCAAACACGCCACTCACAGGAGTCACTGAAACCATTGAAAGAAATGGACAGCAAATTGAAGGAGATTTTACGTTATAAGAGGAAAACTTATAATTTAAAAGAAGAGGAATTTAAATTTAAAAAAGAAGATTCAATTCAAAAACATAAAGCCAGAATTGAAAAAATTTAACTGAAAAAAGAAATTTTAAAACTGAAGCGAGAATCAAATACACAGAGTTAAATAGTTTGTTGTTTTCAAGTAAAAACACATATTTATAGTTTTTTTTATGAATTCATTTTTTTAGTTATCATGCACCACATCCAAATAACAATGCTCGCGGAGGAAGTGCTGCCATCATTAAAGAAAGCATCAAACACTACTTGGAAGGAAAATACAGTTCAGAAGAATTTCAGGCGACGACCATATCGGTAAGAACCAGTAAAGAATGGATTTCATTGACGTCTGTCTATAGTCCCCCAAAGCATAAAATTTCATCCGCACAACACAAGCAATTAATTCAAATACATTCAAAAAATTTCATTATGGGGGGAGACTTCAACGCAAAACAAACCTACTGGGGATCAAGACTAATAACTACAAAGGGTCGTGAGCTCTATAAAGCCGCCCGGGAATCGGGTTGTGAGTTTTTATCAACCGGTAAACCAACGTACTGGCCAACCGATCCAGCAAAAATCCCAGACTTAATTGATTTCTTCGTTGTCAATAAAATCTCAAAAAATTTTCTTCACATTGAAGAGGGGCATGATTTAAGCTCAGATCATTCCCCTATTATTCTAACCCTGAGTGATAATATAATAATTAAAGAAAATAATCCAGTACTAGCAAACAAACACACAGATTGGTCCCGCTTTAGACTGCTGCTGGATCAAAAAATTAACCTGTCAGTGTCTCTTAAATCCGTAGTAGAACTTGAAGATGATGTCCTTAAATTCACCCAACAAATTCAAAACGCGGCCTGGAACTCCACTCCAGTCCAAAAAAGGAAAGTACTCGGTCTCAA
Organism: Criorhina ranunculi; assembly: GCA_951813785.1. Taxonomy (NCBI): domain Eukaryota; kingdom Metazoa; phylum Arthropoda; class Insecta; order Diptera; family Syrphidae; genus Criorhina; species Criorhina ranunculi. Next base: position 50,854,378 of record OX638381.1, on the reverse strand, counting down.
CTATCCCAAAGAAATAATGGATATTATAGCCCAAAAACGGCGACTTCGAAGGAAATGGCAACAAACTCGTGCTCCAACAGATAAATATCTTTTCAACAGAATCTCCCAGCAACTCCGCCGTGAAATCAAAATAATAAAAAACGAATCTATGAATAGATACCTAAAAGAGCTAACACACGATAAAAGCACTGACTATTCATTGTGGAAAACAACAAAACATCTGAAGAGACCAATTGTGCAATCTCCTCCTATCAGAAAAGACAATGAAAAATGGGCAAAAACAAATGCCGAGAAAGCTACTTTATTTTCAGAGTATCTCACAAATGTGGTCCAGTTACACGTAAGTCAAAGTGATATATTAAGGGAGGTACCCTGTCAAGAAGAAGAAGATATTCCTCCAGTTACACTATCTGAAATTAAGAATGAAGTCCTAAAAAACATCAAGCTAAAGAAAGCCCCTGGGTATGATATGATCACGGGTGAAATTTTAAAACAACTCCCACACAAAGGAATCGTCGAACTTACCAATCTCATACAAGCCTGCATTCGACTAAAACACGTTCCTTGTCATTGGAAAGTAGCCGAGGTGATCATGGTTCTCAAACCAGGCAAATCCCCGTACGACGTGGGATCGTACAGACCTATATCCCTTCTTCCAATAATGTCAAAATTGCTTGAAAGGATATTAGTTAAACGACTGAAACCAATTATTGAACGAAAACATCTAATTCCAAACCATCAATTTGGCTTTAGAGATAGCCACTCAACTATAAATCAAGTTCATAGAATCACCGACACAATAGAAAAGTCGCTAGAAGAAAGGAAGGTATGCTCTGCTGTTTTTCTCGATGTAGCACAGGCCTTTGACAAAGTTTGGCATGAAGGACTCCTGTATTTATTTATTTATTTATTTTATTTATTATTTTAAACAAGACGATGCTTATTCGGACGTTAAGGAAATAAAAGCAGGTGTTCTTCAAGGCAGCATCTTAGGTCCAACCTTATACCTACTATTCACCAATGATCTTCCTACACCACCAAGCAATATAATCGCCACATTTGCTGACGATACTGCTATACTAGCCATCGGTGAAACAGCTGAGGAATCTACGTACAAACTTCAAATCGCGATAAACGACATCGAAAATTGGACAAAAAAGTGGCGCATTAAAATAAATGACGCCAAATCTGTACATGTTGATTTCACTAACAAACGAATTCAACATATCCCGATACGAATAAACAATACGCAGATACCATATGCAAACACCGCCAAATACCTGGGCATGACCTTGGACGCCAAGCTTCGCTGGAAAGAACATGTCAAGAACATGTCAATCCGAAAAATGAACTGGCTTATTGGCAGGGGGTCAGTCCTGTCAATACACAACAAATTGCTTCTCTACAAGCAAGTTATCAAACCGGTTTGGGGGTGTGCCAAGAATAACACCATCAAAATTATCCAAAGGATCCAAAATAAAGTGCTATGAGGTATTGTCAACGCACCGTGGTATATCCGAAACTCTGATCTTCACCGCGACCTAGGAAAAGAAACAGTGGCCAGCGAAATCAAAAAGTATGCAACAGCTCATGCAACAATACTCAGTCAACATGTAAATGCAGATCCATGCAGACTCCTCGATCAAAATGAGCATGTAAGAAGGCTTCACCGTACAAAACCACACGACTTGGTTGCGCAACCTAACAACTAGCGACTCCAAAGGGTATCATCTAGTTTTTAAATATTTATTTTTTTTGTATCTAAAGATAAGCTGCTCGTTAGTCACATCGACTAGTTGCAGTGAAATTTAACTTCCTTGTATTTTTATGAAAATAATAAAAGGAAAAATATAAAAATAAAAAAAATGTTTAGTTAAAGTTTTATTTTTCATTGTTTTGTTGCGTGTAAATATATAATACATACTTATTACAGTAAATAAAATACATATTTATAATAAATTGTTTTTATTATTATTATTTTCGCTCAGTTCCATGACATTTGATTTGTCTCTGATATTCCGGCGTTGTATCCTTTCTTGCTCCAATTCCTCTTCATCATCCTCAAACCACAATGCCACGGTGTCCATCTCCATATTCATTATTTTAACTTTTATTACTTAAATTGGAAAAACAACACTGATATTCTCGCGATACAAGAATAATAATTTTTTTCGTTTTTGAAATCCTTCAAAATGTCATTTGCAATAGCGAGACTCGAAAGGAAATTCGGAAATTTTCAAACTTAAGTTGGCAACACATACATTCGATTCGAAAGTGTTCAATGGTACCAATTCAAAGTAGAATCGGAAATCACTTTCGGATGTATTTGACTTTCGAATCGAAATACAGAGTAGGGCCCCAGGCTTTCGTTTTCGTTTTTAAACTTTTGAGTTTCGTTTGTAGAGTTTCTTATATGTGCATGCATTATCTTTATGTAATGGTGATATTCGGGAATCTTTGATGTATAAAATCTATTATAGAAAACCTATCGCTAATAATAACTTTTAGAACACAGAATGCACTTTAAACACGTAGACAATTACTGACAATTGCTTTTAAACTTACGTGCACGTTTGGTCAGCTGATTAGCAACAGAAGCAATCTGTCCGCGATTATAATATTTTGTACTTATATATAACTTGCTTAGGGTATCAGCTTATGAAAAAAACATCTTACTATTTATTACTCTTATTTTGATTGCGCGGCGGCACAACCCCCAACCTGTAGTCAAAGGAATAACAAATAAAAACAAATGTAAATGTTTAAAATATTTATTTCATAAATTTGTAATAGGTTTATAATTCTATTTTCAATCTTAACAATTAATTGTCATCCTATTAATTAATTGTACATTCTAAAATCAAAAAAAAAAAATTAAACAAAACAAAAAAGAGAAAGTAGACGGCAGATCCAAGATACATAAATATTGTGCAAACTTTATTTTTTTACCAACACATTTCTTTCCGAATTACGTTATAACGAAAACCTGTAAGACTTAATGTTTTTGAATTGCATATTATTATTTTTTTCTTATTTATATTTAATAAATTTCACTAAGTTTATACGATTGTATAATTTAGAATTGTTTGTTATTATCATTTGCTATTATGTTGGTTTTATATTTTACAATAATTTCTTAAATATATGTATATATATAATATATTTTGTTTAATAACGATTTGTAAGTAAACATATTATTGCTTTCCTATTGTTTGGTGTTACTACTTGATAAAGTTACTTGTTTGGGCACTCCATGTGAGTTTTATTTATTTGATCGTTTAGTTTAGAATATGAGCATTATTTCAAGATTTGCATTAGTTATATGTATTAATTTATAGCGTTATATTTCACTAGCACTTTCTAATTTGAACAATGTCTATATACTTGATGTGGTTGTTGCTATGTTTAATGAAAAACCTGTTTAATTCAGGGAATTTAGTATTGTATATTCTGGAACCGTTTTAAAAATGTTCTTTACAACTCAGGGACTGTAGTTTTAATAAATAAAAGAAACATTTACCTAGGCAATTAATTGGTTTATAGTATCATTTTCGAGTGAAAGTTTTATTATTTTAGTTATAAAGAGTTAATTTGTAAACCGTTTTTAGTTTACATTTTTATTAAGACTAACAGAAAGGCTTGGAAGAATACATTAAATGCCGTCAATTGGCAAAAAGGTAAAATTTAATAATTCATAAGAAAGTATACATTGTTTGACTTAAATTGTTGCTAAGAAAAAAAAATTGATTTAATTTAAGCCCAATAAAGGCCTGTACTAGGTAGATAGTGAAATAATTTTCCGTGCGTTATAGCAAACTCATATTGTCAAGCTAATGCCAGATAGCTTATTGTGCATTACAAATTGTTCTCTTATTAATATTATTAATGTTTTTTTAGCATTTTTTTGTTTAAAAGTTTTCAAATTTTTAGTAGAATTTCATTATTTTATTATTTCAATTTTCGGGAAGACTGGTTACACTACATACTTTTGACGAATAACTAACGTAACGTGGTTTGCAATTGTTTTTTTTTTTGTTTTCTTTTTAAGTGAAAACTGCAAACATTCGACTTATTTCTTTATAAAGGTCCCATGTGTACATTTTTTTATATTTTGTTTTTTTTTTTTTATGAATATGAAAAATTTGTTCGAAACTTCATAATTTAAAGATTATCTAGATAAACCAGAGAGAACCGCCTGTGCAATTTCTTATTACTATGATGAATGCTGTATTTTATTAGTTACTAATAATTCGATGTTTTAATGAAGGCGTAGCATTTTCAATGTCTAATAACAGCAAGCGTTGTTAGCATAAACATTAGGAAGAACATCAAAATTGGCGGTGAGACCAATTTTGGCGATCCATTACAGCCGTCTTCTGAGCAGCAATATGTTTTGGTTTCCCAAATTTCTGTAAGAAAATCAATTTAAAATATAATAGTGTTGGATGTGTTGGTATTAGAGTGTTTAGTTTGGTGGCAGTTTCCATTGGAATCCACAAATTTTCGAATAAAAATATAAAGGGTCTTGCATTAAGCGCTTCTTATCTTTAAATTTAAATAAAACAAGGTGTGTGTGAGATATCATCGAAATTATTTATTTGTTTGAAAGGCCTAGTGATGCCATTATGTATGGAATATAACATAGTTCAAATATCCACCGCGGCTTCTCTGGGTGGCGCGCATCCGATTCCATGATTCTGGTGCATAAATCAGGCTGAATTTGACCGATGACACGGGTTATGTTGGTTATGTGGGGCCGCTGTGGTTTGTGGCTTATTCGCATAGACCTGCGACTTCAGAAAACCCCACAAGAAAAAGTCTAACGCACTGGCCAGTTCACATCACCTCCACATGAGATGACCATGCCCTCGAATCGCTCGTGCAGAATTTCCAATGTGGCACGTAGCGCCGTCCTGCTCAAACCACATGTCGTTGGTGTCCATATCATCCTGGCCAACGTCGTTCTCAAAGGATTATGGACCGATGACGCCGTCAGGCCAAAATCCACACCAAACAGTGACTTTTTCGGGATGCATTGGACGCTCTTGGATCTCATGTAGATTGGTATCGTCCCAAATTCTACAATTTTGTTTGTTGACGTACCCATTCATCCAGAAATGGGCCTCATCGTAAAATGGGCGAGGCGCGCGGAACGTTGCCCGAACAGAACAACCATTTTGATAAAAAAAATTTATTATTTGCACTTGTTGTTGAACGCTATATCCGTCCATGGTGATTTGACAAAACAGACTGAATAAATAACAGATGTAGCTTCAATAATATGGCCGCTATCAACTGTCAAAGCTCGGAAGTCCCAATTGGAAGATCCTTTATATAAGTCCATTTCAAAAGTTAAATCATATGTAATGCAGTTATTAAACGGCTAGAATCAGCAACAAAAAATCTGAAAGATTCGCAGAACATCTCGAAGAAATTTTTCAACCAAATCCAGTTGACACCGACGAGCTACCCAACGATGCACCAGAACAGGAAGATGAGAAAATTGAACTAACAAGACCAGCAGAAGTCAAAAATTAAATGAAAATATCAAGCAAGAAAGGCCCCAGGCTTTGATGTCATAACTGCAGATATTCTTAAGCAGCTTTCTGAAAAGTCAATTTTGAAGCTAACGAACATCACGCATGTCGCATTAATGGAAAGTAGCTGATGCAATCATGATAGCAAAACCTGGGAAACCACCTCACGGGGCATCGTCTTATAGACATATATCCTTACTGCCTATAATGTCAAAAAAATTTGAAGAATTCTACTCAAAAGACAAACAACTTTAATAGAGCGAAAACAAATGATTCTCAACCACCAATTTGGATTCCGAAAAAAACATTCCACAATCGACCAGGTCCACCGGAATACTAACATTATTGAAAAAGCACTGGAAGAGAAAAAAAGTTTGTTCTACAGTCTTCCTGGATGTAGCGCAAGCATTTGATAAAGTTTGGCACGAAGGACTGATGTATAAATTGAAAAAGGCTCTTCCCAAACATCATACAAAGATCCTGGAATCCGATATTACAGACAGATACTTTCGTACAAAAGAACAGAGTGCGTATTCGGAACTTACGGAAATTAAAGCAGGTGTGCCCCAAGGTACCGTACTTGGACCAGTATTCTATCTGTTATGAGAAATGTTGTCAATGTACCCTGGTACGTGTGGAATAAGGACCTTTGGGTATGGAACCAGTAAAATATGAAGTCAAAAGACATGCCATAAAACCATCGAGAGCGGCTCCGACATCACACGAACCCTGAAGCCCTCCAACTTCTGGACGACACAAACCTAGTTAGGAGATTAAGAAGACGAAACCCCTTCGAATTAGCGCAGCACTGAAAACATCAAAATTAGAAAATGCATATTCATACGAGCCTTATGGAACGACAACAACGAGCGTAGGGGCGCTCGGAGTGAATTCTATCCCCCAAAGTCCTGAGTGGTCTAATTCCATTCGCCTGCTTATGAGGGACGCCAGTGGATGGAACTCTCATTTTATACACATATGTTGGTACATATTAAAACAAAAATGAAAGCTAAATTGCTTATTAGTCCCGGAGAGTAGATCACACTAGCATGGAAGGACCTCTATCCACAGGCGTATTACTTGATCTGGGCACCAACCGAGCATAATCAGTGGGTATCGTCACCTGGGATGTGTTATCTCTGGTATGTGCGGACCCGTGCTACGTTTAATCTCGATCCAAATAGACAGCTGGTTGATCGAACTGGCGCTGCTGACGGTTTAACTCGGGAAGCTGATAAGGTTGAATGAACTCTGGAACTCTGGAAGCGGCACGGTCAGATGGGCCTCTGGCTAAGAGCCAACTGAAGAGGAAAAAATGCAAAGATGCCTAAAGAAACGGATACAGTTTAAGGTGCAAGTGCTGGGAGCAACAATCCCTCGGTGGCGACGGAAAATAGAAACAGGTCGGTGGAAGTTACCTCAACGGAAACCAATCAGTCAATTGAATCCAGTGCTGTTATCTTTTCTGTCGGCTTGAACAAACCAAAACGGAGGAAGAGTATTTTCAGCACAAGCATGAGCGCACCCGTTGCACGCTCTTCTGCTATAACATCCTACCGGCCCTACACGGGCACTCTGAGCTACACTTAATACTTATTCTATATCTCTCGACGTTACCTAACTTTATTAACTTATAAAGAACTACTGAAAAACGAATACAATTTATTTTTCAAAAAACTTACTACTTAAAGACCTAGACTATGTAAGCCGAGTAAGGCTAGCATTGCCCAGTTATGGGCTATCCCGGATCGAGAGGGTTCGACGAGGGAGTTTTCTCTCTTTCTGGCAGCTACCAGAAATTCTGGTGCTGCCTTTGAACATCTCTAACATCGCGCCCTGATACCGACAACCTGACCGGAGGCGGTCCTCCACCTTTCCACAGTTGTCCGGGCAACATGAAAGATTAGCGGCACAGCTAGTCTATCCTGGGTCAGATCTTCCTAGTCAGAATACAGAAAAGCCTCTGGGAGGAGGAAGCCATCAAAACGAATCCTCTCATGATACATGAGATTGGGGTGGTAAGCCCCCGAAATCAGGTTGTTGATCGAAGTCATTGCTCTTACAATGTGCCCTCGAGTAAGCTTCACAAGGGAATTGTCCACCCTAATTAGGTCCACCTTGTTGTACAAGACCTCGTTGGAATAGAATTTTCTGTACTCAGACTCTGGTGTTCTATATCAACGAAGGCAAGGCCTATGGCAAGCCCTCTCAAACACACAAATCCTTTCCATCAAGCTTGCCTCCACGTTGAACCACACGGGACAACCATATGTGAGCATTGGCTGGATAAGGGCAAAAACCAGCAAAGGCTGTAGTACCAGTGGACGGAATTTGGCTGTCGCTGGGAAGTTCAGCAGTAAGAAAATTCTTATGTAATTGTCGTACCTTTGCTCGTATTAGATGGCAGATTTTTGGAGCTGATGTGATGAGTGCTGGTAGCCGAAGCTCTTACTCGCCTTTCTTACAAAGACGAAGAAAATACAGTAAAAGGGTTGTACCTGCTGCAAGAACAATGGACCTGTTTTTGTGTCTGAGTGCACCAGGGTGGTGTTTCAATACCCCGATAGGAAAATATGCCTCTTAGAGTTCTTGCCTTAATTAAGGCCAATGAAAGACCAGAGGAAGCCGACTAAATACTTAATTTTGTATAAAAGTGTATTAAAAATTTCAAGAATGCAGTTAATTATGTAAATTTAATTAAATACCTTTTTCTGCGCACTCTGTAGCACAATCTCGCACCGTTGATAATTCGCTCACATATTTCTGAAAGAAGAGAAAAATAATAATTTTTTTACTTTTTTCTGTTTTATTTTATAAATTTGTTGTTAAAAAAAGTTTAACTTATTTAAAATTAAAAAAAAAAATATCAAGAATCTCAACGGATACTGAAAACACCAGGATGTCTTAAAACGGATTCCCGTCACATGAAAATCCAAAAATAAAGTAAACGAATGCCATCGTTCGATAATGGTAGCAAAGGAGATGGTCCAAATCTCTTAATGGGTGGAGATGCTCCCTTAATAGAGCTGCTTATGAAAGATAAAGACACCAAAACACTCAAGGCGGCAGCAAAATACATCAACTAAGATGGTAGTGAGTGGATTGCCCACAGAGCACTTTGTAGAATCGGGTTAGTATTTGGAAAAAATAAGAAGCCAGCTTTGTAAAAAAAAAATATGAAGGCTAGGCTTAAGTTCTGGAAATTACATAGGAATTGGACTGTGAAAGACTTAAAACACGTTAGTAGGTCGATTGATTTCAGTCTGATGGAAAGGAGTACCATTGGCACCGACCACAAGAAACTATCCGAAGACACCAGGTTAAACAAATCCTGAACCATGGTGCAGGTAGACAATGTTGTGGGATGGCTTCACCTGATGGCATGTCGATCCACTAGTAAAAGTCGACGGACAGCCAAAATTGTTAAGAACTGAATTGAAATCCAAAACTTTTAGACAATGAAGTGGCCAGCATAAAGCCCGGATTAAAATCGAATAGAAAATTTGTGGGTCCTTTTGAAAAGGAAGATTTTGAAAGGATGGGAAAAAATGAGTCTGTCAAGGTTCGAAACGTCTGACAATGAAGCAAAAGGGTGTTCACACGAATGGTAGATACCTGACAATTTCAGATGGCGGTCTGTCAATGTTTTTTCTTACAACGTTTGTTGCACTTTTTTTATCGCGAATTACAATTGACAATTGTCCCTGTCGGGATCCAACCCGCTCAGCGCAACTGCAGTCTGTTGGGTGCTGCCTGCACCGGCCACACAGTTGAGGTGGGTTCACTATAGTGCGTTAACTAGCGCCGGCAAAGGGCTGCTCGGTTTTTGTCCTTTTTAGAGGGATTGGGAAACCTTAGAACGCACTTCCCAAAAAACAGACGACACTAAAAGAAAACTCACGTTTACCACGTTATAATGCTCAGTGGGAGCGACGGTCGATTTATTTAGTAGGTTAATTTTAGTTGGTAAATTTTTTAATATCGTCGTGGATAAGCCTATCAGCAAAGTCCCGAACGTATAATCTGATTAAAAGGGGGTTGTCCGTCCCGAACTCTCTCGGGATACTACGTCGGAGTTTTTCACTTCACAACTTGAATTTTACACTACTCGACACCATCTACACTATTTTTATTAAACTTAACCTTTTTTTCACTTCCTTTTGTCCTTAGAGTTTCCGCCTCTACCTCGGCGGGCCTGTTCTCCCCTGCCACCACTTTTATCGCACGCTTGTCGTAATTTTTCACTACCCTCGCTTTACAAAAACCGATCGCTCTGTTGTTTGCTTTTCTCTCTCCTCTGTATGCTATCTCCTATATGCGCTAGCTTCGCGAGTCAACCAACAAGTGATTTCGGGATTTTTCCGAAGTCCTTCTTCGTTCCACTCAACCGGCTAGCCTCACCCACATATGCTCGGCATCCCGCTTATTCAGCCACAATGGCCTCAATTACGGCTTAATGTAGAGCACTCCACTTTTTCGCTGTCGCATTGTCTACTATCCTGCGTCTACCTTTCGAGACTAAGGAGGCAGTTGATACCTCGCAGAACTATCTCACTCCGGTGGACCCTTGCGCAGATTTGGGGGCTAGGAAGTTCGTGATAGTGTGCTACTCCGCTCATTTATGAAGTCTTTACGGTGGGCTCTTTGCCATTGATGGTGTTGGGGATCGTCCGCCTCTTCTCGGGGCTTAAGCGCTTTTTTCTCTTTGGGACCGTCCATCCCTTCGCAGATCGTCTGTCGTTTTTGTTCTTCGAGACCGTCCGTCTCCTTTCTAAGCATCAGATGTGGTTTTTGTTTTTCGTTTCAGGGGCCGTCCGTCCCTTCGCAGACCGTCCGTTTGCCCATCTGGTTTGTGTGTGTTTGTTTTTTAGAGACCGTCCGTCTGCTATTCTGGTCCAGGCGTTTTTGTTCTTTAGAGACCGTTCATCTCTCCGCAGGCCGTCCGTCTGTTAGTTTGGTTTGGGCGTTTCTCTCTTTGCGAGACCGTCCGTCTCTTAGTTTAGCTTGGGCTATTTGGTTTCTATTTTTTCGAGCCCGTCCATCTCTTTTTTACTATGGAGACCGTCCATCTCTCTCTCGTCTAGAGACCGTCCGTCTCTTCCTAACGCCGACCTGCTAATGGTTGTTCCTCCAAGATGCCAGGGGAGTAGGTCTATGGCTGATGGGGCCATGGCTGCCCTCCACTCTCCTGGAATTTTGGATGAACAACAGGGTAACGGGGACGTGAAGGGAAGAGCAGGGGCGCCATTTGTTGTGGTAAAGTTTACCGCAACACGTTGTCAGGCCAAAATTGGCAATTCACTCGGTTGTAAGACATATGGGACTCATTTTTCATTGGTAGACCTGACAGTATTATAAGATCTAACAACCGTCTAAATATTGCTTTACTCTTTCACATTTCACCTCCTTTGTAAATGCCCGACCCATAGCAGGTTTAAAAAGTCAGCCCTCAGAGAACACTTCATCAGTTATCTGGGCGAATTGTCATACAAGCCACCGAAAACCAATCTAAAATTCCTTCTGAACTCAGGTTGGTTCCGGGAGGCCAAACACTATAATAATAATAATAATCCTTGTTCTATTATTGTTGGTACCCCGTACCACACCAGGGAGCACAAAAGATCCTTTGAGATCCAAGTGCATAAGTGCAGCCACCCCTACAACTTAAGCTAACAGATTCGGACTGATGCAATATCTCTAGTCAAAGAGCGTTGAAAAGTGCCGATTGGTGAGTGGTTTACTAGGCGTTCTGCATAAATATCTTGTTATTTTTGCCAGGAGTTCACGGTGTTCTAATTTGTTATCCCTGGAAAGGACTTTACCGAATCAAAATTAAGGCAGTTGTAATTTGACAAGCTTTAAGCTGCTGCAAAAGAAATAATTTAAATTGTAAAAATGTGTGTAGGTTTGTGTTGGATAATTTCTTCCTTCCTTCAACGAGCTCAATACCTCTTTGTATCCTTTGCCCCAGTGCTATAATTAAAATTGCCTGTTTAAAATTCATAGCCAACGTTTCTGTATACAAATTCTGAACATAACTCATGAATCTGCAGTTTTTTTGTTGTTATTTTTCAAAAACAACCTGAAAGCTAAAAATATGTGCAAAAAAAAATATAAAGTTTCTAGTCATTTCTTTCGTTCATCTCCAGGTAGTAGTAGTCATGTTACACAACCACTACAAGTTCGTTGGCATAACATCCTTTATACACACAAAACAAAATTTAAAAACAAAAATAAAATGTTTACATAGCAACATAGAGAGAGTACGAGTATAACCCTTTTCATGTCAAAAACAAAAAAGAAAGAAAGAAGTAAAAACGTGATTGTCCTTAATAGATTGTCCTCTTAACACGTTTGAACATTCTATGTACACTTGGGAAGAGGAAGAGGCATAACCTTCCACTGCTTTAAAAAAAAACAAAAACAAAATCGCCGCCAGTAGAAAACTGTCTCAAAAGGCAGTATTCACCTTCGGTTTGTTCTGAATCTCATAGCAGCGTTCCTAATGGAAAAAAATTGTTCCTAATGGGAGCAGGTGAAGTTGATTCACGTTTATTGTGTACAAACCATTTTTTTTTTCTTTGTTTCATTACTCAGAGATATATTGAAGATGATTAGTCTTCAAGGTGAGGAATATATACTTACTTATTTATGATGGCACTACAGTCCAAGGTGGACCTGGGCCTCAACAAATATTTATCCTCGCCAATCTTATTATTCTTGGCGATTTTAATGTGGACATTTTAAGTTGTAACTCTACAGTTGACACATATGGATTCTTAATGGCAGAGCATGGTTTAACATCGTATCTTCTCGGTTCCAAATATTCGAAAAACCTATGCGTTTAAATCCTCAAAAAAGTGAATAAGTGACAATGTCCTGTTGTTACCTTCATAATTTTTTGATAAAACATAATAAAAACACAATATGCTTCGAAATCTATTACGTTGTATGAAAATCTCCAAGAAGGACAAATTATATAGGGGAAGGGGATATGGTAGATCTTCTTTCGTTAAGAAATGCACAAGATCACAACAATTATCAAACTGCAAAAGAAGTTCGCGACAAATCTTGCGATTATTTTAATACAAGTTCCTTGCCAACCTAATTTTATGTAAAAACATTGACAAAATAAAAGAATTAGATTTTTGAAATAAAAGGATTAATGGGTGCGTTCAGATTTTATTATCTTTATGGGCTTGGCTTGTCTACTGGAACTGATTTTTTTTGTAATTTGTATGGGCTTGGTATATTCGAAAGTGCTGGCGACGGAGTAGATGGACGTTGTACTAACGTTGATGGACAAGATTCACTTGACGAATATGGACTATTTGGGCTCATACAAACCAATGGAGATGGGCTATGAGTGAAAACACTTAATTTGATTGGAGTTGATATGAAGGACATTGGAGAAGAATCCGATTTTTCTGCGAGCATTGCTCCATGTCTTGATTGATTGATTCTTCTTCTGGCAATACTAGGTTGTTCAATAAGATTTGTCGTTCTGTAAAAAAAAAAAAATGTTCGTCGTATTATTTTCCTAAGAACGGTTTTATGAAGACCTGTGAAGTTCCATGTAGATCTGTTAACTCATTCGTACATTTAGAGCTGTTCAAAGTGGACATGTCATAGTGTTTTTTTTGCAATGGACAAAATTGAATATCGTGCAGTAATAAAATTACCTTATTTCTGGAAGGTGTAGCACCAAAACGAATTTATGAACGATTGTTAAAAGAGTACAAGGCCTCTTCACCTTCAATTAGAACAGTAGAAAGATGGGTTGCTGAAATAAAACGTGGTCGTACAAGTTTTGAAGACGATTCACGTGAAGGACGTCAAAAAAGTGCATCAACACCAGAAATCGTAGTAAAAATACAAAATGTTCTAATTGAAGGTGAAAAATACAGGATATGGTTTTGGAAGGTCGTCGATTAACCGAGAGAGATTTAGTAGAAGCCCTAGGCATCTCATTAGGCAGTATGAGCAATATTTTGGCTGAAGTTTTGGGTATCAGTAAGCTGTGTGCACAATGGGTGCCGCATTCGCTAACAATTGAACGAGAATGCATGCGAATACGACTTTATCAGCAACATTTGGAGCGTTTAAGAAAGGATAAGAAGGATTTTGTGCATCGTTTCATCACTATGGATGAGACTTGGGTCTACTACCGTGATCCTGAATCAAAACAAGAGGTTAAGGAGTGGTATAAACCCTATACTTCGGCTCCGTTTTTAGGATGCAAAAGGAGTTTTGCTCTTGGAGTACTTCCAAACTGGTAAAACAATAAGTTCAGATTATTATTGTAACCTTTTGGACCAGGTGGATGTAAAAATTCGTGAGAAAAGACCTGGTTTACAGAAGAAGAAAAAATCCATTTTCATCAAGACAACGCACCCTCTCACACAGTTAAAAAACCATTGCGAAAATCAGTGAATTAAAGTATAAATTGTTGCAACATCCACCCTATTCACCAGATTTAGTGCCCTGTGCCTTCTGGCTGTTCTCACATCTCAAAAAATGCATGCGTGGAAAACGATTTTCATCGAACGAAGAGGTAATAACACTTTTTCGGATTCTCACTTCTGGGATGGAATCCAGAAATTAGAAGATCACTGAAACAAGTGTATTGAAGTTCAAGGAGATAATGTTGAATTATAAAAAGTATTTCAAACCATAAAATTTAGTTTTTCTTATCGAACAATAAAACTTATTGAACAACCTGGTACTTCTGCCATTTGTGCTTCAAAGAAAATATCGTTTATCTTCTTTTCCACAATCAGTTGACGTTTAAGGCTTAGACTTCGTAATTTATCTGCCTATGTCCTTGCAGTGTTGAGGAACTGATCTTCGCCCTTGTCTTTTTTCTCCGTTTTGTCCTAAGCGAAATACTCGCACGCTTCCTGTTTGTTTGTTTTTTTTTTTTTTTGGAATAGGGCTGCGTAATGTTTTAAAATATGGATAGAATAATAATTAGTTCATAATTCTTGAAGAACATTATTATTGTTTTACTTACACTTTCATCCTCATTTTCTAAGAAGTCGGACATTGTCGAAAATTATGGCACTGGTTTCTCCAGATGGCTTAAAAAACTCATCGATTTAAACCACCACAGCGAAGGAACATAGACGTCATCTAATCCAGTACCAGAGGATTCAGATTGCCTGATTTTTTTAAAAAATCCTTTCAAAAAGTACACCGAAGTGTATTAATTTTCCTTTTTACCTAAGCTAGACACGCATTTGCCCTATATTTCCCCAAAACTTTTAGTAACTCTGCATACGCAACACTTTTTTATAATTTATTTTTGAAATAATCTTTGTTGGATGTGTCCCACAGAACGTTGTGGCTTCAAAAGCAATTGATGAATTCCTCCAAAAGTTCTTTGGATCGGTAGAAGCCATTATTTTAAAATTTTTCTTCCGAACCGATACGCACTAGACTTGTGAAAAATGTCGATATTGATGAAATTTGCCTACACATTGTCATTTCCAATGCAAAATCCACGAAAAATTTCAATCCTCATCATTCTCGCCATCATTCCACTCGTAATTTTTCATTCCAAGCTACACACTATCATTTTTACATCATTCCATTTTAACATCATTCATTTTAAAAATGATAGTGTGTATCCAAGCTACAGGCAACTTAACGATAAGCTGCTGCGTGAAAGATGGGAAGAAGTCCATACCTTTAGAAATGCTTCTCTGGCGTATGAACTATATCTATATCCTGTAAAGATATCTCTAGCTTTTTTATCGAGCATAGAAAATCGGAAACTAAACTTAAGCCCTAGATCAACAAATCTCTTCTAAAAAAAAATTAAACTCAATTACAAGCGACGTAATAAATGTTGCAAACAACCCGCATAATCTTGTTTCGAAAAGTCGTTATAATCACAAGTGCCAACAAATTGATAACGAATTTAAAGTCTGCCGTTATAGTTACTATCAGAGTAGAAATAACAAGAAAATCTTTAAAAAAGAATGGAAGGTTGTAAACAGGATTATTAATCGAAAAACTAAAAACCAGAGCGAATCAATTGTTCTTAAAAATGTGAATGTTGAAATCACAGAGCCAACTTTGCGTCAGTGGGACAAATATCTTTCCCTTCATTCCTCTGCAGCTGTTGCTCTGCTATTTATAAAACGGATAACAGAAAAGAAAAAAGTAACTACATACCCACATCCTTACTTCCTACAATATCGAAAATATTTGAGGGAACTGTCAAAAGCAGAGTTCTGAAATATCTTAATAGTATAAACTTCTTAAGCGAAAGGCCAATTGGGTTTATAGAAAGCCTTTCTGCGGTAGTCGCGATTTTATCTTAGACTAGCTTTTACCCGAGGCTTCGCCCACCTATAATTTGCGAAGTTACACTTTAATAACCAAAAGTAGCCTATACTGTGACCCGAGGTACAGCCACTCTGTGTGCAAAATTTGAAGTTTATTGGTTCCGTAGTTTTCGTGTTACAGAGGCACAAACAAACAAACGGACAACGTTTCACTTTTATAATATTAGTAGGATAGTAGGATTGGTTTGCCTCTTATCTAAAGAACAGAATACAAAAGGTAAAAATCGAAGATAATTTACGTCGAAGATAATAATCAATCTAAGTGTACCCCAAGGATCCGTTCTTGGTACCATTTTGTTCCTAATCTATGTCAATTCTATATTTGCAATTCCATTTATTGGTAATGTAAAGGCTTTTACCGACGATTTTGCATT
This sequence comes from Criorhina ranunculi, assembly GCA_951813785.1. Lineage (NCBI taxonomy): Eukaryota > Metazoa > Arthropoda > Insecta > Diptera > Syrphidae > Criorhina > Criorhina ranunculi. The sequence goes on along the minus strand of OX638381.1, from coordinate 50,838,115 downwards.
TAAGGTTCGTTTGTACCTTAATTCGTTCCGTGATATTCAACAAGGGGAAGATGCCGTGTTCGCAACGATCATATAGGGACATAAAGTCCTATTTTTGATAAAAGGCCATCTTATGTGATAACAGAGAAGGTCTCTATCGAACATAAAGAACTAAAAAAAAATAAACGTCTCCAGCCAGCGCGATCGTTAACTAGCTGCCCCCAATTTTGCACACCAAGTTAGTTGAGGTCCCTTTTGACTTCCGCGCGCCACCTGAGCAGCTGTCTTTCTATACTCCGTCATCGCTCCGAGGTTAATTCGAAGATTCTCCAGACCGGAGCGCTGGTGTTCATTCTCTTTACATATCCAAGCCATCTAAGTAGTTTTATTTGGACTCTTCTGACTAGGTCTCTGTCACTGTATAGTATAGCATACATACAGTTCGTATGTTTACAAGTATAAGCTTACACTCACCATCTATGCAGACGGGACCATAGATCATCTCAAGGACTTTTCTCTCGAAACAACCTATGTTGACTTCACCCACAATTTCCAGGCCTCTGCACCATGGGATGATGAAGATCTTCGGTCCTAGAGGTGGCGATGATCTAAGGAGGGTAGTGTATTCGCTTGTGACTCGACCTGTGCAGGTTCGGAGTCGGCCGACAACAGGGTGGCTCTGACACCACCCTCAGAGCAAAAAGATTGAAACCTTATACCACCTGAGTTTCAAAATCACAACATCAACACTAGCGCTGTGTGAATAACATCAAAAGGGTATTCATAACCCCTTTAGCACTAGTGAATTTTAAAAAAATAAAAGAGGGGTTTCTGTCTGGGTACAATAGGCCAAAAACGAATCTGAGTGTTTCTGGAGACACTTTAGTTGTTCAAGAAAGGGCTTTGGCTAGGATTATTCTTCTTTTGATCTCAGCACAAGTCAGGCACTGGTGTCGTTGCGTAAGTTAATAGCGGAGCGTAAAAGTTTTATCTGTCTGGGGTGTCATTCTGTTCGCGATGTCAGTGTTGGGTATCCTTCTTTGTTGACAGCATGTACTTCTGTTTGACCTCGTTGACCGTTGAACTCGTCTCGGTCGCTTCCGTCTCAAAACTTACGAACGCACTACTGAAATGACGTCCGGTAATGTCAATATCTTCCGTGTTGGCGTGGGAGTTTTCCAAAATTCGTTCGTTCAAGTGAGATTTTAAAGGAATCGCCTTGTCTTAATTCTTTTTTGACTTCAAAGGCCTCGGTGAGGAAGTACCCATTTCTTGCAAACATATAATTACACCTATAAAGTCAATGAAACTTATTTGAATACTGTTTTTGCTTTTGTTTTTCCAAATGGAACAAACTACTTACTGGTGTATGTATTCAGAATATTGTGTTAGAATAAAACCGGCATTTGGATAAACAATTTGCATATATACAAACAGTACATTTACTCCACAGTGGCCACAAAGTATAACGAAGGGAGAATGCTTTAATTATTATTTTCTTTTGTATAAGGGATGTTAATTTTTTCATGGGAAACTGTGTTGAAAATTGAAATTTCGCTTAGGGCCATGTTTCTTTGTTAGGCGTAATTCAGAAGGCAAAGCACGTCGAAATTCCATCGTTAATGAAACTCAAAGGCAAAACTTATAATGAAAACTTCATGGTATAGGTATATGTATATGTATACATCCGTAAGGAGAAATGTTTTGTAGGAAAACATGTCAAATTTATAGGAAATCCATGTATAAGTTCATCTCGAAAATTGCTTGAAAACATGTTCGAAACAATAAAGTGCTTGTAGATGCTGGCTTTTTAGAAATTCTTGTTCTAAATATGGTTTATAACTGAAAGCATTCCAACGGTATGATGAAATAAATTGAGAATGAGAAGTAATTAAGGATTTTTTTTTGTTTGTTTTATTCCCTCCGGGCTAGTTATATTTGAAATGCTTGGGTTGAGTGCAGCATTGACATTAGACGGTGCTACTGCGGAGAACTTCGTTAAAAGCTTGACTTTTTCATACTTGCTCGTAGGGTTGCCATCCAGACTTTTATTTTTCAGCCACCTATCCTTTTTTCAATTGTGGAAGTTGGAATTTTCTGTTTTTTATGACGATCTTTTCCTTTTTATTTCTGATTTGTAATGGACGAAAGATGTTTCGGTGACGGTAGACATCTTTCTATCTTCCCTCCTTCACATCCACATCGTCGAAGTTCTCCTCAGTAGCACCGTTAAGGGGACCGAAAAAGATTTCCGAGATGTTAGAAGTCGGTGCATGACTTATTAATCAAAGACTAAGCTTGTCGGAGGGTGCATTCTTGCTGCAAAGATTCCCGAATATCACCATCAAACAAAAGATTTTGCATGTAGGTACATACTGAAAGATAAATTCAAAAGCAAAGAAAGTTTCTCATTTCGACCTTAAAACAGGAGCTAAGTAGCCTTATTTTATTAACTCACATACACTGAACCAACTATCTATCCCCAACCTGCTCTTCCACTACCCCTATTTTTGATCCCCTTTTTCCTCCCACAGTTAAACTTACTCGGCAAACCAATGACACAACAGAAAGTCGTTATGCACTCTCTAGGCTTAGAGAAAGATATATGAAAACATTCGCCTCTTTCTTGCTTATCTACGCGACAAATCTAAAACGGTCTGCTACAAAGGAAAGACTAAAACCACCGTCATTGATTCCATCCAGCAGGAAGGACTCCCTACCGTCCTTAGAAACCTATATATCAGGTACCATGAGATTTTCAAAAGTGGCAGACGACCTGGCTGCATTCAACCACTTTGTACGTTCTTAGCGAGTCTCTTAGGTTAGGTTAGGTTGAAGTGGCTGCCAGCTATTGCCAGCACACTTAGACCAGTGATAGGTCCATTGTGATACGACTTGGATCTGAAGAGATCTCCACACCTACTCGTTAAACCAATAGTAGAATTCCCCTAAATGGAGTCTTCTTTTATGGGCGAGAGCTGGGCAGTTACAAAGAAGGTGGGGAGTGGTTTCCTCCTCCTCTTCGCCCATGCAGCTCCTACAGAAATCATTTGAATGGACGCCAAACCTTGTTGCATGCTTGCCTATTAGACAGTGTCCCGTGATGACACCTATTACGGATCTAATATGCGATCTGCTGAGAGAAATCAAATTCTTAGAGCGTTCTAGATCCAGGCGTGGCCAAATCTGCTTTGTCGCTAGACAGGTTATACCATTTGTCCACCTAGAATTTGTTTTCTCGATAGCATCCAGCTTGAGTTTAGGTTTACATGTAGCGATCGGTATACCCAGGGTCTCTCTTTCTGTGAGCACGGGTACGGTTGTTCCATATCTGGCGAGTTCATCAGCATTGCAGTTCCCTGGAATATCTCTATAGCCCGGCACTCAACAAAGGTGAATATTGAACTGCTCCGCCATCTCTACAGGAGATGATCGGCAATCTAGAGCTACTAATGAATTTGAAGAGACTGATTCGAAGCGAGTCGTGCCGATGATGATGCATTCTTTCGTCCATAACTTCTCGCTTGTGCCAACCCCAAAACCACACCGATTCACACCTCCTCGCCACAACATCCCACTTACTTTCTTCTATCAGAATGTAAGAAGGCTCCGCTCAAAAACCCATGCTGTTCTTCGCCAATCCCATGCTCTCCCCTTTGATATCTATGTCCTGACTGAAACCAATCTGATTCCCGACATGTTGATCCTGTTAGAAGCTTCTTCTGAGCGGTTCACTGGTCTTGTTGTTAGGGATCAGAGAAACTTCAAGTTCGTCACAGCAATGGCTGGATCGTTGGTGTACCGCAAATGTGGCCCTCTACAGGAAAGTTGTTACATGCGCTGTTTTTCGACCGATCGTCTGTCGGCATGACACTTGCCTCGGGACTGATCGCGCAGGTCTCATTGACAGGGTGTTGCCTTATGATATTTGCCTCGGGACTCTGACCAATGGTCTAACTGATGAGGTTGCTTTTCAAGGGGGGACGCTCTGACGAGCGTTGTTCCCGTTCGATTGTAAAATAATTGTTTAGATCTCACGCGCTAACACCTGCGTTTCAAAAATCACTACATCAACACTAGCGCTGTGTGAAAGAAAAGGTACCATTTAGAACGTGTCATCCTAAACAGATATTACTTTGAAATAGTTAGGCACAATATCTACCTAGGCTCATTACATCAAAGGCATAGAATAGCTCTTGCTAACCGCGTATTTTTGGGCTAACAAGACGAATGCTGTTGAGTAGCAAAGACCGTTCTCGAACAATTAGCACAGAGGATGAAGTAACAACGACGAACTGTATTGATGGTTCAGCGACATCTATCAAGTCAAAAGAGCCCAGATACATTGACTAAAGTGGACCAGTTCGGAAGGTTCTTAGAATTTACCTGGGAGGGACGGCGAAGTTTAAAAAGAACGCGACTTAGGTGGCGCGTAAGTGAAAAGGAGCTTAAACCAATTTAACATGTGAAACCAGAGGTAGCTAGCTCAAGATCGAGCTGAGTGCAAGCGTTTGTTGGTTATTATTATGTTCGGGGGGCTGTTCACTTCGAATCCACTCCTGAGGGACAGCGCAGTAGAGTAAGGCCGCGACTCAGGTGGCGCATGCAAGTTGAAGGGGACCTCAACCAATTTAGCGTGCGAAACTGGAGGCAGCTAGCTAAAGATCGAGCTAACTGGAGACGCTTGTTGGTTGAGGCCCAGGTCCAACCCGGACTGTAGTGCCACCTTAAGCAAGTAAGTAAGTTAGGAAGTAAGGGCTGTTCACCGTGGCTTAGTGGTTAAGTGCGTTGGACTGCTAAGCGAGAGGACACAGGTTCGATTCTTATAACCACCAAACGTTTTTTCGCGGCACCACTTCTTCGTAGGCATGATAAACCTGCAAGAGTATAATTTTTTACGAAAAGCTTCTCAATCCGCCGTTGGAAGTCGGTCCCTTACATTCGTGTGAAAAATAGAACACGCACAATATGAATGGTTATGAGAAGCTAGGCTTTGGCTCTCTATGAGCTGTCGCGCCAAATATGTATGAATGTAGGGTTGTTCTCAGCCCTTGGCACTGCGGTTTCTAATGAATCCTATTGTACCTTTAATCCTACGACTACTCCAGACTGTAGCGCCATCATATGGCACTTCAAAATGTTAAAGAAGGGTTACGATGTTTTAAAAAACTTAACAAATTAGATGGAGCTACGGTCCGTAGTCGACGTGGACCTCAACCATCTACCCTCTCCAACTAGCCTGATTGTTAGCCACCTCTCCTCACGTACAAAGTTAATTGAGGTCTCCTCCTCTTCCTCTACTTAGCTGTCCTTTCAGAATTAATTCAAAGACTCTTGGCTCATACAAAACTTTTAAGTCCATAACCCCCAACAATCAAAAAACCTCATGGGATACGCCTCACTCCGAATTTTTTTTATTTTTTTTTTTTCATATTTCTCCAACTTCAATAATACAATTTTCAATCTTTAAAATTGTGTTGACAATAAACTAAGCCAATTTCAAAAATGTCCGCCCATTGTTTGTTCACCTAAAATAATAAATTTTTTAAAGTTTACGCCGTACGAGGGAAATTTTGCATACACACCATGAAAAGTTCATCCATTCTTTGAACGTCAGTTCACAAATAACTTCATTTGTTCAAAGTTGATTCGCTGGGGATTTAAAGTTTAGGTTTGGGCAACAGAGGCACGCTGCATATGCTTTATGGCTTGACCTGTACGCCTTTGTCGTGTCATGGGGGTATGTGTAGATAAACAACTATGTATGTACTGTAAAGCCTTGGTATCCGAGAAATTTCGAATTTTTGTACTGTTATGCCTTACGAGTAGGAATGCCTTTTTTTTAAATCGTTTTCATCGATGAAACTGAATGGAGAACACCAAAAAGCCTTATTTGTGGCTGACTAAAATCTTATTATTTATTTTACGTACTTCTTTAGGGAATATATTTTACGTTATGCCCTTAAAACGTACAAAAAGATCTTAAAATTCCCACCTATGCTCACGCTTAAAAAATGGAGTGACAGCCTTTCATGTGTGGAAACAAACCGCAGCCAAAAACGTGCTGTATATGCAAGTCGAAGCAGAGCATCTACTTGGGTCCCTTTTCGTCTCTTTTCTATGAGTCCTCTCCGTCAAGGTTTTTCCGCAGTTCCTTCTTTGCCTCGATTCCAAATGTCAACGTGTCAACGATTCCAAGTCGATCAACGACGAAAAAAGCTGACGTCAACTCTACTGCAAGTAGCCAAGGGTGGTCATGTGGCTTGAAAGTGTTGATCGTACTAATGACATCGGTATGTTCGAAAGAAATACTGTGAATTATAAGCAACAGTACCAATAATTCTCCCCAGTCATTCTGGACACAACCCTCGATGCAAATGACTGGGTGTTGCCTTATGATATTTGCCTCGGGACTCTGACCAATGGTCTAACTGATGAGGTTGCTTTTCAAGGGGGGACGCTCTGACGAGCGTTGTTCCCGTTCGATTGTAAAATAATTGTTTAGATCTCACGCGCTAACACCTGCGTTTCAAAAATCACTACACCAACACGAGCGCTGTGTGAACAGCATCCTAAGGGTATTCATAACTCCTTTAGCGCTAGTGAATTATAAAAAAAAATACGCCAGGATTTGTTTAAAGTATATTTCGTCAATCTCTGGGTTACAATCCTAAATATATTTTGTTTAGAAGCTAGGGCTAATTTTGCTTCGCACATGTGAAGTTGCTCATACAAGATGCACTCCAATTGTCCCATACATTTTGCCCTCGTATTTGCAAAGTATGTCGTCGATGTTATTCTGAAATCGTGTCCTACTTCACTCTCTGTGGCATTGATATGGGCAAGTCGGGCACTGATCTATCTTATCAAATGGCTTCCTATGCTAAGGCGCTGAGCAGAAGCTTCAAGTGGTACAAGAAAATTTCCATTAAATTTTTGCTAGGCATAGCAGTTGGAAACGCTTTCCTGGTTTACAAAAAAGCCACAAAAAGTGGCATTTAAATTAGAAAGATCCGAGAGGCGGTAGCTCAAGGCCTACTGGACTTCATGTGCCCACAACCTTTAACTTCGCGAAACCATAACATCGAAAGAGGAAAGGACGAAAATGGAAAAAGCATGAGTCGTTCATGCGTTTTGTGTTATGCTGAAGCAAAAAAATCGTTCGATAGGAAAACTATCAGGAAAAACAAAAAGGACACGTTCTGCTCGTTCGTTGCTTATTTCTTGAAAATTAATTCTAACGCACAACCATTATAAAATGCAAATATTAGGGAACAAACAAACTGGACAGACTTAGTAAAAAAAAAAACAACAAAAGAATTGAAATGAAATTTGGCAGGACACGTCATGAGATTAAACGCCAACAGATAGACAGTTAGAACAACCAATTGGACACCGTCCGAAGGCCACAGAAAATTTGGTGCACTACAGATTAAATGGCGAGATGACATCTAAAATGAACTAAACAACTGGAGACATGTCGAGGAGAATAAACAACAATGGCGACTTCTGAGGGAGGATTATGCCCGTTTCTAATTTTTTTTTTTTAAATTTTAAATTCAACAATTTATCCTATACTATACGAGCGATACTATATCGCGTTCTCGAAAGCGGCTCTAACGATTTCGATGAAATTTACAATATAGGGGTTTACGAGGGCAAAAAATCGATCTAACTAGGTCTCATTTCTGTGAAGATTCGTTTTCTCCATGCCAACGTGCTCAAAGCACCACAATTCACTGTGTTTAATTTAAAAAATTCAAATTGCGACGAAATACTGAGGATAGTGAAACGAGAAAATAACGATCAGAGGAACAACACCGACGTATGTACGTTACAACGATTACCCAGCTAAAATATTGAACAGTGTGAACAGCAATTGAAGGATTTACTCTACGACATCGTGCATCACAGCGTATAACCAACGAAAATAACGAACAACGTGAACAACGATTGGAAGAACAAAGACGTCATACTGCAAGACATCTAAGGGCTTTCCAAGATAATGGTTTACCAACCTATAGACCCGCCAGACATAAAAACATCTGTTTTTATGCATGGTACACAGTATGCGGCATTTTCCAGAGTCAAAATCGGCGGCACGCTCGCGGTTGGACGGCTAGGCCCGACGGACGGGGTAGTTCTTGTCCCCCTCTAACATACACCACCTGCTCAAACACTTTAGATTCGGGCCTGGACTAGCTTACAAAATAGGAAAGAAGATCCTTAATATCCTACTCGGACTTCGGATGGCCATAGATAAATATGGGAAAGAGAAGATCTCCAACTCAATGACTTTTGTCCACAGCGGAGAGAGGATGGAAAGGGGAGACTTACACTCACCTTACTATCCTAAGCTAATCCTAAGGTAACCTAAAACCTTAAACTAAAACCCTAGCCTAGACCTGTTCTACTTAAAACTATTCTACACTATCCCTACCTACTTCCTTCACTTCCGTCGTCGCTTCCCGATACGGATTCGTCTCGCTCCGAGACATGCCAGATGACGGTAACATCTGCGTGGCCAGCCTTCCCAACCGTTGCTGTTCCCCTTGACCTATTCTTACTTAAGGTGGCGCTACAGCCCGGGGTGAACCTGGGCCTCAACCAACAAGCGTCTCCAGCCAGCTCGATCTTTAGCTAGCTGCCTCCAGTTTCGAACGCTAAGTTGGTTGAGGTCCCCTTCAACTTGCTCGCGCCACCTGAGTCGCGGTCTTCCTCTACTGCGCTGTCCCTCGGGGGCGGATTCGAAGATTTTTCGGGCCGGAGCATTGGTGTCCATCCGCTCTACATGACCCAGCCACCTCAGTCGTTGGACCTTTACTCTTCTGGCTAAGTCGATGTCGCTGTACAGCCCGTACAGTTCGTCGTTGTATTTCCTCCTCCACTCACCGTCTATGCAGACCGGACCGAAAATCACCCGAAGAATTTTCCTCTCGAAGCAGCCAAGAGCACCCTCATCCACTTTTGATAAAGTCCATGCCTCTGCGCCGTAGAGCAGGACTGGGATTATTAAGGTCTTATATAGGGTCACTTTTGTTGTTCGAGAGAGGACTTTGCTAGTCTTGACCTATTCATTGGGAGATAGCTGCTTTGCCTGCTTCCAGTACCAACTGTACTGTCCCATAGAGGAAGTCAGTAGGTCGTCAGGTCTTGTCATTGTACCGTCAGTTAGTGTCGTCCTAGTACGTCGTTGGAACTCATATCCTTAAAATATTACTCAACAGTCGTGTATACTACACGAAAATGTTCAACAGAGGCCAAAGATTCTGGAACCCATATATTGTCGCACAAAAACGCACGAAATGGCCGGAACTGAAGTATTATGTGTCGTACGATAATGTGCGACATGACAGTTAAAGTGTTAATGGAACAAAGTAGTCATAGCTTTATACAGCTTGTCTCTACAAACGCTGTCATACTCGGTATTCAAATGGGTACAAAGATGGTGAGTATAGATTTGAATTTCAGCGGTTTTCTCCCGGATTTGTGAACATTCTTTCACTTTCCTATTCCTTTGTAGAACAAGATTAAAAGATTATTTACAAAAGGTTACAAGCACTCACACAATATGGCAATATGACCTTCTTAAGGCGATATTTAGGACACTTACTAGTGACTATAGTTGGCGGAGTATATAGCTGCTGATTCAACAAGCTTGATGGATAAAATTTCTCACCAGATCGTGCTCCTCTAACTTAAAGCTCTGGGTTTTCCGCCACGTTAAAGTTATTTTAGATCTTGCACTTCAAATCCAATCAAGGCGACCTCAGGAGTCCCACAGGGCAGCCACTTAGGACCTCTGATCTTCGTACTGACTATAAACGATGTTGAGTTTGTCATTACGCATTGTAACCTTGAAATATATGCAGATGATATGAGCATTTCTAAGCAAATTTCATGCACTGCCGATTCCTTTTGGCTTCAGGCTGATCTAAACACATTCTTGATCTGGTGTAGTAAAAATCTCTTAGAACTCAATGTGAAAAAGTGCCAAGGACCTCAGAGGACCTACTTTATTAACAACGAGGTGGTCTCCACTGTTACCTCAATGCGCGATCTGGGCATCACCTGTGACACTGAACTGAACTTCCGCTCTCACATTGACAGCATAATTAGCAGAGCTACCTCAGCACTCGGCTTTGTTAAACGTTGGTCGAAAGAATTTTCTAACCCTTACGTCCCTATAAATGACATTCGTCAGACCGCTCCTTGAATATGCCTGCAATGTCTGGTCACCCTATCATCAAGTCCACATTCAGAAAATCGAAGCCGTCCAGCGTTGTTTCATAGGCTTTGCTTTGCTCGGTTTGGGCTGGGATGACCCTTTTAATCTGCCGCCCTACGAGAACCGGCTTAAATTATTAGGCCTTCTGTGCTTAAACACTCGCCATGTTGTGGCCGATATACTATTTGTATACAGTTATTAACAGGATCCATAGACTGCCCTCATCTTCTCCAACAGGTCTCTCTTAATATTAACCCCCACCGTTTACGATCAGTCCCCCTCTTTCGACTCCCCTATAACCGCACGGAGTACGGTCAACACGAACCCCTAACAAGAATGCTAAACAACGTAAATAAGTTCACATCTTTGACTTACATCTTAGTAAATCCTCTCTCAGACATTCCTTGCGCAATTTACCTTCCTAACCAATTGCACTCTCCTCCTCATCTCTCTCTCTCTCTCACACACATCTACACTTCCTGTCCATAGCTCGTAGTTTAGATTTAAGTTCCACCCTCTTGACCAACTGTTACCCTTAGCATATAGTCCAGACTCAAATTTTAACCATTTGTCTTGTAATTTAGTTCGTAGCTTATAGATTAGTTTTAATGTTTTACCATGTCACCCTTAGAATTAAGCCTTAGAATAAGGATTTAGATTTTAAGATTTTTGTGCCAAGCTTGTATTAAGCGACTAATAAATAAATAAATAAATAAATAATTGATCACCGCCAGAAGCCTTGCTTGAATTATTTGTCTTTATTTCACTACAAGTCTGTTGGGTGGAGGAGTTGTCTGTCATTACTTTACAGTAGTACGTTGCTCATCCTTGCTATCTAATAGTTTTCAGAAGTGGTCTTTCCATATTCTCTTCCAATGACTCTGCTGTGTGGAGTCTGTTGGGTGGAGGAGTTGTCTGTCATTACTTTACAGTAGTACGTTGCTCATCCTTGCTATCTAATAGTTTTCAGAAGTGGTCTTTCCATATTCTCTTCCAATGACTCTCCTTCTGTATCTTTTTTTTTTTTATACAGAAAAGAACATTTTAAGTCGTTTTAAGGCAATTGTCACTTTCTTTTCTAAAAAAAATTAACCAAATCATACGATTATTCATTTTAGGGACGACGAGTTTTATTGCGCTGCACTAAGAAAAATTCAATTACTTTTATTAATAACAAAAACTCTTTTAACATCCATCCAGACTCTGATGGATGAACAGATGGTTCGCTTTCAAAAAATCGATAGTAAATGTCAACCCACTCTTTTTAAGACAATCAATCACTTTAAAATTTTTAACTGACGGCTATGGTAGATCAATTACGACAATAAAAACAAATTATAAAAATAAAAGAGACTACAGCGATAAAACCACCTACGAACGTAGGTATTTTCTTTAAGTAAAAGAGGTTGCATCGTTAAAAATACTTTACTACCGATGTAAAATAATACTTTGTTTTCAGATGATTCTCTTGTGTTTACAGGTAACGAAATGCTTCTGGAAGAACTGTGAACTTATATTACCCTTGCCACCGACTCACAGCGAATTTAGGATGTATTTTAGTAGCAATTCCAGTAGGAGGAGAGAATGATGTCGATGAAGTAATTCTTCCACCAACCCTAGAGGAAGTCGGCACATCTATTAAAAGGCGGTATAACTACCAAGCCGCAAGCTTGGACGGATTTTTAATTTAAACCTGAAAACGTTTACGATTGGGACACAAAAATGATTTCGGATTTCCGGTTTAGCTTGAAATTTGATGTGAAAGTAGGTCTTACCCCAGATATAACCAATAAATTGTGAATTCCTAAAATATCTTCTTTTAACCCCCACAGAGGGGTGAAATTTAGATTCAAAATGACAGTTTCATTAATTTACCGTTATAAATTTTAAATTTATTTTCAGTAATTTTCTCTTGGTAATGAGGTCTGCCTACGTGCCAAATTTCAAGTTCCTAGATCCATTAAAAGTCCGTCAAATGAAGAGATTGATGAGCTGAGGAACAAACGTGATGCCGCCTACAACAGGTGGAAGCGCTATAGGCACCTCGATTTTTATGACGTGTTCCACCAGTTGCAAAACCTGGTTAACTCCAAAGTCAAGCAGGCTAAATGGAGATAATATAAAAAGCGTTTTGATGAAAATCTTCCCTCCAACATTTTCTGGAAAAATTTGCGTGAGCTGGGTGTCGGGCGCAATAAAGTCCGGGAAGAGGAGGACCTTGATCCCAGCCATTCAATAGGCAGTTTGTAGAGACGTTCAAGCAGCATCATCTTTGTCAGACCAGCTTTTCAGTACCGCCCCGAACAGCTCCTTTCAAATTCACAGAGTTGAGCAAATTGATGTTGTCAAAGCGATGGGTAGGTAGGTAGAGGTGGCGGTTAGTCAAAAAGAACCCAAGTAGCACTAAGTGTGCTTTTTTGTTACCACGACTCGTGTGACCTGGTTGATGATGTGTGTGGACAGTCTAGATCCAACCTGTGGAATTAAGAAAGAGGATTAGATCCCTTATCCCTTTACCCGAGATGTCCTTAAGGTCGTCGAAAAATGGTTGTTTCAGTGCGCGCAGTCTGGCTCTTGCCAGCGCCGGACATTTGCAGAGGAAGTGGGAGAGAGTTTCTTTCTTTTTTCTTTTCTTTTAATACTTCCCTTCATACTTCCGGTTGTGACATATGTCCTCAATAATAAAATACCGACTTCCATGATTCCGGCTTTATGGATATTAGCAAAAATTATTCCGATATTGAAAAAGAAGGCATCAGCTAACTCTCGCTGAGTACAGACAAGTTGCTATCCTTCCTTATTTGTCAAAGATGCTGGAGAAACTTATTCATAATCAGATATCAGATTACCTACGCTAGTCAGTCTGGTTTTAGTAAAATGCATAGTTGTACAACCGCACTGCTCAAGGTCACTGATGATTTGCGAATAGCGTTGAACGAAAATCGAATATCATTCCTAACGTTACTAGACTTTTTCAAGGCCTTCGACACAGTCAATCGCATCATATTAAGTAATAAACTCAAGATGTTATATGGTTTTTCAAATTCGGCAAGCGATCTTCTACAATAATGTCCTTTCCGAATTCATTAAAATATTAACAGGCGTCCCTCAAGGTTCAGTTCTTGGACCTCTTCTTTTGATGCTTTTCGTAAATGATCCTTCTACTGTAATTCAATATTCGCATTTGGAATGCATTTCCGCTCAGCATAAGATCTAGCTTTGCGAAGTCTTTTGATCACACTTTTTTCAGACATATGACAGCGACTGGAATTTCAGCTTTATCTGACCCATCTTCAAGAACTACCGAGGCATATCTCTGCGTAAAGTAGCCGACTTAGTTTATTGAGTGAACGACTTCAGTCGTTTTGCTCCACACTTATCGGGTTTCCGGTCCGGCAAATCGACGCTAGATCCTGAAAAAGATCAACGGGTTCCAAGACGATATTTGCCATCGCTTTATCCACTTCAAAGCTGGGTACAACAGAATTCATCGCACGATGGCCGAAATCGGGATCCCAATAAAACTGAACCGGCTGTACCGCGCCACGCTCAAGAATTCGGAAGTGCAACTTTGAAACAGAACCTTAGATAGTGCAAAAGGCTGGCATAAACACAGAAGACCCTATATTTAACAAATTCTTCCAGCTGCTGGGGTACGCAGACAATATCGACATCACCATCCGTTCCCTTGTCGTCTTCACATCGATTGAAGAAAACGCCAAACCAGTCGATATTGTGATGAATGAGGAGAGGACCAAGTAAACTCTTGCTGGCTGTCGACCAAAAACTGATCCATCGAACACGGTCTAAGACAATCGACAACTATTATTATGAAGTAGTGAACGAGGTTCACCAACCTCGGGAATTCGACAAAGGACAACTTTTGTCCTTTGCTACTTCGATTTGTTTCCAAACAGCTAGGGTTGAAGCTCCTAACTCGAAGAACTAAGCCCATGATCAACAAAACTCTGATCTTGTCAGTTCAGCTGAATTCTGGAGGATAAGTAAGATAGCGGAGTAGATCTTGGGATCCTTCAAAAGAAAAATTCTACGTCGAATATTTGGTCCTGTTTGTGAGTAGGGTGAATGGATGAGAAGATATAACCGCAAACTCTGTATGAAGATGGAAATGTAGTCCAGAAAGCAAACATCTGTCGACAGCACTGATTCGGCCACATCGAGCGAATGGACGAGAACACTCCAGCTAAAAGGGTCACCTGAGTCGCGCGTTTTTGAATGCTATCTAGACTCTAGAGTATGCAGGACGGTTTTTGGTGCACCAGACCAGATGTGAGCATTGTACTCAAGCTTAGGGCGAATAAACGCCTTGTAAGTTGAAGCCAGATCAGAAGAGATAAAGTATTTTTTGCATTTTTTGAGGAAGTCTAAACATTTCGCAGCATTCTTGCTGACATCGAATGCATGGTCGTTCCAACGAAGATCGTTGTTAACGCACATACCGAGGATGGAAAGTCTTTCGGTTTCGGGGATGTAGGTACCATTCATGGATGGTCCGAGGTTTTTTTTTTTTTTTTTATAATTCACTAGCGCTAAGGGGGTTATGAATACCCTTATGATGCTTGAGAGACAGAAGGCAGCATTGAGTTTTGGAAGCATTAAATTCCACTCTATTTATAGAACCCCATTTTAATATGCTGTCAAGGTTGGAATTTAATGAGTTTAACATACGTTGCCGTTCCACTACTACATCCGAAGAGCAGGGACGTGAGCTAGGGAACGAATATGACAAACTGAGAGTACTGTCATCGGCGAAGGAATGAATTCGATTAGAAGTTGCAGACAAGAGATCATTTATAAAATGAGAAAGAGAGTCGGAGACAAAACAGAGCCTTGGGGGACACCAGCATTTATATGGTGGATTACAGACATGGACCGTCCAAAACGACTTGAATTGAACGACCCGAAAGGTAGTTTCTAACTCATTGAAGAAGAGATACATCGATGCCAAATGCACGCATTTCGACAAAAGAGCTTGGTGCTAAACTCTGTCAAATTTTTTTGAAATATCAAGTGCAACAATCCAACTTTCACCAAGGTGATGTAGAGATTCGATCCACTTCTCGCTGAGATATGCCATCAAATTACCAGTGGACCTGTTGTTATGGAAACCGTACTTCCGGTCATTGAGGAGTTTCCGTGAGTCGAGATATTTCATAAGCTGACGATATATCAGCGTTTCCATGACCTTGGAAAGAAGGGACGTACATAAGTGCAATGTTTCGGTAGTTGGAGGGAGAAGAAGATTCGCCTTTTTTGGCCACTGGCTGGACAAATGCAGTTTTCCATCTCCTCGGAAAGAGACCAGAAGAGTAGCTTAAGCATTGGTTTTTCCAACGTGGAAGAACACCTCTTCAGAACTATGGGTGGAATACCATCTGGACCAACGGATTTGTGTATGTTGAGACCTCTAAGTCTTACAACTGTACGAGTGCAGAAGTGGATTTGTTTCATTGAGAATTGGACGCTTTCGAGTACAGGTGGAGACATCGCCCAATCTGAGAGCGTTGAGCTAGCTACAAAGTGGGGCAAGCACATTGGCCTTGTCTGAGGAGTTGACAGCTGGAATGTCATTGTCGGAATTAAAGACGAGGCAGAATTCTTAATGATTTTCACGAACAACCAAAAATGTTTACTACCCTTGGGACATTGTAGTATTTTTTGCCTCAATTTTTAGTCATAGAGAAATTTGACACGTCGATTGTGTACATTGCAGTCATGACTGGCTTGCTTAAACTTTATTCGGTTTTGCTCGGAGGGGTTGGCTTTAAGATACCGAAAGCAGGTCAAACCAAGATTTATCCTTTGGTTTGATGCTCTTCATTTGGTTAGAGATAAAGGAGCTCATACCAAGGAGAATGATATCGGTTATCATATCAGCGGCGGCTTCCAAAGTATAGCGATTAGTTAAAACTCCTAAAGAAGCTGTTAAGGCCAAAATAAGTGCATCGTCAGCAAAAAGCCTGATTTCAGGCATTTATATAAATGATGAACAGCAGCGTTCCAAGAATTGCTCCTTGGGGTACTCCCAGTCTTCCGTCAACAATTCCGAGATGCACTCTGCCAGTTGAGTTCGTTGTTATCTGTTTAACAAATAACTTGCGAACCATTGCAGTTCAGTTTCATTTATCCCATTCTGTTTGAGTTTTTCAATGAGGATAAGTCTGGATACGGTCTCAAACGCCCTCTGAAGGTCCAAAAAGACTGCCACTATTACTTTTTTGTCATGGACGTCTGTTTTACGTTGTGCTACCACCAAATTTAACAGTGCTTGCTACTTTTCTGTTTACATCTTGGTTCAACTTATGGTAGCAACGATTAACCTTGGCATTTTGGTAACTCTTATTAAGTCCCCTGTGGACTGTCATTCATAAAGTTACTTCTTTCGAGATAACTCAAAAAAAAGGTGAGTGCCAATACTTTATTTGAACTTAAAAACCACAGACTTTAAAACTAAAGGGCCTTCCAATAGGGACTTGCGAACTTTGACAGTTGATAGCGGTCATATTGTTGAAGCTACATCTGTCAAATTGGGTGTCATTTATTCAGTCTGCTTCGCCAAATCAGCATGGACGGATATAGCGTTCAACAACACGTGCAAATAATAAAATTGTTTTATTGGACACTGACCCTAATTTTCATCGAAACATCGTCTTCAGCTATGAGGCCCATTTATGGATATATGGGGACGTCAACAAACAAAATTGTCGAATTTGGGACGATACTAATCCACATGAGATCCAAGAGCTTCCAATGCATCCCGAAAAAGTCACTGTTTGGTGTGAATTTCGGGCTGGCGGCGTCACGCTGGCGGCGAACGCTCTAGGTCGATGATTACCAACTTCTTTTGGCCTAAATTGGATGATATGGACACCAACGACATGTGGTTTCAACAGGACGGTGCTACTTGCCATATTGGAAATTCTGCACGAGCGATTCGAGGGCATGGTCATCTCACGTGAAGGTGATGGGAACTGGCCACCGAGATCGTGCGTTAGACTTTTTCTTGTGGGGTTTTCTGAAGTCGCAGGTCTATGCAAATAAGCCACAAACCACAGCGGCCCTCAAAGCCAACATAACCCATGCCATCGGTCAAATGCGCCAGAGTCATGGCAAATTGGACATTTCGGATGCGCGCCACCCAGAGAAGCCGCGGCGGACATTTGAACGATGTTAAATTCCACACATAATGGCATCGATAGGCCTTTCAAACGAATAAAAAATGTCGGTGATATCTCACACACACTTTGTTTTATTTAAATTTAAAAATCGGTGCGCTTAATGAAAGACCCTATATAAGTTGGTTCACAGTTTAAAGCGTGCTTAAGTCATTTAAATGAACAGTCAAATCTACCAAAAGTGTTAAATCTGTAAGCCAGTCGGCATTGTCAAGTTCTGGCACAGAATAAGCTTTCGATGTCAAGAAAGATTTGATTTCATTAAGTATGCCATAAAATCTTTTTAGCATTTGTCCTCGACTGAGCCACCTTACTTCTGTAAAGTATACGATATCGCCATACTCAGCATCAACATTTTTGAGAAATTCTTTGAATTGACGATGATTCATAATTTGCATAACATGATCAATTTTTAAAGCTTTTCCGTATACATTTTCTTGGTGTACTATGAAATGGTCCTTCATCAAACGAGAGTTTTCGACAGCAATGGCATCGTCTTCTATTCATTTTACAAGCCCCTCTTTTTTACCGATCATAGCTGGGGCACTATCCGTTACTACCCCAGATATATTGGAAAGTGACAAAGAAAATCGTGTTTATGTTATTTTCACTGCAACACCAAAAGAAAAGGCTGCTGGGAAAAAAAAGATCACTTAAGCCGCCAAGTGACAAACAACAGAACAGTGTAGCTGAGCGAGCAACGCAAACAGAAAGAGAATTTGCTACAGAACGAAAGAGCTTTCTGTTCTGTTCCTGTTTCTGCTGTTTGTTACTTGGCACCTGTAGCACAAAAGCGTACAAAACATTCCTCAGAAAAATAAACATGCTTCAGTAACTTTAAATATTTTCGGGCCGCATTGACACTTGCCTTGGGCCACATGCGGCCCGCGGGCCGCGGGTTGGACAGCCTTGGTTTAAAGAGAACATTTGATTGCCTTTTGGGGAATAAGGTCGTTATAAACCATTTTTTTTAGTAGGCTTAACTTTTTTTTACAACTCTTGCTTACATTTTACATTTTCGAACGCAAATATCACACATCGCATTTATAGTTTCAAAACAAAAGTTTTTATCTAAAGAAAAAACCTTCATACATGCTATATCCGACAACATTGATGTACATTTTTGTCCCATTTATTTACGTACATTCTTTATGATTTTTTTTTATATATAAGGATGTACATATCCTTTTTCCTGAACAGTGTTGAATAAGTTCTTTTGAAAATGCTTTTCCTTTCTTGCCAACTCATATACAAATGAATTTCCGTTCACCCAACTCTTTGAGGACTCATAGTTAAAACGGGCTTGTAGCATGGCTTAAAAGCTCCCCGTCTGTACATCCTGAAATGGTTGGTTTTTGTTTAAAATTTCCACAACGTAAAATGTGTGTAATCATTACATGTTTTACAAATGAACAACTTGCTAAAGGAAGGGTGCTGCACAAGTTGAGGATTAATCATACTTTTTTTGTACAGCGAGATTCTTTTGTTTAATTCCTCATTAATGTAACAATAAATGTATAGTCCTTCTTTTGTAGAAACTTGTTATACTGTGTAACTAAGTGAACTACAACCCACTTTGCAATGCTAATGATTCGTTATAAAACTGTGGAACGAAGAAAGACCACGGTGACGTAAACTGAATGAGAAAAAGCAGGGTTTCTTATTGGTCTATTCAATTTAAATTGCAGTAAATTAAGAGTACCCAAAAATAACGAAGGTACTTACTAGGAATCGCGTCCTATATTTTCTTGGTTTTATGAATCTATAAAGCTATTTTATGACATGAGGCTCGATTTTGCATTTCGGGTCTTTTCATCTGAACGACGAACGTTGCCCAATAAAAAGTCTTGAATAATTACTATCCACTACATGGACAAAGAAGAAGAAGAAACCATTTCCCACTTTTTTTTTTTTGTAGCTACCCAGCTCTCTTTCACCAAAGAAGTCTCCACTTAGGACAATTCTTCTTTAACAACTTAGGCGATCCGTTTTAACACAGATGTCAGACATCTTTTTTGCTTCGTCCCAAGCTCCAATTGGTTCCTCAAGTAGGTAAGGAAATTATCTCCAGATCTATGTGATATCACAATGGACCTGTCACTGGTCTAAGCGTGATGGCTTCAGCTGGCAACCACTTCAACCTAACCTAACCTAACCTGAACTAACGTGAGGATTTTATGTCCACATCGGTGTTACCCCTTTTCTGTTGCAAGCTATGTGCAGAACCATTTAGACTCAGAGACATGTTTACTTACTTAAGTAGTAGGTATCATCACCGGGCAGAACATGCTTAACTGCAAAGCAAGAAGACTGGGATTGAACACGGATGACATATGCAGGCGATACGGTGACGAGAAAGTAAATAAGGACACTCCATATTTTCTCTGTCACTGTCTGGCACTCTGTTATACAAAATTTAAGATCCTAGGACCGCACATTTTCCAGGATCTAGAAATGTCCAACAAGTCGGTGCTTGACGTACACAGATTCATCAGCGCTGTGGGCTGGCTTGATAGAGCTTAGGCTTATGGTTCCAAGTAAGGGAGCTGCAACCCCAAGGGCATCACAATGGGTCTATATTGACCTAAGTGTGACGGGGAAAGAACTTCCTCACCCGTCAACTCTCCTTCCTAACCTAACCTAACCTACTTAAGTAGATGAACCTGGGCCTCAACCAACAAGCCCCTCCAGTTGGCCCGGTCTTTAGCTAACGGCCTCCAGTTACCCACTTCAAGTTGGTTGAAGTTCCCTTTTTAATTGTGCACATCACCTTCCTCTACTGCGTTAGATTCGAAGACTCTCCGGGCTAGAGCGTTGGTGACCGCTGTACATGTCCTAGCCATCTTAAACGACCAATGACCAGTCTTTTTACTAAGATGATGTCGATGTACAGCTCGTATGATTTGTCGTTGAATGTGCCAATTGCAACGAAATGCATCCAGCCAACTATAGAGGCTGCTTAGTTGCAAAACAGATTCAACTGGTTAAAGACAAAAAACATAAACAAACACATCCAAACTCTGAAAAGGACGCACCAAAAAGCAAAAAGGATATACCTAAAAGCAAAAAGGACGCACCAAAAAGCAAAAAGGACTTACAACTGAGAACGCCAATAGAAGTACCCAACGGCCAGAAAAATACGAAAAAGGACCTAAGGCAGATAGGGACGGGTACAAATATGACATATGCACAGGCTGCATTAAAAGAAACAGAAAAACCATTAAACATAAATAAAACAAACTCAAATAATAGTATGGAAACCTTCTTGCAAAAAATCCTAAATAGAATGGAAATCATGGAAAAAAGCAATAAGGCTATATTAGAAAGAATATCACTCCTTGAGAGGAAAAGCAGCAACAAAAAGGCTGTTCAAAAAAGACAAATATGATGGATCATATAAAAATTCTAGAATGGAATGCTAATGGTATCGAGAAGCGCAAAGAAGAAATTCAGGTAATTCTCGACGTGAACCAAATAGATATATGTCTTGTCTCAGAGACGCACTTTAAATTTAAAACAGATTTCAAACTGCAAGGATACGAATTATATCACTCCCCACACCCCCATAATTTGGCAAAATGCGGGGCTGCAGTTATAATAAAGAAGACAATCGATCACCATGTAGAGGCTAAATTCCAATCATGTGAGATTCAAGGAATATCTATAAATGTAAAAACTAAAAGTGGGCGAATATCAGTCGGATCAATTTACTGCTCTCCTAGCTATAATATCAAAAAACATGACTTTAGTAACCTCTTCCGCATATTTTGCAATTGATATATCGCAGGTGGAGATTTTAATGCCAAAAATAAGTATTGGGGATCTAGACTGACAAATACGAGAGGAAAAGAATTATATGAAATGATTAAAGAAACTGGCGGCAAATATCACTCAACGGGAAAACCTACCTACTGGCCAACAGATAGGAATAAAACCCCGGACCTTGTCGACTTTTTCGTAACAAAGAATATCTCGTCAAACACTATAAAAGTAGAAGAAGGACCAGATCTTGACTCAGATCAATCCACAATACTTATGACACTTGGCGAAAAAATCACTCTCAAAGAAAATATCCCAAGACTAGCTAATAAACTGACTGACTGGAACTACTTCAGACAGAATCTTGAGGATAGTATCCACCTTTTAGGAAAAATTGAAACAAAAGATCAATTAGAGGAGGCTGTACAGACTTTTACAGTTAAAGCTGCATGGGCTGCAACACCTAAAACAAAAACCAAACTAAAACAGAATTCTTACCCAAAGGAAATATGTGAAATAATTGCAAAAAAGAGAAAAGCTAGAAAACGCTGGCAACAATCAAGGGCGCCAAGCGACAAAACAAGGCTCAATAATCTAGTCAGTAAACTCAAAAGATCGGTAAGAGAATTTAAAAATGAATCTCTTAAATCATACCTTTCCAATTTGACGAATGATGCTAGTACCGACTACTCGCTCTGGAAGGCGACAAAGAGAATGAATAGGCCAATAGCACATATTCCACCAGTTAAGACCAGGGAAGGTAACTGGGCAAAAAGCAACAAAGAAAAAGCGAATTTATTTGCTGAGTATCTTGAAGGCGTCTTCCAACCGTATGAAGATAAAGACTGTCAAGAAACGGAAGAACTGTGCGAAGAAGAGGGACATATTCAATCGGTAACGGCACAAGAAATTGCCAAAGAAATAAAAGAAGGCATCAATATCAAAAAAGCCCCGGGATTTGATTTGATAACAGGGGAAATCCTACGACAATTCCCAAAAAAAGGCCTAAAGAAACTAGCGCAGATTATAAATGCTGCATTCAGGATAAGGTATGTACCCAGCATGTGGAAAGTAGCGGAGGTAATTATGATACCAAAACCAGGCAAACCACCTAGTGAAGTCACCTCCTATCGCCCCATATCGATACTGCCTATGTTGTCCAAGCTATTTAAAAAGATGTTGATTAAACGTCTGCATAAAATCATTGAAGAAAAATCACTAATTCCAAACCATCAATTTGGTTTTAGGAATAAGCACTCCACGATTGATCAGGTGCACAGAATAACAGATAAAATCGAAAAAGCATTTGAAGAGAATAAGATATGCTCTACTATATTTCTCGATATAGCACAAGCTTTCGATAAAGTATGGCACAAAGGACTGATCCATAAATTGCAAAAGCATCTGCCTAAGCAATACTCAGATATTCTAGAATCCTACATATTGCAGCGATTTTTTAGAATTAAACAAGGAGATGATTACTCCACACTGAGAGAAATAGATGCTGGAGTGCCACAAGGTAGTGTGCTAGGCCCTGTATTATATCTTCTGTTTACCAGGGATCTGCCAAATAGCGATGAAACAACCGTGGCAACATTTGCAGATGATACTGCTATCCTTGCTGTGGGAGAAAATGTCGAAGAAGCGACAAAAAAGCTACAGATGGCAGTAAATAACATATCAAAATGGACAAAAAAATGGCAAATTAAATTAAATGACCTAAAGTCGGTCCATATTAATTTCACCAATAAGAATGTTCAGCATATCCCAGTGTTCATAAATGGTAATGCAGTAGAATATGCAAACACAGCCAAATATCTAGGCATGACCTTAGATGCAAAACTGCGCTGGAAACAGCATGTTAAGAAAAAAAGAGAGGAACTGAACATGCGTTACAATAAAATGTATTGGCTTATCGGGAGATACTCTTGTCTGTCAAATAACAATAAACTGCTTCTTTATAAGCAAATTATAAAACCAGTATGGACCTATGGGCTCCAGCTGTGGGCATGCACATGCAAAACAAATTTTAAAAAAAAAATACAAACATTCCAAAGTAAAGTACTACGAAACATAGTAAATGCACCATGGTACATAAGAAACGCTGATCTACATAGAGATCTAAATGTTGAAATGGTTGAAGATGAAGTAAAAACAGTTGCAAATAGACATAGACTCAGACTTCTCAACCACGTCAACGTAGAAATGACAGATTTATTAAATACTGACAATCTTGTTAGAAGATTAAGAAGGAAAAAACCATTTGAACTAACTACCTATAGATAGTTAGAGTAAAAGAAAGGGAACTAAAACAATAGCATATAGTAGACCCAACACAACATTAAATAATTATATGAAAGACAAATTGCTGATTAGTCGAACGACTAGGTGCAATAATTGGAAAGGCTGGCTTCTCCCCCTCCTGCGATGAAATGCCAAGATGGCCTTACCGTAGGGAAAAGGGGAAGAAGGGAGAAGGGGTTAGTGGGTAGAAATCCCACACTGTTACTGAGTACGGGCTCAGTTTCGTCTTTTGAAGATTACCACCTCTCAGCGCAAAAAAAAAAAAAATCTTCTCCTTCCAAGCCCGTCAACGCAAACGGAATAGAATATTTTATGAAGGAAATTTTACTCGAAGGGACCAAGGCTATCTTCATCGATAGAGTCATAACTCTTTATTTGGTTGATATCGAACGGATCGCTGAGGTCTGAGGGTTAACCTAAGAATTTTCCTTCTCTGCTTTAATAAGGCAGGGCAGCTTCACAGAAGATGAGTTACTATTTCCTCCTCTTCCCCATCTTTATACAGACATTCAAGTGGTATGCCTATCTATGAAGCAATGGTCCTTGCATAGTGCTTATACATTTCCTATTTATAGACAGAAGTCTTCACGTTCTCATCAGATCCACATGAGACTACCATGCGCCGGAGCTTCGTCGAGTTATGTTATGAAGCAGATAAAACCCCCTGGGGGAGAGCGTACCAAGTGGTCCCCACCACCCACCTGCACAGATGCACTACAAAAAATAATTGAAGGCCTATTCCCAGGGCAAGCGGAAATTCCGTTGAAAAACGAGTCAACGACAGAAGCGCTGGAATCCTGGAATTAAACCAGAAGAGTTATCTGAGGCATGCAACAGATTTGGAAATAAAAAAGCCCCTGGACCGGATGGCATCCCAAATGTAGCCCTTAACTAGATGGGGCCAAAGCTGTTGGATTTGCGGACAACATTTCCTTAGTTGCAAAACTACTGGAAGAAGTGGTCCAAATTGGCAATGAAACCATTGCAATTGTTCAACGATAGCTAGCTTCAATCGGCCTTACGCTAGCTGAACATAAAACGGAAGCGGTACTTATCACCAGTAGAAAACGAAGAGAAACCATCACGCTCACAGTAAGCGGACATGAGATAGTATCCAAAGCGGCTATAAGATAATCTTGGCGTTATGATTGACGCAAGACTTAGATACATTTAAAGAATACCTAGAGTATGTTAGTAGTAAATCCTCTCCTATAGGAGGATCAAGATATAGCCGGACAATTCTCTTAGCTAAGGTAGTCACATCAGTTTGAACCGGAGCTATGAAGATGAAAGCATACAAACGCAAAATCATAGCAATAAATCGACCGTGTGCGTTAGGAGTGAGCAGCGCTTTCCACACAACCTCGGATCAGGCAGCTTGTGTCGTGGCAGGAATGCTACCGATCGATATACTGGCAGAAGACGACTAGAGCGAGACAGAAGAGAAAGTGAGGAAAACGCAAGAAACAGCGCAGAGAACCCGACTATGCAAGTATGTGTCTGACTTGCAGAAACACGCATCTCTATACAGAAGCGCAAAACCAGACAGCGATATACGAACACATATGCTAGGAGAATTCTGCTATCCAGAGTGGTTAGCTCGGTGCTACTGTATGCTGCACCAGTTTGGGCGGCGGCGTTAGCAATTAAGGA
This sequence comes from Criorhina ranunculi, assembly GCA_951813785.1. NCBI lineage: Eukaryota > Metazoa > Arthropoda > Insecta > Diptera > Syrphidae > Criorhina > Criorhina ranunculi. Next base: position 50,812,996 of record OX638381.1, on the reverse strand, counting down.
GACACGAAGAAAGACAAGAAGCGGCTTCCGAACAATATCGGATGAAGCGGCCTGTGTTATAGCCGGAATGGAACCGATCGATATCCTCGCACTAAGGATGCTTAGGATCCACGAAAAGAGAGCCTCGAGCCAACGAGAAGCAGGTGTTGTCAAGAGGATAAAAGAAGAGGAGAAGGGCAAAGTCAATAGCTATATGGCAAGCCAGGTGGGAGAACACTACGAAAGGCAGATGGACCTACAAATTGATCCCCATTATCGAAGCCTGGACAAAGCGGGTGCATGGGAACTGCAATTACCACTTTATGCAGTTCCTATCCGCTCAGAGCGGCTATCGCAAATATGTATACAGATTTGGACACGACAGCTCACCTCTTTGTTCGGATTGTCCAGATCAAGAAGAAGACATTGAGCACGCAGTATTCCATTGCAGTCGCTTCGCAGAATGGAGCAATAACCTGCCGAATCCACAGGTCCTCATAGACCATATGATGCGGTCAGAGGAGAATTGAATAGAAATTTGCACACTGGTAACGAATGTGCAGAAAGAGCTGCGAAGAATCGAAATAGCAAGGAGAGCAGAAGGGGAAACACACGAAGTATAGCAGGTAGGTAGGTAGATAGGTTAAAGAGGTGGATGTATCGCGAGGTGCAGCCTTCACTTGGATCTCTAATGGATCCATTGTGTTCCTCTGTCGTGGAGTGTCCATTCTGAAATGATAAGAAAGAAAGAAAGGGTCTAGATGAGTGCAGCTAATTGCTAATTGCGAATTTTAAAATGGCTTTTGGTGGCTTGTTGGACAGCTCGCCCAGGTCGTTGAAATTATATTCACCGAGGACTGTCTTCCTTGTTCTATATAGGCTGGGACATTCGCATGGGAAGTGGGTTGTATTCTCTTCCGCGTCTGTATTACCACAGCCTCTGCATAGTTCGTCTGTACTTAGACGCATTCTTCTGCGGTGGGCCGCCAGTAGGTTGCGGCCTGTGATATGAAGAGAGCTAAGTTTGATCTGTTTAGCGCGAGAATGTGCCCCGTTTTTATCTTGTCGATATTTGTCCAGAGTTTCCTGGAGGTGCAGCATGATGAGAGTGCGCTCCATCTCACATCAGCTTGTCTGTGAAAGTCTAGTGCAATGCTCGATTTAACGAGAGCTCGGGGGGGGGGGAGCAGAACTAAATGGTCGACCAGTGATAGGTCCTGTTCCGAGCTCTTCCTGGCTAATTCATCCGCCATTTCATTCCCGTTGATACCTTTGTGTCCCGGTATCCACCAGAGTGTTACGTTGTGGGTCGCCATGAGGGGTTTGAGCCCTTCGCGGCAGCGTTTCACAATTGTTGACTTAACTACTGTGGATGAGATGGCTTTAATAGCGGCTTGGCTATCCATGTAGATGTCGATAGTTTTCTTAGAGACTAGCTTCATTGATAGTTCACGGGCTGCCTCGGCGATGGCTAGGATTTCCGCTTGGAACACACTTCCATGGTTCGGGCTCTAGTGAGTAAATTCCAGAGCCTACTCCTTTTTTGGTTTTTGATCAGTCTGTGAAAATCGAGATTTTCGTCGGGTTGATAGTCTTCCGCTGGCCCACTCTTCTCTTGGGGGGAAAACCGTTTTTATGTTCAGGCTGAAGTCAGGATATGGTGTGAGGTTATCCGAGTCAGTTTCTAGTTTTGCCCAACTAGCTATCTTCCGATGGTCCATATCGCCCGATTTCCAGAGATTGGATTGTTTTAAACGCAGGGCACTTTTCGCGGCTGATTCCTTTAGGTAGAGGTCTAATGGAATCAGAGCGAGAGTAGTTTCCACAGCTGCAGTTGGGGTAGTTCTTATGGCGCCAGTGGTGCCTATGCATGCTAGTCGTTGTATTTTGGTAAGTGCCCTGAGATTTGTTGTTTTCTCTGCTGCAGGCCACCAGATTAGGCATCCGTAGGTAAGGATAGGTCTAACAATGGCTGTATACATCCAATGGATGATGGCGGGTTTAGGAGCCCATTTCTTACCAAGCATTTTGCTGCTTGATGCTTTCTTAATTCGTTCTGAAATGTTATCTTTCTAAGTCAATTTACGGTCAAGGATGCACCCCATGCATCTCGCCCTTTCTGAGACTTGAAGGGGGGTCCCTTCGAGTCTTAAGGGCCCGAACGTTGGTATCGTTCTTTTTTTCTTGAAGACAATTTTCTCTGTTTTTTGGGGATTGACGTTTAGTCCACATCCTTTAGCCCAAGTTGTTCAGAGTGTTCAGGGCTGACTGTAATAGCTCGGTGAAAGTGTTCAAAAATTTTCCGGTTACCAGTATGACAACATCATCGACGTAAGCGACGACTTGGACCCCGCTGTGGCCAAGTTTCATAAGGATGTCGTTAACAACTAGAATTCATGGAAGGGGTGTTAGGACCCCTCCTTCCGGGGTACCCCTTGAGGCCAAGGCGTGTACATGGCAGTCTCCCAGTTCTGAGTATATGTGCCTCGTCTTGAGCATACATTCTATCCAGTCTGAGAGGGTGGGGTTGATGTTGAGTTGGTTTAGTGCTCTTCTTATGGCTTCAGAATTCACATTGTTAAAGGCTCCCTCTATGTCCAGAAAGGCCGCTTGCGTGAATTCTTTGTGGCTGAGCTATCTCTCGATTTCCGTTGCCACTTCATGCAGGGCGGTCTCAACAGAACGGCCTAAAGTGTAGGCGTGTTGAGCTGGGGAGAAGTCTCTAGGGCTGAGATTGGAGCGAATATGTATGTCTATAAGTCTCTCCAGTGTTTTCAGGAGGAAGGTGGTTAGGCTGATGGGCCTGAAATCGTTGGGATTAGTGTGGCTGGGTTTTCCTGCTTCTGGGATGAATATTACCCTGACTTCTCTCCAGGCTTGCGGTACGTATAGCAAAATGCTAACCAGCCCCGCGAAGTAATACCCAACGTCAGGCCCGGCGGGGAGAGTAGTTGAAGTGTGCTGGGTGTGGATTAGCACGTAGGCGCACTTCTAGCATCGAGTAACTCGGGTCTGCGAATCGGGCTACTAATATAAAAAAAAAACATGGCGAAGACGATACCTTTAAACTGAGAATGACAAGAAATTTCACGAAATTCTCCTCCATCTGAAAATGACAAAAACGACTTTTGTGTATAAATTCCAAAAGCAATATGATTTCATGAGCTACTGCGTCATCACCGAATGAACATACAATTCCTTTACACAACATTCATCATATTAATTACAGAACTACAGTTAAACTTGACACATGGAATCTCTTCTTTGACAAAGAGGCGAGTTCACATTCGTCATTCCTTTGTAGAGGACACTGCTTGGTTGCAGCTCATTCCAATGCGGGAAAGGGATTAATGGTATATAGCATGACAAGTATATGATAAGTTGCTTTCATGAGTTAACATTCCGATGTACCGTTTTAATTAATTACAAAATGATGTACGATGCTGATTTATATGCTATTACGTTGATGAATGGGTAGCTTTTGGCATTATGTGCTTTTAATCTTAATTTATAATTGCACTTTTCTGTTATGTAGTACACAATTTGTAATTATTAAACATTGGGAGCATCAAGTAATGGTGTACAGAAAATACTGTTAAATGGAAGAGTGTGCCTTATAACAAGTTTAATTTGTAAATTTGTGGTATTTCTGCTGTATGAACATATTTAACAATAAATGTCCTTGTTATTGGCGGAGCATTGTTCAAGAGATTAACTCGATTGTACTGCAGTATGGGATTTAATGTGTATACAGCAAGCTGCGTACAAATGTGTCCTGAGAATCAGCTGGAAGTGGAGTCCAACCAAGTATTTTTTCACATCTCAAATGAAATATTTGGACAGTTTGGCTACAACAGATTATACATACAAATTTCCTACGTCGATTTCACGATATCCCTTTCAAACTATCTCTCGAGTAGGGAAAAAGGCAGACAATCCATAACCATTCATGTATACTGATAAGTCCAAGATGGACGGACTAAAAGTGACGAACAAGGACAGCTAACATTCTTCAGGGCAACAGCCTGTTCAACAATCGATTACTATCTGGTACGTGGGCTATGGCAAGATCATGTAATGGACATAGAGGTTAAGGAAATGAGGCTTTCAGATGACCTTCCAATATCCGTGAAAATAGAATTGGAGATACGACCAGACGCCGCCAGAGAATGCTTCCTAAATTACAGTGGAAGAGATGCTATTTGCGAAGGTACACATCTAGCTTGAACCTTTTAGTCAGCGGGGTAGATGCAGGTGATCTTCATACTCTTGGAGGTACGGACACATTAACCCATTTATTACCAAAGACATTTAAAACTAAAATTTCAAATTTTTGGTAACATAACTTTATTAAATAGTGTCAAAGGAATACAAAAATATTTTTTTAATTTTTTTTTTTTAAAAAGGTAGGAAGTGTGGTTTTTAAGCTGTACCCAAGCAGGTACAGTGGGAAAGAGCAATATCTCTTTGAAACGATAGCAAGTCATCTTCGGAATCAGCTGCGACTTTATATAGTTTCCAAGCGTTCACCAATGTAGAGCTTAGCATTGACGTAAAAAGTGGCCACCACCACATTTGCCTCGAATTTTGATTTTAAGGCATTGACACACTGGTCGTGTAAGCCAACGCCACCCATACCATTGTTATAATCCGCAATAAGGTTCGGCTGCTGAATGAAAACTTTTCTTTTTTCTACTGATGACCAACGTTTGACATAATGCATGGGCTGGATAGTATCGAAGTTTGTGCCCATAGTGACAACACTATTATCATTCCATTTTACAAAAAGAATATTATTGTTTACGTCGTATACGTGCTCAAAATGTCCTCTTTTCTCCTTCTTGAATTCTTTTTTCAGCTTCAATGGGTATTTTTTTGTTCGGTTTTCTCTTGCTGTCCCTGTAGCTCTGAAGCCCTTCTCTCTTAACAATCGCAAAAGCTCATGAGAAGTAAAATAGTTGTCAAAATATATTATGTGGTCAGAAGGAAATGGAATTTTTTCTAGAAGCTCAAGTACAACTCGAGATCCCAGTGGCATTTGTAACACATCAGCGTTCACATTTTTTGCACCACAATAAGTATCAAAGTTATATAGGAAGCCACAACTACTCGTCAGCATCCAGTTCTTGAAACCAAAACGAACAGGTTTTCCTCGTGTGAACTGTTTCGAAGAATGGTGGCCAAAATACTTGATCATGGCTTCATCAATGGATAATTTTTCGTGCATGAAGCCCCATTGTTGATATTTGTGGCACAAAAGATTCATAAGCGGTCTGAGCTTTGCCATTTTGTCTCGAGCATCTAATTGATTATTATCTGCGAAATGAATGTATTTTTTGATCTCATAAAAACGATTTCGCGACATGTTGTTTGCTACCAATGCGGTTCTTGTATCCTCATCTAATTTCCAATACATGGACTCCCTGGGCATTGAGTGGTAACCACTGTAGAGCATAATGCCTATGAAAATTTCCAAGTCTTCTTTTTGGAAATTGAGGTTATGATGATTATGTTGAGAAGCATAGAGACTAGTTTGATTCAAGATCAATTCCATTACCTCATTATCAAAAAGTGTTTCAAATATTTCGACTGGTGACTTATTGTCTAAAGCACTTTTCATATTCATCTTGTTTATCTCAAAGTTATTAGAACGGTTCATCGTCATATCAGGACCTCTTTTAGACCAGCGTGGTTGGGCTTGAGATTGCCCATGTATTGAGGCTCTAATCACTGATAAAGGTACTTCGTCCTCGCTATCGAAATCCTCGTCCCTAATAAACAGTTCAACGTTTCCTGGAACATCATTGGGTATGTGATCGTTATCCAAATTTTCTGTGTCTATTTCATCCTCGTCTGTATTGTAATCGCCATCTGGTGGTATAAATGCAATGTCAAACACAGCGTTTCGATCCGTTTCTTCGATTGCATTTATTGCATTTGGAAGATTATCGAATCTCCTTCCATAAAATGATGACGTTGAGAATGCTTTGAAATCCATTCTAAAAAAAAAAATTGTCAGTTTTTCCCATTGTACTCAAGCGGGTACACCTAACTTTACGCGTACTTACCTAGCGTGAAAATAAATGAACACTTGATTTTTCACTTTTATCTGATTTTATTATAAGTTCTTGAACTATTTCAAAAAAATAAAAAGAAAATTGATAAAACAAATATTTGTTCTATTGCAAAATATAGGCCAACCTCCGAAAAACCGAGAAAATCGCAATCGCACCTGATGCGGAGTAACAAAAAAATCTACCGTTTTATTTTTTTTACAATAAACTGCACGCCTACTTGTTGAACACATGTCAACGAACAAAAAAAAAAATAATTTCATCAAAACAAATTTGAAGAAGGACAACGGTAAAATCATAATGTTGTTCAATTTTCTGTACCCAAGCGGGTACAGTGGTAGTAAATGGGTTAATGTAGGATTCTTGTTTATTGATAACACACTGAATAATTAGTCAAAACTTCATTTATTGCAAAATTGTGTTTACATAGTTTAATTAGGTTCTTTACACGTTCGGCTTAGTGGCCCTCACTCTACTTCTAATAATCACAACTGGATCGTTCGGTGGTGGTTCTACGATTGATTCGTTCGTTCGGTTTTGAGTTATTCTTCGTCCTCTTTTGTCTTGTTTGTCTGTTAGTACTTGTGTGTGTATTGGTTCGTTCGTCGCTCGATCGTTGTGGTTCGTATGCTTGGGTATTTACTCTGTTGTTCTGTGTGCCGTTGGTTATGTCGCGTCCTGTTAGTTTCTGTGGCGTGATGTACGTCGTATGTTGTCTGTAGGGTATCGTCTGTCTGTCTGGCCCAATCCCAAATTAATATCATGTTTTGTGGATGCATAAAAGCCTTTTCAATCAACGGAAACCCGAAGGAGAAAACAATCATGGTATGATTTGCGATTCTACAAAAGTACAGGAACAAATCTCGCCAAAAATATATACAGTCGAAGCCGCTTATTTGAAACTTGTTTAATTGGAAAACCCGCTTATATGAAAAATTTCATCTGTCCGTTTTAATTTTTTTCAATTATCCGAGGTCCGCTTAAATGAAAAGCCCGGTTAATTGAAATTTAAACTAGGATTTTTCCTCATTTCATTTAAGCGGGTTCGACTGTACCACGTAGCTAACAAGGCATATAAAAACGAAAAGCACACACTCAGTTCCTAATACGAGAGCTAGATAGAGTCCGAGATAGCAGTTCCTCTGGAAGCTGGCTAGAACTCTAAACGGCTGCCTATTCTCAAGGTCTATCGGAATCGAAACAGAAATGCTAGCCGAACATTTTCAAAATTTGCCAAACCAACCACGCATCTCAGGTCAACTAAGTTATGCTCTTCCTTTCATAGAAAATGCGGCGCTAGATCGTACAATCACGCTTAAAGAAGTAAGGATAACCATACAGCAATCTAGTTTAAACAAAGGCCGTGGCGATGACCGAGTTCCGTATGAATATTTAAAATATGCGACAGAGTAATTTCTGGAAAAACTCACAGGAAATTGTATGCCTAATTTCGTATTCCGCGCACGTGAGGCCCCGATAAGCTTCAGAAAAGCTTCAAAAAAGGAAAAGCACGCGAACCAATCAATTAGAAAGGTATATCATTAATGAACACGGTGATGAAATTATTCACAGTCATACTAGCACGTTTGATTGAGTGGATCCGTCAAAAAGACTTACTCGACGAACTCGACGGTCGCTTTAACAAGCATCGCCCGGTCGTATCTGGAAAATAGGAGAAAACTATACGCATTCTTCATCGATTTTATGGTAGCCTTTGGCTCGATTGATAGGAAATCGTTTCTCTACAACCTAAGCAATCTAGGACTGTCTTTAAAAATGCTGAATATCATCCGAAGTCTCTATAAGCGAAGCTGGACCGCAGTATGAAATGGAAGGAACGTATCACTCTGGTTCGAGTCGAAGATGGGTGTAAAGCAAGGTTGCCACTTCTTTTCTCACTCTTCTGGGATAATCTCCCAGTCGCGCTACCTGGGGGTTTTGTATTCAATGGTGTCCGCATCAAGCTACTTATGTACGCTGATGACATTGTCCTGCTTGCTAACACACCAAACATGATGCAATTAATGATAAATATGTTACAACATTACTGCATCACATGGAACTTAACACTTAACACCAACAAATCCAAAATAATGGTTTTCCATAAGTGAACAGGAAAAGTGATGACACTGTCAAGGCACCGGCTACCGAACATAGTCGCAAATGTATTTGTTTAAGATGACAGCTCAAGTTTTTCTAACCAGCTTGAGGTAACTTACATATTTATTGCGTTGAAACTTAATTGCATTTTAAAAAACCGTCCACTTACCTGAAAAGAAAATAAAAGAAATGAATATTACAAATTGTTATTGAAATATCAGATTTTTAAAAAGGGTAGAGCTTGGGAAAACATGTAATCTATATGTATGGTTCAATTTAAGTGTGGTTAAGCGACAGGTCACAGGTTTGAGCCTTAGCAATACCCAAACATTTGCCACGGCACCACCTTTTTGTAGGCAAAGACATTCGGTCATGAAAAATCTTCTCAATCCGCGGTTCGAAGTCGGCAATAAAACAGTGCGTCCCTTCCATTCGTGTGAACAATATAACACGCACAATATGAATAATTACGAGAAGCTTGGCGCTGGCTCTCTATGAGCTGTCATGCTAAATATTTTCGTGTTCCAGGCTGAGAAACAAACTAAGTAACTAAGGGAAGGGAGAAGACTAGGTTTCAATGCAAAAAAAGAAAGATTCTGAGTTTTAAACTGAATGAATGCTTGACGAAGTCAAGTTATTAACGTGCTTGATAAAGTCTATCAAAATTACATCTAGTACTCTAGATGGTTGTCAAATGATTGTCAACTCTCAGGATGACACCCTCCGCTACATTGAACCTGCCCCTCTCTATAGTTTTGGCTAGCAAATGACAACTGCTACATCCATTCAAAGCCGTCTCTCAATGATTCTGTTTCCCAAGTGGATACTTCTACGTCATCATCTCTAAAAGATTGTTTTTGGACGATGGTAACACTTCGAAGAGATGACTTTATGCTTTCGCTTAAATGGGACCGAGACCAGAGATAAGGTATTTTCTGTGACGAGCTTGATAAGGTATTTCCTTCCGCCTTCCTAACCTCTGCATACTCTAAGTGAAAACAATGACGATTAAAGAAGTCAATTCTTAGCTTTGGAGAAATGTTACCTCCACTGATGAAAGTTGAAGTAAGCCTCGCTAAAGAGTTAATGACTACCCTTAAACTAGAGCACGGGCATTAGGGAAATTAGAGGAGAGACGAAGGAGGTCGCAAAGCAATTCAATATTCATCTGTACTGGATTGCCAGGTATAGAGCTATGGCAGGACTGATAAGCTCGCTAAACGCAGCATTAGAATCCTGATTTCACCAGAAATGAGATATCTAAATATGCCTCTCGCTACAGGCTACTTATCATTCAGCATGGTGGACACCTTCCCATGTGCCAGACTACTAAGTAGATTTGGCTTAAGCTACAGATGAGGTGAAGGCTGATCCGGTAAAATGTGTCTTTCATGCTAGTCCCAGATCAAGGAATAGGTAAATATCAGTTAAAAGCAACTACTTCAATCTTCAGCTTCCATATAAAATGTCGTATGTATGTCGTTATTTCTACAGCACGTTTTATTTTGTCCTAGACATGAACATCTGCCTTGTACTGCGGACAAGCATATTCTAATCTTTAAGACGCTTGTCTGCAAACCATAGATAAAGATATTCACTGACGTGACCTTTGGTACTGAAGGTGTGAATAAACTCTACCAACGTATGTATGGATGTTCTTGCGATTGCAAATATTATTTCAATTAAAACATGATGAACTTTGTATGGCCTCAATTAGATAGTACGGACAACCGAATGGTGGTGCCACAAGGCCACACAGAATCAAAAAAAATAAAAATACAATTTTTTTCCCTCATTCCAAAGTTCGTGGCCGTGCTCTTGTTGTCTACCAAAGCAATCTGTGTCAATTATCTAAAACAAAAAAATTCCAAGGCTCACTCGAAGTGTTATTCCTAAAATAGACCACCATACAGCTAGCCATACGTAAACAATACGTTATTGTTAACAAATAATTAAAAGAAAAAAACAATTTTAAAAGCGCACAGAGTATTGAAAAGTTTTAATTGAAGTGCAGAACAAAATTATAGCACAAATTAGCTGTCTTGTGTTGCAAGTCAAATACAAAAATAATTGTACAGAGAAAACTTTTATAATTCCGATCTTCTCGCCAAACACACCAGAAAGAAACAAACTTTGCAACGTTTACCAACTTAGTTACATTCTGTGTACGATACAGGTAGGTGTGTAGGTACTCGTACATGCATTACTCATAAAGTTAGGGTGAGATGTTGGAAAGACGAAAGTGAGAATTATCGCACTTACTCATTCAATTGTATGTTTGTCTAGTAGCAACGTTTGAACTCATTTGGAAAGTCGTTGCAACGAGCAAAGATATGTTTTCATTTATCCACTTTTCTTTGGATCCAGGCATTAATTGGAATTATTTAGGAATAGAAGAGCTTTGAGCCTGCACGAAGTCAATGGTATCAAGAGGATCAGCAGCTATGAGGCAAGCTCGTTGGGACATACAAACTAATACCAACAATCCAAGGCTGGTTAGGTCGCAAGCATCGAGACTATAAAACTACTGTCTGGTTACTATGGTTTCCACAAGTATTTCCACCGATTTGGACTCGACAGCTCAACATCCTGTCCAGAATACACATACAAAGATGAAGAATGGAGGACGCAATATTGCACGATTCACGACATTGCGAATTACTCTCCCTTATCCGTCGCTAATCCTCTCCTCGACCATATATTGTGGTTGGACGAGAGTTTTTTTTTTTGTATAATTCACTAGCGCTAAAGGGGTTATGAGTACCCTTATGATGTTATTCACACAGCGCTAGTGTTCGTGTGGTGATTCTGAAACTCAGGTGGTATTAGGTTTCAGTCTTTTTGCTTCGAGCGGGGTGTCCAGAATGACTGGGGAAAATTATTGGTACTGTTGCCATTGCTTATAATTCACAGTATTTCTTTCGAACATCCCGATGTCATTAGTACGATCAACACTTTCAAGCCTACTGCCAGTGGGTAGAGATCGCAGTTGATGGATTTTTTTTTTACATCAGGATTCGATGAAAATATGTGAATTCCTAACGAATCTTCAAAATGAGTGCGCGGAGAAGAAAAAACTAAGACGAGCAACAGAAGCAGCTAACGCAGGACGCACGAGATAACTCCTGATGGTAGTCCCAAGGGGGGAGGTTTAGTGCGTGTGTGCAGCTTTGTGCGTAAGCACATATCGGCTAACTACTCTATGTCAAGATGCAAGCGTTGTCTGGTGGACAAAAACGTACGAAACTACCACAGTTACGAAATAAGAACGTGTCCAACGCCTAGCAGAAACCTGTATGTCAGGATGCCGTCGCACAACGCCAACTGCTGCTCTCAATGTCATCCTGGGTCTACTACCACTACAAAATTTCATTCGAATGGAAGCTAAATTAGGGATCCACCGACAACTTTGACCCGATGTCATATCAAGGAGGACACTAATCCCTGCTATAAACATTGGAGCCAGACACGATCTTCAGCATGCCTCCAGACGACATACTACCCAACAAGAATTTCTCAATAGTAATCCCGTCAAAGGAGGATTGGGAGAACCACAAACCCCAACGATCACCTTCTGACCTAGTTTGGTATACAGACAGACTCAAAATGGAAACAGGAACTGGTTCCGGAATTTTTGAAGAATCATCAACATAGCTCTGTGGACCCTAACCATTCTGTTGGGTAGGCAAATCACTCGTAGCGAGACACGCAAAAGGTCTTTGCATGCAAGAATCTAGAGAAGTCTGCATTAATACACCAGGACAAGCATGTTCAAAATTGCTATTCCCGGTACCGTCACAAAGAAAATCAAACTTCATTGTGAACCTCGATAGGAGCAACCTTAGAGCACTAGTTGGACTTTTCAGCGGTCACTGCCGCCCGAACAAGCCCCTACATCGCATGAAGCTTACAACAGACTCAAGCTGTAGACTCTGCCTTGAGAGTGAGCAGACCTCTCTTCACATCCTAACGGAATAGCTTGCTGCTGCCCACCTAGAAAAGTTTATTATTAACTTCCTGATATCTTCTGGAGTAAAACAATTCATCGAGGCACAATAGGATTCGTTAGAAACTGCAGTGTCAATGCCTATTCAGCTCTCCCGAACAATAATAATAATAAATACGCCAAGACTACGTATATGAATCCTTCATGTCAATAGAATGGGCCAGCGGCATCTGAGGAGGATTCCACACCTCCCTAGCGCAACCATAAAAGAAGTCATTATTTAGTTTAAGTACACTAGGTAAAGGAACTAGGAGAACGGTGATCGGCCCTTGACAACTCGCTTGCGGAAAGAGTACATATTTGGAAAGTTACAAATACATGTCACTAGCCTCATGCAGAAGGTTAGTTATATTTGGCATGTGCGACTTTAGTCAGGCGATTGCCTGTATCGACAGAACAGGATGGATATGATTATGTCACCAGGAACCACTAAATTGTCTCCATAAGACCAGTAAGATTCCAAAACGTCCTGCATACGATGCCAAAAAATCTGAACGACACCATAACCGGCTATATCATCTCAAAACTCAACTTAAAGGAAGATTTCTTGGTCAGACTTCCTAGACTCACTAAAAAACTCGATACAATCGTAGCTACTTGTATATTCACTGACAGGTCCAAAATGAACTGGACGATCGGTGTAGGTATTTACTGACACAAGTTATAACTGATTTATCCAAATCCTTTCATCCATTCGACTCGTCAAGCGTATTCTAGGATAAGGTACATAATAACGATGCGGGAGTCATATCGGTGACAAACAGTCAACGGACTTTAGTCAAGTTGCCATCAAAATTCGAAGGCAGACGCCCACAACGTCTAAGCTAAGAAAAGTGCAAAGTAGAACTGATTTGCCAACTCCAACTCAACATCACTCTGAAAGTAGTCCCAGATCAAACTGGCGAGGAATGGCTGTTATGAGCCAGGACCGGGCCACGGAGGCATCTCGGTGGGAACGGCGGCACGCTCGCGGTTACACGGCTAGGATCGACGGACGGGGAAGTTCTTGTCCCCCTCCAACATACACCACCTGCTCAAACACTTTAAATTCGTGTATAGACAAGCTAATAGAATGAGAAAGAAAATCCCTAATACCCTACTCGAACTTCCCTTATGCCCGTGCTCTAACAGTTTAAGGGTAGTCATTTTCCCTTTAGCCCACGCTAATTATAAAAAAAAAATAAAATAAAAAATATAGGAAAAAGAAGATAGGAAAAAAAGATCTCCAACTCAACGACCTTTGCCCCTACAGAGGAGAAAGAATGGGAGGGGAAACTTATACTAACCTTACTAACCTAATCTAAACCTAAGCTGACCTAAGACCTTAAACTAAACCCTAGCCTAAGCCTATTCTACTTAAAACTATCCTACACTATCCCTGCCTTCTTCCTTCCCTTCCATCGTCCTCCCCCACGGGGATTCGTCTCGTTCTGAGACACTCCAGATGACGGTGGCGTCTGCGTGGCCAGCCCTCCCAACCGTTGCTATCTCCCTTGGCCTGTTCAATGGGAGATAGTCCCTTAGCCTACTTCCATTCCAACATGTCCCGTAGAGGAAGTTCGTGTGTCGTCTGGTCACGTCAAGTTGCGTCAGTGGAGGTCGGCGCGCTCCGTCCTATTCGCGCTCGACCACTGGAAGGACGGCCTTGCCCGTGCTCCACACACTTACATGGCTCCATCCTTGAAGTGATTAAGAGAGGCATTTGTGTACACTTTTTGTCAGAGGCCAACCATTGGTGGAAAAGGTTCAGCAACCATTTTATATCTCAGGAGATTTGGCCTACTCACAACATGGCAAGGCACTCAGGAATATAGCCAGATTCACGAGTTATTTGGCCATAAAGGAACACATAAAAAAAAAACTGAGTATCCCCATTCAAAGAACAAAGAAAATCTCGCACCATTTGTCCAGTTCTGGCTAGAATAAGACTAACATCTCCTTAACCTAAAATGAAGAGCCTGGGCTTAGCATTCCTGGTCAGCTGTCACACACAAATCTGTGGTCACAAGGAAAAACAACATAAGTCGACTTGTGTCGAAATTGAGTTTTTACACCACCGGATGCGATTCTATTTGCCACAATTTTTTCTTATTTTTATCTCTAACGGTTTTTGAATTATAGAAGAAAGAATATTCAGTTTGCACAGGGAAAGTAAACATTCAAACTGCTCTCCTGGAAAATTTAAAAAAAAAACTGACTTATGCTGTTTTTCCTTGTGGCCACAGAAACATAATCAGGTAACTTGAGGTCGTGAAATTAAAAAGGCGCCTTAAGCTAATTGGGGCCGGAATCCCTAACCCCAACCAACCAACAAACAGGCACCCCTCCCCCCAAATGGAGTCCAATAAGTCTCTTAACAAATTTTCTGTTTACTCTTCAGATTTGACGACCCGACAAAGAAGATTAATAAAGAAGTTAGAAGCCTTATGCCTTCTGTCAATATTGGCAACAAATTGCCCTCCAGGAAATATGTATTTTCTTCTTTTATTGCTTTTTTATATAGCCAGCAATAAACGCACCATCAGGCCTTCCCGCCTTCTTCTTCGCACAAAAATTCTTATAATGGTGTCCCCAAAGAGAGATTGCAGTCACGTGATAAAAACAAAAAAATATATTTAATTTTATAACCACTATCACAGATGGAATTTACTGGGATTATTTAGCGTCAACTTCCATCGGTTAATAGATAAGCTTATCCCCACTGAAACAACACCCTTCCAAAGATAAAAATACAGAAGTCAGCTCAAAACTTTTCGCGTAACAAATAATTTAAAAAAAAAAAATGTATGATCCCTTTTTAGAGAGTGATGTAAGCCCTCCCCATTTATCCCGCTATTCACTGAACAAGATTATGTATAAAGTATAACTATAAAAAAAAAAAAAAAAAACAATCAACAAACTGAAAAAAAAAAACAAAATAACCGGGAGAAATCGATTTATGCATTTAGACTTGGTTTCGGTTTCGGTTTTTGGTTTTGGTTTCGGTTCCTTTGTATGGGGGTTTTGATGTGAAAGCATCCCCAAAAAAAAAAAAAAAAACATATTTAGTCGGTGGTGGCCTATATTTGGCTTGGTATGGTTATGTAAATGCTATTCGTCGACGGTGGTGGTGGCTTTGCTGTCGTTATCACAGGCTTCGTTGGTTCGTTTTTTTTTTTTTTTTTTTTAGAACAAAATGTTTATGAAAGTTCATAATTCAAGGAATAACGAATGAAAATCGAAAAAAAAGGCGCCTGGTGCGCTTTTTTCTATTCGAGATTGGAGTAGCCTAGCCATGAACGTTGCAGTAGCAGCAAAGACCAATTTGTGTGCTGTAGACATATGGTTTTCCATTTGCTCAGGCTTTAGGCATGACATACGTACAAACGTGGAAACGTGAAAATACAAGGAGCGTAGAGCCTTCCGGAAATACGAGTTCACGTATACCTCCGCCCATTTGCCAGGCGTATGAGTGTGTACGTATTTTATTTTATTCACACAATTTATCACTGGCAAATGGAACTGGAGTTGGACCCGCCAACTAATTTATTCGGAAGGATATACATAGTACAGCAGTCGAGTGAAATGGCATGGATATGGCGTAGGTAGTGGGTTCTAAAAACTTTAAAATTTAAATGTTTTCTTTTATAAAGGACCGCGATGTATAGATCCATTGACAAAACCAACCGATTTTTGCATTTCAAACTGTAAACGACTGCATGTGGATGTGCATAAATATAGTTTGCTGTCGGGGGGTATTTGCGTTGAAGTTCGTGACAAAATATAGTTTCCGAAATAAATCTTCGTCGGACGTCACTGAAGTTGATTAGGTCGGGAAAATCGTTTTTTGGGGCCTTACCTATGTACAAGGGGTTTGTCCTCGACTTCGCTGAGTGTAGAGTTCGAAGTATAAATTAAAATCCTTTTCTATTAGGTTTGAGTGAAAAGGCGTCGCATAGAAAATCCTGTTCAATCCTGAAAGTCTTGACACAAACTTCACACTGAACGTTTCTCTTTTTAGGCGGAAGTGTCATGTTGACACTTGGAACCTTCTCCTTATTCCGGTTGAAGCATTTTTTTGTAAACGACGTGACATTTCTGTATTTTTTTTGTTTCCTGATGCCAGAATGACCAGATGGCTATAATGTTCGACGCCGGCCAACAACAGTGTGGCTCCACTCATTACGTTTTGGTCTTCCCTGGAGTCTCGAACAGTTTTATTTAGAAGAGGCTGAGTCTCGAGCAAGGAACATAGAATTGAAAATGTCTAGTGATTGTCGTCGCAAAGCAGACCTTGAGGGGGAATTGCAGTCTCCTGAACTCAAGGGAAGAAGTCAGATAGTATTAAAACACAGATTTCCCACGAGCATATCCGGTCAATATGATGGCCTCTATACTATTATTCTTTAAAGCTTTTACTGTAGATAGGTTCCATTGCAAAGTTTGGGTGGACGTAGGTTTGGCAGCAACATCGCTGGATGATCCACACTCAAAAGGGAAAACCCTGTGGTTTGAGAGTGTTAAGAAATTGCACTGGAAAGTGTATACCATCATCTGCACTTTTCGCCGAGTCTACTGATTTGTATTCTATTTGTGTCCCTTCAAATGACTTTGGTAATATGTCATTGATGGCGGTAGCTTGGTTGTTTTAGGGGTCAAAATAGCATGCTCTCATAAGCATTCCATAGCCTTACTATGCATTTGAACAATCTTCGATCTTCCACTGCGGTCACGTCAGAGCATTAATCTGAATGGAACTTTACCATCCAATTCGAAAAATTCGCATATTTCGCATATTCTAAACAAAAGATTCGAAAACTGACTAGCGAAAACATCACCCTTAAAGATTAACTCTCATGTTCTTGGTGAATTTTTAGTTTGATTACCGATGGCCATAATGTTCGAAGCCGGCCAACGACACTGTGGCTTTTTGGTTGTCTCTGATGCCTCAAAGGGTTCAATACCGTCCTTATGTGTTGCAGTGATCTCATCCAAAACAATGAGCATTTAATGTAGAACATCCCGATACACTACATTACATTAGCTTTTAGAGAAAACTGTCGTCTTTTAAATTGAAAGATCAAATTGTAAAGTGTTATAGAAATACGAGGAATTAGCGCAACCTCTCCTTTGGCCGCTCCGGTGAGAATTGAAGCCTCGGCCACATTTTTTTCCAACTCTGTTATGCATAGCTTATTGCACAGTTTTGGAGCATCAAGGCTTCGCATCAACAAAACCGAAGCACCAACTTTGGCACCAGTTTATGAGACGGCAGACTCCAGATAATTCTTTGAAGTTCTAAAACCCTGCTAAGTAGGTGGTAGCTTCGTTTGCGGACATGATCCGCTTCACCCACTACAAAAGCAAATAGTAAAAAAAAAAAAAAAAAAGGAAATAAGACCCTTGTCGCACACACAATCATGATTTACGATCCCTACGATGTGCCGCTGTTTGAATGTTCCGCAGGTTTCCTTAGGAAGTATGCATTTTTTAAGAAATAAAAATTAAGAAATAAATAAATAAAGCCTATGTGCCTATGTCCTAAACCTGGACATAGACTATCTATTCATGAAGTTTCATCCAAATCCGTTCAGCCATTTAGGCGTTACAGAGGAACAAACATTCAAACATCCAAACTTTTACATTTATAATATTAGAAGGATATGCACTGATATGCTACAACCCATACATAAGCAAATACTATAAAGGTGAACAAATTATGTTAGGGGAGCATGCGATATTTCTAATTCATCAAAGGGTGCACAAAAAAGGTTGGGAAACACTGATTTAAGGGGAGAGATAGGTTCAGACGGTTATAATTTGTTTTTTTTTTTTTAGCTTTTACTTATAATTATAATTTGTATTCCATAAAATGTTACTAAAACTATTCAAAAATATGCTTCTAAAATTTCGAATAAAAGTTTAAAGTACTTTTGATGTTATGAGCGATTATGTGAGCGTACCTCGCCGAGTTGTTTTCCGTAACTTTTTTTAAACGTGAAAACGTTTTACTGGGGGCATTCTATGGCAGAAAAAAAATTTCGGACTTCTAGTACAGCTAGAAATTTGGTATGAAGGTAGGTATTACCTCACATATATCCATAAAATTGTGACATCCTAAAATATTCCCCTCTAATCCCACCAAAAAGGGTAAAACTGAAATCGTAAGGCCGATCAAACGGCAATTTGATCAATTTACAGTTATAAATTTAAAAGTTTTAGTAATTTTTCCTTAGTTATATTTCAAGGCCTTCCTATGTACCGAGTTTTAAGTTTCTGAGTGCACTAGAAGTCCCTCAAAAGGAACTGGGCACTTCATAGCAGGAAAAGGATTTGTTGATTTTGTTATGTATAATTTTTTCTTAAAGCATCGTCCTTGACAATCCATGGTTCCTCCAAATAATTCAATACCAATCGCGAATAAACTAAAGCAATATACAACGCTACGTACTGTAAAGTATTCGGTCTTCTCAAATACGTTTTCACGAAATTCACCGGCTCCAAGGAGCAGCATAGTCCTTTTTCTTCGTTTAGTTTGATGTCCAATTATTTAGTTGTAAAAGCAGGACACAGCAAAGCCTTTTGTTTTTCTTTTTGTATTTTGTTTGTTTTATTAAAATTATGTCCTTTTTTTTGTTCATCTTTTCAGAAATATATATTTTTTAACTCACTACACTAAACACTATGGGGATACGTCTTGTCTCTTTGACTGTTAAAATTGGACTGTCTAAGTGTTTACCTTTTTTCTTGTGTGTGCCCTGCAGCATCGACCCATAATCGACTCACTAACATCCGCTTACCACCTGCTATTGATAGCCCTAACCCTAAAACTATTTTTGCCCCTTTATTTTTATTTTATTTTCTTGTTTTCGGGTTCGTGCTTCGGCTTGACTGTTTTTAAGCTTTAATTAGTTTTTAGAGTAAGTTCGGCAAATATGACCCATGTGGGTATAGGCACCTCAATTTGATTTCATTTCAAACATATTACAATCAGTTTCGTCGAAAAGACTTTATTTTTAATTTTGTGTACACTCTAGCTCAAAAAGATTTTAACCGATCTTTTTAAAAATTAATAGGTTAGTTTCTTTATATAATTACGATCTATATAATTCTAAATGTTAGTGTAATGTCATTGTTTAAAGTATTTTTATAGCAAAAAATTACCAAAAAATATGCTCTTTTGGTTAAATACTTCTAAAAAAATACAATTTTCAATTTTGTTGGAGAAAGTTAACCCTTTCATGGATTTTGTTAAATATATTGTGCATCGATCAACATCATATTTGGTGACCTCTCCTGACAAAGTTTTTCCGTATTACGAGAAATGTCTTTACATATTCGGTTTCGACATTTATTTTCATTTAATAAAAAAAAATTAATTATAAGAAATGGTTTTATAATAATTGTTTTATGCTCACTTTTCGAACGCTCCTCTTCTTAAAGTTGCGAAATTTCAGGGAGTTAGTTCACAAACTCGACAATTTTGAACAGATAATTATAGCTTTTGTTAACTTTTTATAGTTAAATATTTATTTTTTTTTTTTTTTGAGTTAAAACAAATTTTGTTTTCATTGCTTCAAAATCATGTACAATATATTGTACAAATGCACTCCAACTCAATTGTACAAAGTACAGGAACGGTTGGTAATTTTCGAAATATTTGCGGTGTGAGTTAGGAATAAAATGCGTTGTTATAGTTTTACACTTTGCAAAGTAAGAAAAATAAGAAAAAGTAAGCAATGATAAAATAGTTTGGTTTTTAAGAATTCAGGATGATAAAACTATTAATCTATAAATTAAATTTAAAAAAAAATTATAGAAAAGGTCATTGGTGGGTATTGTAAAATAAAAGTTCTTAAAGTTGATAATTAATCAAAAGGTGGATATTATTAACACTTTGATGTTGTTACTTCTTAGCTATTTTATAAAACGTCTAAGAGTTCCGAGAAAGGATGTAAAGGACTTGTTTCGTTTGCTCATGAGTGCGGTAAATCACCTGAATCGGTGAATCCTCTTACAACCAGTTAAAAAGATAAGTGTTAAACATGAATGAAATAGTGTTAAATATAATCCAACTAATGAGTTCCTTTGGCTACGGGATGCGTAAAGTGTGTTATAACCAGATATTCACGCTATAGTCGACGAAGCCGATGAACTCGAAATATATTTGATATCTAAGAAAGATATCGCTACTAATTGGAATTCAAACCATTCCCTGAAGACTGTGCAAGATATTTCCTTTGCCCATAGAAAAGCCTTGGGTTCCAAATCAATAGTTGGAGATAGAGACGCCTTTGTACTTAAGTTGTATGTTAACAATTGAAATTTTTAAGGCCATATTTAGGGAAGACTGTTGGTATGATATAGAAGGATGTAGGATGTCGTATGGGCTGCCTTTGATACTAAAAGACACAGAATCATCCTCAGCAGTAGGAATTCTGTTACGGTTTTACCACCTTAAAAAACATGCAAAAGGCCAGGGCATACAATTTAGACATATGCATCCATTGCAATTACATTTGTATTTTTTATGACATAACTCACATATTATCTGCATGCGAAGGAAAAGCTGACACTGGAATTAAACATATTAGATAATTTCATAAAGCCCTTCATAGCTTAACCTGATTTTAAATTTATGCTCTTTTATGCATCGTACGTCATGAAATCCGTAAGGAAAACTTCCATATATTTCGTAAACTAGCAGTCCACCCGCGGCTTCGCACGCGTTAAATACATACTAAGGTTTATACTACGTTGCTAGAAATCATCTGTCCCTATGGAACTTTTAAATTAAAATTCAACTCGGCAAAACAAAAACAACACACGATCACAAACCGATGTGCCGATGACTACGGTTGCGCATACTATAAATCTGCAAACTTAAACACCCTGTATTTTGGCCCGTAGTTACAATTTTGAAAAATACGTGTTTCTTTGTTTTTGTTGTCGAATTTACCTACCAAATTCTTAGTTCCAATTTTCGAATAATACTAGTTAGGTGGATTACTGCAAAAATGTCTATAGCGCGTTCTAATAATGAACAGCGCCACCTGTTGGTTTTTTATGTACTAAATTGTATACGCTCTATAATTCTAACCAAATTTTTTTGGTTTTTCTTTAAAACAATCGTTCGTGACGTCTATAGGCCTTCAACCCTTAAAATCTAACTTTTTTCTAACATATAAAAGTAAATTCCAAAAATCTGTAAATGACGATAATTTTTTTTCCCGTAATCCGATTTTAATAAAATAAAACATATATGCTGCTCCAAATTATACTCTATCAACCTGTGAAAACTGCATGAAAATCCGTTCTGTAGTTTCGGAGATGTGCGCGAACAAACAAACGGACAGGCAGACAGAAAAGAATTCTAAAAATAGCTAATTTGTGTTCTATTACTCTTCTTTAGTCGCCCCCTTTCTTTTTTTTTACTTTTTCTTCAATGTACAGACACACCGAGTTCTACTGTTTTATTATATGTTATGATTATGATTATGATTGGTAAGAGTATTTTTTTCGGTTTGATATTACAAAACCCTTTGTTTATTATTATTGTTTAAAACAATCAAGTTTTAACAAAAATTTAATAAACAAATAATGTATTTATATACTACTGTAATGACAAGTTTTTCCTGCACAATGTACAATATATTGTTCAAATTTTCTAAAGCCTTTTCTAATTCCTTGAAAAATGTTTGTTGATTTTGGTCTTAATAATAAAAAAAAAAAAATTGTAAACCAAAAACAATTTTTATAGAGATGTCCTTGAAGTAAATATGAAACCTTATTGAGTTAAGATAAAAACTTTGGTCTCCAGAATGTACACAAACAGCTAGGTCTGATAGTGACCTCTGATGGTCATCAGCTGAAGCATTTAAAAAGTTACGTTATAAAATATCCTGAAAGCTTCAATAAATAATATACATCGAACAAAATTCATGTAAATCACTCAAAAAACGTAGTCCTAAACCTATCTCTCCCCTTTAGTACACCTGTGTAACCTGGATGCTGCCATTCAGCCTTTGTTGATTCTTACGATTACATGAACTCGTATCTCCTTCGTCTCCCCTCTTGTTTTACCTAATACCAGCGCTCCAGTTTAAGTGTAGATATAAACTCTTTAGCGTGCGTTAATTCAAAAAGAAAAAGACTATAATTTAAAAAGCACCTCATTTATTCCAAAAGACCAATTACCTTAACGTTGTAAGCTCATTCATAGGAGACGTTTTTGTTGCAACGTCTGACTTCAAATTTTAAGAGTTTCTTGGGTCCCAATTACTTGAATTTAATGAACCGTAACATTTTTTTTTTCAATTTGGCCCCAAGAGTGTTAGAGACACATTCACGTCAAAAATGGTGAAAGCATTTTGTAATCAATGGAAATATTTCAAAATGTTCATATCCTGTGCATAGCATTCATTTATACCCTTGTCATGCCGCATTTATTAAAAAGTTCAAGGTTCACACGTTGTCAGAGGTATTTCATTCTTTTAAAAGTACGTAACCTTAAGTCAAAAAGGGTGACATTTCGCTTTTCCAATCAAATAATCGATGTCCAACTTATTTAAAAAAAAAAATGTCTTCTTCAATCATTATTTCCCTTAATTTAAAGACTTAACAATGATACTGACATTGGGGTTGCCTACCTTCCCTTTAGAATAAATTTAAGTACATATGTATATGCATATATAAGTTTGTTACATGATTGAAAAACCATGATTAATCGCTTGTAGGTATTGCCTTCTCTGAGATTGTTTTGTGGTTAAACTACACATTCCCCAAAAATTCCAGCACGCTTGTATTTTGAAACAATATTCACACACACATTCAAGTAAGCAAGTGTAGGTAGGCGAAATATATTTTAGCCTTGTATACATTTAAACTGTACGAAGGTCCTCGTTTGACCTATTGTTTCACGAAGTCAAGTATAAAAGTTATAGTCCAACTCATAATTAATTACGCTCATTAAATCATTAAACAGAGGAAAAACCAAAAAGTAAAGGTCTACGAGTGCACCCCTTATATAAAAATAAAAGAATTTATTTCATTTCAGAGTTTCCCTTTGTTGGTGTAGGTAGTTTCGAATTTTTATATTCCGGTGGTTTTTTCTGTGATAGGAAGGTTATAATTTCATGAAGGCTCCTTCAAATTGAATGAATCTACGCATTTCTTATTACATAATTATATCATATACATATGTACATTTGTGTGTGTGTAATAAAAGCGAAATATGTTTTGAACACTGTCAAACTCATCCATCCTTCATCATGGAGGCTCAACAATAAGTATTTATTAAAGCAGAAAATTGAAATTGATTAACATCTCTCTGTTCACAAGAAACGGAATAGTTTTTGGGTCGAATAACGAGTTTATTATTATTCGCTAGTCCGGAAAAGATTGTAACTTCGATTCCAGACTTTTCTTTAGATCGACAGTGAGTGTACGAGTAGTTTTAATGGATATTTTCTTTGCTGTAGATACAAACGACGGATGATGTTACAAACTATAAATGTTCTTTTTGACGACTTGAACTTATTCGATTTAAACTTCTTTATTTGTGACTGTTTTACAGAACAGAGTGGATAAGGGACCTTGTGTACCATCGCAGGCCATACCCACTGAATGTATAGATTCGATGAGAAAGTAACGATACGTCGAACAGCGAATTCTTCCTCAGTTGCTTGACAGTTGCAGCTCCTATTCAGAACACTGATTGACAAAGGGTGACCCATTTGTTGGTTTCTTTTTAAAAAGGCTTAACAAAAACCACTGCTCAGTATTTTTCAACGATTGTTGTCAACAGGCAACGATGAGTGGAGGAGGAGATACAACGTCGAACTATATGGGCTATGCAGCGACATCGACTTAGCCAGAAGAGTGAAGGTTGACAACGACTAAGGTGGCTGGGTCATGTAGAACAGATGGCCACCAGTGCTGCGGTCCGAAAAATCTTCGAATCCACCCCCGAGGGACAGCGCAGTAGAGGAAGACCGTGGCGCACCTAAATTGAAGGGGACCTCAACCAACTTAGCGTGCGAAACTGGAGGCGAACTGACTAAAGATCGAGCTGGCTGAAAACGCTTGTTGGTTGAGGCCCAGATCCACCCCGGACTGCAGCGCCACCTTAAGTAAGTAAGTAAGTGTTGCTTTTTTGAAAAGAGTAAACCTTCCGAGTTACTATGGAATTTTATTTCATGCAAAAGACTGCCTCCTCGGCTGGCTTAACAGTAGACCAATACATTTTCAATGATTTCGGGCCCTATTTCACGAATAGCTTGACCAGTATTGTTCTTGAAAACCTGAATTGTCTCTGAATTCTTCAACTTCACAAAAAAAAAGTCCAATGACATCAAATCGCAGCTCCGTGACGGCCCAGCAACACCACCAAAACGACGGATTACACGATTATTGAACTAAGTGTGCAATTAATCAATTTTTGGACGGCTTGTGTGGCACGTAGCCCCATTTTGTTGGAACCATAGGTCGTCCACGTCCAAATCCTCAATTTCTGGCCATAAAAAATCATTTATCATGCGTCGATAGTGCTCTTCATTGGCTGTAACGTTTTTTTCATGTCGTCTCCAAAAACCACACCAAATAGTCACACGCTAAGGATGCATTGGCTTCTCTATGACTACATGTAGGTTTCTGAGTCCGAAATATGGCAATTTTGCTTGTTTACGTAGCCGCAGAGATGGAAATGCGCCTCAAGATGATGTTTTGAGCAAAATTGTAGTCAACTTCGAGCTGTTCTAAAGCCCAAACAGTGATAATGAAGCAGATGGTCATTTTGCTTAAATTTTGAGTCAATTGGAGTTTGTAAATGAATCTTTTTGCAAAATACTCCTTCGGATAGTGAGACAGGTGGTCATTTGAGATCTTTGACGTGTTAAGGTTCTCGGGTTTAGGCGCAACGCTTTCGGTAATAGCTGCAAAATTAAGCGCACAGGATGAACACGGAAATAGGTTCGGTCATCAATCAGTAAACCAGTCTCATGAACTTCCCTCACAAACTTGCGTATACCAGCTGCAGTTGGTGCATTATTTCGACCGAAATTTCTTTTCAAAATTCCGTGTTTCGGCAACACAACATCCACTTTGGAAGTAACTTTGCAATATTTCCTAACGTTTTTCAAACGTTAATCGATCCATTTCGTACCGCGAAAGTAAATACTGAGTTTCTGTCAATTTTTGAGCGCATAAGAGCTGTCAGTGTCAAAATAACATATGATTCAAAAAGACACCAACAGATGGATCACCATTTAAAAGGAAGAAGGAGTGTCAACAGTGTGGGCAACTTTTATGGGAGAAAGATCGAATGGATTTTACACAACACAAAGACCATTCCCCTGGACGTATTTGCATCGTTGCATATTTTTCTTGACGATTCTGGAAGGCAGCATGCTTTCAGAAATTGGGGACTGTACCTTTATAGACGCATGCTGCATGGAAAGTACTTACATATGTCAGCGCACAGAGATTCGCAAAAACAGACGAGTACCAAGGAGACATCCCAGAAAAGAGAGGAGAAGCCACAAAGTCTGGAAGAAGAACCACTCAAGTTTCTAATAGATGAACAGATGCCTTCAAAACGATGACCAATAAGCTAATGCAAGTATGTGACAAGAGTTTCCGAGGCATCGAAGCAACAAAGGACAGGAAAAGCGCAGTTACCAGTTAATTGGTAGAATGAGTTCAGAGCGAGTGTATCAACACTGCAGTAAGCATATGCTTTTTTTGGTGAACTCCACGAGAGTTTTGTAACGACAAAAAGCCAGAAGAATGTAATAAGAACAAGAAACAGAGAACAGATCCTGATGATGAAACTGAAAAGACGAGAGTAAACTTCCGCGTTTTCGTAGTTCTATTCCCGAAACAACGTGGATTTAGGCTAGAAATGGATAGAAAAACGCAACCAAAAACATGCGAGACATTCCCACATCTTTACAGATGTTCACAATACGTGCCTGAAGGAAGGAGTATTCCAAGACCAGACTTCTATGCATTTTGGATATCTTTTGGGACCCATCATGAGTGACAGGCTGGAGTCTGCGATCGAGAAGGCAGATCCGCGGAGAACATCAACGCCAGCAATGAATTTGACAGCAAAGCGAGGAAAACCATCAAAAGAGCACAATGGACGCACGGCGGAAACTAGTACTGCCCCATTATCTACGGTGACTCTACGCCAAGAAGAGTGTCCATATTCCTGCAGAGTTGAGGAAGATTGTCACAAATAAGGTACGAACGAGGCACCATGACTGGCGGCGTTCCCCAAGGTCTGCTTTTGTGTAACCTAACGTAAAACGGTGTTCTAAGACTGAGAAACCATCAAAAATAATTGGCTTTGCAAATGACGTGGCTATCGTGATGGTAGCCAACCTCTTTAAGGATTTGGAGCACGGCTATAACAAACCTGTCAACATTGTTCGAGATTGGCTAACGTCCATGCACTACTCATCAGCAGCAGCATTCCAATGTATGAGGCTCTATGGGTCCCAAATAGAGTCCAATGACATGAAGATTGCAAGTGGGTCACAGTTTCCGAACAAAATCTCATGTAGCCACCAGTCTTCCTACAAAAGAAGCGCAAGAGAAGTATATCGCCACCATTTACACTGTTAAACCAAGTGATACCCACTTACCAAGGGAAATAAGTATAAAGAAGTTACAACGGACAATTGAAAATTTGTTGGTTTTTTTCTGGCAATTGACAACCAATTTTTACAAACTTGGGTACAACAACAGTCCCCATTACCCAAGGTGCACAGGAACAATTGAAGATGAAGAAGGAAGGCACTGAAAGATCGGTTACTTTTTCACTCAGCTTCTAGCGGCTACGGATGTATTCAATCTTGACGCGACTAACTGTAGGGAGTCAAGGCCTAGTTTCTCGCAAAATTTTTTTTGATTGTACCTAGGTGAGGTTAGGTTGTAGGGATGGCTGCATTTATGTACAGTCTCACTCGGATCTCAATGGATCCATTGTGTTCCCCGATGTGGTGTGGGATACCTAAAATAGATGGAACAGATTATTATTTTTATCAGTTGGCCTCCCTGAACCAACCCGAGTTCCGAAGGAATTGTAGGATCTTAGGTTCTCGGTGGCTTGCTTGACAGTTCGCCCAGATCACTGAAGAAGGGTTCTCCGAAGGTTGTCTTTCTGTTTCTGATAAGTTTTGGGCATTCGCATACGAGGTGGAATGTGTCCTCAGTGTCTGTGTCGTCACGTCCTCTGCATAGTTCTGTTGTGCTCAAAACGCTTCTTTTTAGGTGGGCCGATGTCCTATACCTCTAAGAAGTAATAGTTGACTTCTGTTGAGTGCGATGATTTCCTTTGTTTTTCTCTTATTCAGTTCTGTCCAGAGTAATCTTGAGGTGCGGCAGTGAAATCCAACTCTCGTTCGCGAGTTTTATGAATTTCGTGGTGATGCTGGACTTTTGAAGCTCTACTGGGGGAAGGATTGAGTCATGGTCAGATCCATCTCATAGCCTTTTCTTGCGAGCTCGTCCACCTTTTCATTCCCATGGATGCCCTTATGTCTCGGGACCCAAATGAGTGTGATGTCATGATTAGCGCTGAGTGCCTCAAGCTCGTCGTTGCAGCATTTCACAGTTCTGGATCTGATTGTTGTGGATGTGATGATTTTGATGGCGGCTTGACTGTCTACGTAGATGCCGATGTGACTTCTTGGGAGTGACTGTTGTAATAGATCTCGCGAGGCCTCGGCGATCGCTAGAACTTCCGGCTGCAATGCTTGGTTCTGATGCATAGATCCCGGACCCTACACCCTCATCCATTTTTGACTCATCCGTGAAAATCGATATATGGTTGGGATTGGTGACCTCTCCTTCTGTCCATTTTTCTCTGGAGAAAATTTTCAGTTCGAGGTTTGGGCTAAATTCCAGAATTGATGTGAAATAGTCAGTTTTGTTCTCAGTGTTCACCCCTTTTGGTGATAGCTTGGTGATTAGAGCTTTTTTCCACAGATTTGATTGTTGTAGGCGAAGCGCACTATTCGCGGTCACTTCTTTTGTGAAAAGATCGGCAGGTATTAGCCCCAGCATGACCTCAAATGCTGCGGTTGGTGTGGTTCTAATTGCACTTGTGGTTCCTACGCATGCCAGTCGCTTGATCTTCGTCAGGATATTTAAGTTTGTGATTTCCCCGGCGGCTGGCCACCAAACTAGGCATGCATACTTAATATGGGCCTTATAATGGCTGTGTATGTACATCCAGTGGATAGTGGCAGGTTTGGACCCCCTTCTTTTGCCGAAGATTCTGTTGCATGCGTAGAATGCAATTGAAGCTTTTTTTGTACCTATGTCAGCTCGCTTAGCAGTCCAATGGCCTTAACACAGGCACCGTTCCATTTACACAAATTAAAATGAGTCTCCGTTCTACAAATAGAGGCAAATAGTTAAACCAGATAGAAGACTTCTTTCTACCGTCCGCTCTAAATGTAAGGCACAACGCACAATGGACAAAGTTGTGGAGCGTGTTGCTAACAACAGATTAAAGGTGTGTTGTGTTTCAGTAAAGGTCTCGAAACTGCAGGAAGAGTTGCAATAGAATTTAACCAAACTAAACTAACAATAAACGAGAATAGTTCGTAATTCCGTAAGAAATGTGAAAGAAACAGTCGCGCTTAGAACTGGTGACCATGGCATCCCACATACTTTTGCAACAATTATTACCAGCAAAAGGACTAGGCTTTAAAAACCGCTTCAAAATAAAGCACAAAACTCTTAACCAGATATCCAGGTGACGAAGTTAAAACAATGTACCAGAGCGGAAGTTAACTGAGAAGCACTCGTAGATCACACAATAAACAGGCTTGAAGTGGTGCTCGTTGTTCTAAACGAAATAAAGGTTTAGAAAACCACACAAAGACACTCTCATCAAATGGGTCGAACTGCTTGTGGCATTCGAAACAAATACAAAGGTAAAAGTACCAACAAAAGACTTTCGAAGTGACTTCATATTTAGCTTCAATCCAAGTTGCTCTTTTGCCCCCCTCTTTAACGGTCTATATTTAGCAGAATTTCATTCTTTTTTTTTTGTATAGAAACGTAATTAGTCACGCGGATACCATTGAATTAAAGAATTTCCTTGATCGATGCCATGAATGCCCTTATTCAACACCCCATTAAACATAATTCAACTGTCTACGCGCGAACGACTTTAGGCAATATCCCATAATGGCTTGGCTACGTTATTTTAACTGCAGATACGAGTGAGAACGAATCAAATTTCTTTCAATCCAATTTAAAAAAAAAAAAAAAATGTATCCCTCCGGTGATTTTGAGCATTTGAATACCAGATTTCCTTTTCAATCTGTGCAACCAGACGTCGCGCGGATAGTGTTAAATACGAGTACGTCGCTGGAGTACGAGTCCTATATTCATGGATTTGGTCTTTACCTTCAAACTTTTTCCATCAATTGGTCGATTTTTTCCCCAGGAAGACACTTTTAAAGAGAGTTTAGGTTTTTTTTTTTACTGTTTTTGATTGCTATATGGATTTGTGCTTTCTGAACCGGAGAGAGTGGGGGATATTCTATATCGAATTGAGATTTTCAAAACAATGTACTACTGTAGGAATAAAAACTATTACTGCTTCCATTTCCATTGGAATTAGTTCATTTGTCCCAAAAATTAGCATAAAACTATAAATAAAGACTGCTGACATATGTAGGTTAAGATTTTATTTGAAATTTTATGTTTCTAAAGACATTGGAAGTGTCGCCTTTAAAGTAGAATCTTCGAGACTAGATTTCATGAAAGACTAAGCAGTCGGTGTCTCTATTTCAAGCTTGATACGGTTGTAAACCATTTACTTAATGCTTTTGCATTTCGCATTGCATTTGCAAGTTTTGTCAAAACAGACAAATTATACTTATAAAGGGTTTTTCAGTAAGGACAAAACAATTTCGTATTTCAATATAAACGTACCATAAAACTCTTTCATTCAGGATTTACATTTTTATCATGGTGAAATTCGTGAACGAGGAACGTTTAGAAATTATTCAAGCTGACTACCAAAATTCTAAGTCGGTGGTCGCAACTTTCAGAGCACTTACTCCAATTTTCGGTTGTAATAATTGTCCTACCAGACACGCTGTGCGTGCTATAATGGATCAGTTCGAGTTAACATACTCACTGTTGAATCTTCCTGTGCCAGTGAGATAGCGCACCGGTCGAAGTACCGAAAATATCGCAGCCGTAAGTGCTTCAGAATTCCACAGAATTCTGTCCAAACAGCACACGAATAAAATAGGGTTAATTCAAAAGCCTGATGGCTCATATGCGGAAAGGGGACTACAGACGCTTATGCTCCTAGCCGAAACACACTTTCCAGGCTCCACTCCAAACCCGGACACAAGCCAACACAATCACCAAGTAAGAGCTGTGCGACCAACAAAGGAAGATTGGAAAAGATCATGAGAGATCTTCTTTGAAGAGAAAATAAAATGGGCATTGAACTCATTCTTACCCTTCAAAGCTCCAGGAGAAGACGGTATATTCCCCGCACTTCTTCAAAAGAGCTGCCCCCACACGATGAAAATAATGATAAACATCTTCAGAACTAGCTTCGTTTGGGGACACTAACCTAAGAGCTGGAAAGAGGTCATTGTAAGATTTATACCGAAAGCTGGACGAAGACTCTCGGATCTACCAAAATCCTTCAGACCCATCAGCCTCACCTCTTTTTTCCTAAAAACAATGGAAAAAATTATAGACCGGCTTATCAGAGAAAGGGCCCTGCATCTTAATCCCCTTCATAAAAATCAATATGCCTACCAACCAAGGAAATCAACCTTCCATGCGCTGCAAAATCTCACCTCAAGAATTGCAACATCGCTCAGAGAAAAAGAGATTGCGGTGGGTTGCTTCCTGGATATAGAAGGTGCCTTCGACAACACAGAGCACTCCCAGATATTTAGATTCATCTAAAATACAGGACACAACCTGTAGATGGATCAAAAGCATGATAGAAGCTAGGAAAATAAAAAAAGGACTAGGTAGCGCAAAACTCAGCATCACAGCTACGAAATGTTGCCCCCAAGGAGGTGTTCTTTCCCCCCCTATTGTGGTCCATCCTGGTAAATGAGCTGCTGGTTATTCTTAGCAATGGAGGTTTCTATGTCCAAGGATACGCAGACGATATAGCAATCCTAATCAGAGGTAAATTCGAAGAAACAATCTCGGATCGCTTCCAGAGGGCATTAAATCTTGTGGCTAGATGGTGCATGAATGTAGGGCTCAACATCAACCCGAAGAAAAGTACCATAATTGCCTTCACCAAGAGAAGAAAACTGGAAAAACTAAGAAAACCGACACTCTTCGGTGAATCAATTGAATTCTCAAAGGAAGTTAAATACCTAGGGGTAAATCTAGACTCAAAACTTACATGGAGTACCCACCTCGAAAAGGTCATAGACAAAGCCAGGATCTCACTATGGACCAGCAAAAGTCTCCTAGGAAAGAATTGGGGCCTCAACCCCAAAAATTACGCTATGGCTATACACAGCTGTCGTCAGACCTATCCTCGCCTATGCTGCACCGGTCTGGTGGGAAAAGACCAAACAAAAGACCGCACAGACCAAGCTCAACAAACTACAAAGACCAGTCTGTGTGTGTACAACAGGGGCGATGAGAACAGCTCCAACCGCAGCTTTAGAAACTTTACTAAATCTCATTCATTCAGATATTACCCAAATAATAACAAAAAAAAGAGCTACTCGGAATAACAATATCGGACAGATGTCTAACTAGATTCAACTTCAGCAAAAACTTCAAGGTAACATTTCCAGAACGTAACAACTGGGAACAGAATAAACCAACATTGCAAACGACTCTCATATATGGTACACAAATGGGTCAAAAACAGATGAAGGAGTCGGATATGGACCATTCTGCGGCTTCCCAACAAGCACAGCGAAAGGCTGTATAAACAATTGGCTAAAAGACAAAGCACAACATTACTGGACAGCAACGGAAGGTAACAGACAAATGCCAAAGCATTTACACCAATCCCCTCCAAAAAAAGAACGAAACAACTTCTACAACTAACAGGAAGTCAGATTCCAATTTTCACAGGATTTCTCACCGGCCATTGTCGGGTTAAAAAACACCTCATGACTATGGGAATAGCACAAGACAACATATGTAGAATGTGCAACGAGGACGAAGAATCAGCAGAACACATACTCTGTCACTTTAACTGTCTCATAAGAACGCGTCAACGTTTTCTTGGTAAACACTACCTCGAGGCGGAAGATATAACCACCAGCTCAGCCAAAGACATCGCCGGATTCATCACGCACTCCGGCATCATGGAGGAGCTCTTATTAAGAGGACAGCACAATAGGCCCATCTATGGCCGCAGTGATAAGGGACTTTGGACCACCTCTTTTATTCTAATCTAATCTAATCTAAGTGCTTTAGTTCAAAATAAGCCAAGTGAGTCGATTCCAGGCCATTCACAGGAATTGGGAATCTTTTAGTCCGCATTGAAGCGAATCTTGGCCTAAACCCTTACAAGATCAAGGTTTGGTTAGGTTTGATTGAGTGGCTGTCCCTACTAAGCAGGGACACACTTAGGCCAGAACAAGGCCCGTGGTGATACCACGTATAAAAACTAGGTGACCAGCATCAGAGACCTGTGTAATTTCCTTGGGGAAGAAGAATAAAGTTGAAATTGGAGTTCTGGGTAACCGTAACGGTGTAAACCCTATTCTGTGTCACACTAAGTGCAGAACCAATTAGACCCACATACGAATTTCTTAATTTTAAAAATGTCGAGCCTACCTAGGTCTTTGATGTCATCGAAGAAGTACTCTTCTAGGGTTTTCCTTTTTAGGCTTGACATGGCAGGGCATGTGTAAAGAAGGTGTTGGGCCAGATCTGTTTTGACAAAAGACAAGTGTTGATGTGGATCCATCTCCTATTAGCCATTCTTTTGGCTTCAGTATCGAGGTAAGATTTTATCGATTCTATGGAGGCAGCCGGTTCCCCTTCATTATCAGAAGGGATCCGACCTGCACCTTCCTTTGCTGGCTCGTCAGCTCTGCAGTTGCCCGGAACGTCCGGAAGTCAAGCCATTTTTTGATGTCTTCATATGAGCGGAACCGCTGATCAGCCAGACCATGTGCCATCGAACGGAACAAGTAATAATCGGACGGCGCAATATCTGGGGAATATGGCGGGTGGGGTAGGGCTTCCCATTTGAGTGTTTCCAGGTAGGTTTTAACAGGTTTGGCAATGTGAGGCCGAGCATTGTCATGCTGCAGAATCACTTTTTCGTGCCTCTGCTCGTATTGTGGCCGTTTTTCGCACAGTGCTCAGCTTAATCGCATCAATTGAAGTCGATACCGTTCCTCAGTGATGGTTTCGTTGGGTTTCAACAGTTCATAATAAATAACAACGACCTGGTCCCACCAAATACACAGCATAATCTTCGCAGCGTGAAGTCCCCATGACTTTATTTTCTTTGGGTTGCTGTAATGACTCCATTTTTCATCACCCGTCACGATGCGATGAAGAAAACCCTTCCTTTTTTGCCACTGGAGCAGTTGTTCACAGGCGAAAAAACGAAACTCAACGTCCCTTGGCTTCAAATCATAAGGAGCCCAAGTTCCTTGTTTTAAAATCATTCCCAACGCATACAATCGCTGGGAAATGGCTTGGCGGGTAACTCCTAATGCTGAAGCAAGCTGTTCTTGCATTTAGCGCGGATCCTCATCGAGCAATGCCTCCAATTCAGTGTCTTCGAAGGATTTTGGCCTTCCTTCAAGCGGACGGTCGTCAACATCGATATCGCCGTCATCTTTGAAGTGACGAAACCAATCACGACACGTTGTTTCACTTAGGGCAGCATCTCTGTAAACTTTTTAGAGCTCTCGATGCGCTTCAGCCGCCGTTTATATGACGCCAAAACAAAATCACGAATGTGTCAAAACGGTTTGTTTACCATATGTCTAAGCTCGGTTTATGACGTTTTGGACATGTCAAAATCGACCAGCACTTACTGCTGGAGCCATCTATTGACAAACAGCGAGAACTTACTTGCGCACCTAATAGAATTCTCCTTAATGGAGTCTTCTTTTACGGGAGAGTGCTGGGCAGTAACAAAGAAGGTGAGGAATAGTTTCCTCCTCCTCTTCGTCCATGCAGCTTCTACAGAAATCCTTTAAATGGACGCCAAGCCTTGTTGCATGCTTGCCTATTAGACAGTGTCCCGTGATGACACCTATGACGGATCTGATATGCGTTGATATGTACGGCGCAACCGCGCTACTTGTGTCTCTGGTAGAACCTTAAACAGGCACTTCCAATGTAGATTTAGGGTCCAGAGATGTTGAATTTCAGATTCAGTAATCTTTCTATTGTTTTCCCCAAGGGACCTAGGGACAAACACCAAACTCACTTTGACCAAAGTCCTTAGTGATATTCAAAAACCTTAAAGCTGAAAGTATTAGTTATATTGATAGAGCACGCCCCTATGGCTATGTCGATGACACAAAAATAAAGTTTTGCAGTCTTTTGTGAATACCAATGGATTATCCTAAGACCTAAGGGTATTCTGTCTGGTTAGCCTAATCCCACTCTTATCGACGACGCCTTAACATCTTTGAGGAATTAATTTTGTATAATTTCGCACTTTGTCTCTTGGAATTTTATCTTAATAATTTATGTTAATCGTATCCCTATCGGCGTTGATACCAAAAGCTGTATATGTACGTGAAAAAGTCCTGTAAAAGGAAGAACGGCCAATGAAAGAGGGTCTTCTACACATTAACACATAAATAGGGGGAAACACGACTTAAGCAAAGCAAATATATGGGTGTTTTTCAATAATGAAGTCCGTGTTTAAAGAAAAATACAATGCTCCTCCCCTCCCCTCTTTGATGTTCATAAATCAAATTTTTATATCAGCGAACTGCTATCTAAACACAATAAAACATTGTTTATGTATCTCATACTTATTTTAGCTTCATTTTTATGCTAATGAGTTAGAATACAAAATGAAAACAAAATCCATCAGGCACCATGGATGAGGTAAATCAAAGGACATTGTACATAACCTTTGGGGGGCTAATCTTTTTCCACCATCTGCAGAGTGCGATCATCGGGAAAATTAGTGTGCAGGCATCCTTGATGGTGTTTGTTTATTCATATAAATATCTGTCGGTACGTGTGTACCTGTTCTAATTTCAAATTTTTTTTTACGAAATTCATGGCATACGAGCATGGATAGGGCTCATTTTATAAAGGATATTCTTATATCATTCTTCCGCATACTCGGGCTTTTATTTACGAAGCATGGAAGTTGTGCAAACATATCCATGGGTATTGACATTCATTGTGAAGCATTCAGGATATATATTTATGTGTGTGTGTGTCTGTGTATGTTGGAACTGAAATTTATACAGTACTTAAAGTCCGTTTGTTTTCCGTTCCGGCTTCTTGTTAGTTTTTTTTTTTTTTTTTTTTTCTCCACATGACCTATATTTAGTTTTATAGCTTTTGTATCAATATATCAAATGAAAAGATCCATAAATGGAAACGGGGGGATTGTCCATCCAGCTATAAAGAAGTGTTTCTTTAGAACTTATTTGCTGGACCACAATTGAGCAATGAATAAGATTAGGGATTTGTGAGTTAAACTAACGGTGTTTATACAAGAATACCAAATATTTACAAAATTTATAGTTTCCAAGTTGTAAATCGGATGAGGAAGTTGCCGCTGCCACTCAACTCAAGGAAATTATCTCTTACATTTTCAAAAGTACAAGGTGGCGCAAAAGTCTCCAATTCTACTTTGACATTTGTGAAGTAAACAGATACAAAATACACGACAACAAGACATGAATCGCTATACTCCTAAAGACCGCGCGGAATAATGGTTTCGATTTTTTTGCGGAACAATTCGTCGGTGGTGTTGGCGCACCGTGAAATTCAGCGCAGATTTCCCGGTCGTCCGACACCAACTGGGCAAACACTACGACGTTTAGCCGCTCGCCTCGAAGAGTATGGGTCAACACGAGATGCTGTCAGGTCTGGTCGGCCCTAGAGCAGCCGTTCTGCTGAGAATATCGCAGCTGTGACTGAAGATGTCGCAGAGGACGCCGGAGTATCGACCAGACTACGTGCCACGCAATTGGGCATCAATCGGCGGTCTTTAGAAATAATTTTGGTGAAAGACTGTAAGATGTTCCCTAACAAAGTGCAGACAGAGCATCAGCTGTTAGCTGTTGACTGCCAAACTCGTGTTACCTACGCTCAAGCCATCCTGAATCTCGACCACGAGGAAGACTTTTCATCGAAAATCATCATGAGCGACGAGGCCTATTTCCATCTCTGTGGATATGGGAATGAGCAAAATTATCGCTTCTGGGGCACCAAAAATTCGCGTATAACCTACGAAGAGCCATCACACCCGTTCAAAGTTACTGCATGGTGTGCTGTTTACGCTCGAGGCGTCATCGGGCCTTAATTTTTCGAAAACGCCGCGGGCCAAACGACTACTGTGGACGGCGAGCGCTACAGAGCCACGCTCAACGACTTTCACCTTCCTCAATTGGTGACTGGGACTGGAGAACATTTGGTTCCAATAGGATGCAGCAACGGCGCAAACTGCACGAGATACAACCGAAATTCTGAGGGCTGCATTTCTGGGTCGCCAAAGATCTCGGTTTGGCGATTTGCATTGGCCGAC
Source organism: Criorhina ranunculi (assembly GCA_951813785.1). NCBI lineage: Eukaryota > Metazoa > Arthropoda > Insecta > Diptera > Syrphidae > Criorhina > Criorhina ranunculi. Next base: position 50,776,131 of record OX638381.1, on the reverse strand, counting down.
AAGATCGCCTAATTTAACCGCTTCAGACTTCTTTTTGTGAGGTTTTTTGAAGTCACAAGCTTCAGAGTCTTGAAGCCCTCAAAAGGAATATCCGTCAAGTATGCGAGAACCTATCGCCGGCAAGAGTGATGGAAAATGCCATAAATCGGGCCCGAATGGTCATCAATTCTGGCGGCGGCCACTTATCCGATATAATTTTTTGACTTGGTGGAAGCAAATTTAAGACATCAAATAAACATAATCCAAAAGCAGACGCAAAGAACATCGGGTGACGACTTTTGCGCCACCTTGTACAACTTAAATTTTTATAAAGCAGATTTTCTTTGCAATCTTTTCATCGACTTCAAAGCTACTTACGACAGCATTCGTCGCACCGAACTATAAAGGGCGATGGTCGAACTCGGGAACCCGAGAAAACTGATCCGGTCGTATGGCGCCACACTAGAAAACTCCCAATGCACTATGCAGCTTGGAAACAGAACCTCGAATTATTCCAAGCGTGCACCGGATTTCGGCAAGGAGACGCGTTGTCGTGTGGTTTATTCAATCTTTTGCTGGAGCAGATAGTCCGAAAAGCCGGCGTGAACACAGAAGGCACAATATTTAACAAATCCATCCATACGCAGACGATATCGACTCCATCGCCCGTTCCCAGCGTGCCATTATTGAGACTTTTATGGCAATAGAAGATCAAGCCATGCTATCGACCAAAAGCCGATTCGTTGAACACCGTCTAGGACAGAACCTAACAATTGAGAGCTATGATTTTGAGGTAGTGAAGGAGTTTATCTACTCCACCAATGACACCCTAGTGGAGATTCCACGAAGGATACCCTTTGGCAACCGCTGCTACTTCGGTTTATCCAAACAACTAGGGTCCAAACTCCTAACTGGAAGGTCGAAAATTATGCTCTACAAAACCCTGTTCTTGCCAGTCTTGCTTTATGGAGCTGAATGCTGGACGATAAGTAAGACGGCGAAGCAGATCTTGGGATCTTGCGAAAGAAAAATTCTACGTCGAATATTTAGTCCTGTCTGCAAGGAGGGCGAATAGAGAAGATGTAACCACGAAGTCTACGAGCTGTATAAAGATGTGGATGTAGTCCACAAGAAACGAGAATGGAATTTGTCTAGCCCGCATGCACTCGGTATGGAACCACTTTTGTTTGCTGATTGTATGAATTGAGTCTTCGGCAGGTTTAGTGGATTGATTAACTCCTCAATCATAGGTAAATTATTTGTCTCTTGCAGTTTTACAAGTTCTATGTTAAACGGGGTTGCCTTCAGATAAAAGTTGGCCAGCCGGAGACAAATTTTAGGGCCCGCTACAAGTCAGGAGCAGAAGAGTCAGCATGAAACGAGAAGACCATCAACCGGCTCTGCTTTCAGGATTGATCCTGCCTCCAAAAGACCTAAGTCACAAGATGATCCTTCAAAAAACCCCGAAGAGGACCAGGAATTCCATTCCGGTTTCTAGACCCTTTAACGAGGTAGCGAAGGAGCATCTGATCTTTGGGATCATTGATCAGGGCGTTGAGGATGGTAGGATCAGTACTGAAAATTGAAGACTGGTCAATGCGAAGGTGTCATCGGGCATCCTTTCGCACTGCTTAGCGAATCCAACGCTACCGCCACTGACCTTTGAGGATGGTGGTCGGCATCAAACTGCCGCAAAATTAGTGATCAAATCTCGGCCAACTTTATCCAGACGGCCATCTTCCATGTTGGAGCACTATGGCCTGATGCCAATTTGAAGGCTATAGTCAAGTCCGAGATCCCCGTTCGGCCTAGAGCTAGGACGTGTGTACCCCCAGGGCCTACTGAACCAAAGGACATTCTCCAGCTCATAAGGATCCAGAACTCAGACCTGCGCAGAGGAGCCGGGCAAAACCGGGCGATCAGTATCTTAACTTATTAACCCGGAATCAATCGAGCTCCTCAGCAAGAGGGACTTCCGGATCTTTTATGGGATGGAGTCTTTGCGTCTGCAAGTCATTGACAGGGAGGAGACCTCGACGTCGATTTTTACTGAAAAAGTCTGTCATTTCTCAAGCCATGCATCCGATGAGGCAAGAGAGTGGCGAACAGTTATCTGATTCGGAGGACTGTGACACCACAGTTATAGAGGCCTCTGTACAGGTTAGCCACAATGCTCAACAGCTTCGGCTAATTTGCTGCTCCGCCAACAGGAAGGTAGAGAAGATATTACCCTAGTCCAGGAACCATGGACAAACAACAAGAATCGCATAATGGGATAAGGGCTAAAAGATTACAACATCTTCTATAATAAGGTGTCAGGTAAACCAAGGGCATGCATTCTAGCCGAAGGAAAGCCTTTAAATGTTTCTTCTTTCTAATTTCACCAGTCCAGACTTTGCATGCGCGAGGTTAGAACGAAGAGATAGGGAACCAATCTCGATCGCCTCTGCGTATATGCCCTATGATGTTATGTGGCCGAGACCCTTCGAAAATATACGCAGAGTGATCACCACAGTTGAAATGGAAAACAGGCTCCTGGTCATAGGTGGAGACATTAACGCACACCATAAAATCGAAGCTTGAAGTCGCTGTCGCGAAGAGCTTCGGATTCTTGACAGGCAGCACAATGTAAGACTCTGCTGGGTCTCTGGCCACAAAGGGGTGCCTGGTAACGAGACAGCTGATGAGCTGATGGCAAGGGGAGGATCTTCTTTAGACCCCAACCAAGTTGATTCCACCGCTAAAATTCCAAACTGTAACCTCAAACAGGAGATTGGGAGCAGAATTCCTGTGACATAACTAAGAAACAATGGCCATTCTGCAATAAATAAAAAACTGATAGAATCCTGCAAATGGATAAAAAAAAATCCCTGTCTTCCCTTATAGGTATCATCACCAGGCATAATATGCTAAACTACCATGAAAGAAGACTGGAATTGAACACAGATGACCTATGTGGGGGATGATGTGGCGACGAAGAAGTAGATGAGGACACTCCACACTTTCTTTGCCACTGTCCAGCGCTCTGCCATAAAAGATTCAAAACCCTAGGAAGACACTTCTTTCAGGATCTAGAAGAACTGTCCGACAAGTCTGTGGTCCACATACACAGATTTATCCGCGCCTCGGAATGGCTCGACAGAACATAGGCTTATGGTTCCTAGAAAGGGGGGCTGAAACCCTTAGGCTAAGTCCACGCACTGAGCGACTGAGCGATTGAGCGATGAGAAACGAGCGATAGAGCGACAAGTCTGAGCGACGTCGCTCGAGCGATTAGTAGTGAAAATGTCGTTGTCGAGTCCTATACGACAGCTGAAATCAAAATTTCCAAGTTTATTTGCTCCATTTTCACTTTATCGCTAAGCGACGAACTACAAAATTAGAACAGAATTGAATTCAGAGCGACGTCGCTCTGTCGTTCAGAAAAATCGCTCATCGCTTAGCAATTACGTGGCCACATCCCTACGATTCCATATGTTTTAATTTGTTTGCGTCGCTCAGGTGCTCGTCGCTCAGTCGCTCAGTGCGTGGCCCTAGCCTTAGGGTACCACAATGACCTAAGTGAAACGGAGTTACGACCTCCTTCCCTGTCAACCCTAATACCTAACCTTATCTAACCTAACGCACACCATACCGTATGGGGCAGCAGAAAACATTAAATGCAAGTTCTAAAGGCATATGGTAAAACGAACGTGCATCGGTATCTCCATCGTCTCTCTCTCCTCTAATGTCCGTGTTCTATTTTAAGGGTAGTCATAACCCCTTTAACGCTAATTATATAAAAAAAATACGTAACTTGCATGCCAAATCGACTTAGTTCCATTAGCATGCTCACTATCAAACATACAATTTTCAATTGTCATCAAAAGTCGGAGGCAATTAGTGACTTTTTTTTTTATTTTCATCATCGTTTCCGGGTTAATTGCTTTCGGAAAAATCAACAACTATCTATTCTCATATTCCATTTGCATTTGCCTCGATTTAAAATTTGATATTTGCACACATATGTATGGATGTATGTACGAGTATGTATTAATATTCAATTGGACTCCATTTGAGTTAACATATTTTCCGTGTCATGGTTCATAGTTCTGATTGTGTCCTCGAAGCACCTAATTGACGCAAAATGCTTACAAACGCTACGCCATTTTCAATTGCATTTATAATTTAGAGAAATGTAGTAGTGTGGGAAATGAAGCTTTTTAAATCACGATTACTGTAGTATGTGTCACATGAAATTGACGACGTTTTCAATGTCCTGTGCAAGTTAAAAGCGAAGAAGCCTTTACCTGATGTTCACTCAATGGTATTGAAACGTTGCCTTGCTTCATTAATCATTCCCTTTTCAATATTGTTTAACCAATCATTATTGGGTGGTTTCTCTTTGGTCGACTGAAAAACCTTTTCGACATAACCTACAAGTCTTAACACATTTCAAAAAGTTGGATGATATTGCAAAAGTTCAGCAAAACATTTATCATCTTTGAGAATGGTCACGCGTATTAACGTTGTGGCAATTGGGCTATAGCGGCACGCACGGTTTTTAAGGACATTGTTGATGCTGCTTGAGTCAATGCTGTTCTGAGGCTTTCCAAATTTTTATGTTCTCCAATTCTGACCACAAACCGTAATCAAATCTGGACTCTCCCGACGACCAATCTTCTGCTGCTATGAAGCCAGGAATATTGACACTGAGCCACTGCTGTGTGGTTTTGGTTTTGAGTCCTGCTGGAAGATCCTTCTCTCTCCATTGAAAAGGGGTATTGGTCAAACCCTTCACAACACCCTCCAGCACATCCTGCTGGTAGACTTTTGCACCAGTTTTTACGCCTTTTTCGCAGAAATGGAGCAAAGTGACACCTTGGTGAGAGACTCCCCACCAAACCATTACGGAAGCGAGATAATGGCAACGTTGAACCCTTGGAACAACTTTCTTCGCTTTATTGAATGACGTGGCATCCATTTTTTGGCGCAGGGTTATAAGTCCACAGGTTATAATGCCACAAACCAATTGAGAACTTATAACCTACCTAAGTGGCCCAAAAGTCCACAACATTTCGAGTCATAATTCCACAATGTTAAAAAGGAAGTGGGTCATAACTGCACAATTCTGCCGCGAGTTCATTGAAACACTATGAAATATTAGGAATCTGTATTATACCGCTTCGCTGCTACGGTCCTTATATGTCCAAAATCGGTGGGAAGCAACAAGTTTTTGTTGTTTTATTCATTTGGTGTTATGATTATGAACTTATGCCCCACCCCAATGAGCCATAAGACCACAATTAATGAATCAATAGTCCACAAAAATTTCGTGTTGACTTTTGAGCCACCTGGGTGGGTTATAAGTTCACAATTGATTTGTGGTGGATCAAAAGTCCATTGTGGACTTTTGGCCTGTGGACTTATGACCCTGCGCTTCACTTTTTCATTTTGCTTGTTGAAAACTTCTTCTACGGTTTCATATTTTCATGGCCATTGTCCGCGTGCCACTGCAAAAGTCGCTTGCATCTTTCCAGCTTAATTTGTTTCAATCGAGGAGTTAAGAGATGACCCGTGGACCGATGATAGGCTTTCATATGCATATCATCCCGAATCAGCCTTGATCTGGTTGATATATTCAATTCCTTGGTCATAATTTTCTGTTTCCTAATGGGATTTCTTTGAATTCGTTCACGTACTGCTTTTACTACATCGCTCGAACGGACAAAGCGCGAACGAACACTTCTCAGCCTGTCCTCTACTCCAGACAATTCGCCAACGAAACCCCTGGTTTGATGACGAGTGCCGGCAAGCACATGCAGCTAAGCAACTAGAGCTGTTCAGGAGCTCTGCGAGCAGAAGAGGAAAGACGAACACCGGCTTCCGCAGAAGGAAATTGAGAGATGCTACTCCAGGAATGAGGTTCGGAAGTTTTACCAGAAGGTTCAAAAAAATACATGCCAACGACACAAACCCCGAACCGAAGCCTGTAGAGACGAGCTAGGGAACATAGTAGTAGAGTCGCAGTCGATGCTGAGGATTTGAAGGGAGTATTTCTGTAGACTGTACAGCCGAAAACGGGTGAGTGCACACCGGATAAGTGCAAAAACCGTCTAAGTGCAATGCCTTCAAAAACCCCCTGCCAATTCGCAAATTTGTCATACAATAATGTTCGGATAAGTGCAAATTTGTTGTAAGTGCACATCATTTTGAACACCCAAAATATTTCCTTTCCCAAAAAACACTCCAATAAGTGCAACTTGTACATTAGAAATATTTTTCTCTTTTAATGAAAAATCCACCATCTTATAGTTACAACGACTTCAAAGATTAGCATGTCTGCCTGCCCTACGGCAACCTTAGAGGCACTTCTTGGCCTCTCCACATCGCACATCTTCGTCAAAAAAAGTGACAATTCACAGTGCAATTAACCTACAACGCTCTACAAGAATCCAGCCAAGCAGACTTACGGGTCACATGGCTATCCCTTCTGACTTTCCCGAGCTTAAAACGATCAGTACGGTATCCGACTTTATGCCCAACATATTCTGTTTTGGCAACAAAATTCGAGATTGAGATCCCTAACCGCAATTCTTAGGAAACTGGCGATCTGCTGCGGAAGAAAAAAGGACTAGTGTGGTATACTGACGAATCAAAGATGAACTCCGGTGTTGGAGCTGGTATTTATGGCCCTAATCAGAAAGTCTCAAAGGCACTTGGAATGTGACCTAATGTCTTTCAGGCAGAACTATATGCCATTGATACCTGCGTTAGCATTATTTTTGACTCCGGCATAAAGGGGGCAACCATCAACTTATTCACCGATAGTCAAGCAGCTTTCAATGCACTGAGCCCACACTACTGCAACTTAAAGGCCGTTTTTGGTTACTTTAATGCTCTCCAAGACCTTTCTAGGCGAAATAAAGTCAAACTCTGCTGGATACCAGGATCCAGAGACACTGAAGGCAATGAAATTGCAGAACAACTTGCCAGGAAAGGTTCTTCTGAAAGATACATAGGTGCCGAACCCTGGGAAAAACGGAACTTATCCTTTTGGAACAACATTTAGGGACTTAGACAGGCTCAAAGAGTCATCTGAACACAACCACCAAAAATATCCTCAATTACAAAAGAGAATATATCAGAAGGCTTGCCAGTTTTCTCACCGACCTTTAGAGGAAGACGAATCAGCGGAACACGTACTATGTGAGTGCGTGGCTGTCTGCAGAGTCAGGAAACGCTTTCTCCACAAGGAATTCCTAACACCGGAGGACATTCGTAGTGTCTCGACTGGAGATATTCTCAACTTCATTGGGAATATCGAGGATTTTCTTGTCTAACTGGCTTCAGGCGCAATAGATCCTTAAGCTCACCGTAAAGCTTTCAAAAGCGTGCCATGTGCGTCAGTCGCAGAGTCAAGCATTAAAAAAAAAATGATTCACGGAAACTGAATTGTTTAAAAATAAGTGCATACGTTTGCATTCACGGATAAATGTAAGGGTGTACACTTATGGATTAGTTCACAAAACGGATAAATGTAGGTACATAAAACCGAGCCCGATGGGTTGTGCCCTTATCTGTTTCCGTCAACAAAATTCATTGGACCCGAACTCTTCTGTGAGATAAGTAAATAACTCTTCGCAAGACATGCAAAAAAAAGGTCTTTGCATGCAAGAATCCAGAGAAGCCTGGCTCAACACACCAGAGCAAGCATGTTCAAAGCTGCTATTCCCTGTATCGTCACAAAAAAAATCGAGTTTCATAGTGAATCTCGATAGAGGTAACCTTAGAGCCCTAATTGGATTCCTAAGCGGCCACTGCCGCCTGAACAAGTACCTACATCGTATGAACCTTGAAACAGATATAAGCTGAAGACTCTGCCTTTCTTCACATTCTTATGAAATACCCAGCTCTCTTTCAACTTAGAAATTGTCCCTGCGGAACAGCTTGCTGCCATCCACCCAGAGAAGCTCCTTACCTTCCTAACATCTTCTAGAGTGCGAAGGGCTGGGAACAATCAACCCGAACAATAATAATAAGCCCGGATTGCTACGATTTCATACGACTGCTAATGAATAAAGCAGCATGAACTTAGGTTAGGTTATGGTGGCAGCCACATTTCGAACAGAGAAGGTCCTTTGTGATGCCACATGGATCTGTAATCTCTTCCAGGAAAACTAGCTGTAGAACCAGCCGGAGCTTACCATAAAGTGCTGAAGGCTGCATATGCTCATGTGGGTCAGTTTGTTATCAGCTGGCTCATAAGTAGGCTCTTTTTCGAGCTGAGAGGGCTACCCACGTACAGAGGCGATGGAGAATTGTCTATTCATTCTCCTCCTCGTCTAATATTTGAACTCAATAACCTGCAATTGTTTAAGACACTAGCCCAATACTGCATTTCTGCTGACGTTGAGTGTAGAGTTGCTCATTATACATCGATACATCGAAAACATCGATGTTTACTATTCGATGTATCGAATCAATCCGATGCATCGGATACTTTCGATGTTTAACGATGTACCGATGTATTTTCATATGATGCATCGAATGAAAGCAAGTTCTGTACACAGTTTCCACATTAATTCAACTCCAATACGAATAAGAAGAATAAACGCATGTAGTGGTAGGTTTTAGTCAAGAAACCGATTCAGACCTTTTAAGGGATCAGGTTCGTAAAAAACCAGTGAAGATAGGGTGATTGCAGTTCGATACCACAAAGGCATAATTGCAGCTATTTATTTATTTATTTTTTTGTTTTACAAATTTCATGTAGTTTCATGTGCATTTTTTCTGTTCCGCCTCGATCCTTGCATACCTACCTACATGAAAAAAATCCTCGACTGTTGGGAAAACATCCTAGAGCAAAAAAATTCGAATTTTCACAAAAGCATGTGTCATTCGATAGCTAATAACGTACAGAATAAAACAAACAAAACATTTTCAAAATCGGTAAAAAAATCCGGCGTCGGCTATTCCCACCAGTTCAAAAAAAGCACGTTTGGAGATAAACGCGTTTAAAGTTTCAGGAACGGTTTTCCCATAACAGATCCTACTAATATTATAAATGTGAAAGTTTGGATGTTTGGATGTTTGTTCCTCCGTAACGCCTAAACGGCTGGACGGATTTTGATGAAACTTTGTGAGTAGATAGTCTATGTCCAGGAGAAGCGCATAGACTAATTTTTATTTCTTAATTTGTATTTCTAAAAATTCATATTTCTTAGGTAAACATCCATTTAGTGACCTGCGCAGCACTCGGTCAGTGGCACATCGTAGGGATCGTAAATCATGATCGTGTGCACGACAAGGGTGGTTTTTTCTTTTTCCTTTTTTTGTTGCTTTCTTTTATTTGTGGTGGGTATGTGTATCTTTGCATCTAATAATAGCCGTGTTTTTTTGATAGTTGTATAGCCAGCCCAGTAAGATTTTACACACAAAGCAATAACAACAACCCAAGTGGAGATAAGTTTCCCAGTAGCAGCAAGTGAGGATAGAACTACATAAGTTGACCACCAGAGCGAGAAAAATCTCATAAATGAGCTTTTAGCCGATTGTATTTTTCTTTTTTTGCTTGCGTTTGACATTTAAAAGCTTTTAAACAAAGACAACAACTTAAATAAAATTCGAGCCACAAACCAATTGGTTGGTGTGGCTGGAAGTGAGTATAGATCGTTTTTTTGACTGAAGTGAGTATGATTATCAAAAAAACACGACTAATGATCGGAACTCACTCGCTATTCACAGGGAAAGGGTTTTTATGATGGTGTAGCAGATATTCAGTTTTTCGAGTAGGTAAAAAAGAAGTATCCCACTGCAGGAATAAAAAATGACGTAGGGTATGTAAATAAAGAGCAAATTACTAATCTTTTTTTTTTTTGACTATGTTAGGTATTTGAAATTTGAATGGATCTCATGGTGTTCCCCGCTATGGGAGGAATTCGTAAGGACATAAAAATAATGAAAGTGTGATGAGGAGGTGGGTAAGTTTCAGCTTGGTTTTGTTTAAGACCCCCATTGAAACACCCCAAGTTTAGGATCTTAGCCGAATATTGGCGAGTATTATTCGAAAGTCATCCTGCGATTTTACAATTGAGGCGAGGTATTATATTTTTTTCTGCTCCAAGTATGTACATCTGACAACGCTTCGAGAATATGAAGTAGATCATGTCCGCAAACGACGCTACGACCTAAATAGCAGGGTTTTTAAACTTCTTAGAGATATCCGGAGTGCCGTCTCATAAACTGATGCTTTTGTTTTGCTGATACGTAACCTTCATGCTCCAAGACTATACAATAGTACCAGGCTGTGCATCGCAGAAATGTGATCAAGGCTACAATTCTCACCAGAAAGGCCAAAGGAGAGAGTGCACTAATTCCTCACATTCCTATAACACTTAACAATTTGCCCTTTCAATTTAAAAGACGCAATTTTGTGATAGACCTGGAAGGAAGGTGAACTAGCGCACGACGAAACAACAAGGAGCCTGAGAGAATGGCAGCAGAGTTGGAACCTGTCAACCAAAGGCCGATGGACATATCGTCTTATCCTTATTACTGAAACTTGGACAAGGCACAAGGACGGAGAAGTACACTTCTACGTTACACGGGTCTTCACGGGACATTGCTATTTCCAATCAAATCGATCGGTTCAATAACGCTGACTCTCCACTTTACCCGTGCTGCGCAAACACAGTAGAGGCAGGTAAATAGAATTGATTGCCTGGTAAAGTTCTATCAAGACACAATTAGCGCGGGTGCGCTGTTTTGATATCACAACTCGCGTGACCTTGATGTTGATGGGAGTGGTAGGAAGACACAGATGAAGACGTGGGGCATGTGTTCTTCCAGTGACCACGGTTCTATACTCAACGGGAGATATAGATAAAGTGGAGTGCAGTTTGCATTTTTGCCAAAAGCATGTACGAAGAGCTGACACGCCTGGAAAGGGAAAGGGAATAGGTATTGGCAGAGGTGGTCTTAGTTCGGGTTGAAATCCCGTACTTAGGCTTTCGATGCTTTCCACCTTTCTTAAAAAAAAAAACAAAAAAAAAAACAATCTTCACATCACATAATCTGTAAGCTATGCCACATCAACGTATTCGCGAGTCAAGCTTAACGGCAAGAAATTTTAGGTCAACGCGGACGAAGTCGCGGGTACAGCTAGTATCAAATAAATGACTCGAACCTCGTGATTTTCTATTCCTTCATGCTTTAGGAAAGTCGGGAAAAAAAAAATTTGAAAATCTATCGATCAAAATTCGATTGGTGCGCGATATGAGCTAGAAAACTGAGCTTCGCTCAAAACCAAGTCCTGGCGATGCAGCAGATTTTTCATAAAAATCAACTCTGGCACGGCTCGGCGCGCGCTCGTAAAAGCCGTGTAACTTCGGTTCTATGGGACCGATCATGATAAAATTTGAGTTACAGACTCTCAAGGCCCTACAGAATCCACGAACCTGACCCCTTAATTTCCTTGTCAAAAGTGAAAATTTGGAGGAAATTATACTAGGCCATTGTCGAAAACTTTGTAGTAGAAGTATTGGGATGTCTAATTTCAAAACAACAAGCTTTCTAAAACCCATGATAAATTAGTTTTAATGAACTTTTAATACATCTTATTTTAACTAAGAACCTTGGATAGTATTTCATTTTCTTAATGCAACAACTGCGTCGATATTTTTATTTGATGCATCGAAAACATCGATGTTTTTCAACGATGCATCGTTATGTATCGATGGGACGTTTCGATGCATTACATCGAATAAAACATCGATGTATTTTTTGTATGAACATCTCTAGTTGAGTGACATTTCAAATTCAAACATAGGAATCGAAACCGAAACAATATTTGAAAGAATTAAACTTTCAAATATGCAACCTTGTGCTGTTACTTTTTGCCTTAAAGTTCGACCAATCCTGGAACCTATAGGTTCGTGACCTGAGGCAATAACTTTGCAACTTTTCACTTCACATTTGGACACTTTGCGAAATTTAAAACGTGTAAAGTGAATTTATGGTCTACAACAAGAAAAGGGTACTTATTCTCCTGTAAGTCTTTTTTTTAAACTTTGTGTTAAAACGAGAACTTTTGAGAACAAGGATACTTTTATCGAATATTTAAAAATATATTTACTTTCGAAAAGCGACAAAGAAATACAAAATGTAATAGTAAATGAAAAAATGTCCTCGAAAGAGCTCAGTCTGTGAGATTGACTGCAGATCAACTTGGACTATGTAAAAGAAAAACTTGAGTAGGGCAAGTGTTAGATGACAATGGCATCGCATTTCATAACATAAGAACTGTTGACGAAATGTTGGGTGGGAGATACAGGCCGATGCACTGTGACAAGAGAAATACAGGAACCAAATGTTGGCAACGCAGAGACGCGGAGCTCTACGAGTCACAAGTAAATACCGTACAGTTTTGGAACCAGCCATCCTCGGCAAAAAGAAAATACGTCTACGACAAAGAGGCGAAAATTAGAGTAGAGGCGGCAATAGAAGAGGCAAAAGAGCTCCCCGAAGAGCAGTGGCAAGAGCTCAGAAAGCAGAGGGCGATGGACCGCGAGGCTAATCCCAAGTATTGCTGAATGGAAGGGACGGAAACTATTAAATCACCCAGTTTCAAACCGGACATTGGTACTTCAACGCGAACCTCCACAAAATGAGCAAAATAAGTAGTCCAGCTTGCCAGTACAACGACTCTCAAGCGGACGACACAAACCGCAGCAAATGGGAAGCTGATTGGCATTATAACTCCGGACAACATAGCCACAAAAATGTCAACGAGCAACCAGAATTGGAATCCAGTATACGCCTTCATAGAAAAGGTACTCAAAACAAAAAAGAGAGAGGGAGATCAAACATATCCTCATGAAACTATATAAGCCTGATGTCAAGCCTCACCGACAAGAGTCAACCGGCAACAGGGGAAAAATATGAAAAAGCCGATCCCCAGTAGGGAAAGAAAACGACACCGCTTCGAAGTGACACCACTCTGAACGACACCAATGCGAAAGCGGTCCCTGGGATGGTGTCATATTGAAAAGGGGAAAAGGGGGAAGTCTTACACTACTTGCAACAAACCGTTCCTCCACCACTCCTAAGCAAAAAAAAAAATTTTAATTCAAAATGTGGTTTACTAAACAGCAGACTGATTCACAAATGTTTCAGAGCATGGATTTATCTTAAGGGTTTCAACTCCTTCAATTTCTAGGAATTACAGATGGGTAGACCATCCATCAGATCTGGCCCACTGTAACTTCTGGTTCTCAAGCTCAAAATGTTCCCCCCAGAGGACAGGGATTTACATCAAAAGCTAGCGGCCTTCCTGGGCATCGAAGGAGCCTTCAGCAACGTCACATCAGAAGCTAAAAGAATATCATTAGACCTACTACAAAACAACCCATTATCACCATTATTATGGGTCCTAGTAGTAAACGAGATTTTAACGAAGCTGAAGAGAAGTGGAACAAGAGTCGTTGCCTATACCGACGACATAGTCATACTGGCCACAGGCAAGTTCATGCTCACAATCACAGACCAGCTACAATCAGCCCTAAGCACTCTAAGCAACTGGGCCAAACAACGCCGTCTTAATGTAAACCCTCAGAAAACAGAAACAGTCCTATTCACCAACAAAAGGAATATCCCAGTATTCGAACCCCCCCTTTTCACAAAGGAAATGGCCGCAAAAAGTGCGCTCCGCTTACAACAATCCAACCTGTGGAAAAAAGGTCTGATAGGTCAGCAAGCTATCACCAAATGGGTGAACACCGAGACCAAAACTGACTATTTAACACCAATTCTGGAATTTAGCCAAAACCTCGAATTGAATTTGGCCAGAACAAAGCATTGCACGGTCAATTAGACTTCCGAATCACAGCAGCGTGTTTCAGGCGGAAGTTCTAGCAATCGCCGAGACCTCGCGAGATCTTTCACAACAGTCACTCCCAAGAAGTCACATCGACATCCACGTAGACAGTCAAGCAGCCATCAAAACCATCACATCGACAATAATCAGATCCAGCGACTGTGAAACGCTGCAACAACGTACTTAAGGCACTCAGCGCTAACTATGACGTCACACTCAGCTGGGTCCAGGGACATAAGGGCATCCAGAGGAATGAAAAGGCGGACGAGCTCGCAAGAAAAGGGTCAAAGATGGATCTGATAATGGCCGATAACTCAGTCCTACCCCCATTGGAACTTCAAAAGTCTAGCATCACCACGAAATCCATAAAACTCGCGAACGAGAGATGGATTTCAGTGCCGCACCTCAAGATTACTCTGCACAGACCTAAGTAAGAAAAAAAACAAAGGAAATCATCCCACTCAACAGAAGTCAACTATCACTTCTTATAGGTATAAGGACATCGGCCTATCTAAAGCGAATGCGTTTGAGCACAACAGAACTATGCAGAGGATGTGGCGACACAGACGCTGAGGAGGACACATTCCACCTCCTATGCGAATGCCCAAGACTTATCAGAACCAGAAAGACAACCCTCGGAGAACACTTCTTCAGTGATCTGGGCGAACTGTCAAACAAGCTACTGAGAACCATCATACAATTCCTTCGCAACTGAGGTTGATTCAGGGAGGCCAACTGAGAAAAATAATAATTCCATATTTAAGGTATCCCTCACCACACCAGGCAACACAATAGATCCAATGAGATCTGCATAAATGCAGCCACCCCTACAACCTAACCTACATTGAACGCGGAGGTTATCGCATCCTTAGATGCCTAAGAGATCTCAAACAACCCTCAGAGTGTAAAGAACCCCAAAAACAAATACATTCCACAAATTTTAAAAGGATAGACCTTGATCCAACGTAAATGCTGACTATTTGTCATTGTCCTAGACACCATAAGACCGGAATAGATATGAACTGACGTTGCACTCGGCTAAAAAAAATATATGTTGACCAGTCATCCGTGGCTCTTTATTACCGTGCTCAAAACCGTGTAGTGGAAATTCTATTTCAAGCCTTATTGAGCACCCGAATTCCAACACTACCTTGTTTTTTGTTAAATTCTTTGTACACACTACTCGTACTCGTATGTATTTGAAAATATTTCACCACAATCCAACATTTTTTTTTCATGCAACAAAATTGTAATCAATAACTTCAACTATCCAAGGGCTGGGGTTGCCTTAAATGCGATGTTCTTCAAGCACAGTTATTGTGGGGGGACATGAGTAATCATTCAGAAGAAAAGGAATCTTTGGTTTTGTTATTTATTCGTTAGCCAACTGTTAAAGAACTTTTCCATTATTTTGTGAAGGACATCAGCACTTTTACATTGTTTAACAAATCACTGGCAATTAAGTTTAGTTGTAAAGTCTGTGGAGTTTTGCGGATACGCCAACTGCAGATATTTCTTCTTTCGTCTTCCCAACTCTTGAACATTTGTCATATTTAATCTTATAGCACCCACATACACAGTCCTAATGTACGATGTCATTAAGTCAATTCAGCTAAATACATAAGCAATTACTGGTTGTAGGAACTGCGTGGAGATGAATATGTATTTTGCTAACTAAAAAACAGTGGTGATGGGGTAGAGAACAACAACCGGTTTGAGGACTTCCGTAATGCCAACCGCCTAGTCATTGGAGACGCACTGCTTGTCACAAGATCAGATGGGTCTCATGTCAGAGGCTAGCCAGATCCACAGATTGTAAAGGGTGACCAGATAGCAATGATACTTTTTCCAATTGTTATGTTTCAGCAACTGTCAAAGTTACCAATGGCATCCAGCTGTCAAAATATTCAGCAAAGTTTGCCACATCATCATGCATCATTTCACGCTTGCCGAACGTGCTTGAACGCAACTTGAATCTCGTCGTGAGGTCGGTCGTCATCATGGCTTCAGTGTGCAGGCAATTCATCGCACCGTGGAAAAATTTGAGTTTGAGTTTTAGTACACTCTTTTAGACCTTAAGCCACCAACCAGACAGAGATTGGTGCGAAATGAAGAAAGCGTAGCCGCCGTAGAGGCCAGTATAGAAGAAGACTCAGAAATGTCGATTCGGCGCCGATCAGCTGAATTTGGCATCGCCGGAGAGTCAACCCGGCTTAGTTTGCAATTGGATTTGGGCCTACATCCGTATAAGACTGTGCTGACGCAAGAATTGAAGCCGAACGGCCATAGACAACGCCGTGAGTTCGCTGATTGGGCGCTGGAAATGTTGGCCGGAGATTCGGATAGCGGCATCATCGGATCTTATTTCTTTCGAAATGAAGAATAGACACCGTTACCGTCAATGGTCTCAGGTATAAAGCGATGTTAACCGACTTTCTGTGGCCAAAGCTTGATAACATTGATATATCCAAGCTGTGGTTCCAACAAGATGGCGCTACATGCCATTCAAGCGACGCAACGCTCAAATTTGTGACTGGGTCATCACACGGCGAGCGTTCATCAATTGGCCGCCGCGACCATGCGACTTGACACCACTCGATTATTTATTTTTTTTTCTGGGGCTACATCAAGTCCTTGTATGTATGTATATTTGGCACGGCAGCTCATGGAGAGCCAAGGCCTAGCTTCTCACAACCATTCATGTTGTGCGTGTTATATTCTTCGCACGAATGGAAGGGACCTACAGTTTAGTGCCGACTCCGAACGACGAATTGAGAAGCTTTTCATGACAGATTGTACTCCTCTTGCAGGTTTGTCATTCCTGCGAAGAGGTGGTGCCGTGAGAATCGAACCTGTGTCTCTCGCTTAGCAGTCCAACGCACTAACCACTAAGCCACGGCGTCACCAATCAAGTCCTTAGTCTACGCAAACAAGCTTACCACTTTGAACGAGCTCGAGACCAACATTCGAGCCGCTTTTGCCCGAATAACGCCGTACATGTTGAACCAAGTCATCAAAAATTGGACCGACGCCGACGCGACCGCTTGAAGCTTAAATGATGTGGTATTCCACACATAATGGCATGAGTGACAGAATCAATTTTAAATCTCACACCGTTGTTGTTTTATTTTTCCTATCGTTCTTATCTGGTCACCCTAAATAATGTCGACATGCTACGGGGTCTCGAAGTACGGCAACAATTTAGGAATCGTCTTACCCTGAGACAAGAGTTCACAAAGAAAATCGAATTTCTTAAGGAGCAACCTTAGATCACTTATTGGATTCCTCTGCGGACACTGCAATCTGAACAAACACCTACACCGCATGAACCTTGTGATAGATTCAAGCTGTAGACTCTGCCTTGAGAGTGAAGAGACCTCTCTACACATCTTAATGGAATGCCCAGCTCTCTTCCAACTTAGAAAAATCATTCTCGGCAACGAAGTGATCCCTACGAAACAACTTGCTGTCATCCACCCAGAGAAGTTCCTTAATTTCCTGATATCCTCTGGGGTGAAACAATTCCTCTGAGAACACTAGGGAAGGCACACTTGGATTCACTAGAAACCGCAGTGTCAAGGGCTGTAAACAACCCTCCGGGTACCATAATAATAATAATACCCTGGGAACAGAAATAATAAGTAGCTCTGCGCTTAAAAAAATGGATGACCACTGAAATGCTGTAAAAAATGTGTTTGTACTCGCGCGCAGAGAAGCTACCGCACACGCTTATCGGTAGACACCTAGGGTCGGATCGAAAAGCGGATTTTACTTAACATTCAAATCGTATGAGTCTAAGCATCAGAGAAGCCTGAACTCAAAGCGTTAGTGGACAGAAACAAACCCACATATGCTTCAAGAGACTCCATTGCACCCACAAAAAGTGACCGTGTGGTATGGATTCCATGCCGGAGGTGTGATTGGACCGTATTTTTTCGTCGACGAAAATGATTACCATGTTACGGTCAATGGTGTTCGCTATCGTTCCATCTTGGAAGACTATTTTTGGCCAGAATTGGATGGACTTGACGTCAGTGATATGTGGTTCCAACCAGTGCTGTAACTAGGGCGGTGCCAGCGGTGCCCAGGCACAGGGCGTAGGCCAGGAGGGCGCAGAAATGACTAGGACCAACTTCAATTACACGCATACGGCAAAAGTAAATCAGAATATTTTTGATGTGATTGCATTTTCCTACTTATTTATATTTCATAATGAGCATATTAGAGAATCATATATGAACTCGGGAAATTTGGGATCAAGTTTTAGAATCTGTTGATAGAGTAAATGTTGCTTTACAGTCGAAAACCATAACTATCGACAAAGCCTGAGCATTAATCAAGGGATTGACAAGGCAAATTCAAAATGTTCGGGAGACTGAGGACAATGTTTTCGAAAAAGCTAAAAAAGTTTGTGAAGAATGTGACATTGAGGATCATTTTCCTGAAGAGCAACGAAAGCGAGTAAAAAAATCAAGATGCAAGCGAAAGTTCAGACGCCAGTTACGACATTTCCCAACAACAAAAATTCAAAATTCAGATAAATGAAAAATAAATTCAAATGGCGATTTGAAAAACTCCATAACATTCAAGATATGCTCAGTTTTTTGACGATAAAAAGTATATCTTCATATTCAGTTCAACAATTAAATAAACATGCAGCTGATTTGAATATTCTACAGACATAAATGCCACAGAATTTTTGGCCGAAATATAAACTTTAAAGAATCAAATTGAAGCGACTTCATTATTTGAGAAATGCGAATGTCAATCAAGCCTAAGTCTTCTTAAGAGGATAGTAGAACTGGACTTAAAGGAAATGTTTCCAAACGTATTAGTCGCTATAAAATTTTTTTAACCGATGCCAGTGACTGTAGCTTCTTATGAAAGATCATTCAGTAAACTCAAACTGATAAAGACATACTTGCGCTCGACGATGAGTCAGGAAAAGTTATCTGGCCTGGCAATTTTGTCGATTGAAGCTGACATAGCACGATTCCTATCGCATGATGATGTCATTAAGGACTTCGCTATGAGTAAATAGTTGTCTTACTTTGTTTACGTTTACGGTTCGTATTTGGTGTTTTATGTCTATAATACCTACCTGTATGTATGTACATATTTTGGCAAATACATTTGTTTTGTTTACCTAAAGTTAATATAATTCTAACAAGTAACTTAACAAGAATTATAAAAAAAAAAAACTTAGATATCCGAACCTCGTAAAATCAGTGTATGCGGAGAGGCTCGCATCGGACGCATAAAAGCCTAGTTATGGCACTGGTTCTAACAATATGGTGGCACGTGCCACACAGATGGTCAAACGATTGATCAATTATGGGCCAACTGCAAAGTCAGATACAAGAGCAGGCGACGCGGGTGGACCAGATCTACGCGCTTCTGCCGGGCCTAGCGCACCTCCAGTCGTAATGGATACGCCCGATGAGATTCCCTTAAGGATCCTCGCGGTGAATGTAAATTCATTGATTAGGATCGAACGAAGAGCTGTTCTTTATAAGTTGCTACAAGACCGATGCCCTGATATACTTCTGGTTAGCGAAACTAAGCTAACTCAGAAACATAAACTGAGGCACACAGATTATAAAATTGTGAGAAGAAACCGACCCAACTCCATACGAGGAGGAGGTGTTGCGATCTTCATTCGAAAAGGCCTGAAGCATAGGGTCGTGTACAGCGGTGAAGTGCGAAGGTTCCAGGTGCTGGAAGCGTGTATCGTGCGCATCTCTCTCCGTAGTGGAAAGAAGATGTACATGGTCTCGGTCTATGCACCGGAAGCTACTCAATCTAACTTATTTATTTCAGAGCTCGAGACACTTTTTCGATGTCTTAGGCTGGAGTCGGTGGAGAATTATTACCTCTTGGCCGGAGATTTTAACGCCAAACACAGAGATTGGGGAAATAATATACCAAATGCTAGGGGGAACTCACTATTCAATTGGTGGGGTCTGCACAGTGTCGAGTATAGACTCGATTTGAAAGCTACAGATAGTGCGTCTTTTCCCAGAAGCGGTTCCTATATGGATCTTTTGCTGTACGACTCACGGCTACAACTGACCGACACGAACCAACAAACGATAAACTGTCTACACACATTTGTGTATGACAGTGACCATTGCGGATTTAGTGCCGCCATTAGGATTCCTAACGAAATTGCGGAATTGGAGGAGTATGTTCCGGCATACACCTACAATTACAGTAGGACGCGTTGGACACGCTTCTCCAGAGTACTGACAAGAGCACTCTCTTCGAACTCGCTCTACCCACCGACCAACAGGAACCTGTCAAACGAAGAGATTGATAGGTATCTAAAAGACCTTGACATAACAATCAAACGAACGATGGACATCGATGGAATATCGAACATTGTGCTTCGACATCTCCCCCTAGAAGTGGTAGACATTTATACCACCCTGTTTAACAATGCGCTGAATAATGCACATTATCCAGCGCATTGGAAAACAGCGGTGGTTCACGCTATTCCCAAAAGGGATAAAGATAGCTCCAATCCGGGAAATCTCCGGTCAATAAGTCTCTTGCCGAACATCAGCAAAGTATTCGAAAAAGTGGTCCATAGAGCCCTGGCTAAGTGGGTTGAGGACAATAAAATAATTCCTCATAATCAATTCGGTTTCAAGGCGGGTCATGATACAATACATGCCGCGTCTAAACTGGTATCTGATATCCAATGGAACAAATGCAAGAACCAATGCACGGGTGCCTGCCTGGTTGATTTGGAGAAGGCCTTCGACACCGTATGGTTAGAGGGGCTCTTTTACAAGTTGAGCAGGTTGGGTATAAGCAAACCACTGCTGTACATGCTATGTAACATACTGACCAGTAGACGGTTCATTGTGAAAAATGGCAATGTGACTTCTGCTGGTACATTCGAAGTTAAAAATGGTCTGCAACAGGGTGCAGTAAATTCGCCGATCCTGTTCAACATTTACACGAGCGATCTCGTAGGTTCTCTTCATCATGCTATTGCGTATGCAGACGACTTGGTTGCGTACAGATCAGGTCCAAAGATCGAGGTCATTGTCATTCTCTTGCAGCGTGACTTCGATAAGATTCAGCGATATTGCGATGACTGGAAGTTGAAGATCAACTTTCAGAAGTCGGAAACCATTCTGTTTAGGACGCCGTTATCTGAGGCCTCTAGAGATACCAGAAAGAATTGGCGAAAGTTCGCAATCGTGGGACAGCACGGGCGACCATTAGTGAGTCGAAGTGTAGTCAGATACCTTGGGATCTGGCTAGATCAATATCTATATTTGAACAAACATGTAGATGCTGCTCTGGCCAGAGCCCGAGTTGCTTTTGCCCTTACAAAGAGACAGTTTTACAACAGCCAACTCGATGCGAGGGTGAAGGTAATCTGCTATACGGCCCTAATCCGGCCAATGCTAACATATGGTTGTCCCGTGTGGTTCAACGTGCGGGCAAGCTTGATGGAAAGGATTCGGGTGTTTGAGAGGGCTTGTCTTAGGCCTTGCCTTCGTTTATACAGAACACCAGAGTCTGAGTACAGAAAATTCTATTCCAATGAGGTCCTCTACAACAAGGCGGACCTAATCAGAGTGGACGATTTCCTTGTGAAGCTTACTCGAGGGCACATTGCAAGAGCAATGAACTCGGTCAATAACTTGATCTCTGGGGCTTACTACCCCAATCCTTTGTACCACGAGAGGGTGCGCCTTAACGGCTTCGTCCCCCCAGAGGCTTTTCTGTACTTTGATCAGGAAGGTCTGATCCAGGATAGATCGGCGGTGCCGCTAATCTTCCATGTTGCCCGGACAACTGTGGATAGGCGGCTCAACTACGGTCGAGACGTCGCTCAGAGCACTGAGGAGCGCCTCCGGTTTAGTAGATCGGTATCGGAGCGCGATATTAAGGATGTTGGACGGCAGCACCAGACTTTCTGGTGGCTGTCAGAAAGAGAGGGAACTCCCTCGTCGGACCCTCTCGATCCGGGGTAGCTCACAAAGGTGGGCAAAGCTGGCCATGGCCGGCTTACATAGTTTAAGAGTAGGTTTAACGTAGATTTAAGACAAAACACAGCGCAAAAATACAAAAAAAAAATAATAAAAAACCAAAAATCACAAAAAAATTATAAAACTTAAAAAAAAAACAATAAAAATCAAAAAACCAAAAAAAAAAAAAAAAAAGTACGTATTTGATTACGTAGTTAGTTAAGATAGGTTAAGGTTTATTTTAAGGTAGTTTTAAGTTTTAATTTTATTTAGTTTTAAGGAAAAATATAAGAAAGGTTCATTTACTAAGTTTTTTTTCCCAAAAAATTCATTTTCTTAGTTTCAATAGTTAAGTCCTTAGATGTATGATTAAAGTTAGTTAGGTTACGTCGAAAGACATAGGATTAGAATTAAGTTTAGCTTAGAGTGCCCGTGTAGGGCCAGTAAGTTAGAGTAAGATAGTTAAGTTAATTAAGCTAGCTTTAAGCGTTTTTTGTCTAGCATGTAAGATTTAATGAATTATAATAATAAAAATGCGTTAAAAATGAAAAATGAAAAACGATTGATCAATTGCAGGGGAAGTGGTAATCGTGTAATCTCGAGAAATGGTCCGGTCGAATGGCCACCTCACTCATGCCATTAAACGCCGTTGGATATATTTTTTTGTTATGTTGGCATACACCAGCCAACAAAGTTAGAGGAGCCCAGCAACAATATCGAACGCGAAACTGCCAACGTTCCGGCCGATATGAGTAGAAGAGTACTGGACAATTGGCTCCAAAGAATCGATCGCTGCAATCGTACTCGCGGTGGTCATATAAACAAGATCGAATTCCATACTCAAAATTAACATGTGTCCTATACCTGGAAGAAATTTCAGCCCGATATCTCAATCATTCTGTGTTGTATTTAAACATAAAATTGTTATGTCCTTATTGACAAATCTTTTATATGCAACTAATCGTACAAACACAATTCTAAAATTGTGGATCGTAAACTTTATGAGAGTTTATTACCGTCGCGAGTGCAGTGTTCACTTAATTTTTTTGTCGGATTTCCCGTGATCCTGAACCAATCTATTTTATTTTCCTTTTTTAATACACAGTAGGTTAGGTATCCTTTTTTTTTAACAAACCCATCTACTGTGTTAAAGCACAATTGAATGTACCGAGGCGAGAAAGGTCACCAGCACTTTGAAAAGTTTTCTTTCGGTATGGGGAGCTCATATTCAACCAAGCAGTGCTGCGCTTTCGTGAACAAATTTTGCTCATAAATCAGTTTTCGCCGTTTTTATAACGCCCCACTACATGAGTATGATAAAGGTTCTGTGCGCTTGGGATATATCCAATTCCTGAACACGATTTTCTTTTACAGGTATATGTATGTACCTACTCGTACAGAGTGCAATGGACATGGGGTTTCTTTTTGTGAAATATGGACACGCATTGTAGAAAATTAAGTAGCATTTTGCAAAATGTACATTTAAGTTAATTTTCTCTCAAAAAAATATTAAACTCTTAAGGAACAGGATAAATTATAAGACATGTCCTGGGATTTTTTTTTTTTTTTTTGTAATTCACTAGCGCTGAAGGGGTTACGAAGGGTATTCATGATGCTATTTCACACAGCACTAGTGCTGGTGTAGTAATTTTTAAAACTCAGGTAGTATGAGGTTTCAGTCTTTGCTCCAAGGATGGTGTCCAGAATGATTGGAGAGAATTATTAGTATTGTTGCCATTGCTTATAATTCACAGTATTTCTTTCGAACATTACGAGTTCTCATTACTTTAACTCAAAAGCCGTTTTAGGCTGCTTCAATACTCTCCAGGACCTCTCAAAGCGAAACCAAGTCAAGCTCTGGTGGGTACCAGGACACAGAGGAATTGAAGGCAACGAAATTGCAGATCTACTTGACAGGATAGGCTCTTCAGAAAGGTACATAGGTGCCGAACTCTTCTGTGGCATCCCTTATTCCGAGCTCAGAATGAGTCTCGACAGATGGGAAAAACAAAACCTCATATCCTACTGGAACAACACTCAGGGACTCAGACAGGCTAAAAGGGCTATTCGACCCCTGAACAAATCCACTAAAAATATTCTCAATCATAAAAGGGACGATATCAGAAGACTTGCCGGCTTCCTCACCGGTCACTGTCGCCTCAGATATCACTTACACAAACTTAATTTAGTTCAGGAATCTGAATGCCGACTTTGCTAAGAGGAAGACGAATCAGCGGAACACGTACTATGTGAGTGCGTGGCTGTCTGCAGAGTCAGGAAGCGCTTTCTCCATAAAGGATTCCTAACCCCAGAGGATCTTCGTAACGCCTCGACTGGAGATATTCTCAACTTCATTAGGAAGATAGAAAATCTCCTTGTCTAACTGGCTCCAGGCACAATAGATCTTTTAGGTCGCAGTGCCATATGCGTCAGTCGCAGATCCTTACTTATAATAATAATAACAGTCTTCTTGTAAGTCTACACACTTCTCCAAAACTCTGATTTATTGCGCCTAAACTGCGCCAACAGAGCGTTGCAAATGTTCATTTGAACACGTTTTTTCAAATGATGGGCGAACACATTCTCTAACTATTGTTGACGAGTACTGCCATCTAATGTTGAAGTCGGAAATTTTCCAGACTACCCTCGTATACTGCAAAGGCAAATTAGATGAAACAGCCTGGCATCGAAAGTTTTCCTAAGAATCATGAAATTGAGGGTCGAGATACTTATCGATTTGCAAAACAACGGGAAGCAAAGTGATTGCCTATACATATGGATGTTGCCATTGCCATCACTATCTTAGAAGAACTCAATGTAAGTACTTTCTTTCATCTCCTAGATCACTGTAGCATTTTTTTAAGCGGAAATAATGGCCAGTTAAGGAAGCCATGTTAAGAAACGATGTCAGTCCAAAGTCGCCGACAAACTAGAAGCTAGAAGAAACCAATTGCTCATAATTCCTACTGAAGACCAACTTCAGACGGAGTATGCTAACGACCTGAACGATCAGGCAGACTTGGCGAAACCAGAACAAACCCTTTGTTCTTCCAGAGCTCGGGCAGACATCGCCAGAATAATAGAGACCATACAGCTTGCACTTAGCATCCCATTCTTTGAATCTGTAAGATCCCACGGAAAAAGGTAGAAGAACTGACTTTTCCCAAATTTCACAGAAAGATTTACGGACCACTTATGCCTCCATCTTCCTCTAACCTCCATCAAAGCAAGTCGTAAAAGCGATAAAAATAAATTCTACCACTGACCATTGGGAGGACTTAAGTAAGGCGGCACACAGAAACTTCTTTGTATGGACTCTTATTATTATTATTCGTTAGGCTCTGCGACATAACGCATATGGCACTGGGACCTGAAAGATCTATTGTGTCTGGAGCCAGTTAGACAAGGAGGTCCTCTATCTTCCTAATGAAGTTGAGGATATCCCCATTACGCATTACGAATGTCCTCCGGTGTTAAGAATTATTTGTGCGTTTCCTGATTCTGCAGACACATAGTACGTGTTCCGCTGATTGTGTAGACTCTTAAGTCAGTGTCTGTGTTGCCCCAAGGTTGTGAATGGGTGTTTTAAAAAAATCAGGCAGGAAAGCGATGAAATGAAGCCAACCAAGCTTGGAGCGGACAATGCGGTTAATGTTCATTGTCAGAGAAAACCTTTAGAAGATGGTTGGCGGTAATACCCTGAGCGGAACCTTCACATAAAATGGAAACAAAATGAAAAGAAAATGAGAAGGTAGAGACCAGGATTGGACGAATGAATGTAATCCAGAAGAGTAAAAATCCAGTTCCGAAATCGTAACTTCTGCCAAATCTATCAGGTTGTCCAGCCTGTTAAACTGGGAGGCAGTGATTTGAAATAGCGAAGATTTTCTAATATAGAACTTTCCTGGGGCCATCCTAGCTTGTTTTTTTTTTTTTTTTTGTAATGCAAACACGCTGAAGGGTTACTCCTTCCATGTCGAGACATAGCTCGGGTATAGGCAAAAGGAGATCCAGATGCAGCATGGTGAGGAATTCTACATTCATATCGTGCAGCTCATAAAAGAATCCCTGTATAACACAGTACCTAGACTTAAGGGTAAACTGATGGAAATTCCTTGCATGTCAACTTTCTTAAAACATTTTTTAATGAAGAGGACCACCAAAGGGAAAGTGA
Source organism: Criorhina ranunculi (assembly GCA_951813785.1). Lineage (NCBI taxonomy): Eukaryota > Metazoa > Arthropoda > Insecta > Diptera > Syrphidae > Criorhina > Criorhina ranunculi. The sequence continues at coordinate 50,750,135 of OX638381.1, read as the reverse complement.
TAAAAAGCAGAGAAAGTAGAAACTTACAGTCTTCAAAGGCGACAAGCTAGCAAGAAAGGGAGCTCAATCAAAGTTTATAGATCTACTTTCCTTTTGTGAATCATCCAGCAGCGCTATAAAGGTCAAGTTTGACTCATGAGAGCAGCAGGAGAAGCTCTCAAAATGGAACTCAGAGACTTGACTTTGTCAACCAAAAAAGTTCATAAACCCCTCATCGAACAACAAAAGTCAAGGGATTCTTGCACTAAGCAAACGTGATTCTAAACCCTTAAAGGACTTCCTCACCGGGCATTATATGCTCAACAAGCTGGGCATAACCCCTTCGGATATGTGCCGTCTCAACTTCGAAGATCAAGAAACTATTGAATACATCTTCGGCAGGGGAATCATCTCCGTTCATCTTCAGGCACAATCCTGAGGTTCCTCCGTGATCTCGATCTAGCTTAGGATCACAACTTGTTCTAGTTAAGGAAAAACCTTGCTCAGTACAAAAGATCTTTTAGATCACAATGTTTTTCTGGTCTCTGACAGGAGAGAAGAAACGTAAAATGAGACGAAAAAACTAGCAGTGTACCAAGGATATGCAAGTACCCAAAGATCAGTTCCACAATATTATCCTTACTTACAATCATTTGGTAATCCTGGCGTAGTCCGAGATTTTTCATTTGTTACCCCATTCGACCATTAAGGGAAGTTTATAGCGAAATAACTGTCAGCAACCCCTGTTTAAACATTAAGGCCTGTAATTTTGTTGACATCGTTTCACATTTAACTCGTACGTACATATGGGGATTGTGTGATTTCAATTTTAAACACCCTTTTACTTTGTATCCCTGGAACGAATAGGTAGCATCAAGGATTAAGCTAATCCTCTTAGGAAACATTTAAATGGACCATCCTCGCTGCTGGAGCTCATTTATAAAAAATGTAAAACAATCAAATCACTGTGGTCCTTCACGTTTAAAAATGTCTTTTTTATTTGTTTGTTTGTTTGTTGCAATGTAGTTTTAAGTTGTCAGTGTTAAAACAATTGACTAAGCTTAGTTAAGCCAAGGCGACTACAGCTTAAGCAATTTTATTACAATTTCCTTTATCACATGTACCTATCCTCGGTATTCCTATTTTTAAAAAAACTGATTCCATTTAGCATTACGTTCAGTATACTCATACATATGCAATTGATTTCGCACTGATTTGACCACATGACTGAACCTTTCAATACCATAATCCGTGTTTAAGGCTTAAGTTATCGTCCAAAGATCTAAGAAGCCTTTAAGAAGAAGAAGAAGAAGAAGGAGGAAAAAGACTGAAACCTAATACCACCTGAGTTTTAAAATCACTACACCAACACTAGCGCTGTGTATCATAAGGGTGTTCATAACCCCTTTAGATCTAGTGAATATAAAAAAAAAACCTTCAAAAAGCACGACCTATTTCGAATACGTACAAAGCAATCGAACTTGCTAGGTTAGGTGAGAGGGATGGCGGGGTGATGTAGGGAGCCCAATTCAATTGGATTTTTGTATTCTCCCGTTGTTTGATCCCACATGTGTGTACCCGAGTGGAAATGGAACTGTTTTATTAATCAGTTCCCTAAACCACCCCGAATCCAGTATGGAATTAAGAATGGCTTTTGGTGACATGGTTGACAGTTCGCTGAAAAAGTAACTGCTCAGGGTAGTTTTCCTGGTTCTGGTGAGGCTTGGTCGTACTAAGTTGCATTCTGTTTAGATGTGCCGCCAGTAGATTATGTCCTGTGAGCTTGCTGATCACAAGTCCTAAGTACGATTTGTTTACTGTAAGTCTTTCTTTTCTTTTCCTTTTACTGGGTTGTAGTCGCATCTTTGATATGCAAGTTTCCAGAAGTCTGTCTTGCTAAAGAACCTTTATAGGGGTTAGAACCGAGTGATTGGCCATTGTTTGGTTCAGTTTTCATCATATTCTTACCAATTCGTCGACCTATTCATTCTCATCGATGTCTCTATGTCCCGGGACCCAACAGAGTACGTCTTTGTTCTTTGAGCTTAGGATTTTAAGCTCATCACGACACACCTCCTTACTAGTTTTGATTTAAGTACTTGGACATGTCAGCGAAAAAGAATACAAGAATCCCGAAGTGGAATCATTTTATACGAAGTCAGGTTAGGGACTTCAGTCGGTACTCTGCCGATACTCGAGATCAAACTTAAAGTCTTAGTTATGTTGTCGGTTGCAGGAGATGTCTGCATTTGCTGTCAGTTATTTGTATCAACCCGTATACTGTTTGAAGGATAGATACGCGGATTTTAGAGGACAAAAACGTGTCCTCAAACCAATTTCTGTCTGCCAACTCCTACTTTCACCTCTACGCGTTCACCAATGTACCTTAACTCAGGATTGAGCTCCAACCTCTTTGAAAGGTTGAAGGGTAGCTGGCCAAAGAGGGAGGGTTTCCACTAAGGAACTCTACATTTCCCATTAAGCCGAATTACTAAGGGAACACTTTATATGGGCTACTTTGACATATTTGGGGCTACGGTCTATAAAAATGATTGAACCTGGTTCCTCGTCCTAAGAGCCCACGCTAAAAATCTAGCAACAGACCTCAGACGTGAACACATTAACTCTTGACGACTCTTGCAAACGAAATAAGCACAGCGTTTAAACCCTCAATAGGCCGGGTGAACCTTAATAATTAAAAGACGCCTTCGACTTCTATGATGCTATAAGAACCGCCATCCAGGCAGTGCAATGAGGTGGGCAAAGGGAGGTTAAAAACCTGTGGCACTGGTAGCGCCCAGAGACTTTTGCAAAAAAGTCTTAAGCTTCTGAATCGTGAGCGAGGCACATGTAGAATCTCCAGCCTGCAAAGTCTTTGGTCAAAAAAACCGTCTTAGAAGAATATCTCTTATTCTTACATACGATCGTCACGTTAGGAAATCTATCCCTTCCACTGACAGTAGTATCACAACCTCATTTTGGTGTAAGTGCTGAAGAACCATTCAAACTAACTAAAGTTAAAAGTTAAGCAGATGATATTGCTGCATCTGCCCGAGGCACCTAATCTAAGAATTCATGGACGGAAAAATGTTTCCAAGCCACGTAATGGAAAAGCTGAAAATAGTCCTAGGAATCAGGAGGCATATCGCCACTATCTTTGGGACCCGAGTAGAGATGGAGTGAATGAGGCAGTGGATGGCAGTGGCACCGCAAAGAGGCGAGATCTTACCGAACAGTATCAGAGCCAGTCGCTCTTATAGTTGAGAAACAGAAGAGTAGAAAGAACCGCCAAGAAAGAAAATTGGAAGTGTTAAAACGGAAGCAATGGAGCTCTGGGGCAAAAGACTCAGGAATAGATGGAAACTGATTAAAAATAGCGCTAGTCGACGGACCAGAGGCATAATGATCTAAGCTATGTACCACCTCATCAAAAGCCGTTTTAGTTGCTTCAACGAATAATTGCAAAAGATAGAGAAAGCCCACTTTGTCCGTATTGAGTGCATGTTAACCACATGCTTTTTCAATTCAGCTGGTGGCCTGCAAGAGTGACGAAGGTTAGAAATGGAGATAGGCGGCATCGCTCCCGATGTTGTAAGGTTGATGCTCACAGAGATTTTCTTACAAAACACCAGCAACTCCATGTTGACAATATTTAGTTGACTCAGGAACTAATGCCAGCAGACCATTCTAAGCGCCCCATATTTGTCAGTTGTGGTCTGAAGAACTAAGAGGAGGACGATGATTCCACTTTCAACTGGATGGCTTCTTAGACGGACAATAATTGCCAGATATCAGTCAGGGAGTCCTCGTATGATCCATAAGAGACCTATGCATTCTAGACGAGCCACTGTTTGGTGAGACTTTTGGTGTGAAATTTATCACCGCACCATTATAACCCAAATCTTGTGGCTTCTACTGATGGGTATAGACTGTCGTGACCTGTCAATTACGGAAGAAAGGATTGATAATTTCCGGCAATAACTTCAAGTCCAATAGGTCTTGCGATTTGACGCCATGACTTCTGGTTTTGTAAAATTTCAGCAAACCACTAGCTAGCTCTAGACCCGATCCAACGTGTAATTGTAATGATTAAACCTTATCTTTGCACAAGTGTACAACAAGAGTCCTGTCGGACATTTGTCGGAAATATGCCGAAAAGCAGTGTTATATGCTTTCAAGCCAAACCGATCCTGGACAAAGTTATGGAAACCAGCAATTAGCCCAAGAGTCAAAATCCAGAGCCAGTGTAAACAAGTGGTCACAGATTAAAATCGAATCATTAAACCAATCAATGACTGCTCTTTTACGATAGACGAAACCCATAAAACCCGAGTGAGGGATGGACTTCACTCACGACATGCTGGACCTTAAGAATACTCTCGACAGAACTTCATAAGAGAAAAACAAAAGAAATCATCGCACTCAACAGAAATCACCTATCACTTCTCGGAGGCCACAACCTGCTGGCACAACCTGTTTGAGTACAACGCAACCATGCAGAGGAGGACACATTCCACCTCCTATGCCAATGCCCAAGCCTTATCAGAAACAGAAAGACAACCGTCGGAGAACATTTCTTCAATGATCTGAGCGAACTGTCAAGCAAGCCACCGAGAACCATCCTACAATTCCTCCCGATTTCGGGTTGGTTCAGGGAGGCCAACTGATAAAAAAAAATAATATGTGTTCCATCTATTTTAGGTATCCAACACCACATCGAGGAACACAATGGATCCATTGAGATCCGAGTGAGGCTGTACATAAGTGCAGCCACCCCTACAACCTAACCTAACCAACGATCGACGATTTATTCCGATTTCCTCTTAAGAAACTATATTTTCTACACTAACGGCCGAAACACAAGCCGTATATAGTGGCAACCTCCAATAGAAAAATCTCGGCACAAACTGGAAGCTACTTGCAGATTTCTGTGGATGTCCACGGTGTGAAAGGTGTCTACTGACTTAAAACGTAAGCGAAAGTTTAGCACCGCTTATTATTTGTAATTCCGCGAGCACGGGTGACACACAGCTCAAGCTGACAGGAACTGTCCATAAACGGGGGGGAAAACAGATGGTGGACATCAAGAGAAACCAATTTGCATCCAAGAGAGGAGAACGGAGGACGTACTTCCCAAAATAACCCAAAAATCAAACGTTGACTCGGATGGGATCAACCGACAAAAATGTACAATTCAATCGCAGTATTATTATAGAAGACTGCGAAGACCATGTGGATAGAGCTGTTTCATATCTCTATCACGAGTATATTCTCTAAAAAACGATTATAGTTATTAATGTCCTTTACAAACAGAAAACATACACTTCCCACTCCAAACATAAACAGTTGCACCACCATCTTTTGTTTGATCCAAACTGATGTGGAAATTCCTACCCAAACCAAACAAATTGGATAGAAACACTAAAGTAACCATCTAGATACCCGGTCACATCGAAATAAATGGTAACGAAGCAGCCGACAGTCTACCAAGATAAGTGTCAGCAGACCTTGAGCCCTTTTGCGGAATATGGGTCACTCAATCTTGTGGAAGAATTCAAAAAATGAAAATGATTCAACATCTGAGGTAAGCTTTATAACTTTAAGCGGAAAAGGCTCAGAACATAACTCGTTTAAATAAACATTTAACTGGTTTCCTAACTTAAGGAAGATCTGGCAGAGGAAGCCAAGTTTAGACTGGTTGGACAAGAGGAGTTTGTTGGTTGAAGCCCGGGTTAGTAAAGTAAGACCCACTTCTTCCAAAAAAAAATTGGCCTAGACTGGGTGCTCTAGTGTATAATATTCTAGCTGAGGCTAAGTCAAAGTTTATGTTTCTCAAGTATTTATAGCTCCGGGGAGAATAAATTTTTTATTTTGGTGGGGACGAAAGCCCCCATTTATTCGGCTTAATACAAGCTACACAATAGTGTTGAAGAAAACAGAGTTGTGAAGTGACGCACATTCAATGTGATCTGAAAGTAGGCGATGAGTGAAGAGAAAATGTCGACTGCATCTCTGCGTTTCTCAAGGGTTGTTTAAGTTAATGAGGTTGAGCCGGTTTTGATAGGGAGGTAGAATAAAAGGGTCGTTCCAAGGCGGACCTCGAAGAGCAATTCGAAGAAAACGGAGCTGGATGCTTTCGATTTTCGAAATATGCACACGATGATACGGGGATTGGAATACTCTAGGAGGGGGTGAACAAAGGTAATGTAGAGAGACCTGATTCCGGATGGGTTGGTGAATTCTTTGGACCACCGTTTTACAAAGCCTAATACAGAATTGCCCTTAAGGATTATCTCATCCAAATGTAAACGGAAATTGAGCTCCCTATCACACAAAATGCCAAAATTGCGAAGAGATTGAAAGGAAGAGACTGGTTGATTGTGCAGAAGGTCGAGTCGGAGAGGAGATCGGTGCCGCTTATGAGAAAAGGTGATGGATTGGCATTTTTGAGGCACCAGATCGAAAAACTTTCGAGGTCTTCGTCTTGTTGAAGGACAATAGAGTCTTGGGATAGTGAAATGGTTTTAAAAAATTTTTTATCGTGCGTCGGCGTAAAGGGAGACTGACAATTGTTTGATGATCCTATAGAGATCGTTAATGTTTAGTATAAAAGGAAGGGGACCTAGATGGCTGCCTTGTGGAACACCAGAGGTGGCTAAAAAGGGAGCCGAGTTGGTGGACCTGAGGCGAACACTGTAAAAACGGTTTTCTAGGTAAGAAGATATCCATTTCAACAATATGGGTTCAAAGCCGATGGCAGACAGTTTGAAAGCTAAAATCGTTAGCTATAAAGTCAACTGCGTTACCATTCTCGAGGGTTGAGAGGGCAAAGGATATAAATTCGATTAGGTTTGTAGTAGTTGACCTACCTTTCAGGAAGTATAAGTACTAGTAAGGGGTACCTACAATAGCTCACGAAATCGCAATACAAGATACCTTTACCCAAAAAATTTAAGTCACCCCTGGCAACTTAAGGCTACTCCTAAATCAAGGACGATAGAAGAGACTTTATCTGCCAAAATTTCGTAGTAAATTTTGAGAACAACGTCACTCTTTACCATCGCTGCTTGTTTCAGAGAGCAATAAAGTACCTCCCCTCCCCCTATTCTTCGAAAGAAAGAAGCTTTACCATACCATCCCGTCTGCACAGACTGTGATTGCAGGAGAAGATGCAACGATAAACTACGGACGGTACGGACTATTCAGCGGCATCGACACTGAAAGTTAGAATACAATAGGAAAGTAGATGGCCGATGAACATTTATTACTGAAGTCCAACATTGTAGAGATAAGCATGCACATAAATAGCAAGGTCCAAAGAATTTTAATATTTCAGATAGCAGATGCCAAAAAAGAGGAAAAACAATAATTTCACAGATTCTACCCCAAAAAAATAAAAAATTGATGCGCATTGCAGCTTAAATTCAGCCATAAAATTTCTATTAAATAACTCCCTCCATATGGTAAAAGGATCTAGTCATAATCTTTCCATATCTCCCCCCTAATCCGTATCAATTTAATGCTAACGCAATTCCTTTAGATCTGAGCAACGTAAAATGGGTGTTATGTGCGCAAATAAACGATTTCACACCGAATCCCTTATTTAACACCACCTCCCAGCAAAAAAAAAGTTTTTAATCCAAAACCTGAATGAGTGTGCATATTTAACAGAAAATGTCCTTACTACGTCGAATTCAAATGGCAAACCAACCAATGTTTTTCCAAAGCGACACAAGGCCTAATATTACAAAATTTAATGCGCACAGGACATGTAATTCCCTTTCACATGTGATCAAAGGAAAAAAAACAACCATTTTACCATAATCTCCTACTGACACAACGAACAACGGTGTGGTGTTGGTTGGATTCGAATTCTTTCAAAAACATTCCCACGAAGGTACAACGTAAATATAGAATCAAAATACTCGTATAATTTACGAGCATCCTTAGAATTTAAGCGACGACGACGACGACGGCGATGGGGCTTAAGTGGAGCTTATTTTAGTTTTAGCATTCGATGACAGATACGACGAGTATATGATAATGATAATTGGAGGAGAGAACGAGATTGAAAGGAATAGGATTACATTGCCCAAGGTGGTTGGTTGGTTGGTTACATAAGATGAATCATCATCCTCGAACCTCGATGGATGGCGTGTTATAGGTGTTTTAAAACTTACCACACAGTATTTTTCGGATGACTTTGTGCAATCCTTAAGGTATAGATGGGCGTATCGGTCCGAATAGTTAAGGCATGGTGTAATCGAGCCCACCCCCTCGTTGTACTGACCGCACATGTAGCACTTTAGGCCGTTTGTTATTGTAAATCCAATAAGGACGAATGAAATTACAATAATTATATTGTGAAAGCTTGTGATTGTGATGGCCATTTTCGAACCGCACAAAAACCCGACGTTGGAACACTTACGAAACTCACAGTTACACTAAGTATCCTATGTAATCTAACTAAGGCTGTATACAATTGCTTTTGAAATTAATTGCACTTTATTTCTTTGTTTTGTTTGGTTGGTTTGGCTTTGTTATGTATTAAAGCGCGACCCCTTCTGTAACCGATGTGTCAGGGGGGGATGTACTAATTAATTTGGCCGACCCAGCAAATGGTTTTCGTTTTCAACTTTTGTGACGCTCGGTGAATTGCTCGATTTTCGTAATTAGTCAACTTTAGCCGATGACAATGAGACTACATTAGCGTGTTAAATTCACAACAAAAGGACAGTTAAACCGTTTGAATTGGTTGAAACTGCTTAGCACTCGTGTTCAAAGGAATAAATTAACGGCGAGTGTATTGCGAAACTCAAATGCAATTTTGAAATAAATGTTAAATAACGGTAACAAACGGATAAGGATTTCGCTTCACGTGCAGCAACAATTGGACTTATAGGCAACGAGGTTCCAAATTATACTGAAATCCCTTAGCAGAATCACATAGCGCTGCGGAAGATGTTGGTGTAATCTAGTGTTGCGCATCAATCGCTTGAAAAGCTATGGGGATGCTGCGCATATGTTCCACAAATCCAAATGGATTGTGGATTTGCTAGTCCGTAAGGGAGCTTGAAAGCTTTTCTTCGCGAATTGAGGAATGCGCTTATTTAGTACTAGGAGTAGAAGAGATGATACTTTTAGTAGCATTAGTGTTTAAAATTTGTAAGTGCAAGAAAATATAAATGGGTTCGCGTATCCTGCTCTCGAGGATGCTGACTTTACAACACATTTATGTTCTTTTGATGGCTCTTCAAGCTGAGCAGCTCAATTGTTAGCTAGCTGCCTCCATTTTCGCACGTCAAGTTTGTTGACGTCTCTTTTCGTTTCTGCGAGTTCTATGCGGACGATGTTGCTATAGCTGTCTCAGGTAACCACCTCAACACGCTCAGAGACCTCTTGCAGAATGCTCTCTCTAAATGGAAAGACTGTGACCTCGGAGTCAACCCCCATAAAACTGAATTAGTCCTCTTCGCTAGGAAATTCAAAATTCCCCCGTTCGACTCTCCTTAACTGTGAGGTAAAAGCCTTGTACTTTTAGGCAAAGCCAAATATCTTGACAAAAAGCTCAGCTCGAAGCCTAACATCCTCGAGCGAGTAAAGAAAGCCACCACAGCTCTGTACTGTTGCAAAAAAGCAATAGGAAGTAGGTAGGTGTAACCACGCATAACTCACTCGGTCATCAGACCCAATACTGACGTGCGGCGTATTTGTCCGATGGAAAGCCTTTGGCAAAACCATAAATCGTTACCATCTTTGTAAAGTGCAAAGATCGGCTTGTAAAGGTATCCGTGGAGCACTCAGAACCACCCCCACGGCGGCTCTTGACACACTGTTCCATCTCCTTCCTCTAGATATTTACAGTAAACAAGTGGCAGCCAGCGTAGTCCTACGTATTAAAAAGAAATTCACCATTCTGAACGATTTAGAATTCCTTCCGCAAAGTACCGATTACACCCTTCAACGACTCCTATTTGATAAAAACTTCATTTCCACTATCCCTTTCAGACTTGACTGGAGGGATGATTTTGAGCTACAACGAAAGGGATTCATCTGCTTCTACACAGATGGCTCTTAAACAGAATCGGGAGTGGGTGGGGCACAGAGACATTCCAAGCAACTGCATGGCGGGAGAACTCGCCAGAAAGGACACAACTCTATCAAATTTTCCGAAAAAGGGGAATTTAAGCATGCCTCACGCCACCCACAAACTGCTACTTAATAGAAACGCGATCAACATCGCCAATCACAGATGGATAGCAGGTAGTACCTGTCTCATCACCAAGCAGATTTGGCCAAAGCTGGATCACAAACGTTCTCACTGTCTCATCAGATCGAAAAGATTGCTAATAAGCATCTTAGTAGGTGTCATAACGGGACACTGCACCATCGGCAAGCACGCCTATAGGCTGGGCCTCCTTTACAACGACTTTTGCAGAAGCTGCATGGACAAGGAGGAGGAGGAGACGGTTCTCCACCTTCTCTGTACATGCCCGGGCCTCTGAGCTCGAAGAAGAGCATACTTAGGAGCCAGCTCTTTCAAAATCTAAGTGAACTGGCTGACATATGTTGATGGTAGCCTCCAGCGCTTGATAGTAAGCTCCGGCTGGTGCTGCGGGTAGTATTTCTGGTGAAGTTCAGATCCTGGCGAGAACAAAAAGAGCCTCATATGGTCTAAGTGAGGTTGCACCTCCAACCTGCCATTCCTACTTAACCTAACCTATATGCAACAATCATCGACAAACAATGCCTCTCTCCGGAGTAGATTGAAAGACTCTCCGGGTCGAAACACTGGTTCTCATAGAATCGTTTGATTTGGACACTTCTGACTAAATCGATGTCGCTGAATAGCCCGACAAATTTATCGTTGTATCCCTTTTTCACTCAAAACGAGCAAGGGCGACTTCAGTCACTCCTGACAAAACCCATTCCTCTTCGCTATAGAGCAGGACTGGGATGTTTAGAGTCACTCTAATTGTTCAAAGGAAGGCTTTCCTAGTCAGTTAGTCTGTAAGAAGTGGTCCTTTAGAGAAAAGGTACACTAGGACCAAAATAAAGTCCATTTTGTCACTACTAGGATTGAAAACGCCAATCTACTCCTGAAACGGAACCACATATCCATTTTCATGCATGAATCAAAAATGGCACTGGGATCTACGCATCAGAACCAAACGTAGCACGGTCAATAAGACTTCCAAACCATAGCAGCGTGTTCCAGGTGGAAATTCTAGCAATCGCCAAAGTCTCGCAAGAACCATCACAACAGACACTACCAAGAAGGGAGACTGCATAAACAGTCAAGCACCCATCAAAGCCATCACATCCACAATTATCAGATCCAGAACCATGAAACGCTCCCACGATGAGCTCAAGCCAATTAGGGATCCCGGAACATAAGGGCATCCATCGGATTGAAATGGTGGATGAGCTCGCAAGAATGGGTTCTGAGATGGATCTGACAATGGCCGATGACTCCTACTTCCATTAGAACTTAAAAAGTTCAGCTTCATCGCGGAATTCCAAAAACTTGCGACGCACCTCTAGAACGCTCTAGAGTCTAGACAGAAATAAATTAGAGAAAATCCAAAGAAATCATCGCACTCAACAGAAGTCACAGGTTATTACAGGTCAAAACCTGCTAGCGGCCCACCTAAAGAGAATGCGGGTGAGTATAACGGACCTATGCAGAAGATGTGGCGATGAAGATGCCGAGAAGGGCACACTCCACCCCTACCTATGCGAATACCAAAGCCTTAGAAGAAACAGAAAGTAAGTCCTCGGAGAACACTTCTTTAATGATCTGGACGAATTGTCAAACAAACCACCGAGAACCATTCTCCAATTCGTTCGGAACTTGGGTTGGGTTAAGGAAGCCAATTAATAATAATAATCCGTGTTCTACTTGTTTGAGATACCCCACACAATGGATCCTTTAAAACCCGAGTGAAGCTGTAGCCACACCTATAACCTAACCTAAGTTTCATTCGAACAAATCTGTGGTATATTTGCGACTGACGTATGAGGCCCAACGATCTAGTAGATTCCAATGTGCCTGGAACCTGCTAGACTTGGAGATCCTCTATCTTCGTAATAAAGTTGAGGATGTCTCAAGTCAAGGCGTTCCTTATGTCCTTATGGCCCAGTATATCCTTGAGGAAAAAGCTCCACCTGATGTAGCAGAGAGCCACTTACACAGTACGTGTTCCGCTGATTCGTCTTCCTCTAAAGAAAGTCGACATTCAGTTTCCTGAACTTTAATTTACGTACATGTATGTGTAAATACATGAGTGTCCGCAAAGGAAACTGGCAAGCCTTCTGATATAACGTTTAGTGGTTTTATTCAGGGTTCGGATGACTTCTTTGGCCTACGTACGGCATCCCAATAGGATAAGTTCCGTTTTTCCCATCTATAAAGACTTATTCTTAATGCAGAACGCCGCAGGTTTGACAATTTTGCACCTTTCAGAGGAACCTTTTCGACAAGTAGGTCAGCGATTTCATTGCCCTCAACTTTGTTTCACTTTGATAGACCTTGGACAGCATTAAGCCAGCCAGCAACAGCTTTAGAGCAAGTATAAATGTTATGCAGTTCGGCTTGAAGGGCAATAGGACGCATTTCAAGTGCTTTTGAGACTTTGTGATTAGGGCCACAAATACCGGATTCCATCTTTGATCCTGTATCACACTAGTCCATTTATATTCAGCAACAGACCTCCCAAATAAAAACCAAGCCATAGTGCCATAGTGTTTGTAGGTTTGTTACTTCGTAACGCCTAAACAGCTGAACGGATTGGGATGAAACTTCGTGAGTAGATAGTCTTTGTCCAGAATTAGCACATAAGCTAATGTGGCATGTGTGGCCCATGTGTGGTATGTGGGCCTTATTAGGTATTTTAATGGATCCATAGTGTGCCCCGCTGTGGAAAGAACTCGTAAGAACATGAGAATAATAAAAGTGCGATGAATGAGGTGAGCAGGTTTCAGTTTGGTTTTGTTCAAGACCCATTGAATCACCCCAAGATTAGGATCTTAGGTGAATACTGGCATAGTAGTAGGAAGTACGAGTATTATCCGAGGGTCATCCTTCTCTTTTTGCTGAGGCTTGGGCAAACAGAGAGAAAACTGGCCGTGTTCGTCCAAATCGCCACAGCCTCCTTTGCAAAAGTCTGCTATTCTTAGTCAGCTAAGGTAAAGTAATGATAAATATGCTATGCGATCGCTGTAGCTCAACGCTTAGGGCGTTGGATTGGTGAATAAAGATCACTGGTAAAGATGAAATACAGTCTAACGGAAACAGAAATACTCTCTAAGAAACAAGTCGAATTTGATAAAGTTTCGCTGCGATTTTACAATTGAGGCTAGGTATTATATTTTGTTCCTGTTCCAAACACATCTGACAACGCCTCCAGAACTTGCAGCAGATCATGTCCGCAAACGACGCTACCACTTCAGTTTAAAGGACGACAGTTTTCTCTAAAAGTCGCATTTTAAATGACGGTAATGTAGTGTATCGGGTTGTACAACAGTACTTAAAGTAAAAAGTGTCAGGCGAGGGAAATAAATTTGCAATTTTGTGATAGACCTGCTCTTGGATAGTAGTTTTCACGCTATTTACAGAAGAGTGGACAGGAAGGTGAAGTTGCGCACGATGAAGAAGCAAGAGGGAATGCCAGCAGAGTTGGAACCTGTCAACCAAAGGCCGATGGACATATCGTCTTATCCCTATCACTGGACAAGATGCAAGCATGGAGAAGTAGATAGACGTGACACAATTCTTATCCTAATTCCTATCGCCGATCAAATCGATCGGTTCAATCACGACGTAGGTAGAAGTGATTGTCTGGTAAGGCCCTTCCGAGACACACGTAGCGCTGGGGCGTCGTTTTAATACAACGACTCCTATGACGGGAAAAGGAAAGAAGAGAAACCCATGATAGGCAACAGAACGAAATGGCAAGCAGATAATGCCAACCTAACAAGACTCGAGAAAAAAAACCCCCTCCTCACATCACAAAATCTGTGAGCTATGCCACATGAACTTAGTCGTGGGTCAAACTTCCCGGCAAGAAATTTAAGGTCAACGCAGACGAAGTCGCGGGTACAGCTTACTTACTTACTTAATGTGGCGCTACAGTCCGGGGTGGACCTGAGCCTCAACCAATAAGTGTCTCCAGCCAGCTCGATCTTTAGCTAGCTGCATTCAGTTTCGAAGGCTAAGTTGGTTGAGGTCTCCTTTAACTTGCGTGCGTCACCTGAGTCGCGGTCTTCCTCTAATGCCTTGTCCCTCGGGGACGGATTCGAAGATTTTTCGGACCGCAGCATTGGTGTCCATCCGCTCTACATGACCCAGCCACCTCAGTCGTTGGACCTTCATTCTTCTCGCTAAGTCAATGTTGCTGTACAGTCCGTACAGTTCGTCGTTGTATCTTCTCCTCCACTCACCGTGGACGGGACCGAAAATCACCCGAAGAATTTTCCTCTCGAAGCAGCCAAAAGCATCCTCATTCATTATTGATAAAGTCCATGCCTCTGCGCCGTAGAACAGAACTGGAATTATTAAGGTCGAATATAGGGTCACTTTTGTTGTTCGAGAGGGGGCTTTGCTAGCCAATTGCCTTCTTAGCCCAAAGAAGCAGCGATTGGCAAGAGTTATTCTTCGTTTGATCTCAGCGCTGGTGTCGTTGTCTGAATTGATAGTGGAGCCTAGGTAGACAAAGTCCCTAACTAGGTACGTCAAAGTTATATCTGTCGAGGGAGACATTCTGTCCGAGGCGTATCGGTATTGAGTGTCATTTCTTGTTGACAGCATATACTTAGTCCTGCCCTCATTTACCGTTAAACCCATCTTTGCCCTTTTCCGTCTCAATACTCGCGAAAGCGCCACTGACATCACGCTACTTTCTCCCGATTATGTCAATATCATCGGCGTATGCAAGTAATTGGACGGACTTTTGAAAAATGTTGTCTCTTGTGTTGGCGCATGGGTTTTGCACAATTTTTTCAAGAATGATGTTAAAGGAATCGCATGACAACGCATCGCCTTGTCTGAATCCTTTTTTGACATCAAAGGTCTCGGTGAGTTCTTTACCGACCTTGATGGAGCAGCGTGCATTCTCCATCGTTATTCTGCACAAATTGAGGAGTTTGGCAGGGATGTCAAAAGTAGACATAGCTCTGTATAGCTCGCCTTTATAGATGCTGCCATACGCGGCCTTAAAATCGATGATTAGATGATGTGTATCGATTTGGAGCTCCCGGGTTTTTCCAAGATCTGCCGCAGTTCGAATATTTGGTCGATGGTGGACTTTCGAGGCCTAAAGCCACACTGATAACAGGTTGTTGACGAACGGCTTCAGAGGTTCACACAATACGGCGATGTTAAGAAGACTAATACCTCTGTAGTTGGCACAGTTCAGAGATTCTTTCTTGAGGATCGGACAAACAATGCTGAGGTTCCATTCGTTGGGCATACTTTCTTCCGACCATATTTTACAGATGACTTGGTGTATGCTCCTTACGAAGTCATCGTCTGCCGCTTTGAAGAGATCAGCAGTCAAGCCGTCCGCTCCAGTAGCTTTGTTGGACTTCAGCTTAGATATGGCTATCTTCACTTTATCCAGGTCGGGTGGATAGAATTGTTGGTCTACATCGTCCAGGTTGAAAGGTTCATTCTGCCTCACAGCGGTATTTCTATATTTTATCATGATTATTTGTGCGTTTTATTGACCCAAGCTAGCTACCAGTTTGCATGGAAAATCAAATCAAGTCATGTAAAAGTTTGCTAAACTTATCATAGTTTTTCTAGAGCAATTCCTTATCTTAATTCGAATTAAACTACAACCACTGCCCTTCAATTACAGTAATCCTAGATCAATCTAATCGTGTCGCATTATCAGTAGTTATGAAAATCCCTCGCATTGTTCTGCCAGATAACATAACTTCACTTAGATAGCCTATTCGTGTGCTTAGAGTAGAAAGCTACTCCAAATCTTAAATACAAATCACTGTTCATAAATCTTAAGCCAATTTTACAACCCTATAATGAGAAGCAGTTTCCTTCACTAAATCTACAATTTATGAGTTTTGTGATTGCAAATTCGGGCATTTAAAAATCCTAAAAGCCGTACACAAGAAGCATTCTGCGTAGAAGATCGATATCAGACAGGTAGCAGGTGATACAATCGGAAATTGTAAAGGATTTATGGGTTTGTTATCAGACAAATAGCTGACTTATAAGCTCATGAATTGATAGAAACCGACTTAGTACTTTAAACTTAGTCACACAGTCCACAGAGGTATGTTCGCAAGGGGTTTCATTGCCTTGCTCTTGGTCGGGGTAGCTTATTGCTACCCTAGAACGAGTCGTGTTGTAAACGGTACAAACGCAGAACCAGGCCAATATCCGTTTATTGTACGAATAAATTTAAAAAAATAAAAGTGATTCCTGATACATCAACTTCTTTCTAAAGGTTTCTCTGCGTAGTGCTTCTGGTTCGCATTCATGTGGTGCTAGCATCATAAGTCGACAATGGATATTGACTGCTGCTCATTGTGTAGACGGAAGGGCAGTACGCACCGTCACCATTCAATATGGAGTGACAAAAATCGCTGTAGCTGGACCTAATGTAGCACCCGTGCAAAAAATTATTATCCACGAGAACTACTCCCCCAGCCAGAATTATGCCAATGACATTGCTCTTCTGAAGCTCGAAGGCCGGCTATCCATCAATGACAAGACTATCGGAATAATAAAACTTCCCGGACAAGGTTTTGAAGTTCCTGGGGGTGATCCAGGTACTCTGATTGGATGGGGTTTGGAAAAGGTTTGTAACAGTATTTCACTTAGTTTATTTTTTTTGACAAAAGTTATAACAATAGACCGGCGGAAGTGTTCAGAGTAATTTACAACAAGTCGGATTGAAGATTTATTCGGATGAGGAATGCAATGCAAGGCATGACGGAAGAACTTCAGTTCATCAAATTTGTGGAGGTGTAGACGAAGG
The DNA here is from genome assembly GCA_951813785.1 of Criorhina ranunculi. NCBI lineage: Eukaryota > Metazoa > Arthropoda > Insecta > Diptera > Syrphidae > Criorhina > Criorhina ranunculi. The sequence goes on along the minus strand of OX638381.1, from coordinate 50,733,153 downwards.
TGGCAAGGGACAATGTAGTGGTGATTCTGGTGGTCCGCTTATCTATGGTGATGTACAAGTTGGACTTGTTTCATGGAGTGTCAAACCGTGTACAATTGCTCCGTACCCGGGAGTTTATACCAAAGTCTCTCACTATATTGACTGGATTCAGGCCAATACCGATTAATAAAAAAGTGCTCAATGTTATTGAATAATAAAACATATATGTATCTTCTTCCAGAGTTTGTGCATGTATCCGCATTTGATTTAGTGTTTAGAGTGTTTGTAATCCTAGTCCGCAATTAAGTCCGTCATGAGAAATAAGTCTTCGTTTTTGGTCCTGTTTTGAGTCTCTATTGCGCCTCGTCTGTAAGATTCCTTCGCATTTTAATACTTCAATAATCATTTTGGTTTGGCCATAAAATAGTAACGAAACGAAGCTGCGATGATTGAATGTGTGATGGACTACTAAGTGAATGAATCATAAGAGTTGTGGATTAAAGCAATGCTAATGAACAGAACTTTGATGATAGATGCAGATTGTGGTCGGCACGTGATTTCAGGGGTAAACAGGGGCTGCCCACAAGGCGGCGTTCTGTCTCCTTTACTGTGGTCGGCTCTCTGCTTAACAGTCTCAACAGTTCTCGCATTTACTCTCAGGCATATGCGGATGACGTTGCCGTTCTGTCTGTTAGTCCTCCCCTGCTAACTGTCTGCACTAAGGTGCAGATGGCCCTGGATGTGATTGAAAGATGGTGCATTCGGAATGGGCTTTCAGTTAATCCTCTGTTGTTCTCTTTACTAGGAAGAGGAAGCTGACTGGATTGAATCCACCAGTGCTCAAACACATCAGAATCCCACTCGCCAACGAAGCGAGTAATCTTGGATAGGAAACTTCTTTGGTCGAAACACATCGAGTCTAAAGCGGCTCGAGCATTATCAGTTTTCTGGAAGTATAAGGCCACTTTTGGCAAGACATGGGGGTCTATCACCGAAAAGATTGTAAGACCTTTCTTAACATATGCGTCGGTTGTATGATGGAATAAGCTTTCACTGCTATTTTCAGTAAACTTCAAAGAACGGTTTCTCTCGGCTGCACCTGAGCTTTTCCCAGCACGCCTGGCTCTGCTCTAGATGCAATGCTCAATTTACTACCCCTTAATGTTCACATCATGGACGAAGCGATCAGAGCCATCTTCCGTTTAAAAAGAAGTTGTTTTTGGTTTAACACGCACTAGAGTTTTGAGGGCCTTTTGACTCAAATCTTATGGATATGCAATCTGACGCAATGGTTCCGGAATTAAGACTACTGTGTAGATTTACGGTTGTAGTTTTTACCACTTTCTGAGCTAGGTAAGGAATTTAGTCGAATTATCACAGATGGCTCCAAGACTAGTGAAGGCTCAGGTGCTGGAGTCTCTGTGGAAAGCGACAACATTAAACTGCACTTTCCTCTAGGTATTTATGCATCTGTCTTCCAAGCGGAGATTTTTGCAATACTTATGGCTGCGAGCTATATTGTGAAAAACCAGTGGAGGGGACGGATTATCTGCATTTGTAGCGAAAGTCAGGCTGCACTTAATGCCTTGCTCAATCCTCTTACTTGATCCAAAATAATTCGAGAATGTAGGTCTAGTTTGAATTCGGTTGGAAGACTGAATTTGCTAAGATTTGTCTGGGTCCCCGGACACAGCGAAATTACCGGTAATGAGGTCTCCGATGAGCTTGCCAGGCAAGGTTCAGAAGAGAACTACTCCAGCCCTGAGAAGTTTTGCCCGTATCTTCGGATAAGGCTTCTATCGATGGTTGGGTTTTTTTTTTAGCAAACACAACTGTAGATGGCATGACTCTCTAGGAGGCAGGCAGACTAAACTGATCCTTCCCGACGTCTGTAAGAAATCCACGGCATTCTCGCTGTCTCTCAGCGGAAAACACACCAGACAACTAATTGGCATTATTACGGGACATTTCTCCTTTGGCAATCATCTCAATGTGTTAGGTTTAAATGGCACCACTGTCTGTGACGCTTGTGGAACGGGCGACGACACTGCGGAACATTTCCTATGTAATTGTCCTGCCTTTACTTGTATCAGGTGGCAGAGTTTTGGGGCTGATGTGGTGAGTGCTGGTAATCTAAGCTTCTTATCACTGAAGCTCTTACGCGACTTTCTTAGAAATAGGAAGAAAACACTGTCAAAGGGTTGTACCTGCTGATAGTACAATGGACCTGTTTTTGCGTCTAAGTGCTCCAGTGTGGTGTTCCAACACCCTAACAGAAAAAAAAAAACGAATGGACAGAGGTTCGAGCCTTAGCAAAACAACCAAACTTTGTTCGCGGAACTACCTCCTACTGTATGTCTCTTCTACTCGTGCGGGAAATATAACATGTACAACATAAACGCTTATAAGAAGCCAGGCTTTGGTCCTCTATGAGCTGTCGCCTATTAAAAGAATTTCGTAGACAGTGACACAACTTAAAATATTCTTAGAGTTATCTGCTACTCCACATAACTCAGTAAGTTCGACAAACAGATACAATTGGCGCACCTTCTTTTGTAAACTAAGGCAAATCCTGAGAACACCAACGAATTTCAAGTCGAAACTCAACGTTCCTTTTTCGACTTCATAGCCGCATGCGACGTTGAGCTATATTACGTCGGGATCCTGAGAAAACTGATTCGGGAGTAGATAGATAGACATAAACACCGAAGACACTATATTTAACAGATCCGTTCAGCAGCTAGGGTATGCAGTCGACCTCGATAAGAAGATTACCGTCATCGAAGCAAACATCATCTCCACGAATGACACTCTTGTGGAGATTCGACGAAGGCTTGCACTCGGAAACCACTGCTACTTCGGTTTAGCGAAACTCCTAACCTGGAAAACAAAATGCATGCTCTACCAAGCACTGAACCTTCCAATTCTGTTATATGATGCCAGATGCTGGACGATAAGCAAGAAAGCAAAGCAGCTATAAAGTATTTTCGATTCTTCGTCGAATATTCGGTCTTCTATGCGAGCAAGGCGAATGGAGGAGAAGACACAATTGAGAATTATAAGAGCTGTGTAAATATGTATATGTAGTTTAAAAATATCCTATGTCTTGTAAGAACTACCGAGGCATATCCCTGCTTAATGTAGTTTATAAGATCCTGTCCGGTGTATTGTGTGAATGACTTAAGCCGTTTTGCACCACACTCATCGACGCAAATCGACGATAGACCAAATCTTCACACTGCGGCAAATCCTGGAAAAGACCAACGAGTTCAAAGTCGACACTCATCATCTTTTCATCGACTTCGAAGCCGCATACGACAGCATTTATCGCACCGAACTATATAGCGCAATGGCCGAACTCGGGATCCGGTTGTGTCACACCACGTTAGAGAACTCGCAATGCATCATGTAGCTTTGGAACAGAACCTCCAAATTATTCCGATTTCAACAAGGAGACGTGCTGTCCTGTGACTTCTTTAATCTTGTGCTGGAGCAGATAGTGCGAAAGGCCGGCGTTAACACAGAAGGCACTATATTAAACAAATCCATCCAGCTACTGGGATACGCAGACGATATTGACATCATCGCCCGTTCACAGCGTGTTCTTACGGCAATAGAAGAACAAGCCAAACGAGTTGGTCTCATGATGAACGAGAAAGCGATCCGTCAAACACCGTCTAGGACAGAATCTAACAATTGAGAGTTAAAATGTTGAGGTAGTGAAGGAGGCAAATATAAACTCCACTAATGCCACCCTAGTGGAGATTCCACGAAGGATAAGGGATAACCCTAGGCAACCACTGCTACTTCGATTTGTCCAAACAGCTAGGGTCCAAACTCCTAACTCGAAGGTTCAAAATCCTGCTCTACAAAACCCTGATCTTGCCAGTCCTGCTTTATGGAGCTGAATGCTGGACGATAAGTAAGACAGCGGAGCAGATCTTGGGGTCTTTCGAAAGAACAATTCTACGTCGAATATTTGGTCCTGTCTGCGAGAACAGCGAATGGAGGAGACGATATAACCGCTGTACAAAGCTGTACAAAGATGTGGATGTAGTCTGGAAGGCAAAAATCCGTCGACTGCATTGGCTCGGCCACATCAAACGAATGGATGAGAATGCTCCAACTTAGAAGATCTTTGAATCCCAGCAACCTGATTCACGAAAAAAAGGAAGACCAAACCTCTGGTTTAAAGATCAGGCAATCGCGGACGCCAGAAACCTTGGTCTAGTAAACTGGAAGCACCGTGCCCGGGACCGTGAAGGATGGAAAGCGGCATTAGTTCAGGCTCAGACCCTCCAAAGGTCGCTGGCCTGATAAGTAAGTAAGTAAGTGTAAAAGTCTTTGAATCACAGCCCTGGGGTTTAAGATGCCAAAGACGACCGAACCTCCGTTTTAAGGATTAAGCTATCGTGGATGCCAGAGCACTTGGTCTAGAGAACGGAAACCAGTGTGGCCGGGATCGCGCACCCCAAGGACGGAAAGACTCTCCATGGGTCGGGAGCCCATTCAATAAGTAAGTATCATCAAAGTCAAAACCTGTAAAATATTTTCGTAACGAGCTTCAAATCCTCACTACGAACCATAACGTAACACTCTGGTTGATCCCTTGAGACTCCTCTATGACACAAAGGTATCCACCGGAATAAAATGGCGGATGAGTTAGCCAAGAAGAGCTCGGAACAGGACCGATCACTGGTCGACCATTCAGTACTGCCTGCCCTAGCACTCGTCAAATCTAGCATTACATTAAACTTCCAAAGACAAGCTGATAAGAGATGGAGCGCACTCTCATCATGCCGCATCTACAGAAAAATAAAAACGGGGCACATTCTTGCCCTAAACGGATCAAACTTAGCTCTCTTCACAGGGATCATCACAGGCCACAACCTACTGGCGACCCACTTTAGAATAACGGGTTTAAGTACAGACGACTTATGCAGATGCTGAGGGACTAAAAATGTGGAAGAGAACACAACTCACTTCCTTTGCGAATGCCTCGGCCTACACAGAACAAAAAAGCCGGCCCTTGGTGAATACTATTTCAACGACCTGGGCGACCTGTCTAAGAAGCTACCAAAAGGGAGACCGAATGATTGTAATAGCCGTGTTTTTTGATAATTATACTCGCTTCAGTCAAAAAACGATATATACTCACTTCATTCACAGTAGCAGCCGCACCAACCAATTGGTTTGCGGCTCGATTTCTTTTTCTTCGTTCGACAGTTTGCAAATGTCAAAACCGAGGAAAAGCAACAAATACGATCGGCTAAAGGCTAATTTATGAGATTTTTCGCGCTCTGGTGATCAACTTATGTAGTTCTATCCTCACTTGCTGCTACTGGGAAATTTATCCCCACTTGGTGTGTTATTGCTTTGTGTGTAAAATCTTACTGGGCTGGGTATACAGCTCTCAAAAAAACACGGCTTATTACATTCACCCAGACCTTTCTTTTCTTTTTGTCTCTTCAGACTGGACAATTCACGTAAGAGGAACCCAAAGGATCCGTAGAGATCCGAACGAAGGCTGTATCACGCGATGCAATCACCTCTTCAATCCACCTTCCTATGTATCATTAGCCGTGTTTTTTTGATAGCTATACTCACTTTAGTCAAAAAACGATCTATACTCACTTCATCCACAGTAGCAGCCGCACCAACCAATTGGTTTGCGGCTCAATTTCTTTTTCTTCGTTTGACAGTTTGCAAATGTCAAAACCGAGGAAAAGCAACAAATACGATCGGCTAAAGGCTAATTTATGAGATTTTTCGCGCTCTGGTGGTCAACTTATGTAGTTCTATCCTCACTTGGTGCTACTGGGAAACTTATCGCCACTTGGTTTGTTGTTATTGCTTTGTGTGTAAAATCTTACTGGGCTGGGTATACAGCTATCAAAAAAACACGGCTATTATTGTATATTTCATAGTTTCAAATACAATACTATGGTCACAAGGAAAAACAGCAAAAGTCACACACAAAACAATACGACTTATGTTGTTTTTCCTTGTGGCCACAGAATAAAGAACTCCTATTCCCCAGTGACATAAAATATAATACCTAAATTTTAATAATATATCGAAAGATTTTCTAACAAACAGGTCAATCTGTAAAGTACACACATCGGTAATGTAGTGTTGTGAACTAATTCTGCAAAACGTCAAATCACGAATGTCAAACAAAACGTCAACAATCACAAAGAACCAAAATATTTTTCTAATTTATTATAATTCGAATGAACATTTTATTGTTGTTTAAAAATTACCTTTGGTTATCATTAAAATGTCCATTCCTCGTATAACAGATTATGAGATACTAGAAAAGCTGGGAATGGGAAGCTATTCAACAGTTTACAAGGCAAAACACAAAGTAACTATGCCCCTAGTAGTGATCTCATAGAGGAGTCTCAAGATATACATATACGATTTGCATTTCAGAAAAATCGATCATTTCATGCCATCAAATGCGTCGAGAAGTCTTCGCTTTCGAAAAGTTCCACAGATAATCTAGTCACAGAAATAAAACTCTTACGCTCGTTGAGTCACAAGTACATTGTTGGACTTGATGACTTTTTCTGGGACGATAAGTAAGTAGAAAGAAATTTCTGAAAACCCCCAGCACTGATATGAACTTTTTTTAAAGAAACATCTATATTGTCCTCGAATACTGTAATGCTGGTAACTTATCCGCCTTCATCCGCTCAAGAAAATCACTGCCAGAAGCCACATGCAAATACTTTCTTCGACAGCTAGCATCAGGTGTTCAATATATGCGTTCCAATGATGTGTGTCATTTTGATTTGAAACCGCAAAATTTACTTCTCACACGAGGTCCAAATGTAGCCCTTAAAATAGCTGATTTTGGGTGAGTGTACCATCTATGAACGTCGTAATTGAATTATATGGATTGAAATATGTAGATTCGCACAACATCTGAAACTGGGAGAAATAAATCAAACTCTGAAAGGATCTCCACTGTATATGGCTCCAGAAATTGTTAGTAAACATCAGTACGATGCAAAGGCCGATCTGTGGAGCATTGGAGTCATTCTTTATGAATGTCTCTTTGGAAAAGCTCCGTATACATCCAAGACGATAGAAGAACTTTTAATAAAAATAAAAAACTATGTAAAAATTACCATTCCACCAAATACGAAACTAAGCGCTGAGTGCAACGATCTCCTGACACGATTATTGCAGCACGAACCATCCAAGAGAATATCTTTTGAGGATTTCTTTACACATCCATTTATTGATCTCAAAACAATTCCTTCAGAAAAGGTATGTGTACACAGTTAAAGTAATACGATGTTAATGTTTTTTTTTTTTTGAGGTCGATTGCTTAGTTTTAAAAATTTACCGGTCAAAGTCTGTTTTTATACGAGTACTTTGGGGTAGACAAATTGGAATAACTTGCTTATTATGATTTTCCAGAAGCCTTTGAAATCCCTACGCGTCATATCGTGAGGCTGTTCTACTACTGTTCTGCTCCATGTATTCTTCGATCAACTAGGTTAGGTTAGGTAGGAGTGGCAGGCTGCAGGTGCAACGTCACTTACACCAGATAAGGTCCTTTGTGTTACCCTATTACGTGGATCTGTATTTCACCAGAAAAAACTACCCGCAGAACCAGTCGGAGCTTGCTATGAAGCGCTGGAGGCTACCTATGTTGATGTCAGCCAGTTCAATGAGGTTGTTAAAGAAGCTGGCTCCTGAATATGCTCTTCTTCGAGTTGAGAGGGCCGGACATGTACAGAGAAGGCGGAGAATCGTCTCCTCCTCCTATACGTCCATGAAGCTTCTGCAAAAGTCGTTGTATAGGAGGCCCAGCCTATAGGCATGCTAGCTTTTCCACTGTCTATGACGGTCTGTAACCAAGTGTTGCCCCGATATAACTGCGTAGACTTAAGAGAGTAGTGAAACAGTCATTGTTTGGTGTTTCGGTTGGCGATATCCTGTTCCTCTCCTGTCGGTAAAGACAATACTTCCAAGCTGTTGGAAACTTTTAACTCTCTCAGCAGATACTCGCTATAGTTCGAGGTGAACCTCGGCACCTACTAAGAAACCTCTACTGTTAGACCGACCCTTAGCTAACTGCCTCCAGCTATCCATACCACCTAAGACGAGATTTTTCCCTATATTCCAGAATTCTGTGGTACCTGACTGTCAGACAGATTTACGTCTTCTTAAAGCCAAAGTCTGTATTAGATAAACTAACAATCTTGTTTTTTTTTTGAAGACCCTCCAAAAAGCAATACAACTGGTTACAAACGCTGTGGAATGTGATGAACAAAAAAAGTACAAAGAAGCTTACTATTTGTACTGCAGTTCCCTTCAGTACTTCGTGCCTTTAATAACAGAGGAACCGGATGCAACAAAACGACAAGTGTTAAGAAGCAGAGCTTTAACCTATCTGAAAAGAGCCGAAGAAATTAAAACCGTCATATTAGTTGCCAATCGAAAGTCTAACGACGATACAAAGCAACCATGTGTTTCAGAGGTTCTAGAACCCGACGAACGATATAAACAGCTTTGTAAGTGTGAATTTCCCCTACTCTTATTATTTTTATTGACAAAATTAAATTCTCTTTAGATGCACTTTCGAATTCTAGTCCATCACTGAAAACAGGGCTAGAAATTGGGCGACAAGCTGAGCTTTATTTGTATGAAAAGAATTTTGAAGCTGCAATGGAAGGTTATACATCTGCCTTAGGGATTCTAGTGCCGTTCGTGAACAACGAACCAAAGAGTGAACGAAGACAATTGATTATACAGCAGGTAAGGTCTAGCCAAGCACTTTCTATTCCTTGTCAAAATTAAATTAATTTATTTCGCACAGATTGATTTTTGGATGAAAGAAGCTGAGAGCATAAAGAGCATACTTTGTACGAAAGAAATTGATGACGAGCAAAAGATTTCTTCAGTACGCAGCTGTGTTATTCAATAATGAAAACCAAAAACAAAACAAAAATTATTTAACACTTATAAGAAGTTTCCGTGGGCGTTCCTGCTTTATTTGTTATTTTTTATCAAATCCGTTACAGCTAATTTATTGATATAAAACTCTTTTGAAAGCACTCGTAACAATTGCGTTTGATTTGGTTTTGGAATGTTTGAAACTCATTTCAAGTAACGTAGTGCAAAATTGTATGGCAGGCGACCATTGAGAAAATCCAGAAATTTCAATTTAATACCACCGACCTATATGAGCCCATGTCTGGTTTAGGTATCCCTGCCAAACTCGTCCTTCGATGTAGGATGATGACGAAGAATGCACGCTCCTCCATCATGGTTGGCGAAAACTTAACCGAGCCGTTTAATAGCCTAAGATAGCTAAAAATGAGCACCAGTACCCCGGCCCGAGAGTCTGCGTCTACATTAGAGGAACAACGCAACAGAGGTAGATCTCGCTTTAGATGAAGGCGCACAGTTGAAAAAAAAACCTTAAAGGCAGCAAACGGAGGCTCCAGCTGGTTGGAAAGTCTGTTGATTGGGTGAAGGGCCGGACTGTGATTCCATCTAAAGTAAATAAAGTAAGATTCATGTAATTTGTGCGCCAGCGACCAACCGAGTGAAGGCTCGCTCTCTGGGCCGCCAACTATCGAAGGGAGCACACCAGTCAGCAAATCTTACCATGTTCTTAAAGACTAATAATAATATCTTAATAGTAGTGGAATTGCTATCTTCTTAGACTAAGCCGGAGGACGTTTATATCAAGATCTTGGTCTGATAGTTCTTTCCGCCTATCGTGATGGAAACCAAAGAAATACTGCAACCTTAAAGATCATTTGTGCCAAACAAAGTTCTCCTACAACTGGGAAATGTTGTGATCCTGAGCAAGATCACGGTCATGGAGGAGTGTTAGAATCTTGCAGATGAATGGTTGGCTATGGATAAAAAAAGAACCCTTTACCAAATTGTTTTTATCCACTTCGAGCTATGGCGAGACATTCGCATAAAAAATCCTCAGCAGACTCTTTAATCTTCAAAAGTCTGCTGCTTAAATGCTGGTTAAGTGACCAATGTCCAATCATGAAGTTCGTAAGAATCTTAGCATAACGCTCGCTTAGTGTGAGTTGCTGAACTTTTTACTTCAACGAAGTCCTTTTGTTGGATTTCATTTGGATAGTTTCACTTGGTGTTCCCAAAATGTTAGTTCCATGTATGCACCTGGTGGATAAATCACAGAAGGTAAGGTTTCTTGCCTTCAATCCTCGTTGCGTAAGTTTTTGATATTTGTAGTATCCCTTCCTCTAGGCATTTTGTCGAATTACTCATACATAAGAGCTCAGTCGCCGTGGCTTAGTGGTAAGTGCGTTGAACTGCTAAGCGAGAGACACGGGTTCGATTTTCAAAAACCACTTAACGTTTTTCCGCGACACCACCTCTTCGCAGGAATGACAAACCTGCAAGAGTACAACCTGTCATGGGAAAAGCTCCTCAATTCGCCGTTCGGAGTCGGTATTAAACTGTAGGTCCCTTCCATTCGTGCGAAGAATATAACACGCACAACATGAATGGTTGTGAGAGCTAGCCAAAGCCTTGCCAAATATACAAGAGCTCAGCCACATGGTCTTGCTATATTTTATAGCGCGTCTGTGAAAGTGTAAATTATGAATTTTATTCAAGACTTTTTCCTTTTCCTAACCATATGGTCTAGTGAGTCCAAGAAGAGTTACAACCGTGCGCCGAAATTCATGAATATTCACGTCAAAAGAAACCGCTACGCGAACAAGAAGAGCCAATTCGTTTTTTTGTTTCGGCTTTGAACCCTTACTTCGCAGCTAAAAAAGTTTTGTTTGAATAAATTTACTCGTGGAGTCCTCCATCCTTTTTCCCGTTCACGATAAACCGTTACGGAGGTTCGGTCTTCCTCTTCATCGTGAACCCAGGTGACTGGGATTCAAAGATCCTCTTAGCTGGAGCATTCTCGTCCATTTGCTCGATGTGGCTGAGCCAGTGCAGTCGACAGATTTTTACTTTCCGGACTACATCCACATTTTGTACAGCTCGTAGAGTTTTCGGTTATATCTTCTCCTCCATTCGCCCTCGACGTTGAATTTTTCTTTCGAAGGATCCCAAGATCTGCTCCTCTGTCTTACTTATCGTCCAGCATTCAGCTCCATAAAGCAGGACTGGCAAGATCAGGGTTTTGTGGAGAATGATTTTGGACCTTCGAGTTAGGAGTTTGAGTTCGAGCTAGTTGTTTGGACAAACCGAAGTAGCAGTGGTTGCCTAAGGTTATCGTTCGTGGAATCTCCACTAGAGTGTCATTTGTGGAGTTTATACTTGCCCTCCTAGGTAGATAAACTCCTTCACTACCTCAAAATTATAGCTCTCAATTGTTAGGTTTTGCCCTAGACGGTGCTTGACGGATCGGTTTTTGGTAGACAGCATGCAATTTGTTTTATCCTCATTCATCATGAGACCAACTCGTTTGGCTTGTTCTTCTATTGCCGTAAGAGCACGCTGGGAACGGGCGATGTTGTCGATATCGTCTGCGTATCCCAGCAGCTGGATGGATTTGTTAAATATAGTGCCTTCTGTGTTTACGCCGGCCTTTCGCACTATCTGCTCCAGCACAAGATTAAAGAAGTCACACAACAGCGCGTCTCCTTGCCGAAATCCAGTGCATGCTTGGAATAATTCGCAGGTTCTGTTCCCAAATGTTCCCAATGCATGATGCATTGCGAGTTCTCTAACGTGGTGTGACACAACCAGATCAGTTTTCTTTGGATCCCGAGTTCGGATGCTGTCGTATGCGGCTTTGAAGTCGATGAAAAGATGGTGAGTATCGACTTGGAATTCGTTGGTCTTTTCCAGGTCTTGGTCTATCGTCGATTTGCCGGACCGGAAGCCACACTGATAAGTGTCGATGAGTGTGGTGCAAAACGGCTTTAGTCGTTCAGATGTTACACTGGGTAGGATCTTGTAGGCTACATTAAGCAGGGGTATGCCTCGGTAGTTCTTGCGAGACAGAGAATCCAAACATAGGACAAAGACTCCAAATCCTTACAAGTTCTATAACAAGGCCCGTGTACAATCATGGCCTTTCCACATAGCATGCATTCCGTTGCGCCTACAAATATGTAAAATGTTTCACTTTTTTGTCACGCTTCGATTTGCTAACAAACGAAGTTACTCCACAGTGGCTTAAGAAGTTTTCAGTTCAAAAATCAAGAAAGAAATCACTATTTGTTTAAAATAATCTAAGAACACGTTACAATCTACAATCAATAAGAATTTAAAATCCAGCCGCCATCTACTTTCTTCCACTTCCGTTCCGTTTCAATTTTGTTTCAAACAAAACCAAAACCAATTGCCATTTCTGTGCAGCCACAAATTTGGCAGTCGTCGTTCTACAGCGCCACTATAACCATTTTGACATTTGCCAACGTACTGTCATAGACTGTGGAACTAAGAGTCTGTTTACTACGGGATTTTATCGATTTTTATGTGACATGCCGTAGTTTTTTTTCCCTGTGTTTCAGTGTACTTTACTCGATTTTTACCATTCAATTCGTGTCGTGAAAGAGATATTTCCCAAGAAATTAAAAAATCCATCAGTATTCTCGCGAAACAAGTTCAAAATGTATTAAGAATAGTGCAGTGAAAAGTGCACCGCTTATCACAGCGAGATTTGCACAATACACAAAAAAGAAAAAAAATTGTTTTTACCAAAATTCAATAGGAATTCATTATTTGTTGCAAAGCTGGTTAATGCCCAATTACTCAGAGTTTTGCAGAAGAAATGTGGATACCTTCAAATAATAAATACGGAGTCGGTGAGTAAATAATTAAATTTGCCTTTGATCAGTCTCTCTAATGCTCCTGAGGCGGGTCCTCATCAATTCCTCATCCTCACCTCCAATTAAACGACGAAATTTCTTTGTCTGCAACGAAGTATCTGATAATAATTGTTAATTAACCATTTCCCATTGTAGAACATCAAGCATTTTAAACACTTGTACGGACTATGGAATTTTTGTTTAGATATCTGTTTTATTCGTGCGATAAAAAAAAAATATGGGCGTATTAGAATGATTAATAGACTAATTATAAACCAGGAAAATAGTGATGAAGTTTTTCCCCCGCGTCCCTGTAATATGTACGTACAATTGAAGGAGGCTGTGCTCTGATTTATAATTCAGAAAAACCATGTATACAATTCAATTGACAGCATTTGGTAAATTAGTCAGACAAAGGACTGTGCGCTGATTAGCATGCAGCGAGTTGTTAACGAAGTTACTCACACAACTAAGTACTCGATGTGTACACTGCGTTTGGTTACATTTTGACCGGAAGTACAAGGCCATATGAGGTAAAACTATTAACAGCAGATAACTTTATGAGGAGAATTTAATTTTTCTGTTTATTCTTATTATATAGAAAGAGAAGGAAATTGTCTAGATACATATTACGTATGAGTATGTATAATATTTTCTTTTATTGTTATCTAGTGTACATACAGACATACGTGATACCGGCTTTCTGAATAAGCTAATAGAATAATTTAGCTGCACCTAGCACATAACAGTGATGAGTGATGAGAAACTTATGGATTTTGTTACAAACGTTTCAAGTTGACTGAAAGTACACTTTTATACAAAGGTGGTGGCACTTGTCAAATGGTGCACGATTTAGGTACATACCTACTTGTTAAAAACAAAAAAAAACTTTTTTTGTGCAGGAAGTTGGAAATCTAAAGACACTAACGGATCCCTATCCACCAGTGTATGGTATTCTTATTTAAAACCACCTCCCTCTTCTGTCAAAATCCATTTAGCATTCCATGTTTCTTTTCCATTTGAGTTATCGTCACTCTTATTTGCAGAAGTTCTTTTGTGCCATTCACATGTATGTATGTACGTTTTACGATGTTTTCTTTGGTAAGTGCCTCTGCTAATGTTGCGCCAAAGCTTCTTCTCTTTGTGTTAAATTTTGGGTAGTGAGAAAATGCTGTTGTGCCTCTTCATAATTTGGATAGCTGAAGTGCATAGTTATTTGTGAACCTTTAGAGGTTTAAAGGGTTCACCGAAGCTTTTTATCGGACAAGAGCACCGAAGGTATTCTTTAGAATATTTAGAATTTGGAAAAAATACAGATGGTAGGTCTACTACATCTTCAAACGCTATCAAGACTTCTTGAGATGGTTTTGAAGTTAACATTGTCCTGGAAGTCAGGAGGAGAATAGCATAGATAATTCGTTGGTTAAATTTTATTTTTTTTTTTAGAAGCTAGGTACCTACATTTACTAATTTTTTTTCAGAAGAGATGCCATTTTGGCTCAGTCTCTAAGCTCCATGCCATTAGGGTTCTGGCTTACATCCCCATGTTCTACCAACTAAATTGTTCTTACTTAAGGTGGCGCTACAGTCCGGGGTGGACCTGTGCTTCAACCAACAAGCGTCTCCAACCAGCTCGATCTTTATCTAGCTGCCTCCAGTTTCGCACGCTAAGTTAGTTGAGGTCCCCTTTAACTTGCGTGCGTCACCTGAGTCGCGGTCTTCCTCTACTGCGCTGTCCCTCGGCGGCAGATTCGAAGATTTTTCGGACCGAAGAATTGGTGTCCATCCGCTCTACATGGCCCAACCACTTCAGTCGTTGGACCTTCACTCTTCTGGCTAAGTCGATGTCGCTGTACCATGTACAGTTCATCGTTGTATCTCCTCCTCCACTCACCGTCTATGCAGACGAGACCGAAAATCACCCGAAGAATTTGCCTCTTGAAGCAGACAAAAGCACCCTCATCCATTTTTGATAAAGTCCATGCCTCTGCGCCGTAGAGTAGGACTGGGATTATTAGGGTCTTATGTAGGGTCACTTTTGTTGTTCGAGAAAGGGCTTAGTTAATCAATTGCCTTCTTAGCCCAAAGAAGCAGCGATTGGCAACAGTTATTCTTCGTTTGATCTCAGCCTTGTCTGAATTGATAGCGGAGCGTAGGTAGACAAAGTCCTTAACTACCTCAAATTTATATCTGTTGAGGGAGACGTTCTATCCCAACTAGACATTGCTCTGTATAGTTCGTCTCTATAGATGCTGTCATACGCCGCCTTAAAATCGATGAATAGACGGTGTGTATCGATTTGGAGCTCCTGGGATTTTTCCAAGATCCGCCATAGTGCGAATATTTTGTCGATGGTGGACTTTCCTGGTGTAAGATCACACTGATAAGGACCAATCAGGTTGATAACGAACTGCAGGATCTTGTTGGCGATCTTAAGAAGACTAATACCTCTGTAGTTGACGCAGTTTAGAGGGTCTCCTTTCTTGAGGATCGGGCTAACAATCCTGAGGTTCCATTCATCGGACATACTTTCTTCCGACCATATTTTACAGATGACTTGGTGTATGCTCCTTACCAAGTCATCGCCTGCCGCTTTGAAGAGATCGACAGTCAGGCCATCTGCTCCAGCAGCTTTGTTGGATTTCAGCTTAGATATGGCGATCTTCATTTCATCCAGGTCGGGTGGACGGAATTGTTGGTCTCCATCGTCCAGGTTGAAAGGTTCATTCTGTCTGACCGCGGTATTTGGTTCGTCGTCGCCGTTATACAGTCTACAGAAATACTCCTTCCAAATCCTCAGCATCGACTGCGATTCTACTAGTATGTTCCCTTGCTCGTCTCTACAGGCTTCGGTTCGGACATGTATTTTTTTTTTGTACCTTATGATAAAACTTCCGAATCTTATTCCTGAAGTAGCATCTCTCAATTTCCTCCGCCGCGCGCTTCTCATGCTCCTTCTTTTTCCTCCTGAGAAGCCGGTGCTCGTCTCTCCTCTTCTGCTCGTCCTTCTGTGCAGCGCCGCGTTGTATGCATCTTGCTTAGCTGCATGTGCTTTCCAGCACTCGTCGTCAAACCAGGGGTTTCGTTTTGGTGGCCGAGTGAAACCCAGCACATCAGTGGCGGCATCTCTGATGGCTTTATGGCAGTGTTGCCACTGGTCTTCAATACTTGATGGTGGCGGCATAGGACGCACTTGCCAGTGAAGCACGGCGGTCACGACAACTATTGAGAATTTTTTTCTTGAACCAGTATTTGAGTAGCGAATAATATTGAATTCCATATCGTGCCTTACTGTTCCAAGTAGCGACAAGACAAAGATCATTTAGTCGGCAGAGAACTGTGACTCTTCTACATATTATGTTCCCTTCTTCATCTCGGGTTTGGTAGTTTTAGCAAGATTCGTCCGCATGCGTGTCATGCTTTCTTTTTCTTTTCCTTGTAGAGTTCGCAAGAAACCCTTGTCCTTGTCAAATTTGTCCACCTAGAATTTGTTTTCTCGATACCATCCAGCTTGAGCTTGAGTTTATATGTTGCGATCGGTATACCCAAGGTGTCTCTTTCTGTGAGCACGTGTGCGGTTGTTCCATATCTGGCGAGTTCATCAGCCTTACAGTCCCCTGGAATATCTCTATACCCTGGCACCCAACAAAGGTAAATATTGAATTGCTCCGCCATCTCAATAGGAGATGATGGGCAATCTAGAGCTACAAATGAATATGAAGGGACTGATTCCAGGGACCTGATCGCTGCTTTACTGTCTGAAAAGATACGTATATCTGTGGAAGATATCACGTTTTTCTTAAGCCAAGATAAGACTTCTTTGATCACCAATATTTCCGCCTGTAATGATTTGGAAGACGGAAAGAGAGGCTGAGATTAAGGCTAACCCACCTACAGCCTCATTGGTTTTAGATCCGTTCGGTGTAAAAATGGATCGAATTGTCCTGAAGATATGACTCATTCTTTCAGAGTAACCTGGAGGGAATGGTAGCAGTGAAGTTTTTATTGAAATTTAGCTTGAGTGTGGTGTAGTCTATGTTTCCGGGGAAGATTTTGAATTTGTTCAAAATGGAGGCGTGGCCAAAATCTTTGGTAGATTGATTTGAGGCGAACAGCCGAGTTAGCAGCCATTTGTCTGCCGTTGAGGGGTGTCAGGTGAAACAAAATGTCCAGTGCTGCTGAGGGTGTCGTACGAAGTGCCCCGCTTATGCATAGACATGCTGATCGCTGGACCTTACTTAGAGGATCCCGGTTAATAGGCTTATCTAAGGCGGTCCACCAGACAGCCACCCCGTACATGAGTATCGGTCTTATGACCGAGATATAGAGCCAGTGAGTAATACGAGGTTTATTCCCAATAGTTTTTTTGCAAGAGAAAAGTGTTATTGAGGCTTTCCTTACTCTTTCTTGTATGTTAGGTTTCCAGCTTAAATTCTTATCCAAAATAAGACCCAGATATTTTGCTTCGTTAGAGAAAGTTAAGCTAAGGGAAGGAGGGTCAATGACTGGAATTTTATATTTCCTGGAAAGGGAGTATCAATTCAGTTTTGTGGGGGTTTACACCCAAACCACACCGAACCGTCCATCTAACTAGCTTTTTTAAAGCTCTTTGGGGGAGTTCTTTTAGGGTAATCAAGTGTTTTCCTGAGACTGCTAAAGCCACGTCATCCGCATAAGCAATCACCGTGCATCCCTTTGCTTCTAACGATATCAGTATTTCATTTATCACCAAATTCCAGAGAAGAGGGGATAGAACGCCGCCTTGTGGGGTGCCTTTACTAACCGATCGTCTGTGCAGATACCCCACCCAGTTCTGAGTTAATAATCCTGCTGGAGAGCAGGAAGTTAATCAATGCGCCAAGTAAGCTAGGTTAGGTTGAGGTGGCTGCCAGCTATTGCCAGCACACTTAGACCAGTGATAGGTCCATTGTGATATAGGTTAGGTTAGGTTGAAAGTAAGCTATCTACTTTCAAATCCGCTAGCTAGTGCATCCGCGATTGCTGATGTATTGACGTTGTTGAATGCTCCTTCTATGTCTAGGAAAGCTACCATAGTATACTTCCTGTAAACGATGGGTCACGAATTTTTATGAAAAGCCGATTGGCAAAGTATCCGGCCATCTTTCAGCTTTTCGTAATTTGAGAGATCCATTTTAGTTTGGTTGGAACCAAGTAGCAGTCCGACTCAGGATAAGCTGCTGAAGTAGTGCATTGGGCCGATCACAATATGATCAGTCTATTTAAATGTTTGATTGTGAATAATAAGATCCAGAAGTTGCGTGGTCTCTGCAGAGTTGCACAGTGTTTCCGGAAACTGTGTCATGAAGGCTATATACCTACTCAATCTGCAACTTGACACCGAATGTCCTCCTTTTTTTTTCCTGAAAATCGAAAAGCATCAGAGACTACTTTTCAAAAGCCGAGGTCTCCGATTATTATTTGACTTATATTTTGTTTCGCAGCGTAAGATTCATATCATCTGGGGCCTACAAGGTTTTCTCTTTCGCAAGAAATTATGAACTCTGGTTATCGGTAGCTTACGTCCTAAGCTATGGGTGCTGATGTTGTACCACCAAAGAAGCACATATGTGATCCAATATCAACGACATGTTGTTGCAAAGTGATGGATATTTTCTTCTTTAACGAATAAACGACAATTACCAAAACTGTTTGTGGGGCTTCTTCAAATTATACATCGAGTTGTGTTGATGATATGAAAACGGTTATTGTACGCAAATTATTTGGCCAATAATTGTACTAATATGTAACAGGATATCAATGCCTTCCTTTCAAGTGAGCAAATTATATTACCTATCTTAATGTTTGCACTGATCACGTGACTTAAACAAGCAGAACAAGGAAGTGACTGTCTGATATATTAACACTAGAACTAGATGATTAGATTAGATTATTAGTTTAGGGAGCATTGACTCATCTTTGACCTATTATGCCATACCACGGCCTTTTCTAGAAGTGTTCTTATCCACTTCAAATAACGTTAGAAAGTTTATAATATTTTCTCGGTCAATACAGGCGAGGTGGCGCTTTAGGAGTCTAGGCATTTTTTTTGAAGCAATAATAGGCGTTTTTCTTTTTTAGTTCAGAGCAGAGCCTGAGTTGTCAAAAAAAATTCGTGTTTCTTTTTTAGCTCAGACACATCAGAGCTCCGAATTCGTTTTTCTTTTTTCGTTCAGAGCGTGCTCAGAGCGCGCTCTATGAGCTCAGAATAATTTGACTGAGCATTCAGAGTAAAAAGCTGAGCACAGCCATTTTTCGCATTTGACCTGAGGGAAAACAAAGGAAAAGAAATCAAATGACGGCTAAGTGCTCAAGTGTGTTTCATAAACAAATCAGAGCGCTCTGAGCTCTGCTCTGAACTAAAAAAGAAAAACGCCTAATAACTACGTGGTGTCAAACATAGCTGTAAAAGAATGCATTCATTTGGGAATTTAACTCTTACGGTGACTGGTGACTAATAAGTTTAAATCACCATTCATTTTGAAGTCATTGAATGAGCATTCAATGAATGGCAGTCAATATTTCCATTCATTTGCATTCATTTGAAGTCTTTTGCATTCATTTCCATTATTAGCTTTAGCAGAATTTAGATGAGTTTCTTCGTGGGTTTCTGATAAACTTCCAAAGAGTGAGGATCAGTGCTCAACAGTTTTGGAGGAGGAAGTTCGGAGTCTTACTCGCTTTTCTACGGAATCAGCAGGTAACGTTGTTTTCTAGGCTCAGCTCCTTACGATGTGTGGGGTAACCTTATATGGCATAGTGTGTGATATCTAGAACTAGCTCAACCTATTCAGGACAACTTTTCTTTAGCAGAAATTGAAAATGAATGGGAATGGCGATTGAATGCAAAAGACTTCAAATGAATGCCATTCATTGAATGAAAAAATTGAATGCTCATTCAATGACTTCAAAATGAATGTTGATTTAAACTTGTAACCATTCAACAGTAAAGTCAATGAATGAATTCATTTCGCATGAATTCAATTCAGTGCATTCCGTGAATGCATTTTTTTACAGCTCTGGTGTAAAAGATCGTAATGTATCCAATAACACATTACGCGTGAGGTATAGGTAGACGAATGCATCGCTACCATATCTAATGCCGAGCCGTGCGAAATTCGAAATTCTCATCGAACGTGTGACAAGTGAATTTCGATGTTCCCATGACGTGCGTCTACCTGATCCTTGGAACAACACTTCCTTAGGTATGCAGGTAGGTAGAAGTGGTTGAATCTGGTGAAACCTGCCAGAGACACAAGTAGCGCGGGTGCGCCGTTTTGATGCCACAACTCACGTGACCTGGATGTTGATGGGCGTAGCTGTGGTTTTCAAATCCATCCTGTGGAGTTTAGAAAATCTCAGATAGTTCCTTGAACAAGGGTTTTCCGAGTGTGCGCTGCCTAGCTATGGCAAGTGCTGGGCAGTCACAGATGAAGTGAAATATAGTTTCCTTTTAATGTGAATTGCCGCAACTACTGCAGTGGGGGTTGAACGGGATGCCTAACTTGGCAGCGTGTGGACCAATTGGCCAGTGGCTCGTGCGAATTGCTGTGATTTTTGCAGTCTCAATGCGGTTCCTATTAATAAGGTCATTCGTTCTGTTTTTATTGTAGGTGAGCCATATCCGTCTGGATATGGTACAAGTTGCTAGACTTTTCCACCTAGAGTTGGCAATAGCAAGAAAGTGTTGGAAAATTTTACCCTTGATGATTCCCATAGGGGAGCAGACTGACTCCGCAAGGGAGACATCCAGGGTAGAACCACATCTGGCTAACGCGTCGGCTCTCTCGTTCCCCTCTATGTTACTATGGCCGAAAACCCAGAGGTGAGTGATATTTAACCGAGCGTTTGCCTGCGTTAAAGTTTCCTTACTCTGCTCAACTAGTTTAGAGGACGAAGTAAGTGAGTGGAGCGCTTTGGTGGCAGCCTGGCTATCAATAAAGATCCACTTCATTTGACTTCTCTCCGATTTGGGGAGTCGAGTTGGGTTTTAATCACGAACGTGTTCGGTCGGTTTATATTTTTTGAAAAATTCTTAGAGGAGGTATAGGAAAATGTTGTTTAGCGCAGCTCCGCCCAAGAGTAGATGACCAAATTTCTTTGCAAATCAACCAAAGCTAATCACACACCTACTCAAGCTGAGAGCAAAGTAGTAATAACAAGCAAATGATTTCTTATTGAAGTTGCACATAGTAAATCGTGAAGTGGAGATGCATGCCAAGTGGACAAAAGCTGTTGAGGACTGTCACCATTTGTATAGCAAAACAATGGATCCGTACCAATATTTGTATGCAGCAAATTCACCACAATAAATCTGTAAGAGATTGGATCATTTAGATCAGATGATCATTTACAGAACTAAACATGCCCAGTGCGTGCAGAAAAACTTAGATTCTGCAATAAAGCAGGAAGGTATTCAATAGGTTAGACTAGGTTAGGTAGATAGACGTCCCATGGATAGACGCCTATAGAATTCTCTGTAGAAGAATTCTACCCGTAAAACCATTTAGAGTTGTTGATGAATAAGAGGATCTTCCTTAGGGAGATTTGACTTAGGTCACCGTTGTCCTTGAAATGATAGTGCCCAAGAAATCTTCTGCTGTGGGAGAGCGCTGGACAATGGCAGAGGAGATGAGTTGTGCTTCCTCCTTCTCATCTCTACAGCTTCTGCAGAAATCATTGAAGAGAGCCCCTAATCTTCTGGCGTGCTGTCCTAGTAGGCAATGACCTGTGATGACACATAATAATGGTGCGAATTTGTGTAATAATCTTCTTTGACTTATGGTCGTCAATTTCAGGCCACATAAGTCTGGTGGAGTGACACGTATGACCGCCGTTCCACCTGGAGTTAGTTTCTCTAGTTATATTTTGTGTGATAATGAGTTTCACTGTACTGTTTGGTATAGCCAAACCTTTGTTATGAGAAGGAATCTTTAGGGTCGTATCAGATCTGGCAAGTTCTTCGGCTTTGCAGTTACCAGAGATGTCACTATGTCCAGGCACCCAACTTAGGTGAATGTTAAACTGCTCAGTCATCTCTCTAAGAGACTATAGGCAATCGAGGACCATCAGAGAGTTGTTAGTGACATTTGATAGGGACTTCAAAGATTCTGGCTGTCGCTGAAGATACAGAACCCCATAGGTTCCAGTTGTCGTGAAAAGACTTTTTTTTACAAGTAAGAGATTCTTACATCCTCACCTGACCATCAGATATAATCTACATTGATCAAAGTATTGCGCGAATAGGATCTCTCCCAATGTCAACTCACTTGACTAACCTAATCTAACCTTTTTTGTCACAATCGAAACGGTCAAGTAACACATAGCGTTTCACACTTTCATATCATTCGACCATGATACGAGGTTTATATGTAAAAATCGACAGGGAGCGTTCGTAAATGTTGACAAAGCACCGCCAAGTGGGTCCCAAAAGGAAAGAAACTTCCTCTCAAAACAACCCCGAGAAGTGTCAACGAATTCATCTGTAATTAACCCAATTAACCTGCCCTGCCAAACTCTCCAGCGGCGTGGTATATCAGTATTATTTGCATACGATAGCTCTTGTGGGCTTTTAATTTTGTTTTCCATTTAAAAGACAGACGTCATCAAGTTCATTCGTATATCAACTTAATATTTTAGTTCTTTCCTGTAGGTTTTTTATTTTCCTTTTTCGTTCGTGAATTTTGATGGCAATGAATTTTATTTTTGCTGGACAGAGGAAAAAAGACACATGTCCCCCCGTGTCATCGCAAATGCAAACTTAATTTGATATAAAATACGGACCAAGGGGCACAGTATGCATATTTAAGTGATAACAGTTACAAGTTAATTTATGTACAACATTCAAAAACATGCAGTCCATCATTTTTAATTTTTTTTTGTAGATCCAATGAAGGTACGGGGTTTATTTTATTGTATTGTATAATACTATTCCTATTCGGAAATATAATGGTTTCCGTCTTCCAAATCATTGCAGCGTGTTCCAGGTGGAATTATTGGCAATAAAAGAAGTCTTATCTTGGCTAAAGAAAAACGTGATATCTTCCACAGATATCCATATCTTTTCAGACAGTTGAGTAGCAATCAGGTCTTTGTTGTTCACAAAGCCGCACCTAGTGGGTGACGATGGTGTAGTGGGTAGTGTGTTCGCTTGTGACCAGGCCTGTTCGAGCCCGGTCGGGGAATAGCAGCAACAGTCACCGAATATAAAGAGAGAAACAAACAAAGTTTGAGTTTCTCAAACTTACTTAAGGTGGCGCTACAGTCCGGGGTGGATCTGGGCCTCAACAAACAAGCATCTCCAGTCAGCTCGATCTTTAGCCAGCTGTCTCCAGTTTTGCATGCTAAGTTGGTTGAGGTCCCCTTCAACTTACATGCGTCACCTGAGTCTTGGTCTTCCTCTACTGCGCTGTCCCTCGGGGGAGGATTCGAAGATTTTTCGGACCGTAGCATTGGTATCCATCCGCTGTACATGACCCAGCTACCTCAGTCGTTGGACCTTCACTCTTTTGGTTAAGTCGATGTCGCTGTACAGCCGCCCGTATAGTTCGCCGTTGTATCTCCTCCTCAACTCACCTTCAATGCAGACGGGTCTGAAAATCACCCGAAGAATTTTCCTCCCGAAGCAGCCAAGAGCATCCTCATCTATTTTTGATAAAGTCCATGCCTCTGCGCCGTAGAGCAGGACGGATTATTAAGGTCACTTTTGTTGTTCGAAAGAGGGCTTTTCTGGTCAATTGCCTTAGCTCAAAGAAGCAGCGATTGGCAAGAGTTATCCCTCGTCTGATCTCAGCGCTGGTGTCATTGTTTGGAGTTTCTCAAACCACTAAACCAAAAACGTTGTTTCTGCTTGGGAGTTCAATGGACCGAAACGAGTTTGAGTGCTCCTGGGATTTCGTAATTTGCTTTTAAAAGAAAAGAAAAAAAGCGTTCAGATCCTTGGAATCATTCTCTTCAAATTCGCTAATAGCTCTTGATTGTCAATCATCTTTTATAGATACGGCGGAGCAGTTCAATATCCACCTTTGTTAGGTGCCGGGCCATAGAAATATTCCAGGGGACTGAAAGGCATATAAACTCGCCGGATATAAAACAACTATACCCATGCTTCCAGATAAAAGCACCTTGGGTGTACCGATCGCTGAATATAAACTTAAATTCAAGCTGGATGCTATCGTGAAAACAAATTCTAGGTGGACAAGTGGTACAACGTGTCTACCGACAAAGCGGATTTGGCTACGGCTGGATCTGAAACGCTCTAAGAATTTAATTTCTCTCAACAAACGTGCAACAGGACTTGGCGTACATTCCAACGATTTTTCTGGAAGCTGAATCCACGAGGAAACCATTCTCTACCTTCCCTATAGCTACCCAGCTCTCTCCCGCAATAGAAGGCTCCACTTAGGAGAGTTCTACTTTAACGACTTACTCGATCTGACAAACACAGATGTCAGAAACCTACTTTGCTTCATCAGAAGCTCCAATTGGTTCAGCTCTCAGATCTCTCAAGATCCATATGGTATGACAATAGACCTTTCACTGATCTAAGTATGTTGGCAGCAGCTACCAGCCACTTCTACCTCACCTAATCTGACATAAATGGTTGCGAGAAACTGGGCTCCGGTTCTCTATGAGCTACATATGTACGTTTGGACCAAACAATGTGGATTGGGGGAACACCCCCAGAAAACTGAACTAATGCTGTTTACTAACAAAAAAAAAACGATATCACCTACCGACTATTCAGGGTATTCCCCTTAAGCTGTCTGATAGCGCGTCTCATACTCGACAGATAGCTGAATATTAAAGAAAAAGTGAAAAAGGCATCGATAACCTTCTATACCTGTCCCGAAAAACGGGAAAACTGTGAATCCAGGCCCAAAATAACCTTATTGGTGTACTCTACCGTCATCAGACCCATATTCACATACAGATGACTGGTCAGGTGGCAGGCTGCCATCAAAACCACTAACCTCAGAGTTAAGATCAAAATAGAGGGATTAGTATGCGTTAGAACACCAACAACGGGGATGAAAGCAATTCTTAACCTGCCTCTAACCCTCTACATACAGAGAGCCACAGCGAAGTGTTCTAAGAATCAGCTAGTCAAAACACTGGAGACCGAATCTGCATGGACATGCCGGGATACTAACCAACTATCTGGGCGCTAATGACAACTCGGACTACTTTGTTCCGGACTTGAACTTCGAGAGTCCCAACAGAGCCCAAATTCAGCTACAAAAATGGCTCATAGACATAGGTAGGAGCGGGTCTTCTCTCCGCGGAGCTAGGACGAAATAGCGGTGACAAGAGCCGTTCAATTGGCGTCAATGACATTTACATTGACAGCCAGGCGGCTATAATAGCATCTGCTACGCAGATTATATCGAACCTTGTAAAGTGTTGTCGCGAAGAGCCAAGTGTTCTTGGCATGCTGCACAATGCAAAACTCTGCTAGGTTTCTGGTCATAGCGTTGTAACTAAACAGCTGATGAATTAGCTAGAAAGGTTTATCCCTAGACCGAGAGGAAGCAGAAGACATGGTTAAACTTCCACTTTGCAATCTTAGAGCCAAAATTGCAAAAAAATAAAAAAAAAAATCCTTAAATCAAGGAGGTTGTGGCCAGGGTATGATAAAGGAATGACCAAAACGCTTCTATAAAAAGTCAGGAAGTCGCTGTCAATGCTGGTAGGGGTGTAGGGAAACTTCACACCATGCAGCGATCGTGTAGTGGGTAGTGTGTTCGCTTGTGCCCCGACCGTGCAGGTTCGATCCTGGTCGGGGAATAGCAACAGCCACCGAAAATAAAGAGAGAAACGAACAAAATCTGAGTTTCTCAAACCACTACACCAAAAAGGGGTTTCTGCCTGGGAGTACAATGGACCGAAACGAGTTTGAGTGCTCCTGGGATTTGGAAATTTCCTTTAAAAAAAAAAAAAGGACACAGCCCCTTCAGTTGAACTTTAATTTCAGAATAACTGCCTTCGCTTCACTACGGTCTCGAAAGTGTTATATTTCATCGGCCTGCGTGACAGCGGTATGTTGGTTGTTGTCACAGTCTGGAGATGTGTCTTTCTGTTTTCTCAGCACCAGCAGTGACTCTACAACGTAATGGATTTCCTGACAGTGTATTATAAGTTCAGGAACACTAAAGCCTAGAAAACAACAGGCTTTATAGGTTCTGCAACGAAGCACCCTTGAGGGAGTCTATATGGGACATGTGATTCCCCGTAAAGTTGTGGTACCATTTTTAACAATGGTTTTTTGTCGGTTGGTCAATGTTCTGTGGTTTTAATAAAGTCCAAGTCCACTTTCGAAACTTGCCCAAATTATTCCAGTTCTCCGAGCAGTCTGCTTTCTAAATGACGAAGGCAACGGATTTGAAAGTTTAGGCAACTATTGATCAAGTTTTTGATGGTCCTTATTTTTTTTACACATCTAGACAGCTGCTAAAATAGTCTGGATGACTCGTCCCTTGAAAACTTCATGCGCGGCCTTAAAATCGATAAAAACTTGGAGAGTATCATTTTGAAATTCCTCGGCTTTCTTCCCGATCTGCTTTGTTGTGGTTGGTGACGGACTTGTTTCTCATTAGGCCACACCGATCTGATTGGTCCATAATCAGACTGTTAACAAAAAAAAAATAGACTTTAGGCGCGCATATAATACACCAAATAAGGTCTTTTAAGCGAAACTGAAGAGTTTAGAGTGTCTTCTTTCTTGAGGAGACCAAAAAGTAGAGCTGGGATAATCCGAGTCTTATAATTGTTTGAGTAAGAGCTTTGCTACTCAGTAGCCCTCTGATTAACTGATTTATTGGCTCGTGTTATCCGAGTTTATAGCGTCTTCGTTGACAAATTCTGTAATTACTTCAAAGCTGTAGCTATCTTTTGTGGGGTGCTTCTTGTAATGATGGGTTTCCTTCATCACATTCTACAAATGAAATGCCTATAGTACTGCCGTAGGTAGGTAGATAGAGATGTCGATTCAGCATGAACCCAAGTAGCACAAGATGTGTCTTTTTGTTACCACGACTCATGTGACCTGGTTGGTGATGTGTGTGACAGCCGGTGCTTAGCTCCAGTCTGTGGAGTCAAGAAAGCGGATTAGATCTCTTATCCCTTTACCCGAGATGTCATTTAGTTCGTCGAAGAATGGTTGGTTTAGTGCACGTAGTCTGGCTCTTGCTAGTGCCGGACATTTGCAGAGGAAATGGGAGAGAGTTTCCTTCTCATTTTCGTTCCCGCAACTACGGCAGTGGGGTTGTACGGAATGCCTAGTTTGGCCGCATGGTCTCCGTGATTCTGGCGATATAAGAGCCGGTTCTGTTTATTAGGTCTTCTGTTTTACTCTTATCGTAAGTAGGGCATATCTTCCTTGATAAGGCGCAGTTAGTGAACCCCTAGCATTGGAGGTTTGCCTTCTGCAGGAAGTGTGAATGGATTTGTCCTTTAACCGCTCCTAGCGGGATATGGACCCATGTCGCGAGAGCTAAGCCATGCCTGGCCAGTTCATCTGCGCGCTCGTTTCCTTCTATGTCACTGTGTCCTGGAACCCAAAGCAGTGTGATCCTGAAATGTTCACCCAAGTAGGCAAGTTCGTTCCGGCCAGTTTGGAGGATATGGTAACCGAGTCAATAGCTTTGATAGCGGCTTGGCTGGCTATCCACAAGGATAGCAATATTTTGTTTGTGCGTTGTGTCACGCCCAAGTTGCGTGCATGCTTCACGGAATGCCAGTAGTTCCGCCTGGAAAACAAACTCCGGCAGAGGGTATGATAATGATATTTTTAGTGATCCCGTGTAGATACCAATGCTCCGGACCGAAAAATCTTCGAATCCGCCCCCGTGGGACAGCGCAGTAGAGGAAGACCGCGACTCAGGTGGCGCACGCAAGTTGAAGGGGACCTCAACCAACTCAGCGTGCGAAACTGGAGGCAGCTAGCTAAGATCGAGCTGGCTGGAGACGCTTGTTGGTTGAGGCCCACGTCCACCCCGGACTATAGCGCCACCTTAAGTAAGTTAGAGTAGATATCGGCCCACACACAACAGTCCATCTTTGATACGTCGGTGTAGATGATCGTGTTGAAGTTCTTTCTGCCACTGAGCTCTGGTAGGAAATCCTACGTGGACATTTTTTTGAAGTTTCGTTTGAGTGTGATGTAGTCGGTTGGAAATGTGACCATAGCTCTAGATAACGAATCCAGAATGTTGCTGTGGCCGTAGGGCCTTGCAGTCCAGCTCCCAGATTCTTTGAGTCTGATTGCGTTGCATAGTGCGGTATCTTTTGTGTGTAGATCGAGGGACATCCATTGTGGCCGATCTCCAAGCACCCGTTGTGCCTATACTGGCTGTGTTTTGGAGCCTTTTTAGTTTCTTGAGCTTGCAATCCTTTCTCAAAGCGCGCCACCATACTAGTGACCCGTAAGTGATAATTGCACGCACTACGGCTTTGTACATCCAGCACTGCCGTACACTTTGTATAAGTTTAACGGTATGATAGCTCTTCCGCTTTCAAAATTGAAACTGAAAGTGAATTCAGTGAACCTGTGCGACTGGATTACCTGTGCAATTTCATTAAAATCCCGCCCAACAATACAAGAAATAATAATAAAGCAAACCATCATCGTATGGAGAACATAATTCTGAAATGTGCGGTGGATATATCAGTGCTAACCAAATGCATAAATGATTGAAAAAAAAAAAAGGGGAAGGCGCAACTAAACAGGAAACAGCGTCTTTTTTTCTTGCTCCCAAGATATCTGATGGTTGTGCACTGAATTCGTAATGTGAATGTTAGCGGCTAAGTAAAAATAATGTCCACTGTTCTACTCGTTCTATGGTGTACGAATTCTTGCTTTTATGCAAGCCTATACAAGTATGAATATCATATTATGATTGGAGGAACAATGATTTCCGTCGATTTAGGCATAAAATAATTGAAGTTCAATAACATGTGAAGTGGGTATCTATGTATATAAACATGACACATCCGAGTGTTTATCCACTGAAGAAGAAGTTTATTTTGTTGTTTGTGTTCTGCGGATTCATATTTTATTTGGAAGCATAAAGAAATGCGAGAGCTGAAATTGGAGCAAAGCGTCATAAGCACGCAGTTTCTCTACTCTTTATGAGAAGACTGTCGTCGACATAACAATACTTTTTAATGTTGTGTGTGACATATATGTACTTAAGTATGTATTTTTGTGAAAGTATATTCTTTTCTACTTTTTTTCTTTTTAAAAGTCTGATTGCATAGGTTATGTAAACCCGGTAGGTATGTAGTTAGCGTTATCAACTTACGGATTTTTTTGGTTGCGCCAACGGATGTGGCGTATCTTCTAAAGATACTAGTAGCCCGGGCCACTTGCATGCACGATTCGTAAACCTGGTTAGGTAAGGTAAGGTTATGGGGCCCACTTAGGCCAGAACAAGGCCCATTGTAACACCGCGTGTAGAAAGCCGGAAACCAGCCTGATAGGCCTCACATGTGTAATTTCCTGTAGGAGAAGAGAAGAAGTATAAGTTTGGGCAACCGTACCGGTGTAAACCCTATATTGTGCCACACTTAGTGAAGAACCAATTAGACCCGCATATAAAGCTCTTAATTTTTAAGATATCGAGCCTGGCTATGTCATTGAAGAAGTACTCCCCTCATGTTTTCCTCCTAAGCCTTGATAGAGCAGGGCATGTACAGAGAAGTTGCGTAGTCGTTTCTTCTTCTTCCTCGTCCCTGCAGCTTCTACAGAAGTCGTTAAAAGGTACGCCCATTTTAATGGCATGCCTGCCAATCGAACAATGCCCCATAAGGGCTCCTACTATATTCCTAATGTGTTTCCTATTCACGGACAGAAATCTTCCTGTTCTCCTCAGATCCAGGTTGGGCCAGATCTGTTTTGACAGAAGACAAGTATTGATATTATCCCACCTGCTATTAGCTATTCTTCTAGCTTCGCCATCAAGATGAGATTTTATCGATTCTAGAGAGGTAAGTGGTTCCCCTCCATCTTCAGAGAGGATCCGACCCGCGCCTTCCTTAGCTAGTTCATCCCTCTGCAGTTGCTCGGAACTTTCCTGTGTCCTGGAACCCAGCGCAGGGAAACGTCGCATCTGTCAGCGATCTCATTCAGAGACCTGCGGCATTGCTTTACCAACTTGGATCGTATTGTCGGTGATTCCAAGGCTTTTATCGCTGCTTGACTATCTATATATAGTACAATAGCGCTACCATCTCCCGCGTTAATCGAAAGCCAAGCCACAGCTTCTCGGACTGCCGTAATTTCCGCCTGAAACACACTACAGTGATAGGGCAGTCGCATGGCAATGTTTAAGTTGGGTGCACTGAAGAAGACTCCTGCTCCCGTGCCATACGCCGTTTTAGATCCATCTGTGTATATCTCTATCGCAGATTCGTCTAAGACCCCACCAGATTCCCAAGCACTTCTGCAAGGAATTCTTGTCTTGAATTTGAAGTTGAAGTCTATATAGGGGGCAATATAGCCCGTACCGCTAGGGATGGTAATGCTGTTGTAAAGGATCCTCCCGTGGCCCGTATTATCACTGGCCAACTGGGAGGATTCCCTCAGCCTTAAAGCTGCTCTAGCTGCCATTGGCTTCCCATAGATAACAATAAAAAGTAAATGGAGCATTGTCTGCATTCGCAAACCTGAGTACTCGATTACAGGAGTGCGCCTACGTGCTATCCCACACCCTACACTCGTGCCGTCTCGGCTTGATTTTCACTTATGCTCTCCCTTACTCTTTCCTACCGTCCAAGTTCCTTCATGATAGTCGCTGCAACCTGCTTCACAGCATCCCATATTGCGCTTGACGTTATCATGAGGTTCACGATGTTCTCGGGAGTTGGTGTTTCTCTAATTTGTTCCTCCAATTCTCTGCGCTCTGAATGAAAACAAGGGCACTGGAAAAATACGTGCTGCGCATCTTCTTTTGCATCTCCGCAATTTAAGCAGTTAAGAGAATCTTTGAGTCCAAACTTATGCAAGTACGCTCGAAAACAGCCATGTCCGGTTAGGAGCTGGCTGAGGTAGAAATCTACTTTTCCGTGGTGTCAGTCTACCCATTTGTCAACTTTCCCTTTTAAAATTGGTTCCATCTCTCCTGTCATGCTCTCATGCTTCGCTGTCATTTTCCTAGCTTGATACCTTGGACTGAGGCTTGAGGTTCCCGGATTTTGGTATCTGTAATTCGCTAGCCGAGATATCTGCTGGTAGCATTCCCGTTATGACACAGATGGCATCATCTGACACTGTCCGATATGCACGGCACACCCTCAGCGCACATAGTCGGTTGACGATGTTAATCTTTCTTGCGTAGCACTTAACCTTCACTGCTTTGGCCCATATTGGTGCCGCATACATTGTGATGGACTGCACCAGCCTTGAAAGTATTAGTTTCCTTTGCTTGTCTATTGGTTTTTTCCTTTCGGTAGCAGCACTAGACGTTGCTTTTTTCATTGGTCTGGAAAATCCCCTTCAACTGGAAAAGTCATCAACTTACAGGTGGCTAAGATCTTATGTTCAGCCAATAGGTCCATCATCCTTATTCTGAGTTCTTCTTTTAATTTTGCCCTTCTTCCAGACCTTGACGTTGACGATGACGTATACACCTCTCTACATTTTCTACCTTCAGTATTGTTTTTAAATGTTAAATCCGTCAATATCTAGATGTATCTATCTAAATTACACCTGCGATGACCAGCGTCGTGTGGAACATGGACAATCATTTTTTATTTTATTTTTTTTTATATTTCAATAGCGCTAAAGGGGTTATAAATACTCTTATGATGCTACTCACACAGCGCTGTTGGTGAAGTGATTTTTGACACTCAGGTGACACTCGGAGCAACCTAACTGTTAGGGTGGTGTCCAGAATGGCTGGGGAGAATTATGGTACTGTTTCCATTGCTTATAATTCACAGTATTTCTTTCGAACATCCCAATGTCAAAAGTACGATCAATACTTTCAAGCCATATGACCACCCTTCTGCCAGCGTTATGCCAATGCGGCAGAGTTGACGTCAGCTTTTTGTCGTATTTGATCGACTTTTTTTTTTTACTTTGGGATTAAAACCTGGAACCTTCATCGTGACAAGCGATGATGCAGCCACTACATGTAACATAAACAGTGGACTGATCCCTTTTTATTCCCATAAGCTCTGATCTGATGTCGCTTTACCTTTGATGGTTTACGGAGTAAGTGCACTCCCCCTTTGTGCTCATGAAGGGAAGAATTCTCAATTGCCAACTCTAGGTGGAACGATCTAGAAAACTGTCCAATATCTATACAGATATGGCCCACGAACAATAAAAATAGGACACATGACCTAATCAACAGCCCCCGCACCCGGCCAAAAGAGCAAGAATTGTAGCAATTAGTAGGGGCCACAGGGAAATTGACTCAGACGCAACCAAGTTAGGCATTTCCTTTTACACTCATTGCCACGGCTGCAACAATACACAAAAAAAGAAACCCCTGTTCTACTTTATTTCTTACTGCTTGGCACTAGCTACCCCCAAGCATCTCACATTTGGCAAAGCCAAGATCAGAGATATCTGACGTAAAATTCTGCAACATCCTTTCTCAAGTTGATGATGATAAATTTGAAAACTTCTCCTCTTAGTCACACCCAGCAAAAGCATGGTCACGTGAGTTGTGGTGTCAAAAAGGCACAGTAACACTTTTTATATTTCCGGTAGGACTACCAGACAGCCGCTTTTACCTACCTTGGTAGGAAGTAACACTTTTTGGTTTTGCGTCAAATGAATAAAATGCTCTGCCTTATTTAATATCTTAGATCTTGTTTACCATGAATATCTCGAAAGCTTTGAATCACTCACATTCGGAATACAATCCATTCCTTCTCGAATGATAGCACTTTTGATTTCGCTTATACTTCAACGTCTCCATGACAATAGCCTCAAGCCTTTGATTCCCAGCGATAGCGAATGTCAATATCACAAATGCTGCTAAAGGTGGTGCTAGAGCTAAATGCCTCGATTTTATCAAACGATATAATCAGTTGTTCTGTTCCACAATCTGCTTGAGCATACTTGATCATGTTCAGCGGCAAGCACTTAGACTAATCGGTGGTCCGCAAGTTTTACTATCTGCGCTTCGTTACGCTTACAGTAATTGCATATTCTTTAACACCTTCATCTGTCAGATAAAGAGTGCGGATTGTTGGTCTAAAAATTCTTGTCTTACTTTCATTTCAAATTTCAAAATTGTGTGTCAGTTGAAAATCGTTACAAATCAGCTGTTATGCCAAACGCATTTTTGCGCGATTGCAGACCTTTGCAAGTAATTTTGTTTTCTTTTCGTACTTGGACGAATATTGGTTAAAATTAAAATGCAGTTTTATAATTTAATGGAAGTAGTTTAATTTTCACATGGTTTTATTGTATAATTCATTGATTTTGTAGTACTCAGCAAATTGTTGATCTGTTATGATTACACTTAACCTGTGATAAAAGTAAATTGCCTTTGGGAAAGCTCATAAGTGTATTTCTTTCATAAAATGTTATCGTACGAGCAATTTGTGTTTTATTATTGAGCGCATATTGACAAGTTACAAAGTAAACTCCAATGCGAAAACAGAAAGTAAAAATTTAGTTTTGACTTGGATGTCATATCTGACGTTGTATTGTTTTTCAGTCAAGTTTCAGCGTTCCATATTCTAGTCTATCTGAAATTTCAGATATCTAGATATCGGAACGCGCCCATTGCCTTGCACTACTCTCTCATCTTTGACATAACAATCAAAGTTACTGATTGACCTCAATTGGTAATCGTAGTCATCACTTATGCCACACTGTGTCAATTGGCGACAAATCGAGCAGATACTTATTTGGTGAGCTACAGGTTCATATCAGATTGTAGCGTCTTATAAAATAAGTAAATGACAAGCTAAATTTTTGAGCGAGAAATATTGAAAGCCTCTTAACTTATTATAACTTAATGTGAAGAAAAACTTATAAACTTATTTTTGGATCAAGCATTTTTTAAGTAAATTTTTTTTTATTTTTTATCTTTTTAGCCATTCACAACTGGCATGGCGAAGTCCGTTTTGGTCTACCCCTCGATGTTGGTGACTCTGTTGAAATCCTCGAAGAAGATGTAGAATGGTATCGTGGAACATGCCCACGAAAGTCAAGAGCAGTGGGATTGTTTCCCAAATCCTACATTCGTATAAAAGACCTTTCAAAGATAGATCCAGTTGTTAGTGAATGCACACAAGTTCTACGAGAATGGTCAGAAATATGGAAAAGGCTTTATGTGGTAATAATTTGTATTGAGGAAGAAAGAAAAAAATCGTTTCTAAAATGTTGTTTCCTCTTACATTACAGGACAGAGAAACCTACAAATTTAACACATTGCGGAAGGTTATGCTTTCAATATTAGAAAGTCGAAAGGAATTGCTTGGAGCTACTCTTACTCAAGATCAAACACTGGAACTGCAAATGCTTGTTGTATCAAAAATTGATTGGGGAAATCGGTGAGTTTAAGAAAAGCTTAATATGTTCATTACCCGTAACGTATTACACATTACTTAATAGCTTCTTTAGAAGTTTTAACTGATCGCTATGCTTCCTCTATAGCGATGTGGATGCCACCGCTGATATGATAACCGACATCATTCTCCTTAGTATGAGCTCGTTTATTCCTAACCGAATGAAGAGCATCAAACCAAAGGAAAAATCGTGGTTTGTCCTGGGATGCAAAGGGGCTATCAGGAAGAAAGAAGTATGGTTTCGGTATTTTAAAGCCAACTCCTCTGCGGAAAACCGAATAAAGTTTAAGCAAGCCAGACATGACTGCAATGTACACATTGGACGTATGTCTCTATGATCAAAAATTGAGGCAACAAATACTAAAATGTCCCAAGGGTAGTAACATTTTTGGTCATTCGTGAAAAACATTAAGAATTCTGACTCGTCTTCAATTCCAACGTTCATTCCGGCTGTCAGCTCTTCAGACAAGGCCAATTCTTCATGGGACAAGTCCACTTTGGCACTCGTACAGTTGCAGGAGTACTTAGAGGTCTCAACATACGCAAATCCGTTGGTCCAGATGGTATTCCACCCAAAGTTCTTCCATGCTGGCAAAACCATTGCGTAAGCTTCTCCATTTGTCCTACTCCTCTGGTCTCCTTCCGAGTAGTTGAAAAACTGCATTTGTCCAGCCAGTGGCCAAAAAATTTGAATCTTCTTCTCCCTTCAACTACCGACCCATTGAGTTTACGTCTCTTCTTTCCAAGGTCATGGAAACGCTGATAAATTGTCAGCTTATGAAATATCTCGACTCGCGGAAACTTCTCAATGACCGGCAGTAGGTATGGTTCCCGTAGCAACAGGTCCACCGGGGATTCGATGACTTATTTCATCGAGAAGTGGAACGAATCTTTACATCACCTTGGTGAAAGTAAGATTGTTGCGCTTGATATTTCAAAAAATTTTACAGAGTTTAGCACCAAGCGCTTTTGTCGAAAATGCGTGCATATGGCATCAATGTATCTCTTCTTCAATAGATTAGAAACTACCTTTCGGTTCGTTCAATCCAAGTTCTTTTGGACAGTTTCAAGTCTGCAATTCACCATATATGTGCTGGTGTCTCCCAAGGCTCCGTTTTATCTCCAACTCTGTTTTTTAATTTTTATAAATGGTCTCTTGTCTGCAACTTCTAATCCAATTCATTCCTTCCCCGATGACAGTACTCTCAGTTTTTCATATTCGTTCCCTAACTCACGTCCCTGCTCTTCGGACGTAGTAGAGGAACGGCAACGAATGTTAAACTCATTAAATTCCGACCTTGACAGCATAATGAAATGGAGTTCTACAAAAAGAGTGAAATTCAATACTTCCAAAACTCAATTCTGCCTTCTGTCTCTCAAGCGAAACCTAAACCTCGACCCATCCATGAATGGTACCTGCATCGCCGAAGCCCAAAAACTTTTTGTGCTGCCTGTCGTATATCGGCATTGAATTGTTCCACTTCAATATATATATGTTTTGTTGAAACTTTCAGACAAAGCTAAATATCTGGGTCCCATTCTTGACAAAAAGCTCAGCTGGCAGCCTAACATCTTCGAGCGAGTAAAGAAAGCCACCACAGCTCTGTACTGCTTCAAAAAGGCAATTGGAAGTAGGTGGGGCTTACAGCCACGTATTACTCACTGACTTTATGTATCTGTTATCAGACCAATCCTAACATATGGCGTAATTGTCTGGTGGAAAGCCTTGGACATAGCCACCAATCGTAACCATCTTTGTAAAGTGCAAAGGTCGGCCTGCATAGGTATCAGTAGAGCACTCAGAACCATCCCCACGGCGGCTCTAGATACTCTGTTCCATCTGCTTCCTCTAGATATCTACAGTAAACAAGTGACAGCCAACGCAGCCATACGTATCAAAGAACTTCACCATTGGTCCAACCTGTGGGCTGGGCACTCCACCATTCTGAACGGTTTAGAATTCCTTCCGCAAAGCAACGACTCCTTTTTGATAAAAACTTCGTTACCACTATCTCTTCCAGACTTGACTGGAAAGGGATCCATCTGCTTTTATACTGATGGCTCCAAAACAGAATCGGGAGTGGGCGGGGGTGTATTCTCTAATGATGTGAACGTAAACATCTCTTTCCGTTTACCTGACCATTGCAGTGTCTTCCAAGCCGAGATAATGGCAATCAAGGAAGCCTTATCGTGGCTGAAGCATAATGTACTATTCTCTCGGGATATCACTATTTTTACTGATAGCCAGGCCGCGATAAAATGGAATCTGGAATCTGTCGCCTTCAACTCAAAAACAGCCGTAAATTGTCGCTTATATCTTAACGAGATGGCTGAGCCATTCAAAATTCACCTCATATGGGTGCCGGGGCACAGAGACATTCCAGGCAACTGCATGGCGGATGAACTCGCCAGAGAAGGCACAACACTACCAATTCTTCCGGATAAGGAGAATTTAAGTATGCCTCTCGCCACCTGCAAATTGGTAATCAATAGAAACGCGATCAATATCGCCAATCATAGATGGACAAGTGGCAGCACCTGTCTCAGCAGTAGGCGGATTTGGCCAAAGCTGGATATCAAACGTTCCTTTTGTCTCATCAGACGAAATAGACTAATAATCACCCCTATCATTCAATCCGACGGATCTGAGATTCACTTCACTTATTCGATCCGCGTTCACCTTGAGGCTGATCATTCAATCCGCCGGATGCACTGTTTTACCGACTACGATTTTTCTTTGTCAAAACCGACTGTTCTGTCATAGTTGACGGCGATTAGAAACAGCTGCTGATAAAAAGAAAATAAAATACAATTTAAAGACAGTGGATAGCATTGCTCTGTTTTTGAAAACGAAGAAATATCTTCAAATAGGCGAACATCTCGTGCATATTTACGGGCATCCAGTGACGACATTATGGAGCTAACAGACGCCAAATTAGTTAAACGATTTCGTTGAAGTTTATAATTTCTATGAAATCAATTTGAATTTCAGTTTCATAAACAATTTTTGTTTGAATAAGGCAGCCTTTAATTATGTGTTGGAAGTGTTAATTAAGGACAATAAAAGCATATTCAATTTAATACACCTAAATAATTGATTTGTCCTAGAAAGAACATACATTTTCCACCCAAAATGCAACACAACATCAATCCGCTATGAATTTCCTGCGGATTTGAAATGTCAAACTTTGTATGGAGAGATTCGATTCGTTCGTTTTGAATGATCACGTGAAAAGTGATTCACATTACCGATAAGTGGACGATTCCCTTCGTACGGATTGAATGATACCGAATTAGAAATTTCGGTGGATCGTTCCCCCCGGCGGATTGAATGATAGGGGTGAATAAGTACCTTAGTGGGTGTCATTACAGGGCACTGCACCATCGGCAAGCATGCCTACAGGCTGGGCCTCCTCTATAACGATTTTTGCAGAAGTTGCATGGATGAGGAAGAGGAGGAGCAAATTCTCCATCTTCTTTGTACATGCCCGGTCCTTTCAGCTCGAAGAAGAGCATACATGGGGGCCAGCTTCTTCAACAACCTAAGCGAACTGGCTGACATCAATATAGGCAGTCTCCAGCGCTTCAAAACAAGCTCCGGTTGGTCCTGCGGGTAGTATTTCTAGTGGAATACAGGTCCTGGTGGTATTACAATGGACCTTATCTGGTCTAAGTGAGGCTGCAGCCTGCCACTCCTACCTACCTACCTTTGTTGAAACTAGTGGAGATCTAAGGTTAATAAATCCTTCGAGTAAGTATTTGAATTCACACCAGTTTGTTCTTTTGTTAGTAAGTCTTGCGTTTTTTATCTGTTCCGTTAGGATTACGGGTGTATAATCCGACGACAGGTCATCACTGCCTTTAATTTTTACTTCTTTTCTATTGATTCCTTTCGTTATAAAGAAATCGATACGATCGCTGGTATTTTCGCTGGGTCACATGGCCAGTATGTAGGCGATCGAGACGAAATAAAATCACAGTTAAAATTGCGCCCTCATTTGTAGAGCTTCCTACCTTTTGTTGTTATTAATGAAAATGTGAAACTTTATGAAAATACACTTTATTTAAAAAAAAAAAAAAAAAGAACTTACAATCACAACGGTTATGTTTACAAAAATGTTCTTTCTTGACTACAAATACAAATTTATGATAAAGTATTATTATGTGCTTCTGATATTTATAAAAGATTCATCATTTTAGATAAAAAAAATAAGAGTTAACCCAATCGGGACCGTGTTGCGACTGCGATATCAGTTGACACCGAAAGACAACACATCTTACAATCACCATTTCACACTTAACTACGGTTATTATCATATCATATCATGGCGTTTTTATAATTTTTTTTTTTTTTTAATTTATAATCCAAAACAGTCTTCATTACTTAAATCTTGTTGCTTATTGAGAAATATGATAATATGATAAAAGATATATTCTTCACTGGTGATTTATGTTTCAGTTTCTTTGCTAAACTTGTCTACCTGCGGATATATGGGATGCATTTCCATTGTAGACGGAGCCGATGGAGTTCTATTGCAATCTATCTTACTGCAGAGATCTTGCAACATATCGGTATAGGACTTAGTATTCAAGTTTTGTCCCAAAAAGTGTAGAATTAAGAAATCTCCAATCTGGAAAAAGAGAAATATTTATTTTAAACAAATGCGAAAACATATGAGAATATATATCTTACATCAATGCTGCGCACCAATCCTTCAATTTCCTTGCCTGATCCCTCACGGTATCTTCTCTTCAAGATGGTTTCACGAGTTGTAGGCATCATAATAAGCACAAAGGAATAGAGCATAGCAACTCCCGAAATAACCGATAAAATAATAAACCAAAACCTTAAAGAAAAAAAATTAACTTTTCAGCTTTCAAAAGAATGAAGACAACTAAACTCTCCAAACTTACCACAAGAATATGTAGATCTTTTCGTTTAAAATGTTCAAAGCCAATACACAGAGTGTATCGTGTTTCTGTGGTGAACCACCAGGACCAAACTTATGGAATGTACATTTGGTCAATCTTGGAAATATTTCTATCATTGGATCGTATCGATTTTCTTGATTCATGTTCGAAAATTTAATCACTTCCGTGCCGTAGGTCATGAATGCACCTCCCAGAAACTTGTCCACCATGAATATATTCAAAATGACATTTGCGAAATTGAGCATCTCGCAAAAGAAGTAACCAAATGAATAGCCATTGTGACTGTTGAGACTATCAATGAAATATTGCACGATGCGATTTTGTCTGTCCTTTCGATAATCCTCTGGTACAGAGACCATTCCACGAAGTCCTTCGGTGATCATGCGTATTTTGCCGTCTTCGAGATTTTTCCAAATCCAATGTGGAACATAAAACATCAATCCCTAGAAGGTCATTTATAAAAATATTTAATTGCGTTTGTAAATTCAATTGAAAATTTCATTTTACCTGGAAGAACAACACGAATGGTACCCACTGGTAGTAACTGTGGTACCTTTTCTCATTGCCATATTCATTTCCTAGACCGTGACTTGCAACATCAGTACCAATTTGTCTATGCTGTTGTCCAGGAATAGTAAACGTGTATGTTATCCAACAGAAGGTGTTTATCACATGCATGGGTATTGAGCCATCGTTGATACATGATATTGGATCACCTGGAACAAATAATAATGAAAAGACACATTAGAGAAGCGATGAAAATATGTGTGAAATTAAAGATTAACAGTTATATAATGTGATAAGTGTTGACGTTCTTTGCTGATAACTTGGAGATTTCACAACTATGGACACATGAAGCACCTACCCAGTGTAGTTCATAGGGAGCAGAGTTAGTGAGACTTTTGAACTTCTAACCCAAAAAAAACAAATTCCCAAACCATCACCAAGTTTAGATTAGTGGCAGCCAGCATCCGCCAGCACACTTTAAGTAAAAGATGTACATAGCCCATCTATAATTGACATTGAAGACAAACCCTACCAAACAGAGCTTCCTTTTGAAAGACAAGGCACGACACGTGCATAGAAGGTGGTAGATACGCTACTACTTCTCCCTCTTTGTCACACAACTCTTACCAGTGATGGCATTCTTAGATTGATTCAGTTGGGCGGCTGTTTCCACTAGGCCAGAATGAAGGCCCATTGTGATACCGCGTGTAGAAACCTCCTCAACCTTGATAGAGCAGGGCACGTGGAAAGAAGGAGTGCAGGGACCCACTTAGGCCAGAATGAAGGCCCATTGTGATACCGCGTGTAGAAATCGGAAACCAACCTCCGAAACCTCACGTGCGGGAATTCCCTATAGAATAAAAGGAGTATAAGCTCTGCGTAACCGTATCGGTGTAAACCCTATACTGTGCACATACAAAACTCTTTATCCTAAAGACGTCGAGTCTGGCTAGGTCGTTAAGGTCATTGAAGAAGTACCCCCCTAGTGTTTTCCTCCTCAACCTTGATAGAGCAGGGCACGTGGAAAGAAGGTGTGCAGTTGTTGCTTCTGCCTCCTCGTCTCTGCAGCTTCTACAGAAATCGTTAGAAGGTACACCTATTCTGATGGGATGCCTGCCAATTAGACAGTGGCCCCGTAAGGGTGATGGCATTCTTTGGAGAGCATCTTCACAAAATTAATCCAAGTTTAGAGAGTGATGGAACCTCTCTGCAGTTTCTTAGGTCGTTTCATCTAGAACTTCAATATTTCTGAGCAATAGACCTCTACAATCGTTGACATTTTACAAATGTTTGTATACCCAGCTTCGCATAGGTTGAGTTACTCCTCTGATTGGTCTGTTAATTTGACAACCAATTGACAATGCTTTACAACTGATAATTAAAGTTTTATAAGTCAATTAATGCTTATGGAGTTTTAACTAAAGAACAATAAAAAGAGTTAAGAGTATACCGATGGTAAAAGTCGTTACGTTTAAGTTAGCTTAACAAAGAGATTAGAGCACATTAACCTACTGCTACTAATTGTAAATCTGTGTGCGACTATGTAGCTACTTATCACTTACTGGTGGGATACTGTGTGATCGCTTAGCTATTTACGTAGGTAAAAGCCGATGCTTATCACAGTTTAAATAACAAACGACAATAAAAGTGTGATAGACAACTAGCAATTTGTAAGTTAATAAATATTTGAAAAAAAGTGGTTATACAAGCTTCTATTGTTCTAGTGATGAATTGTTAATTAACTGCGAAACTAACACTTGAGGCAAAAGGCAAACCAAGTTAAACGACACGACTTCAGAAAATTAGTCTCAGTCGATCCAAGTAAAAATTGCAAAAACTTCACTTCACTTATTTGATATGTTCCACAACTCAATCTACTGAGACCTATTGCAAGTCTCATATTGCATATGACTTATCGTGTTTCCTTTGGATTTTGAAATTATTAATAACTAGCTTTTATCCGCGGCTTCGCCCGCCTATAATTTGCGAAGTAACATTTTAATAACCAAAAGCCTATACTGTGACCCGAGGTACAGCCATTCTGTGTGCAAAATTTGAAGTTGATTGGTTTCGTAGTTTTGTTGTTATAGAGGAACAAACAAACAAACGGACAACGTTTCACTTTTATAATATTAGTAGGAAGTAGGATAGGATTTAGTTATCTAGGGTGTCGAAAGGAATCTGCATTCATTAACATTTTTAGCGAAGTAGCTAAATGGATCACATAACTAGAGATGAGAGACCCAATTAGGTTAGGTTAGGTTAGGTTGAAGTGGCTATCAGCACACTTAGTCCAGTGATAGGTCCATTGTGATACCACATGGATCTGAAAAGATCTCCATTCCTACTCGTTAAACCAATTGGAGCTTTTTATGAAGCGAAGGAGGTTTCTGATATCTGTGTTTGTAAGATCGCTTTTGTCGTTAAGGTAAAATTCCCCTAAATGGAGTCTTCTTTTACGGGAGAGAGAGACCC
Source organism: Criorhina ranunculi (assembly GCA_951813785.1). Classification (NCBI taxonomy): domain Eukaryota; kingdom Metazoa; phylum Arthropoda; class Insecta; order Diptera; family Syrphidae; genus Criorhina; species Criorhina ranunculi. The sequence continues at coordinate 50,690,926 of OX638381.1, read as the reverse complement.
AATTAAAACCGGATTTTCAGAGATGATAGCATAGTATCTTGCAGAAAAAATTTCCATTTTAACTTTTTTTTTTGACAAAGCACAGTTGTTAAGGTCCATTGACCTGCAAATCAGGGCATCAAAATCCCGTGATTTTTTTGAAATCCACCTAAAACAGAAACTATCAAAAAAGTTGCACTGTGGTTGCCCATATCTTTGCATTATGGGAAACTAACAGAACTTAGGCAGGTTTTGTTGATGAACACCAACACATTTTATTAGCACAAACTAGTGCGCCACAATTTATATTTGGCCCGCGACTTATAAAGGGTCGATTATGATGCCAAGACCATTCTGTGGCCTCCCAACAAGGACATCAAAAATCTGTATAAATGAGTGACTAAGAGAAAAAGCACAACATTCCTGGTCAAAAATGGAAGGTAACAGACAAGCTTAAGCCTTAATACCCAACCACTTCCCAAAAAATAACGAAACAACTTCTACAACTTACGAGAAGTAGTCACAGTCTTTCTAACCGGACATTGTCGGGTTAAAAAACATCTCATGACCATGGGAATACATGTAAGATGTGCAATGAGGATGAAGAATCAGCAAAACACATATTGTGTCACTGAAACTGTCTCATAAGAACACGTCATCGTTTTCTAAGTAACTACTACCTTACCAGCTCACCCAAAGACATCGCCGGGTTCATCACTCATTCCGGCTCTAAAAAGAGAAGAAGAGTCACCTCATATCTTAATCTAATCTAATCTATAGAGGGCCGAGGTCCAGCTTCTCGCACCCATTCATGCTGTGTGTTACTAACACTCAGAACGGCGAATTGAAAAGCTTCATTGCCTGCCGAGATGTGGGGCCGCGATAGAACTTTTAGTTATTTTGCTGAGAATCAAGCTTGTATCAGCTCGCTTGGCAATAAAACGTACAAACGAACATTTTTAGTAGCTTCATGGTTTGGACCCGGATCTACCATCTACATCCAATAATGTTCCTGACAAAAGTCTTTAATATCAACAAATACGTGCATGTGAATCTCAGCTCTGATACTAAAAGTAAAACTATTTTTAGGGAACTTAGCCGAAATCCGACCGCAGTTGCGGCAAATCACATTTCACTTCCGCTGTGACTGCCCAGAACTAGCCAGAGGTAGGCAGCGCACTCTCGGAGAACCCTTTTTCAAGGAACTATCTGATATTTCTAACATCAAACTCAGCAACGTTATTAATTTTCTTAACTCCACAGGATGGATCTGAAAAACTCATTATTAGCTACGCCCATCAACATCCAGGTTACGTGAGTTGTGGTATCAAAACGACGCATCCGCGCTCCTTGTGTCTCTGGCAGGTTCGCCAGTTTCAACCACTTCTACCTATCTACCTGGCCTAAATCCGTTGACCCAGTTGAAATAAAGTACAAGACTTGTCTAGAAATGTCTATAGTATTTTCGAACTTAGCCGATAGCCTGGGGGCCCCTTACTCTGTATTCGGATCGTTCGAAAGCGGACGGATTGAATGGGCAATTTGAAATGCAATTCATAAAATCTATACAAAATTTCCGCTTTCGAACGATGCGGACTTTTTAATCGCAATACAGAGTAGGGGCTTCCACTGGCTGAAAATCTGCCCAGAGCTAGTGTGACAAATCTGTTCCTGAACCATTCTGTAGTATCAAGGAGGAGCCACTTTAAATGCCAACACAAGAAAAATGCAATTAAGTCTTCCTTCCATTACTTTCGAACTTTTTCTGATGAATTTTACCAGAGTTGTAACTAGTTTCATCAGTGGTGCCATGAAAAAAACATTTAGCGGATCCAATGTGCGATTTGTGTCTTAAAGATAATGAAACATCTGTCCCTGCCATTACGGCATACCTAGCTCCCATTTGAATCAATGATAAGACAAATTCGATGGCGAATCCTGTTACTTTTCACTCAGAAGCGTTGCTTGACTTTCAGAACTCATGTGGAGTCAAACAGATACTGTAACTGTATATAGCTTAAATGAGAATGTTACAATAAGCTTCTTTAGCAATCTTCAGAAGATTTCCTGCCTTCAATTAATCTTATTCATCAGACATTTGAAAATTCTTGAACTGTCTACTGAATCCAGGCATAAGTGTGGAAGGGGTCAAGCTGCTAGTTTTATATCCAACTTAAAACATATCAATTCGTTCCATTGCGCAATTACGCAATTAAGAAAGTGTTTCAAATTAATTCATGCGTTACAGTTGTTCGTTTGTAAAAAAAAAATGTCTGCTTGTAGCTGAATTACTGGTTCACACAGTAGCAGATAAAGTATTTAATTCATTGTCTCAGTCTCACTCTATTTCAAACTTATTTGCATTACAATTCCAGTAAATGAGTGTATATATGTGTTTTCTTGTGCAATTTAGACAAGTTAATCACTTGTTTGTCGAAACAGACGTAACATATGAGTTCGTTTTGAGCAAAACCATTATACAAAGAGGTTCCAGTTCAATTCTCAGCAAAACAATCAAAGGGTTTCTCGCGAAACCATCTTTCGGCCGGCTTTGACAAACCTCCGAGAGTACAATTTGTCATAACAACTTCTGAACCTGACATTTGAAGTCGCTAATAAAAACTGGATCCCTTCTAATTGTGTGAAAAACAAAACACGCACAACGTTTGGGACTGAAGTGGCGAGCGCTAGTGGAAAGGAATCGGTGGAGGCTCAAGTCCACCTTGAACTGTAGTGCCGTCATAAGTAAGCAATATGAACGATTGTGAGAAGCTAAGCTTTGGCGCTCTATAAACTGTCGAACTGGCTTTACTGGAATAAAAACATTCAACAAATGAATAACGTATTTCTGAGACTAAATTTGTTTTCAGAAACACTAGCGCTGTGTGAACAGCATCATAAGGGTATTCATAACCTCTTTAGCGGAAGTGAATTATAAAAAAAAAAAATTAAACAAAAATAGTTCGTATAAACCTCGAGGAACAGAGTTTCAAGTTCATGACTGAAATCAAATAGGTTACACATTTTTAAGAATTTATATGTTTAACATTTTCAAACTTCGCTAGCATGAGAGGTCATTACTGCCCTGCCTGACCCAATTTCAGAAACTGACGTGTGTTGCAATACAGTTACAAAGCTGTATTAAACACAGGCGCCTTTCACTTTAGGATGTAACGAACACGCAACATACATATACCCGGCAGTCTTGTAGACTTTTAATTCTGGCTCTGAAGGTTAAATTGAAAAAGTCAATTCCGTCTGTGATTATAGAATGTCTTAAGAAACTTCTACGAACTATAAGAATTTCCTAAACATACCGGGGTCTTGAAAGTGTTCTATGACCAGCAGAGCATTTGAATTGAAGCGCACGATTTAAACTTTAAGCCATGAGGTTCTAAGTCTAAGTCTAAGAATACAACGCTAGATTCGCCCACACTGGGTGCAAAATTAAGAATTTCTATTCAATTTAAATGTTTAAGCTTTCCTTTGTTTACATATATATATATATTTGGCACGGCAGCTCAAAGAGAGCCATGGCCTAGGTTCTCACAACCATTCATGTTGTGCGTGTTATATTCTTCCCACGAATGGAAAGGACTTACAGTTTTAATGCCGACTCCGAATGCCGAACTGAGAAGCTTTTTTTATGACAGATTATACTCTTGCAGGTTTGTCATGCCTGCGAAGAGGTGATGCCGCGAAAAAGCGTTTGGTAATTTTGAGATTTGAACCTGTGTCTCTCGCTGAGCAACCCAACTCTCTACCACTAATCCACGGCGACCACAGTTTCTGAACTGAGAACGTCAATAAATTTAAACTTCTTGTACACTTTTAATCATGGTTTCAGTATAAAGCTTCTAATCAAGACTGCCTTAGTCTGAGGTCGCGGTATTTGTTCCGAATATAAGCTCCTAAAATGAAGATTCCTTCGTGGCGTTACTGGAATAGGTCGCAGAGATCGAGTGAAAAACACTAGAGCAAATACTTCTCGGAAGAAAATTATCTTTACTCCGATGGTTTAGTCACGTAGTTCGTATAGCCCCAAGCTAGTTCCAAGACGTAACATGAATGCCGCTCTAATAGGTAAACGACCTCCTTGTATGTTTCGGATGAGTTGGTCACTTCAAATCCTACAATTCTCCTGAATATACAGTTTTTTGTGTTATCACCAGAAATACTACCCGCAGAACCAAACGGAACTTGTTATGACACGCTGGAGGCTGCCTATATTGATGTCAGCGAGTTCAATTAGGTTGTGAAAGAAGCTTGCTCCTAAGTGTGTTCTTCTTCGAGCTGAGAGGGCCGGACATGTACAAGGAAGGTGGAGAATTATCTCCTCCTCCTCTTCGTCGATGCAGCTTCTGCAGACGTCATTGTAAAGGAAGCCCAGCTTATAGGCATGCTTGCTGATGGTGCAGTGTCTCGTTATGACACCCACTAAGGTGCTTATAAGCAATCTTTTCCGTCTGATGAGACAGTGAGAGCATTTGAGATCCAGCTTTGGCCAAATCTGCTTGGTTATGAGGCAGGTACTACCTGCTATCCATCTGTGATTGACGATGTCGATCGTGTTTCTATTAAGTAGCAATTTGCAGGTGGCAAGAGGCATGCTTAAATTCCCCTTTTCCGGAAGAATTGGTAGAGTTGTGCCCTCTCTGGCGAGATAACAGGCGCCTTTTAGGACAGCTTGCATGTTTGAGAAGATAAAGATAGTTTTCCCCAAGGCGTGGGAGGCCTGTCTTTGTCTGTTGTGCTCCAATGTTGCAAGCAAGGTTGAGTGACCTCCTCTTTATGACTTTGAGTCAAAATTGCTTGAGTGAAAAAAACGCTTACATTCGTACAAAGATTTGTAATAGTGGTTAACCCAAGATGACATTGAGATCAGCAGTTATAGTCGTGCGAAGGCACCCTGACATGCAGGTTTCGGCTATGCTTTGGACGCGTTCTAATTGTTAAATTGTATTGATTTCAATAGTCTTTGTCCACCAGACCACGCTTGCGTATGAGATTATCGGTCTTTAAAATCAATGTGAATGCCAGAGTATCAATTTGGATTGTTCGCCCGTTACAGTAGAAGTTATTGTAAAAAGATCTAAGTCTTGAGCGACCTGTGCGTGGGCATTCACATAATATGCATGGGTGTGATGTCCTTAGAAGATAAAGTCCTGAAAGGATTCTAATTACCGTCCTAATCTGATTTGTATTAATTTTTGTTTGGAATAGAAGGAGATACATTTTAAGGGTCATAATTTTTACTTTGTCTGAGCCAGACTGGAAGTGTTCGTAAGTTGATTCTCAAAATCGAAAGACGCTCAGCGTGAATACTCTTACTACCTTGATGAAAAAGTTTCAGGAATTTATTCAGAAAATTGAGAACACAAGTTTATTCTTGATAATCGATATTGCCTCCTTCAAAATACTCTCCGTTGACTGAAACGCACTTAGCCAGCGCTTGATCCAATCCTCGAAACATTTTTTATAATTGGATATGGTATAGCCATCAGAATCGTCTTCGATTGCTAAACTGCTATAACGTGTTCTCCGGAGCGATTTCTTGAGTCGATCGAACAGGAAGAATTCGCAGGGAGCTAAATCAGGTGAGTTCGATGGCTGTTGGATGGTATTCTCACCGTTGTTGGTCAAAAACTCACGAATAAGAGGATGGCATTGGGCAACGGTGCGTTATCGTGGTGCAAAACCCACGAGTTTTTTCCCCACAAATCCAGTCTTTTTTTGGGCGAATTGCTTAACACAAACATCTCATAGCGCCCAAATAATAAACCTTGTTGGCTGTCTGATCTTGTGGCAAGAATTCATGACGCACAACACCGTTGTAATCCATAAGCAATCCGTAAGCAACCGTAAGAACAGTTTTAAAGCGTTTGTGCCACACATGAACGTTTGTTTTCGATATCAAGATGTTCGAAAGAAATACTGTGAATTATAAGCAATGGCAACAGTACCAATAATTCTCCCCAATCATTCTGGACACCACCCTCGAAGCAGAATGGCTGGAACCTAATACCATCTGAGTTTCAAAATCACTACACCAACACTAGCACTGTGTGAATAGCATCATAAGGGTATTCATAACTTACCCCTTTAGCGCTAGTGAATTATAAAAAAGAGTATCGATGCCGAAACACTTCTCCAACAATTCCAAAGTTTTTGCACCGTTGAATCCGTTTTTAACACAAAATTTGTTGCAAACTCTTTGTTGATTGTTGAAAATCGTAAAATATCAAAAAACGAACTTCCGACAGCGAAGCTTTTCCAAATGTCAAGCTACGACACAAAAATTTGAAGGAAATGTTAACGACAGACGTGTTAATCTAAGAAGAATCAGATGACTGAAAGCGGCACACGGTGGTCATTCTTGAAACTTCCTGATCAAGGTAGTAGGTACGGGTTCACTCGGTGCCGTGAAATTGTGCCAAGCGACATTATGGCAAATATAAAAATTTAGCATAATGGCGCTTTTGAAAGTGACATATGGCAAAATGTCGCTTCCGCAAAGTGACACCTGGCCAATTTGGCTTTATGTCGTTAGTTCGTTGAAACACTTTGATATTATTGCACCGCTTCGCTGCTACAGTCCTTTGGCTTTATGTCACTTTTCCAATTTGGCCTAACGACGCTTTATCAAAGTGTAGTAATGCCAAATGCTAGATTTTGGCCTTATTTTAATTTCTCAAAGCGACATAAGGCTAAATTTAGAGATTCGGCCTTATGACGCTTGGCCTTAAGTCACGGCACTGGTTCACTCACATTTCGAAATTCAAAAGAAGCATTGCAATGTGTTCTTTGACTTTCATTATTATTATTTTTTTTCTTGTACTGTCATACTCAAATTAAAATTTATCACGAAGCATTAAACTTGTTTTCTATTTAAAAAAAAAAACAAAAAACAATGTGACATGTGGAGTATTCTAAATGTGTCAATTAACTATTCACGATCACTTACAATTAGCTAATTGCTCAACATTTTCTGAGTTTAATTCATAGAGTAGGTTACTCCCTCACTCACAAAATTAACATATGTATGATAAATGTAGATAATAATTGTATAAAACTTACCAATTAAATTATTTGCAGTTACAATAATGCAACATACAAATAATATTGCTGTTGTAATTCTATAATGGCATCGGAATACCATATTATCTATGATTGCTCTATCTAAAAGATATCTTATTTTAACGAAGCCGGAAACGGCAGATACCATTCCAAACACCGCCATATTATTGTATTTTTTATTTTATTTCGACCTCTGTAAAAAAAAAGGGAAAAAAATCTTTGTAAAATGTTGAATTGCACAAGAGAACTTAGATACTTAGATACCTATGACTAATATGGGTATCGACAAGCCACAAAATAAAAATATACAACTTCACCAGTTTTCTTCTTTTTTTTGTTCTATTGGACTTCAAAGAAAGGAAATTCGATATAATTTTTGCAAAGTCTTCAATATATGTAATAGATATGTATATATTTTTGTTTATGTAGATAATTCAAGGGGTATAAGTAATTAATGGAAAACTTCCTTTCAATTCATTTAGTCTTGTTACAGATATAAACACACTTTTCTTCTTTTTTTTTTTGTTATCTTTCAAACAAATTGAAACAGAACTAAAACCTAAGCGCGACTCAGTTGGAAATTATAACACCGAGGTATAACACTTGGTTGTACATACTTATATTCGATAAAGTATGTATATGGATGTATGTATGTAATTCACTGACACTATGCCATGTGTAAATAGCATAATCTTACACTCTCTGGCAATTTACACTCGTTTTATTTTATTTTTTATTTTTTGTATCTTTACACCAGACAAACAGACATTTTAGAAGTATAAACATTAAACAAGCGGCACACAGCACATTTTTAAATGCTTAAAATGGACGGTTTTATCAATGTTTTCTTAAGAATTTATGTGTCAGATATGTGTCTATTAAAAATCACAGCGACAACTCTTGCAAGTACCACGTACCCAGTTTTGTGGTTCTGATGGTTGATAATTTCAAAAGTCAAAACTGGTTTTAGAGTAGGTATGCGCTTTTTATATCTTCAGTTTGAGTAATGTAAAATTCACTGGAAAAAACTTGACTCAAGTCTTGATTTTTTTTTTAAATATTCCACTGTTTTTGTATTATCACCTTAAAAAAGGGTGTTTAATTTAATTAACAAATATGAGTCTTACATAATATCCTTTCTTTTGTATCCGAATGCGGTCTGGGGGAAAAAAATGATTCAACCCTGAATGCGACTAAAATGAAACTGGTGGATGTATCCCGGCTGAGTGATGTTAGACTCGCAAAGAGCAAAGACTAACCTACCGGCTGAAAACAACTCCAAAGACTACACTGATGATCTCGCTGTCGCTGTCGCTGGCCGGGCTGTTATTGAGTCTGCGGTCTATGCTACTGTCGCACGGCTTGTCGTTTGAGTGAGGGTTGAGATAGATCTACAACATGTTTAGGCTATATATTTGGAGTGGATGAACATGAGTAATAAAGAAACAAAAAAAATCGTGAATCGCTTATGTAGTCTTTCGCTGCTGGTTGCTTGCTGCACTATTGGTGTTCATTTTGATTTGGTTTTGGTTTCGTATTGTGCAGTTTAGCACACACCAAAAAAAAAAAAAACTGCAATACGAATTCTTTGGACAAGTATCGTCTTTTATGAACGTACACATATGTCTATATATATTTTCCTCGTTTGGTATTGGAAAATGTTGTATTGTGTGGATACGTGCCTGAATGGCTGGCTTAAGTTTTTAGGGTAACCAGATCGTTGAACTTTAAATGAAATTCAATTTGTATACAAAACCATAAGTATCTATTACAAATGTATTTTTTATATTTTTTTAAATTTTCATTTTTCCAGGGAAAGCTAACAATGACCACACCTTTGAAAATTTTGCAATGCTGTATTTTACATACCTGTATTCAGTTTTCGCTTATGCCTATGTATATGCGATTTTTTCACATTAACATAAGCGATTTTCACATTAACATACGCGGTTACATATTACATGCATCTAGCAAAGTGTTTTTATTATTTAACAGCTCACGCTTTGCACAGGGTGTACATACGTTAAGGCGGTTAATTTTTTTTTTTAGACCTTCAAATTATGCATTTGCTCAATATGCACAGGCGGTCAGAGAAATAGGTTTGAGCCATTTGCTTTCATTAGTTTTGATTTGATACTACTTATGTGGCTTAACATCCTTTGGAGTGACGAAACAAAGATCAATTTGTTTTGCTCGGACTCTGGACGTTACGTGCGAAGACCAAAAGGCAAGGAATTCGACCGCCGCCGCGCCGATCCATAAAAACGGTCGAACATGGAGGGAGCAATATCATGGTATGGGGTTATTTTTCGTGGAATGGTGTTGATCCCTTATTTTGAATTAACAACACCATGACCAGATTTGAGTATAGGGATATCTTGGAGGACATCATGCTTCCATATGCAGAGGAAAACCTACCCCTTCGATGGCACTTCCAGGAGGACAATGGCCTGAAACACACATCGGGCCTTGTAAAAGATTGCTTTCGGGATCATGAAGTGTCTCTAATCCCGTGGTCCAGGCAGTCCCCTGATCTCAATACAATTACGAACTTGTGGAATGATTTGAAGCAGAGATTAGTGGGTCAGTTTTTCCCTAATGGGGAACTGTTGTGGGAAGCGGTCTAAAAAGAGTGGTATGCTATACCTTTGGCAACATGTCAAAAACTGGCCGATTTAATGCCACGAAGAATTGAAAAAGTTCTCGCAAAAAAGAGTGGATATTCAGGATATTAGGGTAAGGAAACGAAAATCGTTTGAATTTTCAAAAACCCCGCGACAAAAGTTACAATTTTTACTGCCACAAGAAAACTATGAATTTCTACGATTTTTTTTTAAATTTATTTATTTTTAAATTTAAGAGTTCTTAAGTTCATAAATTCTTGTTTATTGAGTTAAAATAAATTTAAGTTTAAAAAAAATTAAAACTGATGAAGTCCTTGTGAGATATCAAGTTTAAACAAAATTTTAATTCGCACCTATTTCTTTGACCACCTGTGTGATAAAACAAAAGTGTGATAAAACATATATAATGTAAGATATAAAAACATACGCTTTTGTATACAGTAATGACCACTTAAAGCGAACCACCCGGTTAAAGCAAACTTTCGATTATAACTAATCTTTTCGATCAGTATGAATCAAAGTTCCATAAGAACTGTGGAGTATTTGTCTTGCTTATAACGAATCAGCTTTCGCATACAACGTATATAACGAACATAGACTTCCTGTATCCAATTATTGCACCTAATCATTAGGCCAGTGTCACACGAGCTCCCAAATGGACGTGCGCCCCTTTGGCTGCGCTTCTTGATGAAAACTTCGTTGCTGCCACACGAGCTCCCAAATGGACGCGCTCCCATTTGGCCGCTCGGTAAAATATGCTAACATACTTGTCTGTTTAGATTGATTTTTACTTATAAAAACAGCTGTGCAAAATTCCACAACGTATAAAATAAAAATTTTAAGGGGCGCGCTCCCATTTGGACGCTCGTGTGGTAGCACCCCGCAGTTCGCACGCCCTGGGGGGAGGTCGCTTGATAAAATAGGGAGCGCGACCACACCGACTCCCATTTGGTCGCGGGCACTCCATTGATTTTCTGTATACTCATGCTGCGTCCAAAGGAGTTCGTGTGGCACTGGCCATTTTTTTTTTTTAAATAAGGTTCTGTGACTGACACATATGGTACTGCGACCTGAAAGATCTATTGTGCCTGGAGCCAGTTAGACAAGATAATCTATCTTCCTAATGAAGTTGCGAATATCTCCAGTCGAGGCATTACGAAGGTCCTCCGGTGTTAGGAATTCTTTGTGGAGAAGGCGCTTCTTGACTCTGCAGACCGCCACGCACTCACATAGTAGATATGTAATGGAACTGGCCATAGAGTAATCAGCAATTGGTCTTCCATAATTTAAAATATTAAGTATTCGTCTTTGAACGGTTAAGTACTGTTTTGGCTTCTTTTTTTATTATTTTTTTTTTTACTAACAAGCTAGCTCAAAAGGTTTTACTCTTCTTAATCTCCTAGTCAGATTGTCAGTATTCAAAACTTCTATCATTTCTTAATTTATATGGTTGAGAAGTTTAAGTTTATGTTTACCACTTATACGAACCTGTAGCGAATCAATTTTGTCGGTCCCCACGAGTTCGGTGTAAGTGGACACTACTTATATATTATATATTTGTGTACAGTCTTGGAAAAAAGTAAATTTTGATTACTTAAAAAAAAGATTTTTACTTTTTATCGGAACGGATAATTTAGTATTCATTCCATACAGATTTATCAGTAACCTATGCAATTTGCAATTGTTTTGAGAGCAAACGCTACCGGCTTTGGATAAGAAGGGTAGTTTTGAAGCTTATAGCATGTCTTCACCAAGCTAAATCTGAGATTTATATAAATCTTTACTTAATCCCGAGGACTTACCATACGAATTGACGTTTATAAATCCCAGTTAAATCCTCATGCGCGAAAAATCAAACGTTCCTTTTTCTGTCAGTACACTTCATTTTTGAGTGTTGCCAATACAAGAAAATTAATTACTTTAACAAATTTTAAGTGAAATTCAAAGGAAATATGTGTCTGAAGAATTAGATTGTGTGTTTCTGTTATTTTTGATAAATATTTCTATTTAATTTCACACATTTTGAACTCAAAAATTTTAAAAAAAAACATAGTTTGGGCTACTTTGGAAATCCGAGAGAATCCATATTGTATTGAAGAAACATACCTAATAAAATATTTAAAAATAAATTGTGACAGCTTCAACAGTAGATTAGACAGCCAACGTCAGAATAAATCCCAAAATTGACAGCTTAGTGTAAATATAAATCCTAAATCCCGGTGAAGCCACCATTCATAAATCTCAGCTAAATCTTGGATTAGCATTACTGAGAACAGACGAGCTGACGGTTTCCAAGATCAATTGTTTCCCTCTTCTCTATTGGCAACTCGGGGTTTCATGACATCCAAGTTTTGGCTGGTCTAGAATATTTGAATAGAGCCTTTTCCTTGGTGTCTTTTATAATTTTTTGTTTTATGGTGATAATGAGCCGACTACCGTTTAAAAACACCTTCCACTACTCTACCGCTCAAACGACCTCGAAGAGTAGATCTGGCTATGTCATACTTTAATGCAGCATTTTGAATGCTTGTTTCATTATGTTGAATCTCATATAAAACATTTGCCATGTGATCTACCTCAGTAACTTGAAACGTTTGGCTGGTTCTGTTTGAATGTGGTGCCTCTTCTTCATAGGTTCCCGCTTCCAAAGTTTTGACTTTCTGGAATCAACGCGTAAGTATACATGAACTATCTTTGCGACCAGATAAAGTGATTCCCATGACGACGATTTTATATCCCGACCGGATTCCCATGGTTGGGTTCTGAAATTTTACTGAAAAGCCAGTACATACTAGAAACCGGCCACCTAAAATTTAGGTTTTCGCAATGATTTTGCTTTAAATTGTTACTTATTCCTTTTCCGAGAAGAGTAGAGCTTAGCATTTACAACGGCGCTGCACGAAGTGGTGACAACGATCAAAAAGTCGCTCCACTACAAAGAATTTACGATAGCGGCCTTCCTGGACATCGAAGAAGCCTTCAACAACGTTACATCAGAAGCTATAAAAACATCACTAGACCTACTGCAAATCAACCCAATCCTATCTAACTGGATAGAATGCATGTTCAGAACGAGATGCATAAGCTCCGAGCTTAGGGAATGCCAAATACATGCCTTGACCTCCCGAGGCACACCACAGGGAGGAGTCCTATCACCGTTATTATGGGTCCTAGTAGTAAACGAGATATTAACGAAGCTGGAGAGAAGTGGAATAAGCCCTAAACACTCTAAGCCTAAGCAACTGGGCCACATGATGCGGCTTTAACATGAAAACCCCAAACTTAAACATCCTGACGAAAATCCAGCGACTGCCTTGCGTAGGAACCACAAGTGCAATTAGAACAACACCAACCGCAGCACTCGAGGTCAAGCTGGGGATAATACCTGTCGACCCTTTCACAAAGGAAGTGGCCTCGAAAAGTGCGCTCCGCCTACAACAATCCAATTTGTAGAAAAAAGGACTGATAGTTCACCAAGCTATTACCAAGTGGGTGAACACTGAGACCAAAACTGATTACTTAACACCAATTCTGGAATTTAGCCTAAACCTCGAACTGAAAATTCCCTCCAGAGAAAAATGGACAGAAGGAGAGGTCATTAACCCCAACCATATATCCATTTTCACGGATGTGTTAAAAATGAATGAGGGTGTACGCTCCGGGATCTATGCATCAGAACCAAACATCGCATGATCAATAAGACTTCCGAATCACAGCAGCATGTTTCTGGCGGAAGTCCTAGCAGTCCTTCACTAGTCGCCGGGTACTAGTGAACTTACCCTATATTTAAGGAATTGTAGAACCACCTTTTGATGTCAAAGAAGTTTAGTCAGTTGGTAACCCTAAAATACAACATGCACATGACTCATTTGATTGCAATATTTATGGATATCTAGAAGCACACATATCCTTTCTTCTTTGTTACGCTTGATACATTTATAGTTACATGCATATATGCCTGTATGTACATAGTTATCAGCAGTAAAAGTTTAAGAAAATCTTAAACAAGAACATTTGTATTTCATCTAAAATCTAAAACTTATCTTAATTACATGTCACATGACAAATAAGTGTAGGTGCCTTTAAAGTGGAGAATATAACCTAATAGTTATGCATCTGTGCACACCACGGATGAATAGAAAGATATGGGTACACTGTTCATTTACGACGGTTCTGCTACTGATTAAATTTGTTCTCCTTTGGTTTCCAAAGAATGCTAGTTATGTATACAAAATGTATCCATGACAATAAACCTCAGAATATACATTATGTCGGAGTGGATATGTTAACCATTTCAAATCTCATCACATGCACATAGGATACATATGTCAAATAATAGTTCTCTTTTAAAGTTCTTTTTGCAAATTTTTCATTCTTATGCATAATTTATTCCACGCATATCGCCTCGCATCAGACACAAGCACATGCAAAGGTACAAGGTAGAGAAGTATATGGTCCAACTATAGCAGTGGTTTCACTCAAGATTAACATCAAACCACTCAACTGGAGTATGGAGTGTCTTGAGAAAAATTGCATTCGCGTAATTCAGGTAGAAAACAAGTTTTCGTCGAGTTCAAGATTGTTCATAAAAATCTACCTGTAGAATGGGTTGTGATGTTTCTCTTTATTGAATTGAAGCAGTCAGCATAGGCAGCATAATAAGGCGACGTTGTCAGTTTGCTTCTATAAATTAAATACGCGTTGGGCATATGCTACTGAAGAACTCAGGCTTAAAAATTAGACTATTGTAGTATGTACTAGGTAGAGAAGCCCATTCTTTGAGTACTTTGTGCATATATTGGATACATATGCATATCTACTCTACAACTTCGATGGTTCCTAAAACAATTCTTAACCTTTTTTGCTTACTTTTTCAATCAGTCGTTTACCGATCATGTACCAAAATTCGACTTTGATTGTTTCAGGTACACGAACTACTCTGTTACCTGCCTAGTCTCTCTTGATATAATGACGAAAAGATTCATGTCATTACTGTCATTGCATGCGGTTTTACCTTACGTCTCTAAGTCGAACGGTCTCGTTCTTTGTAGTCGGCGCTCGAGGTTCGTCACATCCAGAGTACGAATTATTTCATTATTGCAATGAACATGAAAACGAGCAAAGCTTGTTACTTCGTCCCTCGCTGTAGCAATTCCTAGATCTCTGTGAATATCACTATTCCTTATACCGTAAAACCCGGATAACCGCCTCGTGAACATTTTCATCTGTTTTGGGCGCTTAAGCGGATGAGGTAGCTATCCGAACCCACTCAATGTATAGAAAATACATGAATCTAATATTTTCGGGCACTTAAACGGTTTGGGTGCATAACTTTACTGTATACCATGGAGCATTCACGATTGCTCTTCGCGTTTTGTTTTGATATGTTTGTAGTAGAACTTTATTGCTTGGTTTGGTACAGCCCCAAAGTTGTATACCGTATGTCCAGGACGGGTTTAGAACTTGCTTATACAGAAGCAATTTGTTGTATACGCTCAGCTTCGAGTATCTTCCGACTAGCCAATACATTTCTGTAAGTCTGGGGTCGAATTACGGCATCAGTGATCGAGTAACTCGTCACGTAAAAACAAGCATTATTACGTCGGAATGATCGTTTATACGTAATAATGTTCAATTTTACGTGACGAGTTACTCGATCACTGATGCCGTAATTCGACCCCAGATCTCGAGCTCGTCGCCTTTCTTTTTAACGTGTGACTTCCACTTAAGTTTTGCATCTAGAGTCATTCCTAGGTACTTTGCCTCGTTTGCGTACGGTATTTGTACCGAGTTAAGGGAAATAGGTAAGTTGGTTACCTTTTTGCACGTAAAGTTGACATATGTTGACTTGGTCTCGTTAGGGAAGATTCGCCAGGTCTTTGTCCACTCGCATACTTTGTTTAGAGCCCGTTATAGTTTTCCTGTTGATGATTTAACTGACACATCCGTTGCGAGAATAGCCGTATCGTCTGCGAACGTTGTTATGACGGTCTTTTCGTCTTGTGGTATATCTTTTGTGTTGAGCAGGAACAGAATTGGACCGAGAACGCTTCCTTGTGGAACACCGGCATGGATTTCTTCAAATTCCGAGTATTCAGTCTCTTGTTTAACACGAAAGAGTCTGTTTTCAAGGTAAGATTCCAATATTCTGTACAATTTTTCTGATAAGATTACCCTTAGTTTAATCTTAGGCCTTCGTGCCAGACCTTGTCGAAGGCTTCCGATACGTCGAGGAAAGCGCTAGAGCATATCTTGTTCCCTTTTAGAGCTTTTTCGATTTCGTTCGTTATTCGATACACCTGGTCGATTGTGGAATGTTTCACCCGCAAGCCGAACTGATGATCCGGAATCAATCGTCTTTCTTCAATAACTGGTTGTAATCGCTTTAGCAGAAGTTTTTCGAAGACCTTAGATATTATCGGCAGTAGCGAAATGGGTCTATATGATTTCTTGTCATTTACAGATTTCTCCGGTTTCGGAACCATAATGACTTCGGCGAATTTCCATTGCCTTGGGACATATAAAAGTCTCAAAGAGGCATTTATAATGTGGAGCAGCTTAACTAACGCTTTTTTCGCTGGTAACTCCTTCAAAATTTCGCAAGTGATGAAATCATATCTGGAGCCTTTTTATTTCTCAACTTTTTAATTGTCGGCTTGATACGGCTTTTACTCTAAAGTTGTCTGGTGCCGTATTAGCACTGGGATCTTCGGTCAATGGTTGTCCATCGAACGGCCTGAACGTTTCTTCTAAGCGCTTTCTCTTTGTCTCCTTTTGCCCTTTCGCCTTTAGCTTTCCTTATTGGTGGCGAGTGCATTACTGCTTTCCATAGTGAGTAGTTTGAACTCTTATCAGCAGCCAAGCCCTCGAGGTAAATAGAAGTCTCGCGACTTCTCAGCTCCTGCAGCACATTTTGTTTAGCTTGTTGCAAAGGACGAGAAGATTAAAAGGAATTAGAAGGACAGCTTCCTAGTCCAGACGGATCCCCACCTATTAAAGCGAATGTGATCTACCACCTCAGTATCCATTCTTTGAACTCCCCCAATACTCCATCCTGGTCGTCGCCGTGGCTTAGTGATTAGTGCATTGGTTGCTAATCGAGAGACACAAGTTCGATTCTCAAAAATCACCAAACGTTTTTTCGCGGCACCACCTATTCGCAGGCATGACAAACCTGCAAGAGTATAATCTGTCATGAAAAAGCTTCTCAATTCACCGTTCGGAGTCGGCATTTAAACTGTAGGTCCCTTGTGGTTGTGGCTCTCTATGATCTGTGGCGCCTTTATCAATGGGTTGCACAAACTTCTTAGAGCTTAACACCAATAAATGTAATGCTTTTACCTATAAATGAAAGTCGATATTCTTCACGTCCCTTCTGTTCGTAGAGCTTACGAACAGCCCTCGTCCTTGTTTGCAGCGCCGCTGTATACGGCACCTTATTTGGCTTCAAATGCTTTCCGGGAGTGAAAGAATCCTTCAGATGAAATCAATGATGGCGTCTACAGTTCCAATAAAGTCGATATACTAATTATTATTATTAAATAAGGCTCTGCGACTGACGCATATGGCACTGCGATCTGAAAGATCTATTGTGCCTGGAGCCAGTTAGACAAGGAGATCCTCTATCTTCCTAATGAAGTTGAGAATATCTCCAGTCGAGGCATTACGAAGGTCCTCCGGCGTTAGGAATTCTTTGTGGAGAAGGCGCTTCCTGACTGCAGACGGCCACGCACTGACATAGTACGTGTTCTGCTGATTCGTCTTCCTCTAAGCAAAGTCGGCATTCAGATTCCTGAACTATATTTAGTTTATGTAAGTGATATCTGATCCTGCCGTGACCGGTGAGGAAGCCGGCAAGTCTTCTGATATTGTCCCTTTTATGATACGAGAATATTTTTAGTGGTTTTGTTCAGAGATCGGATGGCTCTTTTAGCCTGTCTATGTCCCTGAATGTTGTTCCAATAGGTTAGGAAGTTCCGTTTTTCCCAGCTGTCCAGACTCATTCTGAACACGGAAGTAGGGATGCCGCAGAAGGGTTTGGCACCTACATATATACCTTTCTGAAGAACCTTTCCTGTCAAGTTGGCTTGCGATTTCATTGCCTTTAATGCTTCTGTGCCCTGGTACCCACCAGAGCTTGACTTTATTCCAGTTTTAGAGGTCCTGGAGAGTATTGAAGCAGCCTTTTAAACGGCCTTTGAGTTGCAGTAATGGGAACCCAGTGCTTTGAGCGTTACTTAACTGTCAGTGAATATATTTATGGTTGCTCCTTTGATGCCGAAATCGAGCATGAAGTTGGCGTAGGTATCAATAGCATATAATTTAGCTTGAAAGACACTAGGCTAGCGCCATAGACACCGGCACCAACACCGGAGTGCATATTTGAACCAACTGTGTACCACATCAATCCTTTTATGTTCAGCAACGGATCTCCGGTATCCCAGGAATTACGGTTCAGGATCTCAATCTAGAACCTCCTGATATACCGATATACGGTATAGTGACTCTTGAATGCAAGTATTTTGTTCGAACGCCCCATTAAACATTTTTCAAATTAAATAGTTTCCTGTACTCGCACGAATAATTTGTTATGCTTATCAGAGGTTATGCCTGTAAGAGGTGAATAGGCATAGATACGATATGACTCGATTATTAAATCAAATTTAAAACCATAATTACACACATTAAATTAATAAAGTGACTTCTTTTTTTCTTTACAGAAAACTGGGACTAGATCTTGTGCCTCGAGTAGGCCCATTGGCAGTAGATCCAAACAACATAGGAATTGTTCGCTTGTACCAGGTGCACGTAACTAGTGCTGATAACGCTAAAGCCTCATCCGTTAGTACAAAAGTTACTTGATGTTATCTTAACCAAATTGAATAATTTTTTTTTAGAGTCGTGGAACATTACGTAGAAAAACCGCTAGAAAAATCCTAACTCATCATTTGTACTTTTGTATGCGTGATTTTGGTCATCGCATAAGTGGTGATGACGCTGAAGTTTATTTTTACCTCTTTGATGGGAATCCATCTAGAATGAAAGCATTGTCTGAGAGATTTTTAGTAAAAATTTCCAAAGATGGCTTTTCGAATTACACTGAGAAACTACACAGTAATTGCACAGTATTCACAGACTTGGGTAAGAAACGAGTTGAAATTTGGAATTTTGGGAATAACTCATGGTTGTCTGTCTAATTTTAAAGGTGCTGCTGATCTTGGTGATGAACTCTTCTTGGTGGCAGTGGTAATGAGAGTCGGTAAAATTATCCATTCCGAATCAGTGAAAAAGATCGAAAAAAGTAACAACACCTCCTATGCTCCCACATTTCGTCGGCCCTTCGGTGTGGGAGTGCTACCCTTAGGTGACATTTGTCAATTTGACAATACCTTGGAATCTGAAGAAAAAGAATATAACTTTAAGGTACGTCAGTCTTTTGAATTCAAAAAATAACTTTGCATAACTTTGTGTGTCTTTGTAGATCTATCAGTGCGAAGAGAAGGACTTTCATCAACTTCATGAGCTTGTTATTAAAAAATCCACCGGGAAATTCTGTCCAGTTACTACAGGAAATCAAAGTGCGCACGGTATTGTCGTCTCTTTGAAGCTTTTGCATGGCGGCTTGGGACAGGCTCGACAAGAACAACCACTTCTTTTTCAAGGCACCACTATTACGAGAAAGATGGGTTTCCCGGATGTCATTATGCCAGGTGACGTCCGTAACGACATGTTCATAACTCTTGAACGGGGTGAATTCGAACGTGGTGGTAAAAACACTGCTAAGAATATCATGGTAACAGTTTTGATATTGGATGTGGATGGAAATATACTCTCTGATTCACTGTGGGGAGCCTCGGGAATGGAATCCCAAATTTACTATAAATCAATGATTCTCTACCATCAAAACTCTCCTTGTTGGAATGAAATGATCAGATTGAGTGTTCCCATCGATAAATTTTCCACAGCTCATGTGCGCTTCGAATTCCGACATTGTTCGACGCGGGAAAAGTCAGAACCAAAGATGTTTGGTTTCAGTTTCGCTCGTTTAATGGATCCAAGCGGTGCGACTTTAACTGATGGTCAACACGAGTTGTTTGTTTATAAATGTGAAGATCCCAGTAAACTTACAACTTCAAATTATTTAAAGTTACCATGCAAACCGAAAGATCCACAAGCAGAAAACGAATCTAGTTCTCTATTTCACCGTAGTTCCAAAGAGGTGTTTGTATGTAACTCCCTCCTCTGTTCCACTAAACTTACTCAAAACAGTGATTTGCTGTCACTACTACAATGGCGTGCTCATCCAGAAACAATTCAAGATTCATTGACTGGAGTGCTGCGATTAAATGATGAGGAATTGGTTAAGTTTCTTCAAGATGTGCTAGACGCACTCTTTGCTATGTTTTCCAATGAGGAAGGCAATAGCACCCAGTATTCTGGTTTGGTATTTCATGTGCTCGTTAGTATATTCAGTCTTCTGCAGAGCAACAAGTTCCAGCATTTCAAGCCGGTCATGAATGCTTACATAGAAGATCACTTTGCTGCTGCTTTGGTGTACAAGGGATTGATTACCTCGGTTGAACATATGGCGGTGTTTATGACAAAAGCAGAACATCCAGATCCATTTCAAAAATGTTTCGGATCACTAGAGTATATTTTTAAGCTTCTCATACAGTCTCGAAAGCTTTTTGCTCGTGCAACCGGCGGACAATATGAGGATTCATTTCGAAGAGATCTTCATTCGTTGTTTACAGCTTTGAACGGTATGTTAGCAGTTCCATCATACGACGTAATTATTCCGACTCAGGAAGCACTTCTTCATTCGACTGGTGTGGTGTTGGAACAATTGAAGGACACCCTCCCAGCACCGGAACTTGGTATGCTTGCACGTAACATGTTAGATGCTATTCCCAGAGATGCACCTATTAGACTGATTCAGGCAAAATTGCATGCAGTAAAGAATCTGGTGTCTGGTGAACTATTCCATGAAGATGGTATATACTTTTTGTTTTTATAAAAAATCTTTTGAAAACAATTTTTTACTTTTTTAGATTCACGAACTGTAGTCCTGTCGGTGGCTTGTAAACATCTTCGAATGCACCTTGGCCGACGAGATGAACTGAAACTTTGCTCCGAAATTATATCCGAAATCCTTACTCACCTCTATGACCTACAACGTGAGCAAAAAGAGAAAGTAACCAACACTTTGCAACACGATCTTGACTCCTTGTGCAAAAATATATTGGGCATCCTAATGAAAACAATAATAATCATGATGGATGGATCGAACTCAGTGCTCGCGCAATTAGTAGCATGCCTACTGGGTCTTTTACAACTGTTAGATGAAACTCATTACAAGCGATATTGGGATGAATTAAGTCCAAACAAAGACCCCAGAGACCTTAAAGAGTTTCTCAATAAGAGTCTTCTGGTTTTTGAAGAATTACTAACACAAGACTGGCTCGTCTTCCCCCACGATTGGTTGGTAATGAAATTGACAGCAAATGATGTCCTCCGAAAGGCCCTAGAAGAATTCGCAAAACCATTAGTTTATCGTTTCCTTGGCCCGAATTCATTTGATTCACAACTTTGGTGGTCATATTTTAGCTTGGCAGTTGCATTTCTAACACAACCTTCATTGCAACTTGAACAGTATCGGGAGCCCAAGAGGAGAAAAATTCTTCACTCTCATGGAGACATGCGAGTTCTAATGGGTTTTCAAATTCTCAGCATGTGGTCACAATTGGGAGAACAGAAATTGCACTTTATTCCGTCGATGGTCGGACCATTTCTTGAAGTCACACTTGTACCAGAACCAGCGCTGCGCAAAGCAACTCTGTCAGTATTTTACGATATGATGCAATGTGAACAGGTAAGAATGGAGTTCTTTGTATTCTACCAGTTAAATAGAAAAGTAATTTTATTTAAATCCTACAGAGTGCACGGGGTTCATTCAGGCTAGTTGAAAGTGAACTCATCGATAAGCTTGACTTGTTAATAAGCGAGAACAAAGGCGATGATGAATACAGAGAGTTATTCAGCACGATGTAAGTATTTGCAAATTCATATGTTGTACATTCAATTAAATAATTGTATATAAATTTGACGCCATCATAACCTGTACACGTGTAAAATTTACTCATACTCACGCTTTACAATGTTTCATACATTAAAAGGGAACATCTGAGCTTGGTGTAAGTCAATATCTAACTTTTTCTGCTTTTTGTTTTTCTTTTCGTTTGCATGTTGTTTTTCGATATAGTTTTGCTCGATTTTAATTAATTTTTGCAATTCCATAAATGCACACAGTTATTTTATTTTGAACCTACCTAGTCACAGTGAATTTTTGTCTCACAAAAAAAAAAAAAACAATTTCCCATTCTTTTTAACGAAGTCATCATTAAAATCATTTAGCGCCATAGCTTATAGAGAGCCAAGGCCTAGCATCTCACAACCATTCATGTTGTGCGTGTTATATTCTTCGTACGAATGGAAGGGATCTACAGTTCTATTGCCGATTCCGAATGGTGGGTTAAGAAGCTTTTTCATGACAGATTTTACTCTTGCAGGTTTGTCATAACTGCGAAGAGGTGATGCCGTGAAAAAACGTTTGGTACTTTTTTAGATTCGAACTTGTGTCTCTCGCTAAGCAGTCCAACGCACTAACCATTAAGCCACGGCAACCCAGATTGCTTAAAGAACAACGCAGAAAAATGGGTTCGAGAGATTCAGTTTGAACCAGTTTCATTGCATATACGTGGACAATCAGGCAGATCTCTTACAGAGATCACAAACAGATACAATTATCCCTATACTGTGTTCCTGGTCATAAGAACTTTCCAGACAACAACAGAGTGGATTGGCAATAGCTAACACGTGAAATAATATCGAAATTTGTCTGCCGTCAAGTCTGGCAGGCCAATGTTGGCCTACTCCATTGTCCCCGTTTTTTCCAATAGATAGTCAAACTATTCCCGGTGCTGGCAAGTATGAGAGCGAAGAATGAAGACAGATTTCAGCCAGCCGGACACAAAAATGCAACCTAGTACCATTTCATTATTAAGATGGATGAAAGCTGCTGAGCAGCTTCACAGCGGTCCCCATTTTAAAAGAAAAAAGGTGGTGGCCTTAAAGGTTGGGTTGGTCTTAAGGTGGTGAGAAACTCTACTGCTTAGTAAACAGCAACTCTTCGTCCACAACTGAATCCACAATATCTATTATATTTTTAAAGCTTTTTGGTTGTTTCATTGGTTTCTGCTGCGGTAAAGTTAATAAAGGTTGTATCTACTAACCCAAGGACTTGATTTTAACTGTGCACTGATGAGTCAGTAATCGAATAAGGACAAAACCTTTTATACCATTAGATTGAGGTGATGAAAAGATTAAAGAGTAGTTAGACGTAGTGGATCGATGCTGCCTGGTGAGGAACCCAATTAGCGCAATGGCGACGGTTTGTTCGAGTTGGTACCGCACATCCGCGGTGGAATATATGGAGTATAGTGTTTTACTCGTTTCCATCATTACAGCTTCGTCAATGTGTGTTGATAGAAGGGTATACCAAGCTGTTCCACCTAGCGTTAGGTTTTCAACAGGAACCCAGAGAAGATTGCTATCACATTGGTGCGTGAGCTAACCGAATCGATTGCCTTACTTACTTACTTAAGTGGCGCTACAGTTCGGGGTGAACCTGGGCCTCAACCAACAAGCTTCTCCAATTAACCTGGTCCTTAGCTAACCGCCTCCAGTAACGCACTCCAAGTTGGTTAAGGTCTCCTTCTACTTGTGCGCGCCACCTTAGGCGAGGTCTTCCTCTACTGCGTTGTCCTTCCAGGTTGGATTCGAAACTCTTCCGGCCGGGGCGTTGGTGTCCATCCGCTCTACATGTTCTAGCTCTATCTATTGGCTGCAAATTTAGCATAGTTTGTGGTCGATAATTTTTTTTTCTTTTCTAAAATCGACCACCAAACCATAATGCCGTAATTGTGATTCGGTATCACGACTACAGTGTAACCAGTGCACGCTGTTCGGCTGTAAACGCAAGTAATAGCACTAAATAACTAGTACAAGGTGCTCCACACTTCTGACAACCATTTGCATGTGCATGCTCAATAAAGTGAAGTTATTCTCACTGGCCTATAACTTTTAGCTGTTGTGGGGCCTTGTCATTATTTTCTAAAGGTTACTTGGGCTGTTCGGTGTATGAAGGAGTGTTAAACTCTGAAATTATGCTCTTCTGTATACTTACCTTATTCAGTGACCTAAATCATTAAATTTACTATGCCTGCGGATCTTGACTTGAGTTTACTTATAAATATTCACTGTAGCTATTGATTAGTATAAATCAGTAAGGTACACCGCTTTTATTTTTTAAAGGTTTTAGCACATTTAGTTTTTATATTCTACATGAAATATAAAAAATAATACAATTTCATTTAACTCTGGAAACATCTCACTATTATAGTTTACTAGAGAAGGTACAGAGTGAAAATCCCAACTGGAAAGATTCAGGCATTGCTTTTATCAAATCAGTAACGCGACTACTGGAACGACTTCTAGATTACCGCAGCGTTATGCAAGGAGAAGAGAATCGAGACAAACGTATGTCTTGTACAGTCAATCTCCTGAACTTTTATAATAACGAAATCAATCGCAAAGAGATGTATCTAAGGTATTGTAACTTTTGATTTTCTTAAAAGTCTTAAAGTGAATAAATGAAAACCAATTTAGATATATCTACAAATTGCATGATCTTCACTTGCAAGCGGAAAACTACACGGAAGCCGGTTTCACCCTCAAACTTTATGCAAGCATGTTAACCTGGGACAGAGAATCATTATCATATTCACCTAACGATACTACTGGTCAACCCGAGTGGCAACGAAAGGAAAAACTTTATCATGAGGTATGACATTTTCAATAAATACTGCGAAAAGAAATATGAAATATGAAATTTTTTTCGCTTTTAGATTTTGAAATATTTTGATAAAGGCAAATGTTGGGAGAAAGGAATTCCTCTGTGTAAGGAGTTAGCCCATTTATACGAAACTCGAAGATTTGATTACAATAAGCTAAGCGAAATCCTTAATCTTGAAGCGAAATTCTTTCAAAATATCTTAACTCAACTTCGACCGGAACCTGAGTATTTCAGAGTTGGTTTCTACGGAATGGGATTTCCTCTATTCGTGAGAGTAAGTCCTCCTTGTTACTATTGATCACCAATTGACTTAATAATTTTGTCTATACAGAATAAACAATTTGTCTATCGTGGCCTGGAGTATGAAAGAATAGGGGCATTCACCCAAAGACTACAGACTGAGTTTCCACAGGCTCAAATTCTAACAAATAATAGCCCGCCGGATGCCGCAATTTTATCAGCACCCGAACAATATATTCAAATAAGCAATATTCGTCCCGTGGGAGATGCACAGGCTTTAAAGACTGCTATGGTTCCAGTGCCAGAAAAAATAGCGAGATTCTATGAGGTAAGTAGTTAATATCTATAAATTGTAAATTGAATTGTAATGATTATCTGTTAATTGGTAACTGAGCATGGGAAAATATTATCGTAGCTTGAAAATTCATAACCGCAGCCATAATTTTGGAACCATCAAGGGTTGAATACCGTTATGCAATAATCAACACAAATGTTGGTCAAGATCTTACTTACTTATGAGGCCAGCGACCCTTGGAGGGTCTGAGCCTGAACTAATGCCGCTTTCCATCCTTCACTCCAGTTAACTAGACCAAAGTTTCTGGCATCCGCGATTGCCTGATCTTTAAACCGGAGGTTCGGCTTTCCTCTTCGTGAACCAGGTGGCTGGGATTCAAAGATCCTCTTAGCTGGAGCATTTTTGTCCATTCGCTCGATGTGGCCGAGCCATTGCAGTCGATGGATTTTTGCCTTCTGGACTACATCCACATCCATTGTAAAGCTTGTAGAGTTCGCGGTTATATCTTCTCCCCCATTCGCCCTCCTCGCATTGGACCAAATATTCGACGTATTGGTCAAGATCAACGGACCCTATATTCCAGAACAATTTCTTAACACTATTTCAACGCAGTTTCGGCTTCCTCCATGAATGTCACATCATTTTCTAGTGTCAACTAAATTTGTGTATACATCTCGCAATTAATTGCTTTTATAAACTGTTCGAGCACTTCTTTTGTAAACCAGATGCAAGTATTTTCCGAGAGCTTGGCGTACTTATATTAGACGTAAGAAAAGCAGCCTAGACTTCATGAGGTCAATCTCGGCCTACATCAATCGTCAGCTTCAAGAAACACTGTTCTAGAACATCCTCGTCGGTCACATTTTTAAGATTGGCTGTTAGAATAGTTTACTTATTCACCTTGTCTTTCCTAAAATTAGTCGTTTAGCCTATATCATCTGAGGTTTACTTTTTGTAGAAGGTGTGATTTTTCTTTTGACGGCTTCCAATAGACACCGTAGCTAAGTGATTCGGAGTCGGCTATAAAAACTGTAGATCTCTTCTATTCTGATAACATGCACAACATGGATGGTTACGAGAAGTTCGTTATGAGCTATCGCGCCAATTTCTTTTTGGTTTCCAGAGAAATACAATTAACAGTCACTGCAAGTTAGCTGTAATCGTGCCTTTCGGCTAGAAAAAAAAACACGTCAGTTCATCTTTGAACGGTCGGTCTGGATTACTTCGTCGAAGTTATTCATCACTTCACTTCACTTGGCACCTACTATCTGTTCCTTTCTGAAATTCTTTGCAAGTTTCAGATAACTTAGGGGAACCGTTTCGAAATTGGCGGTTCAAATGGATTATTTTGTCTAGAAGTCTGACGTAGACCGACCATCATAGAGTTCCATATGATTTATGTACTTTTTTGTTGGATTAGGAATATTTATTTTAATAATTTAAAACTATTTATTCATTGCGCCTTTCTATTGCAGGTTAACGATGTAACACGTTTTATATACGATCGACCCATATACAAAGGCCCCATTGACAAAGACAATGAATTCAAAAGCTTATGGATTGAAAGAACAACTCTGGACATTGATAACCCTTTACCGGGAATCTTACGTTGGTTTGAAGTCACCTCGAAATCCGTTCAAGAAATAACTCCAGTAGAGTTTGCCTGCGAGACAATGAATAATGTCGGAAAGGAACTTTGGGATCTTATTGTGCAATATAGGAGCGACCCAAAACGAAACATTAATCCATTCTCAATGCGGCTGCAAGGCATCATTGATGCCAACGTAATGGGTGGAATTAGTAAATACCAGGAGGCTTTCTTCACCGAGAACTTTCTCAAATCGAGTCAGGGTCATGGCCAGCAGACAAATGTTCAGAAATTGAAAAGCCTTATTTTAGAGCAAATTCAAGTTTTGGAAACGGCATTGGAGCTTCATGGACAGCTTGCCCCACCCGGGGTTCAACCATTACATAATCGTTTATTAGAACGATTTTCACAACTCAAGCAAAGTCTATCGGGAATGGGTCGCCTAAAACGACAGCATTCAGAGAGCATTGTGAACACACCTCTGCCTCCTTTGCCTACAGAAACTACAAAGCGTACACTTAGTTTGGGTGGTAATTCTTACGGAATCTACGAGCATGATGAAATCTATACTAGACCCGGTGACACACTGCGACCTGTGGAACCCCTTACTCTCGGACAAATTGTTAATTCCTATCAATCTCTGAGCAGAGAGAACCTAAGTATTGCTGACATTCCTAGAACAGATTCAAGGAATCAAGCTCCACCGATACCCAACAGACCTAAATCAGCGGGATTTGTTGGTAATATAGATAGTCCAGAGGTACCGCCTAAAACATTACCACGGGATCGTGGTGGCTCTTCTCCTAATGCCCCACCTCTGCCACCCCGTGGTATTACCCCAGACAAAAGAGCGTCGAACACACCACTTCAATTCAATGAGTTCTCAGACCAATCGTTCAACACCAATTCATCATCTAGACGTCAAGGTCAAAAGTACTCTGTTGTCGATATAAGCTTCGATGAACCTGAAGCGGATTTTAGCCAACATGTTAATGCAGATGGACACATGAACATTTGCTACCCTCCAAATGATTTTCGTGATTCTGGTATTTCAACAAGCTCCAACGAACTCAATCAGTTAAACAATTTAAATTCAATCGAAGGAGCAATCCACCAAGATACCGATGTTGGAATGAACATAAATCATGAGCACTCTGCTAACTCATTTGAATTGGATTTGCCATTACCACCACCGATTCCACCGAAATCTATCAACGTTACCACGCCTGAATGCGATGAGCGCACCCCTTCACAGTGTTCACAGCATTGTCAGGAAAATGGCACCAACGACGACGGGTACACAGCGCAAAATAACTCGTTAAACTCGTTTAGTCCGGAAAATACATTATGAGCCAACCACAACTAAAATTGTGACATGGATTTGCAAGACACATTATCAATATAAGTAATCACTCTTACTCTAAGCTATTTTTAAGTGAGTTAAAGCTTCACCTATTTGGAAACGCATAATGTCGTGATACGACTGTATTACCAATTATTTCTTTTGCACCGAAGCTAATTGAAAAACAAAAATCCTAAGTTAGTTTTACGTTCTTTGTGCCAAAAAATAAATCCAAAAAAAATTATAGTTTATCGTCGATGCACATGGAATTACTCTTTTTGAATCGTACGCTCCTAGGTAACACAAGTGGTCCCCAAAAACTTACCGAAGGTTGTGTAAAAATCGTGCTTATTGTAGTTTATTTTGGTATTAAGTTTTTATACATAGTTTAAGCATTTTATATTTTATATACATAGGCTATCATAATTATTATTTTATGAGTATTTTATTTTGTGCAAAAATCTTCGTTTGAAAATCTCAGTATTTCTTTTTGTATTAGGAAAACAGTTTGTGTGTGTTTTTTGTTTTTTTTTTTTTTGTTTAGTAATTATGTGTGTCAAAGGTTTGTAATGATATTTTAAGTTAACTGTATACGTTATATATGCATAATATTATTATTTTTTTTGGAAGCGAATCTCTATCATTGTCATAAAAGAATAATCGGAAACACCATTGCAATAGATTGAATTTCGAATGAG
The DNA here is from genome assembly GCA_951813785.1 of Criorhina ranunculi. NCBI lineage: Eukaryota > Metazoa > Arthropoda > Insecta > Diptera > Syrphidae > Criorhina > Criorhina ranunculi. The sequence goes on along the minus strand of OX638381.1, from coordinate 50,662,169 downwards.
AAATAAAGTAATCAAATCAAATTGCGTTGATGTGCGAATGAACGTCATTTTTATTGTATATTTTTATATTGTAAAACTAGTCAAAATGATACAAATATATAATACGCCCTAAATACTGAATTACTATTTTATTTATGTACTCCTTGAGTAGCATAAGGGTTAACATTTTATATGTTGTATTGTGTTTTAATTTGCTTAATAAATCACTATGGATGTCACACTCTTTTTTTTATGTTTGAAGTCTTTGCAACTACCAACTCCTACTTGAAAAATGTGTCCAAGATAGCAACCTACAGTAGAAAAATCGTCAGCCACTCGCTTTACCTCCTAGGCAAAAGAAGTGAAGAAGCAACACGACATACGCGTGCTACTTGCTAAGGGCAAATTCCTAACCAGTGTCAGCGAACTATTGCAAAGAGCCCTGAACACGCTTAATGTTTGGACGAAACAATTTGGACTGTTCACTAACAAAAGAACGATACCAGCCTTCACGCTACCAACTATCGAGGGTACTCCCCTTAAGCTGTCCAAGAGTGGGAAATATTTTGGCTTCATACTCGACAGGAAGCTGAATTGGAAGCTGCACATTAAGAAAAGGGTAAACAAGGCATCAATCGCCTTCTAAAACTGGGGATCCAGACCCCGAAAAACTCTATGGATGTACTCTGCGATAGTTAGACCTATAAAAACATATGGAGGATTGGTCTGGTGGCACGCTGCAAACAAAACCAGCAGCCTTAAAGATATGACCAAAATATAGAGAATAGCATGCACTGGAACAACCAGCGCGATACAGGGCGATAGCATGATTAGAAGCGATTCTCAACCTTCTGCCTTTAGATCTCTACATGCAGGAGGCCGCAGCAAAGAGCGATCTCAGAATCAGCTAGTCAGAACACTGGAGACCGAATTCATATGGATACGCCATAACTATCTTAGCGGTAATGTCACCTCAGATTACAGTCTCATACTTGCATTTTGAAAGATCCTTCTCGTGGACCTTTCCAAGTAGAGAACAGTGGGAGAAAAACGAAGTATCCAAGGACTCTTAATCCATCTATACCGATGGGTCAAAAATGGACATAGGTACAGGAGCTGGCCTCTTTTCGGAGGAGCTAAAACTTAGCAGCTCCATACGACTCCCAGATCAGGAGGTTCTAGCAGTGACAAAGGCCGCTGAACTGGCGTCAATGGTGACAGTCACGCAGCGCAATATAAAACTCTGCTGGGTCCCTGGTTACAGAAGGATACCAGGCAATGAAGCAACGTATGAAATGGCCAGAGAGGGGTCAGCCCTAGACCGGGAACAAGTAGATGGCACGGTCAAACCTCCACTCTGTAATCTTAAGACCAAAATCGAGAAAAAGTCATTAATAGAAGCAAACAACAGATGGAAATCACGAACCACCTATGAAATATCAAGAAGACTGTGGCCAGAGTACAATAAAATGAAAATCAGCAAACTCCTGCAAAAGGACAGGAAATCTCTGTCAATACTGATAGGAGTGCCAACTGACCACAACATGCTAAAATATCATACGAAAAAATTACGTCTGAATCACGACGACATCTGCAGAGGATGTGGTGATGAAGGATACGACCCGTTTCCTCAGGCACTGCCCAAGCTTCTGTCAACTTAGGAACAGAACCCTGAGCAAATTCTTCTTCGACCATATCGACGAGCTAATAGATGGATCACCGTCAAAACTGCCCAAATTCACCAGGGCGTCCGGATGGCTAGAAACAAGACGATAATACCATGGTAGGAAACAAATCATAAGTATTACAATGGGTTCACATGGACTTAAGTATGATTTGGATGTAACCATTCTCATCAGCCCGCTAACCTAACACGACATATGCAGGCCGCTGCATACCCACAAACACACACAAAGCTACTCGGCCTCACTTTTGACAGCATGATGACACGCCCGCAATATCCAAAGTTGTCTAAGATAGCGCAACAGCATGGTTAAGTTCATAGCCTTTTGCTCTTCGGGCAAAGACAAAGCCATCGGTCGTTCCATCATTAACTATGCTGCTACCATCTGGATATTATAACTAAATTGCACGCATTGAAAGAACCTACAGGCATGCTACAATACAGCTATATGGATCGTCACTGGGCTCCATTTTATGACATACGTAGACCACCTACGTACAGAAAATAAAATGCTCCCGATGAAAAAACATCATGCTCTCCTAACAATTTTGCTTGGCAACAAGAACATTTAAACCGCCCACTAACAACACTACCACAACCACCCCGTTGTATCTGCAAAGGGCTTTTAAGCTACTAACGCTTTTACCCAACACTCAGACTTTAACACCCAACGATGCAAGTATTGGTTAAAAAGCATCCACCACGGTGATGTCATGTGTATTAGATAACCATCGGCCAAACTTAATCTTCGGAGATCGCTCTCCTCCTATCACCAACGAGAAGCGCAGACTCCCTTCAGCTTCAGACTGGTACCATTCCTTCTGGAGCTACCTGAAACGTCGCGATCCCAGGACCCAGAATAAACAGATCCTTCCCGACATCTCTAAGAAATCCGCGGCATTCTTACTGTCTCTCAACAGAAAAGACTGAAAATAACTTTTTGGCGTTATTATGGGACATTTCTCCTTTGCCAAACATCTCAATGTGTTAGGTTTAAGTGACACCACTGTCTGTGACGCTTGTGGAGAGGGCGACGACACTGCGGAAGATTTCCCATGTGATTATCCTGCCTTTGCTCGTATCAGGTGGCAGATGTGATGAGTGCTGGTAACCATAGCATTCGTATCACTGAAGCTCTTACTCGACTTTCTTACAAAGACGAAGGAAACACATTCAAAGGGTTGTAACTGCGGGTAATACGATCGACCTGTTTTTGTGCCAGAGTGCTAAAAAAAAAAAACAGCTTTGAAGTTTAAACAGAGGATTTGCTGCAGTGTGAAGATTTGCTCGGTCTATACTGAATCGGATCTTGTAGAATACATGAAGCAGGAATATGCCTCGGTAGTTCTTGCAAAACACAGGACCGCCTTTCTTGAAGATGGCAAAATTAATGTAATATTTATTTTGAAATTTACTTTCTACATTACTAAATATGATACCAAGCTTAAATAATGTTCAAATAAATACATATTTTAAGACGAAGTTTTTCCATCAATTCTACGTATACTTTACCCTAATTCAGCCGTTTGCATGTTGGAAATATAACACTTATTTGAAGGTTAAGTTGATCTGGAAACTGGAACGTACATTTTTCGCGCGTTTTAAATATATTGGAAGTTTTACTGCCTCTTTATTTGAAATTCTGTGATTGTTTTTGTTTGTTATTTACCAGAGATAAGTTATTTACTAAGTTCGTTGTTCTTTTCATTCATTACAAACTAATTTTTATGAAGAATGAGTCCAAATAGAAAATCTAAAACACAAAAGAAGTCACCTACCAAAAAGAAAAGAAAACAAAAAGTAATCCCAACCAAGGACTATAACATTCCAAAAGAAAAATTCATCGAAACTCTAGACGAAGTTAATAAAGAAATAGAATGGGGCGTGGAAAGCAGCCAACGGAGGTGTTCAGTTCCTATTCAAGACATAAGTTCAGATATTCGCCAGAGTTATAAGAGCATGTCGTTTAAATTATTGGAGGAAGCCCGCCTATGTGTTCTACAAAGAGATTGGAAAAATCTAGCCTACATTCTGACAATGGCCAAACCAGGATATCAGGATCACAATGTATTCTTCCAGGTTTTCGTTCGATATGCTGCTATCTGCCTGGCCCATAATCCAGATAAAAATCTTTTAGATATGTTTACACAAGGTGTTACTGGATGCGCTGGAGAATCAGAGAAGCAAAAGTTTATAAATAGTCTAACAAAAGGTTAAGTGATTGTTAGTTGACATTATAAAGTTATCGCATAAATAAATAAAATAACACGCTAAGAGCTGAATTAATTCGTAAATTATTCGAAGGGTCTAATACTTGCCGACGGAACTAAATAACTTTCAGGTATGCATACAATCTATGTCGTGATGAACTTAGCATTCGCCATGCTACGACTTTTAAATCGTATCTGTAACTCGAGAATTATGTGGCAATGTCGATAGTCGACTGATTTTTAACAGATCAGTCGCGGTGCTAAGAAACAAATTCCTTTACACAAAAGCATGATGTTCAGCGGAAAACTTGGAGAACGATAGGTCGAATTATCGCAGGAATTGACCAGTAGCTCAACTCCTAAGTTTTCGTTTAAATGCTTGTTAACTACATATGTACATATACAAATCCGTATATCGTAAATATGTACATGCAGGCCAAAATTAGAGGAGCGTGCACTGACTGGCAGAATAATAACAGTCTTTGAAAACTCGATGGATATTTTTCAAATATTTGTTTTAAGAAAAATCTCATTAGTGCTTCAAATCAAGCTTTATGGTGTTTGGGCACACTAGGATTCTGAAGAAAAAGCAAAGTCTCAAGGGCTGTAAACAGCCCTCCCGAACACACATGGTTTTTGGAATATAAGGACCCTAGTTAGCCCGGTCCTTAAGTATGTGCCACAGTCCAAGTTAGTTGAGGTCAACTTCAACTCGAGTGCGCCACTTAAGGTCTTCCTCTACTGCGTTGTCGCTCACCGTTAGATTCAAAAACTCTGTGGCCCAAAGTGCTGGTGTTCATTTGCTCCAGATGGCTAGAGCAGTCATCTCAAATGTTCAATAAGCAGTTTTTTTGATTAGGCAAATGTTGCTGTGGTTTCTGTGGCTTAGTGGTTGCACTATTAAGCGGGAAGACACAGGTTCGACCCTCAACACCACCAATCGTTTTCGTTGTCGTTTTTTTTTTTAGCGTTGAACGTCTTACAGACTAATAGTGAGCCTTCTCACATGGCGATTATTGTATTGTTATGGGTTCCACAATGTGTTTAACGACAAATGGCGTTCAACAAGCTATAAACGCCAATTGTAGTACAGTCGAACCCGCTTAAATGAAATGAGGAAAAATCCTAGTTTAAATTTCAATTAACCGGGTTTTTCATTTAAGCGGACCTCGGATAATTGAACAAAATTCTTTTTAAACTGACTTTGGATAACAGAACAATATTTCATTTGTACAAACCTGGAATATTTTGTCAAGAAACACGAACAAATGAAACCAGCTAACGAAAAAAAGTAAATACATTTATTTATGAAATAAAAGAAAGAAAAAAACAAACAAAATTTATAGAATCCTCCCTTTTTCTCCTTTTTTTGTGATACATTTTCATTTTTCCATTTAAGCGTAGCTTTTTCTATGAAGAGTTATACATTTCTAAAGAATTTTATTTTCAGTTAACCGAGTTTTTTACTTAAGTGGGTTTCAATTAAGCGGAGTAGATTGTATGAAAATTTGTGAAAAGTACACAGGGACAGATGAAATTTTTCATCTATGCGGGTTTTTCAATTAAACGAGTTTCAAATAAGCGGGTTCGACTGTACCGATTTCGCACTGTTGCATTTTGTTAGGTCGTAAACGCCTTACGGAATAGGGGTGAATATGTCAAGAAAAAGCTTCTCAATCCACCGCTCGGAGTTGGCAAAAAATCGGTAGGTCCCTTCCATTTATACGAACAATACAACAAACACAATACGAATTGATGTAAGAAGTTAGGCCCTGGTTCTGAGTTGTCGCGCCAAATTCCAAAAAAAAAAGCGCTGTACAATTCGTATAGTTTGTCGTTGAATCACTTTGAAAGCCCGTCAACGCCAATGGCATCAGTTGCTTTCTCAAAAAGAAACAGTTAATCTTCGTTTAATTTCTGATGAGATGTCGTTGTCAAAAGTGTTAGAAGCGTTAAACAAAGTCCTTTACTACCCCACAGTTATAGCTTTCCACTGTGATGTTCTGACCGATTCGTCAACTTTTAGAAGATTGTCTCTAGTCGATAACGAGATGGTAAATCAATTTGGACTTCTTTTTTTTCAAAATCTACCTAATGGTGGAAATTTGATCGTTTATGGACGTTTCTTGCACAAAACCGCAGATATGAAGCCAATCAGGTTGATGGCTTAAGATTTAAGACGACATAATTGGAGATAAGATCTTGTTCATGCTAGAGACTGATGGTTCTGCAGTTGGCGAAGTTGGGTGAGTTGGCCTTTCTTGCCTATGGACCAAACGCTTCGGTTTTATTCAGGGCCATCATTCTGTACTCCGACTCAGGTTTACACAACGAAGATTATTTATTACAAGATCAATCTGTTAGCGATCTAACAAGCGCATGCGGCTTTACTTCTTTTTTAACCCAGAATTTGCATAGTCTATGAGAAATTAAAGAATTAAGACTCCATTTAGGAATTCTACTTTAACGACTGAGGCGATCTGATAAACACGGATAACAGAAACCTCCTTCGATTCATAAAAACCTCCAATTGGTTAAGCGAAGTAGGTATGGAGACCTCTTCAGATCCATGTGGTATCACAATGTACCTATCACTGGTCTAAGTGTGCTGGCTATAGCTGGCAGTCACTTCAACCTAACCTTTGAGTAATTAACGCAAATAAATATTTTTCACAATCTTAACTCTTAATTTCCATTTACTGGTTTAATAATAATAATAATATAGAAATAACGATATAAAAAAGATATAAATTGATTCAATTTTTTCCAATTCCGGTTAACTCTTTCAAGCTGTTTATCAAATATTTGTTGTACTCTTTGTAATTCACTGGATTCGCAGCAACAACAGTAAGTTTATTACGATGCACATCCTAAACGAAGTAAAATTGTGTTATAATGTGATTCCAAATAGAATTCTGATAAACTTACACCGTAGACCTCTATCTTTGATCTTAATTTAAATATGAATTCGTGGAAGTTAATTGATGAAAATATCTGTTCAGCTTCTTGAGGATCATTGTCAAGGGCTTCGCCGATTTCCTTGGCCGTTTTGCCCAGCAATTGTTCAGCTAAATCACTAAAACAGGTCACCCAACGACTTGATGTCCAATCACCAACTTCCATCTAAAAAAAAAACTTATGATGCAAATCAATTTGTTTTCTACTTAAACTTTAAACTTACATTAATCAATACTCGATACTTGAAGTCTGGAAATATGGCGTTACACTTTTCACATCGATAATGACCGTTATTCTCATCAACAACTTTTTTGTTACAATCAGGTTGTGGACATGCTTTGTATGCAGCATTAGTGCTGCGTATAATCCTGACAACAGCTTTGCACTGGAAATAGTCCGGTTTTTCTCCAGCACCCAAGTTCTTGACGCGAACTTCATGGAATGATACCCAGTCGGCGTTGTATGTACCGCCACCAGTTCTTTAGAAGAAAAATCATTGCTTTTGGAATAATTTTTTTTAAATTTTTCTAAAATATTGTACCTTGCCGAGACGCTGTTGGAAATATTAGCGCCGCCTCCGTTATCGAACCATCCACGTAATTTATGACCCTCTGCAATATCTGGATTTATTTTCAGCACTGACCCAGACCCCATGCTTAGAGTTTTGCCGCCATTGAACTCCGCGACACGAGCTCCTTTTATAAGAATTACATTCTGTGAGCCACCATCAAAGTTTTCTGCCTCATCACCCCAAAGTGTCAATTGAACCTATTTAAAAAAAAAAAAGAAAGAAAAGTGTGTAATGTCGGTTGTACACGATTTTTACTTCCCACCTCCATAGGGGAATTATTGCAATCGGTAAAAAAAAAAGTTCGAGATTTTAACATAGCTTCACATTACTATACCCTAGAAGTCATTTCCACCCATTTTCAAAGTGTTGTATGTGTGTGACAATTTTTTTCTCCTTCGATATCTGGCGAACGGAACAACGTACGATCTTGCGGTTCTTTTTTATTTGTCTTAATGGAACTTAGAGCTGATTAGATTTTGAGCGAAATCGGTTCAGCGGATGCTGAGATAATTGAAGAAATGATTAAAAAAAAAGGTGTACTGGACAACCTAACCACTTTGCTGTGTTACTGGCAGCAATGTTCGCTGTGATATAAAGCAATTAGAGGTGGGAAGTACAGGACTGGCTCACCAGTCGAATTTTTATTATTGTTTCGGGAGAGCTGATCAGCCCTTGGGACTGCAGTTTCTAACAAATCCTATTGTGCCTTCCCTAGTGTTTCTAGATGAATTGTTTCACACCAGAAGATATCAGGAAGTTAAGGAACTTCTCTGGGTGGATGGCAGTGACCTGTGCCGTAGAGACAAGTTCGCCGCAGAGTCTATAGCTTGAATCTGTTACAAAGTTTATGCGATGTAGGTGCTTATTCAGGCAGCAGTGACCGCTGAGAAGTCCAATTAGTGTTCTAAGGTTGCTTCTATCGAGGTTCACAATGAAGCTAGATTTTCTTTGTGACGGTACAGGGAAAAGCAGTTTCAAGCATGCTTGCCTTGGTGTGTTGAGCCAGGCTTCTCTGGATTCTAGCATGCAAATACCCTTTGCATGTCTTACGAACAGTGTTTTGCTTACCCCACAGAAGAATTCGGGTCCATTGAATTCTGTTGAAGCGCCGTCTATTGCCATTGGGTCAGCTTTTTCATTGCCCACCACTCCACTATGTGCAGGAATCCAGTGAAGGATGACCATATTGTTCCTAGCTAGACCTCGGCTTGGAATATGGACGCGAATTCACCAAGGCTAACTAAGAAGTTCCCACCTGATGATTCCCCGAAAATTCCGGAACCAGTTCCTGTTTCCATTTTGGATCCGTCCATATATCAGACGAGGTCGAAGGGTGATATTTGGGGTTTGTGGTTCTCCCAGTCCTCCCTTGACGGGATAACTATTAAGAAATTCTTGTTGAAACAGTATTCGGGTAGTATGTCGTCCGGAGGCATGCGGAAGATCGTGTCTTGCTCCAATGTTTCAAGCAGAGATAAGTGTCCTCCTCTATAGGACTTCGGGTAAATGTTGCTTGAGTGGAAAAGTCGGTGGATGCCTAATTTGGTTTCCATTTGAATGAAATTTCATAGTGGAGTCGATCACTAAGTGCGCAATACTCATCAATTTCGAGTTCAACGCACTCAATTGTAATGGACTAGGCTCTCAACTCTGTCCAACCAACACGTTCTTTTGAAGAGAAGCCGAAGCTAATGAAAACATTTAAAGAAACTGGAGCGGGAGTATATGGGCCCAAAATTAGGAAATATCGCAGATTAGACATCGCTATACACATTATATTATCAACAGGCCAAAACAACGAAGTTAACCTCGCGAAGTGCCTCGCATGAATGAGTATGTTGGTCGATTTGGTTGGCGGTTTAACTAGTTAAAGAAAATCAACTAACTGTGTGGATTCGTAGGCAAGAAAACATAGTGCTACCTATCACTGAGCTGTTGCAGTGATTGATCTTCTTGTCTGTGGTCTTTTCGTGGAGGTTTTCGACTAACCAACTGAAATGTGTCTTAAGGTCAATGGTTCGTTCCCTCGACGAATTAGTATCCTCTCTCATTTCATTTTTAAAAGGTTGGGTCAGTGAAAAAAAAAGAAATAAAGCCACCGATGGCTTGCCAGAGGAGCTTTTCAAATGCAGTGATGATTGTTTTGGTGGAGTCATTAACCAAGCATGGGTCGACTGAAGAATGTCCAATGGATCTTTAAAAAAGATAAACAACATTGATAGTCGTCATGAAAGAATAGCGACAAAAACCGATTAACGGAAACGTATGACAAACAAGATTGTAAAGGAAAGAGTACAAACAGTCATTATGCACTACTGGGCCCCTACGCTATATGCGATAATAAAGTTCGGATCGTTCGAAAAAGGAAACTTTGTATGGATTTTATGAATTGCGTTTCAAATCGCCGATACAAAATGTCCGCTTTCGAACGATTCGAACTTTAGAATCGCAATACAGAGTAATTGCCCTCAACTTACCGCTGCGTTACTAATATCGACAAGTGTTAGCTCCCGCTTTTTGAATTCCTTGTTTGCCCTTGAGGTGAACGTTTGCAACTCACCAACATCCCGGCACACACCAATTATATCTGAAATCGAAATAATACAAATTGTAATCTTGTGTGTACTTTCAAAACTTACCAATAGCAGACTTTGGTTCGATATTAGCAATTTGAGAAATGGGAACCAAATTATATTGAACTTGTGGGACGCCCTCATCTTCGTCCTCACAAACTTGAACGACAGTATCTCCAGTAAATGTCATTTCGTAGTCATTTTTGAGTGTGGTGTATTGCTTGTTTGCTGGTTTTAGTTGACACTTAGAGAAGAAATAAACCCGATCGACTTCAATCATGTTATAATAACGATCGCACATTTCTTTAAAGGCTGTAGCACGAATCTCTCCAGATTCATCCAACAAGTCCATACTGAACAGCTTTCCTTCACCCTTAGCGTTACTCCACGTACGGATTTGGGACTTGGCTGTGACTCGAGCTTTGATTACCCATTTGTTTTGGTAAGGTGTCAAACTGGCAATAGGAGCTGTCATCGAACCATTAATAGATTGATTCATTGTAGTGTTGTTGTTCATTGAACTGCTTGTAGAATTATAGGAACTTCCATTTGTGGGTTTTGAACCAAATGTTGTATTGGTGGTTGGCTTTGGTGGTGGAACAGTTGGCTTATTTGCCACAGATGGTTCCCCAGAGAATTGTACAGGATTTCCAATCTTTTTGCCAACTTCTGCACCATGATTCAATACGGTTAGTTCAAGTATAATCAGAACGCGTCTATGGAATGCAAAAGAAAAATTAATTTAGACTTCTGAGAACGGAGAACTAAATATTTTTTGTTTCATTGGGTATGTTATGGTCCACCCATAACATTCCAGCTGAATTTCCAAAATAACACTAAAACACAAGCATGCCTAGGTGTGCTTTAAATTCTGTTTTGAATTTGGGGCTGAAAGAATTGCAAGTTGCGACAACAAAACCGTTTAAAGAATCATCAAAAAGCTTATAGATGGTCACGGATCCAGGCAATATGCATTGAAAGGCTTGGCTGGGTTTTTCGGATGAGCTAAAGAGATGGAAGGAGCAGTATATTCGCCAGCGAAATGAATCACTATCGCACTGAAAAGCAACATGACAGTAAACCCGCGGAGCTCTTACGAGCCTCGCATAGAGGAAAGTCGTCTTTCGACAACTGATTAGCGATATGTTTCGACGGGAATTGAAGGAATTCGTGGGACTCCTACAGCCTAACTCAAAAGCCCTGGTTATGGTGACGATGTATGTTTACATTTTTAACAGCTGCAGGCATTTCAATTGCATGGCCCGTGTGATGTGAGGCAAAAGCTTAGATAGGAGAATTGCTGCGCAGAGTTCTAGCCATGGCAGGGACACACATTTGACCGGTGCTGGGCTTACTCTAGTTTTGGAAGCCAACAGATGAGTTCGCTGTTAGCCATTTTTTAAATCGCGTGCATATTCCACGGCTGCATAAGCCTTCTCAGATGCGTCGCTGAAGCCATGTAGTTGCAGCAAAGCGGAGTTATCGTATTCGAGTCAGAGAGGTATTTGGACCTCTTGGTAGTCCATTGCGCAAATCTAACCAGCTTTTTTCAAGGTCCTGCGAAATAGGCGAATCCCAAGACAGTTCCCTAAGCCAAAATTGCTGCAATATTAGCTTTGCCCTTATAATGCTCGGAAAGATCCACCCAAGAGGATCATAAAGATGAGTTATGTCTGCTAGCACTGAACGTTTGGTATGTGCTGATAGCTCAGGTAAATTGATTTTAAACTTAAATATGTGCCTTGCTGGATGCCATTGAATTCCTAATGCTTTAATGGCATCTTGGGAATCAAAATTCAGAGGAAGATTAACTTCCCTGTCGTTTCCAGAGACCTCTTCTAAAAGTTTTGAAGTTATCGGGTTAAAAAGAAAAATTAATACGGTAAAAACGAAACTCATCTGCCTCGGAATAAACTCATCAGTCAAGTATGCATTGCTGGATATATGGTAGACAAAGTAGACAGTTTGCAATTGCTTACGAGTATTGTCAGGCCTAACTGAATCTCTAATGAAAGCCTTTACCAAAAAACTTCTGCACGCAAGAACGACGGAAATGGTAAGTAGGACGCACACGGCAGTTAGGAAAGAGTTGGAGAAAGCTGGGACATATGCTAGAAACCATAGACGACGGTGGATATGCGTACGAGGTCCTAGGACACATAAGGGGAAATGTACACAAGATTCCCAAATACAACCATGAAGATGCAGATCTAACCCAACCACATGAAGTTCCTATACATACTTTTAATTGAAAGTAAATAATTATACTCACTTATCGACTTTATCGGATTTGTTAACCATCGACGTAATATAACGATCAACACGGATAATAGTGTACTCCACAAGATTTCCCTCCTTGTACAAGTCGTTCAATTGTGTGGCTAACATGGCAAAACTGTTCAAATACTTGCCATCCGATACTAATAGCCGATAGCGTTCATTTTCTCCTCCAGATATTTTCTTAGTTCCTAATATCTGAAGAATTGGTTTCTCACAATCACCGCCCGTCATTATCATCTGAAATTGTTTAGTAAAATATATTGTCCAAGAATATTGAACATAATTACCTCCATGCATCCTGTTGTCAATTGGGAAATAGCCGGCATTTTGATGTTTTATACAAATATGCAAACAAAAATATCAAATTCTTTCTAACAAATGATTTCACAACGAAATTTTGTATTTCACAAGAAATATACCGCCTCAATAATGTACCACTTATTGCGAATTTGCATACAAATTGATCTTCTCTTCTCCGCATAAACTTTTTTCGGCGCGAATCTTCTGAAATGACAACAAATGGCCGTGCTTACACACCATCTTTGTGTGAACATTTTGACAATTGGATGAAAGCTAATCATCAAGTTGGTTGTTCGCTCGGCAGAAATTGTAAAGATTGTGGACAGAGATAAGTTATAACGAGCTTGCAATTTGCACAGAAAGGCGTTAATAACAGCTTGTCAGTGCGTCAGTCTTCTTCTCTGGGAAATCTAGAAATATTTACGCATATCTGAGCATATATAATCAAAACTTTTGCTATGTAGCGCTAGAACTGCGCACACAATTTATGTCCGCAATTTGAGCACAATAAATCAGAACTTTTCAAACTGTATAAGTTTGCACATCTCTAGTTCAATCTCTTGTAAACACGCCTTTAAATTTTTTGACAGCTTTGACTGAAAAGCAAAAAAGTGGACGCAAAATAAACAGAAATATTTAGAACAGCATTAGGTTCGCGAAAAAATAGTTAATAAGCATGTCTATTGAAATAGAATCTGCAGAGTAAGTCACTTTACACATTGATGAATATTATTTCCTTCTTACGATTCCCATTTCAGTGTGATTCGTTTGATTCAGCAATATCTCAAGGAGTCTAATCTTTGCAAAACTCTGCAAACCCTTCAGGTGAACTATTTCTATTTTTTCTAAATATTTGCGCTGTCTTATGCAGATGAAATGTAATTATAGGAAGAAACTGGAGTTTCGTTAAATACAGTTGACAGTGTAGATGGATTCATACAGGACATACAGAATGGACACTGGGATACAGTTCTCAAAGTAATACAGTCGCTTAAGTTACCAGATAAGAAACTGCTGAATCTGTATGAGCAGATAATTCTTGAGTTGATCGAGCTTCGTGAATTGGGTGCTGCTCGCTCGCTGCTCCGACAAACAGATCCGATGATTATGCTCAAGCAGCAGGAGCCAGAGCGTTACATTCATTTGGGTGAGTCAAGACTCGTTCAAAATGTACACGCTTGTTTTATTGCAACCGAATTTCAGAAAACATGCTGCAGAGAGCTTACTTTGACCCCAGGGAGGCTTATCCTGAAGGAAGTAGTAAGGAAAAGCGTCGCACAGTAATTGCCCAGGAGCTTAGTGGTGAAGTTCATGTCGTTCCGTCATCTCGTCTGCTGGCTCTACTGGGACAAGCCCTCAAGTGGCAGCAGCATCAAGGTCTCCTTCCTCCAGGAACAACCATTGATTTGTTCCGTGGTAAGGCGGCCATGAAGGACCAGGAAGAGGAGATGTATCCAACCCAAATGGCAAGGCAAATCAAATTCGGCCAGAAATCGCACGTCGAGTGTGCGCAGTTCTCTGCCGATGGCCAATACTTGATCACAGGCAGCGTTGATGGATTTATAGAAGTGTGGAATTTCACCACGGGTAAAATAAGAAAAGATTTAAAGTATCAAGCGCAGGATCAGTTTATGATGATGGAACATCCCATTTTGGCGCTATCGTTCTCAAGAGATTCGGAAATGGTGGCGTCTGGTTCCCAAGACGGACAGATTAAGGTATGGCGAATCGCAACGGGACAGTGTTTACGGAAGTTCGAAAAGGCACACGTGAAGGGAATAACATGTCTGCAGTTTTCTCGTGACAATAGTCAAGTTTTAAGTGCATCTTTTGACCACTCTATTCGGTTGCACGGTCTTAAGTCTGGCAAATTGCTGAAAGAGTTCAAGGGCCACCAGTCGTTTGTTAACGAGGTGACATTCACACCTGACGGTCATAGTCTGTTGAGTGCGTCTTCAGATGGTACTGTGAAGATATGGTCGCTCAAAACCACCGAATGCCTTTCTACATACAAACCGCTGGGCAATGAATTGGCCGTCAACACCGTCCTGTTGCTGCCGAAGAATCCAGAGCATTTTATCGTATGCAATAGATCGAACACGGTGGTAATTATGAACATGCAGGGACAGATCGTAAGGTCATTTTCTTCGGGTAAACGAGAGGGTGGTTCATTTATTTCGGCGACTCTATCACCCAGAGGTGAATTTATATACTGTGCTGGAGAAGATAAGGTGCTCTACTGTTTCTCTGTATCATCTGGAAAGCTAGAGAGGACTCTTAATGTAAGAAAAGCACACTTGTGAATTTGTTTATAGCTCGCATATTGATAATAATTCTTTCAGGTGCACGAGAAAGACGTTATTGGCTTGTCTCACCACCCGCATCAGAATCTGTTGGCAACATATGGGGAAGATGGTCTCCTGAAACTGTGGAAGCCATAAAGGACAAAAGAGAACTTGCATCTGAATATGATTTGAATAAAATATGCCCTTGTCAGCATAAGTACGACACAAAGAATTGCATTAAAGTTGTTGTTGTTTCAGGTGTTTTAAGCATTGCTGTAGCTATCGAAGAAAGTTATTCGTTGACGGTAACGACTTTTTAGATATTGCGAGGCCCAGTAGCCCAACGTCTTAATTGTGCAACAAAGTGTTTGTTTAACCACATCGTAGTGGACCTCGGTAACATTAGTATTTGCGGTGTATCCAGCGGCTTCGAAGAGATTCTTACTTAGATGGTGCTACAGTTTAGGGTAGACCTGGGTTTCATAGAACCCGGTAGCTCGGCTTTTGTCTTACCGCCTCCAGTTTCGCACACCGAGTTATTAAGCGCACGTCACCTTAAAAAAGGTATTTATCGCGTTGCTCCCCCGGAAAAGATCAGAAACTTCGAGCCGAAACTCTGGTTCGCTGTGTATTCGCTCTACATCCCCTCAGCAGCACGACTCGCCTAAGATGTCGCTAGAATTGCAGCGATGCGTAGGCGCCATTGCCCGATTGGAAACCACGCTTGGTATTCCGCATAACACACACTTCTTTATCTGTGGTGATGTGAATATAATAAACGCTGGTTCACTTCCTCTGCAGATATTTAGCTCCTGCTGGAGCCAGACGATAGTCATGTAAAAGTCTTGGGAAACTAACGAATCTCGGATAACACGTTCCATAATTCCTTATGGATTGGCCAAACGATTCCAAGACTTCATTTGAACATATTTTGTAGACGAGTTCACACCAACTCGCGTTTGGCTACGTACCAAATCATCTAACGCTTTGAATTACTTAGCAAGTAGTCCGTCAAGATTTAAGTTTCGATTTTGAAGCGAGTAGAAGGAGAGAAGATCCCTTCTCGTGTCTCTTTCATTCATCTCAGTTAGAGGCATCCTCCCGATTTCTTCGCAGTTTTTCCTTGGCCTCGATTAGTTGTGTCATTTGTCATTGTAAGAAGCTTGGTAATCCTCATTTGCAGACTCAAGCATGATTTCATTTACAGACAGCTGTCTCTTGGTGCTCTAGACACAGCTTTTATCTTCTAGAAGATTCATATTCTTCAGATGGTTCCTGAAGTTTCCGTTATCTGTGGACAACGAACATTTTAATAGCTATTTGGGCTCCAATCCAACTCAATTCAGTGAGAAGCCGTTTTGACTGATGAGGTAAATATATTTGTTACTCGCACATGACCCTCACGCAAGTAGTCCGGCGCCTGTAGGAATAGCATCCTGGCACTTCATATGATATCAGCTGTGACATCCATAAACTTGCCCCTTGCCATAAATGCCTCATAATTAGCTTTATCAATAGTGCGGAAGCCGACGCCCTTTAGGTTGTCTGGAAGAAAATCCATAGAATAGGTGATAGAACACCACCTTTGTTGACTTTAGAGACTCAGTTTCAGACTATCGAAGGCACCTTGAATGTCCGTAATAGTGGTTAGTGCGATACCTCCGATATTTAGCTCAGAGAAATGACTCGGTTTAGTCGCTTAAATGTTGTCCTTCCGCTCTTCTTTAGTTTTTAAAACTAAATGTAGAGTACTTTTTGGCTTCCTATCTTCTCACGATGGAGACGAGAAAAGCACTGCGGGCTAAAAGATCGTTTATGCCAAGCTAAGTTCTTCTTCAACTGGAAAATATCGCGCTTCCAAGCAAATCGAGATTATGGATGAACCTAAGGATCGTTCTTGCGGATGAATTGTTGACTCTGGTGTTTTTGTCTGCTTTGAGATATTACAGGACATTCATACAAAACTTGCAAAGCAGTCTCCTGGCCTTATTGAGTTGAGTGGGCAATGACCAATGAGAAAGTCTGTAATAATAATTACTCCAGAGAATAAGAAAACAATTTATCTCATTAGCACCAATCCGAAGGCATTTAATAAAAAAGTATTTACTTAAAATAGTGTACAAAAACTGTATTATTTGTCGTCACTGATTGCTGACTATCGGTAGTGCCACATGAGGAACACGTTCAACATTTTTAAAATAAGCATGTTGCATTGCAGTTTTTGCAGAAATTCGAAGATTTGGATTATACACCATCATTTCCTGTAACAAAAGACATAATTAGAAGTAAATAAATCAATGGCAAACAGTTATCTGAATTACTTTGAAGAGTTCATAAGCCTCATGCTTAACTATGGTTTCCGGAATATTCTGTTCCCATTTGGGAAATGAAGATTTATAATCTGGCATTTGTGAAACTCCTGGCCATAGTTTTTCGTCAACAGTGCCAAGTGTTCTAAAAATTCTATACAATTGATCTATTTCACTGTCACCGGGGAACAATGAACGCTTCATAATCTGTGAACACATTTTGTTAATAAATCATTTAATTCGATCAACATAATCGTACCATTTCTGCGAATATGCAACCCAAACTCCAAATATCAACTCCTGTTGCGTAAAATTTAGTTCCCAGAAGAATTTCAGGAGCTCTATACCATAATGTGACCACTTCGTGAGTGTAAGCGCTCATTGGCACATTAAAAGAACGTGCTAAACCAAAGTCTGCCAACTAAAAAGGAATCGAATCAATCGAATGTTTAAAAAGATTGTCGACAAACGCAAACCTTAATATTGCCAATGGTGTCAACAAGGAGATTTTGTGGTTTCAAATCTCGATGAAGAATGCGATTGGTATGACAAAACGCTATTGCATCGAGCATTTGGTGCATGTAAGTCTAAAAATAAAATAAGTATTAGTATTCTACTGGCGGGAGTTGATTTGATTTTAATTTTACCTTTACTAGAGCTGGTACGAAAATGTCCTTTTTCTTGTCCATTAGTTTCTTTAAGTCCATGTTTAGGTACTCGAAAACCATATACACACTACCATTGGCGATAACTACATCGTATAATTGAACAATAGACGGATGCTTAAGATCCTTGAGAAGTGATATTTCTCGAATCGCCGTCGAGGGTACACCCTCAGTTTCACTGAAAGATTGAAAGTTGTTGGCGATTAAAGTAATCTGCTTGTAATCAGCCCCTATTCCCAAAGTCGAACGTCGAAATGTATTGCAAAATGCATTGCTTTCTCGTCGTACTGCACATCTTCGTTTTCTTAGGGAAGAGGGTTAAAGTTGTTGCTTTGCATGAGCACACTGGCAAGACCATAAGAGAGATTTCGTGGAAAGTGGGAGTTGCAGCAGCATCAAGTGTTGCCGGAGTCATAGCATTTCAATAGGCCATTGTAAAGTTATAATGACAAAAACAAAAGACCACGGACCATGGTGATACGATTTTGATCGGAAACAGCGTCATTCATCCTTGCAGGACCAGCTGTTATCTTTATCGAATCTTGCCCTCGGTGGTTGTGGTAGTGTACTCATGGATTGTTTGAAGCTGCCTTCTACAAGTGGGCTGCAAGACCAGAAGATCACTTATAAAACAGCTGTCCAATGTGCCAGGAAATACAAAGACTGGTTTGCGGAAGAATGGGGAAGAGTCATTGTTTCAGATGAAATGCACTTGCAAGTTTAGGGCTACCGGGTGAGAAATAGTGGCAACGAAGAGCACCGCCTTTAGATTACAATTTGAGGTGGTCCTTAGTCCCTAAACACTGCGGCCGCAAGTGGGCCTATAGTGATATCCGCTTCTTTAGAGCTCCTCCATGATGCCGTAGTGCGCGATGAAACCGGCGATATCTTTGGGTGAGCTGGTGATTATATCTTCCGCCACGAGATAGTGTTTACCCAGAAAACGATGACATGTTCTTATGAGGCAGTCACAGTGACATAGTATGTGTTCTGCTGATTCTTCCTCGTTGCACATCCTAGACGTGCTATCTTGTGCTATGAGAGCACGCCTTGATTACACTTTAATGCAATGTTTTTGGGGTTGTTGCACCTCCATTGTTTCTGGGAGCTTAAAGCATATATGCTGTATCAAGATATGAACGAAGTCCAATAAGCAAAGATTCGTCGATTACATTGGCTTAGCCACTTCGAATGAAGAACAATGCCCCAGCGGTGGATTTTAAAGCGAATTTGCATTTTATTTGACATGTTAATAGCACTCTTTACACACATATATTTTATTAAGTTTATTTGTTTTGCAATACAATAAGATTGCATACATTGTGTAGGATATAATATCCCATTTCTAATAACAATTAACGCCAAGATGAATATCCTGAAAAACAAAGCCGAATCATGTGGTGCTACGAACAACAATATCAACGCAGGACTCACATCATCCAGGCTTAGTTTATCAGTAAGTTATGTGTTTGCTTATAAGGATGACATTTGTCAAGGACGCGAAAGGACCGTTTTACACACAGGGAGAGGGTATACATTATGGTTGTATCAATTTTTTTCTATTGAGTTTATGTACTTAAAAATAGATTCTTGTGGAAAATTAGCTAAATAACTATACCTTTCTAAACGAATTTTCTTCAATGCAACATCTTTAAATGTTTTTGTATCCTTTGCTTTGTAAACAATGCCGTAGGTACCCTCACCGATTTTTTCTACATTATTGAATTTTCCAACGTCGTGCATTTTTTTATTGGCTGTTGTAAGTGTTGAATTACTGTATAGACTATTAGATATGTTAAATGTTAATCAGTGTTCTTTTAAATCATTTAAAATTGTTTACAAACGCTAAAGAACAAAAAGCCGGAATATTGGGCTTGCACTTTGACAGAAGCGGGAAAACTTTTCGAAATGCATGTTCTGACATATGTTAAACGTCATTTCGGTGTGAAATCACAACGATCGACCGGAAAGTTGCCTATTCACAATGGTGAATAAAAATTAAAAATTCATATTTGTTTTAAATTATTAATACGAAGCAGTTTTTTATTTTTCAAAGTAAGTAAACAAAGCAAGCATAGGAGGCTTGGTAAATAATTTCTTTTAAATGTTTTTATAAATTGTTTATTCAATTCTTGGCATTAGTAAGAAGTATAATTTTTGCCAAAATTCCATGACGGTAGAGCAAATGGGTTCTTTTTCATCAGCTGCGGGTAGTCAAATATTTTGTGGAACGTATTCCTCCCTTCCCTTGATGAATCAATCGTAAGTTGAAGCCAATTTTAAAAGCTATCCTATTATCTATTTAAGAATAAGATATAATTAAAGAACTACATACATATATAGGCATCAGATCTATTTCACAATTAGAATATTCTTTTTCAAAGATATGGGCATCATTCCTGCTGTCTTAAAATAAATTTGAGCAAATTTGTGTTTTAGTGTTTTTTTTTTTTTTTTTATAATTAGCGCGCGCTAAAGAGGTTATGAATACCCTTTACCAAGAGCACGGGCATTAGGGAAAATTAGAGGAGAGACAAAGGAGGTACCGATGAACGTTAGCTTTAAATGCTTGAGGGTTATAGTGATAAGGAAACACAGAACTATGTAGATTTTTCTAAAGAAAGAATCTCTATATTTGACAGTACGTCCGAAAGTAGACTTGAGGGTAAACTGATGTGCATTTGAAGCATGACGAGTATGGCGGGTGAAATGTTGCAGGGGCGGAATGCAGCTGGCTATTTCGCTAGAGCACTTTTTGTAAAAGAATCGATAAAACAGTGAGAGACAGGAAACATTTCTTCGGTGTTCAAGCGAGTCTATTGACTTCGCAATGTTTCTGTCACCTATAAGTTTTATCGCGCGTTATTGAATTCGGTCTAGAATGTGCAAGACGGTTTTAGGCGCACCATACCAGATGTGAGCGTTGTACTCGAGCTTAGGGCGAATAAACGCCTTGTAAATTGAAGCCAGATCAGAAGGGGTAAAGTATTTTTTGCATCGTTTGAGGAAACCTAAACATTTCGCATCGTTAAGGGTGGTCATGGTGTAGTGGTTGCATCATCGCTTGTCACGCTGAAGGTTCCAGGTTCGAATCCCGATGTCACAGAAAAAAAAAAAGTCGGCCAATTGCGAAAAAAGCTGACGTGTCAACTCTACTGTATAGGCATAACACTGGCAGTAGGGTAGGCAATGGCTTGAAAGTGTTGATCGTACTGATGACATCGGGATATTCGAAAGAAATACTGCGAATTATAAGCAATGGCAATAATTCTCCCCAGTCATTCTGGAAAAACCACCCTCGGAGCAAAAAGACTGAAACCTAATGCTACCTGAGTTTCAGAAATCACTACACCAACACTAGCGCTGTGTTAATAGCATCATAAGGGTATTTAAACCCCTTTAGCGCTAGTGAATTATAAAAAATAAAAATAAAAAACACACCGAGGATGGAAAGTTTTTCGGTTTCGGCGATGCAGGTACCATTCATGGATAATGGTTCGAGGTTTGGGTTTCGCTTGTGAGACAGTAGGCAGCATTGAGTTTTGGAAGCATTAAATTCCACTCTATTTGTAGAACTCCATTTTAATATGCTGTCAAGGTCGGAATTTAATAAGTTAAACATACGTTGCTGTTTCACTACTACATCCGATTCCGAAGAGCAGGGACGTGAGCTAGGGAACGAATATGAAAAACTGAGAGTACTGTCATCGGCGAAGGAATGAATTGGATTAAAAGTTGCAGAAAAGAGATCATTTATAAAAATGAGAAAGAGAGTCGGAGACAAAACAGAGCCTTGGGGGACACCAGCATTTATATGGTGGATTGCAGACTTGAAACCGTCCAAAACAACTTGTATTGGCCCGAAAGGTAGTTTCTAATCCATTGAAGAAGAGATACATCGATCGCATATGCACGCATTTTCGACAGAAGAGCTTGGTGCCAAACTCTGTCAAATGCTTTTGAAATATCAAGCACAACAATCTTACTGAGGTGATGTAGAGATTCGTTCAAATTCGCATAAATTCTTACTATGTTGGGTCCACCTGCCTACGGATCTGGCCTCGACCATAACTGATTACACGACCCCCATAATCAAATTCAATAATAAGATTCAAGTTCACTTTCCCGAAAGGTCGGGATGGAACAACAATCTTTCTCAATCAAACTACCAAGTATCGATCGTCACCGACGGCTCCAAGATGGAGTGTGGCGTTGGAGCAGGTGTCTTCTCAGCGGAACTTAACGTGTCCAAATCGTATCACCTCCCAGACTCTTCCAGGCGGAGGTACTAGCGATTAGAGAAGCCTGCATGATACTTAGCCTCAGCCCTACTACCTCAAACAACATAGGAATCTTTATTAATAGCCAGGCTGCCATCAAAACGCTCCACTCACTTACTTCGTCCTCTAAACTAACCTCTAAAACCTCTAAACACACGCTGCCAGGTTAGGCATCTCGTTCAATCCCCATTGCCGTAGTTGCGACAACTCACAGGAAAAGGAAACCTTATTCTACTTTCTCTGTGACTGCCCAGCACTAGCCAGAGCTAGGCAGCGCACACTGCGAAAACCCTTCTTCAAAGATCTATCTGAGATCTTTAACATCAAATTCTGCAACATTATTAATTTTCTTAACTCCACAGGATGGATTTGAAAACCACAATCCTAGCTACGCCCACCAACATTCAGGTCACATGAGTTGTGGTATCAAAACGGCGCATCCGCGCTACTTGTGTCTCTGGCAGGTTCACCAGATTCAACCACTACTACCTAACTTCTACCTACCTGGGTCCACGGGAATAGAGGCATTGATGGGAATGAAAAGGTCATCAAAATCAAAAAAGTGTCGATCACTAGGTTCTGACCCCTTAGAGGTTCTAATACAAGACACACGGTTAGACTTTTGGAAACTTGCTAATAAAAGATGGAGCAGACTCCCATCATGCCGCATACCAAAGGGATGTGGTTACAACACAGTAAAGGGAAAACGAAATTAATATTTATGCTGAACAGATCGTACTTAGGACTAGTAAACAGCATCCTCACAGGCCCCAACCTACTGGCGGCTCATATCAAAAGAATGCAACTAAGTACGACCGCCCTCTGAGACTGTGGCGACTTAGACAATGAAAAGTGCTTAGGTACACAAGAAAGTTTAACTATGGGCCGATAGATAGATACTTTTGCGCCATTTGTTGTAGATAAGGATGATTTATGAGTGATTCCTTAGTTCAGAAAAAACTCCTTTAATAAAATGTTCTTGAACTATGGCAGGCAGGCCATAAGGATTGGGAGAATAATTGTCTTTCATTTTATTTATTTTACCAACGACTCCTGACAGGTTTATGTCCTAGAGACAAGGAAGGTTCATGTAAAGTTGTCCATGAAGTTGAAATAATCAATATCAGATTCAAGGATGTTGTCAGTGAACTATTATCTGAAGAAGTGAGTGAAGAGGTTAGATATTATTTAAGGGTGACTTACTAGTTTCCACAACCTCGACAGAGGTCTACTTCCAAAATACGTAACTTTTTCATACGATTATAGTAGGTATTATGCCCCGTAATCATGAATGAATCAATAAAGATTACGCCGATTCGTTGATTTTTGTTTGTTCATCCTATAAGGATAGAAAGGGATTGACTGTTTTTTTGCATAAGTCTGTCGGCTCTAGTTATAGGCTTCCTTTTGAATTTTGATGACAAAAGTGTCTAAAGAGGTCCATCTGTTGTTTGCTTCTATTCGAGTTTTGTTCTATGCTTCGAGCTTTAGCGATCAAGGCGGGTTAGATTGTTTCGGACTTAGTGCAGAATCTCTTCTTGCCAATTCTTTATCATTCTCGTTCTATTGTATGTCCAGGGACACAGCGGACTCTGTGCTATGTTCCAATAATCTTGAGCTCTTCCAGCACGTCACAAGCTTCGATTTTAGTTCTGTACCAGAAAAAAAGGTTTTTTTTTGCTGCATGGCACCGGTGGCTATTGTCACTGCTAGGATCTTTGCTTGAAAAATAATACTACAGTTAGGGAGGCAGACTGTCTTAGATATGCCTAGTGGTTCTGCACCTGTATCAGTGTTCAACTTGGTCGACAATCACCGGTGTAGACGGCTATGTATTGCGTTCTAGGTTCTTAACCGCTGTTTTCATTCTTCTCTGCTTACGTATGCTAGTCTTGTTGGCGATTTGCCACCAAACGAGGCTGCCAAAAATCAGTATCAGTAAGGCCGAATTTCAGAGAGAAGGCAAGAGAATTAGCAAAGCTAACAACAACAATGGAATGTAACAAAAACATGTTGCTCCTCACCGATTTTGGACATAAGAGGACCGCAGTAACGAAGCGGAGCGACAGCGGAGCCAAGCGATGCAATACAGATTCGTAATATGGGTTGTGATGAAATCGAAAACCGTTTAATCTTTCGGGAAATTAATATTTCGATATTCCATAAATCGTAATAAGGCCGACTCGGCTTTATTACGCATTTGAAAGTGAAATAAGGTCGAATTTCAAAATTCGGCCTTGTTTCGCTCGGCGTTATTTCACGTCACCATAGGTCTTACTATAATCGTGTATGTAAGTATGTCGATTAAATGATATTGGGATTTGGCCTCCAGGTTTTTCGAACTATTCTGCTGCACTGTAAGAGATTTTGAGAAGGATAACCCCAACAGAAATAAGCATTTTTTTTTAAATTTACAGGCCGTGAGTGTTGGAGGGTGTTTCAGTCTTGACACAGAGGGTGGTGTCCAGAATAACGGGGAAGAATTTTCGGTGTTGTGATTGCTTTATAACTCACAGCTAATGTTGTTCCACGACTCCTCGTTTTCAATTGTCGACACTGTGATGTGACGACGCGTCCATAATACCATAGTATACATCGTGTAGTCAATGCGGCACAACACTGCTTATAGCATTTCTCTTCAACTTAATGATATCGGTACGACCAACTCTTCAAGCCATATGACCACCCCATTGCAAGTGTTATGCCTATGCAGTAGAGTTGACAACAGTTTTGTAGAATTTTTCGACATCTAGAGTTGAACCTGGAACCTTTAGCGTAAGAATCGATTGTGCCTAACACTACACTGTTGCAGCCCACAATCTATTGGTCGAAATCTACGTAGTCATGTCATAAATATGAAATTATGAAATTGGTACTCAAGGCATTCACTTGATTGGGCAGATACATTATACGTCACATATTTACAAAGTTATACTCCTTAAAGATTTTCAAGCAAGTGCCTCATAGTCATGGAGAAGAGAGACTTCGAAAATCGGATCATTGTAACTAATATGCAATACAGAAAAAAATGACATCTTACACACCTTGCGACTCCTGGAAATCACCAGCAATTTTATCTATCATACAGTAATAAACATTTAACAAATAGAATGCAAGAAATTATGCCAATTTCAAGAACTGAGCGAGTTCATCATCCCTCGTCTGTGATGATTTCATGGGCGTACATGGTATAACCGGTCTTCATATCTGCGAGAAGGGAGTGAAAACATCGGCAAATGTCTACTAAATGGATGTCCTGGAAGGTTTAGTAAAACGGCTTAACATTTTCATGCTCTTTCACTTGTTTTAAACAGCCCTTGCATCTTCCAAAAAGATTCTTCTCCAGCTCACAAGGCAAAAACCAAACAAAAATGGCTTAAAAACAATTGCCTGAATTCATTGCAAGCGGGTAGTCCAGACCACAATCCTCTGGATTACAAACTGTGGTCTATCTCGGAGGGCAAGGCGTGCTCTACTTGGCACCCTAATATTGAGTTTCTCAAGCGCGCACTTATCCGTGCAGTGGATAACTTTCCCATTGATGACGAGTGTACCGTGACTGATGGATGGTAAAAGCGATTTAAGGTTTGTGCGGAAGTAAATGGCGGCCATTTTGAATAATTTTTGGATTTTGAATTTCTAAATACATAAATATTTTATAAAAAAGTTTAAAAAAAATTACTTTCAGTTTTCGTTTTACGAGCTTAAGTATTTATGACATGACTAGGTATATAGGATACTACTTACTTATCAGGCCAGCGACCCTTGGAGGGTCTGAGTCTGAACTAATCCTTTACGGTCCCGGGCACGCTTACTTCCAGTTTACTAGACCAAGGTTTCTGGCGTCCGCGATTGCCTCATCTTTAAACCGGAGGTTCGGTCTTAATTTTTTTCGTGAATCAAACGACTGGAATTCAAAGATCTTCTTAGCTGGAGCATTCTCATCCAGTTGCTCGGTGTGACCGAGCCATTGCAGTCTACGGCCGTTTGTCTTCCGGACTCCATCCACATCTTTGTACAGCTCGTAGAGTTCGCGGTTATATCTTTTCCTCCATTCGCCCTCTTCGCAAACAGGACCAAATATTCGGAGTAGAATTTTTCTTTGGAAGGATCCCAAGATCTGCTTCGCTGTCTTACTAATCGTTCAACATTCAGCTCCATAAAGCAAGATCAGGGTTTTGTAGAGCATAGTTTAGGACCTTCAAATTAGAAGTTTGGACCCTAGTTGTTTGGACAAACCGAAGTAGCAGTGGTTGCCTAAGGTTGTACTTCGTCGAATCTCCACTAGAGTGTCATTTGTGGAGTTTATATTTGCCCCGAGGTAGATAAACTCATTCATTAGGTCAATTGTTAGGTTTTAACCTAGACGGTGTTCGACGGATCGGTTTTTGGTAGACAGCATGTACTTTGTTTTATTCTCGTTCATCATGAGACCAACTCGTTTGGCTTGCTCTTCTATTGCCGTAAAAGCACGTTGGGAATGGGTGATGATATCGATATCGTCTGCGTATCTCAGCAGCTGGATGGATTAGTTAAATAAAGTGCCTGCTGTGTTTTTGCCGGCCTTTCGCACTACCTGCTCCAGCACAAGATTAAAGAAGTCACATGACAGAGCGCCTTTTTGCCGAAATCCGGTGCATGTTTGGAATAATTCGGAGGTTCTGTTCCCAAACTGCACGGTGCATTGTGAGTTCTCTAGCGTGGCGCGACACAACCGGATTAGTTTTCTCCGGATCCCGAATTTGGCCATCGCGTTATATAGTTCGGTGTGATGAATACTGTCATATGATGGTGAGTATCGACTTGGAACTCGTTGGTCTTTTCTAGGATTTGCCGCAGTGTGAAGATTTGGTCTATCGTCGATTTGTCGGACCAGAAGTCACACTGATAGGTGTCGATGAGTGTGATGCAAAACGTCTTTAGTCGTTCACACAGTACACTGGATAGGATCTTGTAGGCTACATTAAGCAGGGATATGCCTCGGTAGTTCTTACAAGACATAGGATCGCCTTTCTTGTAGATGGGGCAGATAGAGCTGATAGTCCAGTCGTTGGACATGCTTTCGTCCTCCCATATTTTGCAGATGATCTGGTGCATACTCCCTACTAAAACATCGCCACCAGCTTTGAAGAGCTCTCACGGTAATCCGTCCGAGCCCGCGGCCTTGTTGTTCGTCAGGTTTTTAATGGCTGTGCCGACTTCCTCTAGGCTGGGTGGGAGAACTACTTCATCGACTGTATCACTCTCTCCTGGTCATGCCCATTAAGCAGCTGCTGGGAATGCTCCACAATTCCCTGCGGATCGGTGACAAGATTACCTTCGAAGGGCCTGAGTTCCTGGTCTGTAGCCTGCAGCCAGCCTTTTAGCTTAGGTATATAGGATAAGAAACAATTAATCGACGCATGAGGAAGACCTTGAAATCTGTTAGTCACAACCAGCATTGCCAAAACGCAACTATTTACCTGTCTATCTACAATATTGATCATTGAATGTCCTTACATCACCCAATAAGATCACTCTTCGGCCCGCTTACCTGTATTTTTGTACTATTTGCATAATGTTTAATGAATAAAACAATATTCAATTATGCAATCTCAAGTGTGTGAACAACTGATGTGTCCTATCTGCCAATCGGGATCATCAACAAAAGCAATTGAAATAAGAAGATTTACTTTCATTATCGTAGAAGATGACAAAACTCAATTTCTCACGCGAACGCGAATTCAATTAAGGTGTAGGCAAGCAAAACCTGCTAGCTATTGAATACAAACAAAAAAAAGCCGTTTAATCAAGAAAAGAAAATGAAACCAACGAAAGAAAGGAATAAAAATGATTTTCGATTCGTAGGCGAACAAAAAAAAAAAAAGAAAAAAGGAAAGTTCATGCGCCGTTCTACTTTAACCATTTCAGGAATATTATGCGGTTTATTGCATGTTTTCGTTGCGTCATTTGTAGACTCACTGGCGGGGATAATTAATTCAAATTCAGCTTTCAGTTCCTACTAGAGGTGACACTAACTTGTCTAACATCAATTTTAACTTCAATTTCTTATTGCTTTACAGTGTGGCGCTACTTTCGTGTAAGCAGTTATAACTTTACGAGCACGAGTATACTCGTAATGTGGCTATGTCCAAGTTCGATCGATTCGAAGTACCTACCTAATCTACTGGAGGTGTAATTTTACATTGAAATATACAGGGATACTAATAACTTGGTACATATTTTTTTGTATTGTCGGCTCGATAGCTTTAGACACCGAAATGGAATAAATTACTCGATTAAAGCGTAAGGCATGTAAACTTAATTATAAATGCGAGAAATCTCGCACTATAATTCCGTAGGTATTGACATTGACACATTACCCAAATTTGGAAACTTAAGTGGCTCTGGCTGGACAATGTATCCGACAGTTGTCTGTTTCGTTTTGATCGATTTCGAAGGGCTTCAAAGTGAGCAGAATGAAGTTCAATTACGTTTTTCTTCCGTGTACATAGTAGACATTTTCAGGTAGATTGACATTTATGTTATAAGATTGTGTCATACGATTTTATAGGCACGCTGGAGCACTCAGACAGCAAAACAGGTCCATTGTATTACCAGCAGGGTACAACGCTTTTACTGTGTTTTCTTCGTCTTTCTAAGAAAGTCGAGTAAGACCTTCAAAGATAATGAACTTAGGTTACCAGCACTCATAACATCAGCCCCAAAAATCTACCACACGATACGAGCAAAGGCAGGACAATCACATAGGAAATGTTCCCCAGTGCCCTCTACACAAGCGTCACAGACCGTAGGTTCACTTGAACCTAACCCGTTGAGATGTTAGGCAAAGGAGAAATGTCTCGTAATAACGTCAATAAGTTGTCTGCAGTCTTTTACAGACGTCGGGAAGGACCTGTTTAGTCTGCCTGCATCCTGGAGAGCTATGCAATCTACAGTTGTGTTTGTTAGAAACCCAACCATCGATAGAAGCCCTTACCGAAGATACGGGTAAACCTAGCGTTGGCTCAAGACCCACCTAATTTCCAGTCACCCTGACTACGATGCATCATTATGTGAAGGAGTCTCTGTATATCCTAAAAAGACAGCAAATGTATCTTTTGAAGAAGAAGAAAGCTCAATCTTCTTATTCGACCTTCACTACTCGACGTTCTTTACACAAATTGACAGAATTTTTAGCAGAGCCATTACAGTAATACCCGGATACGTACTCCCTCGCTTACGCGCATTGCTAATCAAAAATTTGAAGTTTCAAAACTTGTTAGGAATGTAAGCGGGTACAGATAGGTAGCTTCCCCTTTAAAGCGCCTAAATAAATCAGAAAACCCCTCAAGGCAGGCCCCCCGGGGAGTACTGTATATCATTATAGATTTGCCGCCGAATCTGAAAAACTGAGGGGTACAACCCAAAAGAAACACTGATAATACACATTGATTGTCGGACCGCGATAAATGCTGTTACAGGCCTTGAAATCTAAGAAGAGGTGGCGGATCTGAAATTCATCGGCCTTTTCCAGTATTTTTCTGTCGTATCGTGGAAGCTTTCCGACTAATTTGCAGAAGATGTTCTACTTACCGTATAAACTTATCCTTGTCGTTCCTTTGGTGTTCACAAAGTAGTTCAGCTGGACTAAAACTGTGGACAAATTCGTTGCTCCTTTCTTGAAAGATCTTTTGCTGCCACCTGAATCCAAGGGAAAGTGCCTCAGAAACTAGCTTTATACACGAATGAAGGTAAGGTTGAAGTGGCTGCTAGCTGTTGTCAGAAAAATTAGAATAGCATCATAAGGGTATTCATAACCCCTTTAGCACTAGTGTACAAATGGTATAACATGTCTAGCGACAAAACGGATTTGGCCACGGCTGGATCTGAAATGCTCTAAGAATTTAATTTCTCTCTAATAGATGTCATCACGGGACATTGTCTAATAGGCAAGCATGTAACAAGGCCTGGTATTCATTCAAACCATTTCTGTAGAAGCTGCATGGACGAAAAGGAGGAGGAAACTATTCCCCACCTTCTCTGTAACTGTCCAGCTCTCTCCGTAAAACCAACCTCGTTGAACCAATTGGAGCTTCTGATCAAGCTGATATCTGTGTTTATCAGACTTCTCAGAATTCTCCTAAATGGAGCCTTCTTTTGCGCGATAGAGCTGAGCGGCTACAGAGAAAGTGGGGAATAGTTTCCTCCTCCTCTTAAAGCTTTGTTGCATGCTTGCCTATTAAACAGTGTACCGTGATTACACCTCTTACGGATCTGATATGCGAGAAATAAAATTCTTAGAGTGTTTTAAATTGCCGATTCCGAACGGATTCATAGTCGCTGTGGCTTAATGATAAGTGCTTTGAAGAGCGAACATAGGTTCGAGCCTCAGCGGCACCACCTCTTAGCAGGCAATAATAAATAATAAATGAAAAGGCTTCCTTATCCGCCGCTCGGAGTCGGACAAAAAATATAACACACACAACATAAATGGTTACGAGAAGTTAGAACCTTGCTCTCTAACTAGCTGTCGCATCAAATATTTGAACGGCTTCTGTTGACGAAAGATTGGAATGGCTTGGCTTCGAATACGGTCAATGCCGATCCAGAAGCTTCTCTCATAGTTTTCTAGAAATTATGCCGCACGAGTAGCACATACAGTCAAAATCGGTTATAACGACCTTCAAAAGACCGATGAATTTGGTTGTTATAATTGTTACGTCGTTATAACCGATAATTTTAATTATAATGGATCATTTTAAAAATTAGACCGGTTTCATCAATATTAAAGATTTTTCATCTGTATAGGTAGTTTGTCCGAAGTTGGGGCCAAACCAGCTGCAACCAATTGTCTACTGCACCTTTAGGAACACTTTTGGCCTCTCCTATTATTTAACCACTAACAGTTCCATGACGTTGATGAAAACGCCGTGCAGATGAACACGTGAAGTGGTTCTTCCCTATCTCCTTGGCAAAGTCATTTACTTTAGCTTGCAAAATGGGTCCACTGATGGGTATAACGGAACTGTTCTGTGTCTTAAAACATATTAGCAGAGCCTTTTCAACCTCAGTGTGCAATGAACTCTTTGCTTTTTTTTTAACGGTAAGTTTTGCTTCCTCAAACTGTTTTTTTTTTAAATTTTTTCCTTATCCTTTAAAATTGTGGATATAGTGGAGGCAAGGTCTTTATTTTCCCCAGCTTCCAATCTAAAAATGATACCTCCTTTCCTTGCAATCGTTAAGATTTTTCGTTTCTGACTCATTTTCCAATACAACTTTATGCAAACCGAATAAAATTAAACTTCTACGACCACTCGTCACACAGAAATGGAATTTTCCCACCTACTGTTGAACAAACTCAAAAACCAATAATAAACGCAAAACAAAAAGAATAGCATGTCAACAAACGGTAAGCTGTAACATAACCGAAATTCTATGTACACAGATATACATCGCATCTACAGATAAACAGTTTAATGTAGTCGCACCAACAGCTGCGTCGATATTAGTTGTTGTAACCAATATTTTATTTGAAAAAAAAGCGATATGTCGTTATAACCGATTTTGACTGTATTTAGGCCGGATTGGCACTGTAAAAATAACCATCGATGTTATCTAAAGCATTCTTCCGCTGTTTTCTGGATCCAGTACGAATAGTGCACAAGTGAATAAACCCCCTTCCACCACCCACATCGTTTGTTTTCTGCCTCCAACGGATTTTTAAGGACTCACTGTCTGGAGTTGGGAGTAGAAGTTTGTAGTCAATCTAAAGCTGAATAGAGTAAGCCAAACGGTTTTGTCATTTTTGGCAAACACACCATTCATCAAAGCTTTCTAACAACTTCATTGCTTTCCTATCCCATCTGGAAAAATGCTTTTAAAATTCGTTTCCCCCTTTTCTAAAAACCAATCCCCTTTTGTAGAAGCTCAGAAGTTCTCCTGTTTCAAATGCATTCGTAAGGGGGAAAACAACTTTTGTGGAACTTATTTTCCAAAGTTTTCTATGTTTTTCCCCACTCATCCGAATTGGCTGGAGAAAATGCATTCCACAATTGTGAAAAGCGACACAATGCTTGTGTTTAACTTTTAGTGTTCATCCAACAACCTGTCGTAGAAGCTCAGCACCGGAATACCAGGGCAATACATCCCCTCGTAGTATTGAAATCTTTTTTTTTTTTTTTGAAATCGGCGGCGTGCATCCACACGGTGGTGGTTCACCAGGCATTTGTCGTGAAAAGCGCTTCTTGTGATTTTCGATTCATTCTCTTGCAGTTTTTTCCCAAAGGGATTTTTCATTCAAAGAATGCTTCAGATACGTCAGTCGTTTGTTGAATTTAGTCCCTAAAGGACATCCTCCATCGTGTATTGTGTCAAAATATTCGGATAACGGATTTTGTACTTAGATAACCGCTTTCAAAAGTTTAAATCTCATCTTTAAAAAATGTCACTCTCTTGGATTCCAACCCTTGGAATGTGAAGATTTGTTATCACAACGTGTTGTGTGTGTTGGCTATTTCATTGATGAAAAAATAAACAAAAAATTATTATGGAAATAAGTGTAAAAATAAAAATAAAAATAAAAATTATATGAGAGTGTAGAAAATAAAAAAATATAATTAATTATTATCCCTCTACAGTGCAGGTGTGCTATATGGTTTTACTGGTGCTTAGTGTTCAATTACAGAACGTGTGCTTTTGGCGCTCTGTACGGATTATACCACCATCGAGAAGTTATGTAAAACAAATTCATTACAGTTAATCTAATTTTAATGTAAAAACAAAAAGAAAAAAAAAATCTATTTCCGTTGAATTTCTCCTTCGTATCTACTTTTGTTTAGAAAAAAAAATCTGTTAACCAAGTTAAGTGTCTAATTGTGTTTAATTCTACTGTTTGTCGTGTGTTAAATTTTAGAGAAAAAAAAAAGTGCAAAATACTTCAAAATTTTCAGTTAAATTCAGTGTCTGAGCCGTTGCATCGTATTACTATTGGA
The DNA here is from genome assembly GCA_951813785.1 of Criorhina ranunculi. Taxonomy (NCBI): domain Eukaryota; kingdom Metazoa; phylum Arthropoda; class Insecta; order Diptera; family Syrphidae; genus Criorhina; species Criorhina ranunculi. The sequence continues at coordinate 50,629,102 of OX638381.1, read as the reverse complement.
ATATTCACAGAAATCTTTCTTTTTTTTTATTTTGGTAAGCTAATCACTTTTATAAAAAAAAAAACACTAAATCTCCCTCTGGGTTTGTTCCATTATAACGATCGGTATAGTTAGTCAGGCGTGTATTCTCGGTTTTCTCGTGCATTTTGCGGTGATAAATTGCAAGCGCATGCAGTAATTCTAGTACTAATTGATAACAGATACGTGCCAGGTGCACTTTGAGCGTAATGACCTGCTACGCATTTTTTAATCGATTTACTATTTTTTTTTTTGCATTAAATAATGGAACCAGCTTTGATAAATACAAGTTGGCAGTGTGTGTGAGTACAAGATTGAGTTGATTTAGGCTTTAAGCTGAGTATATACAGTGGTGTGCAAAATAATAGAACCTGAAAAATTGTGTTAATCTAAAAAAAAAAAATCTGGAAACTATTCGCAATCAGTGTTTTGTTGGGAAACTATTGCCGTTAAGGATAGCTTGACATCTTTTGGGCATTGACCTTTGACACCTTTCAGCAAGTGCCTATAGAAAGCCACGCATTTTGCATCACTTCAAGGGATCGATGAATTTGGTCGTTATAACCGTTGGTTATAATATTTGTGGAGCTCAGTCGGGATGTAAGAATTTCGTCGTTTTAACCGATTTTGACTGAAGGTATATCTTACGGAACCTAATGGTATCTCCCATCAACTTTTTATGGAATTTCCACGACATTCCATGTCAAAGGAACACAATGGATCCGTAGAGATCCAAGTGAAGGCTGCATCACACGATGCATCCACCTCTTCAACCTACCTACCTACCTTCCAAGGAGTTTTAGTTTTAGGATATTGCTCCGGCCACTTCATAACGCTAATGTTGCTTGGATCTAACCACTTTGGAATTGTCTTTGTAGTCGCTGTCCTGCTGAAATATCCTCATCTCTGCAATTCCTCCTCCGCATATGGTAGGTTAGGTTGGGCGGCTGTCCCCACTGAGCAGGGACCCACTTAGGCCAGAACGAAGGCCCATTATGATATCACGTGTAGAAACCGGAAACCAGCCTCAGAAACCTCAAATGTGGAATTTCCTATAGGATAAAAGGGGTATAAGTTCTGGGTAACCGTATCCTGTGCCGCACTAAGTGCAGATCCAATTAGACCCATAGACCCACATACAAAACTCTTAATTCTAAAGATGTCGAGCCTGGCTGGGTCGTTGAGATAATTAAAGAAGTACTCTCCTAGTGTTTTCCTCCTCAGCCTTAATAGGGCAGGGCATGTGCAAAGAAGGTGTGCAGTTAGTCGTTTCTTCTTCCTCATGGTCTCTGCAGCTTTTACAGAAATCGTTAGAAGGGACAACCATTCTGATGGCATGCCTGCCAATTAGACAATGTCCCGTAAGGGCTCCTACCATAATTCTTATAAGTTTCCTGTTCACGGGCAGAAGTCTTACAGATTAGGCCAGATCTGTTTCGACAGAAGACAAGTGATGATGTTATTCCACCTGCTATAAGCTATTCTTCTAGCTTCACTATCAAGGTGAGACTTTATCGATTCTAGAGAGGCAAGCGGTTCCCCTCCATTTTCAGAGAGGATTCGACCTTTGCTAGTTTGTCCGCTCTGCAGATGCCCGGAACGTCCCTGTGCCCAGGAACCCAGCACAGAAAAACGTCTCATCTGTCAGCGATCTCATTCAGAGATCTGCGGCATTGCTTAACCAATTTGGATCGTACTGTAGGTGATTCCAAGACTTGAATCGCCTCTTTGACTATCTATATATAGTACAACAGCGCTACCATCAACAGCGTTAATCGAAAGCCAAACCGCAGCTTCTCGGACTGCCGTAATTTCCGCCTGAAATAGACAACAGTCATCCGGCAGTGGTGTAGTGGGTAGTGTATTCGCTTGTGACCCGACCTGTGCAGGTTCGAGCCCGATCGGGGAATAGCAATAGCCACCGAAAATAAAGAGAGAAACAAACAAAATCTGAGTTCTCAAACTACTACACCAAAAAAGGGGTTTCTGCCTGGGAGTACAATGGACCGAAACGAGTTTGAGTGCTCCTGGGATTTGAAAATTTCCTTTTATAAATAAAAAAACAAAAAACAGATCCGGCAGTCGCTTGGCAATACTTAGGTCAGGTGCATTGGAGAAGACACCTGCCCCGTACCATACGCTGTTTCAGATCCATCTGTGTATATCTCTATCGCAGATTCATCTAAGACGACATCAGATTCCCAAGCACTTCCACCAGGAATTTTTATAATAGTGACAATATAATCCGTACTGCTGGGATGGTTTCCGCATGTGGTAGCATAACGTTTTGCGGGATATTAATACACAAAACACGGTTCATTATGCTTTTAATTCAGTGAATTGGAACGACTACGTACCAGGAAAAGCATCCTCAAACCCTAACACTTTCGCCGCCATACTTGATCGTGTACTGCAGTACATTTTGATCTTCTGGCATAACCTCGATTGTCATCTGAATCAAATAAGTTAATTTTTGATTTATCTGACGACAGAAAATTTCGTCAAGTTAAATGTCCATTGGCAAGGAGCTTTCGGTTTTGTATATGGCTTGTGGTCAATGAGGGACATTTTCTGGGGCTTCGCGAGGTCAATTTGCTTCCAGTCTTCTTCTAAAGTATCTAAAGTATCAGGTTGTAACATAAGTATTGCGGTTTTTTTTTGGGGTTAGTGTTCCAATGGGCATAAAATGCACAAAAACAATTTAATGCTGAAACCGTTATTGAAATTAATATAAGAGATACATTGCTCATTCAGTCTGCAAGTTTTAATGCGTTAACGTCATTGTAAGCATTTTTAACTGAATTTTGAAATGGCGGTATCTGAAGAGCATATTCGGTATATTTTATTGTTTTTGTTCCGGGAAAACCAGAATGGAAGTGAAGCCACTATGTGTATGGAAAGAGAGTTCGCAAGTCTCGGCGTTGGTTTGTAAAGTTTAAAAATGGCAATTTTGACATAAAGGATGAACCTCGTTCGGGGAAGTCAGAAGAGCTAGACGATGAGCTCCTGAAGTCCACCGTCGAAAGAAATCCCACTGTTACGGTAAGGGAACTCAACGTAAGCCATATGACCATCCATCGACACCTAACAAGAATGGGAAAAGTAAAAAAAACTAGGAAAATGGTTACCGCACCACCTATCGCAAAATAATCGAAGCTTGCATTGCCCTTCTGTCGCATCATAGTCAAGAGTCGTTTTTGAACCGGATCGTTACCAGATGTGGAAAAAAAGGTTCCTTACAATAACATTAAACGTCGCCACCAATGGCTTAGTCCAAAAGACCGACCAGCCTCGAGATGGACTTCACCCACTCAAGGTGCTACTGAGTGTACGGTGGGATGGTGAGGGAATAATCCATTTTGAGCTGTTGCCTCATGACCAGTCTATCACCGCAGAAGTCTACTGTCAACTGTGGTGCAGATTAAAAACGAATCAAAGGGATGTTCTAATTCCATCAGGATAACGCTCGCCCTCATACAGCTGGGACCACCTGCACACAGTTAAAGGAGTTCGTTTGGGAAAACATGGTGCATCCGCCTTATTCTCTAGCACCTTTTTCACTTCTTCCGAAGTCTGTAAAACTCTCTTGATGGAAAAAATTTAAGATCTCGGTATGATGTCCAAGAGGCTCTTGGGGTGTTTTTTTCATCGAAGCGACAACAATTTTTTTTAGTGACGGCATGAGAGAATTATATATGTACATAGACGACTAAATTGTTGCATTTGGTGCAAATTGTTTAACGTTAAACAGACATTTAAAATGTCTTATGTTAAAATCTGATATTTCCATCTGGACCCAGTTCAGCAAAATGATGCTTGTTCACATGTTTGACTGTCTGTTTCACATGTTTTCCGTAGTCTTTCTCTTATTTTCCTTCCTCTCGTCTCATACTCCTTCCTCTTCGTATCATTTTAAGGCGTAAAAATGTCAACTAGTGCTTTGTAAGTTTTTCGTCTTCCCTTAGACGCTTTATCATCAATTCTCTCTTTCCCGCAGTGCAATGTCTGCTACATCCCATTTTGCCACCTTTGGTCTTACTTAGACAGCTTCACGCCTATTTTTTTTGCACACCACTGTATGTTGTATCTTTTTATGCAATGTTTTAACTGTGCGTATAAAAGAGTTGTTTTGTAGAACATTTTCATGAACTCAACTTGAATGAGGAGATACAAAGATGAATCAGTTTACTTGTGATAATGTGAGAAAAAGACCATAAAGTTTGATTTGAACTTGAATACGTACCATAAAGCCTCACCATGAATGGGAATGGGGTACGCACAAAGCTCGAAGGTATAGATACTTAGCCTAAAGACATTTATGACAAGAATTTATTGCATTTCTGTAGGTTATGATTACAAATTGGGTTTGCAAAATCCCATTTTTTTTTATAATTCACTAGCGCTAAAGGGGTTATGAATACCCTTTGGGTGAGACTGAATGTATACAGAATAATGATAATGGGTAAGCTTCGGGGTTTCAATTCAGCTTTTCTTGCTGATATTTCAGTCAGTTTTTTATAAATTAACATTTTTGAATGTTGTTTTGTGTTGTTGCGAACTAGTTTCATCAAGCAAAATTAAATTTTGTTTGACTCTTTTGGATGGCAAATCTGTTGAAACAGCCCCTTCATTCGATCAAACAACCTATTGAAAAATCCACCGCGTTCAAGGAATTCATAATATGTATGTAGTTGCTTTCGTATATATTGAAGGAGCATTCAATAACGTTGAGATACTTTCGATGATCAATGTTCTAAAAATTCAAAACGTTTGCTAGTCAATTTAAAACACCACAGCTTTGATAGCAGAGTCATTAACACATCTTTTGGTAACAGCTTAGTAAGGAGGAACACACATCGAAGTGCCCCTCAAGGAGGAGTGTTATGTCCTCTTCTATGAAGTATGGTAGCTCTGGTATGGCAGATAACTAAATTAAAGTTCTAAACAAGCAATTCCTTTTTCACTAAAAAAAAACCAAAATTTCACTCAATATCCCCATCAAGCCCAACGGTATACTTTTGAGTTAAAAAAAAAAAACGGCCATACAACTCATTCTAGACAAAAACCTTTTGTGGAGAGAAAAATATTACCGAATGTGCAAGGAAATACCTGGCAGCCCTTTACTTGTGCAAAAAAAGCAATAGGTCCCGGATGGAGCCTACAATTGAAAATCTTGCACTGTAGAGCCTTAAAACCGAACCTAGCTTATGGCATAATGCTTTGGTGGCTGGTTTTTAGAAAAAAAGGATAAAAGTTCTCGAGAATGTCCAACTAGTGGCTTGCTTAACCGTCACAGGTGTGCTGAGAACTTCTCTATAGCTGCGCTTCAAACCATGCTTCGTTTGCTGCCAATAAGCATGGTAGGTGGATGGAATTAAGACCGCGTGAAATTAGGCCGCGGATGATTTGTACGGCGGTCAAAAATGATATATGGCCGTGATAGTGAAATGAAATAACACCGCGCTATCTTATTTCATTTTTCATATCATCCGATAAATTAAGACCGCGCGGTCTAGTTTCATTTTTTTAATTGCGGTCTAATTTCATACCTCACATTGAATTTCGAATTTCATATCCAAACAAGTCACGAATAAGAGCCCCCGCCCAAAAGACGAACAAAAACGAGAAACTGTTGAAACGGCTTGCAGGGTTTTGAAGCTCTCACAGAACCTTTTGAAATGGTTTTTGAAGCGTTTTAAAGAATGAAACTCTTCGCTACAGGTCGACCAGATTTGCTTAGGTCAGAGTCAGAGTATGGCGTGCTATAATCAGTTTTTGTTTCCAGCTTCGCCCATTGAGAATATCGTTGTAATATATTCGGCTCTTTTACCAAAATTGATACTTGCATTCATAGGACTTTTTTTTGCTGTCATTTCAGTAGTGTCCAACGGTCCAGGGGTAAGAGTGAAAGTAAAATTTCAAGGTCTGCTGCCGAGGCCATTCTTATGGCACTAGATTTTTGTGAGCGTCTTAAGGCCAAGCACCCATAAGTTAGAATTGGCCTAATGATAGTGGATCTTGGTCTTCATTTTTTTCCAAAGATTCTGTCACATGCATAGAAGGCAATGGTAGGTAGGTTGAAACTGGTGAGCCTGCCAGAGACACAAGTAGCGTTGATGCGCCTTTTTGATACCACAACTCATGTGAGTTGGATGTTGATGGGCGTATAGAAGTTGCCATAGTTGCTTTCTTAATTATTTCTAAGGTGCTTCTCTACAGCTCAACTATGCAGGCAAGATACTTGGCATCTGGCATTTTCCGAGATTTGGGGCTGTATTTCATTTAGTATCTGGAGCTAAAATGTTGGTATCACCATCTTCCAGTTGTTCAGTGAATTTAGTGCGGATTGTAGTAACTCCACGACTAAGTCGTCGGTGTAGGCTTCTTCTTTTGTTCCACTACGGTCTTTCGCTATGCCTTGGCTCTCTGTGAGCTGCCATGCCAAATATACATACATCTTCCACTAAGTTCGAACTAAGAATTAAGAGAACTAATTTTATTCTTCAAAATTAATTTTGACCGCCTTATTTCATGGTATGGTATGCCGCTGGCGATTTACATGTCTCTCATGGACATGACAAAATTCAATTACTTTCCTGCAGCCTTTCTAAATTTATTGCAATGTAGTCCACTGAAAAAAATATAGAACCGCTTGAAGTCAGAACGCAGTCCTCTAAAATATCTCGATCTTGACGGACGGTACTTAAACAGTCCAGAGAGTCGATTGATTGATTGATTTGATTTGATTTTGATTGATTTATATTTTTCAATCAATTCACTTAATAAATAATAATCAAATCAACAAAAGCATGGCTTTGCCGTCTGCCGATTGACAAATAAGTTCTAAACGTACCCACATACATTTTTATAATTCATATTGCTTATTTCAGAGAGATACAAGGACGAAATATACTCTTTTTCAAAAACTTTCATTCGGTCCCTATAAGTAAGAGCGATTTGACAGTATTTAAATAGTTCAGGGACACTCGGCTCATTCAGTAGATCAATTACTTGGTTGTCCGACAGATAGTCAGTGCTGAAGATACTGCGTCGAGTTTCCCTTAAAATTGGGCACTTTTCAACATAATGAAGCATATCCTGACGTACTTTTAGGTTACATAACCCGCATATGATCGGAACTTCGTCTCTGTGGGGAATATGGTTCAACTTCAGCAGTACTCCCCTCAGTTTAACTATCGTCGATATCTCTTTCACTTAATGCTCGTCCCGAAAATAATTCAAGTGACCTAAATTATGACTTAAACGCCTGTAGATTGATCTATGCAACGAGTTTTGAGGCTTCCTCTAAAAATTTCTCAAGACACTTTAGATCCACAATTGAAATTAGTTGGTATAGCACTGGCTTCCAGGTCGAAGTTTCTGCTGGTTGGGCTAAGTCGCCGAACCAACTGCTCCCGTTGGATATGATTTTGATAGCTACCTTTTTGGGCAACCTTTCCTCTGGCATTCGAAGAACTTTGAGCATGTATTCCAGCTGGAGTTTTAGGGTATTTTTAAAGAGAAGAGCTACTCCTGTTTCCAGCATAATAAAGAAGCTCGGCGTACTAGGTGTTAGACGAAATATTCCCTTGATAAGGTACCTTAGAAGTTTCTCCACAGTATCATGTCTTTTGGAGCCCCACACGTGAGAGTCGACCCCGGTGTTTTTCGGAAGACCTTGACATTGACCATCCCTTTAGTTCCTTCTTTTGTCTTTTAAGCCGAAGTCATGGCTATATGTCAAAGCTCCGCATGGCTGCGGATTAACACAGTATGATGCACATAAATTGGGATTTACCTCGACAGCCAGGCTTTGATTAATTCCATTTGTTTTTCAGCACAATCAAATCTGTGAAGGACTGCCACATTGTTCTGAATGAGCATGACGTTACAATGTTAGATTCCAGTTCACAGGTCACATTCCAATGAACTATGCGGCTAATGAATTACCTCGACAGTCTCAAGGTACAGACAGTAGGAAACTCCGACTCGTGTCGTTTCGTTTGTTGACACAACTTGAGTCACACCAATCCAATGCCGAAAGCAAATCATAAATGACAAGCTATTGACTATTGCAACCATGCTAGGCTTATTTAGCCTTATTTCTATTTTAAGAAGTCGAAGGCATTAATTTTACTAAAAATTATTATATTAACTATCTGCCCAAGCTAATTAACGTCATAAGAGGACACTGCATCAGCGGGCTTGGGCTTTATGTCCCAAGATTTCTTACCGATCTTCAGAGACAAGGAGGGGGAAAAATCAATGGTACACCGCCTTAGGTGAATACCTGATCTTTCTAAACCATCTGAACACTGCCAGTATGGCAGATCTAAACTTAAGTTACGTTAGAAATCAAAATGGTTTCAGGAGTAGCTTGGTGATACCACAATGGACCCACTTTTCGTCTAAAGCTATGTTCAGACGATTGGCACATCTGACAATATTGTCAGATCTGTCAGTGAAAAATTGTCCCAAATGTCCTAAAACCCTGTGAACTTACAATTTTGTCTGAAAATATTTGCAGAAAACACATTGTCAGACCGCCATCTTACAATAAAATTGTCAGGTATTTTGCAATCGTCTGAACACAAAATTGTACCATTGTCAGGGACATTTGCAGACTCATTAGCTGTTGTCAGATGTGCTGTGTTTATGACGTCTGACAATTTCTTCACTGTCAGATAATTATTTTTCATATTTGAATGAGAAAAATGAAGTTTCGGTGCTAGTTTTTTATATTTTCGCGTTGAATTTTTATTTTTTTTGAAGATGAGTGAAATAAATTGTGAATACGTCGACGTAGAAAACGATCCAACATTTTGGCCGGTTGAACTTCCACCACTTTCGCAGTCGCTGACGAAGTAAAAAAAAAAATTAAAAGTGAATGGTCCTAGGAACAAATTTTAAATCTGATTTAGGAAATCGAGACGCGACTCAGTTTGTGGGATGCTGCAGAATATAACCTGCCGAAAGAAGCCTTATGACAGGAAGTCGCAGATGCTATCCATATGACCCTCAACGACTGCAAGGGCAAATGGTAATCTCCGCATCACATTCAACAGCAACCTTGACAAAAATCGCAAAAAAAAAATCAGGTCGAAGTGCTAGCGAATCAGTTCCTATTACCTGGAAGTTTTTTAAACCAATAATGATTTTGGAAGCTAATAAAGTTCTCCAGTCCACCCAATCGACTTCGTCTAAGGACTTGGTAACTATTTCTTCGCCCTTATTGGTTCCTTGTGTTCCTGAAGATATTTGTCCACAAGCACTTTGTAGATTGCATCCAGAACTTTTGGAATGATGGACGAGATCGTTGACAAAGGAATACGGAACAGATATTGCATAGACCGAAAATGTTCGCCGGTAGCTAGATATCGTTGAGTCAACACAAGCCGCTCAGCCGCTAAAATGCTCGCGCGTATATTCGTTTCATGCTTTTGGATATGTGGAGTAACCAAAGCAAGAAGATCATCGAATTGTTTAGAATTTATATGCAAAAAATTGCGATACAATTCTGGCTCCTCAACTGACGGCGGGGCACCCTATCCTTCGTCCAAACACGCCGACTTTTGTGTGGCAATTCATCCTCCTCGCTGATTTCCAATACGTATTGGGCCAAAACAATCTAAAGTGCATCTCTTTGTTCCATTTCGATTTAATTTTTTTTTATTATTTCAAGTTTCTCAACAGTCTGACAATGCCTGTCAACGGATCCGCCATTTTTTGTAAGCAAACATCTGCCAACCGTGTGAACCGATAATTTTCAAACTGACAAGACTGACAAAATATTGCCAGTCTAACCATCTGACAATGAAAATGTCAGAGTTTGAGACAAAATCTGTCAACCGCGTGAACTGACAATTTAGCATTGTAAGATTGTTCGCTATTGTCAGCTCATTGTCAGACTATTGGTAGTCCTGACAATATTGTCAGATCTGGCAATCGTCTGAACATAGCTTGATTTTACCTATTTGTCTTAAGGATCACTCCAAACTAACTAACGAATGAATGAATCAACTTTGACATCAGTCATTCCCACTTTGCTTAGTAGGTATTCTGTTTGTCAGGTTCTAACAACTTTCAAAAACTTCAAAGACTCGAAATATTTGTTTATAAAAACAGATGTGTTTGCTGGCAAGTTATCAAGTAATTTAAGAAAACATCCAATTTTCCACGTGTTGGAAATAAAATTGCATCTGGATTTGTAATATACAGTTGCATTCCATGAAAACACGCAATGAAATTGGAAATCAAAAGCAAAAATCCTTGGAAAATGGGCATTTCATCTTTTCATATGATTTTATGTAGATTACGGTACAAGTTTGTATGTCCAATCCGAGCCAAAAAACATGCGATACAAAAAAAAAAAAAGGATTTAAATTTGGAAAAGTCTAATGGATTCGCATCGGGAGAGTTCGATAGCAATTGTGTCGAGGAAATGAAGTGCGGACCATTTTGTCGCAGCCATTCTTGATTTGCTCGGACTTTGTGGGAAGGTGCAGAATCCTGTTGGAATGTCCAGGGTCTTTGGCCGAAATGTTTGCATGACCATGGCTTCAACACAGCTTCCAATAGAGTTTCACGATAAATGGTCGCGTTTATCTTCTACAAATACGAGCGCAGATCGATCATCGGCAGTCACTATGGCAAAAACTATCAAACAGTGGTGCTTGCTTCCTGTTGGCCATTCTTTAGTCGAAATTATCGTATAACCTCCCTGGCATGTAAACTCGATAATTTTGCTTGTTGATATCCTGCTCAATTGCAAATGGTGCTTCATCATAGAAGACGATGTTTGGCAATTGCGTGCAAGTGGATCAACTCCTTTGCTCTTTTCACTCTAACTTTTTTGGTGTGAGATCGTGCACCTTTTGGAACTTTAAGGCCTTGAGTCCAAGCTCATTTTTGAAAAAAAAATGTTTGCATCCGTTCTGTGGATATGTTTAGCTCAGAAGCTATTTTTCTTCTGCTACGTCGAGGATTTCGTTCGATTCTGGCCTTTACACTCCGAATCACTTGCTGCCTAAGGATCTGTCCTCGACCATAACTGACAACACGACACCTGAATTCAATAAAAATATTCAGGCTCACTTTCCGGAAAGGTCGAAATTGCGACAATTCACGCGAAAAGGAAACCATATTCCACTTTCTCTGTGATTGCCCGGCACTAGCCAGAGCCAGGCAGCGCACACTCGGAAAACCTTCAACGAACTATCTGAGCAGTATTCTGCAATATTTTTAATTTTCTTAACTCCACAGGATGGATATGAAAACAACGCTCTTAGCTACGACCATCAACACCCAGGTCACGTGAGTTGTGGTATCGAAACGGCGCACCCGCGCTATTTGTGTCTGTGGCAGGTTCACCAGTTTTAAACCACTTCTACCTACCTACCTTACCTTACTTACCTTAGTCAACCATGCAATTTGCAAAAAAAAAATGTTTTGATTCGATTCGGATCCTGAATGATAAATTTGTCAACCATTTTGAATTTTTTAACATTTCGACCAAATATTCATAATCACGGAATCCGAAAACACCCAGATATAGATTTTGAGTTGAACCAGACCATAAATGTCAATTTCGTTCACCATCTTGGAACCGCCATTTTAAATTTTTTATGACATTTAAGTGTTATTGAAGCGCAGCGCAGTCTTGGCAGTGATGAAGTTTTTGTCCATCTTCTGTAAAACAAAAATACTTGGAAGAAATGGGGGCCAAGACCCGCCATAATCCACTAGATGTATTATGCCACCTCTAACTTATGGGTGTCTGGTCTGGTGGCCAGTTGCCACAAACCAAATCACAGCCATAAAAGAGACTATGTCGCTCCTTGGAGCCGATGAATACTAGTGTTTCCAGTACGTAGCGTTGTATATTGCTTTAATTTATTCGCGGTTGGGATTGATTAATTTGGTATTCAAATTAGTTGGAGGAGCCTATGGATTTACTGCATTTGATTATGAATCAAAGATGATGCCTACTATTGGCTGTAGGTATTGGCATTTAAACAAAAATCATACAAAACAAGATCGACCTAACTGCACACGATTGTGCCCCTTTTTGGAGGAGTTAGAGAGGGATATTTTAGAAAGTCCGAATTTTGTAAGGTAATGCTGTACCGGAAGTCCGAAATCTTTTTGTGTCATAGAATGCCCCGCATAAACATATTCACGTTTATAGTTCCCAGAATATAAACTGAAGTGCATACAGATCTACATATATACTCGTATAGCAATAAATGTAAGGTGTTCCAACTATAATCGCTGCGCTTCAGTAGGTACTTTTGTACAATCTAGTATTGTAATTGTACTTCTACTAACTCTCCGATCTTTCAGTCAGTTGTTCATGTAGACACACCTTCAAACTCTAGTTTGTCACTTTCAAACTTTAATTTCCATGACGATTTAATTTCCGTAACAACATTTACTTCCTCCGCTGTAAAAAAAAAAAACAATCAGAAACTTGTATTGGTACTTTGAGAGCTTTTAAGTTGAAAAGTATTTAAAATAATTGTTTCTAATCATGTTTTATGTGACAAGTCAAATTCTTAACACACCCAGGAGTCCAATGGCCATACTACAGCTGATAAATATTTTGATTTGAATTTTGAAGATAACAATTTATGCTTGCAAAATGACTTGTTGTTGTAGATAATCAAAGAAATCATCATGGAAGCATGTATTGAAATATTCAATTAATTTTTATAGTTCATGCTGAGTTTTTCTTAATTAAAACTAAATATTGATAAGACGGCTTGTAGTTTGTGACCTGAAATTAGATGTGTATTTCAAAATCAGATGTCTTTGATTAGTAACACAGTTGAACTACGATAATGGTCACAATTTAAGTGGTGGAGTACTTATTGTTATCAAACATCATTTGAATTTTAATGAAAAATTATGATGAATGATCATACGAAATTCGTTCCTTTTGTTATTATTGTAAGTCCATAGATATGTTTGAATTGATTTGCTGTATATTTCGCCACAGAGTAGATTTTAGTTACATACTTTATAAAATGCACATTGAAAATCTATGGTTCTTATCTGCTTCATCCAAGAAAAATTGCATTTATCTTCGTCATGAAGGATTTTAATTTAATTAACATTAAATGGAAGTTCTTGGGGCATGATCAAATGTGGGTTCCATTAAAAATCTCTAGTAACAACTGATTTGGTATAACCTCGGTTAAATTAAACACAGATTTTAATGAATCCTTAAAATTTTTTAACGTGAAAACGTTTTATTGGAGGCATTCTATGACACAAAAAAGATTTTGGACTTCCAGTCAGGGCCGTAGCCAGATGCTCTGGGGCCCCGAGGCAGTAAGCAATCGAGGGGCCCTTTATCATCCCACTTTCGTTTAGAAAGTATTGTTAACGTTAGAAACTTTTCATAGTGCTGGAAACTTGAAATTTGTATAGGGGTGCCATTTAGTGTTTTTTTCTTGTAAAGTTCAATGAGGTAAAACACGTTTTGATTTTTCACACTAAGTTTATTATAAAATTTGCGGAGTTACATTGGAAATATTGTGAAATCAAATCCTACAATATTATATTTAAATACAATCACGTACAAATCCATAATTAACATGAAAAATTGCTCGGTAGGTACTGTTAAATACATAATACAAGCTGTACACACATCAGGATAAGTAGGGGAAAGTGAGCTATGATCAATTATTAAAATATCTGTAAATTCCTTGACCTTTGTCTTTAAATGAAGTCTTCACGGAACATATCTGAGATGGAAATATTGGAGACATATCCTCCGGAAACCTTATTACAAATCCAACTGCTTCTTTTGCACTGGCGTTGACCAGAAATTTTGGCTGAATTACTTTGTAAGTGTCAAGAGCAGCTTTCAATCCATGAAAACGGTTATTTAGTTGATTGAATAAAGCCTACATTTATCTCAGGTTCTTAAACAATATAAGGGAAGTCATCTGTAGCTGCATCTATGTCCTGTGTGGGTGGGTCGTCACTTATATCAGTCTTACTGTCTTGTAACACGCTTTCCACGTCTTCTATTTTCTCTTCATTTTGGTCTGATATTTTCTTTAACTCAAGTATTTATAGTATTTGTCCAAACAATCTGCAGATTAAACATGCACTTGTGTATTACACAGAACACTTGGCGCGCGAGTCCGGTTTATAAAAAAAAATTTTACGTATGTATGTATTTAAAACAAAAATCCATCTAGCGCTTTACTTGTTTTAATTATTAACCATGTAATTTATTTATGCCAATATCAATAAAGTTATAAAAATAATAATGAATCTTTGAAATACTTTTCTTTCTCAAAAAGTATAGGCAATATTTCGACTTTTAAAGCATATTACTGGACTAACCGGACTTTAAATCGGTCGAACGAACAGACAGTTAGACGGACTGAATAATTATAAGGGTACCTTGTATCTGTCTCATCATCGCTTCTCATGGACTGCTGTTGCGAGGACGGCCCTGAACTTAAGTTAGAAAGCCATGAAGTTAAGGTCCCTGAGTTTTTAACTACCTCTGCTAATCTCCTCTTATTTTCTTGCCTTTTTTGGGCACCACTAAGGTATGTTCACTTCATGTTTATTCAAATAACAAGACCTAATTTCTTCACTTTTCAAATTTTCCGTGGTAGCAAAACAAATACTAAGCAAAATTTATGTACAAAGAGATTTTTCCGCACTAGCAGTATGAAAAATTTGATGAAATGCGAAGCATTTTTCTGCAGTGTGCCATGCGTGCATAATATAACTATGACAGATATCGCAATGTTATTGACGATTTAAAATTTTAATTTTCAAACAAAAATGTGATGTCCCTTTGCTTCTAGCTTAGAATGAGAATTCGGGGTTTCGTATTTGAATTTCAATTTGAAATGTTCAAAGTTTATTCTCTTCGTCTAAACAGTAATGTTAATGTATTTATACCTATGTATAATAATCTTCGGAATTATTTGTTATGTTCAATATTCGATCTGTTGATATTGTTTTTTAAGCAAGTGAATATTTGTTCTTTTAATTTGATTTCGTAAAAAACAAATGCTCTCCTTCTTCGGGGGCCCCGGGGCACTGCCCCGGCGGTAGCTACGGCCCTGCTTCCAGTACAGCTAGAAACTTAAAAACTTGGTGTGCGGGCAGGTATTACCTCACATATATCCAAACAATTTGAACATCCCAAAATATCCCCCTCTAACCCCCCAAAAGGGGAAAAAACAGCTTCTAAATCCGATTAAATGCCAATTTCATCAATTTAATTTTTCCTTGGTTGTAATCCAAGGCCTATCTATGTGCCGAGTTCCAAGTTCCTAGGTCCGCTAGAACTCCCTCAAATGGAACTAGGCACGTTGTGGCACGAAAAAGATCTCAGATTTCTGGTACCGTTAGAAACTTGAAATTTGGTGTGCAGGTAGGTCGTACCTCACATATAGCCAAAAAATTGCGACTTCTTCAAATATCCCTCCCTAATCCCCCTAAAGAGGGCTATAATCGGAGGAAAATTGTTTCTTTATTCAATAAAATGACACTTTTGTTACTTTACAGTTATAAATTTGGAATTTTTTAGTAAATTGCCTTTTGTTATATTCCAAGGTACCCTTATGTACCGAATTTCAAGTTTTTGGGCCCACAAGAAGTCCCTCAAAAGGAACTGGACACTTCGTGACATGAAAAAGATTTGTTGTGTTTGTTATACATAATTTTATTTTTACATGCCAGTACACGCGATAACAAGCATAGTCTTTGACAATCCTTGATTCTTCCAACTAATTTAAATAATTCAATCCCAATCGCGAATAAACTAAAGCAATATACAACGCTATGTACTGTAAAGCATTCGGTCTTCTCAAATACGTTTTCATGGAATTTACCGGCTCCAAGGAGCGGCATAGTCCCTTTTTTAAATGCTGACTTACTGCTGCTGGTGATTCTCATCACAAAACTATATTAATTGCTGTAAATACTGCGTCATCCAGGACACAGGTGAAATTTTAAAACAGCTCCCCCACAAAGGTTTCGTAGAACTTACCAATTGAATACAAGCTTCTTTTCGCTTGAAACACGTTTCTAGCCATTAAAAAGTAGGCTCTCAAACCAGGCAAATCCTCGTACGACGTGGGATCGTACAGACCTATATCTCTACTCTCAAGAATGTCGAAATTGCTTGACGGAATACTACTTAAGCGACTGAAACGAATTATTGAACGAAAATACCTAGTTCCAAACCAACAATTTGGCTTTAGAGATAGCGACTCAACTTTAGATCAAGTTCACAAAATCACCGACGCAATAAAAAAGTCCCTAGAAAAAGGAAAGTTTGCTCTGCTGTTTTTCTCGATGTAGCACAGGTCTTTGAAAAAGTTTGGCATTAAAGACTTTTGTACAAACTTGAAACATCACTCCCAGTTCAATACTGCAAAATACTCAAATCCTACCTGACACAACGTTTCTTCCGAATAAAACAAGACGATGCTTATTTTGATCTTAAAGATAAAATCAGGAACTCCACAAGGCAGCATCTTGGGTCCAACGTTATATATATTATTCACCAATGATCTTCCTACTCCACCAAGCAATATAATCGCCATATTTGCTTACGATACTGCTATACTAGCCATCAGTGAAACAGCTGAAGAATCGACGCAAAAACTTTAAGTCGCGATAAGCGATATCAAAAATTAGACAAAAAAGTGGCGCATTAAAATAAATGACGTCAAACCTGTACATGTTGGTTTCACAAACAAACAAATTCAACATATTCAACATACTTAAAAAAAATACACAGATACCATACGCAAAACACTGCTAAATATCTTGGCATGGCCCTGGACGCCAAGCTTCGCTCAAGGGAACATGTCAAGAAGAAAATAAACGAATTCGACATTAAATTACGAAAAATTAATCGGCTTATTGGCAGGGAGTCAGTCCTGTCAATACATAATAAATTGCTTCTTTACAAACAAGTTATTAAACTAGACTTACAGGATCCAGCTATGGTGTTGTGTCACGAATAATACCATCAAAACCATCCATAGGATCAAAAATAAAGTGCTACGAAGTATTGTCAACGCACAATGGTGCATCCCGAGCTCTGATCTTCACCGTGACCTAGAAATAGAAACAGTGAGCAACGAAATTAAAAAGTATGCAGCAGCTCATGCAACAAGGCCGTGTAGATGCAGAGGCATGTAGAATTCTCAAGCATGTAAGAAGGCTCCACGGTACAAAACCGCTCGATCTGGTTGCGCAACCTAACAACTTGTGACTCCAAAGGGTATCATCTAGTTTTGAGTTTTTTTATTTGCATCCAAACATAAGAAGCTCGTTAGTCCCATCGACTAGTTGAAGTGAAATTTAACTTCCTTGTTTTGTAAAAATAGTCCCGGAACTTCCAGTCGACGTGCTAGCCAGATGTGGCGCAACCTTCGATGTCCCACTTGCGGAGTCAGTTCGCTCCCCGATGGGACTCATTAAGGGTAACATTTTCCAACACTTTCTCTCTATTGCCAACTCTAGGGGGAAAAGTTTAGTAACCTGTGCCATATCCAGACAGATTTGGCCCACCTACAATAAAAATGGGACGACTTTATCCACAGAACTCGCATCGGGACAGCAAGAATGCCAACATAGGCATTCCGTTCAATCTGCCGCAGTTGCAATAACACACACGAAAAGGAAACTCTAGTCCACTTTCTCTGTGACTGCCCGGGACTAGCTAGAACCAGGCTTCGTACACTTGGCAATCCTTTTTCAAGGAATTATCAGAGATTTCTGGAACTAAATTCCGTAACATTATTTTTTTTTAAACTCCACAGGATGAATCTGAAAATCTATGCTCTCAACCCTTTAACATCCAGGTCACGTGAGTTGTGGTATCAAAACGGCGCACCCTCGCAAATTGTTATCTGGTTTTTCTACCAGACAACCACTTCTCTACCTACCTACTTAACTTATCCTATCTATAATTTTTGTTTCAGTCAATAATAAACATCGTCCTTGACCCTCATAATCAAATGCAGTCAATCCATAGGCTCCTTCAACTAATATGAATACCAAATTAATCAATCCCAACCGCGAATAAATTAAAGCAATATACAACGTTATGTACTGTTAAAACATTCGGTTTTCTTAAATCCTTTTCACAGAATTCATTGGCTCCAAGGACATAGTCTGTTTTTTCATGGTGAAAGGGTAATTTTATTTCCAAGTAATTTCAAAGATTGATCGAATTAATAATGTTCCGAGTGGGTCCCGGCTTTAAATTTTATTGAGTGGCATTTAAGCAACTCAGAACCGTTACCATATTCTGTCCGTACTTGCGTCCTTTTTTATATGAATTTTTTTTTAATGCTCCTACGTGGTAAAAAAAATTGTCTCACGCGTTTTCTCCCGCACTTATTCTAACTGGGGTTGCCTTAGGAACGAGTCCTAACACACTATTTGTAATGAGGAAAGAGCTTGTGAATATTTTGAGAAGTTCTGAATATTTAAAAAACCGCAATTACAGAAGGAATTTAGGGACAACTGCAGGTTTATCATTGACACACCTTAGTCAGGATTTGAATAACTGAAACACGGTCAGACGCTTTTTTCAAAAAAGCTGAGATCTCTTATGTATTGATTTTGAAACTCAGATGGTCCTCAAAATGCATTCTGTTTAGATGGGCCGCCAGCAGGTTTTAGCTTGTCATAATGCCTCCGGGAAGTGATAGGTGACTTCTGTTGAGTGTGATGATTTTTTTTTTCGTTTTTCACTTGTCACTTAGGTGTGTCCAGAGCGTTCTTGAGGTGGTGAGGTGAGGCATGTCGTGAGTGAAATTCATCTTTGTTCGCGAGTTTTTGGAATTTCGCTGTGATGCTGTAGGGGTAGGATCGAGACATCGGCCATTGTCAGATCCATCTCAAAACCCATTCTTGTGAGCTCATCCGCCTTTCATTCCCATGGATGCCCTTATGTCCGGGGACCCAAATGAGTGTGACGTTATGACTGGCGCTGACAGACCTGAGCTCATCGTGGTACTGTTCCGAATCTGATTGTTGTGGATATGCAGGCTTTGATGGCTGCTTGACTATCTATGTAGAGTTCGACGTAACTTCTTGGGAGTGTCTGTTGTGATAGCTCTCGCGGAGCCTCGGTGATTGATAGAACTTCCGCCTGGAGCACGTTGCTGTGGTTTGGAAGTCTTATTGACCGTGCGATGTTTGGTTCCGATGCGTAGATTTCGAAGCCTACACTCACATCCATGGATGAATATGTAGTTGAGGTTAATGATCTCTCCTTCGGTCCAGCTCTCTCTGGAAGGAATTTTGAGTTCGAGGTTAAGGCTGAGGTTAAGGGACTGGTGATTGCTTGGTGACCTACCAGACCCCTTTTCAAAGGTTGAATTGTTTTAGAAATATGCCATCGGGATGTTCGAAAGAAATACTGTGAATTATATAAGCAATGGCAACTGAACCAATAATTCTGGACACCACCCTCGGAGCAAAAAGACTGAAACCTAATACTACCTGAGTTTCAAAATCACTACACCAACACTTGCGCTGTGTGAATGCATCATAAGGGTATTCATAACCCCTTTAGCGCTAGTGAATTATAAAAAAAAAAGAACATGGCTTTGCAAGATGGTATTGCGGCTCGGTATGGGTCACCTAACTTGAGATAGCTTATTAATCTTCAAAGGATTAGTCTGCTCACGACATCAACACTTAAGACAGTTTGCAATAGCTCACAGACAAAGTTGAATTATCATCATCGAAACCTCATAAGCCTGGTGGAATTATTTTTAGAGCTGACGAATTCAGTTCCATTAAATCACGTAAATATAGAAATAACATTATTTTTTTGGCGCTTGGAATTAATAGAGCCCTACAACTTTTGACTACGGTAGGTATACATATATATTTCACTTCCGCGTGTCAGTAGGTACAACTTAAACGGTAGAATTTCATGAATATCATTCCACCGCTATTCATGTAAAACATTCATTAAAATTAGTCATTTGTCTAGGTTTGTTATTAAGTCTTTGAAAAATTGTTCCAGAAACCGTAAATGAGGGATACATATGTAGAACGACTTAAGAGCTTGGCTTACCTCATACCTTTCTTGTAAAGTAAATTTGTTTTATTGTCAACCTAACCCAACGCGCGATAGGTATGCCTTATGTTAACTTCTGACAAATAGGTGTGAATAAAATGTTAAAAGACTCTATGTCACGCAAAGGAGTTCCTTATCGATTTTTTTGTTTTCTTCCTTCACTCTGCCTTGTGGTAACCATTAGCATTGATTAATGGAGTTTCAGTTACTTCAAATAAATAGGCAAAAGAGCTTGTTGCTTGCTTGGTAATGGTGTAATTAAAAACAGTAATCGAGTCTTGCTTCCATCACTATCTAGTTTTTGTGTGACGTTGTTGTTCTGGTCAGACTAGGGCTCCCAATTTATTTCACTTTACAAGCTTCTTTTCGAGCCACTGACTTGGTGCTCAGATAGTGCCAGATACCTAGAACTGGTGCTTAACAAGAAACTCAATTGGAGACTGAACATTGACGAGAGAATTAAAAAAGCTAGGATAGCCTTGCACACGTGCAGCAGAATATTTGGTAAAATCTGGGGACCAAATCCTAAAATCATTCTGTGGATGAGCACGGCTATAGTAAGACCCATACGGACCAACGAATGCCTCGTAACGGGCAGCCTGTAATTCCCACCAACCTAATGGCCATCACGAAGGTACAAAGACTAGCGTGCATTGGCACTACCAGTGCAATGAGAACAACACCCACAGCGGGACTTGAGGCCATCCTTAAC
Organism: Criorhina ranunculi; assembly: GCA_951813785.1. Taxonomy (NCBI): domain Eukaryota; kingdom Metazoa; phylum Arthropoda; class Insecta; order Diptera; family Syrphidae; genus Criorhina; species Criorhina ranunculi. The sequence continues at coordinate 50,608,280 of OX638381.1, read as the reverse complement.
CCTCTACCACTAGATATCTTAATACAACAATCAGTGGGCATTAGAGCCTTAAGAACAAGCCAATCCGACGGCTGGAAGTCAAATACAGTGCGTCACAACCTGATCCTCCAGACTACTGACTACACAACGCCATACCTATACTTCGACACCGGGAAACACAATGGATCCGTTGAAATCCGAGTGAGGCTGTACTTAAGTACAGCCACCCCTACAACCTAACCTAACCTAGACTTCGAAAGACCATTTTTAAGCGCCTTTTCAAGCAGGGAAGAATGGAAAAGCGGCCAAGCGCCAAATACTCAATCGATAGCCGTCTATACCGACGGATCTAAATTAGACATTGGCGTTGGTGCAGGAATTAGAAAATCTGTCTGCCTTCCGAGCCACAGCAGTGTTTTCCAAGCGGAGGTCTTAGCAGTGACAACAGCCGCCCATAAGACTGCGATAAAAGCAATACCGCGCAATGATATAACCATTTTCATTGACAGCCAGGCAGCAATAAAGACAATTTCTGCTATGGAAATAAAATTGAAGCTGGTGAGGTGCTGTAACAGCACAAGGATTCGCTCTGCTGGGTCCCTGGGCATGGGGGCACACCAGGGAATAAGAATGCTGAGGAATTGGCTAGAGAGAGGTCGGCGCTTAGTCTAGAACAAGCCGACCTCGCGGTCAATATCCCGCCTTGTTCATTGAAGCTCGAAGAAGGGAACAAAGCTCAAAGAGAGGCAAATAACAAGGAAGTTATGGCCCCTATTTGATAAGGCTAGGACCGCCAGACTTATCCAAAAGAATAGAAAATCCCTCTCCACCCGTGTACGTGTGATTACACTTTGCGATACCACATGAAGAAACTCCTTGTTACGGAAGAAGATCTATGTAGAGGCTGCGGAGACGAGGAAGTGCGTGAGGAAACAATCCACTTCCTCTGCCACTGTCCCGGCTTGTACCATCTAAGATCCATTTCTTCCGGGATCTTAAGGAACTATCTGGTAAACCGGTGAACGATCTGAATGTACGTATCCTTTTTTTTTATACATTAAAACCATTCGTAGACTACGAGGCTCGCAGCCTACCCTCGTTAGAACAAATGGAGGGAGATTGTAACAGCCGTCAACTCTCAAAGTTACTTTCGATATGAAAAGTGGTATTTGAGACTCGACCACCCTGAAGTAATGCAAGAAGCAGTTCCGGAGTTGGTTCGCCCAAAGATGGATATGGTTTAGTCTATACGAGTCTGGTACACCGTGGGGAACTTGGTCACCCCTGAGGGTATATGAAGCATTCCATCTTAAAAAAAAAAATTTAAAACTCGACCAGATTTTGGGGCTCAAAACTTGCGCAGAGTTTTACAACAACTTACTTCCCACATTTAACTTTCAGCAACCCACAACTTAAGAGGCATAATGCTTGCCTTAAGCCAGCTTTACTCTAGTAAGTTCCTGTAAGACAAATCTTTCAGAATATTTCCGTTTTTCATGATGAACCGTCAGATGGTCAGCTTAACTTGTAAAAGAACCCCTCTCCAAGTCAACCAGGCAGGAATCCGTGCATTGGTCCTTGATTTTGTTTCATCCGATACCAATTTAGACGCGGCATGTATTGTATCATGCTCCGCCTTGAAACCGAATTAGTTATCCGAAACTATTTTATTGTCCTCAACCCACTTAGCCAGCGCTCTAGGTTAGGTTAGGTTAGGTAATAGGGTTGACAGGGAAAGGAAGTCCTTTCTCCGTCACACTAAGGTCAATGTAGTATGGGTCAGCTCCCCTTGATAGCCTATGTTCTATCAAGCCAGTCCGAGGCGCGGATTAATCTGTGTATGCCGACCACAGACTTGTCGGATAGTTCTTCTAGATCCTGAAAGAAGCGCCTTCCTAGGGTCTTGAATCTTATTTGGCAGAGCGCTGGACAGTGGCAAAGAAAGTGTGGAGTGTCTTTATCTACTTCTTCGTCACCACATCCCCTGCATAGGTCATCCGTGTTCAATCCCAGAATGGCCATTGTTTCGTAGTTATAAAACAGGAACTGAGCGCATTCCGTCTATCATTTGCAGTCTTGTGAATTTTGCTCCCAACCTCCTGGTTGAGGTTACAGGGTAGAATTTTAGCGGTAGTGCCTTCATTACAACCTGTTGGGCAGCTGTTGTCATTGCCAGGACCTCCGCCTAAAAGACACTGCTGTACTCCAGGAGTCTGATCGATCGGGACAATCCGAAAGTCTTGGAAAAGAATCCAGCTCCCACTCCAGTGTCCATTTTGGACCCATCCGTGTAAACGGAAGTGGTTGTGTCATTATTTAATACTTGATTGTCCTGCCAATCGTCCTTGCTGGAAAAACAGGTTGAGAATGGTCTATCAAATTCAAAGTAAGGCGTCATGTAGTCTGTGCATACAGTATTGCCCACAAAATTGCATAAGATCTGTGCATGCCCTGTCAGACTGGGTACGCAGTTTCCAGTTTGGCTTATGCGAAGGGCGCAAATCAAGCGGGAGAAGGTTGTCTCAAGTCCCGCTGTCGGGGTAGTACTTAATGCTACTTTGAATCTTTGTTGTTAACTTTAGGTTTTGCACACTGCCTGTCACCACACCAGATCAATATTGATCTTACTACTGCCGTCTAAAGCCACTTGATGATTTTAGGGCTGGGACCCCAGGTTTTACCGAATATCCTGTTACAGGCTTAGAAGGCTGCCGTTGCTTTCTTCACTTTTTTTAACTTTGAGACTCCTGGCACAGTCTGAAACTTTAAGCGAAGTACCTTCAATGGATGGCATCCTAGATTCCTATATAGGACAACTTCTAGTTGGTCACTAATAGTGGATAGGAATTTGCCTGTTGCTAGTATCGCTAGATCATCAGCATGAGCTATTTTCTTAACTCCACCAAAGAACCAGGACTTTACGTATCACTTTTTTGAATACCTTGCTGATGTTTGGCAGGAGACTCACTGGCCGGAGATTCCCCATAAACATCTATTGGAAATAAATGCAACATGGTTTCAAGCGCAGTCGTTGGAGAAGTTCTCAGTGCACCTGCAGTGCTGAGGCAAGCCATGTCTTTGAAATAAAAGTAAAAGAGTTGTCAGTTTGAAGCTGTGACACTCTTTAAAAAACAACCTTCCCACATATGCATGTAAAGAATAATCGCTTCAAAAACATATTGATCTGCTCTCCTATGTCTCTTTATATTTGTATCCTTGTTACAAATCACAGGTGTGTGTAAATTTTCTTAACTTATTTCCTTTCAGCAAGACATTCAAAAAATATACTTCAAAACTTTTCTTATGAAAGGTTCATCCATGCTTCCACATCATAGCACAAATTTTAGATTAAAACTTCAAACTACGCAACCAAAAATCGATGGCTACAATGCATAAATGTGAAAATCTCTTTCTTGAACTTAATATTCACAAAAATTCTATAGATACGTGTACATTTTTAGATTATGACGCCATTCTGTGATGTTATTAATGACATAGCCACAGTGTGCTTCATGGTGACTGATTATAACGTTTCAGTATGTAAAGTATTTCACTCCAATAATCTTCTCTAGATTTCTTTTGAAAAACATGAACAATGAAGTACATATACTCCTCTTAGAATGTACACGAGTACATACGCACAAGCACAAGTCCTTTCTTAGATTAAAGGCTGACTGAATAGACATCAATAAAAATAAATAAAAAAAAAAAGTACAAACGAAACGATTTTTTGACGCATCAACGAAACGAAGATGTGATTTGTAAACCTTTCGTCAATGCAAAGCAATATACAATTTTCTAAATATCCTTTCACTGAGATACTCCATAGAAGCAATTTATTTTATGTAGTACTTTACAAGTTTTTTACCAAGTTGAAAAGAATATCTGATTTCGAATTGAATGCTAGAGAAAAATTCCCTTAATACCGAAAAGTTTGAAAGCTGATAAAATTAAGTGGAGTACACATACACACTCAAAGGAGCATTATGCACAAGTCATTTTAATTTTATTTTTTGTAAAGTTAATCTTATTACTTTGGACGCATTCATCTTATAAAGCACATCGAATTGAGATTTAAATTAATTTACAACTTATTCGGAGTAGGTACATTGCAATAAAATAAATTCCAACGAAAGGACATTTTTCGGAGTTAAGATATTTATATAATTAGAGGGTTACTCTAACTATAGAGGCATCAGTTTTCTGAACATCGCTTATAAGATCCTTTCTGCCGTACTGTGTGAATGCCTAAAACCCCTCGTTAAAAACCTGATTGGACCCTATCAGTGTGGTTTCAGGCCAGGAAAGTCCACAATTGATCAAATTTTCACACTTCGGCAGATCCTGGAGAAATCCCAAGAAGTCCAAATCGATACACACCACCTATTTATCGATTTTAAAGCCGCCTATGACAGTATTTATAGGGGCGAGCTATATAAAGTCATGTCAAGTTTTGGTATTCCTGCTAAACTCGTCCGTTTGCGTAGGATGACGATGGAGAATGCTCGCTGCTCCATCAAAGTCGGCCACGATCTCACCGAAACCTTTGATGTCAAAAAAGGATTTAGGCAAGGTGATGCGCTGTCATGCGACTTCTTCAACATTATTCTTGAACGAATTGTGCGAAACGCTCAAGCCAACAACAGCGGCACAATCTTTCAGAAGTCTATGCAACTACTCGCGTTCGCTGACGATATTGATATAATCGGCAGAAATCAGAGAGCCGTCTCCGGTGCGTTCGCGAGTATTGGGACAGAAGCGGCCAAATGGGACTAGCGATCAACGAGGGCAAAAAAATACGAGAAGGGATACCCAACATCGACGAATCGGACAGAACGTCACTATGGACAGCTATAACTTCGAGGTAGTAAGCGACTTTGTCTACCTTGGCTCTGCTATCAATTCTGAAAATGATATCTCATCAGAAATCAAACGAAGAATAATTCTTGTCAATCGCTGTTTCTTTGAACTGAGAGGGCAATTGAGTAGTAAGGCCCTCTCCCGAAGAACTGAGGAAACTTTTTACAAGACCTTAATCATCCCAGTCCTGGTCTATGGCACTGAAGCATAGACTTTATCATAGGCGGATGAAGATACCCTTGGTCGCTTCGAACCAAAAATTCTTCTTAAGATATTCGGTCCCGTGTGCGTTGACGGGTTATGGAGGAGGAGGTTCAACGACGAGCTGTACAGCGACATCGACCCAGTCAAAAAACAACGCATTGGTCGTTTAAGATGGCTAGGACATGTAGAGCGAATGGAAACCAACGCTCCGGCCCGAAGAGTCTTCGAATCCAACCCGGAGGGACAACGCAGTAGAGGAAGAGCTCGCCTAAGGTGGCGCGGCTAAGTAGAAGGGGACCTCAACCAACTTGAAGTGCATCACTGGAAGCGGATAGCTAAGGACCGGGCTAATTGGAGAAGCTCGTTGGTTGAGGCCCAGTTTCACCCCGAACTGTAGCGCCACCTAAGTAACTAAGTAAGAGGGTTACTCTATTTTGATAACCCTAAACTAGAGCACCGAGATACCGAGTGATGTAGATCAATCTACATTCGGCTTAGAAAACAATCCCTATAATTGGCATTAAATCTGAAAGTAGACTTAAGGGTTAATTGATGAGCATTCAAAGCATGATGTGAAAGAATTGATAAAACAGTGAGAGGCAGGAAACATTTCTTCGGTATTCAAGCGATTTCGCAATGTCCCTGTCAACAATAAGTCTTAACGCGCGTTTTTCAATTCTATCTCGAATGTGCAGAATGAGATTTGGTGCCCCACAGACCAGATGTGAATGTTGTACTCGAGCTTTGGTCGAATGGATCGATGTCAAGTCTGAATGCTCTAGGATTTGGAAATGTCCTTAAAAAACAAGATTCGAAAAATATTAAGTGTTTTTGACCTAAGCCTTCAAAATACATGAAATTAGGAAAATCTTTGGAAAACAAATTTTCCTAATCGACTTTGCACCCATTTTCGAAGTGATATCTGAAGAATAAAACATCGTACGACCATGCGGTCTGTTTTTAAAGTGAAAACGTACAGTTAAAATCTTGAAATTTAGGTGCAGGTAAGTCTTACCTCACATACAGTGGTTTCGACGAAATGGGTTCATTATAACCGAAGTTCGTTATAAGTGATATGCTAAAACCAAAAAAATAAGAAAAATAGGAAAACTACGTTTAAACATTTTATTTAATTATTTAACAAGCGCGTAGTATCCTTCCTCTATCCACTTTAGAACTTTACTTATTTGTGTTGCCTTTTAAAATTGATCCTTTTATGCAAACATAATGTAACTGGGGAAGTACCGAACAAATTATGTTCAAAGACAACATTTTGTTGTTTGAGAATATTAGTACGTACAAACAGCTATACAGTTCTCGGGGAAGTTCCGAAATTAAATCTCGGGAAATCTGAATGAAAATGTATACAGTAAAACCCGGTTAAGTGCTTTGCGCTGAAGTACCCAACCCGCTAAAGTGTAAAGTGTTCATGTACTTTCTATGCATTTAAACGGGTTCGGATAGCTACCTCATCCGCTTAAGCGTCCAAAACAGACGAAAATGTTCACGTAGCAGTTATCCGGGTTTTAGTGTAGTAAGGCATTTTTGGTTTGTTACAACTGGGCACTTTCTTCATTTAACTCCCAAAATGGGTTCGTTATACGCAATAGTTCACTTTAAACGGGTTCGCTATATGCTAAACTAGCAGTCCACCCGTAGCTTCGCACGCGATAAATACATACTAAGGATTATACTAAGTCGCTCAAAATGTCTGTCCCTATGGAACTTTCAAAGATAAGGGTAGCAATTGGGTAGCAGAGTAACACTTGAATCTGGGAGATGCTTAGGTATACGAAGACGTTCTTTAAAGAAAATAGAAAATACCTTAAGCGTTTTGATTGAATTTCCAATTACTCGGACCAACTTTATAGCATGGCTCTTGACCATCTACTTCCTAACAGAGCTCTTATCTTGCTATCTAATGTGGTTTTTTTTTTTTGAAAATCAGCCTTGTAATCTGTTTAACAAATTGTATCTTAGTGCCTCAAACAGATCCCAACAATGTATACACCCCCGGTTCTCTTGTCTTATATCTGAGCGACGGTTTTTCATTAACTTCAGTTTTTAAATACATATACATATCTGCAGCTATCAGTGTGGCTTCCGATCCAGCAAATCCATGACAGACCTTCACACTGCGGCAAATCCTGGAAAAGTCAAACGAATTCCATGTCGATACTCACCATCTTTTTGTTAACTTCAAAACTGCATATGACAGCATTCATTGCACCGAACTATATACCGATGGCCGAATCCGGGATCCCGAGAAAACTGATCCGGTTGTGTCGCGCCACGCCAGAGAACTCGCAATGCACCATGCAGCTTGGGAACAGAACCTCTGAATTATTCCAAACACGCACCGGATTTCGGCAAGGAGATGCGCTGTTTTGTGACTTATTTAATCTTCTGCTGGAGCAGATAGTGCGAAAGGCCGGTGTGAACACAGAAAGCACTATATTTAACAAATCCATCCAGCTGTTGGGATACGCAGACGATATCGACATCATCGCCCGTTCCCATCGTCCCATTATTGAGGCTTTTACGGCAACAGAAGAACAAGCCAAACGAGTTGGTCTCATGATGAACGAGGATAAAACAAAGTACATGCTGTCGACCAAAAACCGATCCGTCGGACACCGTTTAGGTCAAAACCTAACAATTGGTAGTGAAGGACACCCTAGTGGAGATTCGACGAAGGATAACCTCAGATAACCGCTGCTACTTCGGTTTGTTCAAACAACTAGGGTCCAAACTCCTAACTCGAAGGTCCATAATCATACTCTACAAATCCCAGTCTTTGCCTTATTAAGCTGAATACTGGACGATAAGTAAGACAGCGGAGCAGATCTTGGGATCATTCAAAAGAAAAATTCTACGTCGAGGGCGAATGGAGAGGAAGATATAACCTCGAACTCTACGAGCTGTACAAAGATGTGGATGTAGTCCGAAAGGCAAAAATCCGTTGACTGCACTGGCTCGGCCACATTGAGCGAATGGATGAGAATGCTCCAGCAAAGAGAATCATTGAATCCCAGCCACCTGGTTCACAAAGAAAAGGAAGACCTAACCTCCTCCGGTTTAAAGATCAGGCAATCGCGGATGCCAGAAACCTTGGTCTAGTAAACTGAAGGCAGCGTGCCCATGCCACAATGAAGGATTGAAAGCAGTATTAGTTCAGACTCAAACCATCCAAGGGTCGCTGGCCTGATAAGTAAGGGAGCAAGTTAGAGCTTATTTAGTTACCTCATGATTTCCGGCTGTAAGATAAGTTCAGTCGATGGTATAATAAAGTCTAAAAACTGATTTGCATTTGCTCCTGTCCCAGACTGTGTGCGGATTCTTAATACAGGACAATGTTTTTCAACTTGAATTTCCAAGATAACTTCATATCGTAGCCCCAAGAAAAAGAGGGATAGTTCTAAAGTCAAACAATTTTCAAAAGTCTTACAAACATTCTTAACACTGCCATCGAATTTTGTTGTTTAGAAATCTTTCCTCTTGACGGGGGTCCCTTGTAGCCTTAGGACACTTACAATGATTTGCCTGGAAATCACTTACGAGTAATAAGATTTGACAATAAATTGCTTTTTGAAGACAGAAGCACTTCCTAACAAAGTTTAACCACAATAAATCTATTTCCTTGTATTTACCTCAAAATTGGCACTGGGTGTGGGCCAGTTTAGTTCCGCTTTTTGTTTGATTTTCTGAATAAATTTTCCGTTGAAATGATGTAAAGTAAAATGTATAATGACAGCGGAAAATGCAGTGAAAAACCGGAAAGAAAAACAATAAAGTTGTTGGCTTTGTGTTTGGTGACTTTGTTACGAGTATTTCAATGAAACGTTATACAATAGTTTCGTTACAGGCTTTCTTTAAAGTGGAGTAGGTACATTTTTGAGAAGCATTTAGTTGTGTTGGGCTTGTGGGCAACCTTCAAAGTGGGTGTGCTGTGAACTGACCTCGTCCGCTTTGAACAATTTGATGACAACAAGCCAATTTTAGTGTGTTTCTAGTGGCACCTAGTTGGGGCACCTTGGTTGAGAGCGTACGCCTTTGCTGTTCTAGGCAAGTTGGACTAAGTTATGGTATATGTCAGTCAATGGAATTTTAACAGTTAGTGGCATTAGGTATACAGATTTGTCGGTAGGGGTTTCTTTTAAGAGAGCTCTTAGTGCATTCTCTCGATCTTTGAAGTCACGGAAGCTTCCAAGAAACGTAAGAAAAACAAAGCACCAGTTCAAGTTCAAGTGTGCAGTTTCAATCTTGGTTCCAGTTCTCATGAGAGTTGGAAGGAAGGCGCAAATGGACAGTTTGCAGTTCAAAGAGCCTTCCATGATGGGAAACAATTTCTGCCGGATATCTTTAAAGGCTGTCCAGCTCCTTTTTTTTTTTTTGGTCGAGGTATTGGAAGACCACGCTGGATCACTGTCTGTTCTTCGTTTGTCGAGAAAAGTCATAGATAAGGAGGTTATGTTACTTTTACTCACCATATCAGACTCAAAAGTCTGCCACCTGATACGAGCAAAGGCAGGACAACAACATTGGAAGTGTTCCAAAGTAGCATCCCCCTCTCAACAAACATCGCGGACAGTGGTGTCATTTAAGCTTTACACTCGCTTTACACGTAGTGATGTCTGTAACCTGCAGTCTTTTTTGCTGAGAGACGTCAAGAATGCCGTGGACTTATTACAGACGTCGGAAAGCATCCGAATCAGCTGTCTGCTACCTTCAGTTGTGTTTCCTGGAAACCAAACCATCAATGGAAAGCCCTAATCGAAAATGTGGGCAAACCTAGTGTAGGTTCAGACTCTGAGAAGTTTTCCCCCCAGCAACCTCATTTGAGATCTCATTTACGATAACCCTGACTCAGAACGTGACCCAGAAATTAGTTCTCAAATTCAGCCTTCCAATCGAATTGGAACTAGTCATTAAGCGTAGCACGGCTATCGCTACAGACGCATGGCGGATTACGTCCCCTTCACCAGTTTTTTTGTAGTTCGCAGCCATAACTATTGCATAAATCTCCGCTTGGAAGGGACAGGTATATGCACACCTACTAGTTGTTAGTTTCCACATAGATTCTAGCACTTAATTCATCGCTCTTATTGGAACCCTCTGTACAAATTCTTCTACATTCTTTACCCGGCTCGGGTCTGATGAAAACCAATTCTGTGCACCGAGAAAAACGACCGTAAATCTGCATTCCAGAACCATTGTGTCAGATGGCATATCTTTAACATTAAAGTCAAAGGATATTCTTCTCGCAAGGTCCTCAAAGCTCCAGGGTGTGTTATATAAACATCAAGGGGTGATAAATTAGGCATTGCATCTAGAACAGAGCCAATCTTGCTATGGAAAACCCCATTGTAGCTGAGGCAAGGTGTTCTTTGAAGTCTAGTGAAGATTGCAGTCGCAATTTTGTATGGAAGCTTATTCCACCAGACAACTGACGCAAATGCTAAGGAGGGTCTTATAGTCATCTTATAAAGCCACATATATATATGTGCGTCTTGTCAAAAACAGTGTAAGGGACTGCCAGAAAGCCGAGAGTGATCAAGCCGCTTTAGACTCAACATATTTCGATAAAAAGAAGTTTTCAATCCAGAAAGCCGGAGTGTAGGACTTTAACCTAAACCAAAACCTCTTCTGCGTCCAACCCATGCTCCCCCATGGTACTGCCATCCTAGCATTTCATCCGAGTCTAGCGCGTGCTGCACAATATTCTCAGGAGTTGGTGTTTCTTCGTAGTGCTTCTCTTTGTGACTGGAATCTTGGGCAGTGAAAGAATACATGCTCCACTGCAAGATGGACAAGTGAGGGAGTTGTCATTTTTAAACCGGTGTAGGTTTGACCGGAAACAACCATGTCCTGTTAGCAATTGTGTAATGTAAAAGTTTACTTCGCCGTGTCTGCGGTTTATCCAAGTCTCGATGTCCGAAATAAGTCGGTATATCCATCAGTCCTTAGACGAAAGATTCCAGCGTTGCTGCCACTCCCTCACGCTTGCGGTCCTTTCTGTTATACCCGCATCACTGGATAATAACCGCCGCTTCTGTTGTGGAAGTTTAGGTTTAGGAACTTTCTCTGTAGTTTTTCTGCCAGTATATCGATCGGTAGCATTCCTGCCACGACACAAGCTGCCTGATCCGATGTTGTGCGGAAAGCGCTGCTCACTCTTAACGCACACAGTCGATTTACTGCTATGATTTTGCATTTGTACGCTTTCACCTTCATATCTCCGGCTCAAACTGGTGATCCATAAACCATCTGATATTTCGAAGCGAAGAATGCCATCGCACATGAGCCTTGTGGTACTTCTCCTTTGATTGTGTAGTTCTTCACACCTTTACCTGCGTAAGACTCCATGCCGAGAATAGTTTTTCCATAATGTAAATTGGTTTTCTCATATTGCAGCGCTTCCAGAATGTTTTTCCAACTCACGGAGTTAAAAGCGATTTTGACGTCCAGTGTAATGATGCAGCGGTGCTGTTTTGAGCCCCTTCTCCAACTACTACTTCGATAGCATCAACAGTTGAGCGTGCCTTTCTGTAACCATACTGATGTAATGATAGTCCACCTGCTTCTTTAATGGCTGCTTCCAATCTGATACTGATGATGCGCTCCAGAACTTTTCCCATCGTGTCCAACATACAGAGAGGACGGTAGGCTGATGGATCTCCTGCGGCCCTCTAGGCCCATATCTGGATTAAATGGTACGTCAACAAACAAAATTGTCGAATTTGGGACAATACCAATCTACATGAGATCCAAGAGCGTCCAATGCATCCTGAAAAAGTCACTGTTTGGTGTGGACTTTGGGCTGGCGGCGTCAACGGTCCATATTTCCATCACCATCAAAAACGAGCGCTATAAGTCGATGGCTACCAACTTCTGTTGGCCTGAATTGGATGATATGGACACCAACGACATGTAGTTTCAACAGGAAGGCGCTACGTGCCACAAAGCTCACGCCACATTGGAAATTCCGAACGAGCGATTCGAGGGCATGGTCATCTCACGTGGAGGTGATGTGAACTGACCACCGAGATCGTACGAGACTTTTTCTTGTGGGGTTTTCTGAAGTTGCAGATCTATGCGAATAAGCCACAAACCACAGCGGCCCTCAAAGCCAAAATAACCCATGCCATCGGTCAAATTCAGCCTGATTCATGCGCCAGAGTCATGGAAAATTGAACATTTCGGATGCCCGCCATCCAGAGAAGCCACGGCGGACATTTGAACGATGTTATATTCCATACATAATGGCATCGATAGGCCTTTCAAACGAATAAAAAATGTCGATGATATCTCACACACACTTTGTTTTATTTAAATTTAAAGATAGGAAGCGCTTAATGAAAGACTTTATACTACCCTTTCATATGATATCCATATCAAGGGGGTCGTGAAGAAAAAGGTTCAGCCGCCATCTGGGAGCGTCCGCCATTTAAGATTTAGAATAACGTCACGTACCTTATCGTACTCTACTCGTCAAATTTGTTCACTTGATACCCATATCAAGGGGGTCGTGAAGAAAATATTCGCCCGCCATCTTGAATGACATAAGATACACTATATTGCATTGTCTTTCAGTTCTGAGTAGCGATGGGAGCTATCGAATGAATTCGACTATCGATAGTTAGTAACTGAATGATTTCAACTATCGAATAGTTTTATTCATTCATTCATTCAGGAAGAGGGGGGATATTTATAACCCCTTTTGCGCTAGTGAATAAAAAAAAACTCCGCTTCTATGTACATCACCCATCGTGAGGCCTAGTCCTCTATACATGTCCATATACGAAAATATTAAATCCTGCAGGGGAACCACTAATGAAACAAGTAATACTTAAATAATTAACACTGAACAAAACAAATACCTTTCACCTGGTTTTTCACCTGGTTTGAAAAACAAAATAACCGCTCACGAAAAACTCTAATCGGAAAAACTGAAATTTATCCTAAAAAGGAAAATATGCGCGAAATAACTTTGATCAATACAGCTGAAGCTCATTCACTCCAATGTAAAAACATTCAAATAGTCCGATAGTTCAAAGTCCAAAGGAGCGAAAAAATCATTCATTCAAATGTAAAAACAATCGAACATTTTTTCCACCGATAGTCCAAAGTCCACTGAGTGAAAAATGTCAATGCAAGGCAACAACAAATTTTGGCAGACCAGAATAGGCTTCGATAGTTCATATGAACGAATAATTCGAAATATTCGTTCATTCAAATTGGCTACGATAGTTCTTATGAACGAATCATTCGAATTATTCGTTCATTCGAATTGGCTTCGATAGTTCTTATGAACGAATCATTCGAATTATTCGTTCATTCGAATTGGCTTCGATAGTTCTTATGAACGAATCATTCGAATTATTCGTTCATATGAACTATCGAATGAAAATATCAAAGTCAAATTTTTTGAATGAACGAATTATTCGAATTCATTCGAATAGGCTTTGACTTTGACATTTCATTCGATAGTTCAATGAACGAATATTTCAATGAATGATTTTTGAATAACTATCGAATGAACGAATTTTCTGCTACTATCGAATAACTAGATAGTTTTTATTCGATAGTTCCCAACACTAGTTCTGAGCTATGTTTTAAGTTTCAAATCTGTAACTCATCTGGTAGTGCGTTTAAAATCGATTGCAAAATTTGAACAGAAGCGAAAAGTGAGGCTGAATAAAACCCTTTAAAAATAAATCAATATCTATTTTATCTATTGATAACTATATATGTTGGTATGTCCATGCATTCAACGAACCAATTGTATCTAAAATTAACTCGATTTTCAAGTGCCACTATCGCATTAAGTTAAAAGGTCAAGGCACAGCTGCAACAACCTTTGTTGTCGGCAGATGGCAACATGTTGTATCTTCTGCAAAGCAATTATAAATTCATTTATTCTTATTGACATTTTGTTTTAACTTGCTGTGATATGAAGTTACTTTTCAAAAGTTCATGAGCTAGATGCATTCTAGTGAATCTGTGGAAAATTAAATCAAACTATTGCAGGCGAAAGATATAATTGCTTTTGTATGGCATTTCCGGACATACTGCTCGCTACGCTAGCTTCAATGTAAAAGAAGTGCCTTACCAAGAAAGGTTCCAATTCAATTTTAATGATGTTGACCCTTAAAATCGTGCGATTCTTAGGGAAAAAGAGGTTCCAATGAACACTGATTTTGAATGCATTGATGTGAATTGTAAAATCGAGTGGGGTAAAGCGTTAAAGCTCACGAAAGAATCTCTATTTTCCACAGTAGGACTGAAAATACATAGGCTTAGGGGTGAACTGAGGGGCATTCCTTGTGTGATGAGTGATGGAATGACAGACGAAGACGGGCAGCCGTAGATTGTAGCCTGTTCGGATGTTTTTTTTGTTTTTTCTGTCGGTGTGTTGGTTCACCACACTGGAGCACTCAGACACAAAAACAGGTTCATTGTACTACCAGTAGGTACAACCCTTTTACTATGTTTTCTTCGTCTTTCTAAGAAAGTCGAGTAAGAGCTTCAGTGATAAGGAACTTAGGTTACCAGCACTCATCACATCAACCCTAAAAATCTGCCACCTGATACGAGCAGAGGCAGGACAATCACATAGGAAATGTTCTGCAGTGTCGTCGCCCTCTCCGCATGCGTCACAGACAGTGGTGTCACTTAAACCTAACACGTTGAGATGTTTGGCAAAGGAGAAGTGTCCCGTAATAACGCCAATAAGTTGTCTGCAGTCTTTTCTGCTGAGAGACAGCAAGGATGCTACGGATTTCTTACATACGTCGGGAAGGATCTATTTAGTCTGCCTGCATTCTGGAGAGTCACGCCATCTACAGTTGTGTTGGCTAGAAACCCAACCATCGATAGAAGCCCTAACCGAAGATACGGGAAGTTTAGGACCGGAGAAGTTCTCCTCTGAACTTTGCCTGGCAAGCTCGTCGGAGACTTCATTTCAAGTTATCCCGCTGTGTCCAGGGACTTAGCAAATTCAGTCTTTCAACCGAATTCAAACTAGATCTGCATTCTGGAACTTTTTTGGATCGAATAAGAGGATTAAGCAAGGCCTTAAGCGCAGCCTGAGTGCAAGATTAGGCCGTTCAGCTTCAGGTTGGTTTGTTGGAGACGATAAGCTTGTGCCTTTTCGCCTAGACCTTCATTGGGAATTTTGCGTTCACGTTGTTGTATTAGAAATTGTTGGATAGTGCGTGTGTTTGGGGATTTCAATTTTGGACATTTTACAGGCCTCCCGTTTAATTTGACAGAGTCCTGATCCCTGTTTCGTGCTTTTTTTCCTTGTAAATTCGTCTGTTCTTTCGTTTTTGTGTCGCGACTGGCAAAGAGGTTTAGTTTGGTTATGTAGCCCCCTTCATAAGCTTGGCAATCCTTTTAGTGTGCCGAACTCTGTAAGCCCCTTGATGCCCAACATCAATACCAGCTATACGATTTGACGTTCTTAAAAATTCACAGTCTTCTCTTGGTTCAATCGAAAAGTTGTTTCTACCCAGAATAATGGTCATTTCCAAACGAAGTTACTGCATTTAGCTTGTCCAAAATGATTAACCTTTTCAGCTGAATAAACACTCTTAACCTTCTTTGGAGCTGATTCAATGTGATCAGTGCACATATCCCAGTTATCTCAGTCGTTGCATTCTAACTCCGCTGTCTACATCAGCACCACTGGCGCATTGAGAACCACCAAACAGCGGGACTCGAGACAATACTTAACCTACTCCCGCTTGATTTACTTGTGCAGGAAGCAGCAGCATAAAGCAGCAGCAGAAAGGGCATGCACAGATCTTACGCAATTTTGTGAGCAATACTGTATACACAGACTACATGACGCCTTACTTAGAATTTGATAGACCATTCTCAACCTGTTTTCCCAGCAGGGACGAATGGGAGGGCAATCGAGTATTAAATAATGACACAACCACTTTCGTTTACACAGATGGATTCAAAATGGACACTGGAGTGGGTGCTGGATTCTTTTCCGAGACTCGGCTTGTCCGAATAGATCAGACTCCCGGACTTCAGCAGTGTCTTCCAAGCGGAGGTCCTGGCAGTGACAACAGCTGCCCAACGGGATAATATTTCCTTTTTCATCGACAGCCAGGCAGCAATCAGAGCGATTTCTGCCATAGACGGGTTCTTGGCAGGCAGCACAATATAAGACTCTGCTGGGTCCCTGAAAACAAAGGGGTGCCTGGAAACAAGACAAAAAGACCCCTACCAAGCTGATACCACTGCTAAAATTCCACCCTATAACCTCAAACAGAGGATTCGGAGCAAAATTCAAAAGACTGCAAATGATAGATGGAATGCGCTAAGTTCCTGTGTTATAACTACGAAACAGTGGCCATTCTGGGATTGAACACGGATGACCTTTGCAGGGGATGTGGTGACGAAGAAGTAGACGAGGATACTCCACACTTTCTTTGCCACTGTCGAGCGTTCTGCCAAATAAGATTCAAGACCCTACGAAGGCACTTCTTTCAGGATCTAGGAGAACTTTCCGACAAGTCTGTGGTCGACATACACAGATCTATCCGCTCCTCGGACTGGCTCGAAAGAACATGGGTTTATGGTTCTTAGTAAGGGGGGCTGACCACAATGGGTCTACATTGACCTAAGTGTGACGGAGGAAGGACTTCCTTTCCCGTCAACCATATTACCTAACCTAACCTAACTTCGCTGACTAGGTTGATTTCATTGAACAGGCCGTACTGTTCGTCGTTCTTCCAATCACGGGACACAAATGGGAACTTTAGAGAAATTGTTTCTCAAAAGTCAAAGCAGCAAAAGTAATCTTTATCTATTTTGGATAGAGTCCGCCGCCTGCGCCAAATACAAGATTGGGGTCTTAATATTGCTCCCTTCAGATGTTCGAGAGAGGGCTTTGCTAAACAGTTGTCTTTCTGAGTCTTCTTCAATATCGGCCGTGACCCCAGATTGCCGACAAAATGCTCTAAGGGCTCACACAGTAAGACAAGATCTTCCCTGAAAGAGTTGCCAACACACAATATTATAAACCTCCTACCAGATATCCATAAAACTTATCCGTCTGCCCTTACTTTTGATTCTCCCAAGGGGAAGCCACTTACCGCTACGACAACAATTTTACACACAACACTAATCACACAGCCCTGCGACTCTTCACATTCAATCAAACAAACAAAAGGATAAACAATCAAAGACGTTTTCCCATTACAGGATTAAAACAAAATCAACTCTTTGTTCTCTCCCCGTATCCTTGACATTATTCCACATGCCTTGCACAGTATGTAGTAGATACCGTAAGCGAAAAGAGACACACACCAAGAAAAAAAAATCAATGCACAACAAAATACCTACGTAAACAAACGAAACAAAAAAAGTGTGAGAGAAGACTGAAAGTCCCCTTACGGCAAGCCTATGCTAATGCCAACTGTATTCGTTCGTGACGTACCCCCCTCCTGCATCCATTTTCATATGTGTATCTTTGCGTGCAAAGAAAGCTGCCTTTCATTAGTAAATATACTCCCTTCTCCGGTACGGGTTGGCAAAAAAAAAACTGAATAAAGACCAAAAGAGTGTTTACATTTTTAGGCCCTATTCACAAACTATACGACGATTCAAACTTTTGTAACCATCCCAAGAGCAATCTTGTACCCTTGTGTGCGTGTGTGTTCACGTGTGCCGTCGTCCTACTACCTAGTTTTAACAAGCACATAGGTACACATAGACATGCAGTTTTGAAGGACAAAGTGAACGGAATAAGAGGGTCTCATTAAGCATCCTTCTGCCATATCCTAGTCACAGTACCTATAGTGTTTAAATGTCACAAATAAATCATAGCCATTCATCTACAGTTGGCTTCTTTTACAACTGAAATTAAGCAACCCCTTGTTGAAAATTATGGCGACAGATACCATTTACACTTGTTTTACGGGGCTTAGTCAAAGCTATGTGTTATATACCGATTGCGCTTTCAAGGAACGAAAAGAAAGTCCTTAAGTGAAAATGCTTTTAAACACCCATTTCCAAGAGTGTGTGCTACGTTAATAGCCTGGCTGTTGCGATAGTGTGAACATAATCAACAAACGCAGACAATGGGGTGGATTTAAGCACAAACCTGGTGGGTGGTTAAATAAGGCGGTCTACATGAATTGATGCTAAACTCGCCTTGATTACATTAAGTAGGTAGGATTGGGATAACAATTACTAAAATAGGTACGAGTACTCTCAAAACGTTTTCATTGTCAGTGTCACAATACATACGTACATATATATCCTTTTGGCACTTATACCTGGCAGGTAATAAAAAACAAGTGACTACAGCCATCTTTGTTGTTAATAAAAACACAACAAAAGGGGATAAACAAAAGTGAATTAAACAAGTCACTCGTTATCTTGTGATTGTGTGTGTATGGGTGGTTTATGCTGTTGTATACATTTATTACACGCTCTTAACCACTTTTATAAGCCTTCTGAAAAGACTACGAAAGGAGAAATTTAATAAATTTTCAAAGTTAATAGGACTTGGGTTTCAAGGAATTACGTACTTCGCTAAAGAGAGTGTTACGGTAAGAGAATTAAAAATTTAGCACATCACAGCTGTAGGTATCTGTGAAGGGTTTTTTTTTTTTTTTTCTTATGATGACTTTGAAAGGCTTTCAAAGCACCAGATGTGGCAATCTATACCATTCTAGACCATTGTATTATACATAAACATAAAAGGGGTGTAAGTACTGACCCCTGCGGTACCTCTGCATTTAAGAGTATCCTTTGTGCAAAATAATCAACAAGTATCATTGTAAAATAGGTGGGGATGCCGAAGCTTTGTAAACCCAAAGCGTGTAAGACCAAGAACATTTGACTAGGCAGCATTGCTTTGCACCTCTCTTGCACTTCTTAGCCGTACCTTGCATGCAAAAAGAGCGGTAAGCCAAGAGATCTGCAGAAAGTTTATTTCCTTTTTGGGAAGAAGTGCAAGTTTTTGTCTATTTCACCAATCAGTGACGTCTATCAAATTGACCATATAGATCCAAAAGAGTGAATGTGCATAATCTTGCTGTGATCCTAAAGCTGTATTCAGTATTCCATTGCGGTCTTGAGGTTTATTACGACTGATTTATATAAGGTCTTTCATTAAGCGCTTCTTATCTTTAAATTTAAGTTAAGCAAAGTGTGTGTGAGATATCATCGACATTTTTTATTCGTTTGAAAGGCCTATCGATGCCATTATGTATGGAATATAACATCGTTCAAATGTCCGCCGCGGCTTCTTTGGGTGGCGCGCATCCGAAATGTCCATTTTCCATGACTCTGGCGCATAAATCAGGCTGAATTTGGCCGATGGCATGGGTTATGTTGGCTTTGAGGGCCGCTGTGGCTTGTGACTTATTCGCATAGACCTGCGACTTTTGAAAACCCCACAAGAAAAAATCTAACGGGGTCAAATCGCACGATCTCGGTGGCAGTTCACATCACCTTCACGTGAGATGCAGAATTTCCAATGTGGCGTGAGCTGTGTGGCACGTAGAGCCGTCTTGTTGAAATCACATGTCGTTGGTGTCCATATCATCCAATTCAGATAAAAAGAAGTTGGTTATCATCGACCTATAGCGCTCACCTTTGATGGTGATGGAAATATGGACCAATGACGCTGCCAGCCCAAAATCCACACCAAGCAGTGACTTTTTCGGGATGCATTGGACGCTCTTGGATCTTATGTGGATTGGTATTGTCCCAAATTCGACAATTTTGTTTGTTGACGTACCCGTTCATCCAGAGATGGGCCTCATCGCTGAAGATGATTTTTCGGACGGAACTTTGCCCGAACAGAACACCTATTTCGAACGCTATATCTATCCATGGTGATTTGGCAAGAAAGACTGAATAAATAGCAGCCAATTTGACAGATGTAGCTTCAACAATATGGTCGCTATTAACTGTCAAAGTTCGGAAGTCCCTATTGGAAGACCCTTTAGAATACGATAAGCTACGTGATATCATTCTAAATCCAATAAAGAGGAATCTGTGTTAGTAATTAAGATTATAAGTCTGGATAGAAATAATAATACAAATTTACCACATGTCTCTGTTATAATCTGACATGCCATGACAGGGTTAGTACTGTTGACCATGCTGTAGGGTATTTAGACTCCAGACTTTTTGAGAAGGGTCAGCCGCACAAGGTATTTTGAAGGACTGTGTATTGAGGAGCTAGACTGTGAGAAATGAAGAGGAAAGAAACCATGCAATAACGATGCAATGAGAGAGTTGGAAAGGATGAGGAGTTTGTGTAATGATACCAACCCATGTCTAATTAATGACCAAAAATGAGACTTAAAACTAGAAAATAAAAATAAACGTAAGAAAACTTTTAAGTTTCACGGTTTTATTTTTATCAGGGGCTCTACCAAAAACTAGAAAATAATAAATACACAAATTTGGGTCCCTTAAAGATTCATGCAAGACAGATAGCAGTGCAGTCTTCTCGAATCGGATGTTAAGAGCCACTTTATGTCGCTACGTCAGCGGATAAGGTAATAATTTGGAGCTTTTCTCAGACTAAAATAAAAACATGGGGGAAACATAATACAGTCACTACACCAACACAAGCGCTGTGTGAATAGCATCACAGGGGTATTCATAATCCCTTTAGCGCTACTGAATTATATATAAAAATATGTAAGCTACGGTAGATATTGTTGAAAACCCAGGAATTTTAAAAATGACTATGCCGCTCCTTGGAGTCGGTGAATTTCGTGAAAACGTATTTGAGAAGACCAAATGCTTTACAGTACGTAGCGTTGTATATTGCTTTAGTTTATTCGCGGGACTTCTAGTGGACCCAGAAACTTGAAATTCGGCACATAAGGGGACATTAGACTATAACTAAAGGCAAATTACTGAAAATTCCAAATTTATAACTGTTAATTGGTAAAATTGCCATTTTATTGAATAAAGAAACAATTTTCCTTCGATAATAACCCCTTTTAGGGGGGTTAGGGCGGGATATTTGAAGAAGTCGCAATTTTTTTCGGGTATATCTGAGGTACAACCTACCTGCACACCAAATTTCAAGTTTCTAGATGTACCTACTGGAAGTCCGAAATTTTTTTTGTCCCATAGAATGCCCCCAGTAAAACGTTTTCACGTTTAAAAAAATTAAACCGTTTAACTTAAAAGTTATTTTATCTTTATTTTTATTTATTGGAAAATTTGGACAACAATTCTTAAAGTGTTGCATCTTTCGTATCTGTTCACTTTATCAATGAAAAATGGTCTGTCACGTTATGGCAATAATTAAGTATGACGACTGAAGACGCGAGTGTCAGCTAAAACTGCTAAATATCTAACAATGACCTTTATTACTTCGAACAGACAAAAGGCTCTTGATGTCACGTTCGGCATTCAGATAGCTGCGCTTGGAATCTACGACTGGAATGTGTCTACGGTGCCTTTTTTTTTATCACTGTAAGCCATACATCCTTCAGAATACACATTTAAGTGTCTTCAAACTGTGTTGAGAAATGTAAACTGGTATTCCTTTCAAGAAAAAAAAAAACAAAAAAAAAACAAGATTCCTCAAGGTTCATCCTCGTTTCAAAGCTTACTTGGGTGGCAAACTTACATAAATAAGTTAAGCCGTCAGGGCATTCAAAGCATTGCCATTTCGGCTCATAATGGACTGTATAACACCGCCTGTCTTTCAGGTGACGCATTTTGCATTTTGGGTCGAAAAAAACCCAAATCATCCACTAAGCTCTAAAAATTATTAGACATCGTAACTCCATAGCTAGAATTGATTTCTAGCAGCTACTCAATTATGACACTTAGGTTCGGATAGTCATTATAGGTACCGAAAGTCAGGTCATGAATCCATTTGGACTAATTAGCCTGAATTAATTCGTACTTAAAACTTTGGAGCGGACTACAAATTCTATCGGGTTCATCAATTTCTAAGTAACCTACCTTTTAAGAAAATCCACTTAACTTAAGGTGGCGCTACAGTCCGGGGTGGACCTGGGCCTCAACCAACAAGCGTCTCCAGCCAGCTTGAAAATCCACATAGAAGGGTCTATACGAGGTAATGAGACCGAACCTTCTAAGACATAAAGGCTGCTTTCAATAAAGTCCAAACTGAATCTTTTACCGAGGTGTGTAAACAGAATTATTCAGTCTTGACTGCTGGTAGAAAAATATCATAGGGCGGCGATATTTCTCTCAGAGTTCGACAGTGAAATGGTTAAAGTGTTTGCTTATACGGATGACGTGGTTATCCTGGTGTCAGGGATATTTCCTAAGACTCATGGAAGAAGTTTTAGATACCAAAATTGACACCTCTACGATTTAATTATAGATTACCCTCCCTTTTCCCTAACTACAATTTTTGACCAAATGCTTAAACATAAAATAACGGGTTAGGAAAGCATGCGCGGCTTACTATCTCTGCAGTAAAACCTTTGGCAACCAGCTGGGTTTTCAATGAAATGTTCTATACTCACATATGAGTAACTAGTTGTGTTGTCGATCCTAGGGTTCAAAGAACAGCGATTTTCGGATTCATCAATCGTCTGCCAGGCAGAATTGCTGACAATTAGGGGGGCCCGCACGACATTGCACCCGAACCAAATGTGCATAGCTATCTTGAGTGATAACTAAACCACTAGTAAGGCAATAGTCCCTGAAATGACAAAGTTGGCGTCGTAGGATAAGTAGGTTCAGCGACCCCTTTCAATAGTCCTCAGACGACAATATGTTGCAGTCTGTCTAACTTAAAAAAATGCTGTGACTTGTTTGACTACTAGCTTAGGCTAAGTTTGAGCAAGGCCTGTACCTGGCTTCTATCAAAACTGGCACGAAATGACTTGAGAACCTTGGTGGGTTTCGTCACAGAATGTATTCCCTTAAAAATGTTTTGAGGAAGTCAACAATGCCAAGTGAAAGAATATCTATTTGCTGTCGAGACGATTTTTAAAAACAAGCAGCTGTATATGGGTTATCTTATGGATAAATGTACCAACAAGATGCATTGTTTCTAATTATGCCAGATTCCTCGAGGAGAATGTCTAAATACGTCCCGTTTATTATCGCACAATAAACGGGACGGAGTATTTGCGTCTGCAGCGACAACTAGAGGTCTTGTTCAATCCTCTAGTTTGAATTTGGTTGGAAGACTGAATTTGTTAAGACTTGTCTGGGTCCCTGGGCACAGTGGGATTACTGGAAATGAGGTTTCCGATGAGCTTGCCAGGCAAGGTTCAGAGGAAAGTTTCTGCGGCTCTAAACGCATGTATCTTCGTCTATGACTTCTATCGATGGTTGAGTTTCTAGCAAACACAATTATAGATGGCATGACCCTCCAGGATGCAGGTAGACTAAACAGATCCTTCCCGATGTCTGTTAAAAAGTTCGCAGTATTCTTCTTCTCTTTTAACGGAAAAGCCTACAGATTGGCGTTTTGTAACGCGTCCCATATGATTGTCCTACCATTTCTCGTATCAAGTGGCAGATCTGGGCCCTGCTCACAACCTAAACTTCTTATCACTGAAGCTCTTACCTTTCGCCTTTGTCTATAAGACGATGAAACCAGAAACTTGTTTTTGTTTCTGAGTGCACAAGCGAAACCCAAAAAGTTCGGTTTCAAACCTTTCAGAACCCAAGTACCCAAATTATTTTGTTACGCATTCTTCTGACCTGGATGAGAGAGTTGAAGTTTCAGAGTCACAAATGGAAGTCGAAGTCATAACGAATACCAACAAGACAATAATCTGAATAAATGACTTGTGTATTAAATCCATCAAAGCAATCGCTGTGATTCAACCTCAAACCGCAAAGAAAAGATAGAAAATTGCTAGCGAAAAAACAAGTCACATAAAACCGAATTATATACAGCTTACTTCGTTGTTAACCGTAACAAAATAAAAACTAAATTAAAAATAAAACCTTTTGCAACAAGTTGTGTAGTCAATTTTCAAGATTTATTTATTTTCGCGTTTTCCTCGTTCTTATTCGGTTGTGACATTGATTTACATACCCTGACACGATGTAAACATTTTCAGAGATGTTCACCTGTGGTTTTTTGTTTTTTTTTTTTTGATTATTTTTCTAACAATATCAAAGGATTTTATTCATACAATGGATATTTAGTAAATCGGATCAAGGGCCTTATAGTGGGAGGTCATGGAGTCAGTGATTATTTTTTTTTAGTTTTAAAATTAGTACCAAGCAAACAATATAGGAATGCAACTGACATTTAAAAAAATGTATTGATTCTTTGATAAGTTTGGTGAATTTCTAAGAGATGGCGCCGTAAATTACACTAGATACAGTCGAACACGGAGCAGTGCATAACCCATCGGGCTCAATTTTGTGTGCACTTATCCGTTTTGTGCACTAATCCGTAAGTGCAAACTTGTGCACTTATTTTAAAACAATTCAGTTTCCGTGAATTCGTCTTTAAAAAAAAGGACCTTCCGGCACCATCCGCAAGAGATAGGTGGATTTTCTTCGTATGGAACTTTTAAATCATATTAAAGTAATCTAAAATGGTGGATCCAAAACTGAAATTATAATAAATACCCATAAGCGAGTATACATTTTCAATTTCAACGAAATCGGAGCAATTTAAAAGAATTTCAAGATGGTGGATTTAAAATGGCGGACTATTTTTTGGCAAAAAATACTTGTGATTATTACCGTTGTCATACTAGTAAAAAAAGATAAAAACAGATAGTCAACGAGTAATTTGAAAAATATAAAGGAGCGTGACACGCCCCCCGCTCAATAGATCACGCTCATCTGCAAACTCAGCGGAGCTATTCACCATCTAAACATGTGTACCAAGTTTCATTCAATTCGGTTAACAATTGCGGCCCCTATCGTGCTGACAAGATTTCGTTGAACGGACCAAGTTTTTGGTATTTACTATAGAGGTCTTGAAAAGTTGCATTCAAATTTTTTTGAAAGTTGCGTCATGAGGACCTCTGCAATAGGTAGTATTTCTTCGAAATCCACCTAAAAAGATTGGCTCTGTGATTGATGCATATGGGCTCCGACCTGAAAGATCTATTTTGCCTGGAGCCAGTTAGACAAGGAGATCCTCTATCTTCCTAATGAAATTGAGAATATCTCCAGTTGAGGCATTACGAATGTCCTCCGGTATTAGGAATTCCTTGCGGAGAAAATATTGTCTAAGTCCCTGAATGTTGTTCCAATAGGATAAAAAGGTCAGTTTTTCCCAGCTGTCCAGACTCGTTCTGAACGCGGAAGTCGGAATGCCGCAGAAGGTTTCTGAAGCACCTTTTATGGCAAGTTAGTCTGCAATTTCATTGCCTTCAATGCCTCTGTGTCCTGGTACCCATCAGAGCTTGTCTTTATTCCCCTTTGAGCGGTCTTGGAGAGCATTGAAGCAGCCTGAAACGGCCCTTGAATTGCAGTAATGGGAGCTCAATGCTTTGAGCGCTGCTTGACTATCAGTGCATCTGTTGATGGTTGCCCCGTTAAAAAATCAAGAAATAATATTGACGCAAGTTTCAATGGCATGTAGTTCTGCCTGAAAGACACTAGGGCACATTCCAAGTGCTTTTGAGACTTTTTGATTAGGGCCATAAATACCGGCTCCAACACCAGAATCCATCTTTGATCCGTCAGTATACTACACTAGTCCTTTCATCTTCAGCAGCAGATCAATAGTTTCCCAAGAATTGTGGTTCGGGATCTCAATATCGAACTTTCTGCCAAAACAGAGTACGTTGGGCATTCATTTTGATACCGTACTGATATTTTCAAGCTCGGGAAAGTCAAAAAGGATAGCCATGTGACCCGTAAGTCTGCTTGGCTGGATTCCTGTAGAGCGTTGGAGGTTAACTGCACTGCGTATTGCTACTTTTTTGACAAAGATATGCAATGGAGTAAGTCCAACAATTGCTACCGTAAGGCAGGTTCGCACATCCCCGGTGATGCCGATACATGATAATCTTAGAAGTCGTTGTAACTCTTAGATGGTGAATTTTTTCTTAAAAGAGAACAACATTTCTTATGTGCAAATTGCAGTTATCCGAGTGTTTTTTGGTAAATTAAATACTTTAGGTGTTCAAAATGACGTGCACTTATAAGAAATGTGCACTTATACGTTTTGCACTTATCCAAACATTATTGTTCGAATAAGTGGCACTCTTCAAAACAGCTCAGGTGAAATGTCAATCAGAAGCAAAAAAACATATTTGACATATTGACAAGTCACTACATACTTAGATAGCTTGAAAAAATCGACAAATACGGCGACCAACATTCGTAACTCATTTTCAAGACAGCCTGGATATCTATAAGGAGGAAGTGTAGTATAGTTTGAAGCTCAACTGTATAGAAGTTCTCAGTGCAGCCGTGGTGATAAAGCAAGCCACTTAGAGGCCTTTATCGAGAATTTGTATGATGCTTGGAATTTCTAAAACCGGCCTTCAAATTGTTATGCCAGAAGTAAAAATCGGTCCCATGGTTACAGTAAGAGATATTCGGCTGTAAAACTCTCATTTGTTTTTTGTCGGAGTAAAAGGCTTCTCGACCGACCACAGCTGTAGCTGTATTGACTTGTAACCTTGTCGTGTTGATCTGGGAGTTTCGCACTATTTTCTCCAGCTATATATTATGGTAAACTTGTGCCTTTTTCGACATTGATGGAGCACCGTCATCCTACCTAAGGGAATGAGTTTTGGAGCAATACCCACACTGGACATGTTCCCATATAGCCCATCTCTATTTACACTATCTGCGGATGCTTTGAATGATGGTAAATTAATGGTAGTTATCGTTTTAAAATTCTTGGGTCTTCTCCAGAACTTGGCGTTAATGAAGATTTGGTTGAGGGTCGATTTTGTGGGCCTAAAACTGTGGGAATTCTCAATCTCAACCACATCGTTGGGATCTTGTAAAACGATGATGAGTAGACGTATGCCTCCATAATTGGCTTTGATGGAGTGATTTCCTTTTTTATGGATTGGACAGATCGTCTTTGATCGTCAGGTCATCCCTTCATCAGCATTGTTTTAATCCACGGCACCGATGATTTTGGTGGAGTTATGTACACTTGCTGTCAAAAGTTTTAGTGTCAATGCCGATGAAAATATCAACTGCGTGTTGTTTACTGTCACATGGAACTTTAGTATGTGTGTAGAGTGTAGAATACGCGTCACACAATTGCCAAAATCCCAATGACGTTAGCTGCCATTTTGTACTTCTTACACAACCTTATTCTATTAGACAACACAAATACATGCTGAGGTGACTCGTAATAATCCGTCATTTTAGTAAAACATATATCCGAACAGTTCGCCGTTGAATCTATCAAAAACCGTACGTGTTAAATTAACCGTTACCAAACCAAAAATGTGACCAAATATGGTACATGTTGCCACAATTATTCGCCATTTATGTAAAAACTATTTGACATGCGTCATTTAAATTTTACTTTTCGAAGTTTTTGGCACGAAAGCCTCTTATAAATACGCCGCATGACCTGCATTGAACTCATTGCTATTTTTAAAAATAGCGTTTTCTTGGCATGCATTTAAAACAAGTGGTTCGTTCAAATATCCGTTTTAATCGAATTTCTCCTAAATTCATTAAAATATTTTCTTTTTGTTTTTGAAAATTTCAATGCCAACGAGGCCATTTGCTTTGCGTTTTTAATCTTGATCTCTGCAACGTGATTTGTCAAAAGATCTTGGAGAGATTCTTCTCAACTACTCGTTAAACATAGAAGGACCTAGAGCTGTTCACGACCTCTACGAGCAGAAGAGGAGAGACGAACACCGGCTTCTCAGGAGGAAAAAGAAGCGCGCGGTCGAGGAAATTGAGAAATGCTACTCCAGGAATGAGGTTCGAAATTTTTTACCAAAAAATACATGCCAATGACACAAACCCCGAACCGAAGCCTGTAGAGACGAGCAAGTGAACATAGGGACGCTGAGGGTTTGGAAGGAGTATTTCTGTAGACTGTATAATTTTTTTTTTTTATAATTAGCACGCGCTAAAGGGGATATGGCTACCCTTAAACTAAACTAGAGCACGGGCATTAGGGAAATTAGAGGAGAGGGAAGACGAACGAAATACCGCTGTCAGGCAGAATGAACCTTTCAACTTGGACAACGTAGACCAAGAATTCCGTCCACTCGAACGGAATGAAGTGAAGATAGCCATATCTAAGCTGAAGTCCAACAAAGTTGCTGGAGCAGATGGCCTGACTGCGGAGCTCTTGGTTCATATCAGTGTGACCTTAGGCCAGGAAAGTCCACCATCGACCAAATATTCTCACTACGGCAGATCTTGGAAAAAACCCAAGAGCACCTAATCGATACACACCATCTATTCATCGATTTTAAGGCCGCGTATGACAGCATCTATAAAGACGAGCTATACCGACCAATGTCTAGCTTTGACATCCCTGCCAAACTCTTCCGTTTGTGCAGGAGAATGCACGCTGCTCCATCAACGTCGGTACAGAACTCACCGAGACCTTTGATGTCAAAAAAGGATTTAGACAACGCAATGCGCTCTCATGCGACTTTTTTAACATCATTCTTGAAAGAATAGTGCAAAACTCGCGCGCCGACGCTAGAGGCACAATCTTTCAAAAGTCCATCCAATTACTCGCATACGCCGATGATATTGACATAATCGGAAGAAAGCAGCGTGATGTCAGTGGCGCTTTCGCGAGTATTGAGACGGAAGCGGCGAAGATGGGTTTAACGGTCTATGAGGGGAAGACCAAGTTAATGTTGTCAACAAGAAAGGACACTCAACACCGACGTCTCGGACAGGACGTCTCCCTTGACAGATATAACTCTGAAGTAGTTAAGGACTTTGTCTACCTAGGATCCGCTACCAATTCAGACAATGACACCAGCGCTGAGATCAGACGAAGAATAACCCTTGCCAATCGCTGCTTCTTTTGGCTAAGAAGGCAATTGACTAGCAAAGCCCTCTCTCGAACGACAAAAGTAACCTTAATAATCCCAGTCCTACTCTACGGCGCAGAGGCATGGACTTTATCAAAAATGGATTAGGGTGCTCTAGGCTGCTTCGAGAGGAAAATTCTTCGGGTGATTTTCGGTCTCGTCTGCATAGACGGTGAGTGGAGGAAGAGATACAACGACGAACTGTACGGGCTGTACAGCGACATTGACTTAGCCAGAAGAGTGAAGGTCCAACGACTGAGGTGGCTGGGTCATGTAGAGCGGATGGACACCAATGCTCCGGTTCGAAAAATCTTCGAATCCGCCCCGAGGGACAGTAGAGGAAGACCGCGACTCAGATGGCGCTCGCAAGTTGAAAGGGACCTCAACCAGCTTAGAATGGGAAACTGGAGGCAGCTAGCTTAAAATCGAGCTGGCTGGAGACGCTTGTTGGTTAAGGCCCAGGTTCACCCCGGACTGTAGGGCCCCCTTAACCTTACCTAACCTAACTCGTTAAACCAATTGGAGCAAAGGAGGTTCCTGAAGAAATATGTTTATCAGACCGCCTGAGTCGCTATAAATAGTTTCCTCTTCCTCTTAGTCCATACAGTTTCTATAAAAAACGTTTGAATCTACGCCAATTGTTGCTTCATGCTTGTCCATTATACAGTGTCCTGTGATGACACTACTATGCAATGTGTTGAGAGAATCTGTCGGCCGAATTTGTTTTGCCACTAGACACATTATACCACTTGTCCACTTAAAATTTGTTCCCTCGTGGCATCCAACTGAAATCTTATTTTACTTGTAGCGATAGGTATACCCAAGTTGCCTTTTTCTGAGAGAATGATGGTTCCACGTACCATGTCTAGAGAGTTCATCAGCCTTACAGTTCGCTGGAATGCCTTGATGGTCGGTATACCCAAGTTGCCTTTTTCTGATAAAATGGGTACCAAGTTCCATGTCTAGAGAGCTCGTCAGCCTTACAGTTCGCTGGAATGCCTCTATGATCCGGCATCCAACAAAGGTGAATATTGAACTGCTCTGCCATCTGTGTGAGAGACGGTCGGTAATCTAGGGTTACTATTGGAATGCAAGGGCTTGACTACAGCTTGACTTCCGAAAAGATGTGGATATTATGTATTTCTTTAGCCAAGATAAGACTTCTTTTAATCGCCAATGCTTCTGTCTGGAACACGCTACGATGACAGAAAGAGAAGCTGGGATTGATCCCAGCATTGGTTTTTGATCCGTCGGCGTCGGAAGAAACTTATCTTCTACATCTACATCTACATCTTCCTTCCAGAATTACTATGAAAGGACGGAAACTAGAAAGTTTTTGTGTATTAAAATTTAGTTTGGGTGTGGTGTAATCTGTGTTTTCTTCTTTTCTGCTACAAGTCTGTTTCAAATTATTTTTGTGTCACTGTCAAAATAATTGTTAACACTGACATTTATCCTCGCGTCATTTCATTGCTAACAAACATCAAGTTCCTTAAAAATTCATAACAAGTCACAATGCACTAACCTACAAATGGATTCTGTCAAAAGTAATTGAACGATTTGAAGTTGAAATTCTAATGATTTATTGTCGCTTGTCAAAAGCATTTATCCATTACAAAGTTTAATTCGCAAAAGCGTGCAAGGAAATCTTACTATAACGAGAAAATAATTATAATTTGACATTTACTTACACAACGCATGCAAATAACATGACAGGACAGCGGAAAAAAAGAAAGAAAAAAATAATAACATCCTTCGCTCCATGATCGACCATTCCGCTTTCGTGTCTAATGTAAACGAAATCAAAGGCATTCCAACAAGTTGTAAAGTTGGCATTGAAATTTGTTTTTAATCATTTCAATGGAAATGAAGGAAGCGAATGTATCTTTAGATGTCAAGTTGCACATGCGATGAAAAATTCAAGAAGTTGAATTTTGCTTTTTAGATTTTAAATTGCTTTTACATTTTGTTTGAAAGCTTCCGTCTTGGTCAAGTGCTATCTGTTAAGGATATATTCTTTTTTTTCGCATCACTTTCCATATGTAAGCATGTACATAGTCGAGACTGCGGTAGTTTAATTGAAGCCCCGAACGCAGACTTCTAGGAATGTTGCCACACCGCGCTTAAGCAGACTGACACAAAAAGAAGCCCACTGTACTACCAGAAGGTACAACCCTTGTACTGTGTTTTTTTAATCTTTCGGGAAAAGACGAGGAAGAGCTTAAGTGATAAGGAGCTGAGGTCTATATTGCCCGGGCTTAGTGGTTAGTGCATTGGACTGCTAGGCGGGTGGACATAGGTTCGGTCCTCAAAGCCACCACGGTTTTTCGCGGCATCACCTCTTGGCAGGTCGTCAATGTAGTTTCCTTTATTAGACAACACCTCCTTCTGTCCACCTCTCAGACAACTTTTGAATGCCGTCACTAAAAAAAATTGTACATCATCCCGAGATCTTAAATTTTTTCCATCGAGAAAGTTTTGCAGACTTCGGAACAAGTGGAAATCTGAAAGTGCTTAATTTGGAGAATAAGGCGGATGCACCAATTTTTCCCAACCGAACTCCTTTAACTGTGTGCAGGTGGTCCTAGCTGTATGAGGGCGAGCGTTTGCCTGATGGAATAGAACACCCCTTCGATTAACCGGACCTGGCTTCTGCGGTGATAGTCTTGAGTGGGTGAAGTCCATCTCTGAGCTGGTCGGTCTTTTGGACTAAGCCACTAGTAGCGACGTTTGATGTTATTGTAAAGAACCCAATTTTCACCTCCGGTAACGATCCGGTTCAAAAACGGGTTGTGATGCGACAGCGACAGAAGCGCAGTGCAAGCTTCGATTATTTTGCGATAGGTGGTGCGGTACCCATTTTCCTAGCTTTATGACTTTTCCCATTTTTGTAAGGTGTCGGTGGATGGTCATATGGCTTACGTTGAGTTTGTTTTGCGAGTTCCCTTACCGTAACAGTTGGATTTCTTTCGACGGTGGACTTCAGGAGCTCATCGTCTAGCTCTTCTGGTTAAACGAGCGAGGTCAAAATTGCCATTTTTAAACTTTGCAAACCAACGCCGACACTTGAGAACTCGCTGAAAACACCCTCTTCAAACACATTTTGGATTTCTCTAGTGGTGGCCATGGTGTAGTGATCCATCATCGCTTGCCACGCTGAAGGTTCCAGGTTCGAATCCCGATGTCAAAATAAAAAAAAGGCGATCAACTGCAGAGAAGCTGGCGTCAACTCTACTGTGTAGGCAATGGCTTAAAAGTGTTGATCGTATTAATGCCATCGGTATGTTCAAAAGCAATACTGTGAATTATAAGCAATGGCAACAGTACCAATAATTCGAAGTTTTTCCTTGGTCCGATGTAATTCGAATTATCGAAAGATGACTGTATCATGCAAGTCATAAAACGTTTCACTATTCAAAAGTTGAACGCCGGCCGTTTTGGAGTTTTACGAAAAATCTCGAAATATGGCTTTCGTTTTGTTTTTAAATAAATCGTAAACAGAAAATATTTTCAAAAATCTAGTCGACCACTTTGTTCAGTGGGAGCTTCAAAAACTTGCACGTCGTTTCGAAAATGTTCTCCTTTTGTTCTTTTTTTAGGCAGAGGCCTCTTTAGAAAAGTCTAGGAAGCCCAGCCTAACGAAGTGGAAGATAATGGAAGGTTACGGCTCTATCTGAGCCTAAAAATGGGTTGGTTTTGGTTTTGAAATGAAATACAAATACATACACATATTCGGTGTTCCAAAATTGACAAAAGGGAATTCTATTGGTTTAAAGTTTAACTTAGGCAAGTCGAAGAAACTGAAACTACATATTTGTTTCTCGTTAATTTGTTTAAATAGCATAAGATGAAAGGACTTCCCCTATTTTAAGAGACTTAATGTAAAGTTTAAAAACAACTAGGTAAATAAGGGCTACCTCTTCATAAACAAATTCTTTGATGCGCTTTTTATAGGGAGTAATTAGTTAGTAATAATTTAAATAGGATACTGCTTCCTGGAGGCTAAATTAGTTTCGAAAGATCTGATGTGGGGCAGGGTA